>OY288273.1:9260249-10538450 GCA_958450335.1 Hibiscus tridactylites
CGCTATAAAATGGGCATCGTGCCTTTAATTGGGATGATGTGGCACATTGAATTAATGGGTAATATCTTATTTGTCCCCTCAACTATAACTAAAATTATATTTTTTTGGTAATTTTCTAATATTTTTAAGTAATAATTCAAAAAATTGTTAAAAAATGTATAAAAAATTATAACTGATTTTGAAATTTATAAAATATATTATAAAATTATAATTTTGTGATTTTAAAAAAAATAAATTTATAAACATTCGAAGACTAAGAGTTTACTTTTACCATTTTGTACCAGAGTTGTGTTTCAGTTAAGTTCCAGGCTTCATCATTTACTTTTACATTATTCCTCAATACCAAGTCTATTAATATTATAGTCATTTTCCTTCTATATAATCATTGTTACCACCTAGGTTTTCAAAAAAATTGTAAACTTGTCCTTCATTTTTTAATATTTATATTTTGCTCCAAACTTCATGTTTATCTATAATCATTTATTAAAATAATTTCTTTAGTGGAATTCAAGCTCTTTTGGAGGGAGGTCAACATGGTGGAGGATAACTGTCTAAATTTGCAGACACGATTGATACTGGAATTGTTGTGTGTGAAGCTGCCCTTTATGAAGTTAAAACCAACCTTGATACAAAACCTTTATGCTCTTCCCTTTTTCAAAAAAAAAAAAAAAAAAAACCTTTATGCTCTTCCATCTAGCCGTTTACAATGTACTAACTATTGGCCGCAATTATCATTCAGAAAATAAGATAAAGTACCTATCTAGTCACCCAACTTTGAGGTTGGCTCTATTTGGTCACCCAACTTTAAAAATTGAATTTGTTCACAATTTTTTGAAATTTCAATTTTTAATCACTTGTCGTTAAGTATTATAATGAAAATTAGACCTAATAGACTTGACGTGAGACCCCTTATTAAACTTCTTCTTCAGTGAGGAGAGCTTTATACTTGTTATACCCCTTATTCTTTGCCAGTTAGACATCAACTGAGAAGATTTTCGAAGAGCCCTATCGTCGAAAAATTAGAAGATGTTCTCTGCTCGTCTCAGGATTCCGAAATTTCTTTGCATCAGCGCATTACTCAAAGACTATTCGAATACTTTACTAAACATTTTCGCCTCATATTTACCTTCTCTTTATCCTATTTATCGTCTATAAACATCTCTCCGTCCAAATTAGAAAGAGTGAATCGCCCAAACGCACCATAATCACATCAGTCCATGCCCTTGTTCGGTTCCAACATATTTCCGACGTCAACAAATTGGTGTTCGCACAAAACTCCCCAACATGAAGGCGGCAAGAATAACCCTGTTTTTAGTACAATGCAATGGACTTGAGTAAGTAAAACCCCTTAATTTTGTTGAAAGCTGGGCTGGCCAACCGTTTTGGGCTGAGGGATAAGAATTGTATCTTCGGTCTAGCCTCTTCAAAATTTTAATTTTCTTTATTTATTTTCCCAACAAAATATTTTTACCCTACTAATGGTGGAGTTGTTAGACTCTGATTCAAATATGATACATGCCCTTGAAACTTATTTGTGGAGTTAAAATATTTCAATGTTACTGTATTAAATATTAATCTAATGGGGTATTATTTTTTAAAATTTTAATTTTTTAATTTATACGTTTATTGTAATGCTAACGGTTGAAAGGAAAAAAAGACAAAATTAAAATCATATGAAAGAGTAAAATAGAAATTCTGCACCAAACGTTAATGAGAAATGGAATTGTCTCATGATTGATGTTAGGTTGGCCATCCTTTCTAAGTTACAATCTGAGTTAATCTAAATAAATAATTCAATTGAGACAGATCTAATATAAAAGCAAATCTCATAACAAATAAATAAACGTGCAATGCATTCAATATTCATAACAATATATTACAATATTTAAAAATGAAATGGGTATATCTGACCCAAATATGTGATTTAAAATATTAAAACTAAATAAATAAACGGTTTAAATTTTAAGTTAATTTAATTAATTTATTTAATTTTTAAATAAAATTTAATAAATAATTTGATTTTTCGAGTTTAACTTTTACAAATAAAATATATGACAAACTGATTAATAAATTAGTGTAAATATCATTTGAGTCCCTAATACTTTTAAAAATAAGCAAAGTGATAATTCTATTTGCGTCCCTAATACTTTTACAAATAGAATATATGACAAACCGATTAACAATTTGGTATAAATATCATTTGGGTCCCTAATACTTTTAAAAATAAGCAAAGTTAATTTAATTAATTTATTTAATTTTTGAATAAAATTCGATAAATAATTTGATTTTTCGAGTTAAACTTTTACAAATAAAATATATGACAAACCGATTACTGATTTAGAAGTGCATTGAAACGGTCAATGTTAGTTAAGGGACAAAATTGATGCAACTAAATGACTTCAACAACATTACTGATTTGAATTTACTACATGAACAAATTTACCGTTTTAGTCTATTTTAATCGGATCTAACTTATTTTCAAAAACACTCCTAAATCTCGAATGGATTTTCAATTTGAACGAGTAATTTCTAACCTGCACCCGCCCATAAACAAATTAAAATAAGGAATAAAACATTGTTCAGTCCTTGATTTTGACAACTTTTTTCAAATTGGTCTCTAACCTTAATTTTAACCCATATTAGTCATTAAATTTGATATCATTTCTCATTTTAATTTGATGATATACTATATTAATATTATTTTTGATTAAATGGTGTTATGATTATTCAAAGAACATGTCGAGGTTCACACTCACGCAAAAGATAAAGCGGATGAGTATCTATGATCACTAGATCAATTATTAAATTTCTAATATATTAATATTATGTTACATCATCAAAACGATTAGAATTTTGTCAAATTTCAAATTTCAAATTCAAGAATCAATGTGGACATCCAAATTAAGAAAAAAATGTAAAATTTAATAAAATAAATTTGAAAGTTATTTGTGAGCTGTCAGCTAACTTCAGATTTGTTTATGGGGGAGGGTACAACACAACGATGACTGGATTCCTTCCCAACTACAAAAGTACAAAATTCCTTCTTTTGGCTTCGATTTGCTTTACTATTATTTTTCTTTTAATGCAATCAAATGGGTCGCATCTAACTTATTAGTTTCATTTCAATCCTATAACTCAACCATATTACACAATATTGTTAATTGTAGAATTCATTATTTTGTTTAAGGTTTATAAGAAGTGTCAATATTTTTATACAGTTTGTATATCAAAATATATATTTTTATAATTTTTTTTGAGAAAAATATAGTTTTTAATTTGATAATTTTATTAATTTTCTCATATAGTATAATAATTTTGTTGAATTGATTATATTTTGTAAAAATTTGTATTGAAAACAATTCACAGCTAAGGTAGCAATAAAGATTATTTATTTGTGCAGTGGACGGATGTATATTTCCTTTAGTGTTTAGGTTCATTGATATTTGATTTACACATTTATTTTAGCATTCACTCCCCCCCCCCCCCCCCCCCCCCCTAAAACACAGTAACACTGAAACCAAAATTTTGGATCAAATTTCACTTGTTTTGTATCATATGAAATGCAAGTAATTTTTAGTAAATTACAACTAAAATCAATGAATTAAGGAAATATGCTTAAGTTGAAGAAAAAACAAACTTAAAAGGAAATATCCATGGACTGAACCTGCAATCCCAAGGTCACCTCAATCTCCTCGACTTTATTAACTATATTATCGAACTCTTCCACATCTAATGCTACCAAATAAGCTTTGATGTCCTTAATAAAACTAAAACGGAAACGTGTGCAACGTTCCCTCTTAGTAACTATCAACTCCAGCGCGTACTGACTCAATCGAATAAATAAGACCTAATAATTGAACACAAACATCTTTCTTTGAACCAAGTCCATGAGTTTCCGTTTTTGAGCGTTTTGATATTGATTACCCAAATACTTTCTCTTAAAAGAGGTTCGAAAAAATTTCTAATTCACTCGATCAACTATGACCCTATCGCGGGTTGTAGTTCACTAGTGGTATGCATCACCACCAACCAATGATACGATACATTGAAGCCTAATAACATCATTACAAGCCATTTGATCCATAATGCGTTCAACTCTCTCGAGCAAACGTTCAACTTCCATCAGATCGTTTCCAGTCAATCCACGAAATTCAGTGCCACCCAAATTCCTCAAACGCTCAAAAGGTACCTTTAGGTGCATGATTAATCGAGGTAGGTGGAGGATTATTTGCACTGGCAACCTGATGAAGTGCTCTAGTGATCGCTTGAATCAGTGGCGTCAAATCACCCAAATACGAATCACGAGGTGCAAGAAGAGATGGAGGTAAAGGTCCATTCTCCTCATTCGGATTCACATTAGTTCCACCAAATGTGATAGTCCTAGTCTCAACACGACGAGGAGGCATATCGAATAATATCTATCATATTCAAACAAAAATGAGTTAGAGCTTATATCAGGCAAGTAATTCAAGATAAACCTACAAAAATCAGTTAAGAGTGTACATGTAATTTGGCAATATGTTCCTGATTTACCCCCAACAAAACTAATTCATAATCAGAACATATAAGCATATGTCTAACAATTACTTGGTATAACCAAACTAAATTTTTATCTGTCCAAGGCTATAGAACTTAGCTTTGATATAACAAAATATAACACTTATCACCCGGTTTAGACGAAATAAACTCGAATGATAGATGTCACATTGATCATCGAAATGATCTAAACTCGATTGAACTAATAATGCAGTTAATTTTAAACTTTTTGTGCATGATGTCAAAACAATGAATCTAGATGCATGATTAAAACGTAAACATTGAAATATCGTAGTAAAAAAAGAATTCAAACTTACAAATATGCAATTCAACCATAAACATACTTGCACTTCAAATTTTAGCCAAAACAAACCTACAAACTTATCCAATTGAAACGAAGAAGTTATGGGACCAAAATGTGAGATAAACATACTTGCACTTCAAATTTTAGACAAAACAAACCTACAAACTTATCCAATTGAAACGAAGAAGTTATGGGACCAAAATGTGAGAAAACAAAATTTAAGAAAGCCCCCAACAAACATAACTACTTTCAGTATCGGCACTCAAAGACTCGTATCGGTACTAGAGAATTTTACAAATTTCAATAGTTAATTTTCGTATAAATATAGAGAGTGACATACCAGTACTCTAGAGAGTCGTACCAATACTTAAATAGAGTATACAACACATGTAGAAATTATATAAAACTTAAAATGTTACTTCAAATCTTCTTTAAAATTGCTTAAAAAAATTCTCACCCACTTAATTTGCTTCAACCTCAATCCTTTCTCCTTAAGCAGTAAGCAACTTGGTATCGCTTAAGTATGTCTCGAGTTTGAGGTATTGTATATGTAAAAAATATTTGTTAGTAGACTGACCTACTAAAATCAATATCCGACGCGAGTCAATTAAAATTAAACATTACAAAAATTTTGAAAAATCGGAAAGACAACAAAAGAAAATAAAAACTTACAATAACGGAGGAAAGTAAAAGTTGTTTAGAAGAAGTAAAAAAGGACAGAAATGAAAATCATGGCGGGGCAGGCTTGTAATTACGGGGAAAGGAGTTTTGATGATGCCACAATAATGGTGTGTTGTGTTCTCCGTGAAATTGATAAAAAGCAATCAGCCTATTGCTTCGCGCGAGTATTTTGGGTTACTTGATTTCTCTCTCTGCAGTCTCTTTTATTTTCCATAATTTTCACTTCATTTTTCTCAGCTTCGGCGACACCCCAAAAGAGTTTTAAGTGTTCCACCTTCTGCAAATACATGGAAAGAAAACATGACAACAACTCATTACATATCCTCTTCTTCCTTCAGGTTTCATCTTCTTCTTCTTCCTCTGCTACTGCGTCTGCTATGCATTTCTCTGTTTAATGTTCATAACTCAAAATGCTTTCTTCTCTGTGTAGAAGCTCCTGTTCTGACCGGCGATGGGGAAGAAAGGGAGTGGATGGTTCTCTACGGTGAAGAAAGTGTTCAAATCTTCTTCAAAAGACTTGCCTGCCAATAAAGTAACCTTTTTTTCTACTTAACATTTCAATTTAATACAGCATTTAAGTCTGTAACAAGAAGAAGAAACCAAACATCAACATCAAAAACATCTAGCTTTTGACTGTATTTATTTGGGTTCCTATCTTTTTGTTGTTGGAACTTGGTTAGCTAAAGTGCCAACGATTGCTGCGGCATTTTCTCTTTCATCCTACCCGTTTGTGGTCATAAAACATTTGTGTCTCGCACTTGTATAGAACATAAGGTATGAATTATGATTCTCTAATAATATAGTATGTATATATATTTTTAAAAAATAATCGAACATATTTGTATTTTAATACATATTCATATCAATTAGTGAATCAAATCTAAGTAACTTTGTTAAAGTTGATTTGAAAAAAATGACTACTAGTTTATAATTATCAACCTCTTTACCAGACGATATTTAAACGTCGTAAATTTATAATACCAATAAGAAGAAAATATACTTCAATTTTGATACATATGAAACAAAAAATGACAAACTGAAAATAACAAATAATTACCAACAAATGTTGGGTGCATTGGTAAGATACATTGCACTTCAAGGAAAGAACACGAGTTCAAACCTTAAAAATGGTATAGTTAGGAAGGACAGCCACGCACCCGAACATAGACCGTAAGACAGACATACATATTATCAAAAGAAAATAACAAATAATTTCATCTTTAACTTTGAAACTATATGTATACCTATCATCATTTTCTGCTGTTGATATACATATATATATATATATGTGTGTGTGTGTGTGTGTGCAGAGTCTAACGTACAGTAGGTTAATTATGGTACGGCTATATTGCGGCACCAGCAGAAAATGTTATAAACATAACTTAAAATGTTACCCAACAACTTAAAATGTTATAATTTTTTGATAATATTTTAAGTTAGTGTTTAACACGACAAGTATTGATAATCGGAGTCAAGTATCCATACTTAACCACTAACTGAAAATATTATAAAAAAATATAACATTTTAAGTTGGTGAGTACATTTTAAGTTTTGTTTTGTAACATTTTCGATTGATATCGCACCGTAGCTGTATCGTATTAGGTTGCACCCTGGACTCATATATATATATATATGAAAAGAATTTATGAGAAAAGAAAATGGTCTAGGACGGTTGCTTTTTCTTTCAGATGGCGCTAAATGGTAATTGATGACCTTCCTTTTTCACTGTTCTGAAGGACCATGAACCCAAGCAAGGGGCACTGGTCCCCTATTAACATGGCTACCTTGACAGTTGATACATTATTGTTATGCCATTGCCGCCTAATCTGTCACATCATTCAACTTGTTCTTCATGAGATCTACATCATGCCATAACAATGATAATCTGCTCTGTAAAAAAAAATTATTCATTGGTTAACATTGTTCAAAAAAATGTTAATGAACTGTTTCTACTGAGCAATCTGGTGTGATTTTTCAGAGAGATAACAATGTGGAGAAATGGCCAAAAGAGGCCCCGGAACTAGTGTCGTTTGGACATCTTCTGGCCGAGAGTTCACCGGACGTCACAAATGATGAGACTGCAACATCGAATCCTCTGAATGAAGACAGGAACCACGACATTGCTGTTGCCATGGCAACCGCTGCTGCTGCAGAAGCTGCTGTCGCAGCTGCTCAAGCCGCGGCTAAAGTTGTCCAATTGGCGGGTTATGGACGCCAGTCTAAGGAAGAAAGAGCTGCAACACTCATACAGTCGTATTACAGAGGCTGCCTGGTAAAACAAACCCACCTCTATGGATTTTTATCACTCACATTATAGAAACCGTGAATAATGGTTCTTGAGGATCATTTATGGCGCTTGAATGCACAAGTTTTCTCCTAGGATAAACCTTAAAAAACAGTATTGAGCAATATTTGTTGTCTTAGCCTAGGTTGTCTAAATGTTGCTGATGATTTGTAGGCTCGGAGAGCATTGCGTGCTTTGAAGGGACTGGTTAGGCTGCAAGCACTAGTGAGAGGCTATAATGTGCGCAAGCAAGCACAAATGACAATGCGGTGCATGCAAGCATTAGTACGGGTGCAGGCAAGAGTTCGAGCTCGTAGGCTGCAGCTAACTGATAATGATAAGATTCGAAAGAGATCGGATGAAGACGATGAAAGAAAAATACGAACGGAAGAAGTAGAACCAAAACCAAAGAGTCCATTGAACAAATACGAGCATTTGGATGGTGGACAGCAAAGCTCGGAGAAAATAATGGAAAGTGCTTCAAAGAAGCATGATGTAGTAATGAGACGAGAAAGGGCCCTTGCTTATGCCTATAACTATCAGGTTGGTTGAAGGTTAATCATAAGCACTTGAAAAACACTCTGTTTTGTGATTAAATAGTCATATAATTCATTTCTTGTACGTAGCAGCAGCTCCCTATGCAACCGCACCCGAATGGCAAGGATGTTGAACAACACTATCTTAATGATCGCGAGAAGCAATGGGGTTGGAATTGGCTCGAGCACTGGATGCCATCGCAACCGTACCACGCACGTCAACTAGGCCTTCAAGAGGGTTCGTACATGACGCTACCAACCACTACCATTACCGATAACATGTCTGAGAAAACTGTTGAAATGGACGTTGTGACAGCAATGGATTCAAGCTCGTACTCGACTCAGCGGCAGCTACAATCAGGGTCTAGTAATGTACCAAGCTATATGGCCCCAACTCAATCTGCCAAAGCCAAGGTGCGAAGTCAAGGAGCAGCGAAGCAGCACGGTGGACCGTATGTACCCCAATGGAACCCATCAACAAAGAAATCCCCAGGGTGTGCTTCATCAAGTTCAGGTGGAGGGACAATAGTGTACCAGGCCACAATGAGCCCTGGTCCAAAGAATAATGGTGCTCGGCTGCCGTCTAGAAGTCCCGGTGGCTGTAGCCCGGATGCCGGAGAAGATTGGAGGTTGCCTGTTGGAAGTAATGGGTGGTGAAATGATTGTGTTTCAGAAATGCCTCTTCAATGTGTGATATCAACTTTTATTTTTTGCTTATATGTTGCAATTTTATCTTCTCTGTCATTCACGCTGGTGATGTAATAATGATAAAACCGTAAACTTTTCTACTGTGAAGCTTTATCATATGATATTTGTCCAAATCCGCTCTATACTTGACCGAATGTGAGTTCCACAATTGCTCAGTCAGGCAATCTTTTATTTAACAAAATTTTCTGACATTTTCTATGTATCACTATTAAAAAATCAAATAAAAAATTTTAACTTTAAATTTTAAACTTTAAACTCTAACTTCATACCTTAATCCTAAATTTTAAACTTAACTTTTTTAGTGTGAGAGCATATATAGAGACACTGAAAAGAAGCAAAAAAAAAATTCTATCCAGGTTTGTAAAGGCTATCATCATAGCAAATTCAAATAGGTTTTTAGTATACTAATTTAATTTAAACATGTATTAAACTTATACACATATTTTATCAATGAATTCATACGTTTGGAGGACTTTGTCGTAAAGAAATTAAGAATTAGTATGTTGCATGCATTAAAATTTTAGGATCTAGGTAATATGTTAAAATAATTACATTATATGTCATCCTATTTTACGCTTTCTTAGAAGAAAGCGTGTTTGGTAAAAACAACTTTTTGAGCTAAAATTAGAAATTTAACTAGTTAAATTCGTTAATTTGGATGTTTGGTAAATAAATGATTGTATTAGCGGATTGACATGAAACCTCTCATTTTGAAAATACTACTTTTAAGAGTTTTTTGAGTTAGAAGTTTGGATAAAAGATTATTTTGTCCTTGATAATTATAAAAAATTTTCTGAATAACATAAAATTGATTAACTAATAAAATTAAGAAATTCATAAACGATAAATTAACATATAAATGATAAATAAATAAATAAATATAAATTTAATAATTTATAAATTTTTATTCAAAATATAATTTAGATAAGAAATTAATAAATACATCTAAAATTAATAATGGTTAAAATTATATTAAAAAGATGATTTCACAAATAAAAAAATTAATATATAAATCCTCATATATGTTCAATAATGATATTAAAAAATTAATTTTCATAATATAATTAATATTAATAGATACAAAATATTAATAACTAATAAATTATTCAAACAAGTATAAAATATAATCATGTCCTTATATATGTCATTTTGCTTGTTCAAATAATCAAATAGCTACCAGCTATCAGCTAATTTTATCAAACACTTTTATACAATCAACTAATATGTAATATGTTGGTTAAATCAAATAATTATAGCAGTTATCTGCTATTAATTAATGTAATCCGCTATTCGCTATCAGCTATCCACTAATTGTCAAACAATGCTTATATATTACTGATAGAATATAATGTCAGCGAAAATTTAGCATTACATGAAACAAAATAAAAAATTATTTTAAATTTTATAAAAAAAATAGGGTAAAGTACATTTATAGTCACTTAACTATAGAGTAGGTTCTATCTTGACCATTGAGCTTTTAACTTTGTCAACCAGATCACTTAGTTATTTAAATGATATCGATTAAGCCACTAAACCCTTAAAAGTTAACCAAAATAATGTGACAATTAAATAAATGTGTATAATTATATGTTTAGTCCTCATTACTTACACATTATCAATTTAATCCTAATTTAGTTCTAAATGGATGAATGAATTTATTGAATTAAATTAAAATTAGGACTAAATGATATAATTTATAAGTAATAAGGATCAAATGTGTAATTATACACATTTGTTTAACCGTCATGTCAGCATTTTCGTTAATTTTTAACGGTTAGTGGCTTGATTGGTATCATTTAAACAGTTAAGTGGTATACTTGACAAAATTGAAAGATCATTGGTCAAAATAGAATCTACTCTATAATTAAGTGATTATAAAGGTAGTTTACCCTAAAAATATTAAAAAAAATTGAAACGCCTACAAAAATAACTTTTTTAATATTTTAAAAGTATTGACATCACTCAAAGAACACGCTCACTAAAATTCATTAATTGACCCAATAATTAAAAATGTTCATATTGCCATAAAAATTTATATTCTAACACAACAATTTGAATTTTCTAACAGTCTCCTAACTCTAATTATACTTAATTCAGGGAGACCTGTAAATAACAGTGATTGATCAAACATACCACATTTGTATAGTTACACATAATAATATCCCAATCCTAACTGTAACTTGTTTGCGATGTATAAAAAATTATAAATTGAAATAATATCTATTAATCTGTAAGAAAAATAATTTCAACAAGAGTGATAATGTATTTTTTTTACATATCAATAAAAATTCTATTATAAAATAATTTGTTGACATATCCATAATATTTCTATTTGAAAAGAAAAACACTACTTTTTTTTAGAGTTAGAATCTCTGAATTATCCATGAGGCAAGGAAACCGAATGTCCATTGTGAGTGTGACAGGGACGGATTTACATGGGTGTAGGGCGGGTTAATCGACCCCTTACTTCGAAGAATTTTATTTTACTTTTGTCTTTTTATTTAATTTTAAAAAAAATTAATTTATTTATAAATTTGTTCTTATTTTTAAACATTTATAGTTTATCCCTCCAGCCTTAAATCTTGACTCCGTTCCTGCATGCAGATGTAGTCGTGGAATGGTTTGATGAGAATGTGTCTTTCTTGTGTTTGTTGTAGGCTGAGCACAACTAACGTGTTATCAAAGGTAATGTTTGTTAGAGTAGTGTAAGTTGAGTATGGGCCAGCTGTCATTCTGTTAGCCCAAGTTTGTTATTGTTGTTATGGGTTATAACAGATTCTGTTGTACTGGGCTCTATATAAAGCCCGTCTTTTGTATCAAGTGGGTAAGCCCATTTCATTTCATAAATGAAAATTATCAGATTTCTTTTATACTTTTTTTTTCCCATTTTCTCTCTTTTTCTCTTTTCTCTGTAACCGTTAGGGTTCATCTTTTTCCCCTTTTTCATCTTCATCTCTTGTTCTTTGATTCTCAAATCTCTGTAAGTTCTAAGCTTCTGTCATGGTATCAGAGCCTTTTATGGCGTTCTGATTGCGATTGTTCAGTCGGTTTCTTGTTCGTGGTGTGCTGTGTGTTCGATTCTGGGAGTTGATGGTGTTCGCAGAGGTCTGGTTGTGCGATTACGGTACACGGTGGTTCGGTTGTGCTTTTCCGGTGGTACGGTGATTCGGTGATTCGATTACGGTGCTTCGTTGTTCGATTATGTGTTTTCATTGTTCGCGGTGGTTCGATTGTGCATCTCTAGTATTCACGGTGGTTCGATTGTGTCTTTTCAGAGTTGCGGTGGTTGTTCTCTCTGGTGAGATCGTTCCTTTTTCCTCTGGTTGATTCTTCTGCATTTTGTATCTTCTAAGTGCGGTGGTTCATTTTTCCTGCTTGTGTTCTGGTTTTATCTCTGCTGATCCTCATGTCTATTGCATTCTGCTGCTATTATAGTTGTGATTCTACTGCTGTTATCGTTGTATTGGCTCTGCTGTGACATTTTATGATCTGTCTGGTTGTGCCGTTTTGCGATCTGCTTGGTTTTGTGATCTGTTTGGTTTCTGGTTCTATTTGTTGCTAGTCTTGTGTGTTTGGCTTGTCCTATTGAGATCTGCCTCTAATAATCTGTTGATATGACTATTCCTGAGGGTGTTGTTAATCCTGAAACTACTACCTCTGAGTCTACTAATCAAGTTTTGAATGAGAGTAATAATGCTCCTCGTCTGTTTTTCACTAAAAAGATTAATGTTGTCTTAGACGATCATAATTACCTTCTGTGGCACCAGCAGGTGTTTCTGACTATTAAAACACACAGGCTTCTCAAATTTATAGATACTAAAGTTACTATACCTCCTGAGTATATAACTAAAGATAATCAAGTGCTTATAAATCCTGATTTTGAGGCCTTTGAGGAGCAAGATGGAGCTCTGGCAACATGGTTGTTATCCACTGTTAGTGAAACTGTGCTTCCTCAGTTGATTGGCATGAATACTGCATCTGAAATTTGGAATACCTTGCATAGGATTTATAGTGATAAGATTGTCTCTAGGCTTATGTATTTTAGGAGGTTGTTGCATACTCAGAAGAAAGGTGACTTAAGTATGAAAGAATTTCTGGTTAAAGCAAAGAGTATAAGAGATAATTTGGCTAGTTGTGGGGAAGTTATTTCTGAGCATGAACATGTAACTGCAATTTTAAATGGTCTGCCTTCTGAGTTTGAATATGTTATAACTGTGTTGACTGCTGGTTCCATAACTTTCTCTGTTACTGCTGCTAGTTTTTTGTTGCTTGATGTTGATGCTCGTCAGTCTAACCTGCACTCTGTTGTTTCTGCTTGTGCTCACCATACTACTTTTCAATCTTCTGTTTCTGCTAGTTCTTTTGTTAATCCTGTTGCTTCTAATGAGTCTGGATCTGCTTCTGTTACTCCTTCCCCTGTTGTTAATGTGGCTACTGGAAACTCTATAGGTTATACTCCTAGCACTGATAATACTCAGGATTACTCTACTAATGGATTTAGAGGAGGTTTTGATAACTCTAGGGGTAGAGGAAGAGGTAGGTCTGGGAGGCCTCAATGCTAACTTTGTGGGCGTCTGGGGTATCTTGTTGAGAGATGTTATTTTCGCTATGATCTCAATTACAAAAATGAGTCTTCTAGAAGAACTCAGGGTACTGGTGAACAAACTTTTACTCCTCAGGCTCATAGTGTCTCTCTTGCTCCTTTATACACTGCCCCTGCTGCTACTTTTCCTTCTGTTTATTATCATCCTCAGTCTTTTGTTGGTCTTTCCCCATCTTCTGTATATCCTCCTCCTTTTCCTACTCCTCACTCATACCCTTGTCTAATGTTTCTCATATTGTGCCTCATACTGTGGTTACTTATCCAAGGCCACCTCCTTCTAGTGCTGCTACATCTTCCCTTCCTGGTGTGCCTGTTTCTGCTGTTCTTCCTGGTACTGCTTATCCTTAGCCACAGTATGTCTCTCCTCCTGCAGCTGGTTTTGCTACTACAGCCCCTGTGTATCATCCATCTTCTCTTGCCACTCTTGAGATTCTTGAGGATAACTCTTGGTTTCCAGATTCCGGAGCTACTCATCACATCACTAATAGTGTGAGTAACTTGCAAGCTGATACTGTGTGTCCTACTTCTGAAAATGTGCAAGTTGGTAATGGTAATGCTCTTCCTATTAAATTTTCTGGGCAATCTTGTTTACTTAACTCTTCTAAACAGTTTTGTTTAAAGAATGTTCTTGTTGTTCCTTCTATAACTAAGAACTTGATTTCTGTTTCCAAGTTTACACGGAATGATGTGTCCATTGAATTCTTTCCCTCTTTCTTCTCTATATTATGTATAATTAGTGCATATAGTCCCATACTTTAATTTATAATTTCTATACTTCTCCAATTTTGAAATTTCGATCCTGTTCTATTAAGTCAAATTCTACTACTAAATCTTGTACTATGATTAAGTTACAAATTTAGTTTACGTTCTCCAATTCTGATTATTTTAAATTAATGTAATTTAGTCACATTGTCGTTTTTATAATTTGAGTCAAATGACTAAAATTGACCAAATTATCATATACTGATTAAATTCACAATTTAAATGCCCTACAAGAACTAATGATAAAATATGCCCCTGATATTTAATAAAAATATATTTAAATTTCAATGTTAACACTGTTAATGTCGTTTTTTCCGAATAAAGATGTTAAGTCTTCAAAAGTTCGAAGTTGCCATCTATTTTAAGTAAAAAAAAGTTTAGTTTTTTAAGTATTTCAGTTCAATTACAATGTAGTGATTTAGTTCGACTTTAAATTTAGATAAACTCACGTACATTTTATAGACTATATTATTTGAACCTAAATCATATAAGCGGAACAACTTCATCTTTCTTTACCGAAACTATTAAGTTCAAGTTTAAATTTTTTTAAATAGTTTATGATTAGAGGAAATGCTACCGTCATTGTTAGGATTTAAATCCTAGATCTTATAAATATTAATTCTCAAAATCGTTTTATGAGTAGATGAAGCTAAACTTCAAATTTAAGCGTAAAGCACATAAATAGTCATTCAACTATCTTAAAAAATATAAAATAATTATCAAACCTTTTAAAGTTACATAATAGGCATTAAATTTTAAATTTTGTTATAAAATGGTTACTAAGACATTAACTGTTGTTAGATTGATGACATTGCAATTACAAAAAAATGTATATTAGCACATTTAAATATTCGTATTTACACATTTAATTTATTTAATCCTAATTCGAAAGTCTAGAAAATTTGAGGGACTAACTCTCTAATTTCCCCCTTTTTTGTCTTCCACAAAGCCATGCCTTACCTCCCCTTCAACATTCATTTCCATGAGTTTCTACAAGAAATACAAGCATAGCAACAATTAGAGCATCTGCAATAAGGGGGACAAGAAGCTAAATGCTTAACGAAATCAATAGCAACTTCAAGACTTTTCGGATTCGGAGATTAATCCCAAAAATTCCTCAAACATTCACCCATTCAATAATAGTTAACGACAAAGTAATTGTTTTGTAATAAAAATTAAAATTTAATGTCTATCATATAACTTTTAAAAGTTTAATGATTATTCTGTAATTTTAAGAATAATTTAATGACAATTTATATACTTTACCCAAATTAGATGTACACTACTTCAAATGTTTTTTTATGGTTTAAGGGTGACATAAATTCTTAAATTTTTTTTTGCACCCAATAAAGTCTTAATAGTCTAAAATTTCATTAATTTAGCCCTTTGCTCAATGTTAGCGGTTAAATCTTAAAAAAAAATTAGATCAGTTTGTACAACATGTTATGTTACAATATTGTCACTTGACATTTTTCAAAAAAGTTTTAATTTTATTTAAAAAATTCTTTAAAAGTTTTAAAATTTTATAAAAACTCATAAAAGTAATTTTTTAAAAAAATTATAAATGTCACATGATAAAACTGTAGTGTGTCACGTAACAGTAATATATCAAAAAAATTATCAAAATCGAAATTCAAAATTAATTAAAAGACTAAATTGATCAAATTTATTAGTTCAAAAAGTTTAACTAGATATAAAAAATTCAAAAATTTAATCAACCCGAAAGCCTTTTTTTATTAGATGGGTTTCTAAATAAGATTGAGCGACGGATCTGATCGGATTATTTTATGAGGGAAAACCTGAAACTTATTATTTCTCTAGAAAATAGGGAATTATTATTGGAGTTGAAACGAAGGAAATAACTGCAGATCTGCTAGAGTACACTGTACACTGTATTATCAGACGTTGGTGGTGCCGAGTGCCGACAAAAGCCAAAAAAAACATTATAAAATTCCTAAGGTCATTGCCCGTAATTACAATCCTTAAATAAGGGTATAATTTCATGAAAAGTGGTTATTGGAAAGGGAATTGGAGTCTCATCATTAATTCTTCCTTTCTGTTATGTTCGTCTTATTTTTCTTTTGGTCGTTTAATTTTGAATCCTTTGATCCTTCTCCAAAAAAAAAAAAAAAAACTATCAAAAACACCCTACAAAATCTGTAAACAGAAGCTAAGAAAAGCTAGCCCAGTGTTTTAAGAAGAACCCATCAAATGATTTCCGATCCAAATCTGATATTGTATGCTTGCATTGCAAAAGAAACCACGATTCTTGCTGATTTCTCTTGCAAAGAACCGGAAATCGAATCGTTTGCCCAGAAATGCATCGAGAAAACTCCTCCTTTTCATTCAGTGTACTCTCACACAGCTTCGAAAAGATCCCACACCTTCTTAATCAACCACCCTTTTGTTTATTTCATCACATCTCATGAGAATCTTGACAAATCCGAGTCTTTTTGGTTCTTGAATCGTTTAAAAACTGTTTTCGAGGATTCTCTTCTTACCGGTCTGATTGTGGGTACTGATGATTTGACCCCGAATTGTCTCCAGTCCCATTTCAATCCAATATTTGCTGAGTTAATGGCTTTGGATTTGGAGCTCGTTGGGTCTGCAGCTAAAGACAGTCGAAACCCAAGTATGGATTCTGACAGAGGGAAAGGAACCATGGTGGCTCCACTGTTGGGGCAGCCGATTAACGGGTTAAAAAAGAAGAAAAGGTCCGGTGGTTTGGAAGTGAACGGCGGTGAGGGCAAAGATTGTGGTGTTGGGGTTGGGGTTGGGGTGGATAACATGGTTGATGTGAGTGGTGGTTTTAGAGATTTCTCAGTTTGTATGCAAAAGAGTGGTGGGGAAAGGCAAAAGGCTAAGCAAACATGGAGGAAACATGTGTGGGTGGTTTTGATATTGGATTTGCTGGTTTGTGCTACTTTATTTGGGATTTGGCTATGGGTTTGCAGAGGCTTTCAATGCATTGATGCTTGAAACTTCCCTCTCTTTTCTTTTTGCACTTCTGGCTTTCAATTGTTGATTTTCAGAACAAAAAGTCTTGTTTTTTCAGTTATTGGTATGCAGAATTACATGTAATTGCACCCAAAACTGTTTATACCTACAGTGTACTGCATTTGTAAAAGTTTCCATCTTTCTCTTCAGAATGATTAAGGTTATTCTTCATTTCCACAACAAGAACGCAGGGGAAATTCCAGTTTGAGTTGGTGCTAAATTCAGCAGTCACAACTAATCAGGTTATTGGTAAATCTAACAAAGTAGTAATCAAGGTTTTTACTTAAAATACTAATATTTTAAGACAGACATTAGTCAGCAAAAACCATCCACGTGGGTTAAAGGGAGAGCTGTCTTTAACATGAGTGCTAGCAGACAAGGGACAGCCGTAACTTAACTTTGGAAATTGTATCTAATTCATTCTAAATAACTGAAAACATGTCACAGCCTGGCATGTGGTATCTTTGCAGTATTAAACTAATAATGAATTGGCTAATAGCCTAATACCTATGAACGTGAGAATAAAGAAAAAGGGTGAGCCAAATAAATTCCTTTTGCCACCCAAAGTCATTTATTTTTATTTTAATAAGTAAATATCATCATAACACATGATAAGGGAGAAAGAAAAGCACCACTCAAACGACAAACCTATGCGACACCTAGGGCGTTCAAAGTTCAGTTTTAATCTAATTAATCGATTGAATTAAAGTTTTTTCCAGCTAATTAGTCGGTTAATTTAAAGTTCGGTAAGTTAACGATTAACGATTTTTTAAATTTTAATTATTGATTAATTTATTGGGGAAAATAACCCCAAAAATTTGATATTGAGAAAAATACCCCATTTCGTGCCATGTAGACAAATTCGCGTCCTGTGGAAAGCGAATTCCAAAAATTTATAACAAAGTTCGGTTAATTCAAAAACCGACCGAATTAACCGAACTTTTTTCGGTTCAGTTAAAAATTTTCGAAAAAGTTTCAGTTCAATTAACGATTAAAAGGAAAAAATCGATTAATAAATTTTGGGTAGTTCAGTTCAATTAACCAAATCGAACCAACCGATTGAACACCCGTACCGTCACCTACCTACTGCATTTGTTGCAATTGAGGTGTGGATTTTACACATTGGTCAAAGAAAACTTGCTAAAATTTTGTGAGAACAGGTATGATAAATGTAGATTTTGGAGAATGTTCCTAAAACCATCAGTAATTAGGTCTGAAGGAATACATGATAAGAGAAGAATGAGGAGGACACAGTTAATAAAGGAAGAACACAGTAGAGTTTCAAACTGAATTCATGCCTAGGCTTTATAATTAATAAATATTTTGAAATTTAACCTAAATAAGTATCTTATTTTATTATTAAAATATTTATTTCATCGAAAATATACTTAATATTTAGCAGTTTTATAGCAAATCAATGGCTTCAGAGAAAATTATACAGAAAAATGAAGAAATCAAGCTGGCCCTAAACCTTTTTCGACTTTACAGACAAGGAGCAGTGCCGGATGTTGTTGAATTTTTACTTTTTTCACCATGACAGCACCATTTCATGAGAACTAATGCATGATGTTTAGTGTTTACCCCTTGATTCCTTGTCTTGAGCAGTCGAGGAATTCACGTTTTGCTTTCACCCCTTAAAACGAACTACGATGCAGGAGATATCGTCCTTGCTGTCTCGGTTCAATGCCTCCTTTGCTAGCTGTTGTGCCGCCCTCTGCGGGTCCTTGGTTTTCTTCACAATGTCGACTGCTTCTTGGTTGGACATGACCTGCGTTACAATGCAATTGGCACATGAGGAAAGAGGAAGTTGAGAAATTGTTCGGCCTTTTGAAAGAAATGGATCACCTTCCATAGTCCATCACTTGCAAGGATGAAGAATTCAGTATCCAAGTCAATATCAGCATTTTGTATGTCGGGATCAGATCGGAGATGTAACTTAAGGTTCTTGTCGCCAAAAGCACGGGAAACAGCAAGTTGGCCGTTCACTCTCGCAACATCTCCTGGGATAAAAATCAACAAGAACAATTATTGTGAGAAAAATATAATCATGAGCAGCACCGGTAAGTCATTATCATGAAATAGGTAAGCATTTGTTTTTATTAAGGCTCCTCCTTTCAACCAGTTCGTTTGTTTTTGTTTTTCACTTTCCAGTGGAAAAAAGAAACATTTACTAATTAGAGTCGTCACAGATACACTCAAACCTGGCATGAGTTTGAAAAATTTATCTATGATTCTCCACATAGTTGTCATATGCATACGCCAAAGTCCCGAATTACAACAGGCGCAGCGGACCATGGCACATACACATTAACAGCCATGGAACGTGTCCCTTTTTTACTTTCATTCATTTATAAAAAAAGAAAATGGCCTTCAAAGAGAAAATTAGACATAAGGACAGAATAGTCAGACAAATAACCTGGCATGTTTGAGACAAAGCCCCCTCTGTTCTCGATGCTTCCCCGCTCTGTGTTGGGCTCATGATCGATACTCATTTGTATTGCGTGCCCACTTTTCGAGAGAACGGCACGTGAATCTCCAATATTGGCTACCCATAATTTCTGCCCATCGATCAAAATTGCAGTGACAGCCGTGGATCCCCCTCGTCCCAGGTCAGGACTGTGTGAGAGAATTTCCTGGTCTGTCTTCTCATAAGCTTTAGATATGGACCTGATGGGATCAGTCCAAAACTCCTCCTACAATTTTATTATCACAAACGATAAGTACATATTCTAACAACCAATAAGCGTATCCCGAGAGCTATAACCATTATAACTTAGAAGTAGAATCATAGAACCATCATTCCAAACCAACCAAAACTTTCGACCTTTGCCATTCATTTTAGTTCATCATCATCACTGATATTGGAAAAGGCGAATTATTCTTTACCCAACATTCCACCTTCCAGTCCCCAAAGATAACATAGTCGACAATCACCTTAGGATTGGAATATCAACAAAGACACTCTTTTTCAAGTACATAAAGGACAAGAATCATTCCTTTCGAATGTGGTAACCAAATGCGTGGAAGGACAAACATATTATTCATATTTGATTGATCGAGAACTTACATCCTTTAAGATATTGGAAAACAAATTCTTTTGCAAATAGGCAGGTACACTATCGCCTAGATGGCCATCATATACAGCAAAAAGTCCGAGTTCATGTCCTTGAACTTGAGCAAACTTTGCAACATGAAAATCCTCCATAGGATGATTTGCTTTTCCTTTCACTAGGGTAAAGCCATACTTGACCGGGCCCTGATGGCTTCTGCCCTTTCCAGAGCTACATGAAGAACGCCCTCCGGCAACCTAAAGAGAAGAATAGTACCATTTTGGATGTTCCGAAAAATCAGAATCTTCGAAAAGGAATTTGACAAAGATCATAAACACAATTTGCCAGGAGGAAATATTCTGCAGAGTCTACAAATCTGATTTAGGAAAGAAGTTGGCGCAATTTCCCCATCTTAATAGAAGATTCATGTTCATGCTGACATTTTGTTTTAAAGTTAAAATCTGAATTTCACATAGATTATTCCTTTTTTTTTTGTTTCATTTCTCCCTTTTTCAATCCAAGAAAATTTTGGGGATGAGCTAATATAACTTATGGAGTTAAATTAAAATCAAACAAAAAATCTCTCATAAAATCAAAGTTACTTAAACAAACTCACCAAGCATATATAGGAACATAGTATGGAACAACTGGAAAGTGAATTGTAGATTTAGATCATATAAAAATGTAAAAGTGAAATTAGGAACTGACAAAAGAGGGAAAAAAAAGAGAAAAATTTTCCAAACAGGGTTGAGATTGGCTAACCTGAAAAGAGACAGAGTTGAAGCAACATAGATTATCCATATAATTCATCTCCTTCCGGATTTCTCAACATCTAAAAGAAAAGAAAAAAACTTTACATATATATTCCAGGAATTCCTCAACCTGCACAATCAAAGAAAGAAATTAAACAATCTTTATCTTCAAACCAGGCAAAACCCATAGTTGAAAACAACCTGAAAGTCGTATAAACACAAAATCATGACATGGGTATCTCAGAATTCTCCTTACCGATCCACCAAAACAACTAATTCTCAAGCCAAAAATAGAGAAAGAACAAAAACCCACAGCTGTACAAGACTTGAATTGCCCAATTTTTTGACTCTCTCCTCTTTTCTCATGTTGAAGTGACAAAACATATGCAAGAATTATACGTATACAAAATAAGGACAGACCTTGTACAGTACAGTATAGTATAGTAAACAGCAGCTGTTGAAAAAAGAAAGAAAAGAAAAGAAATTGGGTTTCAGTCTCACAGGATAAAAAAGGCAAGAGCTTGCCCTTATTGACTTTTTTTGCTCTGGGTTTCTTTCTTCTCTGTTTACTGACACTACCATGGAAAACGAAAGGCAGTATATATAGGATTTTTAACAACACTTAATAATAAGGGAAAACTACACCGGTGGTCCCCAAACTATTACCGTTTTCTTATTTTGGTCCCTAAACTATGTTTTTCGGCAAAACCGTCCCTTCTGTTACATAGTTCTCCTGTTTTGATCCCCCGACGTTAAATAGCTAACGGTTTTGCTGACGTGGCATTTTTTAAATATTTTTTAATCATTTCTCTCTCCTCTTAAAAAATGCCACGTCAGCAAAACCGTTAGATATTTAACGCCGGGGACTAAAACAGGAGAACTATGTAACAGAAGGGACGATTTTACCGAAAAACATAGTTTGGGGACCAAAATAGGAAAATGGTAATAGTTTAGGGACCATCGGTGTAGTTTTCCCTAATAATAATCACCATTTTTTTCTTTTAATTTACAGTTTCAATTTCTTTCAAATTTGTTACGGCTAAAAGCAACAATGTTTTATTCATTTAATGCTTTCAGAAAATCAGTAAAACCAATATTTTATGTCAATCTCCAATTAAATAGTGTTTTGAAAAACTGATAATTGGAATTTTTGGAGTAATGTGTGGGTCAATTGGCTAGTGGGTGAGGGCGGGGGACCCCTTTGTTCCAAAGTCAGCAGCTCATTTTTTCAACTCGAAACCAACTTTGTTCATTAAATTATTAAGGTATAAGATCAAAAATACCCCCAACGTTTTATTATTAGTTAATTCACTATTTTTTTTTTTTGCAAACAATCATCTAATGTTTGATTTTCGTTTAACTTTCACTCTCAGTGGATGGAAACCATTAGTCAACAGACGTTGACCATTTGAGGCTAACGTGGCACGCAAGCGTGGCATAGAGAGATGATGTGGCAATGCCACTTGGCACTTTACTGATGTTGTACCACATTTTTTTATTAATTTTTTAAAATATTTATTTTTTATTTTTTAACAAATTAGATGGTGCCACGTGGCACTTGCTGACGTGACATCATCTGATTGGTTAAAAATAATTATTTTTTTAAAAATCTCTAAACTTTTCAGATTTTACAAAATAGCCCGAATTTTTTAAATTTTTAACTCCCCAAACTCAAATTTCGATTTGAGTCGATTTTACCGCCGCCAACTACAACGGTCGCCGGACCATCACGGTCATTTATTCCACTATTTTGTCGCTGAAATTTGACCGACACTATGCGAAACACCGGATGAAGGAAATCGTCAAATAGTTTATTTGAACGATTTGCTACGAACGGTGACAGAACGAACAACGAACGATGTGTGGGTCGTTCGGCGAGGAGAGGCGCTTTATTTCGTCGGCGGCAACACGACCAACGTCGACAAGAGTGGCTGAATTTGGGGTTTAGGGATTTGGGACTATTTTTGAAATATTTGAAAATTTGAGGTTATTTTATTCATTATATATATAATTATTTTTTAAAGAAATTATTTTTTTATAATATTTTTAACCAATCGGATGATGCCACATCATCAAAGTGCCACACGGTTTAAAATTTTAAAAATGTTATGTCAGCAAAGTGTCACATGGCATCACCATGTTATCTCCCAATACTATGCAAACATGTCATGTTAGCGTCAGGCGTTGACCGTTAGCTGACTAACGGTTTCCATCCAACGATAGTGAAATTTAAAAGATAATGAAACATTGGATGTTTGTTTACACCAAAAAAAGAATAGGTGGTGAATTGACTAAATGGTAAAACGTTGGGTGCTCGTTTACACCAAAAAGAAAATAGGCGTGCCATTTATTAACTATAAGCCCATTAGTATTTAGTAATGGTATTAGAGTGTGTATTTTCGGATATCAAATATGATATGATCTGAAAAATTAGATATACAAAATTATAGATCGGTAAAAGTGACCCATATTTAATCTAAAAAATCAAATATCAGATATTTGGATCAAATATATGAATATATAATTTACTTTTAAGTAATTGTTTTGAATTTGACTGTCGTATCTATGAAAATTTTAGATTTCTGAATGTAACAAGTAACAATTTGCCAAATATGACAAATTCACGTCTATGGAAATTTCGAATTTTTAAATTTTCGAATATAACAAACATGAAATTGCTAAATACAATAAGATTCATATCCACGGAACTTGAATTTTCAGATATTTCAAATTTTCGGATAATTCAAAACTTAAAATATTATGATCTGTATTCGATTCATAAAATAAAAAATAGACTAAATATCAGATTTGAAAATAAAAATAGATCAAATATTTAAAATTTCAGATCAAATCAACATATAAACGGATCGAATCAGTCGGATCAAAATATTTTGACAAACCCTTATTTGGTGTATGTATGGTGATTTTTATTGTTATTTTATTTATTTTTTAATCTTGAAACGATATTGAATTCTATTGAAACAAAAGAATATACCATATTAATAATGCAACCAATCAAAGAGAAATTTTTGGGACTATGTTCACCAAAAAATTTAAACATAAAATAAAATAAAAAAATTAAAGGCACAATAATCAAAGACTTTTTTTGAATCTGGCGTCCATAATTCATAGTAACCTAGTAATCGTCAACAGTTCTCTTTTGTCGCTATCCTACTAGATGCTTCAAAGATGATGAAAAACTGACAAGAGAACCAAAGTAAACGTACATGCTACTTTACAAAACAGATCTAAATACATCAACAAACAACTATAAAAAGAAATCTAACCACTAAAAAACAACCGACAATCATAAAGTAAATACAAGCGACATAAGAATCACTACACGATCGCAGATCTACCATAAAGGTAGACGAATAATGTGTCATAGGACAGATGCAACGTACCACAACAATAGAGTTAAAACGTGTCACAAAAACAGACGAACATACACAAAATATACGGGAAAAAAACTAAATAAAACAAACACTAACGATCGACAATCAATACTAAAATTAGTGTTATTCTCTAATCTTTAGAGTTTCGTTTTGACTCAAAAAATCCCTTTTGTGGTTAAAACCTATTAATCAATTAATGATACATAATTTACAATACTTGATAGAATGACATGTCATCTGAAAAAATAATTTCATATGCTATATAATTTTATAAAATTATTTTTTTACTGATGTGTCATTCTGCCAAGTTAACATTTTTGTCTATATGACATTATTATGTCAGCGTGCACTGTCGTACATATTTATCGCGTTATTTCAAATTATTTTAGTGTTAATTAACTAATAATATTTATTAATATAAGAGCATTTTTGCCTAAAATAAAAAGTTAACCGTTAAAGTGTTAAAAAAAGATGTTAGAGTGTTTATCCGGTCAAATATTGAGGATATTTTTTTTCATTATACCATGATTTCATTTCTGACAAGTTAGATTTCATCTCTTTTATCACCCACAGTTCTTCTTGTACACTTGTGGTAAATAAAAATTAGGTAAATTACATATTTAGTAATGTATCTGTTTTTGTATTTTTTTAGTAATTTAACTATTTTTGTCAAAAAAATTATATCTAATATTATATTTTATTTTTATTTTAATATTTGGCGTTAAGAAAATAATTAGCAATAATGTTGCCATGACAATTATTTTGTTTTTGTTTTTTTAAATTTTTACGTCATTTTCTCTCGTCCTCAACTACCAAATAATTTGTTTTAATGATCATTCTATCAATAATTTAATTTTAAATGATTTAAATATATATTTCATCTTAAATAAATAGTAATAAATTTAAATTCTACAATAATTTATTATTAATTTTATGAAAATGAATAAATATTTATTTAATTTGTTTATTTTATTTCCAAATGAAGTGAAACAATAATTATACTTTGGTCTTTGATTTTAGTCACAATTTTAAGTACGGAGTATTAGTTAAAAATAAGACCTAGTATGGATAGGAATCCACGTTTCACAATAGGTAGCCAGCCAATCAAGTGTGAAGCACCAGATTTTATTTCAAAGCAAGAACTCACCGTTCTTCATCGGAATCCAGCTAAAACATCTTCCCTGCACATATGGAAGTATCCCACATGGTTGCACTTCCCAAATTCTTCTATCCAAATCCCAGACTTTGGAGTAGAACCCAAACCCAGCTTCCACTTTCACCACTCCAATCATCCTCTAACCAAACCCATTTCTATACTCTTCACAAAGCTTACATTAATACACCCTCCATGTCTGATATATTGGCATCCTCTAAAGCCCAGAACCTTGATCTTCAGCTCCAAACTTTAGGACCCTTTTTTAGGATCACTGCTAAGAGCCTAGAGACCAACAGGGAACTTGGAAGAGCCGAGGGGCTCGTAAGGGTCTGGTTTGGAGGTAAAATTCTGCACCTGGATTCAATTAGACTCAAAAGGGAGACCCTTGGCATGGAAAGATCGATTTTTGGTATCGGCTTGTTTATTGGGGCTGTAGCCATTCGATTCGGCTATGACTGCGGTTGCAAGACTGCCGAGTTGCTTGCCATCAATGACTCGGATCTTTACCATTCCAAGGTTGTTGCCTTACACGAGAAAATCTTCTTCTCTGTGTTTGTGTAGTGGATAGTTGTGTATTTTGATCATCTTTTGAACTTTCAGCTTGTTAGGTTCTACAAAAGGATTGGGTTCAAGGTTGTGCATGAGGTGACTGGTTCAACAATTGGGGATATGAGCCATATGCTAATCTGGGGAGGAATTGGAACTCGAATGGATGCCAGTATAGATGAGCTTCTAGTGAAATGGTGCAGCAGGTTCAAGTCCAAATCGGATGTTTGAATGACTGAAATTTTGTTAAACGAAGCCTAAGTGCATAAGCATATCAGAATTTGTCGATGCATCCATGGTTTTACACGGCCCTGATATGAAATTTTGGTTTGCAATTTGTATTTTACTTTACTCACTAAAAGGAGAAGTTTTATGGGCAATCTAGGATCTTTTGTTGAGCAAGGAACTAATACATGTTTTAGTATGCTCAAGCTGATTGGACTACAGCGAGTCTAGGCTTTCAAAGAACTCTATATCACAAATATCCCAACTGCAGTCCCTTCTGCTCAATTTTCCTTCTTCATTCGCATACTCAGTCCATGAGGAGGGGCATAAACCCAATCCTGGGACAAGAGTCATGCAGAGAATTTTTAGCAACCCAATCGGCAGCTTTGTTACACCAACGAATAACAAAGGAGAAAAAACAAACGGAGAAACGATCAACAAAATCGATCGTATCGTGTTCAACAGCAGCTGAATCCCATGCTGTGAAAGTTTTTAGTGTTCACTCTATGAACCAGCCCAGCATTATCAGATTTTACAAGGATCTTTTGGAAACTTGCAGACAGGGCAGTGATCACGCCCAAACGTACTGCATATGCTTCGACCATACCAGCAGAGGTTGCAGATTTTTTTTTAAAAGCCACCATCTTGCTTTCCTCGACAGTTTTAACATGCTGTTTAAAAAATTCCGTTTGCCAATTAAAACAAGACAAGCGACGTGCTTTATTTTTTTAATCAGAATTCTAATAATACCTTAGCATTTTAAAAAATTTCTCAAAATAGTCCCCAAATCTCGATTCTAGCCGTTATCGCTTTCAATCGTCAATGACGTGCCCACTGCTTCTTCGCCAAACCCCATGATCATTTCCCTATTCTTTCGTTGCCGAAAACCAACGACCGTTGTGCCTAACGTCGAAACAAAATTGAACGCACAAGAAAAGGAAAAAAGAAACGATGAGATCCAAAAGAGGCCGGTGTTTGACGAACGACATGCAAGTTATGTGGCGAGAGGAGGAGGGTTCATTCCGTCACCGACAAACATAATGAACAATGACGACAGTGGCCAAATTTGAGGATCTAGCGATTTTGAGATTATTTTGTGAATTTTGAGAAGTTTAAGAATTTTAAAAAATTTACTTAAAAGAAATATAAAAAAATTAAAATAAAATTCGCATGTCATATTTTAATTGGTTAAAAGAATTTTTTAAAATGGTCGTTAATTGCTAAAAACCTAAAATAATAATGGTGCAAACATTATACACTTATTTAAGCTGAAAATACTTTAAGCTGATCTCCAAAAAATGTATAATTTAGAAGAAGAAAAAAATAGATTGTATTTTGATATACATGTTAAGTAAAAATTACATAACCCTACATATTTAATCTATAAAATTTTAAACCTAAATCTCTATCCCTAACCCCTTAAAACCTAAACCTTAAAGGCTTAAACCTAAACTCAAAATTCTAACCATAAACCCTAAATTCTACCCATACAACCTAAACCCTTAAACCTAAACCACGACTTAAATCTCTAATCCTAAATTATAAGGTTAACAAAAAGACTCAACATTTTACTTAATAAATTATTATTAATTATATAATAAATCGAACGGTGTATTTGAAATGATAAAATTGAAGGTGTAGGATTAAAACAAAGCGGGATTTCACCGGAACATAACCCTATCCATCCTCTTAAGCTGGAAGCAGAGCCAGGCAGCCCTAGAAAATTTCAGTATTCCAAAGTTGTAAAGCAGTGCAATGTCTCGTCGAGAGGGTCGAGATTCGGACTCTAGACGACACCGTTCTGGGTTCGACCATGAACCCGGGTACTCCCTTTCGTTCCCCAAGCCTTGATTTGAAACCAAATGTAGCCATGAATCGTATAACATTATCTGAATGCATTTCAATTTGGTTTTCATTGTCCTTTGATTTCGTCTAAAGATTTTCCGCGGCAATTGTAAAGGAAAATTGATTCATTTTTTGTTTATTTTGTTTAGTCCTAAGAGGTCCAGGAGAGATGGGAAACCTCAGACCGAAAGAGTCGTGTCCAGCGCTGATGTCGGAGACAGGCCCGACCACGATGAGAAACAGCGCCGTCGGTTGCAAGATGCCGTGCCCCTTGAAGCGGCTCCGACAGCTCCTGATTCTTCTAAGATTGAAAGTGCAATCGAGAGCAAGGATTCTGATAGGAAAAACAATGGGCACCACGAAGGAACTAAGCATTCTTCTGATCCAACCGATGTGCCCCGCTCCCGATCCTATTTTCAGGTTTTTATAATCTATTATGATGTCATTTCATCTTCACCAATTCCTTTTTATTTCTTGGTCTAATCTTTTTCCCCAGTCGATTGCCAATAACAATTGTTTTCTGTAGGAAGATTGTGAACTAGCTGAAGATATGTCATTTGTTTGCATTCCCAGAGTCCAAGTGTTTAACTTTCAGTCCTGTGGTCTTATAGTATGTTGACATTGATTGCTTTTGCAGTTTTGGGGTTAATTCTCTTAATGAAATGTTAATGGGGCATTCGAAAAGAAAATTACTTACTGTCTTTGTATGTGGCTTTGGTTCATATTTAGGATCTGATGAAAGGCTGTCCTTGTAGATTTATTGAGGTTAAGAAATGGTTTATGTATGAATGATCAATTATAGCATAACCTCCTACGGGAAACCGATCAGGATTCGACTTTCATAGGATTGTGATCCCATAGAAATTTTCTTTTATGGAGCATGAGCCTGTCCTGGAACTGAATAATGATTACTAGCTCAAATAAACAACCTGTTTTTTTCTCGAGTTTAATAGTTTGTTTATTATTCAGAGTGCATATACCTTTTCTTCTGGGTTGATGCAGCAGAATTCTTGTTCGGCCCCACTTTTTGTGGTCGTGTATATAACAATCTTAGGCTTGCCTGTGCATGTCTTATAACAGCACGATGAACGTGGTAGTGCCGCACAAGCTGGTCGAAGTTATGGTCGGAAAGCAGCTTCTGGTTAGTTTTTTACTTTTTTTTCTTCCTTGGGCTTTGTATTCTACCTCCTCATACTTCAATTTATGTGATCATGTTGCGTTGTCATGTCAGCCTTCACATTCAGGTTATAGATTAACTTGTCAAAAGAGTTGTTCTAGGATTATATGTCTACATTGGCGAAAGTGTTTCTGGGAAAGCTTTAACAGCATTCTTTTCTTATCAATTAAAAATTAGCCTTCTCTTGAAAATTATTTGTCGATGATTACATTATCTTTCCAGAGCGTGGATGGTGGAGGGATGCAAAGGATCATCATAATGAAAGGGAAACTAAAACATTCGAAACGAGGCAAAGAGATGAGAAGCCACAAGCCAAAGGGGATGGCAAAGATGATTGGCGCCATGACAGATTCTTTGAAATGGAGGCTGATCCTCCGCCTCAGCCACCACCTACCAGGAAACGACCTGCATTTAGCGAGAAGAAGATCCCAGCAGCAACTCAATCGACTGGCCATGCAGAGAAGGAATCTGAAAAGTCGAACCATTCTGGTCACCATGCATTAGGTAGTGAAAGAAGAGCAGAAAGGGACCACAACCCCCGGCATTCAGACAGACAGGACAGACTTACTGCTAGAGATCAGCCTGTGAGCAGAAGAGAAGTACCCAGAGGTGGATTTGTATCCCATGAAAGGTATGGAGGTGGTGGTGGTAGCAATTTCAGGGGAAGAGATAGATTCAGTGGAAGACAGGGGTTTCGCTCAGGCGGCCATCGTGTTGAGAAGTGGAAGCATGATTTGTTTGATGAGGCCAACAAGAGTCCTCCCAGAAAGAACGAAGAAGATCAGATCGCGAAGGTGGAATCACTCTTGGCGTCTTAGAGCTCAAGTTATGCTATTAAGTGACCCTTTGATTTAATTATCAAATGGCTATTATTGGGAACTTTCAGTGCCCCATTTCCCCCCCTTTCTTTTCAGTTATGTTGTATTTCAGGTACAAAGTTTGTCTATCTGTTAATGATTGCAACTCTTTTTAGTAGTGAAATGATAGGATTTGAACAATTTGGGTTTCTTTGGAGGCTTTTAGATGCAGTTCGATATCATTGCTTTATATTTAGCCGCACTGCAGTAAGATTGTCTTAGTCACGCACGCTCAACTGCAATGTATAAGTACTTGTAAATAAACTACCAAGGGAACCAGCAAGAATAGAAGCAGAAGCTTTGAGACAATGGCGATGCATGGATCAGTACTTGATGCTGCGGAACTTACGACACACTTCACCCGTATTCGGAAGTAATCTGCACTTTCAACTACTGGCTCATGCTTCTCCTTTGTCTAACATTTGCAATATATGATCATGGTAATTACTTGCCTTCCGTTTACTGCTGCAGTGTCAGTGTAGTAGAACTCTTGTTATGAGAAGTAGTGAAAGTTCTTAACGTGAATCATTAACCATGTCCTGTTTTGTGGGTATTTCCCCCTTTCCTCAATCGTTTTGAAAGTTCTGATTCCTGCAAGTTTGTTTCTTTGAATTTCTAATTCATGGTGTAATAATTTTGATCTATTTATGGATGTTGTTATATTCCGCCGCTGTTGCAACTCAGATTCACGGTGAATACAAAAGGCCAACACCAATGCAATCAGATGACAGTCTTGAATCCGGAAAAAATTGAAAAGAATGAAAACTTGAGCGGCAGTGGGGAAAAGTGGATGCGGCTCTCTCAGTAGGAATAGAATTATGAATAGTTAAGATTAGATACTCAAATAACTAATTTCTAATTGATGATGGACCGATTAGAAATTAAGGTTAAGTGCAAAGTTATTTAGTATGTTTCCCAAATTACACATACTTAACTTTTCAAACATCCAATCTTCGGAAAAGAGAGCTATTATCTATGAAATATTTGTGTGCTAATTTAAAAGATCAAAATCATTTATCTGAGATTTCAACATCAAGATTTAAAATTTTAATTAATCGATAGATTCACGTATTCTTCAATATTTAATTTTGTTCTTAATTATCTGACATGATAAACTATAAGTTAATTCAATTTATATTATTTTTATCTTGATTCTAACATCCAAGTCATACCCTCTAGGGCATCCCAAAAATGGAGCAAACTCAAAGAATCTTTCCAAACTTCTTAAGCTTAGCTCCACATCTTTCTGATATCAAAGTTATTCTTGAATACTATCTCAAACGATTCTCTTAACAATGAATCTACGTCTAATGTTTTATCTATGACATTCTCAATGTGTAAGCTTTCATCTAAATATTTTAATGTATGGTGTCTAAAATTTTTATCCATGACACTCGATATGTCTTGTCCAAAGTTTTCTTATGTTACTCTTAATATGACGTGTCCAAAATTTTATCAATAGTAATCAATGTGTCATGATCAATGTTTTATTCATGACACTCAATGTGCCGTGTCCAATACTTTATCCACGTCACCTTTAATGTGCAGTGTCTAAAATCTATCCACTGCACTCTTAATGTGTCGTCTCTAGCATAGAATCCAAGACTTTTCGAATACAGAAATTATCTCAAAATAGTACAGTTGCCAAAAACAAGCATCTACAAGGAGCTTCCATCGAAGTAGCTTCCAGTGCATTAGTTGGTCCCAAATTCCTGTTCCGAGCCATTGAAATCTCATTTTGGATTGTCAGATAGTGATGAAAGGAGAGAGCATTTGAGGCTTGTAGAATTTGGGAGAGGATAGTCAAAATTGAATCTCAAGACATTGTTATTTTGTTAACTTTACTCTCTCCTTGTTAATAAAAGCTGTAATTTATTTTAAAATAAATTATTGTAATAATTTTCTTTGGTAATATGTATGTCCTAATTACTGTTTATGTTTGGGGTGCGTGATTGTTCCTCTAAACAATATCATCTTTAAGGATTGAATTCGAGTCACTTTATTGAGAGTACAATGTGAATTACCAATGCACCCAACGTAATACTTTGATACAGTAACCGACCATCACTGCGCTGATTAAGTGATAATTGATGACAAAACGAATTCGGTCCTGTTCGTTCCACTTGTGCAGCTTTCAGAAGTCCATGCCAATTGCCATTTGAGAAACACTAACACTAGTAGTGTATCATTTGGAAACGCGTTTCCTAATATTAGAATTTTAATTTTAATTAAATTAATATATGATAAAAAAAAGGTGCATTGAATTCAATATTTTTAATATTTTTTCATACTAATATACGTGTTTTAAAATTTGATCTATATATTTTATTTGGGTAATTATTCTTTGCACAAGTGTTTGTAGGAACTTTGTTTACATAATTATCTTAATTTTAAGATTTAGGGTCTAGTGTTTATGGGTTTTAATGTACGAGTTTAGAGTTTATGGGGTATGATCTTAGAATTCAAGGTTTAAGATTTACAGGTTAAAACTTAAATCCCTAACCTCTAAAATCTAAAAATAAATCATAAATTCTAAACCTCTAACTCCTAAATTGGGTCCTTAAACCCTAAACTATGACAGTCATAGTAAATTTTTCGTTTTCACCGTCGGTGCATAAGATAGTTTCTTATTTTATTTTGTTATATTAATGAAATTAATTTCGTATTTGATCGGTGTACATATTGCTGCATGGGCGGAGTTAATGTATAAATATGAGGTGCAATTGACACTACCTAATTAGTTGAATATAGAGTTTTGAACGAGCTAATATATATTTTTTCATAAAAAATATTAGATTTGACCCGACTTAATTTGTTGAGTATAAAATCAATAATAGTTATTGTAGTGTTATAAAAATTCTCCACACCTCATATTCTACTTTGACCCTACTATATAAAATCCTGACTCAACCATTGTATTATTGTACCTATGTTGAAGGTGGAATCAAGTTGATGTTAATAAAATTATTATTATTATTATTATTATATAATAATACTAGAAGCTAAATAGGAAATTACATGCAGCGCCTGTCAGTCCGGACCATTCCCTCCAACTCCAAAGGTGGTTGCGCAAAGTTGAAGTTGGAATTTTAGCATTTTTCTATCTTAGCTTGCGATATGATTTATAAAAGCATGAAATGTCGGGAAAAAAAAAGAGATTCCAAACTAAACAGATCCGAAACTTTACCCTATTTTACAATACACTTTCTCACCCCCAACAAATTAAATAAACAAATCAACAAAACCGAACATCCTTTCTTTTTCGTTACAGTTTGAAGTTTAAACAACACAATCATCGTTGTCGAACATCGGAAACATGAACAGTATTCACCATTGAAGTCTGCTGATGAGCATTTGAGTCACCCACCATGGAGGAAGAGGAACCCTGGTTGTAGCCAAGACCTGACCTCTGCTCGAAGAGCTCCACCGTTGCAGGCGGCTGGAACTCGGACCTTGTTCGGCGATGAGAGGACCCCTCCATCGACTCCGGTTGTGGCTGTCCCATTAACAAATGGTAGCTGCGGCTAGATCCCACCGACGCCGACCTGTAATGGTGGCGGGGCTTTTGCTTCCTCATGGCATGAATGAGATAAGGAATTAAGCCTTCCATCACCGCTTGTTTAAGCCCTAGTGAAAACTTGAAGAATATGTGTGAATTGGCAAAGGTAGGGCTGGAAGATGATATATTTATAGAAAAGGTCCTTAGTTGACAATTTAAAAAAGTTAAAAAGGATTTTTAATATATCATATTGGAAGGTGTTAATGGAACAAATCCTAGGGCTGGACTTGGGAGGTGGAGGACAGCTGAGCCAGATTTTTGCTTGGAAATGGCTGTTTTGTGAGCTGCAACTGCATAGCGTACATATTATTTACAATTGGCAAGCAACTTTCTTTGACTGCTTTATCTCACTACGGCTGCGGCCCGCCATTTGAATACGGCTAAATTAAAATCATTACTCTGGCTTCTTTTAGGCTTAAACCTAGAAATATGACCAACCTATATATTTTTTCGGGTCAAATTGTTTCTTGACGTTTCATTTCGTTATTCAAATCAGGTTTTTTCGTTAATAGGCTTTAATTTTTTTTATTATTCAATCAAAACATGACACATGGCATTTTTTTTTATTTTTTAATTCCTTTTACTTGGCAAACTTGAATTTATTAATGGTTAAAAAAATCAACACCTACGTTGTGTGTCTCGTTAAAAACTTTCATATACTCAATTAGAAGAAAAGAGTACACACAATCGAGATACAACACATATCCAAAACATCACCTATCCCATTATATATAAAAATACAAAGACACCCCTGAGATCACCCTAAATCCCATTATTTTGACCTAAGAGAAACAATGAACCAACCTATCATATGTAGCCCAATAAGCAAACTTATCTCCTAATCACCAATTACTCAAACTCCTCAGCAAAATCATTTGAGAACAAAAACAACAGCTTCCCCAAAAAAATCTTAGAAAGGACAAGAAAAAGTAGCAAGAAACTACATACCACGAATCACAAGCTTCCCAAACTAATAGCAAAGAACACGACTCTCACTGCAAATGACTTAGACAAACGCCAAAATTCAGCTCAAGAAAAGAAACAGCACAACAAATTACATCACCTTTACCACTCTAGATAAATAATCAGATAAATTTAAATTGGAAACACACAACCTCCAGAGGAGAACCTCTCCCCCTGACACTTCAACTCACCAAACCAAAGCTATTAATACAAGATAAATCGATGCACCATGCAACCGAACTGACACTGTTCAATCGAACACAAGACCAACACCAAATCACCCAAGCCTCCCAAATAACTTATGATCATCAAGAAATCCAACAGAAGAAATTCAATAGCTCATGCCCAAAATCAACCCGACAAGTAACAACCACTTACTGGTTAAGTAACTCGGTCCTAACCATTTCTTCGATCATTTCTTCTTCATTTTCGACAATCTGCATTCCCAACTTTTTCCCTAATTCAAGAGCTTCTTTCACCTCTAAATACATCGCCTCGTCACTAATTTTCTTATTAGAATTTCTTCACTCGATTTTTTCTTTTACTGATTTAGTAATAATATGTTTTCTAGCAATATCCGAGTCCATAGGAGCATGTATATACGAATCCCTGCCGTCAACATCTTGTTCATATTTCTTACATTTTTAGTAACTTATCCCCCTTCTTTTTCTCCTTGGCTGATAAATATTTATCCTGTATTTTGGCTAAAGAGATGTATTTTCTCCTAAAACAATGGTCTTGTAACTCCAGAAAAAATAATTGTTGCTCAGCCCTATTATCCTGATTGCAGACACTCACCTCATGATTGTCGTTTGCCAAGTCCACACTAGCTTCTCGGGAAGATACTTTATTCGAACAAGGGACCAGTTCACAATCTGCTACATTGTTTTCATTTAAGAGACCCATCAACTTTACATCATTTAAAGCTCGCATCGAAACACCCACATCAAAGCCGTAGGGTTTGACAAGTTCTCTAATATCAGGATTCAGCTGAAATGAGGATGTCAACTGCGAACCCATGTGAGAATGGTGCCGTGGTGGCCGGAGATGATTAACGGAAGTGACAACGGTGGAGATAAGAGGGGAAAATAGTGGAGGTCGTGTTTGATACAGAGAAAACAATGAATTAAAATCTATTTTCTTTATTAAACTGAAGTAATATTTTCTCGAAACTGTTGACCCATTACAATTGTTGGCTTATATAGCCAATATCAAAATGTAAATGAAACAGCCCAAAACGGCCCACTAACAACTCTAACAAACTGTTTATTTTCTTTAACATTCACCCTGCTTCTTGTTCTTTTCTTCTTTCTTCAAATCGACATGTTAAAAAAAACAAAGAGCTAAAATTACATGTGCAAGTGAACTGCTACCTTGGCATATCTGCATTCACCATCTTCTTCTTCTTCTTCTTCTTCTTCTTTAAGTTGAATCAAATATAAAGATCTTCAAGCTGAATCAAATAGAAACTGGAAGCTGGTAGAGCTAGTACACACTTAAAAAAATTGATTTCTTCCTTCATTCTTTCATCAGAATTCCTTTAAAAAAAACTTGTACTCTTTACTTGGTGGCTTACCGAGAATCGAAGGAATTCTTTTTTCTTTCGTCTTTCTTTACTCACCTTTCTATCATACAACTTCTTTTTTTTAAAATTTCATCCGAAACTTCTTCTTTCATCTTTATCGTCTTCCCTCTCACTTATTCGACCCTTCTTTTTGTTGGGAGCAAGGCGGTTAAGCTACAAACTCTCGGATACAATCTGAAGCCTCCCTTGGGCAAGAAAGTACCCTCTTATGTCTGGTTAATAGAGAACAAGGCTGTTAAACACTTAATTCTCCCCAAAAATTTTCTTCTATGGACACTTGGCTGTTAAGTCTCAAGTTCCATGTGTACTTTGTGAGAAGAAACAACAAACAATGAAGCAATGAAAAACTAAAATTGTTCTTGAACATAATCTTAGCCTTTACCAACTTTCAGCAGTGATGCAAAGTAACGAATTAACCAAACAGTAGAAACTTTCAACAGATATCAGAGTAGGAAACCAATCAAGAAGTTCAGATCAGGAACCAGCAACATATAATGCACATCAATGGTACAATATACCAAATGATGATAAACTATAGGAAGGTGAATCAAACCAAACACACAATAACCAGATGAAAAGGATCAGCAGTTGAACATCCCATGTTTCAGAAGAGTGGAACAAACAGTCGAATGGACCCCAAAAGATCTAATATCCTCATTTAGATCAACTTAGAAAATCAAAATTAACTCCTTACACAGAACCACATATCGATATCAATGAGAGATCCTTCAATTTCTATGACCAACAGCTTTTGACTCAATGCGATGATTACAATCCTCCGTTGAACTAGCGTTTGTATAAAATCAACGCATTCTCTTCACAAAAATTAGATCAATTGAAAATCCAACGAGCGACATAGATCAATTGAAAAACAACAAGCAATAATCGCAAACCAACTTTTAGATACCACCATCACCAAGCGAAATCACGAAGCCATCAATCATAACACAGACTTTAACAAAATGCGTGACAGATGAATGAGAAGATTCTCCTCTGAAGGCAGCTATAGATCATGCAATAGAAGATGAACAATACAATAGACAGAGAATTGAAGGATCTCACCAAATCATCAAGATCTGTTAGATACATGTAGTCATCGAAATCCGACTCGTAGTGAAGGAAGAGACGTTAGGAACGTCGGCGTCCCAAACGAAGAACAAGATTGTGATAAACAAGACCCAAACGACAGCAGCAGAATAAGGACGGCGTCAGAATTTTCAATGGCAACGTTGAAGGCGAGATTACAGATCTGAATGGAAAGACAAATTCTCGATCTGAACGAAAAATAAAACTGATGAACGATGGTGATTGAAGTCTGAAGCAATCAGCAGCGGGGCGGCGGAAAAAGCTTAAGGATCGACACGACGAATGATACCATGTGAGAATGGTGTCATGGTGGCCGGAGATGGTTAACGGAAGTGACAACTGTGGAGATAAGAGGGGAAAAGAGTGGAGGTCGTGTTTGATACAGAGAAAACAATGAATTAAAATCTATTTTCTTTATTAAACTGAAGTAATATTTTCTCAAAACTATTGACCCATTACAATTGTTGGCTTATATAGCCAATATCAAAATGTAAATGAAACAACCCAAAACGGCCCACTAACAACTCTAACAAACTGTTTATTTTCTTTAACAACCCAGAGGATGAACTGAGACATCCCCCCACATGTTGAGCAGATTCAACCACCTCGTGATGACGATCCAACACATCAACTATCTTGCTTGACACCTAGTGAAGACCCTCAAATCACATCTCACTCACCGTCCGGCATTCCCCACACATCGGTAGTTCACTGTTCACTGCTCAAGCATCATGTACCTCACCTTTCGGCATCTCTCACCCTCTAGTCATCGCTCGAAACTCAATTGACCTCTTTTTTTCATTGTTAGGTGCTCATCGACGATGCAATCGTCGATTCATTCATCGGTTTTGGAAGATGGGATGATGGGGGGTTAGGCATGGGGTCCAATGGAGACAATGATTGTCGGTGGTGGTTGAATCAAAGTCGGAGATGATGAAATTAGGGTTTGTTTTTTAAAAAAAAATCAAAGATTTTTTGGGTTTTTAATAAAATAAAAGATTTTTTCTAATTTTTTAAATAAAAATTAAAGAAATTAACAGAAAAACCTGATTTAAGTAATGGAATGAAACGTTAGGACCCAGTTTGACCTGAAAAAACGTTAGGCACCAAAATAAAATAAAAAAAAAGTATAAGTTGGACATATTTTTTACAGTTAAGCCCTCATTTTATTATCGAATTATAAAAAGTTAATCAATAATGCTATATACTTCTAATATTTGGTTGCTTATCCGTTAACAAAATCATAGTTACATGATTAATACGAAATTTGGCTCACAACTATAGCTAAAATTAAGGTCGTGCAAATCCGCATGTCAAAATCAAATTTGAAACCTTAAAAAAATATCCAAATTTTAGTTATCCGAATAAAATTGTGGTTTTAATACAATTTTTTTTAAAAATATTTTAATTTGGCTCACAGTTTTGGACAAAGCCAGTTTACCTACAATATTTGTACATTTTATACATTAGAATATCCTACACTCTACTGATTTTGATGCCCTATGAATCTTTGAAGACTTTTGATCATGAGTTCAGTTTCTAGAAAGTGTGATGTCACACCCTAAGAAAAGATTAAATTTTATAAGTCAATTGGGACTAAAATTGAATTAAATGTAGAGTTTAGAGTCTAATTGAATGTTTTGCAAAGTTGGGGACTAATGTGAGATAAACTTGGGAGCATTTCTGCAAACCCAAGGGAAATGAAAGGTTCTCCTTGAAATTTGTCCAATATCAATGATACATGGGAAATCACTTTACTTGCATCTGCATTTTGAATGAGATCCGAGAATTTTTAGGTCGAGATGCCTTATGATAAATTGACCGTCATTTAATTATTTTTCCAATACTTCAATTCAATATCAAGAACTTAAAATACGTTTATTTTACTCAAGATATGACATTCAGTTAAGTCTATCAAATTATTTGATTAGATTACAAATAATATGATGGCAAGGTTACTAAACAAGCTTGACGTATATGGGCTAGATTACCTATAGTACAAGTTGATGAGTAAAGTAGTTATTGTACACACCCAATCTGGGTTCAGCAGCCTATTTGCATATCATACCTTCAATCCTTCAAGGCGATGGATAAAGGTCTAAGGCTATGAAAATAGTTCCGAATAATTCAACATCAATCAGTTGAGCCTCTGCTTAAGGTTCTGGAATAAGGAAGAAACTCTTGAGTTACCAATCATAAGGAAAGAGATTGAATGATAGTTCTTGATGAAGCACAACAATATTTTCTTCAATCAAAACAACACTTGATCACAACATATACATTAATTCAACCCATATCATCATAAAACCCTAAAAAACTTAATTCATAAAAAGAAACATAATCCAAATTAACATCATATCAAAACTTAAAACATCAATACAAATCGAAATCTTTAAAAACGAATCAATATAATACAATAAAAAATTAATTTTTTCTCAATGATTCAACATGACGAGCTACTTGTGCTACTTGTTTGAACCAGGGGTGAGCGTTCGATCGAGCCGAGTCAAGTCAAAAAATTTTGAGTTATTCGATTTAAGGCATCATATTTTACAACTCAAATTTTATTTGAAAATTTTTCAATTCGAGTCGAGTTTTCGAGTTCCTATGCCAATTTAATGTTAATTATTTATAATGTTATAGTACAGTTTCATTCAAATTTAAACCACTTTCTCTAATTATGTAAGATATGCATATATATATATATTCAGATTTTTTTCCATATGTGGCATATATTTTTTTATATTTTTTACATCACTATATAAATATCAGGAAAATTGAGGGGATTGACTCGAACATAAAAATAAATCCACTAATTATTAAAAATTTCGAGTTCGAGTTGAATGAAGACGAGTTGAATTTTTTCGCCTCGAGTCGAAAAAATTATTTTTTTCGAGTCGAGTTGAATTTTACTTACCCCTAGTTAGAACCAAACTATAACTTAATATGAAATGTAACCTAGAATTTATCATACGAAATCACCAAGAACAATAAATTAAATGCATAAGCATAATATGTATAAGAAATTAAACAAAATTTCCTTAATATTTTGATACATAATATGTATGCAAAAGTTATATTTCTGATTCATAATATGTATAAGAAATTAAACAAAATTTTCTTTAAATTAAAATATAAATCCCTAACCATAAACTATATAGCCTAAACTCTAACCCTAAATTTTAAATTCTAAATTATGCAACCTAAACCTTAAACTAACCCCCAAAACCTTGAATTTAACAAGTTTACACAACTTATGTATCAAATTTTTTTTCATATGTGCAAATAAGATAATGTTGTTATGAAAATTTCACCAATAAAAGCCTACTAAACTTCCCCCTATCATATCTTCCATTCTTCTTCACAATCCCTCTATTTCTATACAAATTTCTTGAATTCGCGTATATAACTATGACATCTGAATCTAGGATATATCATGTTAGATCATCCAAAACAAAACAAGATGCAAAAATCTACTTAAATTCATTGATAAATTAAAAATAATAAATCTTATGATTTTAACATTTTAAATTAACACACAAATATCTTAGAGATGGTGGCTCTCTTTTTTTAATTTGGATGTCAGAAAAATCTTAATTTTTAATGATCAATCAACCATCAATAAAAGATAAGAGCATAAACAAGAACACGAAAGTAATAGAAAAGTTCTATCCAAAACTATATATTCTAAATCTTAAAAATATATTTTATTATTAATTCTTTATACTTTAATTTTAAATTTTAACCTTAAACTTTGAGTTTAATTTTTTAATGTAGAACACAAATAAGGGCACGAAAAATAATAAAAAAAATTATATTCTAAACAAAAGTGATCATTCGAGATCGTTCTAAAAGACGGGAGAAGAAACGCTTTTTCTATTTGCATAATGTGAGTAAACAAACTAAAAGTGCAGCATGCATGTGGTATAGAAGAGAGTGATGAATGAAGGGAAGATGCGAAAAGTGGAGTGGAAAAACCAAAATTTTTTATAATGATTTAATTTCGATACACAAGTTATGTAAAATATATTTTACACAAGTATACATATTTATACTGTAAATTTAAAATTTAAATTATTAAATTTAAACCTTAAAAATTAAATCTCAAACTCTAAACCTTAAATTTTAAATTCTTAACATTACAACCCAAACTTCTAAACTTCAAACCCTAAATTAAAACTTTAACCCTTAAAACTAAAAGACTTGTGTAAACTAAAATTTAGTCATACTGTGTATTAAAATTTTTCTTTTTTATAATGCATCCCCAAACCTCATTTTGGCCTTCTATGCCACGGAAGGGCCACACTCCAAAAACAACCATTTTATCATTTTTTATAATCCATTCATACGTGCTGCGAAGGAAAGCACCAAAACTCAAAACGTCACCCCTCTCCATCTTTGTGTGGTCTCAAATAAGGCTAAACTCCAACTCCCCACTACTCACCACATTCATCACTATCTAACCTTTTCTTTTTAATTCAAAATTTTACTTGAAAATGATTTATATAAATTACCCACTACGTTTAAGGCGGATACAAGATATTATGTTAGGGATATACATTTTTAAAAAATTATATTAAAAATTTAAAGTAGAAAATTATAAATTTTAAGAGTGTAAATTTAGATCGTCAACAAAAATATTAAAAAAATACTTAAATTGAAATCTTCATGGGTGCAAGCAACCCTTTTACTAGTATATTTTTATTGTTTTAAGAAGAATGTTTGTGTGTGTGTATAGTTAAACATGGGACACTGTTTGATTCGTAAAGTGTGATGGTGCAAAATATGCAGCAAAATGCATGCATTGGAATGGACCCCCGGAAGGGCTAAAGATGACTATTAAAAAAAGTATGGCTAAATATGACTATTGGTTTCACCAAGAGACCAAAACCCTAATCTCATCTCCCATATCTTTCTTCCCCACACATCCATTTCATATTCATCCTCTGATATTCTCTTCCCTGTCATTTTGTATGACATAAGTCACTCAAACAGGATTGCAACTAGGTATGGGCATTTCATCTAGACCCAACGGGTTTCAACCTGACCCGGTCTGATTGGATCGAGTTTTTTTGTAAAAAAGTCAGGTTCGGGTTGAGTTCAGGTTTTATAGTATAAAAATTCGACATGACCCAGGACTAATAGTGTAATTTTTCCTATTTTTAAAGATATTTTGCAATAATACCCCTTTTTATATATTTTTACAATTATGTCCTTAAAATGATTTTTTACAATTACATTCCTAAAATCAATTATTTTTTACAATTAAGTCCCTAAAATCATTTTTTAACAATTAAGTTCATAAAATTAATTTTTTACATAGTTCGGTCGAATTCGGATTAAAGTATATAATTTTCGGGTCGATATATATAATTTTCGGATTGGATTTAGAATAATTATTTTTGGGTTGGGTGTACGTTGGCCAAAAACTTGACCAGACCCGTAATCATCTCTAATTGCAACGTTGACTCTTTAAACAACCCAAAAGCCATTCTCGCATGTGTCAAGATTTAGCCATAAAGCAGCCTAATGCTAACAAGTTGTAGTTTGTTCTTGTGCCAGAATCCATCAACTTTGAACTATTTCTAAATGACGAGCATATAAATCACAACACATTTGATTCCTCCACTAGTCTTGTAGGTCAAAATGGCACAAATAAAAATGGGATTAAAGGCTCCTCTTTATTCAACAATTACAAAATTATTCCAACTCAATTTCACCCAATAAACTTAAACCAAAATTATTTGATAAAAAAAAAAACTTAAACCAAAATTAAATATATAAAGATTGCAAAAAAAGTTATTCAAATGAAGAGACTCAGAAGCTTTTGTTCGTGGCCGCCACTATGGTCATCTCCGGAAAATCGGCTTCCCAACGTTGTCGTTTCGGACTCGTCCGATGGTGTAGCTTGTCTCCTCTTCTTCAACACTACATCATCACCGGCCGTCAAGCACAGATCAAGATCAATCGCTTGATATTTAACCACGCCACCGTCAAAACCTTCCTTTCCCACAAAATACTCTTCTTTCGTCAGGAAACACTGGCCACCACCAACCGTTTCTGAAACATCCTCAAAGCCTGGTCCTGAAACCCCGCCGATAACTTCCGGCAGCGGCTGCCATGTGCCACCTCGAAGCACCTCTTGTACCGCCGACTGGCAGAGATTCCAGTTCCCTGTCCACATCAACCCCAAGGCTCCGCTCACGGGGTTCACCGCCCGCCCCACGGCTTCGAACAAAAGCGATTGGAACAAAGCTGCAAACGCACATACACACGTATACAAATCGTAATCAATACGAAAACAAAGACAAAAAAATCCAAGGGTTTCTCATTATTACCACCAGTAGAAAGTGGAGTTACCGGGTCTTTGAGGGTGGGGCACGGAGGAAAGGAAGGACATAAGGCCGGCGCGGCCGAAGAACTTGGCGACAAAAACGGTGGCGTGTGCTTGGGCTTGAGGGTTTTCTATACATTGCAAGCTTTGTCTAAGCATGCAATTTTCACTGCACCCTTTTCGTAAAACTCTACAGCCATTGCAACTCATCGTGAGGGAAATAAGAGTGCATGGGTTTTCTTGAACCGAAAGTATTGCACCAAGGGAATAATTGAAGCTGCGAAATAAATATTCAGATATAAACGGAGAATTATATAGAGAGGGTGCATATGAAGGAACGTGGGTGATAATGAATTGATCATGCTCTCTAATTTGGATGTGGGTTAGGTCACTATTAACCCTGGTTTAGTTTTTTTTTTCTTTTAAAAATATTATTAGTATGAGGTACGTTAGTTGGGTGGGCGGGTGCGGAGGGTGTTCTCCCACACCCATCACCGTCAAAAAAAAATTCATATCTATTCTCGCCCCGTCACCCATTGTAGGTACAAAACTCTAAACCATCATTGTTCCTCGATTACAAGACTAAAATTATTTTTGCTCAACCACCGACGTGGGTCCTGAGACCCACCTAATCCTCGTTGTACCCATCTCACGACCCACTTCTTATAATATATTTACAAGTATTAGATATAAATATAAATCAATTTTTTATGAAAATCATATAAAATACTTGTCATATGGACTCCCACCACATATGTAAAATTATTTCAACTGTCGACATTTAAAAATAATAATTAGTAATTCATCATGACCCTTCAATTGGTAAATTGAAATCAACATGAGTTCAAAAAATTGAATAAATAAACTCCTCACATAATATTCAAATATAAAATTATTGCTGGTCACACGATAAGAAAATTGTGTTGAAAGTGTTAAAAAATAAGTTTCAAATGTTAAAATACGAAAAGTCTTACTTCAAGTAGCTCATACAGATAATGATCCTAAGATACAAAGTGAAGCTAAATCCTTGGTAATACACGACCTTAGTAGTTTCGATATTTTGTTATCTACATTCATTTAGTATAAAATTTTATTTGTTGTGGACTTAATTAGCAAAGATTTACAGTAAAAAATATATTGATTGATATTGCTATAGATGAGATAAAAAGGCTTAAGTCCTTTTTCAAAAGCTATAAAAATAGGAGATTTTCAAGTACCATGGATACGATTAGAAAAATAACTAATGGAAATGAAATTTATTTTATGTTTTCTAAGAAACGCAAAGTATGTAGAAAAAGACAATTTGATGAAATTGATTGTGAGGAAACATTAATGTCTCTTAAGGAATTATTTAGGTAATATTTTTTGTATATTGTCGATCAAGTTATTATTTTTTTGGATAAGATGTTTGAACATAATTAATTATATGAGAATATTTTGGCTTCTTGTTTTATTCTAATAAATTACATTTATTAGATAATGTTAATCTCAAATATTTTAAAAATACTCTTAGGAAAGATGAATTATCTAATTTTAATTGAAATGAATTATTTGTTGAACTAAAATTACTGAGCTTTTATCTTTGGTAAAATAAGGGCAACAATTGCATATAAAATTTACTATCTTAATTCGTGCTAGGGATTTAAATATTAAAGAATAATCCGTGTCCTTTAATTTAATTTGTAATCATTTTAATAGGAAAAAACCACGTTAATTGTACCAATTGCTCCAAACTACTATTCAAATTCAAAATTTGTCTCAAGTCTTAATTTACTCCTGGAATTATTAAGATTATTTTAATAATGTATTTTCATTAGTTTAGCCATTAGCTTAATAGTAATACCAATTTAGTAGGTCTTATTTAAAACACGCGGATTAAATTTTAAACATCTTGTATTGATTATAGAAAAAATATTTTATGTATTATCAGTGAAAAATTATTATTTTACAAGCGTTTAGTTTTTATGGTTTAGGGTTTTAGTATTTGTGGTTAGGTTTTTAATATTGAGAATAAATTTTTATGGTTTAAAGTTTAGAGTTTAGGGTTTAAAATTTATGACCTCTAAAAGGGGCATGTGGCAGCTTTAAAAGCTCGCTTGTGGAAGTAAAAAAGAAACTTTTCACTAACGGTGCATCAAATAATTATCCATCTTCTATATAAATAACTTAGATATGATGTGTTTTTTTTTTTTACATTCATTGTACAATACCACCCAGACTCCTCCCCCACTAGGGATAGGCATTTCACTCGACCCGATCGAGTTCCTTCCTGACCCGATTTAGTTGGGTTTTGTATTTAAAAAAATAATTTTGGGCCGGATCATGTTTATATTAAGGGTGAGGTTAGGTCGGGTTTAGGGAGAAAAATATTTGACCTGGCTCGACTCGAGACTAAAAGTGTAATTTTTCCATATACATTTGCAATAATTCCCCTTCTATATTTTTTACAATTAGGCCCTTAAAATTATTTTTTTACAATTGGGTCTTTAAAATTATTTTGTGCAATTAGGCCCCAAAATTTAATTTTTTTTAAGAACGGATCAGGTTCGGGTTGATGTATATAATTTTTGGGTTGGGGTTTTTTTAAGGATGGTGTCAGTTTGGGTTCATGGTAATTATTTTTGGGTCGAGTTTGGGTCGGTCAAAAACTCGACCCGATCCAACCCGTGCCTATTCGTACTCCCCACCAAATAAATTAGAGGATATTGAACACTTAAGTATGCTCAATTTCACGTTTTTCTGTATATTGGATCAACGACAATTTCAATCAAATTATACTTAATCGAAAGATACAAGGTGTTAAAAAGAAATAATTGTATTAGATTTTGAGGACACAATATATTTTTAACATGTTAAATCCAAACGTCCATGTAACATATAAGCATTTGTTTAAAATTTAATTTATGCATTCTAAATACGATCTATGTTAAATTTGAACTAATATTTAATGCTCAAACAAATTATTTGACTAACAGAAAGATCTTATTAAAACAATATTGATAATTTGAATACTCAATTAAAATTTAAAATCTAGTCATACTTTAGGGAGTATGATATAATTAAGGGTAAAGTTCACAAATGATCACTGAATTATTTTAAATGTTCATTTTGGTCAAAATTAGTTACAAAAATGAGCATTAAACTTTGAATTTTGTTACAAAATTGACACTTATGAGCTGACTGGACAACTAAAATAATATAATAATGGTTACAAAATGATCATTGAACTTTGTATATATTACATAATGATCATTAAACTATTTAATTGTTATATAATGGTCATTGAACTATTTAATTATTACAAAATGATCACTGAAATATTTATTTATTACAAAATGGTTGGTTACTACATGTTGTATTATAAAATTTTGTTGTTGTTGTTGTTGATTTCAAGAGAATTTGTTTCTAAAAACGTTTCAAATGAAGGAATAAAAAGATTTTTGGTTTCCAGAAATATTTCTTGAAAAAAAACCTTTAATTCCTTTCATTTAAAAGATTTCTGGAAAGAAAAATTCTTAATTCCTTTCATTTGAAATTGAAAACAAAGTCTTAAAATCAATAGCAAAAAGAAAAAGAAAAATTTGTAACATATCATGTAATAACGAATTATTTTTTAACAATTAAATAGTTTAATGACCATTTTGCAATAATTAAATAATTTGATGACCATTTTATAATATTTAAATAGTTCAATTATTATTTTGTAACAATTAAATAGTAAATTTATCATTATGTAACAATTAAATATTTTAATGCTCATTTTGTAGCATTTACAAAGTTTAATGATCATTTTTAACAACTAATATATTACTTAGTTGCCAGTCAACTCGTCGTTAGATTGTTAACGATATCTAATGACTCATTGTCCTTTTTATAATAAAATCAAAAGTTTGATGAACATTTTGTGATTTTTGAAAGTTTTATGTCCAAAATCAACATTTTAAGATAACTTAGTACTCATTTATGAACTTTACCCATTAATTAGTGGCTAAAGGGGTATTGTTGCCCCTAAGTTCGACCCAAAAAATCAATTTCGTCTATTGCCAAAAAAACGCACTCAATGTGGCCCCTCAGTCCGCGAAATCGATCAAATTGACCCTTTGACCGACGTTGACCGTTACGGTGTTGACGTGACAGTTAACAATGATGATGTGGCGATCCGCGATGTTGATGTGGTAGTACACGTGGGATGATGACGTGGCAAAAGGGATTGAATTGATTATTTTAACTGAATTCAAGACCGAATTTAGGGGCATGACTGATTTTAATTGAAAATCGATAACTTACTTAATCGTTAAGCTAAAAAATATTAATATTTAAATATTCATAAAACATTAAAAAATAAAAACATCATAATGAATTAAAAAATAAGTAAAAACATTAAAATTATAAATATAAAAAGTTATAAATATTAAAAATCAAAATTTAAAAAATATTTATCAACCACTGGAAAAGCATTCGACTGTTTCTCGTTATGCTAAGCGTACTAATGTTCCTTGAACATATTTTCAATTGAAGCATCATTGTATTAGAGTAGTAATAAAATCAAATTTTTCTTTTATTTTTCTACATCAAATATTAATGAGCATCAATTTGATTTAGAAAACCGAAAGAAAATTTGTGTTTTATTGTTACTCTAATACAATGTTTGTAACCCTCTCGTCCCGATCTGGACGACTGACCAGCCCGAGTAGGCTACACAGGGAAAACCGAAGTGAAACCGGTTAAGGTCCCGCCTCGGTTAGCAACCCTAGAAAATTTTTCTTCAATTATCTTATCTAGATGGATCATTTAATCCTATGTGTGGAACGACAGCGAAAAAACGAGATCAAGACCATGCAGACGGAACGTAAGTTAATTTAAATTTACCATGTGTCAAGTTAGTCTGGTTTCTTACATACGCGCCCAAACCAAACATAAGCGACTACAAACAAGGCTCAAAAGAAAGCATACAACAACCAGAGCCCAAGCCCAACACTTGAGGACCCTTTAAAGATGCCAAAAGCCCAAATTACAGGCTTGTGTTTCGAAACAGGCTTGCCCGTTTCGATACACGGGCCTCAGTTTTAAAAGCCAGACTAGCCGTACCGATACGGCCCATCTCGTTTCGGTACGAGGTTTTTTCGCCTAGACGTTCCGAAATAGGCCTCCATAGTAGTCAAACTGTTTCGATACGCGTATCGAAACAGGGATTCATAGTTTCAAAACCGTACCGAAACGCGTTCCAATACGGGTATCCCTGGAACCACACCCGTTCCGAAACCACCTTGCTCGTTCTGAAACGCCTGCAGTCTGTGTGTTACTAAAATCAATTTTAAGCATCTCCAAATGTTCTCAAACGACCCCAAAACCTCAAGAAACAAGATACAACATGCACACACGAACTCTAGAGGCATACACCCTACTACAAGCATGTTCGAACACTTAATGTACATGTAAAGGCCATTCAAAGAAGGATTCAAGCATTCACCAAAAGAAATACATTGCATAGCAAGGTTTACATGCCCTTAAACAAAACACATAAACACTCATAGAACATGGTCATAAGCCTTCAAGACGCAAAGCATTTATGCAACAACATAAACATGGTTTACAATCCACATCAAAGGCATTAACAAAAAAAAATCAACACATATGAGTCTAACAACGCTCATACAAAAACACATAGCATCATCAATCCAAACATGCTAGAATATCAACAAGCCAAACTAAGAAGTTTGAACTGCAACTCCATACAAGTCTAATGCCCCCATTGTCCAGGCATTATTACAAAAATTTAAACCATACTTGAGCTACCCGAGAACTCCGAAAAGCTCCTCCCTTGCCCACTTGCCTTCCAAAATTCTAACAATCTGCATGTTAGAAAAAGGAGAGCGTAAGCTTGAAAACTTAGTGAGCGAAACTCTAAAACTCATCAACAATGTAGTTTTCAAAACACATTTCTAAATTGAAAAGTAAAACATTTTGATATACGAAGAGGAGACACAAACAACACAAATACATGGTTTGTACAAGCACAACCAAAACACGGTGGGACTACACATCACCGTTTCGACTAGTAGTTTTTCGATGGGACTGCACATCAATGTACTCTTCTACTAGTCACTACCGGTGGGACTACACATCACCGTAGTTACGAAAACCATCACGTGAGGCTCGACACCAGCAACGACTACACAACAACATCAAACGAAAGTAAAGGAAATCCACAAATCACACAATATCACAACAATTATTCATACACCAACACTTAACAATCAAGGCCAAGTTAGTAAACTCACACTTGGGTTTAGGTTAGCCCTCGAGGCTCCACCCAAACCCCCAAGAACCCATTTCGAAATCAAATCAAGTTCAAAACATTACCACTTACCGATGAAACTCAAACGGAAGCCGAAACATCGATCTCAAGTCTCCAAATTTTTCAAAATCGTGCCTGAAGCCTCTCCAACGATTTCCCTTGATTCTAACAAATAAAAAACAATGCATTACTCAACCAAATCATCACAAAACACTGTCACAACCCCAAACCACAACCACAAGTCAAATTCTTACAATTTCAAACCAAAGCCAACACCAAAACTCTCATTTTCGTATTCCCCAATAACCCAGCAGAAAACCAATGATTCCAACACCCAAAACACCACTAAACACCTTCAAAACGGCCCTCTAGTATAGCTATAACATCAGCCCCACTTCCCAACGCTAAACCACTTAAAAAACTCACATTTTCACCCTCTTAAAAGCCCATGAAAACTCATTCCGGATTTTTGATAAAAACCCACCATTTTAAGTTATAATGTACCTTAGGGCAAGATTAGATCATATCATTTTCTTCAAAACTTTGAAAACTAAAAATCCTCAACAATGGTGTTTTTCCAAAAACTAAAACCATCAATGTGCTAGGAAAGAAGAGAAGAAGTCAAAATGGTCTTACCTTGATGAAAACACTTGAGATGGTGGAGGGATTTGATGGAATAGTATTTAGGGGTTTGAGAGGTTTTAGTTGTCGTGAAAAATGAAGCTAAGAAAGAAGATGATCATTTTTCTTTCTTTCAAAAGGCTCTTTTACTCATCCTTTTCTTTTCTTTTAAAAATTTACAATTTTGTCATTAATGAAATTTAAACTATTTTTTTTAATTTAAAAGCAATGCCCACTTTAATCAAAACGAGTCCAACGACTCGACCCCGATTTACCCACGTAACGTCCGACCCCTAAACTCGGGGCGTTACAATGTTTATTCCACTGAAATTTTTAAATGAATGTTAATACTCAGACTGACGAAGTTAGAAAAAAATTTCAATGAAAGTGTTTAATTTTTAATACTTTATAAATACTTTTTTATTTATTAAGTTTTTATATTAAATTTTATAATTTTTATTACATTTTAAATTTTCAGTAATTTTTAAAATATTTTATTTATTTTTATGAACTTTATGATTTTTTATAAAAAAGTTGAAGAATATTTTGATTTTTTTGTGAAAGTGTTCGCTTTGCTTTTATAAAAAAAATTATCTCCACTTAATAAAATTATTTATCTAATTTTAATATTTTTAAAATTTTAATAATTTCTTAAATTCTTATTTTTCAACTTAAATATTAAATAAGTTATTAAACTTTTTATTAAAATCAACTATGCTCTGAACTCGGCAAAAAAATTAATTATGCCCTCAAATTCAGTCCCTTCTACCACATTATCATCCCACGTGTACTGTCATGTCAGCATGGTGAACCACCACCGTTAACTGTCACGTCAGCACTATAACGGTAAACGTCGGTCAAAAGATTAATTTGATCGATTTCGCGAACTGGAGGACCACATTGAGTGATTTTTTTTGTGAGGGACGAAATTGATTTTTTAGTCGAACTCAGGGGCAAAAATATCCTTTAACTTTAATTAATTAACTCTAATATATATACATATATAAAGTTAAATCTGAACGACTTGACTGACTCCGTACTTAAAACCTAAAAAAAGAAAGGCAGGCATTCTCGTTATAATACAGAAAACAACCCAACGCCAAACAAACGAAGTAATAAGAAGGAAGAGAAGAGCATTGATCGCAAAGGAGGATGACGACGACGACGACGATGATATTGCGGTCGCTTTTGAGTCCTCTTGAACGTTGCCTGGGTGTGAGCGGTGGTGGGGATGTTTTAATGTGGCACGCCGACCTCAGATCCCACGCTTCCGGTGATTATTCAATCGCCGTGGTTCAAGCAAACAACAATCTTGAAGACCAAAGCCAAGTCTTTACTTCTCCTATCGCTACCTACGTTGGTGTATATGACGGTCATGGTGGTCCTGAAGCTTCCATATTCGTCAACAAACATCTCTTCCCTTTCCTCCATAGTAATTTTTCTCTTTCTCTTTTCGGGAGTTTGGATGTAGAATATCATCTTATTTTCCTTTTCAGGACATTGCGAATTTCTTGCTACTGCTTGTTTTTAGTTTTTTGAATGTGGGTTTCTTTGCTTTTGATTTTTTTATTTCATTTGCATAGTTTGAACATATAATTATGTCTTTGGGGATTGCATTCTGTAAGTTATCAATGGGATCATTGAAATGCTTCCAATATTTATCCATTTGTTACATGCAAGTCTCTTTTTTTTAATGGGCAAAGATAATTTCACTTTCTTGGGTTTTGTCCAATTTCAAACTGATAATTTTGCAGTTCAATAGATTGTTGGAAAGCATTGTGATTGCGCGAATCACTTGCTCTGACCCTTGATTTTGTGTGGCTTAATTGTAGGATTTGCTACAGAACAAGGTGGATTATCTGCAGATGTGATAAAGAAGGCATTCAATGCTACTGAAGAGGAGTTTTTGCATTTGGTGAAGCGATCATTCCCTCTGAGGCCTCAAATTGCTTCAGTTGGATCATGCTGCCTAGTTGGTGCTATTTCAAACGATGTTCTATATGTGGCAAATCTTGGTGATTCAAGAGTAGTTCTTGGAAGGCGAGCGTCTAAGGATAAGAAAAACATGGTGGTGGTAGAGAGATTGTCACAAGATCATAATGTTGGAGTTGAGGAAGTCAGGAAGGAGGTTGAGGCACTTCATCCAGATGATTCTCATATAGTGGTATACACCCGCGGAGTCTGGAGGATTAAGGGCATAATCCAGGTACAGTTATGTTTCCAATTGGACATAGAAGAATTCAGGTGCTAGTGCTACTTGTTCTATGAGTAGTCAATCAATTCAATCTTCGTTTTTGTTTACGCATTTTTTTGTGTGCTCGATAATGGACCAGCTCTGCATTTGCGCCAAAGCAGACTAGTATTTTTTAATGGAGTTGATTATTGCTATCCTTTGGTAGCCCAAGGTATCATTGTTAACAAAAATTATTACATTTTTCTTCAAAGGGCTTGTAAGCTTTAGCTGTTTCGGTTCGCTTGATGGAGAGGAAAATTTATGCATACATTGTGCATTGAAATGAAAGTTGTTCTAAACAAGGGTTGTCCAACTTTTCCAGGAATAATTTGGTCTGACTTCATGTACTGTCTCATGCAGCTATGTATCAAATAGTATGCCTCCTATGCATGAGATGGGCAAATGCAGACCCCTGAAGCATAACACTAAGCTTATGTAATTACAGGGAGTCTTTCCTCTTTTTCTTTTTTTTTTGTTTTCTTTCTCTTTCTCTTGGTGACTTCTTCCCCTTACTTTAGCAGGTCAATGCAGCTCTATGCTTCGCTCGTTACACGATTTTAGGGAATAAGATACATTAGCTTTTAATCTTACATCAGACATGATTTTAGAAAATGATGTGATGGATTATGCTGGTCTAAGCCTTTGTATTTCTTATATCAGGTGTCAAGATCCATTGGTGATGTTTATCTGAAGAAACCAGAGTTTTATAGAGATACAATGTTTCAGCAACTTGGAAACCCTGTTCCCCTTAAAAGACCTGTTATTACATCTGAACCCTCCATCCTTGTTAGAAAGCTTAAGCCTCAGGACCTATTCCTGATCTTTGCATCGGACGGCCTATGGGAGCAGTTGAGTGATGAAGCTGCTGTAAACATTGTTTTCAAAAACCCCAGAACAGTGAGTGAATCTTGTGAAATTTGTGGTCTCATTTATATCCCTCAAAGCAAACTAAACGTATGCATGGCACTTCGGTAATGATTTTTGGTTTGACTGAGTACTTGCAGGGTATAGCAAAGAGATTGGTAAGTGCTGCACTTAAAGAAGCTGCAAAGAAAAGAGAGATGAAATATGCTGATATTAAGAAAATTGAAAAGGGAATAAGGCGCCATTTTCACGATGACATAACTGTCATTGTTGTTTATCTTGATCAACACCGAGACTCCTGCAATTATAGAGTTAAGCAAAATGTCTCGGGGTGCACGACAGCACCTGTTGACATCTATTCCTTCAATGCAGATGAGGCAAACAGATGATGTGATCTGTTTCAAACAATTTCTTGAGAAAAGTTTATTTGTGTACAGAAATGTAATGACGGCGGGATTGGTTCTCAAGAAGAGGGTTCACCGGAGAAAACAATAGAGTTTGGAAGGTAAGTTGAATGATATTAAGGTGGATGCTGATGGAAGCCGGCTGGTATAGATATTCCAAGTGAAGTTCTACTAATTTCAATTTATCTTCCTATCTGTTGAATGTTGGTTCATATCATTTTGTTTTGAAGATGATTGCAGAGAAATGAATGGCTACATGTTTGCATTGTTTTATTCTCAACATTCATAGTTTATATAATAACTTGTTGCTGACATACTTTTCCAGTTTCTCTAACTCACCGATTCTTGCACAATGGAAGCACAAAAGAAAATTAGATGTGTTGTATAGACTATAGAGTTAAGCAAAGAAACCGAGGAAATTGAAAACCAAATTGAAAAAGGTAATGTTTGGACAATTTATGATTTACAAGTTTATAAATTGTGATTATTGGAATCAAACCCAAATTTATTTTTTATTTGATCTATAGTGTAGAAATAAATATTTCAAGTTTAAAATACTGTATAAAAATTATTAAATTTTTAATTTACATGAAACTTCTTTTAGAAATAGGCCATGTTTGTTTGGTGAAAAGAGCTTTGGGGATTGAATTACTTTTTAAGGTTTGATCAGTTAAATTGATTTATTTGGTTATTTAATAAACAAATGATGTAATAACAGATTGGGGAATTAAATATAAAAGTTGGAAAGACTTTTTAACAGGTCCGAATTCAAGTATATACATGTGCAAGGTTTGTGTGCTTTATCAAAATGTTTAGAAAAAATATTGTACACATACTAATGTATTCATTGCAGTATATTAAAAAAAAGTCTCAATCCCTACATAGTTTTCTATTAACCTCACCCTACAGTTAATATTCTTCCCCCACAATCTTAGGGATACTAATCTGTTTGATTTTTGAAAATAGCATATTCTGAGAAACATTTAACATATTTGGTTGGAAAATCAGAAAATAAATTCTAGAAAATGAAAATAAATTTGGTAAAAATATAAAAAAGATGTTTTCAATATTTTTATTAAAATTGTTTTTAAAGTTTGAAAACAATTCTTAATTGACGCGAGATCAAATTCTTCAAAAAAAATTATTTTAATGACATTTAACTATTTTGTTTTAGTATAGATTTCAAACCATTGCAAAAATATTTTGAATAAAATACAAAAATAGCCTTCCAATTATTAGATTTTTTTGTTAAATCCCTCAACTATGGAAAAATTACAAAAGGGTCACATGTCTTAAAACAATTAACAAATGAATCTTTTACCGTTAAAATTTTAACGAAAAAATGTGATAATTAATAAAATTGACAGAATTAACAATTTAATCCTATTTTTTACATTTTATTTTAATTTAATCCTAAATTTAAAAACTAACCCTCGACATTTCAATATTCTATTAATTTAATATCTATTACCCTCTTTTCTTTACTTTTCTTTCTTCATATCATCATTTCTTTGTCAGTCCAAAAGTCATTGAACTTACCTTAACAATACAACTATGACGAAAAATAAAAACAAAAAACTTATAAAACTTTGAAAATGTCCTAACATACAAACTAAACCAAAACTATTATGAATATTTATCTATGTGGATGTCTATCATGATTAGAACTTTATCAAAGGAGTTTGATTTATTTATTATTAGGAATATTATCTCTATGAATTAGAGTTTAATGTATTATGTACTTCTTATGCCTATAAATAGATGATTCATTGAAGGCATTGTTGACAAGTCTATATTTGAGAATAATACAAATCTCCCTCTTTCTCTCATCTCTTTGTTCTTCTTGTTCTTATTCTTGTTCTTCTTTATTTTATTCACAACACGTTATCAGCACGACTCTAATCAACTGAGGTCTTCATTGTTTGAATCCAAAAGAAGTTATTAGAAAGAACTCGATTCTAGGATGAACCAAAGATAAGTTTTTTTTCTCTCTTCATTTTTTTAAAATTATCGATTGTCTTTTTCTTTATATTTTAACTTATTTTTTTTAAGTTTGGAAGTATGTTTGATTTTATTCGAACATTGGAAAGAGACAAATTTGTGGCTTCTCACAAACCAAAAGATGGATCGAAAGAGAGGAAGAGGTTGCATTTGGTGTAAATTATGTGTGTTTCTCTTGTTCCTAAAAGGGTTAATTAGCGGTATGCTTATTCATACTTTTACTTATATGATTATATTTGATATTTTTCATATTATTATTTATGTTATTTTATTTAGTAAAAGTTACTATTTTTAACCGTGTTTTGAGTTTTACATGATATGCTTAAATGACTTGGAAAGAGATGTGATATAAAGGGACTATGAGAAGCTATCTCGGTCATATGCTATGTCTCCATTGTCCACGAGAGAAAAATCAATATCGGTAAATTTTAATTTTAATTTTATTTTTATTCTTTATATTATTATTTTAAAGTGCGATAAATCATGATAATTTTAAATTTACAAGAAGATTATTATAAAGTCTATATTTACTCGAAAGTAATATTTCTTCTTCGTCGAAAAACTCGACCATAGACTTCTCCCAATTTCAAGTTATGACAATTCGTCTTGATCCAAAAAGTTTTATGGGAGGCATTCCCTGAAGTGAATGCAAAGCATGATGTTTATTCCATACGATTATCAATGATGGGGCATTCCCTGAAGTGAATGCAAGCATGATGTTTATTCCATGCAATTATCAATGATGTGACATTTCCTGAAGTGAATGCAAGCATGATGTTTATTCCATGCGATTATTGGATCTATTTCATTCCCTGAAGTGAATGCAAACATGGTAAATCATTATTCAATTAGAGACATAATTTCGATATAATCCAAGTATAATTGGCTGGACATCCCGTTCTGCGAGGCTACTGGTCTCAAAGGAGGTTTTTATAGGACCTTGTGGACAGATTTAACAATGCCGCGTACGAGGATTAAATCTTTGTTCTCTGTGATAAGGATATGTGAAAAAGGTTTTAAAGGCCCACTGGCTCTACTCCATTCCCTGAAGTGAATGTGAGATTATATTATGGAAGGAATAAAAAACCACATTAAAAGTTGTGGTCGTGGTCGAGGCTATGAATATACACATGAAAAAATATAGTCGTTTTAAGAATACTTCTACCCGCTGGTAGCGAAGTTATAAGGATGACAAGAGTGATAAAGGTCATTCTAAGGAAGTGAAATCCTTTTACCAATGTGATGTTATAAATCATTTGTTTCGTACTTGTCAAACGCCAAAGTATTATGGACTTTATCCATAATCATGAATGATAAATGAAATTAAATATAAACAAAATTTGTTTATGGCGAAAATAATTATGGCGTTATTGGTCCAATTCAATTGGATATTGTTAATTTTCTCATAACCCTTGAAGGGAATAATTTACCATTTATTTTATTTCCCTTATAACCTCTAAAAGGAATAATTGATTTTTTTTATTATTTTTATTTTTTTATGTTAATTCGTTTTGTTTATTACTTATTTATGTTTGTTTGCTTTATGTTTATTTATTTCACATATTATTTATTTACGCTTTATGTTAATTTATTACTTGAAGAATATGATTACTTCCGGAATAAAATATACAATGAATTGTGGCTATTTATGCCTAGAATTGTGGCTATTTATGCCTAGCAGATAATGCAAGTACTCGTATTGTACATAAGCATAAGAAATATTTTTCTCATTTAAATGCAAGGGGAAATATGAGTAATATTTCTCAAAGTACTAAAATATCAATGCTTCGGAAGAGCACTTGAAAGTTTATCTCTGATAGATAATCGACTTGATATGATGTGCTATATTTTATATTTTTCATTCCTCGAAGTGAATGATACAAAATACATATTTTCATTACCTGAAGTAAATGAAACAAAACACATTTTGAAAGGTGCACAATTATGCATTTTTCGATTAAAATGCAAGAGAATAATGTGAGTACTATATCCGGAAGTACTAATATCACAAAAGGCTCTGGTTGAGCAAATATGTTATTGTCAAATGGAACTTTATTCCATATTCACATTGCGTTATACTCGTCAAAGTCATAAAGAGAGCAATATGAGTTCGCAAAATATCCCCTTGGAAATTATAAATAACATATGTTATCAATTGGCATTTGAAATAAGCCAATATGGATATAAGTTCTGGTAGCCAAAAAGTCAGTTGAAAGCTCTAGAAGAGCTATATATTGCTACCAAAAGATAATTTCAATTGAAAGCTCCGAAAGAGCTAAATATATTCCTATTTAAAGGAACAATTTTGATGGTCGTACTAGACATGTACGAGTAAGATTGAATTACATGTTATGGTAAACAAGAAGTTTACAAATTCAGAGATATATACACACATATATATAGTTGGCATGATCGGTTAGACCATCCTGATCAATAATGGTGCAGAAATTATTGAGATTTACATGCACATGTATTAAAAGAACCTATAGTTCTTGTGGTGCTTATTCTCAAATGAATGGATTAAATTCCACTTTTAAAGAACGTGAAGTTCTTGTGTTGCTTAAAGAAATTGATTAAATTCCACTTACTAAAAGAACCTGAAGTTCTTGTGTTGTTTGTTCTCAAAGGATATAGATGATCACACTTACCAAAAGAATTAGAACTTAAAGTTCTTGTACTGAAGTTGAGACTGTATGTCTTGCATATCTGAACAAAATATGGGCCCATATATCTACAAATGTGGAAAGTTTTACATGATTTTAGTAGATGCATCTACATTATTTTATCGACTTACAACCAGAAGTTTGTGAGATTGATTCTAAAAAGATTCAGATTATGCAGTTAGACTATTCGTCTTGAAAAGCTAGTGGGTTTATATTTTAGGCTATATCAGTTGTTACAAAGCCTATTGATTATAAAAAATATAGTTTAGCAAAATTTCAATTGGATGTCTCCTATTTAATAGCTAAACTATGAGAACAAAAGAGTTATTATTTATATGATGTTTCCATATAGCAACACTTATACGCATCAAGCCAACGAGTTATAATAAACTCCCCGTTATGATTGGTTTTTGGTCAGAAACCATACATTTCCCATTTTATGATTTTTGAATGTGCGATATGAATTGCTCCACCACAACGCACAAAATGTGTAAATAAAAAGGGTTGGGAATATATATTGAGTACGAGTCTCCTTTTATGTTTAAATTCTTAAACATTAATTGGAGAATCATTTATGACATGATTTTTCTCAACATCAGGGGGAGATAATAATCAGCTGGATAGAGGAAAATGAATTATCATTATCTAGATCCTCGTATATGAACTAGAAGTTCATAAGATAATTCATGTTATTACATGTCAACTGCCAGACATATTTACTGACCCAATGAGAGTAATTAAGTCTCATATACCAGCTGAAATGCTCTAAGTTTAAATTACATGTTAGAGCGAGAGAATGTAAATCATGTCTGAAACATAATAGTTGAAATGGTTCCAATGATCAAAATTCTCGTAAATAGAAAGTAATATGAGATGGTCATATATTGGAGGCGGGTGCTCCTGAAGAGACCCAAAACATAACAAATAATAAAACTCTATAAGAGTTTCAGGTACTTGAAATAAAGATTGAAATCTTGAAGAGATCTCGATGAGTTATGTCAATACGAGAATGGAACCAGAAAATTGGAAAGTTGTCGACAACGATTTTACAAACAATTTTACATAAAATACTTCTACAGAAGTAAAGAAAGAAATCGAGGATCTTGTATAAAATCTATCCAGAAGTATAGATATTGAATTGGCCAATGTTGAAAGACGCTTTGAACTTCTAAAATAGAAGTATTTGGACCAGCAGTCCAAACACCTAAAGGTGTAATGCAAGTGAGGCACAAATAAGTAGTCGTAAATACGACTTGAACTATGATTTATGAAAAGTTTTAATTACTTCATGGTGGATGCAATTACTTTGGTAGTTTAGAAAATTTTACATGCGTCTAATTATTTGTGGATCCATATTTATCCTTGAAGGATCTAAAATGCTATAAGCATTTAGAAATTTCTGAGGAAATTTATTTAGACATGTCTCATGAATATTTTGGCGCATTTGGTATAATCGCCTTAGTAAATACTAATTGAGAAAATACTATAAAAATGATCAGATTTCCTTATGTATTTTATAAAGGAGTTTGGATCAAGATCCATTATGATAATTTTAGAACTCCTAAAGAGCTTCAAATTGGAAACTCATGAAGTACTTTCAATACAAGTACTTGAATCTTGACATCAAGTTTATCTCGACCTGAAGATCGAGCATTTTTATATATTTCTTTTGTCTATGAATAGACATAAACTGAAAGAATCTTAAAGAAGATTCAATATGAATAGAGCATATCTATTGAGTATCCCAATAATTGTAAGATTGTTGGATGTGAATAAAGATAATTACTCCCTCTGTCCCACTAAAACTGTCACATGTTGACTTTTTTTGGGTCAAAATTTTTCAACTTTGACCTCTTATAATTTAAAATTTATTAATGATAAAAATATGAAAAAATATATTTTAAAAACATTGAATCAACTAGTTTTTAAATATATTTTTTATAATTTCTAATTAATTAAAATATTTAAATAAATTATAGTCAAAGTTGAAAAAATTTGACCAGAAAAATGTCAACATGTGACAGTTTTACTGGGACGGAGGGAGTATATCTTTTCTTGGTCTTGAAGCACTATATATTAGTTGGTCAAGAAATATCTATGAATATACAAAGATCATTACATTTAGATCTTCAAACATTTGTTGATGCCTCCTCAAATGTCGTAGAAATAATTGTTATGCACGAGGCAAGCCAAAAAATGTGTTTGGCTAAGACTATTGACCCAACATATCCAAAAGATATGTGGATTTACTTTTACAAGATATGATAAAAGCTATCTTGTGTGAAGATAACGCAAGATGTATATCTCAGTTTGAAAATGGATACATCATGGAACATATTACTCCAAAGTTTTCATCCCTCACGATCTTTAGAAAAATGATATTCAAGATTAAATTATGAAGATTCAAAGATCTTCTGTGATGTTTGCATGAGGGGGAGTAAATACGCGTTGCACTCTTTTTCCCTTAATCGAGGTTTTGTCCCAATGGATTTTCCTGGTAAGGTTTTTAATGAGGCAACATGTTATGCGTATCAAAGATGTGTGTACTCTTTTTCCTTCACTAAAGAATTTTTTCCCACTAAGTTTTTATCTTAGTAAGGTTTTAACGAGGCACGTTATCTTCATAGACATCCAAGGGGGAGTGTTATGAATATTTATCTATGTGGATATCTATCATGATTAGAATTTTATCAAAGGAGTTTGATTTATTTATTATTAGGGAAGGCGTTGTTGACAAGTCTATATTTGAGAATAATACAAATCTCCCTCTTTCTCTCATCTCTTTGTTCTTCTAGTTCTTATTCTTGTTCTTCTTTATTTTATTCACAACAAAAACAAAATTATTGCTTCATACAATTAATTGTTCACATTTCAGGATAAAGGCACAAAATCATAGGATGCATGAATTGATTTGTTTTATTAGTTAGTATAAACCCAAATAACGCATTAAAATGGATGGTTTGAATTAATATTTTTATTAAGAATAAAACTTATTTATTTTTATTGATTTAAAAATTTTGTTTAATAATATTTTATTTTTTCACAAACTAACTTGCCTCAGTGGTTAAGAGAACGGTGGTTGTTCCTAGAGGTCACAGGTTTGAGCACCAGCAGATGCAGCAGGGTGATTGAGCATGCATTGTCAAATGGTTGAGAATGTATTCAGAACAGATATTACTTGTAATCACATTAGCTTTAAAAAAAACTAATATTTCATTTTTATTGTTATAATAATATTTTTCTAATAATTGAAACTATATGTTTTTAGAAGTGAAAATATGTTTGGTATATAGTTTTAATTATTTAGAAATCAGACCTGAGAATGAAAAAATAATGAGAAAACTAGTAATAGAAGGTGCTTCTGTAGGCAAGTAGCTATGGTAAAAACACCAGTAATCTAAGGCAAAAAAAGCATGGTTTTGTTCATTACCCCCAACGAACAGAAGTTCTTATATAGTTTATGAACTCTGTCTCTATATATATAATTCATCAGAGAAAGTGAGGAGTAATGACCCCAGCAATTTGAAGAAATCCAATGCTATCTTTCCCTCCAAATATCTTCTTCAGCTTCTCATCACAATTGATAATCTTCTTGTTCTCAGGGTCCTAAACAAAATGGCCCAAAGGAACCAAGTCAGTTACCGTATTGGTGTGATTTATATATCATGACTACATTTTTCAATTTCTACAACCACAACAAAGAGGACCAAACAATATGAAGATCAACCACCACAAGACCCTTCATTGCATTCAAAACAAAGATTTCATGCATCACTCACAAAGTTGTCAAGTAGGGATTAGCTCGATTACGAATTCAAATATCTCAATCGACAGGGACAGAACCAGGATTTCATGCAATCCCTTAATAGCTCCGTCCCTGCTTGCCGACATTCCTCAAGAAGAAAGATTTTTGAGCCATCAGCTCCCAGTAAACAACAGTATTAACTCTGGTGGAGGCATTAAATTCTAGGCTTCAAAGCTTCCATTTGATCCTAGAGGACTAATTGCACGTTCTTGGCCAACATAATAAATATCCCAAACCCAAACATACCCAGCAACCAGTAATGATATTCTTAAACGAAAGAAACCCAGTTAAGCTAAGTCATAGAAACTGCATAGTTATCTTCATTAAACTTCACCTACAGAAACTAATATAGACAACCCGATTTCCAAATTCCGAAATTTTTAAGGCAGATAGATAAAGCATTCAAATGAAATGAATATCAATGGACCTGAGGATTATAAATTCAAATTTCACAACAACCAAACTCAAAACCCATTTTAGGATATAGGATATAATATATGTTTTAAAGAGTTAAAAAATAACAGAGACAATGGACCTGAAGATTGTGTTCTTTAATGTAAGCCCAAATCTGCTTAAGAGCTTGAGTTCGGGAAATCTCGGGAACTCCGACGACAGCCTGCATCTCAGGCGATACACGACGCGGTTTCGTGATGCCGCGGGGCGTACGGGGGCCGGTGGCAGGATTTGAAGCGGTGGCTAGAGTCACAGTTCGTACCGTGGCCACGTTAGTCGGAAGGATGAGACGCGGGGAAGAGGAGGATTTGGGTGAGAAGTGGAGAGCTTGGCGAAAAACAAAAGTGGAAACAAAAGCCGAAGAGGTTGCCATTGTTCGTTTGGACGAAGAAGCTGAAAGCAAAAGTCAAGTGAGGGTTTTGCGTTATCTTCTTGTTTTTGAATTGTAGGTTTTAACATGGGAATAGATATTCAACTATTCATATATAAAAGATTTTGGTGTGATTTTAAATATTTATTAGTTTAATAAAAAAATAAATTTACCAACGAGTTAGTTCAAGTGATAAGCAAATTGATATGGCTTAAAAACTTTTCAAGTTGAGGTTTTTTGTATGCAGAAAATCTTGGCAGTGTAACTCATCCACCAAAGTCAAGTGTATAATGCAGGTCAGTATGAATTTATCAGGACGAAACGCTGGAAACCGAAAGAGTAATTAATTTTTTTAAAAGGCTTAAAGGTGCTTGAAACCCTTGAACTTTTAAAAAAACTCAATTAAGTTCATAAATTTTTTTGCATCCAATTACGTCTTCAAATTACTCAATTGAATCAATTAAACATTTTGACCATCAATTTTTGATGATTTTTTCTTGAGATATTATTGTCACGTGACATACTACAATTATGTTATGTGATATTTATAAATTTTTAAAATAATTATTTTTTATAATTTTATTAGTATTTTTGGAATTTTTTAAATAAAAATCTTAAAAATACCAAATAACAACTGTATTACGATACGTTGCACTAATTAATTAAAAAATTGTTAAATTCAACAATTAACGTTGGTTAAATGAGTGAACTGATAAAAAATTAAAGTATAAAAATTTAACTATTTTTTCTCAAAATATAAAGATTTATAATACTTGATTTATAATACTTATCTATTTAAAAATTACTTCGTTTATAGAGTGGAGTGGATCATAAATTAATATTTAAACTAAAACTAATAATAAAAAATTATAGTAGTATTTTACTTCATAAATAATATCATATACCGCACAAAAATCGTGGGGAACGCCTCCTATTAATTTCTACTATGAATTTAAAGTTCATATATTCAAAAAAAAAAAAAGTTCATAGTAGTATTTTGGGTAAACTACTCTTTCAGTATAAAACCTATTATTTTATTTTTGTTTTTACCCCACTTATTTAGTACCCAATTTATCATAACATTATGTTTTGTTTTCTATTTCAGTATTTCGCTGTTAAAAAATTAATGACAAACTAACTAAGAGAAAAAAAATCACATATGACAGGACGCAATACTATTTTTTTCTCCCCTAGTTAACTTGTTATATGGAATAAAATAATAAAAAAATTACACACGACAAGATAAATAGGAGAGAGAAAATAGCGTGATAGCATGCCATGTGTGATTTTCTCTCTTAAACAACTTGTCATGTTTGATTTTCTCTCTCCTAATCACATATTAGGTTTAAATATATATTTGATATTTGAACTATACATATTTTCCTACGTTGGTACTTCAAAAAATTACTTTCAAATTTGTACTTAAACTAAGCACTTTCTCCCAAGTTAGCATCTAAAGGAATTTTGTTCCCAAGTAGGTACTCGAACTTTAATTTGATACACTATTTTGGTTCTTTATTAACAGTTTTAGCCCCTGAAACTTATATATTCTATCAATTTGATCTTAATTAAAAACAATTCAATAAATTTAACCCTTAATGTTTTAAAATTTTAACATTTTAGTCATTTTTACAATACTATCAAATCAAGCAAGTTTATTGAATCAAAACAACAATTGGATAACTAAAATCTACCAGAAAACAACAAAAAACAATTTAAGAGAAGAAACAAAAGTAATTGATAAAAAAATTAATATGGACAGATAAATTTATCAAATTGTTTTGAATTAAAATCAAATTGATAAAATATATAAGTTTTGGTACCAACTTGGAAGAAGGTCCCTAGTTCAAGTATCAATTGAGCAAAAAAAATTTAGATACTTAACTTGAGAGAAGATGTTTAGTTCAAGTATTAACTTGGGAGAAGGTGTATAGTTTAGATACCAAATGTATATTTAAACGAATATATAACAACAAACTCATTGAGTGATCTCAATGGTAAAGGATGATGTTGTTCCTTCCTACCTGACTCGGGTTCGAGTAAAGTACTCTATAAAATGTGTATGTATTTTCAAAAGACTAAGAGTAGATAACATACATATTATCATATACTCACACCAACAAAATGTTCAAAAGCTTGATTGATTTCAGTTCAATAAAAGCTATATTAGAATCAAACATGTCCAACATTTTTGTATGCTAGAAAACACAAACTCCATACATTGACTTCACAAGTGAAAAAGAATCTACAAAACCCGATTCATTACAAAACCAACCTCAACAAAAAGAAAGAACGTATCAAGAAAAAGAATTATCTCTTTGTTAATTTACAAGTGCAAGGGAAAATGAGATCCCCATTGTCAAATGGGACATGATACTGAACTCCTCCTTTGATGTTGACAATGATGGAAAGAATTTGAGATGCATTAATCAATTAACTGAATAGAAATTAGGGAAGGGAGTCGTTTGCATGTCGTCTGATAAAAGGTACTGCAAGAAATCTACCTTTCTGGCTTTTGCAGACACCCGCAAATTTTGACCGGACAACAAAGGAACTCTTGCTTCCACTTCCACATATTTCTATCCAGGTCAATGGAGGGAGATCAAGACACTCGTAATAGAAAGAGAGAACTCATGGCTCATAATACTCCGAACTGCGTAGAGTGATTAAATGTTCATCCTCGGGACTCTTCATTGAATCGCCACTAACATACCATGTAACAGTTCCTGCAACGTAAAGGCTCTATCATAAGCTCGGCTGAAAAGGGTAACATGCAAACAATGTACTATTATTTGCTTGAATAATCAAAGAAGATTTTCAAATAGGTTGCAAGTTGTAACTCCTGGTTTACAGTCTCACTTTACATTCCTAGAAAATACGAGTAGTTCAAATATCATATAAAGTTTCATCATGTATGGTTATCAGGCACACACAAGGGGAACATTACATAGGTAAGTGCTAATCTTACCTCCATGGATATGCCTACTAAACTATCCAAAAGGCACATATTTCGAACAGAGTCCCAAGGAGTAAAAAAATGGATATCTTGCATACTATTTTTCATTGCCCTATAAATCATATATCATATAAGATCAATAGATTACTGTTTTATAAATTTTAACGCAAGCTGTAAACAGACTTGGAACAATAGCAAATAAAAAATTATACAAAACCAGAGGAAAATTACTTAACAGCAAATGATGGTTCACCAGATGTCTGTTTGAAATCTCTCCCTTGTATATAACTCCCCAAATAAGAAGAAAAAAGAAAGGTGGAATATAAATTCTACACATACCAACTGGAGGAGGTGGTTCCTGTTCTCTTGTTGCATGAAGTATGATTGTTCCAGAGAGTACGGTGATGAATCCACAAATCTCAGAGGCAATACTGCTCACATTTTGACCTGACCAATCCTATAAAAAGAACAACATAACAACACTCAGTTTGTGCACATAATTTCCTCTAGATGTTGATAAATTGCAACCTCGATTAGGCGCCAGAACCAAATTTAAGAGGGATGAATCAAATAATTTACCTTGAACATGATTACACTAGCGATAATGGTCAGAGTTGTGAACATCACATAATATACTGGAGAAACAATTGCGGTATTAAATGTATCCAAGGCCTAAAACAAAGAGACATAGACATCAGCCACCCACAAAAGATAACCAACAATCTATTTGAAAGATGAATGCATAATTTTTTTAATAGAGGGTACTTTGGAAGAAACTACACTTTATATGTATATTCTTGGTACAAATATTTAAAAAGTGTAAGCAGTTCTGAGATCTAGAATTGCATACTTTCAACTGAATGTTTTCATCAACATGGTATAATTAATATATCATATGACAAAACTAAGCTACCTACACAAGTAAAGGAAATGTTTTTCCTTGCATGATAATCACGGACTTCAATGAAGTAGAGTAGGAAGATTATATTTTATAGGAACAGACAGCCACCAAGGCATAGAATCAATAAGACTAACCTTGTTAAGGTAATTTAATTGCGTGATGACACAGATTGCAGCAACAGTAAGAAAAAACCAAGTTTGAGGATAAGCTATCTGATTTATCCCGTCCAATGTAAGCATTATAGCAATTCCAATGGCTTTGATGCTTACAACCTGCGAAAGCACCAGGTGATTCTTTTACATAGTGAGCATGGTAACACTACAATGGTGCTATTCAAAATTGTCCATAGAAATTAATAGGGACGTCTACATACCGTAAGAGAACCCATTAAGGAACATATTCCCAAATAAACTAGTATGTTTGTCTGCCCATAACGAGGTTCAAAATGCAAAACCAAAGCTAAAACTATTGAAAGTGTAGCTGCTACAAAAATTAGAAAAGCTGCCAACAGAAACGTGGGGAAATAATTAATTACTTGTGGTGAATGTTGAATAAAAATATAAAGGGAAAGACCATACCTGGTTGTGTCGCTAGTGTCCAAATTTCTGGCACAGAACTTGGAGTATGCTCTTGTGGCGCATGAATAACAATCACCACTGAGCCTGCAATGCAGGTAACACATCCAACAATCCCCATTTTCTGAATTCGTTCCTTCAACATAAAGTGTGCCAGACAAGCACTGTTCAAATTTATCAAGCACAAGATTTAATCAAAAGAGATAAATAGCTTCCCGATCAAATCTTCCACAATTACAAAAAATAAAAGAAGCTTACCTCACAATTATACTTAGTGCCCCAAGTGGGGTAACTAAAACTGCAGGAGCATACACATAAGCGACGAAATTTGCAACCTCCCCAACAATCACTATTTGTACAACAAGTTCACCAAAATGGAACTCAATAACCAATTTAAGAATGAACAAGATTTTGACTAATATTGGAGAAAAAATAGATTTAAAGATTTTTAAAGCAAGTAAAATACTTACTAGTTATCATGCCTGCCCACCAAAGTGGCTCGAGTAAGTAGGTATAACCCCCGACGCCTATGTTATGCCATACAAAATAAAAAAGAAAGTCAAATACATTGATAATCCTATCCATTCTTATATTGCACAATCCACAAGCTATCTGTTGATCAAGGCAATATTGTACTCAAGAATCAAAATCAAATTAAAACTCTCAACTTTACACATTCACATGAAAACTAGGTTTATGTCGCTAAAAACTCTTTGAATTTGGGAGAAATTATTTACTGATCAATGATTCAATAAAAATGTTAAGAAATCAAATAATATGAAATTCGAATTGGTTCGAACAATAGCCAATTATTGTTTAACCTTCCTTTTAAATTAAAGAATTTAGATCTGAAAATGAATGCCCATATTTCATATTTTCAATTGTAAGCTCCTAGTTAAGTTCACGATTCATATCCATTGAGCTAATTAAATTACTAAATCCTATTGCTTCAGTAAGAAAAAACGAATGAGCCAAATCAAAATTAAGCCCCCCCCCCCCCCCCCCCCCCCCAAAAAAAAAAAAAAAACTTAATTGAGTCAAAATTGGCAGCAACAGTAACGCACAAAATCACGGACTAAAAATAACTTTTTTTTCAAAAAAAAAAAGAGATAAAAGAACAGACCTGCGCGAGTACCTGAAGCCCCAGCACGCTTGAGCCCTTTCTTCTTCAATATAAAACTGGAGCCAATAAAAGCGCTAGACGCCACTGCTAGTATCAATCCCTTGGAATTATCCGAGAATGCCATCTCTTTCTGTCAGCAATCAACGCTTCTGTTGTTTTTGGTTTTTAGACGATCAAAAATGGAAGGCGGGGAATCGAATTCCCGCCAATCTGCTTTTGACTCAGAAACGTAAGAGTTTTAAGTCGAGAGATTTAGTTTATCTGAGATTTTCCTGAAAGTGAAAAAGAAAATCAAAGAATAGAGATCTAATCTAAAAAGACTTTTTTCTTCGGAGACAAACCAAACAAGAATTCTTCAATTAATATTTCAATACATTTTTTTAGTTTTTAAGTTTAGTCGTGCTTTTTGTCGGAAACTTCTGGGGGTTTTACATAAATGATTATTAAGCTATTTAAAAATATAATTTTTAAAAATTATATAATTAATATTAATCTTTAAAAAATTTAAGAAAGTTGAACAGATGTTACTTTTATATATATTCAAAAAAAAATTATTACAGTATACTCATTAAACTGTTAACTTCGCTAAATGGGTTATGTGACTGTTATAAAAATTCAAATAAGCACATTAACATTTTATATTGACGATAAGATAATACTACAAGAAAGAATCAAGCAGAAACTAAAAGAGTAAATTATTAAATAGGTTACCAAAACTTAATAAGATTTAAACAAAAGGCATAAATATTTTGATGGACTGAAATATTGACGATAAGATAAGTAGGTATACATGTAAATGAGAGTTAAGTATATATTTTTTTAAAAAAAAAAATTGTAAAATATTCAGGATCCTTATGTATATTTTTCGTAAATCTCTATAATTATTTACTTCGTTACGGTTCGGTTATCTTTACGATTTAATTTTTTTAAATATTATAAATTAAACCTTTCAATTAAAAAAATAGTTTAGACCATCAAAATTTTTGAAAACTTTTAACTGACCTTTTCAAACAATTTTATCAAGATCTGTTACTAATAACCCCTAACTTTATATTTATACTTTATAATATTATATAGAAAAATTCTACAACGTGCGACGAACACCGATGAACACCACTAATGATAAACACCGATGAACACCATTAAATTAATTAATGAAGATTTAAAATTTTAAGGACCCATAATACAATTAAGAATTATTTTTAAAAATTTAATTAAATTATTTTTTATATATATTAAAATTTTATTTTTTTTAATAAGGGTAAACTATATATTTAGTACCTCACCTATTTTCGTATTTCTATTGAACCCTCATTATTTAAATATTATTTTAATTTGACCCCATTCTTTATAAAAATAATTTAACCCCTAACCATCAACCTAAAACCTTAAACTATTAAACCTTAAACCCTTAAACTCCTAAACCTATACTCTAAACTATATACCATTAAAAATAATTTCACCATCATTGATTCAATTCAATTCAATGAATTGTTGAATTCTTCTATAAAATTCAATTAAATTATTTTTTTTAAAAATAATTCTTCAATGAAATAACAATCAATGTACAAGTACGAAAGATTTAGTTTTACATGTGTTCGTTAGGGGCTATAGTGATTCTCTTCATCTTTCTGATGTACTGTGTTTGACAGTATCTGTTTCCGAATCCCAGTGAAATGGTTTGCCGACTCCCGATGCTTTGCAAGAGCTTGAAGATGAATGAATTAAAGAAGTCTGCGAGAGATTTCTACCTTCGGGTTGTTGGTAGTAATGCATTAACTTCAGAACATAAACATCATCATCATGAATGAATTAAATTATTTTTCATATATATCAAAATTAATTATACCAATTGCACTCAAATTCCCAATTATTTACTTACATTATACTCTTTCAACATATTGCTTATCCACACTAATACCCAATCATCATTTACACAACAAATAGATTTCAGATCTGATTCGTACAATGGAGAAGGAATGGCCCACTCTTTCCTGTCCCAGCAACGACAGAATCAAGTTCTGGACTCACGAATGGCTCAAGCACGGGACTTGCTCTGAATCCGAACTCGACCAACGTCGATACGTCGGAGCGGCAATCGCGTTGAAAAGAAAAGCCAACCTCTTCAATGCGTTAGCAAATGCAGGTACTCCCAGAATTCATTTTCTTTTACTCAGATTCGAATGTGTTGAATATGAACGTCGGATAAACGAATTTGACGTGATCAAATTCGTGTTCGTAGGAATCAAACCGAACGATGAATTCTATAAGTTGGAGGACATTAGGGATGCCATAAAGGAAGCAATTGGGTATACTCCTGGTATTGAATCAATTCCACCAACCTTGCCGTCAGTTTGGATATGTGTCACAAAATTAATTAAATTCGAATCTTCTTTAATTATATTAAAATTAATTTTTGATATATAAAAAAATAATTTAATTAAATTTTTTAAGAGAATTCAACAATTCATTGAATTGAATTGAATCTATGATGGTGAAATTATTTTTAATGGTATATGGTTTAGGGTATAGGTTTAAGAGTTTAAGGGTTTAAGGTTTAATAGTTTAGGGTTTTAGGTTAATGGTTAAGGGTTAAAATATTTTTTTATAAAGAATAGGGTCAAATTAAAATAATATTTAAATAATGAGGGTTCAATAGAAATATGAAAATAGGTGAGGTACTAAATATATAGTTTACCCTTATTAAATTTTTTTAATATATATAAAAAATAATTTAATTGAATTTTTAAAAATAATTCTTAATTATATTATGGGTCCTTAAAATTTAAATCTTTATTAATTAATTTAATGGTGTTCATCGGTGTTCATCATTAGTGGTGTTCATCGGTATTCGTCGCACGTGGTAGACTCATCCTATTATATATATATATATAACATTTTTACTAAATATATTTATAGAATTTATATATTTGCTCATTATCATTATTACATGTTTTGTTGCATAAATTGAGGTAATGTTAGGAAAGAGGCAGCGTCCTCAACTTATCAAGATGCGATTTTCTTGATGATTCGAAGTATCATTCTTTTAAAAAATGGATAAATTTTATCCTCATGCATTTTTACACTTTTGAGTTTTGTAAAATTTCGAGCCAATATTCTTATGGAATTAATAGTTAAATAGGTGCCCAAATTATATTTTTTTTATTTAGCTGTTCAAATTATTTTTCAAGCCGTATAGGTATTAACGTTTTATTTCATGACCCATTTAAAGTTTTTCATTAATTTTCACCGTTAAAGGACATATGTCATCTTCAGAAAATTTGAAAATTATATTAAAAACAAATAAAACAAAATAAAAATATATCCAAAAAATTTTAAATAGTCCCTAAATTTGCCCATTCCCGCCGGCGTTGCCGCGTTGCCAACGACGGAATGAAGTGCTCTCCCCTCGCCGAACAACCCACTCGTCGTACGTCGCCCCTCCTACCATCGTTCGTCGCGAATCGTTTAAAAGAATCATTCGACAATTTTAGCGATTTATACGGTGTCATTTGATTTCCGGCGACGGAGTGGTAAGGGCAGCATGACAATCGGCCGAAATGAGGATTTAGGTTTTGGGGATTTTAAGATTTGGGGTTATTTTGTGAAATTTAAAAAATTTAAAAATTGTTAAAATTAAGTAAGTTTATTTCTTTATAATATAATTTTAAATTTTTCTAGAGATGACACGTGTCATTTAACGGTAAAAATTAACGGAAAACCTTAAATAGGTCACAAAATAAAATTTTAGGTACTTATTTAGCCCAAAAAATAATTTGGCACCTAAATAAAAAAATATATAATTTGAGCACCTATTTGACAATTAAACTTATTCTTATATTAGGACATTATAGATAATGCGTCGAACTAATTGGTATGCTATTTATTAGTGTTCGAAGTAGAAGATATTTTAAAATAAACTGTTCTCTTCAAATTTGCATGTTAGGGATGAGTCTATCACGTGAGACGAACATTGATGAACACCACTAACGATGAACATCATTGTTTTTCTAAAAAAAATTTAAAAATCTAAAGTACTAAAATTATATTTAAAATTATCTCTTAAAAATAAAAATCAAATTTAATAGTTACTTTATAATATTTTTCTAATAAGTTAGAATCAAATATACTCAATTCTCTTAAACCCTAACAAAATTAATCTCTTAAAAAATAGAAATCGGTTAATAGGTTTAGGAGAGTTGGGTATATTTGATTCTAATCTATTAAAAAATTATAAACTGATTTCTATTTTTTTAAGAGATTGATTTTGTTAGGGTTTAAGAGAATTGAATATATTTAGTTCTAACCTATTAAAAAAATATTATAAAATAACTATTAAATTTGATTTTTATTTTTTAAGAGATAATTTTAGTCCTTTATATTTTTAAAATTAAAAAAAAATTAATAATGTTCATCAATGTTCATCGTCCATTGTAAAATTTTCCTACGGATAAATAATTACATTAATTCGAATATGTAACATCCATCCCTAAGACAACATCTAATCAAATAGATATTAGTTTTTGGACGTTGTGAGATATTAATTCATCCCGAACCTGTTCGGATATCATTGATCAGAAAGAATAGTTTTAATAAATTGCTAGCCAAAGCACATAATCAAATGCAGGAATAGTCTATAATGATTAACTTCATATAAGCAAAGGATTAGTATTTGACACCGAAAATTAACCCATCTATGAAATTACTTCAATATAAACATCCACCCAAAGCTTCTGCACCCCCAAATTTACAAACAATCCGCTAGTTTCTGGTCATAAGAAACATGTCAAGAGCAAAAACCAGAACTTAAACAAGGATATCTAGTCACATTTGTAACCAAGTTAATACTCTCTTTCGGCACCGGGATCGTCGAGCAAAGCAAAACATCATCTCCACTTATACTACTCCGGAGGGAAGACGGAGAACAAGCTGCCCTCCAAAGACACTGTAAAACATAAGGGATTATATACAGTAAACATTAACGATGCTTAGGTTGATAATAGTATTTAGTTATACTTGTACACCACACGTTAACATAACCAACCTCTTGATATAATAGTAACAGAAGTCTGCTAAAATGAAGGTTTGGACGATTTCCGATATAAGAACCATGGAGGGCCACAATCCATAACCCAGGGCTACCAGCAAATGACCTCGACTGTCTAAAACCTGTTGAAAGCAGTAGGAATGAATTAATATCTTAATGCGATTGCACTTATATAACACTTCTCCAACCAGAATCATACAAAATTTCCCCCCTCCATGCAGAACTACTTATGTTAACATAGAATGTAGCTAATGGAAACGACATGAATGAACATTCAGAACCAGACTCATATTAAGCAGTATGCAATCAATTTGACAGGATCATACATCAAGCAGACTCAAGTTATCTATTATTTCCAATGTTGTGAGACCCAGACCGGTGGTGGAACCAGTTAAACAGACAATTTCTGGTTCAACAATAATTACTAAAAAATTCAGAAAAATTATTATCTTTTTAGAAAGAAAAAAACAAAACAAAACAAAACAGGTTCAACTGGTTGAACCACCGTTTTTTTTCTCTCCAGTTTCCGGTTTTTTAATGGTTCATAACAGTTACACAATTTCCAATTTTACCCCACCACTTCAACCGGGAGGTCCGGTTCTGACAACCATGATAAGTTAAAAGGCAGATAAATTTTACCCACAGACTGGTATCCATTTAATGCTTCAACTGATCCTTGATTTCAAAACTGCTGAACTTTAATAACAAAATTAACCGAAACCAATCACATTCAACTTCAGGGCACAAGATCAAACCTGGAGAACCCAGTGAGCACAGCTGAGGAACCTTGCAACACCCAATGCAAATACATAATGAGCTGTGAAAGGCTCAACAATCTGAAAGCACAAAAAAGATGAGTTGCAGATGGTAATCTTATAAATAAAGATTCTAAATCTTTATCTACCTATATAAGCAATTCATACCTTTGTATTTTGCATCACTCGCAACTGGGGTAAAACTGAAACAGCTTCTAGATATACACAGAATGCCCAGAAAATCCGGTTCACTAGATTATGAGATGTTGAGGGGTGAATAAATAGAGCCAGTGCTGTACATGGGACAAGCTGCATTCAAATGTCAGGTTCAGAAAAAGAATCCACTTGAGCAACAAAGAAGAAAATTGTACAGTTGTATGTGTACATGCATTGCAACACGAAAAAGTCAATTTTCTTCAATTGGTTACATGATAGTATCCATAAAATCAAAACACGAAGGATGGGGGTGACTTTTGTGGTGGGTGGGGTTTGAAACAGTAATAAGAAAAACTGAAGATGAATAACTCAATAGACACTTAGAAGACAATCAATGATTTAAAGAGCAACATGTGTGTGTTGGGGGGCGGGGGAGAATAAAGCATCTAAAAAGTAAGTAAATTTCTTATTTATGAAACAGATTGAAAAGAAAGAAAAATTATATTTTTCTAATTTGCAGATCTGCAGGCCAATGGAAAATACCATCATGTAATGGAGAAAATAATAAGCAATCTGCCTCTCTAAGCAGGGCTAGCTGTTTCAAGTTACATTCACCTCCATTGATAAAGAGGACAAGCACAAGCTCTACTGCAAACATTACCGTCTCTTGACAATGAAAACATGAAATACAGGAAACAATCAAACAACACCAGTATAATTAAATTCTAGATCCAACAAATACAATACATAGGACAGGCGGCATACATAATCACACATAATTGCAAGAAAACAAAAAAGTTAATATGACAGAAGAAAACTCACAACATAATATAAAGCAAAGTTGTCCTTCTCTTCCATGTAGCTGGACTTTAGTTTGAAACGGATCATATAAATAACCCATAAAGTTGTAGCCAATGTGGCCAAATCAAGTAGGGTATGTATATCATATTCCATGACAAAGCTACAATACAGCCTAACAGCTAAAAAGATAGCTGTTAGTTCTTGGGTTTTGAGCGATAGCCCTGCAACCATACAAATTTTTTTATTGAACGAGTAAAACCAATATTTACACCGATAAAAACTTTCTTCACATATTTAACCAATAACCTAGAGTTGACTGATTCATTCATTTATGCAGCATAAGGAGATGATCAAATTTAATAGGCGCACAGCATTGTAACATCAAAAAAGTATTATGAGGGCCAGGATTGAGACAACAAATACTTTTGCACCAAAAGCAACATCTATTTATCAATCAAACATTCTTGTCATACAAACAGTTGGGGCAAAATCCTAAAGATAGCATAGGTTACTCGCGCAAAAGAATTAGCATAATAAAGAAGTAAAAACAGTGAAACTCATGGAATTCCTCAAACTAGCGAAACAAACAAAAAAAAGGCTTGTTTATACAAATTACCATAGAATAATAACATAACAAACATATAAAATTCATGAAACCAGTGAGACAAAATTTTCCCTTCATTTTCATACCTTAGAATCATTAATATTTAAAAACGGAACTTATACATTCTAATTCTAAGCACCACAATTCAATTTCAAAACCCTCAATAAATAAAAATTTCATCAAATCCTGCAACAAAGGTAGAATGTCTAGTGAAGTCTCAACTTCATCAATAGCAGTATAACTCTTCCACTCTTTGATAATGACAGGTGAGAATAACTAGGAAAAAGCATTGAACTTTATGCATCAGGAATTACAATTAAAGTCACCAATCAAAGAAACAGATATCTTAAATCGAAATAAAAGGGAACTCAAGCCAGAAATCCAACCAGATTCAGCTAAAAAGCAAAAATATACCATCGATCGGCACAAAGTTGCCAAACCCAAACCTTTTAAATTTTGCAAATTAATCATTACCCTTCATGAGTTTTTTTTAATTGATAAATTAGGGCAAAAGCACCCATGTATCAAATTTCAGCTATAAATAAAAAAACCATTCTAATACCAAAATCTAGAATTTTTATTTAAAAAAACTAAACCTTTATTCGAAATTACCAGCGCAAGTCTTCTCCTTTGTGAGCTTATAGATAAGGACAGAGATTCCGATGGAGTGTACCGCCTCGGCGGCGACGAAGAGGTTGTCATGGTCGTGCACGATAAATCGAAGAAGAACAAGCGCTGCCATCCCCGATACTACCGCCAGAAAGGCCTTCACCTTCGGCGGCTGTCGTCTCACCCACATCGACAGCGCATGGATCGGCCTCTGCTGTGCCCTCATGTTTTTTTTTTCCTTTCCCGGAGAACGAGAGAAAGTGTGGTAAAATTTTGGGAAAGTGGATTTCTGGATTGGTAACGCAAGTCTTTTGGGGGTTGACGTCAGAGTTATGTTTTCTACTCATCTGAATCTAAATTTTACCGACAATAAATAAGATCATTTTTATTTTCATTTAATAAAAAAAATGAGCAAACATGTTTGGCCGTTGGTCAAGCCAGTTATGTTTCAAAGAGTTCTATCAAGCTTAGCTTATCATTTCAGTTCCCACCACTACAAGACTATTCTTTTGTTATGTTTAGGAATGGTAGCTCGTGTGTATTTGATTTTTTTCTCTCTAAATTTTAAATATATAAATATGTTTTTTTTTTTAATTTAGAACTTCACTCGTATTAAAAAATCAATGGGTAACAACTAAAGTTCCGAAGAATTGTTATTTTCAGTCCAATATATTTACCCAATACGCCAAACCTATATTTGTACAAAAGAATTGACATTATACTATGAGCAATAATTTTCTAATTATCCAAACAAGACTTATTAGGAGCATTCTCCTTATTTTCTCTAAAATTCCACATTTCCCTCCTCTCTGAATAGGATTAAAATTAAATTTAAGATTTGTCAAAAAAAAAATTATCCTAACAAGTGAATGAATCGTCTTATTAAAATTTCATTGATTTCGGCAAAAAAAATGAGTTGAAAAAGAATTAAATATTCATCAATTGAATGAGCAACAACAAAGATAATCCTGAAAGAAATAAAACAAAAACAAACTTGCAAAAGCATCATAATTAAACGGCACAAAATACACACAAATAAAACTTGTACTAGATCGGACAAAAAAATCTTTGTGTTGTATGGTTTTTTTATCAAACGACGTCGTTCATTTAAAACAAAAAAATAACATGGCATGGTTAACATTCAAGGCATGTAAGCCTGCATGCACCAGTAAACAACAAACGACAGAGAGGATAAACCCTAATCCAACAGGGTTGACGCAGCATGCCCACAAAAGATAAGGAAGCCAAGCAAAGGTCCCAACCATCAACCCAGGAAAACCTACATGCAGGTACCAATATTCTGGGAGTACAAACGCCCAAAACATGAGCGAAAACCAGAAAGCTAATCAAGCCACAAACCATAGGACCACGACCTGAAATCCCAGTGAGAGCTCCATCCAGAGGCAGTGTCCCTTAAAGATAGGGAAGGGTCATTTCAACTGGGACGGGGACAAAGCCTGATCTGTGTGCAACAGGCTAGCAGTGGAAGGGAGCTTCGAACCCTCCTTGAAACATAGATGGGACCGAAACTTGACTTCTGAAACCATAAAACTGATAGACCTTGGATCATTAAGCCTCAGGAAGCACCAATTGATCCTAGGGGAAGGCGATCGTGCATAAATTCTCATCCATGCCTTTCAACCGAATGAGGACTTATAAAGGCGATTCATTGTGGTTGCGGATAGCCTCCTAGAGAGCTATTCGCATTAACAATTTCCTCTGGAATAGGAACCTTAGCTTGGCCAGAAAAAGCTTTAGTCATCACAGGTTCATCATCGCTTATGAAAACTTCCTCGTGAAGTGAGCAGCTATCATCAACAATCATAGAAGCAATAATGGTAATCTTCTTCCGATATGGATCGATTCCGAGTTCTTTAATGCCGACACGATCTAGCATAAGTCTCGACCTTTTCATTGCATGCTTCCTTCTGGCGGCTTGCTTAATAAGAGTCAGGCGAGAAGCTTCATAGGTTGTATGGTTTTAAGTTGTCAAATGCAGGCTTTTATAATCCAGTTAAAGACAGAGTTAAGATTGAACTACGAGGAGGTAAATCGATTAACTTTAAATGGTTTTAAAAAATTAATAGGTCTTAAAAAGTAATTAAACAAAAAAATAGGGTAATGTTCACAAATAGTCCCTTTCGTTTGGTGTTTGTTCTAGTTTGGTCACCAAATTTCAAAATAGGTTATTGCAGTCCCTTACGTTTATAATTTGTTTTATTTTAGTCACTTTTCCGTCATTCTCCGTTAGAGGAATAACGGCCGGCTGACATGGCAATTTTAAAATTAAAAAAATTCCACGTGTATAATACACGTGTATTATGTTTATACACATGGACTTTTGTAAAGAGCGGTGAGCTCTTTACATGGTTTCCCATACTGCTTCAACCTAACTCTCTCCGGCCCATGAAACGAAACATCCTGGCTATCATCAGTGGCGGAACTCGATCTCCTCTCGCCCTTCTCCGACGAGGTATCCCTCTCGTCGCTGCTTCGCCTTTCCTTATTACCCTTCACGCTATTTGCAACGCTCTTTATACTCTTGAACCAGCCCCCTTTCTTCTTCAACTTTGAAACACCGACACCCCCACCGTTGACAATCGAATCGGCATTATCTTTATTACCCTCTTCCACATTCTGCCTTCTCATTAACTCTTGAACGATCGAAGAATGCCCGACACAAACCTCGAACTCCTCCATTGTCAACTGTCTCCCCGTCCCAACTTCCTTCAACTTGTTCCACATCTCATCTTCTCTAATCTCATTAACCACAAACTCTTCTCCATTATCAAGGTTCTTGATAGTACACACTTGTTCGCCACAATCCATCTCATCGTCCACCGCAATGGACTCTCCATCACCAAATGATTTAAAGCCAAGTTCCCCATTCAGACTCTTGCTAATCCGCCCCGTGGGTGGCTTAGATCCATTGCTTTCGCAGCGTCTCAAGTTAGCAGCCGCGGCATTACTTTGATCGAATTCACTATTGTTGTTGTTATTATTTACAATACCTAAACCAACAGAACGAATCGAAGAAGATGAATTGGAACGAAGAGATAAAGGCGAAGAAGAAACGACAACATCATTACAATCACCGTCTGATTTCGATCGTACAATTGCAGAAGAACGGGTCTCCTTTTCTCCTCCACGATCTTGCTCTTCCAACTCTTTGTTTACCAGCCGATCCGACGAAACTGATCTTCTTCCGAACTCTCCTCCAGCAGTACCACCACCACCACCCAGTTCCCGTCCCACGCCGACATCCGTTTCTGATTCGGGTCTTATCCGAAAAAGACCCGGGTGGCGGCTGAGCCCCATTTCACGGAGCAAACGGGTTCTTCTTTCTGAAACGGATGCGGGTTCAGAGATCCAGATGTCGAACTGGGAAACAACCTTGGGGAATTTAGGGACGGGGAATGGGTGGCGGGCATTGTTAGAACTGGTAATTGGGTCAGAATCCGAGTCAGAAGAAGGAGAAGTGGAGTTGGAACAAGAACAAGAATTAGAAGAAGCAATGCGGTCAAGGGATTCGTAAAAACACTCTTCTTCTTCTTCTTCGACTTCTTCGTTTACTTCAACTACTCCCCCTCTTTTCGTTGCTCTTCTTGAGTCAAATCGCCGTCGTTTAACTTGCTGTTGTTGCTACCAATTGGGTTCTTGCTCTGCTTTCTTTACGAGCATTCCCATTTCAATTTGGGAACATACAACCATCAAAAAGAAACTATGGGTTTTGGTTGGATCAAAGTGAATGAAAGAGAGAAAATAGTGTTTGGAGGGAAAGAAAAAGAGAGAAAACTCAGATCCAAAGCTGGGGTTTGGTGATGTCTTTGTGTGGGAGAAACGAAGGGAGATTGATTTGATTTTGTTGGCTTTTGCTTCTGGGGGTTTGGGTATTGAAAGGTGCAGTGCATGTGTATAAACATAATACACGTGTATTATACACGTGGAATTTTTTTAATTTTAAAATTGTCATGTCAGCCGGCCGTTACTCCTTTAACGGAGAATGACGGAAAAGTGACTAAAATAAAACAAATTATAAACGTAAGGGACTGCAATAACCTATTTTGAAATCTGGTGACCAAACTAGAACAAACACCAAACGAAAGGGACTGTTTGTGAACATTACCCAAAAAAATAAGAGAGATTAAGTTTAATTTTATAAATTTTGAAATTGATTTTTTTAAAAAAACAATTAAACAAAAATGAGGGCCAAGAACTTAATTACAATAATTTTAAAATTATTATGTTCTAAAATGCAATTAACCTATAAGTTTTGGAGGGGGCAATGGCCCCTCCCATATATAAGGCGGCTCTGTCCTGAATCCAGTGGTCGAAGCAAGTTATGCAAGATGCTTACAAGGATTGGAGTGCATTGGGTGTTTGGATTTTAGCTTTATGTATTTGAATTTTTAATGTTTATTAGGAAATGAGTTCAGATTTTTCCTTTACAAGCATGTATAAATGCATAGGAATTTGGTTACAGAAAATTTTACAACGTGCGACGAACATCGCTGAATACCATTAATATTAAATACTGCTGAAGACTATTAAATTTATTAATATAAATTTAAAATTTTAAGGACCCACCATACAATTAATAATTATTTTAAAAAATTAATTAAATTATTTTTATATATTAAAATTTTATTTTTTAATAAGGGTAAACTATATATTTAGTATCTCACTTATTTACGTATTTCTATTGAACTTTCATTATTTAAATATTATTTCTATTTTACCCTATTCTTTATAAAAAATAATTTAATCTTTAATCATTAACTTAAAACCCTAAATTATTAAACATTAAACCCTTAAACTCTTCAACTTATATGAAAATGAATATATATTTAAATATTATTTTAAATTGACACCGTCAAGTTGCCGACTACTCTGCCCCTCTAAACTAACAAAGGAGAGTTTTGAAGCATGGCCGTCGGGAAGAACAAGAGGATTTCCAAGGGAAAGAGGGGAGGAAAGAATAAGGGAGCGGATCCTTTTGCTAAGAAGGATTGGTACGATATCAAGTCTCCATCAATTTTCACTACCAAAATGTGGGCAAAACTCTCGTCACTCGTACTCAGGGTACCAAGATTGCTTCAGAAGGTCTCAAACACCGTGTGTTCGAGATTTCACTGGCCGATCTTAAAGGTGGTGATGAGGATCATGCTTACAGAAAGATCCGTTTGAGAGCTGAAGATGTTCAAGGAAAAAATGTTTTGACCAACTTCTGGGGAATGAACTTTACCACCGACAAATTGAGGTCTTTGGTGCGTAAATGACAAACCCTGATCGAAGCTCATGTGGATGTGAAGACAACTGACAACTACACAGAGAATGTTCTGCATTAGATTCACTGAGAGACGCCCAAACCAGGTTAAGAGGACTTGTTATGCGCAGTCCAGCCAGATTAGACAGATTCGCCGAAAGATGAGAGAGATCATGACTGCCCAAGCAACATCTTGTGATCTGAAGGAATTGGTTCAGAAATTCATTCCCGAGATGATTGGAAAAAAAAAATTGAGAAGGCAACATCTAGCATCTATCCTTTGCAGAATGTCTTCATTCGTAAAGTCAAAATTTTGAAGGCTCCCAAATTCGATCTTGGAAAGTTGATGGAGGTTCATGGCAACTACACGGAGGATATTGGTGTGAAGTTAGAGAGGCATGCTGAAGAGACAATGGCCGAGGCTCCCGCAGAGCCTGTTGGGGCCTGAATGAAGAAGAGTCGTTGAATTTGTCTTGTTTTTTTGGTTGAAAGAGATTTTGTTGATCACTTTCTTTTTGTTGGAAAAACTTGTAGAGAATTTCACCATGGTTATGTTGTTAAGGATATATTATTTTGCTACTTGATTGAGTAGACAATATGTTGGCAGGCTTATATAAACATTATAAATTCTTAACAAGAAAAAACCTATACTGTCACTTAATCTAGCATAAACTTTAATTTGTTATAATTATAGGATTACGACTTTTTTATTAAAATTATATCACTCAACTTCCATAAAAGTCTTAATCCCTATAATGTAGTATGCATCTTTACTGCTGACTTTTTATTTTTCTCTACTTTTGATTGTTGTCTATATCTGACACATATTAAGACATGGCTTTCCAAAGACCTTCAAAATGTATTGAAAATATTCGAATGCTCTTTTTGAATAATTGGAGTGTGTAGAGAATTCGAAAAGAATTCGAGTATGGGGGGTTTTTCTTCGTCAGCTGGTGTAGATTCTCGTTTTATGAAGCTGATTTTGGATGGGGGAAACCAGTGTGGGTTGAAGGCGGGTTGAAGATGAACCAGACTGCCATTTTTGTGGATTCGAGTGACGGTGAAGAGATTGAAGCTTGGATCACATTGAGCAGAGAAGAAATGGAGAAACTTAAACAGCAGCAAGGGATTGTTGCTTACTCCACTTTTAAACCAAGTGTATGAAAAATCTGAATAAAATTGTACATTTCTTTTGGTATGTCTATCTTCAAAATTTATAATTGTCTTTATTTTTAAAGTTTGAATTTGAACATTCATCTAGTATATATTATCCGAACTTATAAGTCACTTTTTTTAAAAAATGTTTGGAAGGTATTGGATTAGGCCGGATTTGAGTTTAGAACAAAATATTTAAGACAATTATACTAAAGCATAAGGGGCATGATTTGCTTCTCTCAAAAAGAGAAAAGGATCAATCTTAAATGATATTCTATTTGAGTATAATTGTATAATATTTGTGTTTGGTTTCAAATTTAGATAAATTTATATACATTATAAGTTAAACTATTCGAATCTAGGCGATAATCTATGTTTAAAAGTTTAAGGGTTAATAGTTTAGGGTTTTAGGTTGAGGGTTAAGGGTTAAATTATTTTTTACAAAAAAATAGGATCAAATTGAAATAATATTTAAATAATGAGGGTTCAATAGAAATACGAAAATAAGTGATGTACTAAATATATAGTTTACCCTTATTAAAAAATAAAATTTTGATATAATTATTTGACAATTTCAAAGTACAGATGAGGTGCGTACAGTGTAAACCGCCAGGATAAGCATTAAGAATCGTCTTCTAGGTTAACGAAATAATTTCAAATTTTAATTAACATAGACTAAGCAACTAAAGCATCTTAGTTTATCTAGAATGGATATTCTTAAGGATGAAAGCTTTGCTGGGTCCTCTGGTTTAACTTTCTGCACACTGAACAAGAGTTGCATAAAGCATATTACAGAAGATATACTCCAATTATCACCTTCTTTGGTGTTTTGATTTTGGTCTTTTCCCCCAACAAAATCTGCATTCGTCTTCTTGCGAAACCTCAGCTCTCGACAGATTTATCAGCTTTCGTCTTCATGCAACACGTCAACTCTCGACCGTGATCACTAATTTCTGCAATTGGAACTATCTCTTGTAAGATTATGGGACGTAGCTTTCCCCATATATACATATATAATGGTTCCTTCAAGTGGAAGGCCTTACAGTTCTTCAAGTCATGGATTCGATTATCTCTCGTGAATCTGATCATAATCTTCCAACAACGAACCCGGAAGAAAGGAAGTCTGTAAAAGCAAAACTTTTTGCTTGCATTGGTGCGCATGAGTTTTCCTCGCCGGAGGTAATTCATAATCTTCATGTACGAATTGTTTGTTTATTCAGCTTGATTCATTCAATATCAGAAGAATCTAATGTTTCCCTCATTCATTGTTTTAGATGTGGAAGGCAGCTCTCACAGAGTTAGTGGCGACTGCTTGCTTATTATTCACATTAACCGTATCCATTGTGGCCTGCTTGGACTCGCACGAGGCTAATCCCAAGCTTCTTGTCCCATTTGCAGTATTCGTTATTGCCTTTCTTTTTCTCATGGCCACCGTTCCGCTTTCAGGTGGACACATGAGCCCCGTTTTTACTTTCATTGCTATGCTCAAGGGCATCATATCTCTAGCACGAGCTTCCATTTATATCTTGGCGCAGTGTGTAGGTTCAGTCACGGGGTTTGTCCTACTCAACAGTGTAATGAACCATGAGGCGGCGAAAGAGTATTCCTTGGGAGGTTGCACCATTGACGGGAACGGCTCAACATCTGGGGTTAGCACCGGAACCGCATTGATATTGGAATTCTGTTGTACTTTTGTGGTGCTCTTTGTTGGTGTAACAATAGCATTCGACAAGAGAAGAAGCAAAGAACTGGGGTTGCCAATGGTTTGTGCAGTAGTGGCAGGGGCGATGGCACTGGCAATTTTTGTATCGATTAGTGTGACTGGGCGGGCAGGCTATGCCGGCGTGGGACTTAATCCTGCTAGGTGCTTAGGTCCAGCCTTATTGCGAGGAGGTTCCTTATGGGATGGCCATTGGGTGTTTTGGATTGGACCTTGTTTCGCTTGTATAATTTATTACGGTTTAACCAAGGGCTTACCGAAAGAAGGCTTGGTTTGGGAAGATGAAGAGCGCGACTTCGTTAACTTGGCCGCGCCTTCACTTTGTTGTTGGGGCCCTAGAAGTAGAACTCAACCTAATGCCAAGGTTTAACCAAGTGCTGTATTATTCTACCTGGATTATATTTGTCACCAAAAAATGAATAAAATTGGATCTTTTCTCTGTAAACGTAATGCTACGATCATCAAGGACAATTTCGAGGGCGGTTTGCCTGTTTGTATTGGATGTTAATATTTCAAGGGTCTTTTTAGCTGATAAAATATGCTGCCTCTAGGTTTAGTAAATCAGTGGACAATTTCTAGGGCTGTTTGCCTGCATGTAGTGAAAGCCATTGTTCCAGATCATGTCCTTGCATACGTTTGTCAAGGGCTATTTTTTTTTGCTGGTAAAACATGCTTTGTTTGCCTGTTTGTAGTGAATCCCAATATTCCAAACCATGTCTCTACAGATGTTTGTCAAGGGCTATTTTTAGCTGGTAAAACATGCTTTAGGTTTAATTAAGTTACAGAAGAAAATTTATTAGCACAACCCAGTAAAATGCACAGCAAAATTTATTGGCCCTTGTTATTTTGTGACACCTGATAAGCAATCTAGTGTTAATGAGGGTATACGAGTAATTTGAGAGAAGAAAAATGACTAACTTTTATATATTTTTTAAATATGAACGGTTAAATTTATTGAATTAGGACTAAATTGATAGAATATATAAGTTTTAAGGACTAAACTTGTTATTATACCAAGCCTTGTTAAATATATGTTTGAATTTTAACGGAAGAGTGACCCGATTGTAATCAAATTTTAATTGAGTGACTTGTTTAAAACTTCACTAATAATTGAGTGACATGTTTGTTACCTGACGACAACACTTTTAACACCCGTTTGTATTTAAACGGGTGAGTGACCCAATTGTAATTAGAATATTAACGGAGTGGCTTAATTGTAAATTTTAATAATTAGGTGACCCAAATATATCCTTATTGATAATTAAGTGATCTCCACGGTAGTTTATCCATGTCTTTACCGATAGACAATTCCGTCGTAATAATCGATTGAATGGCTAAACTACCGTTTGATAAGAAAACTGGGCGTTTGGAAGGCTCCATAATAATTTCTTCTTCCAGTTTAATGAGCTTCGACTCGATCACCAAATTCTTGCAAAATTGTTCTCGAACAAAGAATCTGATAGCCACCAAAATTTTTCATGGTGATTTGCTTAAAAAAGGCTTGCTTTTTATCTCTCCCTATATCCGAAGCCAACTAATTCTCACTTATGCCACATGCCTTGACAGAAAATCTAGCCTTGAAATCTTAACCAATTACTTCAAGTCCATGAACCCCAAAAACCCATTGCCCTTTAATCTGATAATATCTGGTTTTTCAAAAAATGGGTTTGCTTTTTTTGCGCTAAAAACCTTTTCTTTTATGCACTCTAATGGCATTTCTACGGATACTTATGCATTGTGTAGTTCAATAACAGCTTCGTCCTCATTGAGAAAGGTTGAATTTGGTAAACAAATCCATTCCCACGTGGCGAAATCAGGTTGGATTTCGAGTGTCTTTGTAGGCAGTGCTCTTATAGATTTGTATGCAAAATCGTCACTCATTGCTGATGCAGCTGTGATGTTCGATGAAATTCCTGTGAAGAACTCTGTTTGTGCGAATGCTCTTTTAGCAGGGTTCTGTGAGGCAAAGTTGTGGATTGAGGGACTTGAATTTGTTAGGAAGATGCCTGGATTGACTTTGGAATATGATCATTTCACATTATCGGCTATGCTGCGTGCGTGTACCGGGCTTTCGGCTATTGATTTGGGGAGGCAGGTGCATGGATATTTGATCCGAAAAGTTTATAACTTGGTGGACGATGTGTTTCTGCAAAGTTCATTGGTTGAGATGTATGGAAAATGTGGGTTGGTGATGAAAGCTTTGCAGGTTTTCAACTTCGGAGGGATGAGAATGGGAGGAGAGAAAACAAGGGATGTTGTTCTTTGGACTTCAATGCTTGGTGTGTATGGAAGAAATGGACATTTTGAAGAAGGGATTTTGCTATTTAAAGAGATGTTGAAGGAGGGGATTGAGCCAGATGAGGTGGCATTTGTGACGGTCATCTCAGCTTGTAGTCACACTGGTCAAATACAACTAGGCCTTGAGTATTTCGATTGCATGAGCCGCGTTTACAAGTTGATTCCCGGTCCGGAGCACTACAGTTGTGTGGTTGATTTACTATGTAGGGCTGGTGAACTAGAGAAGGCAATGAAGGTGGTGAATGAGATGGTTGAGAAGGGCCACAACAATTGCAGCATTTCCTTGTGGGTGGCTTTGCTTAGTGCTTGCAGTGGTCATGGAAATGTTGAGATGGGTCAATTTGCTGCTAAAAGGGCACTTGAGGTGGAGCCCCAGAATGTTGGAGTGTATGTTCAGCTATCAAATTTATACGCTAAATTAGAAATGTGGGATGAGATTGGGCAGTTAAGAGACAAGATGAAACAGAGAGGATTAAAGAAAGATACTGGGTTTAGTTGGATCCAAGTCACCACTTGAACCAAGGAAAAATGTAGTTTTCGTTTTGGGTAATATGAGCATCCTTAATTATTGGGCCAATTAGTGGACATTTCGCTCTGTAAATTGTTAATAGCACGAGTGTTGTAGAAACCTCTCTTACGGAATCAATTCTTTTTTATTAGAAAGAAAAAAACCTCAAAGCCTTTGAAATTAAAAAAATTAATAAAGTGCTCATCCACTTGATTCTTGTCTCCCTTACCATGTCTCTTTGTAGAAATTATGAGGGTTTTATTGGAATGGTTTTTATGCTCTCTACTCGCTTTACCTTAGCCCAACCTTATGTATTTCTTCAGTTTTTGTGCTTGTTCTTATCTCAGCTGATGTCCTAATCACTGGCTCGAATGCTTTTGATAGTGATGGTTGGTTGGCGTTGGTTGTTGCATTTCTCCCTTTTCTAAGCTCACCTCCTCTAAAGTATCCATTAGTGAACAGAGAGGATGGCGCAACTGAATCGGTCAAGCTTGGATTGACTGGATGAAAGACCTTTGTTTGATGGACAAAGGAGCATGCCTTGGTTTTGAAGCTCTCGCTCGGGTGGTTCAAGAGTTGTGTAATCTAATGCTTAGGCTTGTTCATTTCTGGTTTTTTATATTTTTTGTGTTGTTAATCGATGTTTGTTTTTTCACCTTGTGGTCGCTTCCCCCTTCCACGCTTGTTTCGTGTTTGTTGCACGTTTATGATTTATCCTTCGCACGGGGTAGGATTTTACGTCTCCCCTAGTGCCTTGTTGCCTTGGCATGAAGATGCTTTGTATGGACCCTTGTGGCCCTTCGTTTCTTTTGAATGATATTTGGCTCTTTGTTTGTCAAAAAAAAAAACGAGCCGAGTCGAGCTCGAGTAGTGCCGAACTCGACTTAGCTCGTTAAGAATTCGAGTTGAGTTCGAGCTTGAGTAGTTTTTAACAAGTCTGAATAATTTGAGCTCGTTAAGAATTCGAGCCGAGTTCGAGTTCAATTGACTCGAGTGTTGACCGAGTCGGAATCAAGTAGCTCGCGGTCTGTCTCGTCTCATTTAAAGCCCTATTAGGAAAAAAACTTTAATACACAAGTTGTGTAAACTAAAGTTCACATAAACTTGTTAATTTTAGAGTTTAGGGTTTAGAGGTTTAGGTTGTTGGGGTTGGAATTTATAATTTAGATTTTAGGGTTTAGGACTTATGTTTTAAGGTTTAAGGTTTAGAAATTTAGATTTTAAATTAAAAAATTAAAAGATTTAATATATTATATTTTCGAGTAGCTCGTGAGCTTTTCGAGTCGGATATCAAGTAGCTCGACTCGAGTTCGAGCTCGAATCGAGTGTTGACTAAACTTTGACTAAGTCAAACTCAAGTAGCTCACGATTTGTCTCGTTTCATTTACAACCGGAGGGTGAAGGGGAGAAGAGATAAAAAATAGATTATCACATGAATTAAATTGGAATAATATCTAAATAGTGATAACTAATAAAGGTAGATGACTAATTTGTTATTATGTTAATGATTATAATTGTAACTTCAGCTTTTCATCTAGAAATTAACGATAGATGACCATTTTGTAACTTTCTACAACTCGAATGACTAATTTGTAGCATTTTATATCAGGTGACCCATCTAAAAAGTACCTTATAATCGAGAGACTACCTCCATAGTTTACCCAAGTTCTTTTAAAGAAACAGGTGGCAAAATCTGATGGTAGCTTGCAAAAAACGCAGATAATGCGAATCTTAGAGGATTCCATTCACCACCCTTACATAATATTTTCCTCTCCGTTACTCCACCGGAAATTGAAAACGCTTCCCCTTCTTTAATTTCCATATTCATTTCGTTTTCGCTCAGGTAATCCAATCACTACTAACCCTGCTTCAATTTAGACTTACGTCTGTTTACGTTCGCCACTCCAAGCGATGCCAAACTAAATTACGAGGGGAAAAATTGAAATTAGTTAAAATATGACCTTTTTCATTCAAATGCCGTTGTTGTTTTATTTATAATGAAATATTTATGTTGATTTTATTTATTTTTTGGATTAATTTTCGTGCGTTAAGTTGGATTTGAGGCATCGGATCTTCTTCTTGCAGGGAAATTGAACAGTAAGTTATCTGGTTTGATTGTTCATAAGCATTACAAAATGGTAAGTTTAACGTTTATCGGGGGTTAATGTTCGGTGGCATTGGAAATTTCTTTTTACTCGATTTGTAATTTCATTCTGGTTTGATTTTGCAGTTTTTCGATAGATATGGCTACCATGGGACATCGTTTGAGCAGAGTTATCGATGCTACCCTGCATCTTTCATTGAAAAGGTCTGTGAAACTAGGATTTTTGTTTTTGTTTTATCTAGTATTGCTTCAATAGTTATTTTTAGGCTCTAATTTTTTCATTTGCTTCAATAAATTATCATACTTTACTGAATTCTTTAACATCTAGGCCTGCAAAAAAATTATATTTTTTTCCTTTACCATGACTTTGATCCTATATTGTTTTGTTCTGTGTTTTCTCACAGCCACAAATTGAAAGCGGTGATAAAAGTAAGTTTTCTAACCTATAGTTTCCATAACATGTTATTTTTTTTTTCAAGAATAACTTCCCTAATATATGTTCTTTCATGGTTCTTTCAGTCATAATGCCTCCTTCAGCACTTGATCGCCTAGGTTGGTTGTTTTAATGGTGGCAGCAGTTTAATTTCTGTAATTAGCCTTTTGTTTCTTGTTATCTGGCCTTATGATACAAAATTTATTTGACACGAAAACCTTGCAGCATCTCTGCATATTGATTATCCAATGTTATTTGAGCTTCGGAATGATGCTGCTGAGCGTGCCTCTCATTGTGGAGTATTAGAGTTCATTGCTGAAGAAGGCATGATCTATATGCCATATTGGGTAGGCCTTGCATCTTTTGGTTTGTATATGCTTTTTTGGTCCACTGAAATGTAGAAAATATTCCTACTTATCTGATTCTTGGCCTGTTGTTTTCTATTGCTTTCATGTAGATGATGGAGAATTTGCTCCTACAAGAGGGAGATATTGTGAGGGTGAAAAATGCAACTCTTCCGAAGGGTACCTATGTTAAATTGCAACCCCACACAAAGGACTTTTTGGATATTTCAAACCCAAAAGCTATGTGAGCGGATTGGTTTCTAAATATATTTATGCTTGATTCTTCGATGTTAGGTGGTCAGCTTAAAAGGGAATTTAAGTTGTTATGAGTTCATGTACTGTATCGTGTACCTTATCAATGTTGTGAAATTTGGGTTCATGTAAGCCAAATGAGTTTCTGCATTTGGCCTGAATTTGCAAGGAACTTAACTCCTTGAATATGTTTTTGTTTCGTGCTGTTATGTGATTTCCTACCTATTTTTTACTTGCATATTTAGGCATTTAAAGTTTAATATTACATTTCTTTTATTATGCAGCTTAGAGACAACATTGAGGAATTATTCCTGTTTAACCACTGGGGACAGTATTATGGTTGCATATAACAATAAAAAGTACTACATAGATATCATAGAGACAAAGCCTTCCAATGCAATAAGTATCATTGAGACTGACTGTGAGGTGGATTTTGCTCCTCCCCTGGATTATAAGGAGCCGGAAAGGCCTGCTTTTCCAACTTCAAGCAAGGCACAATCTCAAGGTGACTGGCCTAATGTTTTTGCTTGATATCATGTACTGTTTTATCCTGCATTCTTGCTGTTTTATCGCTGTGTCTTAATTTTGCTTCTTTTTACTTCTCTAAAGATTTTGTTTTGTGGTATTTAAGTTCATAATAAGATTTAGTGTTGTTTTATATTCTGTTCTAAGGAAAACCAATTTTATCTTCAGTGGAAGAAGCTCATGCAGAGGCTGAACCAAAGTTCAGTGCCTTTACTGGTACGGGAAGCCGCTTGGATGGGAGACCTCTGAAGCAGCCGTCTCCACCAGTTTCTTCTACTGGTGCAAAAGACAAGGGACCTGCTGTTTCCAATGGGAATGGTAGGCAACCTTCATCAGGGGCTAGTTCACAAAGTGCTGCAAGCCAGGCTCAGGGCAAGCTCGTATTTGGATCAAATGCCAACCGTCCTAAGGAAACAAAACAGGTGCAGTGTTTTATTTTGTTCTCTGCTTTTCATCAAAATCTCGACTTAGCCGAGTATAAAATTTTGAATAAAAGAATCAAGCTGTAAGATTTGCTATTTCTTCTATTTTGCAGGATCCCATAAAACAGGCTAAACAGGGGCAGCCTGAAAAGAAAGAAGATCCCAAGTTCCAGCCATTCACTGGGAGAAAGTACTCATTAAAGGGTTGATTAAATCGATCCATAATTCCTTGTTTTTTATGCATTTCGATAGAGCAAAGTAACAGAATTACATATTCATCTCGGATGTTTTATCATAAAACAAACTGGTGTGTAGGTTCTCCGTGTCAAAATGTTGAGCTATGAAAGTAAATTTAGTGCATCATCTTTAAAATACATTGTCTCTATGTCTACTTTTAGTTCATCTGGAGTCTAATGGCAGTGAAAGTATTTTTCCGCTTTAAAAGTCGAACCTCGAGGGTCACCACTTTCAAATTTGGAAAAATACATCTTCATTTGCGGTCGACTTGAAAATTTTCGATGTGAACATGGAATGTCAACATCGTTTTCTTCAACGTCTGGCGAAAGCTTGGGCTGTTTCTATTGTGAACGGGTCAAAAAATCTAGTACAAGCTCCTGAACAATGGCGAGTCCGATGATGAAATAAATTAAGCCGAATAAGATGGTGGTGACTCCGATTGAAACCGTGAGGAGATATTGCTTGTTCTCTCCTGATTCAGTTGCAAGCCTAAATCCGGTGTACATTGCCAACAATATCACGAACATTGTTATTACTGTTACTAGGCCTTGTCCTATAGCTTTAGACATCGTCCTTGTCTCCTGCTGCCCTGTTCCATGGGAGACGCAGTGATCAGGCATTTACAATTAAAGCATGTTCCTATATAGCTCAACAACTTGTTTTTAACCATATTCATATTGCTTAGCCATTAGGAGTTTTGGTTTTGCTTTTTGGGTAAAAAAGGGGTAGTTTGAGGATCTCGAAAGGAATTGCAGGCAGTTATGGACCGAGGGGTGTTGGAGGGGCAGTCGCACCCCTAGAAATTTCAAACTCCATTCAGTTTTAAGTTCGCACCTTAAAATTTTGTAACTTTATGCCCTAAATTTATAATATAACTCTCCGACGGTTCACACCTTTTACATAAAATACTACGTTTGCAGGTAGTCAAATCATGAATATCCCAGCAAATTTCCCAGATTATACTTACCATTTATTGTCAAAATCATCATATTTTCCCATCATAAAACATGTTTCTCAAAGCCATATGTACCAAAGGAAAGGAGCAAAATTAAAGCACGAGTTTATTACCTTGATGCATACCAGATAGCTCCGGCAACTGTTCTGATAGATTCAAAAGCATGTCTGCCAGAATGGAAAGCCCAACGATCAGAAACAGAAAACCAAATATTATTGTTGAGACCCCAACATGGAATGCCCGAGCTCCGATGGCACGGTATCGCCAAGGTTCCATCGTCAACCGTAATCCACAGCAAATGGTCAATAACAGCAACACCATCGTAACCACAGAGCCTGTTATGCGCAACAATGCAGGCGTAGCGGTTCCATACCTGCGTTTCATCTTCTTCATCCTTGTCCTAAATTTATCATCCTCCATGGCTGCTGAGAAAACAAAGAGAAGGCATATGAAACGTAGGGAAGTTCTAGAATGACATAAAACGTTGCATTGGGAGGTTTTGTCTCGGTTAAAAGCGTGCAGAAATGGTTAGAAAAATGGTGGATAGATCATGAATTTTGCATGGAGATAGTGAATTTGTGCTATCAGATATGTCAATTGTGATCAAACACGTAATTGAGATTTCCAATCTGAAATCACGTTTATGAAACGTTACTTTCACAAATTGAGAGGGAATCTAATATTTGTGTATTTGTTTGTTCCAACTTCAATGGCTTATAAGTTATAAGGACGTTAAGTCACATGGGAGTTTAATGTATATATATATATAGATAGACACATAATTGTAAATTGTTGAGCTTTCTTGCCAAAAAGGCAACGAATGAGGATTTGTTCCGTAAATATTCAACTAAACTAAATATATATATATATATATTTTAAAAAAACTAAACTAAATATATATATTTTAAAAATAAAAAATATTGGTGTTATTAATTTATTATTATTTAAAAAATAAATAAAATATGTTATTATTGTTAATGTCATTTATTATTAAAAGTAAAAATATTATTTATTGTTAAAGAAGGATTACAAAATTATGAAAGTATCAAAATTAAAACGAAACCATCAAAATTTCTAAACTTATTATAATAGAAGTAGAACATGTATAAAACTTTTTTGAACTTCTAAGTTTTTGTCACTGCCGCACAATTTGAGACATTATAGTTTTACAACTTTTTCAGTAAAAAATAAAATTTTCTAGAAATTTAAGCTATAAGATGTTATGACAAAAGTTTTATATGATTAAAAGCCTGACTTAGTTTATTTATACTTGATGAAGATCCAACCTAAAATTCATTTGAAACCAATAGTACCAGACCTAAATTTTATTTGAAAACGAAATAACTCGACCTAAACTTAACCTAATACTTAAAATGACCCAACCTAAAGTTCATTGGAACCCAAAACAACCCAAAAATTAAACGTTTGACCCGAACCTGGTATTAACCTGACCCGAGTGTAAGTTGGAATCAACCGACAATGACCTAGACCTGAATCGACCCGAGCACGATCCGACTCGAGTCGTACGATTAACTTAACCTGGTATTAAGTTGGTATTAACCTAATGCAGTATCATGGCTTTGTCACATGTGTGGATAGTGACCGATCATTCCTCATCATTATCAAAGGGACATCCTAAACTGATGAAACAATCAAACGCTTGTAAAACTCATTGTTTATGTCATAAGGGCGCAACAACATAGTCTTGGCAATTTACAAGAAATCTACAAACATAAATTAACTAAGACTTCTGAGTATTTAAAGACAGACCAGCAATGCCAGCAATTATATTATCTAGTGGTTCATCTTCCAGGTCTTTCCATGCTGCTGAACCATCAAAAGCCAATGGCATTGGCGTTGTCTCGGCAGCAACCTTATTCAACTCTTTAAGAAGGTCATCTTCCTCATCTAGAATGTCCAAATCCCATACCCTGAAGATATCCACGGTTGATGAATTCATCTCCTCTGCAGATAAAATCGATTGAATTCCTACATCAACCACGTTATCCTTTCTTTCTTCCTCCTTGTAGGTGGGCCGAAAAGGATCTCCTCGGAATGTTTCAGAGGAATCTTCCTTAAGATATTGCTGCATAGTACCAGTCCTCTTTCTTATAGGAATATTGCCGGTGTTAGTTTCATTGTCTCCATTAATTGGAATGATGAGAAGATTGTCATCAGTTCTTCCTAAGTAATTGGCAGTCTCTTCCTCCTCGATGGAGGGAACTATACTGATTTCAGTACCACCTACATTCTCATTGCTCCCTGTAACTGACGGGGCAAGTGTCTCGGGTTGGTCACCAATGATCTCCAGCAAAACATCTTTGAAAGAAGTCCAATTACTTTCCAAAATTTCAGTATCTGTAACTAGACAAGAATTTACCCAAGCCAAATCCTCATCAGAAAGCTTCTCTTCCTGCTGCTGGGTAGATTCCAAAGATTCAATGATAATAGAGGAAGCAGAGCCGTCTCTTGTGTCATCTTCTACATCCATAGCTACAAAAGTGACAGTCAAGTGTTAATAATGTCAATAACAGTAATCAGAGACGGTTACATGTGCCAAGGTTCATAAAACAAAAAACAAAAAAAATACTTGCTTCATGAGCAATGTAGAACTATGATGCTTTCACTCGGTAAATGTCGAATTTTATGCATTGGATAATCGGCTTAAACGTGCTCATCCTGTAGAACTTATGAAACTATAAAATATTTAAAAGTGAAAACCAGTCCACAAAACTTATTCTCGAATATAATTTTTCATCTAACTATTCTTTGCATAAACAATTAAAGAATAAAAAGTTTCATGAACTAGAAAAAGGTGGCAAAACACACGTTTTCAACATTGCAAACTGATGTTTTAAGTTTGATTTCAAATTCCCAATTACTCAAACAAAAAAATTATAGAACACTGCAGCAATCTTCTCTGAACACTTATGGCCCAATAGTACCCAAGGGAATCGAATTCAGAATGGTAAAAACACTCTCTTCAGAACAACAAAATTCAACCTAAAAGCTGTTCTCTTTCCCTTTCAATTTCAATGTCCAGGAAATAGAAGGCAAGATTCAAATAACTATACCTTAAGTGAAACTGATATAAACATAATGTTGAAATTAAAACAAAAGAGGGATTAAACTTAAAACTGCTTTGCAAATTAACGATCAAACAAATCACTGTAACAGCGAGAGTTCGGAATAAGTCTTTTTGGGTTCAAACAAGAAAGGTAAATCAAGAGAGCAAAGTATAGAAATTATTGATGGGGATAAATCTTGCACAAAACATAAATCAAAGAATCATAACAATTAACATAAAACCCTAAACCCTAAAACAACGCATAAAATTTCGTAGTAAATTGGATGAAATTAGAAAAGGGATAGAGAGAAATATACGTACCAGATTTTAATTATTTAGAAAATCAAAAATTGTAAACCCAAAGTTGTATTGTGTAAAAGGGAAAGTGGAGATACCTGAACTATATATTCTGATTTTAGCAAAGGAAGAAGAACACTTGAATTTGAGGAAAACGGGCTCTCAAGCGTCACTTAGCCCATTTAACATTGTATTTTGAAAGGTTTTTTATTTTAAGGTAAAAAATATTGGAGTATTTAAAAAAAATATGTCACTTAACTCCCCAACCCCCACCAAATATGACACAAGATATTTTACTTTTACAAATATTGTACTTTTTACGGTGAAAGTGAAGTCGGAACTATTAGAATTCAATTATAGACAATACTTTCATTTTTGAATAAAAACATAAAATCGGTGACAAGAGGCTTCGACTTTGAACAATTAAAAACATAAAAATTGGTGACAAGAGACTCCGACTTTAAACAATATTTTTATTTTTTTAATTTTATAAATCGAATCATTGTTTATAGCCAGATTCTAATGGTTCTAACTTCACTTTCACTGTAGAAATTACAATATTTGTGAAAATAAAATGATTTACCCCCATATTTGGGGAAAAATGTTAAGTGTCATAATAGATAAACTTTGGGGAAAATATATATTTTAATTTAAACAAAAAAATATTTATATTTTTTCTTTAAACGTTGTTTCAATTCAAAATTACATTTTTTATTTTGATATGTTATTCTATGGTTATTTTAATTTATAATTTATCCATTTATATTTTTATCAAAGACATAATTATTAAATATATAATCACATAATTATAAATAAACTTCATCATTTTTTCTCCACAATGTAGATGGTGTCGTTACTATTTGTAATTTGTGAAGTTTAAATCTTCTCTATATAATTGCAATCGATTTCCCATAATTCTTATGGCATCAAAGTTAAAATGAGCAATCTATTATCAAAGTTAAATATATAACCTATGTAGAGATAAATTCAGAAATTTAAATTTAGTGATTTATCGACCAACAATAAATATCATCACTTGTAAATTGAGAATAAATTGACAAAATTAATAAAAGCTATATTTGAAAAATCATTAAGAAATCAAATTACAAATTACTATGATATAATAACGATTACAAATAGACTTAATTCTTGAAAAAAAAACCAAAAATAGAATGTTTAGCTTAAAATAAAGGATTAATATCCTATACACTGGCGGTGGAAACTTAAAGTTTCCACAAGCGCCTTAGTTTTAGGGTTTAGAGAGTTAGTTTATGGTTTAGGGTTTAGGGGTTTAGGTGTAGGGGTTTAGAATTTAGGGATAGTTGTTTCAATTTAAGGTTTAGGGTTATAATTTAGGGTTTATAGGTTAGGGTTTAGTTTTTAGGGTAATATGGTGAGGATTTAGGTTTTAACCTATAAACCCTAAATTATAACCCTAAACCTTAAATTGAAACAACTATCCCTAAATTCTAACCCTCCACACCTAAACCCTACACCCTAAACTAACTACATATACCCTAGAATAAAGGCGCTTGTGGAAACTTTCAGTTTCCACCGCCTGTGTATAGAATATTTATCCTAAAATAAAAGGGTAATTGTTCTATACACAAGCGCTTGTGGAAACTTTTTTACACAAGCGCCTTAGTTTTAGGGGTTAGGGACTTCGTTTATGGTTTAAAATTTAGGGGTATAAGTGTAGTAGTTTTGAGTTTAGGGATTGTTGATAGAATTTTGGGTTTAGGGTTAAAATTTAGGGTTTATAGGTTAAAACCTAAATCCCCACTCATATTACCCTAAAACTAAACCCTAACCCTAAACCCTAAATTCTAACCCTAATTCCTAAATTCTAAACATGATCCCTAAATTCTAAACCTTTACACTAAAACCCCTAAACTCTAAACCCTAAACACTAACCCTAAACCCTATAATTGAGGCGCTTGTGGAAATAAAAACTTTCCACCGCCAATGTATAGGATATTAAACCAAAATAAAATGGATTATTATCCTATACACATAGTAGAAATTTTTTTGTTTTCACACGCGCCTTAATTTTAGGGTTTTAGTTTAGAATTTAGTATTTAGGGGTTTAGTATAGGGGTTCAAAATTTGGGGGTTGTGATTAAAATTTGGGGTTTATGGTTAAAACTTAGGGTTTAGGTGTTAAGATAATATGGGTAGGAATTTAGGGTTTAACCTATAAACCCTAAAATTTAACCACAAACTCAAAATTCTATTAACAACCTCTAAACTCAAAACTACTACACTTAAACTCCTAAAATTAAACCCTAAATGGAATCCTTAACCCCTAAAACTAACGTACTTGTGTAAATAAAGTTTCCACAAGAGCTTGTGTATAAAATAATTACCCAAATAAAATATATTGATAAACTTATAAATAAATATTAAGGGAAAAAATATATGATGCACTGGCGGTGGAAATTCTTTCCACAAGCACCCTAATTTTAGCGGTTAGAGATTCAATTTATGGTTTATATTTTAGAGGTCCAAGAGTTTAGAATTTAGAGTTAGCGGTTAAAATTTAAGGTTTAGTGTTGGGATTTAAGGTTTAGAGGTTAGGGTTTGAGTTTTAGGGTAATATGGTAGGGGGGTTAAGTTTTACCTCTAACCCCTAAATTCTAACTGCTAAACTTTAAATTCAAGCCACAGTCCCTAAATTCTAAGCACATAAACCTAAATCCCTAAACTATGAACCCTAAACTAAATATTTAAGCCTTAAAATTAGTACCCTCGTTTATTATATACTCAATTTGAACCAAATTTTAAATATAAAATTTATCAAATAGAATGTTTTAAGGTTCTCTAAAATCTTGTTTGGTTGTCTAAAATCCCACAAACCAATAAATTAGAAAAGCATAGAAACTAGAACACTCACCACCACGAAGAACAGAACCATCGAACCCAAAGTAAGAGCAATGAAGATAAAAATGCAAAGGAAAAAAAAGGCTGATGGGATAAAATTAAGGGTGTTTATTTTGGATCGGATCTGAAAATTTTGAATATCCTAAATTTCAGATCGGCAAAATAGCTACTCGTATCTGATCTAAAAAATTGTATATTCGAATATTCGAATCAGATATTCAGATATCCAATTATCAGAATATATAATTTTATTTAAGTATTTTTTAAATTCGTATTATGAAAATTTCGAAATTTAGAATATAACAAGATGTACATCTATAGAAATTTCGATTTTTTGAATTTTCAAATATTACAATCATTAAATTACTAAATATAACGAGATTTATATTTATAAAATTTTAAAAATTTAAACTTTTAGATAATCCAAAACTTGAAATATTATAATTTATATCCGATTCAAAAAATTAAAAATTAAATATCTAAATTTTTAGATTAAATCGAATATTTTTATACACCCCTAAATAAAAGCATACCACTAAAACAAAAACAAAACCAAAACCTTTTATTTTAAGAATCAACCTATTTTATTTTATTCATTGAATGAGGTGACACATTTCAAATCACCAATAACACATGGAAATTATACACCAAATGTACATCAAATTTAATCTCCATAAAAGTCAGGTGCAAAATCCTTCACTCAAATAAATTTTGGGATTGCATATTAAAAATATGTCCTTAGACTGAATAGCCATTTTATTTTTTTTAAACAATTTAATTTTTAATATTTTATTTTGAGTCAAAATGACTCCTCTACGAATACAAATCGTCAATCAACTGACGGTAAATAACTTAAAATGACATGATAAATCTATATGACAGTACATTCCGCCATAGTTGTATTATATATGTAAATATGTAGACTTTTCAGAATGACGCGTCAGTCAAAAAATAATTTTATAAAATTATATAAAATATAAAATATTTTTTCTTTTAACGTGTCATTTTGTCAAGTCATTTGAAGTTGTTTACTATCAGTTGACTAATATTTTTCAATCACGGAAGGGTCATTTTCACTTAAAATGAAATGTTGAGGGCTAAATTGTTTTAAAAAAAGAATAAGAGCCAAAATGACTATTCAGTAAAACGTTAGAGACAATTTTAGGCATCCTAATTTTTTTATAATTTCCATCATTTAACAATTTTTTAGATTCTTGAAGTGATTCTTTTATCCCAAAATAAAATGCAACACCGACAAAGAAAAACCCCAAACAAAAACCATCTAATCTCTTGACAATAAAGGGGAAAACCCAAACTACATATAAAACCACAAGAAAAAACTTAACAAAACTGATAGATAAATGCAAACTTTAGACTTGTTAAAGGTCATATCCATGTAGATTGCAGCAGACTAGCACAGGGGAAGTACCATGACAGAGGATATGTATGAATTTAGCTCATAATCATGTAATTTGCTGTCTTTCCATCTAAATTTATGCAGCAACATATAAACATGAGGAGACAATTCACACCGGAATTACTTAAACCTATGCTCATTTCTATGACCAAATTGAAAGTTGGAAACTATTTCTAGTGAGAATTCAAATTGCATATCAAATCTCCAAATGCTTGGAAGCTAGAAACTACCATTACTTAATTTTAACATTCATTACATGAATCATAGTTTTCAAGGAACCAAATGATCACTTTTATCAACCAAGCCTGCCCATGGATATTAAATTTACCTTCAAATTTGTCACCAAAAAAGGTTTCCGCGGGGAATATAGCAGAAAAGCATTGCCGGGAATCAGTACTTAAACCCTGCTGGATCCCCTTCTACCACGTCCAGAGAATCCAGGTAAAGGTCCTTTCTTCTGCATAAATCACGAGGGGAATTAGAGGGGTTGTGCAAGAGGATACAATAATTAACAGAAAGATTGTTTTCTTTTACTGTCTCGAGACTCTACCATCGGTGCAGGTTTCAGCTTTGATTGCCTTCTTATAAAAGCTCTTTGAAACTCTCTCTTTTTCTCTTCAGCCTTCATTTTGGTGACACTAGGCCTGTATATGATCACAGTCCGGCCAATTTGACCAACGACGACTGAACCGGTTGCTTGCTCCAGTTGACTCACCACATCCTCTAGCTCTCCAGGACAGGTCCGGTGAATTTTGATCTGTTAACCAAGTTTGAAGTTAAAACACAGATATACCAAATATTTCTCAACTCAAATGATAAAATAAGCAGGAGATCACACCGCAACTTCACCAATAGCAATCTCAATCTCAAACATTGGAGATCCATATAAACTTTAATTCCCAATAAACATAAAATCAAGCTGGGATGTATGTTCTGTTTTCTGCTTACACGCACAGATACTCTAGGCAAATGGAGATGCAATAGTGGCAGGTAGTTCTAACTTCTAACCCGATAATTTTGAACCAACTCGAATATAATAGGGAAAAATAACTAAACTGTAATACACTACAAAACATGAAAAAGAAAATGATATTTAATGTGTGCCTAAATCTATATGAAACTAATAGAATTACTAATTTTTATGAACACAGCAATTACAAACAAACTGAACACACGAATTACAAATAAACAAAGTATCAGGTTTCTATAGTCTAAAGTTTTATGAATTATGAGGAAACAGTTCAACCCAAAGCAAGCAGCACTGAGAAAAAAAAACTCGCATTCCCTACCCATAGCTTAGAATGCATCAAATGACATGAAACGATACCTTCAAAGCAAATAGAACCAGAAATTAAGTTGGACATCAAAATACAAAGAGAATTAGGAGATTTATTATGATAATTCAAAGCTAAAGGCTTTAAACCCTATCTAAACCCTAAACAGCATAATAATAATAAGATGAAAGAAGGTACCTTTAGAAGTTCATTGGCTTCAAGGGTCTCAAGAAAAGAGGAAATGACATTATCAGTAACACCAGATTTGCCCACCAGTTGAGACTTCAATTTCTTACCTAAACCATGTGCATAAGAAGCCAGCTCTTTCTTTTCCTTCACCGTCAGATTCGGCAGTTGCACATTCTTAGCCTGGGTATTTCCCCCGACCACCTCCAAACCCAAATTTACAGGGCTACCCTCTTCGCCATTTTCAATCCCAATATCATCTTCCTCATCATTAATATCATGTTCTTCAACTTCAGATTCCAAGTCTTGTTCTTCGTCTTCTTTGTCTAGCAAGGATAGAGGGTAGGTATCATTTTGGTTGGAATTTGAGGAATAGTTGATAGAAAAGGATTGGATTTGAGGGGAAGTGAGGGAAGAGAAAGAGGAAAAAGAAGAAGAGCGAATGGTTTTTTGAATAATAGGGATTTTATTGTGGATTCTTGAGATTGAGAAGCAAAGGGGCTTCAGGATGAAACCAAGTGTTGCCGCCATTACCGTCGCTGCAATATGTGTTTTCGGTACAAAGATATTTTTTTTAATCAAGTTCGATAATGATAACATCAATCCAGTATGATGAATGAGCGTAATTTGAAGTCATAAAACCAACCCGGTTGTTTGGTAGCGGTATTTGGCTAGAGATGTAGAACCGGGTGCTCAGCTAGGTTCTAGCTCAGGACAAGTTAGGTCCGGTCAGATTGAGTTTGAATTACGTCGGATTAAATTAATGACATGAGTTGAGTCGGGTCTGATTTAGGTCGGTCGGGTCAACGTGTAGTTGATCTTTAACTCAAACTCAAGTTGAGTTCAGGTCTATAATCCTTTCGACATGTCCTAGTCGCTAGATCCGAATCAAGAAAATTATATTAGTTAGCTGAAGCAAACTTGATTATCTTACTCAAATTACGGTTCACTTTTTTCTATTTAAACTTATTTATATGCAGTAGTAAGCCCTATAGTGTACATACAAGTAGCGATTTAATTTTCATTCGAAATTGACACCGAATAGGCATTCAATTGTGAATACAAGCATTTTAGGGGTCAAAATATAAATATGAATAATTACAAAAATTTAGTAAATTTTCATGTTACCAATGATTAATTAACCATATTTTATGCCAACATGTCGGTTTTCAGCTCAAACGGACGTCATCCGACTTGAATCTGAACTACGATTCTTCTCAAGTCTTACTGAAAATCTAATTTCCTTTTCGTGCCATATGCAATTGATGCATGAACATACGGTGACCAAAATATAAAGAATCGAAACTTAATAAAGCTCATTACTGAATTAATTATCGGTTGCACCGGTACACAAGATATTGTTTATACATGTAAACATCGAAACTAATTTCGGTATCAGAACACAAGGCGTACTGATACACGATTACACCAGAGATGGACCGAAGGGTGCTGGTGGGGGCAACCGCCCCCCTAAAATTTTGAAAATCATATATAATTTAGAAAAAAATTTAAAAATTTTCTATGTATTTTCTATCAAAAATATATTTTCGCCCCCTAAACTTTTATGAGTTCGCCCCCCTAAAAATTTATAAGTTCGCCCCCTTCTAAACTAAAGTCTTAGGTCCGTTACTTGGATTACACGTACCGAAACTTAATCCTGCGTATCGGCACCCACATACAATACCGGTCACTAGAATGACCCGCATACCCACATGATATGGGATTAGATTAAAAACTTCATTCTGACTCAGTGACTCACTTATATCCTTAAACACCTTTTTGGCCGTTTTGATCCTGTCAAAACATAACTTGAGGCCTTCTATTCGGTTGAAATACGAAAAAGACAGAGTAGAGAGAAAATTGTGAGGAAAAAGAAAAAAATAATTTCAAATTTTCTCATTTTCACTCTTAAAGTATGGTTTATTTCCAATATCACCCTTCATGTGTCTAGTGTCTACCACTAATTGGTTAAAAGGACCACATTTTTTTTTAATAAAAATTAAAGGTCAAAACTGTTGATGAAATGAAATTTTAATACCACATTTGACAAAAAAAAAAGGCCTAAAATGAGAGTCGACTGAAATACGATGCAACTTTAATATTATTATACAAGAACTGTTTCTGCAAGTTTAGTGAAATATAGGGACTACTTATGTAGTTCCATTAAATTGGTTGAACACATTTACAACCGGAAAAACAAAATAAAGAAAATCGAAAACAATCCGAAAACTTTTTTTTTTGTTCTTAATTTTAGATGCTGAAGCAGATCTAAAGTAATATCTTTTCATCTCTTTGATCTGATTCCCAAATTCAATTCTCCCCGTCCGGTTACGCGGATAGCTTTATTTCGTTGTGTTTGGTTCGCCTTTGCAGAGAATTGAATGGTTTGGGAGAAAGAAAAAGAGGAAGAAGATGTTGACGAAGTTTGAGACTAAGAGTAATAGAGTGAAGGGACTGAGTTTCCACACTAAGAGGCCTTGGATCTTATCCAGTCTCCACAGTGGTGTAATCCAATTATGGGATTATCGAATGGGGACTCTGATTGATCGATTCGAGGAACACGATGGCCCCGTTCGCGGCGTGCATTTCCATGTGTCTCAGCCTTTGTTTGTCTCCGGAGGTTCGGATTTCATTTATTTTCAACTCCATTTTATGCATGCTTTATAAATTTCGTTGATTTTTTTACCGATCCATGGATTTGAATGTGGAATTGTGAATTGTGCTGGTCATTGGGAATATTTATTTCGAATTATATTTAGCGCTTGAGAAATCTGTTGTTTATGATAATGCTGGATCTAGTTTTACTCTTAGTGAATATGCACATTTGGGTCTGAGCTAGTAGAAACTGCAGACCTGCCAGTATCCTTTAAATTAAATGCAAGGGTTTTCTCTGATGGCAACTACTGGAATTCGGGATGAAGATCTTCCAAAAGCTTCTTACTTTTCTAAGTTACTCAAAGAGAACATGATTTGCAAAAGAGATACCAACTGTGCCTTAAGATACAGGCAACATTAGGAAACCTCATAATTTCAAGTCCCGAATTCCCTCAACTTTTGGGACGTTGGCTCCCGTGGCATTCCCCTTGTTTTCCCTTCCACAAAAAAGCACTAAACTGATTGATCTCATTTCATAACCCTAACTTAAAGAACAAGATATGGAACCAATACTTCTGCATGCTGAATGGGATATATTAAACTAACTGAGGTCTAGCAACATTGGAAACTCTCTTAACATTCTAGCAGTTAATATGACTCATTTCTATATAAGAGGGGTCTCAGTCTCAATCTTTGATTAAAACCTTTGATTTGGTGAATGGATAATTTTCTATTTGTACTGTTTGATGCCTTTTTGGGATAACTTATTACAATTAAATTTGAATAATAAGATGCTTAAAATATAAAGTTTGAATACAGTAAACTAGGGAGTGATTTAAATAGTTGGTATATAATAAATACTGTTAGAATTTGTAAATGCAAACAGATAGAATTGTTTAAAATTTCACTACAATTTAATTTCATTTAATGAGATTACCATTTCACTTATATTAGTGATTATATCATTAGAATTAAGGAAAATAAATAGATTTATTTAATAAGGTTTATGGCCCGTGTCCAATAAAAATCAGTTCTGCAAATAAAAATTATGAAATAACAACTTATGGATACAACAACTATTAATGTACTTTTGGCTTGAAGTCTACACAGACATGAAATGACTTTTATAGCCGATTTTACTTGTTTAAACCAAGTCCAATAACTTGCTTGTCAACCTTGACCTTAGGTGTTAAACTTTTGTGTCAGTAGATTTATTACAGAAAAGGAATACTGTGAGGTTGTTAATTTGAAAACTTCTAGAACAGATAAGCATGGACAAGGAAGGTCTGCATTTGAAATTTTCATTGGTTAAAAAAATTTCAGTTTGTTCTATGATTTGTTTTACCTAGCATAGCGTACTTGTCAATACAAATTATGTGAAAATTGGTTCTTTATTTATTTTTTATATTTTCAGGGGATGACTACAAGATAAAGGTCTGGAATTACAAGTTGCATAGATGTCTTTTCACCCTTCTTGGACATCTGGATTATATTCGTACCGTGCAATTTCATCATGAGCATCCATGGGTTGTGAGTGCCAGTGATGACCAGACTATTCGCATATGGAACTGGCAGTCACGAACTTGCATCTCTGTGTTGACTGGTCATAATCATTATGTTATGTGTGCCTCATTCCATCCTAAAGAAGACCTGGTTGTGTCAGCTTCGCTTGATCAGACTGTTCGAGTTTGGGATATTGGTTCCTTGAAAAAGAAGACTGCTTCCCCAGCGGATGACATCTTAAGGTTGAGTCATATGAACGCAGATCTTTTTGGTGGGGTTGATGCAGTTGTTAAGTATGTATTGGAAGGTCATGACCGAGGAGTAAACTGGGCTGCATTTCATCCAACTTTACCTCTGATAGTCTCTGGAGCAGATGACCGTCAAGTGAAGCTGTGGCGTATGAATGGTAATTATTAGTAAAATGGTTCATTCTTCTCCCGCCTATATTTCATTTTCTACAAATATTGCTTCAAGTTCTTTTGTTAAGTACACTTGTTTTCCAAATTATAATCTTCATAAGAACTTAATTATTTCCTTTCCTGAACTTTGATGTTTGTTGACGGCCCTTGATATTTGCTCAACTTCTTCATTATATTTTATTCAGCAGTGATTTAGACCACTGAGTTGTTGCGCAATTAGTAATCTTGTTTATTTTTTTTGCAGATACAAAAGCATGGGAGGTGGATACCTTGAGAGGGCACATGAATAATGTGTCGTGTGTTATGTTCCATGCCAAACAAGACATCATTGTATCTAACTCTGAGGATAAAAGTATTCGTGTGTGGGATGTAACAAAGCGAACTGGACTTCAAACTTTTCGTCGCGAACATGACAGATTCTGGATTCTTGCTGTTCATCCTGAGATGAATATTTTGGCAGCTGGTCATGACAGTGGCATGGTTGTATTTAAACTAGAGAGAGAGCGCGCTGCTTTTGCAGTGAGTGGAGATTCTCTGTTTTATGCCAAGGATCGGTTTATAAGGGGTTTTGACTTTTCTACTCAAAGAGAGGCACAAGTAATTCCGATTCGACGGCCTGGTTCCTCAAGTCTGAATCAAAGTCCAAGAACCCTGTCTTATAGTCCTACAGAAAATGCTGTTCTTATCTGCTCAGATGTAGATGGGGGATCGTATGAGTTGTATGTGATACCCAAAGACAGCTTTGGTAGGGGTGACGGTTCACTGGAGGCAAGGAAAGGTCTTGGTAGTTCTGCTATATTTGTGGCACGGAACCGGTTTGCTGTTCTTGACAAAGGCAACAACCAAGTCTTAATCAAGAATCTGAAAAATGAGGTGGTGAAAAAGAGTGACCTCCCTGTGCCTACCGATGCAATTTTTTATGCTGGAACAGGTAACTTGTTGTGTAGGTCAGAGGATAGAGTAGTTATATTTGATCTCCAACAAAGGCTTGTCCTTGGCGACCTTCAAACCCCTTCTGTGAAATATGTTGTTTGGTCCAATGACATGGAGAGTATTGCTTTGCTCAGCAAGCATTCCATTATCATTACCAACAAGAAGCTTGTGCATCAGTGCACTCTTCATGAGACAATACGTGTTAAAAGTGGAGCCTGGGATGAGAATGGTGTTTTTATTTATACCACCTTAAACCATATAAAATATTGCCTTCCCAATGGAGATAATGGAATAATTCGAACACTTGAGGTTCCGATATACATAACTAAGGTTTCTGGCACTACTATATTTTGCCTGGATCGTGATGGGAAGAATAAGACTATCGTTATTGATGCTACAGAATACATTTTCAAGCTCTCTCTTATTCGAAAGAGATATGATCATGTTATGAGTATGATAAGAAACTCCCAGCTTTGTGGTGAGGCCATGATTGCTTATCTCCAACAGAAGGGGTTCCCTGAAGTGGCTCTCCATTTTGTCAAAGATGAGAAAACACGCTTTAATTTGGCTTTAGAGAGTGGGAACGTTCAAATTGCTGTTGCATCAGCTAAGGAGATTGATGACAAAGATCATTGGTATAGATTGGGTGTGGAGGCCCTTCGCCAAGGCAATGCAGGTATAGTGGAATACGCCTACCAGAGGACAAAGAACTTTGAGAGGCTGTCTTTTCTTTACCTCGTAAATGGTAACATGGAAAAGCTGTCCAAGATGCTGAAAATTGCAGAAGTTAAGAATGATGTTATGGGCCAGTTTCACAATGCTTTGTACCTTGGTGATATACAAGAACGTGTTAAGATCTTGGAGAATGCTGGTCACTTGCCTCTTGCTTATATTACAGCATCCGTCCATGGGCTAGAGGATATTGCGGAAAGGTTAGCAGCTGAGTTGGGAGAGGATGTCCCTCCTTTGCCAGAGGGTAAACAACCTTCCCTATTGATACCTCCAACCCCTGTTATGTGTGGTGGTGATTGGCCGCTTCTGAGAGTCATGAAGGGCATATTTGATGGTGGATTCGATAGTATTGGCAGGGGTGTTGTGGATGAAGAGGAGGATACTGAAGGTGATTGGGGTGAAGATCTTGATGGGGTTGATGGTGACAGCTTACAGATTGGGGATGTTAGTGCAATTTTGGAGGATGGGGAGGTGGCTGAAGAAAATGAAGAGGAGGGTGGATGGGACCTTGAAGATTTAGAACTCCCCCCTGAGGTAGAAACCCCTAAGGTTTCTGGTAATAATCGTTCTATTTTTGTGGCACCAACTCCCGGTTTGCCTGTAAGTCAGATTTGGATTCAGAAATCATCTCTTGCCGCTGAACATGCAGCAGCTGGCAATTTTGATACAGCAATGCGTTTGCTGAGCAGGCAACTTGGCATAAGAAACTTTTCTCCTTTGAAATCCTTGTTTCTTGATCTTCACACTGGCAGCCATAGCTATCTCCGTGCTTGTTCATCCACTCCAGTGGTGCCGTTGGCAGTTGAGAGGGGATGGAGTGAGTCTGCTTGTCCTAATGTTAGGTGTCCGCCAGCCCTTGTTTTCAATTTCTCTCAGTTGGATGAAAAGCTGAAGGCTGGTTACAAGGCCACAACAGCTGGAAAGTTTACTGAGGCTCTTCGGCTCTTCCTCAGCATTCTTCATACAATTCCCTTGATTGTTGTGGAGTCAAGAAGGGAAGTTGATGAAGTCAAGGGGTTAATTATCATCGCTAAGGAGTACGTTCTTGGTTTGCAGATGGAGCTGAAGCGAAGAGAGATGAAAGACAATCCAGTCCGCCAGCAGGAGCTTGCTGCCTACTTCACTCACTGCAACCTTCAATTGCCTCACCTCAGACTTGCTCTGCTGAATTCAATGACCGTCTGCTACAAGGCAAAGAACCTGACTACAGCAGGTAACTTTGCACGGAGACTACTAGAAACAAACCCCACAAATGAGAATCAAGCAAAGACTGCAAGACAGGTGCTTCAAGCTGCGGAGAGGAATATGACAGATGCCGTTCAGCTGAACTATGATTACAGAAACCCATTTGTGACATGTGGGGCAACTTATGTGCCAATTTACCGAGGACAGAAGGATGTATCCTGCCCATATTGTACTGCTCGCTTTGTGCCTACCCAGGAAGGACAATTGTGTGCAGTATGTGATCTAGCTGTTGTTGGGGCAGATGCTTCAGGATTGCTCTGTTCTCCTTCACAAATACGATGATTGCGCTGCTTATTCGAGTCTTGTTTCAGACTTCATCTTCCTCATTAATGGTGCCAGCAAGACGAGGCATGTTTTGATTGATTCTTCTCAGCAGGTAAAAGGTAAGAAGTGAAGAAAATTGATATGAGCTCAAATTGGTTGCACCATCAAATTTTTATTTGCTTTTTTGTTCTGTTTATGAAATTAAGATATAATAATAACAATACTAATAAACAAACAGGGAATTTTGATTTTGGCTATACTTGTTCATCTTTCATGGGCAAGAATAGTGAGAGGGCCCTTATTAAAACAGATGATGGTTTGATAGGTAAGACACCTTTATGTTCCATGTCAATGTAATTTGTGATTCTTTTGGGTTTCCATTGATTAGAGTTTCTATTTAGGTTCTCTTTTTTGGGCGACACGAAGCGGAAATAACAGAAGAGAAGAAGAATTATAATGAGGGAAAGATTGAACAGAGCAAAGATAGAAGAGAAGCAGAAGATTTCAGGGGAAAGACAGAAGGATTTTCATTAAGTCTTTCGTTAAAAATCTCTATAACACCAAATTGCATACCAAATAACCCTATTGATCCAAACGACATGAAACTCACCGTTTCACTAAATAAGCAATAGAACTTAAACTAATAAAGAGCCAAACGATAACGTTTTGCTTTCTTAATTTTAGACCATTACAATATTTGTAAGCGAAAACTCATCCAAATCGTTACCTTAACCACCAACAGTATTGATTTCCACTACTTCTTTGAGTTCTTTCAGTGCTTGGTCTCATAATCGCTTTTGTTGAGTTCTTCATCCATTGTCATTCACAATTCATCCAACACCTTAGCATCAATGGAGCTGTTACCCGTGTCCACTTAAATTTTTTAAAGTTCACACATTTTGCTTTGATTTTTTAAATTTATATGAATTAGTCCTTAAATTTTTAAATTTTTTATGATTTATACCAACCCTGAAATTTTAAAATTTTTATGAATTGTGCCCACCTAAAAAAATATTTCTAAATTCACCACTATACCAACTATTCTTATTCATCAAAACCATCCGACTCCACACGCATTTGATCGAGCACCACAGTTGTCTATGCACGAAAATCATCACCATTTCTATACTGCAACAGAGAACCAGTAACAACACTTATGGCCGGCAGCGGCTCCAACAGACCTTTGGGTTAAGAAAAGTTTACTTTCTTTTTTTGAAAGATAAAGAAAGTTTACTCTTAATATATAATATATGATAGCTTTTAAAATTCAAACTTTATTTTGATTGGTTGTCAGCAACTAATTTTAGCATTGGTTGTCGACCACCGTTTTTTTTAATTTTTTTATATTTTAATATGAGTTTTTGCGTTTGTGACACGTGTTTTCTCTGTCATCTTGACACGCGTTTTCCTCTATTCTTGTAATATGTTATTTTGTTTTGTTTTGTGGTTCATTTCACCTGTCTTTGTGACATGATTTCAGTATACCCTAGCGGTCGTTTGTTGCTCGCACAAAGATTTTCATAATGCTAGTATCTGATTATAATTTTGTCGGTTGTCATGGAAAGTTAGATCCCTACTCGGTTGATGGTTGTTTGTCGATGTAATCAGTCTTGGGTAGTGAAACATTTTGCATGATAGTTTGGGTCGCTCACCGCTTCTTTTTCATTCGTTATATGTTTCGATTAGATAGAGACAAGGGGAATTAAGAAAACTTCTGGATTTTGATGGTATGCTTATCTCTATGAAAGCAGTTTTTTTTTTTTTGTTTTTGGGTTATAAGAGACTTTGGTGGATTGATCTCATTATTTTTCTTTCTAGATGCGTTGTGATATCTTTTATAATTTTAATAAAAATTTAGTCGCTGTTATTAAAAAAAAAATAAAGGGGTTAAGAATGCAGGTCTTCTGAGATAAGAAAATAACTGCTAGTGCTACTAATGTTCGAAGTCCAGTTTCAATGCATCTGATCGAATAACTTAAAAAGCTCAGCTGAATGTATTATTATATTGAAACCATTTTTAAAAATTATTAATAAAAACTATGATAATTGAACGAGATAAAATTAATAACCTGTTACAAATAAAGTAAAAGAAGAAGTTTGAATTACATTCTAATATGAGGTATATACAGTATATCTTTTAAACTTTATATTTATAACATACAAAATAAATGTCGTATAGAATTCTAATTTTAATGAACATTACAGTCCTAAAAATAAAATACAAACTCATATTTATTAAATAGAGTTCTAATCATATTGAACATTCACACAAATAAACATTAATTATTCAGATTATATGTTCCGTTCTGTTGGTGAGTTTATCCCTGGCGTTAACTTTGAACCCAAAAACCGCCATTAAATTACTGCGCCTGCCCATATATCTTAGCCGTCGTCGTGACCATACACGTGTAACAATCGGGACCAATGTGGCCATATAAAAAACTCTTTTGACTTGGATGCAAATCTTACTGAGCCCCAGCTCATATCATACTCCTGTCTCATTCTCACTGCTTAGTGCTTGCAGGCCTTTTGAGTTCTTAAAAAAACTCTTTGCTTCTGGCTTCATCTTCAGAAAGGTTAGTCAAGTTCTTAAATTGCTGTTCAAGATCTATAAAGCCTTGATCTTGTTTCTGGATTCTTGCTTTGGTTTTGTTTAGTTCATTGTTCAGCACATAAAAGATGTTGGGTCGTTCTGGGTTATCCAGATCTGCAAGCTTTAGGCCAGAGAATCTAGGACAAGATGCTTTACATATGATTGTCAATCTTTGCTTCACTATATTTGTGATCGGTTTCCTAGTTTTCACCATTATAGCTACTACTTATGAGCCAGAGGACCCACTTTTCCACCCTTCTACGAAGATCACAACTTTCCTTACTTCCACATCAAATGCCACATTTCAATCGGATAACACTGTTGTTAGAACCGGCGAGGACTTTATGGCCGCCAACCAGACTGCATTTGCCACTTTTATCAATGTGACAGATGTGGTAGAATTCAAAGAGACTAGTTCATCTGGATGCGAGGGTAATTCGAAAGGACAACTTGATTGTAGGGACCCCGAAGTGTTCCATTTGATGATCAAAGAGGCAATTGAGCATTTTAAGGACATACACTTCTATCGGTTTGGGAAGCCAGCTCCGGGGCCTGAGGAGAATACTTGTGATATGGCATGGCGGTTTAGGCCTAAGGAAGGGAAGACAGCTGCTTTTTATAAGGATTATAGGCGGTTTGTGATTAATAGAACTGACAATTGTACACTTAGCGTGGTGAGCATCGGGGATTACCATTCAGGTGTGAATGCAAGGAAGAAGAAGAAGAATCAAAAGCCCGGATTCGAAAAGACATCTGGTAGGCAGGAGCAAGTTGTGGGGGAAACAGTGAATGATTCACTTCCAGTGGTGGAGTCTGAAAATGCATTTAGTCGCGGGAAGTATTTGATTTATGTGGGTGGTGGTGATAGGTGCAAGAGCATGAACCATTATCTGTGGAGTTTCTTGTGTGCATTAGGTGAAGCACAATATTTGAATCGAACTCTGGTTATGGATTTGACACTTTGTTTATCTTCAATTTATACTTCTTCGAATCAGGATGAGGAAGGGAAGGATTTTAGGTTTTACTTTGATTTCGAGCATCTGAAACAGGCAGCATCTGTGTTGGATCACCAGCAATTTTGGCAAGATTGGAGTAAATGGGAAAAAAAAGATGGCTTGAGTCTTCATCTTGTTGAGGATTTTAGGGTGACGCCAATGAAGCTTTCTGAGGTGAAGGATTCTTTGATTATGAGAAAGTTTGGATCTGTGGAGCCTGATAATTACTGGTACAGGGTTTGTGAAGGAGAGACCGAATCTGTTGTTCAAAGGCCATGGCATCTGGTATGGAAATCAAGGAGGTTGATGGATATAGTGTCAGCAATCGCATCAAGGTTGAACTGGGATTACGACTCCGTTCACATCGTGAGAGGGGAGAAGGCCAAGAACAGGGACCTGTGGCCTAATCTTGCGCAGGATACCTCACCTGATGCCCTTATCTCAACCATGCAGAATAAGATTGAAGATGGGAGGAATGTTTATATTGCAACAAATGAACCCGATACATCCTTCTTTGATCCTTTGAAAGACAAATATTCGACTCACTTTCTTGATGAATATAAGGATCTTTGGGATGTGAACAGCGAGTGGTATTCTGAAACAACAAAGCTTAACAAAGGAGTACCGGTTGAATTTGATGGTTACATGAGGGTCTCTGTAGATACAGAAGTTTTCTTGAGAGGGAATAAGCAGATCGAGACTTTCAATGAACTGACCAACGATTGCAAAGATGGCATTAACACTTGCAATACTGCAGCCACTTAAACCTCTGCATATGTGGTCCGAGAATTCATTGCAACATCAGGTATATCAGTGTTTCATGACTTGGCTGGCATGGCATCGGTTTTAGGTTTTAGACCAGGTTGAACTTTGCTTTGTGATCTACCTTGCCATATTATGGTCCTGTGATGGAAGTTGAGATTTAGATTACGCTTATAATTTTGTTTTCTACTTTTTCAAGAACCGTAAACCTTGATCTTTGGATATTATGCCTTTGTTCCGGCAAGCGTGGTGAGTTTTTGCACATCAGAATCATGATGTAAGAAAGGAGCTTGTAAGAATCGAAAGAAAAAAACAACTCATATTTGCTAATTGTTATAAATGAATGCTGAAATGTTTCATTTCCTCAACCATAAGTTGATTATTATAACGTCTGGTGATTGTGTGGCTGCTTTTATAAACCTCAGCCTCAGAATGTATACTGCCTATTGCCTAACGCTTGCTAAAAGGGGTTGCCATGCCATGGCACTTTGTAAGGTTTTGCTTTTTGTTTCATCTTTTCAAGTTTCGGGGGAGTTGGAACAAAGAAAATAGAGTTAATTACTCTATTAAAATTTTGTGACGAATATGTCACTTTTTTTTAAAGGAAACAATTTAGTCACTCAATAATAAATTTATGACAAATAAGTTACTATGTTGTTAAAATTGAATCATAACATGATAAAATAGCAGTTTTAACTTCTAAAATTTATACTTTCTATCAGTTTGATCATAATTAAAAAATAATTTAATAACAATCTTAATCCTCAAAACATATACATTCTATTAATTTGGTCTAAATTCAATAAATTAAACCATTCATATTTAAAAATTTCTACATTGCTCCCTCATAATACACTTTCATACCACTTACATCACTCTATGCTATGTCCCCCATCTCAATAATCGACAGATGTGATAGTTTAGTAGACATAATTATTTCACTAATGAAATTTTTAAATATGAAGGTTAAATTTATTATATAAGACCAAATCAATAGAATATATATGTTCTAATAAAAAAACAATAACAAACAATGCACTAGATAAATAACATATGGAATAAAATAGTGCACTAAGCACGCTTAAATACCAAGTCTTTAAAAAAATTAATCCTATATGTACAATGTCATACTGTTCTTTAAACATCCATTGATGCGCTATAGACAAAGACGACAACAACCCATAAAAAATAGGAAAAGGGCGAAAACTTGAGGGTGTAAATTTGACCAAGTTTTTAAATATTTTATTACAAAAAAAATCTTACGATGAATTTTTTGCGGATAGATTACATAGAGATTTAGCGTTTATATAAATACTTTGTGCTATGCATGAACTAATATAGTTACCATATAGAAAGATATTAATTTCCAACCTTTTGATTTGGAAATATAAATGAAAAAAATTAATTAAAAAACCGTAGGGCAAAATCTCCAAACTTTAAATACATGTAATAAACTACATATCAATAAATGGGAATTAATGGCTAATGCTAGGAAAACGAAAAGTAAGAATGAACGTTTAATTTAATATTTCAACTAAATACCAATTGAAATTCATACTTAAAGTAAGAATGAACGTTTAATTTAATATTTCAACTAAATACCAATTGAAATTCATACTTTTAACTCAATTAGTGTATATATAAACCCTGAACCATCAAGCAATCTATCAATAAGAAATTCCTTGTAAGAAAATGCTTGAAAATAATAAATTTCAATATCATACATTTTCTATAACTATTGATTAATAAAAGCACAAGTTGTTCTTATTTATGAGTTTGTTTATTTTTGGATTCATAATACTTGATAGTGTACAATATGCTGCTATTTATATTAAACATTTACTCAATTTTAATGAACTTAATTAGACACAATTGAACTTAACTCGATACACGGAATGACCTGGCCTAAATTTCATTCAAACTCGGTTAGGAATAAACTTGAAGTCTATAAGAACCCGAATTAACTCGATAATTAACTGACTTGGACACAAACATATTATTGACCCAACCAGAAATTGACATAGAAAAGAGTAGTGACCAACTAGGTGAGAAGACTGAAAACAACATAATAATATTCATGTTCAGTACAATTTAGACAATGAGCACAGGAGAAAAATCGCCAGATGTAAAATATTGTTTAATCTAACAAGCCATATAGCCCAAGAAAGATTACCACCAAGCTTTGAAGAGTTCGGATCTTGACATTCCTTCTTTTGCTAAATAATCGGCCATGCAGTTTTGTGTTCTTGGCACATAGGTAAATTGTACCTTCGAAATCTCTCCGGCAACTGGCAAGGCTATCGATCTTTTAAAAAAAACCAACATCGCCATAGATGCATTAACGGCGATTCAATCCAGTTTAAGACAACTTGCGCGTCGGACTCTATTATAAGATTTAAGTAGACATTACAAACAACGTGATGGCAACTTCATGGAGCTTCCAAGTGTGGCAGCAGCTAGAACTTTCAAGAGTCCTAAATATTTAAGCAATGAATAAGGCGACAATGTGCAGAAAATTTTAGGTTTAGTTTAAATAATAATTAATTAGTGTCTAGATATTTCCTTAAGTCGGTTTACTTGTACTATAAATAGGCATATGTTGTAGTTGGTGTGAGTAGTGTGTGCGGGCAAGTACAAGTATGAGCGAGGAGTGAATTGTGAGAAAGAAATATGAGTGAGTGTGTGCATAAAACTTGCAGCAGCAAGTAATTGTGAGTGAGTGAAGCTTATAAAAGCTTTATGAGAAACAAGTGTTTGTAAACTAGCCGCAGCTAGTGAGGTGTCAAAAAATATTTGTACTTGTATATTTGTTCGTATTAACAAATAGTGTGAGCTATAAACTATAACGAGTGCCCACCTTCGCTTCCAACAATATGGTTAGCAAGAAATGAAAATTCTTCAGTGGCAAAAGTACTACTACAAGAACTTAACTTCCCTTACCAAGATGCGAACTCTCTTTTGGTGTAGGGTAATAAACTAAGATGGCTTCTCGAATGAGATTCATTGGTGGGAGAACCCTCGATCTTGTATCACCCCCATCGAGCCTAAATTCTAGAGCTATCACACCACGGATTCCACCAATGCCTGGTCAGGTTAAATTCTCCATAAACGGAGCGTATGTGGCAGATTCAGCTGTTGTGGAATGATCCTTCAAATTGAATCAGGTGAAATTAAAGCAATGTTCTCGAGACCTGTTTTTTGGTCTAGATGATGATTTCCAAGACCTGATAGCAATCAAAACTGCTTTAGAAATCTGTATTGATACAAACCGGCTGGCCATAGCTGAATTAATTATTGAATTTGACTCCTAAGTGGGGCTAAATTGGCTGTCTCCTAATTCCTTGCGCCCTTGGCAGTGGTGCTCTACATTAGAGGAGGTTGTTAAATTGATGGTCTATTAAGGCAGAGCATTTTCAAAGCTTGGTGGAGATTCTCTTCTTAGCTTGCAGTTCGGGTCCTATATGCACGATGGCAGGTTGTTATCTGAATTCGACTGTTGATTCTACAAGGTGCACGTTTTGATAGTTTTGCTAGTGTCATTTTCATGATTGCAACTGTGTATTTATCTCTGTGTGTATAGTACTTTTTTCATCCAACTAAGTTTAGGGAAATTTTTAATGAGGCTCACATATAGAGTCAGGGCGTCTATGATTAAACCTTTCTTAATAAACAATCATATTTGTCGAGAAAAAAGAGAGGAAAATGACGAAAACTTAAGAGTGTAAATTTGACTGTGTTTTTGAGTATTTTCTTAAGAAAATGTTACGAGAAATTTTTTTGCAGATAGATATCTTAGAGATTTAGTGCTTATATAAATACTCTCTGCTATGCATGAACTAATGGAGTTACCCTATAGAAAGATATTAATTTCCATCCTTTGATTTGGAAACAGAAGTGAACAAATTAATTAAAAAAACCGTAGTATGTCCAAACTTTAAGGGTAAATTGAAATGGAGGTCACTTAATTATGGGTAAGGTTACATTTAGGTCACTCAATTATTAAAAATTACACTCGGGTCACTCAATTAAGGATAATGTTACATTTGGGCCAGTCAATTATGTCTAAGGTTACATTTGAGTCACCCTTCATATTTAAAAAGTAAATAAATTTCATCATTTTTTCTTCCAAATCACTTGTATACCCTTGTTAACACTAGAGTACTTCATTTGAAATGATTAATTAATCTAATACATAAATTGATATACTTTCTTTTTAAATATATAGGGTCAGCCAAATGTAACCTTACCCATAATTGAGTGACCCAAGTGTAACTTTTAATAATTGGATGACCCGAATGTAACTTTACCCATAACTGAGTGGCCTAAATATAACTTTTAATAAATTGGGTGACCTAAATGTAACCTTACCCATAATTGAGTGACATCCATTGTAGTTTACCCAAACTTTAAATACATGTAATAAACTGCATTTCAATAAATGGGAACTAATGGCTAATGCTAGGGAAACGAAAAGTAAGAGTGAGCGTTTAATTTAATATTTCAACTAAATACCAATTGAAATTCACACCTTTAATTCAATTAGTGTATATATAAACCATGAACCATCAAGCAATCTATCCACAAAAAATTCCTTGTAAGAAAATACTTGAAAATAATAAATTTCGCTGATAAAAAAGAAGAAAATATTGGATAACATGGCCAGATTTACTGTCACTTACGCTGTCATCCTCGCCCTATTTTTTACAGGTTTGTTTTCTTCATCCCTTAATCTAATTTATTTATAGTTTTTTCTTTAAAGAATTCAATTTATATTTATTTTGCAGTTATTACAATGGTACATGAGATTGAAGCAAAAGAATGCGTAGAGTTCTCACAAATAGACACTTGCAACCTTCTCAAATGCAAGGCCACATGTTTACAGAAGCACAATTCTAGCCTAGCGGAATGTGTTGTGAGTGGAGGAACACCTCTAAATCCTACTCTCAAGTGTCGTTGTTTTTATACATGTTCTTCTTAGTTTTATTTTCAATATCATATATTTTTATAACTATTAATTAATAAAAGCACGAGTTGTTCTTATTTATGAATTTGATTATTTTTCGGATTCATACTTGATAGTATACGATTTTATATGCTGCTATTCATATTAATTATTTACTCGATTTTAAAGAACTCAACTAGACACGATTGAACTTAACTCAGATACACGGAATGACCTGACCTAAATTCCATTTAAACTCGGTTAGGAACAGACTTGATGTCCACAAGAACCAGAATTAACTCGATAACTAACTGACTCGGACACAAACATAGTATTGACCAAACCAAAAATTGACAGACCATAATCGAAAACGAGTTTGAGTTAGTTTCAAACCGACGTTGACATAGACCCAAGTCAACTCGGACCCAACCTGAATTGAGTTGAACTATTGACTTCAAATGACATAATTTTAACCAAATATGGACCAAGCTGATGTAATCCGACCCGAAGCCCATCAAATTACTCGATTTTACATCTCCATTTATGAGAAAAATTAAGATTCTAAAACATTAAATTGTTTTTAAAAATATTAAATTATTTATTTACACAAGGAAAAAAATCCAAAACTTAATTCAAAGTTATTGTATACCTCACCAACCCCGAAAATGTCTTCAACGAATGTTATAATATCAACCAATAATATATGACTTAAATAACATTATATGTATGCATTCTTAAAATTTAACATTCGATATGTTTAATGTTGAAAATTTTATCCACAATCTTTATTTTATGAGATTAGATTAAGCGCAAACAATATTGCTAAAACAATAAAATTTGAAAGAATAAATTGGGTTGACAATTCAGATATTCACCCCGAAAAAGAATTACCCGGGATCTTTTCAATTTTTTTGTTTATTTTCAAATAATATTATAGATTTAAAACATAATGCCGCTTTCGTTTAATAAAAAGATCAAAACCCTTTAAACTTTGGGATCTAAGCTTCAAGTTTTATCATATATGCATTGATCCATAATTATACGAAAACTTGAGAGTGTAAATTTGACTGTGTTTTTGAGTATTTTCTTAAGAAAATGTTACGAGATTTTTTTTGCGGATAGATATCTTAGAGATTTAGTGCTTATATAAATACTCTCTGCTATGCATGAACTAATGGAGTTACCCTATTGAAAGATATTAATTTCCATCCTTTGATTTGGAAACAGAAGTGAAAAAATTAATTAAAAAAACCGTAGTATGTCCAAACTTTAAGGGTAAATTGAAATGGAGGTCACTTAATAATGGGTAAGGTTACATTTAGGTCACTCAATTATTAAAAATGACACTCGGGTCACTCAATTATGGATAATGTTACATTTGGGCTAGTCAATTATGTCTAAGGTTACATTTGAGTCACCCTTCATATTTAAAAAGTAAATAAATTTCATCATTTTTTCTTCCAAATCACTTGTATACCCTTGTTAACACTAGAGTACTTCATTTGAAATGATTAATTAATCTAATACATAAATTGATATACTATCTTTTAAATATATAGGGTCACCTAAATGTAACCTTACCCATAATTGAGTGACCCAAGTGTAACTTTTAATAATTGGATGACCCGAATGTAACTTTACCCATAACCGAGTGGCCTAAATATAACTTTTAATAAATTGGGTGACCTAAATGTAACCTTACTCATAATTGAGTGACATCCATTGTAGTTTACCCAAACTTTAAATACATGTAATAAACTGTATTTCAATAAATGGGAACTAATGGCTAATGCTAGGGAAACGAAAAGTAAGAGTGAGCGTTTAATTTAATATTTCAACTAAATACCAATTGAAATTCACGCCTTTAATTCAATTAGTGTATATATAAACCATGAACCATCAAGCAATCTATCCACAAAAAATTCCTTGTAAGAAAATACTTGAAAATAATAAATTTCGCTGATAAAAAAAAGAAAATATTGGATAACATGGCCAGATTTACTGTCACTCACGCTGTCATCCTCGCCCTATTTTTCACAGGTTTGTTTTCTTCCTCCCTTAATCTAATTTATTTATAGTTTATTCTTTAAAGAATTCAATTTATATTTATTTTGCAGTTATTACAATGGTACATGAGATTGAAGCAAAAGAATGCGTAGAGTTCTCACAAATAGACACTTGCAACCTTCTCAAATGCAAGGCCACATGTTTACAGAAGCACAATTCTAGCCTAGCGGAATGTGTTGTGAGTGGAGGAACACCTCTGAATCCTACTCTCAAGTGTCGTTGTTTTTATACATGTTCTTCTTAGTTTTATTTTCAATATCATATATTTTTATAACTATTAATTAATAAAAGCACGAGTTGTTCTTATTTATGAATTTGTTTATTTTTCAGATTCATACTTGATAGTATACGATTTTATATGCTGCTATTCATATTAATTATTTACTCGATTTTAAAGAACTCAACTAGACACGATTGAACTTAACTCAGATACACGGAATGACCTGGCCTAAATTCCATTTAAACTCGGTTAGGAACAGACTTGATGTCCACAAGAACCAGAATTAACTCGATAACTAACTGACTCGGACACAAACATAGTATTGACCAAACCAAAAATTGACAGACCATAATCGAAAACGAGTTTGAGTTGGTTTCAAACCGACGTTGACATAGACCCAAGTCAACTCGGACCCAACCTGAATCGAGTTGAACTATTGACTTCAAATGACATAATTTTAACCGAATATGGACCAAGCTGATGTAATCCGACCCGAAGCCCATCAAATTACTCGATTTTACATCTCCAGTTATGAGAAAAATTAAGATTCTAAAAGATTAAATTGTTTTTAAAAATATTAAATTATTTATTTACACAAGGAAAAAAATCCAAAACTTAATTCAAAGTTATTGTATACCTCACCAACCCCGAAAATGTCTTCAACGAATGTTATAATATCAACCAATAATATATGACTTAAATAACATTATATGTATGCATTCTTAAAATTTAACATTCGATATGTTTAATGTTGAAAATTTTATCCACAATCTTTATTTTATGAGATTAGATTAAGCGCAAACAATATTGCTAAAACAATAAAATTTGAAAGAATAAATTTGGTTGACAATTCAGATATTCACCCCGAAAAAGAATTACCCGAGATCTTTTCAATTTTTTGTTTATTTTCAAATAATATTATAGATTTAAAACATAATGTCGCTTTCGTTTAATAAAAAGATCAAAACCCTTTAAACTTTGGGATCTAAGCTTCAAGTTTTATCATATATGCATTGATCCATAATTATACGAAAACTTGAGAGTGTAAATTTGACTGTGTTTTTGAGTATTTTCTTAAGAAAATGTTACGAGAAATTTTTTTTTTTGCGGATAGATATCTTAGAGATTTAGTGCTTATATAAATACTCTTTGCTATGCATGAACTAATGGAGTTACCCTATAGAAAGATATTAATTTCCATCCTTTGATTTGGAAACAGAAGTGAACAAATTAATTAAAAAAACCGTAGTATGTCCAAACTTTAAGGGTAAATTGAAATGGAGGTCACTTAATTATGGGTAAGGTTACATTTAGGTCACTCAATTATTAAAAATTACACTCGGGTCACTCAATTATGGATAATGTTACATTTGGGCCAGTCAATTATGTCTAAGGTTACATTTGAGTCACCCTTCATATTTAAAAAGTAAATAAATTTCATCATTTTTTCTTCCAAATCACTTGTATACCCTTGTTAACACTAGAGTACTTCATTTGAAATGATTAATTAATCTAATACATAAATTGATATACTTTCTTTTAAATATATAGGGTCACCCAAATGTAACCTTACCCATAATTGAGTGACCCAAGTGTAACTTTTAATAATTGGATGACCCGAATGTAACTTTACCCATAACCGAGTGGCCTAAATATAACTTTTAATAAATTGGGTGACCTAAATGTAACCTTACCCATAATTGAGTGACATCCATTGTAGTTTACCCAAACTTTAAATACATGTAATAAACTGCATTTCAATAAATGGGAACTAATGGCTAATGCTAGGGAAACGAAAAGTAAGAGTGAGCGTTTAATTTAATATTTCAACTAAATACCAATTGAAATTCACGCCTTTAATTCAATTAGTGTATATATAAACCATGAACCATCAAGCAATCTATCCACAAAAAATTCCTTGTAAGAAAATACTTGAAAATAATAAATTTCGCTGATAAAAAAAGAAAATATTGGATAACATGGCCAGATTTACTGTCACTCACGCTGTCATCCTTGCCCTATTTTTCACAGGTTTGTTTTCTTCCTCCCTTAATCTAATTTATTTATAGTTTTTTCTTTAAAGAATTCAATTTATATTTATTTTGCAGTTATTACAATGGTACATGAGATTGAAGCAAAAGAATGCGTAGAGTTCTCACAAATAGACACTTGCAACCTTCTCAAATGCAAGGCCACATGTTTACTGAAGCACAATTCTAGCCTAGCGGAATGTGTTGTGAGTGGAGGAACACCTCTGAATCCTACTCTCAAGTGTCGTTGTTTTTATACATGTTCTTCTTAGTTTTATTTTCAATATCATATATTTTTATAACTATTAATTAATAAAAGCACGAGTTGTTCTTATTTATGAATTTGTTTATTTTTCAGATTCATACTTGATAGTATACGATTTTATATGCTGCTATTCATATTAATTATTTACTCGATTTTAAAGAACTCAACTAGATACGATTGAACTTAACTCAGATACACGGAATGACCTGGCCTAAATTCCATTTAAACTCGGTTAGGAACAGACTTGATGTCCACAAGAACCAGAATTAACTCGATAACTAACTGACTCGGACACAAACATAGTATTGACCAAACCAAAAATTGACAGACCATAATCGAAAACGAGTTTGAGTTGGTTTCAAACCGACGTTGACATAGACCCAAGTCAACTCGGACCCAACCTGAATCGAGTTGAACTATTGACTTCAAATGACATAATTTTAACCGAATATGGACCAAGCCGATGTAATCCGACCCGAAGCCCATCAAATTACTCGATTTTACATCTCCAGTTATGAGAAAAATTAAGATTCTAAAACATTAAATTGTTTTTAAAAATATTAAATTATTTATTTACACAAGGAAAAAAATCCAAAACTTAATTCAAAGTTATTGTATACCTCACCAACCCCGAAAATGTCTTCAACGAATGTTATAATATCAACCAATAATATATGACTTAAATAACATTATATGTATGCATTCTTAAAATTTAACATTCGATATGTTTAATGTTGAAAATTTTATCCACAATCTTTATTTTATGAGATTAGATTAAGCGCAAACAATATTGCTAAAACAATAAAATTTGAAAGAATAAATTTGGTTGACAATTCAGATATTCACCCCGAAAAAGAATTACCCGAGATCTTTTCAATTTTTTGTTTATTTTCAAATAATATTATAGATTTAAAACATAATGTCGCTTTCGTTTAATAAAAAGATCAAAACCCTTTAAACTTTGGGATCTAAGCTTCAAGTTTTATCATATATGCATTGATCCATAATTATACGAAAACTTGAGAGTGTAAATTTGACTGTGTTTTTGAGTATTTTCTTAAGAAAATGTTACGAGAAATTTTTTTTTTTGCGGATAGATATCTTAGAGATTTAGTGCTTATATAAATACTCTTTGCTATGCATGAACTAATGGAGTTACCCTATAGAAAGATATTAATTTCCATCCTTTGATTTGGAAACAGAAGTGAACAAATTAATTAAAAAAACCGTAGTATGTCCAAACTTTAAGGGTAAATTGAAATGGAGGTCACTTAATTATGGGTAAGGTTACATTTAGGTCACTCAATTATTAAAAATTACACTCGGGTCACTCAATTATGGATAATGTTACATTTGGGCCAGTCAATTATGTCTAAGGTTACATTTGAGTCACCCTTCATATTTATAAAGTAAATAAATTTCATCATTTTTCTTCCAAATCACTTGTATACCCTTGTTAACACTAGAGTACTTCATTTGAAATGATTAATTAATCTAATACATAAATTGATATACTTTCTTTTAAATATATAGGGTCACCCAAATGTAACCTTACCCATAATTGAGTGACCCAAGTGTAACTTTTAATAATTGGATGACCCGAATGTAACTTTACCCATAACCGAGTGGCCTAAATATAACTTTTAATAAATTGGGTGACCTAAATGTAACCTTACCCATAATTGAGTGACATCCATTGTAGTTTACCCAAACTTTAAATACATGTAATAAACTGCATTTCAATAAATGGGAACTAATGGCTAATGCTAGGGAAACGAAAAGTAAGAGTGAGCGTTTAATTTAATATTTCAACTAAATACCAATTGAAATTCACGCCTTTAATTCAATTAGTGTATATATAAACCATGAACCATCAAGCAATCTATCCACAAAAAATTCCTTGTAAGAAAATACTTGAAAATAATAAATTTCGCTGATAAAAAAAGAAAATATTGGATAACATGGCCAGATTTACTGTCACTCACGCTGTCATCCTTGCCCTATTTTTCACAGGTTTGTTTTCTTCCTCCCTTAATCTAATTTATTTATAGTTTTTTCTTTAAAGAATTCAATTTATATTTATTTTGCAGTTATTACAATGGTACATGAGATTGAAGCAAAAGAATGCGTAGAGTTCTCACAAATAGACACTTGCAACCTTCTCAAATGCAAGGCCACATGTTTACTGAAGCACAATTCTAGCCTAGCGGAATGTGTTGTGAGTGGAGGAACACCTCTGAATCCTACTCTCAAGTGTCGTTGTTTTTATACATGTTCTTCTTAGTTTTATTTTCAATATCATATATTTTTATAACTATTAATTAATAAAAGCACGAGTTGTTCTTATTTATGAATTTGTTTATTTTTCAGATTCATACTTGATAGTATACGATTTTATATGCTGCTATTCATATTAATTATTTACTCGATTTTAAAGAACTCAACTAGATACGATTGAACTTAACTCAGATACACGGAATGACCTGGCCTAAATTCCATTTAAACTCGGTTAGGAACAGACTTGATGTCCACAAGAACCAGAATTAACTCGATAACTAACTGACTCGGACACAAACATAGTATTGACCAAACCAAAAATTGACAGACCATAATCGAAAACGAGTTTGAGTTGGTTTCAAACCGACGTTGACATAGACCCAAGTCAACTCGGACCCAACCTGAATCGAGTTGAACTATTGACTTCAAATGACATAATTTTAACCGAATATGGACCAAGCCGATGTAATCCGACCCGAAGCCCATCAAATTACTCGATTTTACATCTCCAGTTATGAGAAAAATTAAGATTCTAAAACATTAAATTGTTTTTAAAAATATTAAATTATTTATTTACACAAGGAAAAAAATCCAAAACTTAATTCAAAGTTATTGTATACCTCACCAACCCCGAAAATGTCTTCAACGAATGTTATAATATCAACCAATAATATATGACTTAAATAACATTATATGTATGCATTCTTAAAATTTAACAGTCGATATGTTTAATGTTGAAAATTTTATCCACAATCTTTATTTTATGAGATTAGATTAAGCGCAAACAATATTGCTAAAACAATAAAATTTGAAAGAATAAATTGGGTTGACAATTCAGATATTCACCCCGAAAAAGAATTACCCGAGATCTTTTCAATTTTTTGTTTATTTTCAAATAATATTATAGATTTAAAACATAATGTCGCTTTCGTTTAATAAAAAGATCAAAACCCTTTAAACTTTGGGATCTAAGCTTCAAGTTTTATCATATATGCATTGATCCATAATTATACGAAAACTTGAGAGTGTAAATTTGACTGTGTTTTTGAGTATTTTCTTAAGAAAATGTTACGAGAAATTTTTTTTGCGGATAGATATCTTAGAGATTTAGTGCTTATATAAATACTCTTTGCTATGAATGAACTAATGGAGTTACCCTATAGAAAGATATTAATTTCCATCCTTTGATTTGGAAACAGAAGTGAAAAAATTAATTAAAAAAACCGTAGTATGTCCAAACTTTAAGGGTAAATTGAAATGGAGGTCACTTAATTATGGGTAAGGTTACATTTAGGTAACTCAATTATTAAAAATTACACTCGGGTCACTCAATTATGGATAATGTTACATTTGGGCCAATCAATTATGTCTAAGGTTACATTTGAGTCACCCTTCATATTTATAAAGTAAATAAATTTCATCATTTTTCTTCCAAATCACTTGTATACCCTTGTTAACACTAGAGTACTTCATTTGAAATGATTAATTAATCTAATACATAAATTGATATACTTTCTTTTAAATATATAGGGTCACCCAAATGTAACCTTACCCATAATTGAGTGACCCAAGTGTAACTTTTAATAATTGGATGACCCGAATGTAACTTTACCCATAACCGAGTGGCCTAAATATAACTTTTAATAAATTGGGTGACCTAAATGTAACCTTACCAATAATTGAGTGACATCCATTGTAGTTTACCCAAACTTTAAATACATGTAATAAACTGCATTTCAATAAATGGGAACTAATGGCTAATGCTAGGGAAACCAAAAGTAAGAGTGAGCGTTTAATTTAATATTTCAACTAAATACCAATTGAAATTCACGCCTTTAATTCAATTAGTGTATATATAAACCATGAACCATCAAGCAATCTATCCACAAAAAATTCCTTGTAAGAAAATACTTGAAAATAATAAATTTCGCTGATAAAAAAAAGAAAATATTGGATAACATGGCCAGATTTACTGTCAATCACGCTGTCATCCTCGCCCTATTTTTCACAGGTTTGTTTTCTTCATCCCTTAATCTAATTTATTTATAGTTTTTTCTTTAAAGAATTCAATTTATATTTATTTTGCAGTTATTACAATGGTACATGAGATTTAAGCAAAAGAATGCGTAGAGTTCTCACAAATAGACACTTGCAACCTTCTCAAATGCAAGGCCACATGTTTACAGAAGCACAATTCTAGCCTAGCAGAATGTGTTGTGAGTGGAGGAACACCTCTGAATCCTACTCACAAGTGTTGTTGTTTTTATACATGTTCTTCTTAGTTTTATTTTCAATATCATATATTTTTATAACTATTAATTAATAAAAGCACAAACAAAAAAATGAGAGGGGAGAACGGGAGAGCACAAGGCAGCTCGCAAGGGCAACGACGGGTATGGACCTTGTTCATCGCCAATTTACCGATTCAATTACACTGGAAGGGTATATGGCAGGTCTTTGATCGCCATGGAATCGTGGTTGATGTGTTTGTCCCAAGGAAAAGGGCAAGAGATGGGTCAAGATTCGGCTTTGTTAGAATGAATTCTAAGGCGGATGCGGATAGAATCATTGAGAGATTTGATGGGTTCTGGCTCTATGGATCGAGAATCAGGGTTTCAATGGCACGTAGGGGTGGAGGGAGTATAGTACGGCGAGGAAACAATGGGGACTACACAAAGGAAAAATCTGATGAATACCCTAAGAGAGACAGAAATCAAACGAACACAAGTGCTACACACAAGGATCGCGTGGACAGTAAACCAAATTCCAAAGCAATTGCAATTGAGGTATCTAAAGAGGACAATCGGAAACAGGCGATGGGGATAATTGACGATGATAAATGGGGAATTCTTCAGTCTTGTGCGATAGGGTACACCCGACATCCAATCCAAGTGGCTGATTTAGCCAAAGAAATTCGCGACGCGAAAATTGAAGGATTTTCTTTGATGCGGGCGGCTGGATCCATGATGCTTATTATGTTTGAGAACAAGGAGATTCGAGAGAGGGTTTTGACGGCTGGTTTGTTGGATAGATGGCTGGAAAATGTCATGGTTTGGACGCCGCAATTGATTATGCCAAATCGAAGGTTATGGTTGTCGGTTAGTGGAGTGCCTATTCACCTATGGTCCGAAGAAACCTTCAAGAATATAGCGTCGATTTGGGGCGAACTTGCGCGTATCGATATGGAGACATTGGCGCCTTCATGCTTTGAGCGCGCAAGATTCCAGATTGAAACAGATTGGAACATGCACATTGAGGAAACAATTGAATTGAGAGAAGGCGACAATTCTTTCCTTATAAGAGTAACGGAAATTGAAGAAGCAATCGGACCAAAATGTGATTGTTGTTGTGAACTTGCTGAGAGTTCGACGGAAAAGGAAGAAAAATCGGAGAAGGAAGTCGAATGGAAGATTAACTCAGTCTACAATGAAGAAGAATTATCGCCGGGAGAATCATTTGTTCCTAACTCCATTCTCAATGAAGGGAAGGAAGACGTTGAGGTTCAAGAACAGGCAACGAGCAAATACATTGAATACATATGGGAGGATAACAAGAGGGAGGATTGGAGAGTGAAGAGTACACCGAGCTGGATGGAAGAGGAAGACATAGCGTTAATCAATAGGGAAAGGGAAGAGCGTTCGAGCTGCGATGTTCTTGGCAGCATTGATGATTTAACTTTGACGAATGTGGGATGTGATCAGGTAGCTCAGTTAGAAATTGAAGATATCAGCCCACAAATGGATGGGCCGAGAATGGAAATTCCTAGGGTCAATAAGGCGGAGGTTATAGAATTAAACGGTGAGAGCCGCCGCGTGCGACAATTATCGGAAATCACAGCCAAAGTAAATGACACAACAGCGCCGGGGGATACAATCAAAGGGCCTAAGCGGGGAAGGGGCAGACCGAGGAAAAACAAATCGGAAATACCACCGGAGGCAACGGACATAGCGAATGGATCTCTGTCCGATTCTGACTTTTTATGTCGCAAACAATCAATTTTAAAGGAGGCGCAAGAGACAGTCGATTTGGGTAAAATTATAGGGGCAGTAACGAGTGGTAGAGAGGAGGTGGTGGTGAAGGATATAGCGCGCATACTTGAGGCGCGCGACAAAAAAAATTAGCAGCGAAGGATGAGGGTGTTGTCGTGGAATGTACGGGGGATTGGGGCGGCAGCGAAACGTAGAAGTATACAGAGGGTTCTGCGACAACAACGATGTACTTTGGCTCTTCTTCAAGAGACCAAAATGGAGTTGGTGGATGAGTTTATAATCCGGCAATTGTGGTATACGGACATATTTGATTTTGCTTACGCACCTTCGATTGGGAAATCAGGAGGCGTGGTAGCGGTATGGGAATCGACGGGCTTTGCAATGGAGACGGTAGAGGTGCGACACAATATGGTAATTCTGATTGGGCGTGGGATAATTGATGATTGGCAATGTGGCGTGATAGGTGTGTATGCACCATGCACACCGACGGAACAGGGTACGTATTGGGAGGTTTTGAAGTCAGTGGTGAAGGCGAGGGCGCTAAATTGGTGTGTGGCGGGGGATTTCAACGTGGTCATGAAACCGGAGGAGAGACAAGGTTGCGCGAACTCAAATCGAGGTATGGATCTTTTTTGTGAATGTGTTAATAACATGGCATTATTGGATGTACCGATGCAAGGAAAGCGATACACATGGTTTGGTCCGGGGTGAAAATGTAGTCGATTAGATCGTTTTTTGGTGTCGCATGGGTGGGTCCAAAGGTTTGCTTCGCTTGTAGTCCGTAATCTCCCAAAGGAGTTATCGGATCATTCTCCGATTGTGTTGGAAAGCAATGCTGAGGACAGTGGTCCGAAACCATTTCGTTTCTTTAATGCATGGTTGTCGGACATAGCAATGTTGGAGGAAAAATGGAAAGAATTTGAGGACGGCAGTAGTACGGCAACGATTACTCAAAAATTAAAGATGTTGAAGGGAATTCTAAAAGGTTGGAATCGAAACTGTTTTGGGGACTTGGAAGCACAATATCGTGACTTAGTGACCAATATTGATTGGGTGGATCAACGAATTGGAAGTGGGGAGGGCAGTGGGTGTGATGTGAAGGAACGACGAATGTTATATTCCCGGTTATGGAAACTAGCGAATCTTAGAGAATCGCTCTGGCGACAAAAGTCTAGAGCTTTATGGTTGGCAGAGGGTGATCGCAACACTCGTTTTTTTCATCGGGCAGCGAAGGTGAGGGCAATGCATAACGCAATTCCTGGTATTTGTGTGGAGGGTCGATGGATTAAAGAACCAAATCGTTTGAAGTTTGTTATCCGGAGGGAATTCAAGAAACATTTTCCAAGCCTAAAACAAGTGGGATATTACTTCCGCTGGTGAACTTTGCCAAGATATCGGTCGAACAAAGTGCAGCCTTAGAGGTCGAATTCAATGAGGAGGAAATCCGGGAGGCAGTTTGGAATTGTGGGGGAGAGAAAGCACCGGGACCAGATGGATTTACGTTCGAATTTTTCAAAAAGGGCTGGGAATTTCTTAAGGCGGATGTGATCAAGTTTATGGCAGATTTTTTCAGCTCCGGTAGGTTACCACATGGTGCGAATTCAACATTTGTGGTTTTAATCGCGAAGCGAGACACGCCGAGGGGAATTAATGACTATCGGCCAGTTTGTTTGCTAAATTCCATATATAAAATCCTAGCAAAATGTCTTGCACAGAGGTTACAAACGGTGTTGCCGCTGCTTGTGAATGATGTACAAGCTGCGTTTGTACGTGGTCGCCAGATTTTGGATGGCATTCTTCTCGCTAATGAAGTTATTCATTCAATGAAGAAAGATCGAGCGGGGAAGGGAGGAATTATGCTGAAATTGGACTTCGCCAAGGCGTACGATTGCATTAGCTGGTCTTGTTTGATTTGTGTGATGCAGCGGATGGGTTTTGGAAAGACATGGGAGACTTGGATCCGGACATGTATTGAAACGGCAAGACTGTCAGTGTTGGTTAACGGCAGCCCGACGAAAGAATTCGCTATGCATAGGGGTTTGCGGCAAGGGGACCCTCTGTCCCCGTTGCTGTTTGTACTTGTGGCCGAGATACTGCACCAATTTTTATTCAATGCGGAACAGCGGGGTTTGATCAGGGGAATCACAGTAGCAAGAGATGTGACCGTTTCGCATTTACAATTCGCGGATGACACAGTGCTGTTTATAAAAGGTGAGTGCGACAATGCGCGGCAGCTCAAACGCATCCTGACTTGTTTTGAGTATGTGACGGGGTTACAAATAAATTACGATAAATCTTGTGTATACGGGATTGGTGTGGAGGAGGAGGAGATGAATTCAATTGTGAGAATATTGGGCTGCCAGTTAGGATCGTTTCCTATGAAATACTTGGGAATTCCATTAGGGGTGAATCCGAGAGGTATAGAGATTTGGAATCCGTTAGTGCAGCGGTTTCGTCAAAAATTGCCGGGATGGAAACGTGATTCTTTGTCGTTTGCTGGAAGATTACTCCTGGTTAACTCAGTTTTGTCAGCTCTACCAGTGTACTACATGGGAGTCTTCTTGATTCCGAAGAAGATAATTTTAAAGATAGACCGTATCCGGAGGAATTTTTTGTGGGGGGGAAAGGAAGAAAAGGCGAAACTAAGCAGGGTAAATTGGAGGGTAGCTTGCCAACCGAAGCGTTTTGGGGGATTAGGAGTGGTGAATCTCCATATCCGAAATCTAGCTATGTTAGCTAAGTGGGCGTGGAGGTATACTCACGCGGATGGATCTCTTTGGAAAGCGATTATCGTGGCGAAATACGGCAGCGATGTCCTTGCATGGCGTCTCAATTCGAGGGGCGTGATGAGTATGTCATCGATGTGGAAACAAATAGTTGCGATACAAAGTGACGAGTGTGTGGAAAAATTTATGAATGCGGCACAATTCACTTGGACATTGGGTGATGGGAAGAGTATTCTTTTTTGGAGGGATTGTTGGTGCCTTACGGATCCTTTGAAGATTATTTTTCCCCGGTTGTTTAGCTTGGCGTGCAATAACATGGCAAGGGTATGTGATTACTTGTGCTTACCGAGTGAGGAATGGGTTGGATGCTTTCGGCGACCATTGCGAGTGTTCGAACATGCACAATTAAGGGAATTGGTAGCGTGCACTAGTGGCTTTTCCCTTCGTGCGAGGGCTATGGACAAGCTGGTTTGGATCCATGATGTGGCGGGACAGTTTTCGGTGAGTACTCTACATAAATTAATGGCATCTTTTGGATTACATGACACATCCGATATTAGCATGATTTGGAAATTGCCGTTGATACCGAAAATACAATGCTTTATTTGGTTTTTAATGCTGAACCGCCTGCCTACTTTACGTATGTTGATTGATCGTGGAATGCCGTTGGGAGTAAATAATATTAGCTGCCGATGGTGTGAGGATGGGGAAGATTCTGTTGATCATATTTTCGGGCATTGTGAGATGGCAAGGGAGGTGTGGGAAATGTTTTTCAATTGGTGGTCTGTTTCGACGGTCCGTCCTTGGCATATCAGCGAGTTTATTAATCAGTGTTGCACGAGCTATTTTGAGGGGGAGGTACGATATTGGTGGATTATTGGATGCGCAAGTGTGCTGTGGTCGTTGTGGCTGGCCCGTAATGAATTGATGTTCAAGGAGAAAAGGGAGTCATGCCATTCGATTTTCTTCTTGGTTCAACTCCGGTCTTACCACTGGACTTGTGCTCGATTTGAGCTACTCCATGCGGGGGAGGCAGCTTGGTGGTCATGCCCCATCTTATGTCGGCCGTCAAGGATGCAGAAACGGGAGCCGAGACAGGGCATTGTGTGGATGCCGCCTCCACAGGGGGCATGGAAGTTCAATGTCGACGGGTCATCACGAGGAAAGCCTGGCGCAGCAGGGTGCGGGGGCGTCCTTCGAGATGGGAACAGCAAGATTGTTGCGTTCTTTGCAGGGCCTATCGGGATTGAGGATTCCAATATGGCTGAAGTGCAAGCGATTGCGTATGCTATGAGAATGGTGCGGGAGGTTGATTGTGAGGGAGTGTATTCGATTGTGATCGAATCGGATTCAGCCGTTGCACTTGCTTGGGTCTTAGGAATGGAGCGCAGACCGTGGAGATTGGTTAATTGGCTTCATCAAATTGATGATGCATGGGAGGCGATGCCTTTTATTTGTTTTAATAAGATTTTTCGGGAGGCCAATTCTATTGCGGATGCACTAGCTAAGAATGGCGCAATGCGCGCTAATTGGATATGGATGTACTGAGTTTATTCGGTTTTTAGCCTTTTGGAATCCTTCGATGTACCACATGCACGGGTACTCTTTTCCCCCACTTAGGATTAGGGGGTTTTTTAATGAGGCCGGTGCATTGGTTTTTACATGATTTATCAATAAAATAAAATCATGTTGCTGATCAAAAAAAATAATAATAATAAAAGCACGAGTTGTTCTTATTTATGAATTTGTTTATTTTTCGGATTCATACTTGATAGTATACGATTTTATATGCTGCTATTCATATTAATTATTTACTCGATTTTAAAGAACTCAACTAGACACGATTGAACTTAACTCAGATACACGGAATGACCTGGCCTAAATTCCATTTAAACTCGGTTAGGAACAGACTTGATGTCCACAAGAACCAGAATTAACTCGATAACTAACTGACTCGGACACAAACATAGTATTGACCAAACCAAAAATTGACAGACCATAATCGAAAACGAGTTTGAGTTGGTTTCAAACCGACGTTGACATAGACCCAAGTCAACTCGGACCCAACCTGAATCGGATTGAACTATTGACTTCAAATGACATAATTTTAACCGAATATGGACCAAGCTGATGTAATCCGACCCGAAGCCCATCAAATTACTCGATTTTACATCTCCATTTATGAGAAAAATTAAGATTCTAAAACATTAAATTGTTTTTAAAAATATTAAATTATTTATTTACACAAGGAAAAAAATCCAAAACTTAATTCAAAGTTATTGTATACCTCACCAACCCCGAAAATGTCTTCAACGAATGTTATAATATCAACCAATAATATATGACTTAAATAACATTATATGTATGCATTCTTAAAATTTAACATTCGATATGTTTAATGTTGAAAATTTTATCCTCAATCTTTATTTTATGAGATTAGATTAAGCGCAAACAATATTGCTAAAACAATAAAATTTGAAAGAATAAATTGGGTTGACAATTCAGATATTCACCCCGAAAAAGAATTACCCGGGATCTTTTCAATTTTTTTGTTTATTTTCAAATAATATTATAGATTTAAAACATAATGCCGCTTTCGTTTAATAAAAAGATCAAAACCCTTTAAACTTTGGGATCTAAGCTTCAAGTTTTATCATATATGCATTGATCCATAATTATACGAAAACTTGAGAGTGTAAATTTGACTGTGTTTTTGAGTATTTTCTTAAGAAAATGTTACAAGATTTTTTTTTTGCGGATAGATATCTTAGAGATTTAGTGCTTATATAAATACTCTCTGCTATGCATGAACTAATGGAATTACCCTATTGAAAGATATTAATTTCCATCCTTTGATTTGGAAACAGAAGTGAAAAAATTAATTAAAAAAACCGTAGTATGTCCAAACTTTAAGGGTAAATTGAAATGGAGGTCACTTAATTATGGGTAAGGTTACATTTAGGTCACTCAATTATTAAAAATTACACTCGGGTCACTCAATTATGGATAATGTTACATTTGGGCTAGTCAATTATGTCTAAGGTTACATTTGAGTCACCCTTCATATTTAAAAAGTAAATAAATTTCATCATTTTTTCTTCCAAATCACTTGTATACCCTTGTTAAACTAGAGTACTTCATTTGAAATGATTAATTAATCTAATACATAAATTGATATACTTTCTTTTTAAATATATAGGGTCAGCCAAATGTAACCTTACCCATAATTGAGTGACCCAAGTGTAACTTTTAATAATTGGATGACCCGAATGTAACTTTACCCATAACCGAGTGGCCTAAATATAACTTTTAATAAATTGGGTGACCTAAATGTAACCTTACCCATAATTGAGTGACATCCATTGTAGTTTACCCAAACTTTAAATACATGTAATAAACTGCATTTCAATAAATGGGAACTAATGGCTAATGCTAGGGAAACGAAAAGTAATAGTGAGCGTTTAATTTAATATTTCAACTAAATACCAATTGAAATTCACGCCTTTAATTCAATTAGTGTATATATAAACCATGAACCATCAAGCAATCTATCCACAAAAAATTCCTTGTAAGAAAATACTTGAAAATAATAAATTTCGCTGATAAAAAAAAGAAAATATTGGATAACATGGCCAGATTTACTGTCACTCACGCTGTCATCCTCGCCCTATTTTTCACAGGTTTGTTTTCTTCCTCCCTTAATCTAATTTATTTATAGTTTTTTCTTTAAAGAATTCAATTTATATTTATTTTGCAGTTATTACAATGGTACATGAGATTGAAGCAAAATAATGCGTAGAGTTCTCACAAATAGACACTTGCAACCTTCTCAAATGCAAGGCCACATGTTTACAGAAGCACAATTCTAGCCTAGCGGAATGTGTTGTGAGTGGAGGAACACCTCTGAATCCTACTCTCAAGTGTCGTTGTTTTTATACATGTTCTTCTTAGTTTTATTTTCAATATCATATATTTTTATAACTATTAATTAATAAAAGCACGAGTTGTTCTTATTTATGAATTTGTTTATTTTTCAGATTCATACTTGATAGTATACGATTTTATATGCTGCTATTCATATTAATTATTTACTCGATTTTAAAGAACTCAACTAGACACGATTGAACTTAACTCAGATACACAGAATGACCTGGCCTAAATTCCATTTAAACTCGGTTAGGAAAAGACTTGATGTCCACAAGAACCAGAATTAACTCGATAACTAACTGACTCGGACACAAACATAATATTGACCAAACCAAAAATTGACAGACCATAATCGAAAACGAGTTTGAGTTGGTTTCAAACCGACGTTGACATAGACCCAAGTCAACTCGGACCCAACCTGAATCGAGTTGAACTATTGACTTCAAATGACATAATTTTAACCGAATATGGACCAAGCTGATGTAATCCGACCCGAAGCCCATCAAATTACTCGATTTTACATCTCCAGTTATGAGAAAAATTAAGATTCTAAAACATTAAATTGTTTTTAAAAATATTAAATTATTTATTTACACAAGGAAAAAAATCCAAATCTTAATTCAAAGTTATTGTATACCTCACCAACCCCGAAAATGTCTTCAACGAATGTTATAATATCAACCAATAATATATGACTTAAATAACATTATATGTATGCATTCTTAAAATTTAACATTCGATATGTTTAATGTTGAAAATTTTATCCACAATCTTTATTTTATGAGATTAGATTAAGCGCAAACAATATTGCTAAAACAATAAAATTTGAAAGAATAAATTGGGTTGACAATTCAGATATTCACCCCAAAAAAGAATTACCCGGGATCTTTTCAATTTTTTTGTTTATTTTCAAATAATAATATAGATTTAAAACATAATGCCGCTTTCGTTTAATAAAAAGATCAAAACCCTTTAAACTTTGGGATCTAAGCTTCAAGTTTTATCATATATGCATTGATCCATAATTATACGAAAACTTGAGAGTGTAAATTTGACTGTGTTTTTGAGTATTTTCTTAAGAAAATGTTACGAGAAATTTTTTTTGCGGATAGATATCTTAGAGATTTAGTGCTTATATAAATACTCTCTGCTATGCATGAACTAATGGAGTTACCCTATTGAAAGATATTAATTTCCATCCTTTGATTTGGAAACAGAAGTGAAAAAATTAATTAAAAAAACCGTAGTATGTCCAAACTTGAAGGGTAAATTGAAATGGAGGTCACTTAATTATGGGTAAGGTTACATTTAGGTCACTCAATTATTAAAAATTACACTCGGGTCACTCAACTATGGATAATGTTACATTTGGGCCAGTCAATTATGTCTAAGGTTACATTTGAGTCACCCTTCATATTTAAAAAGTAAATAAATTTCATCATTTTTTCTTCCAAATCATTTGTATACCCTTGTTAACACTAGAGTACTTCATTTGAAATGATTAATTAATCTAATACATAAATTGATATACTTTCTTTTAAATATATAGGGTCACCCAAATGTAACCTTACCCATAATTGAGTGACCCAAGTGTAACTTTTAATAATTGGATGACCCGAATGTAACTTTACCCATAACCGAGTGGCCTAAATATAACTTTTAATAAATTGGGTGACCTAAATGTAACCTTACCCATAATTGAGTGACATCCATTGTAGTTTACCCAAACTTTAAATACATGTAATAAACTGCATTTCAATAAATGGGAACTAATGGCTAATGCTAGGGAAACGAAAAGTAAGAGTGAGCGTTTAATTTAATATTTCAACTAAATACCAATTGAAATTCACGCCTTTAATTCAATTAGTGTATATATAAACCATGAACCATCAAGCAATCTATCCACAAAAAATTCCTTGTAAGAAAATACTTGAAAATAATAAATTTCGCTGATAAAAAAAGGAAAATATTGGATAACATGGCCAGATTTACTGTCACTCACGCTGTCATCCTCGCCCTATTTTTCACAGGTTTGTTTTCTTCCTCCCTTAATCTAATTTATTATAGTTTTTTCTTTAAAGAATTCAATTTATATTTATTTTGCAGTTATTACAATGGTACATGAGATTGAAGCAAAAGAATGCGTAGAGTTCTCACAAATAGACACTTGCAACCTTCTCAAATGCAAGGCCACATGTTTACAGAAGCACAATTCTACCCTAGCGGAATGTGTTGTGAGTGGAGGAACACCTCTGAATCCTACTCTCAAGTGTCGTTGTTTTTATACATGTTCTTCTTAGTTTTATTTTCAATATCATATATTTTTATAACTATTAATTAATAAAAGCACGAGTTGTTCTCATTTATGAATTTGTTTATTTTTCAGATTCATACTTGATAGTATACGATTTTATATGCTGCTATTCATATTAATTATTTACTCGATTTTAAAGAACTCAACTAGACACGATTGAACTTAACTCAGATACACGGAATGACCTGGCCTAAATTCCATTTAAACTCGGTTAGGAACAGACTTGATGTCCACAAGAACCAGAATTAACTCGATAACTAACGGACTCGGACACAAACATAGTATTGACCAAACCAAAAATTGACAGACCATAATCGAAAACGAGTTTGAGTTGGTTTCAAACCGACGTTGACATAGACCCAAGTCAACTCGAACCCAACCTGAATCGAGTTGAACTATTGACTTCAAATGACATAATTTTAACCGAATATGGACCAAGCCGATGTAATCCGACCCGAAGCCCATCAAATTACTCGATTTTACATCTCCAGTTATGAGAAAAATTAAGATTCTAAAACATTAAATTGTTTTTAAAAATATTAAATTATTTATTTACACAAGTAAAAAAATCCAAAACTTAATTCAAAGTTATTGTATACCTCACCAACCCCGAAAATGTCTTCAACGAATGTTATAATATCAACCAATAATATATGACTTAAATAACATTATATGTGTGCATTCTTAAAATTTAACATTCGATATGTTTAATGTTGAAAATTTTATCCACAATCTTTATTTTAAGAGATTAGATTAAGCGCAAACAATATTGCTAAAACAATAAAATTTGAAAGAATAAATTGGGTTGACAATTCAGATATTCACCCCGAAAAAGAATTACCCGAGATCTTTTCAAATTTTTGTTTATTTTCAAATTATTATAGATTTAAAACATAATGTCGCTTTCGTTTAATAAAAAGATCAAAACCCTTTAAACTTTGGGATCTAAGCTTCAAGTTTTATCATATATGCATTGATCCATAATTATACGAAAACTTGAGAGTGTAAATTTGACTGTGTTTTTGAGTATTTTCTTAAGAAAATGTTACGAGAAATTTTTTTTGCGGATAGATATCTTAGAGATTTAGTGCTTATATAAATACTCTTTGCTATGCATGAACTAATGGAGTTACCCTATAGAAAGATATTAATTTCCATCCTTTGATTTGGAAACAGAAGTGAAAAAATTAATTAAAAAAACCGTAGTATGTCCAAACTTTAAGGGTAAATTGAAATGGAGGTCACTTAATTATGGGTAAGGTTATATTTAGGTAACTCAATTATTAAAAATTACACTCGGGTCACTCAATTATGGATAATATTACATTTGGGCCAATCAATTATGTCTAAGGTTACATTTGAGTCACCCTTCATATTTATAAAGTAAATAAATTTCATCATTTTTCTTCCAAATCACTTGTATACCCTTGTTAACACTAGAGTACTTCATTTGAAATGATTAATTAATCTAATACATAAATTGATATACTTTCTTTTAAATATATAGGGTCACCCAAATGTAACCTTACCCATAATTGAGTGACCCAAGTGTAACTTTTAATAATTGGATGACCCGAATGTAACTTTACCCATAACCGAATGGCCTAAATATAACTTTTAATAAATTGGGTGACCTAAATGTAACCTTACCAATAATTGAGTGACATCCATTGTAGTTTACCCAAACTTTAAATACATGTAATAAACTGCATTTCAATAAATGGGAACTAATGGCTAATGCTAGGGAAACGAAAAGTAAGAGTGAGCGTTTAATTTAATATTTCAACTAAATACCAATTGAAATTCACGCCTTTAATTCAATTAGTGTATATATAAACCATGAACCATCAAGCAATCTATCCACAAAAAATTCCTTGTAAGAAAATACTTGAAAATAATAAATTTCGCTGATAAAAAAAGAAAATATTGGATAACATGGCCAGATTTACTGTCAATCACGCTGTCATCCTCGCCCTATTTTTCACAGGTTTGTTTTCTTCATCCCTTAATCTAATTTATTTATAGTTTTTTCTTTAAAGAATTCAATTTATATTTATTTTGCAGTTATTACAATGGTACATGAGATTGAAGCAAAAGAATGCGTAGAGTTCTCACAAATAGACACTTGCAACCTTCTCAAATGCAAGGCCACATGTTTACAGAAGCACAATTCTAGCCTAGCAGAATGTGTTGTGAGTGGAGGAACACCTCTGAATCCTACTCACAAGTGTCGTTGTTTTTATACATGTTCTTCTTAGTTTTATTTTCAATATCATATATTTTTATAACTATTAATTAATAAAAGCACGAGTTGTTCTTATTTATGAATTTGTTTATTTTTCGGATTCATACTTGATAGTATACGATTTTATATGCTGCTATTCATATTAATTATTTACTCGATTTTAAAGAACTCAACTAGACACGATTGAACTTAACTCAGATACACGGAATGACCTGGCCTAAATTCCATTTAAACTCGGTTAGGAACAGACTTGATGTCCACAAGAACCAGAATTAACTCGATAACTAACTGACTCGGACACAAACATAGTATTGACCAAACCAAAAATTGACAGACCATAATCGAAAACGAGTTTGAGTTGGTTTCAAACCGACGTTGACATAGACCCAAGTCAACTCGGACCCAACCTGAATCGGATTGAACTATTGACTTCAAATGACATAATTTTAACCGAATATGGACCAAGCTGATGTAATCCGACCCGAAGCCCATCAAATTACTCGATTTTACATCTCCATTTATGAGAAAAATTAAGATTCTAAAACATTAAATTGTTTTTAAAAATATTAAATTATTTATTTACACAAGGAAAAAAATCCAAAACTTAATTCAAAGTTATTGTATACCTCACCAACCCCGAAAATGTCTTCAACGAATGTTATAATATCAACCAATAATATATGACTTAAATAACATTATATGTATGCATTCTTAAAATTTAACATTCGATATGTTTAATGTTGAAAATTTTATCCTCAATCTTTATTTTATGAGATTAGATTAAGCGCAAACAATATTGCTAAAACAATAAAATTTGAAAGAATAAATTGGGTTGACAATTCAGATATTCACCCCGAAAAAGAATTACCCGGGATCTTTTCAATTTTTTTGTTTATTTTCAAATAATATTATAGATTTAAAACATAATGCCGCTTTCGTTTAATAAAAAGATCAAAACCCTTTAAACTTTGGGATCTAAGCTTCAAGTTTTATCATATATGCATTGATCCATAATTATACGAAAACTTGAGAGTGTAAATTTGACTGTGTTTTTGAGTATTTTCTTAAGAAAATGTTACGAGAAATTTTTTTTGCGGATAGATATCTTAGAGATTTAGTGCTTATATAAATACTCTTTGCTATGCATGAACTAATGGAGTTACCCTATAGAAAGATATTAATTTCCATCCTTTGATTTGGAAACAGAAGTGAAAAAATTAATTAAAAAAACCGTAGTATGTCCAAACTTTAAGGGTAAATTGAAATGGAGGTCACTTAATTATGGGTAAGGTTACATTTAGGTCACTCAATTATTAAAAATTACACTCGGGTCACTCAATTATGGATAATGTTACATTTGGGCTAGTCAATTATGTCTAAGGTTACATTTGAGTCACCCTTCATATTTAAAAAGTAAATAAATTTCATCATTTTTTCTTCCAAATCACTTGTATACCCTTGTTAAACTAGAGTACTTCATTTGAAATGATTAATTAATCTAATACATAAATTGATATACTTTCTTTTTAAATATATAGGGTCAGCCAAATGTAACCTTACCCATAATTGAGTGACCCAAGTGTAACTTTTAATAATTGGATGACCCGAATGTAACTTTACCCATAACCGAGTGGCCTAAATATAACTTTTAATAAATTGGGTGACCTAAATGTAACCTTACCCATAATTGAGTGACATCCATTGTAGTTTACCCAAACTTTAAATACATGTAATAAACTGCATTTCAATAAATGGGAACTAATGGCTAATGCTAGGGAAACGAAAAGTAATAGTGAGCGTTTAATTTAATATTTCAACTAAATACCAATTGAAATTCACGCCTTTAATTCAATTAGTGTATATATAAACCATGAACCATCAAGCAATCTATCCACAAAAAATTCCTTGTAAGAAAATACTTGAAAATAATAAATTTCGCTGATAAAAAAAAGAAAATATTGGATAACATGGCCAGATTTACTGTCACTCACGCTGTCATCCTCGCCCTATTTTTCACAGGTTTGTTTTCTTCCTCCCTTAATCTAATTTATTTATAGTTTTTTCTTTAAAGAATTCAATTTATATTTATTTTGCAGTTATTACAATGGTACATGAGATTGAAGCAAAAGAATGCGTAGAGTTCTCACAAATAGACACTTGCAACCTTCTCAAATGCAAGGCCACATGTTTACAGAAGCACAATTCTAGCCTAGCGGAATGTGTTGTGAGTGGAGGAACACCTCTGAATCCTACTCTCAAGTGTCGTTGTTTTTATACATGTTCTTCTTAGTTTTATTTTCAATATCATATATTTTTATAACTATTAATTAATAAAAGCACGAGTTGTTCTTATTTATGAATTTGTTTATTTTTCAGATTCATACTTGATAGTATACGATTTTATATGCTGCTATTCATATTAATTATTTACTCGATTTTAAAGAACTCAACTAGACACGATTGAACTTAACTCAGATACACAGAATGACCTGGCCTAAATTCCATTTAAACTCGGTTAGGAAAAGACTTGATGTCCACAAGAACCAGAATTAACTCGATAACTAACTGACTCGGACACAAACATAATATTGACCAAACCAAAAATTGACAGACCATAATCGAAAACGAGTTTGAGTTGGTTTCAAACCGACGTTGACATAGACCCAAGTCAACTCGGACCCAACCTGAATCGAGTTGAACTATTGACTTCAAATGACATAATTTTAACCGAATATGGACCAAGCTGATGTAATCCGACCCGAAGCCCATCAAATTACTCGATTTTACATCTCCAGTTATGAGAAAAATTAAGATTCTAAAACATTAAATTGTTTTTAAAAATATTAAATTATTTATTTACACAAGGAAAAAAATCCAAATCTTAATTCAAAGTTATTGTATACCTCACCAACCCCGAAAATGTCTTCAACGAATGTTATAATATCAACCAATAATATATGACTTAAATAACATTATATGTATGCATTCTTAAAATTTAACATTCGATATGTTTAATGTTGAAAATTTTATCCACAATCTTTATTTTATGAGATTAGATTAAGCGCAAACAATATTGCTAAAACAATAAAATTTGAAAGAATAAATTGGGTTGACAATTCAGATATTCACCCCAAAAAAGAATTACCCGGGATCTTTTCAATTTTTTTGTTAATTTTCAAATAATATTATAGATTTAAAACATAATGCCGCTTTCGTTTAATAAAAAGATCAAAACCCTTTAAACTTTGGGATCTAAGCTTCAAGTTTTATCATATATGCATTGATCCATAATTATACGAAAACTTGAGAGTGTAAATTTGACTGTGTTTTTGAGTATTTTCTTAAGAAAATGTTACGAGAAATTTTTTTTGCGGATAGATATCTTAGATATTTAGTGCTTATATAAATACTCTCTGCTATGCATGAACTAATGGAGTTACCCTATTGAAAGATATTAATTTTCATCCTTTGATTTGGAAACAGAAGTGAAAAAATTAATTAAAAAAACCGTAGTATGTCCAAACTTTAAGGGTAAATTGAAATGGAGGTCACTTAATTATGGGTAAGGTTACATTTAGGTCACTCAATTATTAAAAATTACACTCGGGTCACTCAATTATGGATAATGTTACATTTGGGCCAGTCAATTATGTCTAAGGTTACATTTGAGTCACCCTTCATATTTAAAAAGTAAATAAATTTCATCATTTTTTCTTCCAAATCACTTGTATACCCTTGTTAACACTAGAGTACTTCATTTGAAATGATTAATTAATCTAATACATAAATTGATATACTTTCTTTTAAATATATAGGGTCACCCAAATGTAACCTTACCCATAATTGAGTGACCCAAGTGTAACTTTTAATAATTGGATGACCCGAATGTAACTTTACCCATAACCGAGTGGCCTAAATATAATTTTTAATAAATTGGGTTACCTAAATGTAACCTTACCCATAATTGAGTGACATCCATTGTAGTTTACCCAAACTTTAAATACATGTAATAAACTGCATTTCAATAAATGGGAACTAATGGCTAATGCTAGGGAAACGAAAAGTAATAGTGAGCGTTTAATTTAATATTTCAACTAAATACCAATTGAAATTCACGCCTTTAATTCAATTAGTGTATATATAAACCATGAACCATCAAGCAATCTATCCACAAAAAATTCCTTGTAAGAAAATACTTGAAAATAATAAATTTCGCTGATAAAAAAAAAGAAAATATTGGATAACATGGCCAGATTTACTGTCACTCACGCTGTCATCCTCGCCCTATTTTTCACAGGTTTGCTTTCTTCCTCCCTTAATCTAATTTATTTATAGTTTTTTCTTTAAAGAATTCAATTTATATTTATTTTGCAGTTATTACAATGGTACATGAGATTGAAGCAAAAGAATGCGTAGAGTTCTCACAAATAGACACTTGCAACCTTCTCAAATGCAAGGCCACATGTTTACAGAAGCACAATTCTAGCCTAGCGGAATGTGTTGTGAGTGGAGGAACACCTCTGAATCCTACTCACAAGTGTCGTTGTTTTTATACATGTTCTTCTTAGTTTTATTTTCAATATCATATATTTTTATAACTATTAATTAATAAAAGCACGAGTTGTTCTTATTTATGAATTTGTTTATTTTTCAGATTCATACTTGATAGTATACGATTTTATATGCTGCTATTCATATTAATTATTTACTCGATTTTAAAGAACTCAACTAGACACGATTGAACTTAACTCAGATACACGGAATGACCTGGCCTAAATTCCATTTAAACTCGGTTAGGAACAGACTTGATGTCCACAAGAACCAGAATTAACTCGATAACTAACTGACTCGGACACAAACATAATATTGACCAAACCAAAAATTGACAGACCATAATCGAAAACGAGTTTGAGTTGGTTTCAAACCGACGTTGACATAGACCCAAGTCAACTCGGACCCAACCTGAATCGAGTTGAACTATTGACTTCAAATGACATAATTTTAACCGAATATGGACCAAGCTGATGTAATCCGACCCGAAGCCCGTCAAATTACTCGATTTTACATCTCCAGTTATGAGAAAAATTAAGATTCTAAAACATTAAATTGTTTTTAAAAATATTAAATTATTTATTTACACAAGGAAAAAAATCCAAATCTTAATTCAAAGTTATTGTATACCTCACCAACCCCGAAAATGTCTTCAACGAATGTTATAATATCAACCAATAATATATGACTTAAATAACATTATATGTATGCATTCTTAAAATTTAACATTCGATATGTTTAATGTTGAAAATTTTATCCACAATCTTTATTTTATGAGATTAGATTAAGCGCAAACAATATTGCTAAAACAATAAAATTTGAAAGAATAAATTGGGTTGACAATTCAGATATTCACCCCGAAAAAGAATTACCCGGGATCTTTTCAATTTTTTTGTTTATTTTCAAATAATATTATAGATTTAAAACATAATGCCGCTTTCGTTTAATAAAAAGATCAAAACCCTTTAAACTTTGGGATCTAAGCTTCAAGTTTTATCATATATGCATTGATCCATAATTATACGAAAACTTGAGAGTGTAAATTTGACTGTGTTTTTGAGTATTTTCCTAAGAAAATGTTACGAGAATTTTTTTTTGCGGATAGATATCTTAGAGATTTAGTGCTTATATAAATACTCTCTGCTATGCATGAACTAATGGAGTCACCCTATTGAAAGATATTAATTTCCATCCTTTGATTTGGAAACAGAAGTGAAAAAATTAATTAAAAAAACCGTAGTATGTCCAAACTTTAAGGGTAAATTGAAATGGAGGTCACTTAATTATGGGTAAGGTTACATTTAGGTCACTCAATTATTAAAAATTACACTCGGGTCACTCAACTATGGATAATGTTACATTTGGGCCAGTCAATTATGTCTAAGGTTACATTTGAGTCACCCTTCATATTTAAAAAGTAAATAAATTTCATCATTTTTTCTTCCAAATCATTTGTATACCCTTGTTAACACTAGAGTACTTCATTTGAAATGATTAATTAATCTAATATATAAATTGATATACTTTCTTTTAAATATATAGGGTCACCCAAATGTAACCTTACCCATAATTGAGTGACCCAAGTGTAACTTTTAATAATTGGATGACCCGAATGTAACTTTACCCATAACCGAGTGGCCTAAATATAACTTTTAATAAATTGGGTGACCTAAATGTAACCTTACCCATAATTGAGTGACATCCATTGTAGTTTACCCAAACTTTAAATACATTTAATAAACTGCATTTCTATAAATGGGAACTAATGGCTAATGCTAGGGAAACGAAAAGTAAGAGTGAGCGTTTAATTTAATATTTCAACTAAATACCAATTGAAATTCACGCCTTTAATTCAATTAGTGTATATATAAACCATGAACCATCAAGCAATCTATCCACAAAAAATTCCTTGTAAGAAAATACTTGAAAATAATAAATTTCGCTGATAAAAAAAAGAAAATATTGGATAACATGGCCAGATTTACTGTCACTCACGCTGTCATCCTCGCCCTATTTTTCACAGGTTTGTTTTCTTCCTCCCTTAATCTAATTTATTATAGTTTTTTCTTTAAAGAATTCAATTTATATTTATTTTGCAGTTATTACAATGGTACATGAGATTGAAGCAAAAGAATGCGTAGAGTTCTCACAAATAGACACTTGCAACCTTCTCAAATGCAAGGCCACATGTTTACAGAAGCACAATTCTAGCCTAGCAGAATGTGTTGTGAGTGGAGGAACACCTCTGAATCCTACTCTCAAGTGTCGTTGTTTTTATACATGTTCTTCTTAGTTTTATTTTCAATATCATATATTTTTATAACTATTAATTAATAAAAGCACGAGTTGTTCTCATTTATGAATTTGTTTATTTTTCAGATTCATACTTGATAGTATACGATTTTATATGCTGCTATTCATATTAATTATTTACTCGATTTTAAAGAACTCAACTAGACACGATTGAACTTAACTCAGATACACGGAATGACCTGGCCTAAATTCCATTTAAACTCGGTTAGGAACAGACTTGATGTCCACAAGAACCAGAATTAACTCGATAACTAACTGACTCGGACACAAACATAGTATTGACCAAACCAAAAATTGACAGACCATAATCGAAAACGAGTTTGAGTTGGTTTCAAACCGACGTTGACATAGACCCAAGTCAACTCGGACCCAACCTGAATCGAGTTGAACTATTGACTTCAAATGACATAATTTTAACCGAATATGGACCAAGCCGATGTAATCCGACCCGAAGCCCATCAAATTACTCGATTTTACATCTCCAGTTATGAGAAAAATTAAGATTCTAAAACATTAAATTGTTTTTAAAAATATTAAATTATTTATTTACACAAGGAAAAAAATCCAAAACTTAATTCAAAGTTATTGTATACCTCACCAACCCCGAAAATGTCTTCAACGAATGTTATAATATCAACCAATAATATATGACTTAAATAACATTATATGTATGCATTCTTAAAATTTAACAGTCGATATGTTTAATGTTGAAAATTTTATCCACAATCTTTATTTTATGAGATTAGATTAAGCGCAAACAATATTGCTAAAACAATAAAATTTGAAAGAATAAATTGGGTTGACAATTCAGATATTCACCCCGAAAAAGAATTACCCGAGATCTTTTCAATTTTTTGTTTATTTTCAAATAATATTATAGATTTAAAACATAATGTCGCTTTCGTTTAATAAAAAGATCAAAACCCTTTAAACTTTGGGATCTAAGCTTCAAGTTTTATCATATATGCATTGATCCATAATTATACGAAAACTTGAGAGTGTAAATTTGACTGTGTTTTTGAGTATTTTCTTAAGAAAATGTTACGAGAAATTTTTTTTGCGGATAGATATCTTAGAGATTTAGTGCTTATATAAATACTCTTTGCTATGCATGAACTAATGGAGTTACCCTATAGAAAGATATTAATTTCCATCCTTTGATTTGGAAACAGAAGTGAAAAAATTAATTAAAAAAACCGTAGTATGTCCAAACTTTAAGGGTAAATTGAAATGGAGGTCACTTAATTATGGGTAAGGTTACATTTAGGTAACTCAATTATTAAAAATTACACTCGGGTCACTCAATTATGGATAATGTTACATTTGGGCCAATCAATTATGTCTAAGGTTACATTTGAGTCACCCTTCATATTTATAAAGTAAATAAATTTCATCATTTTTCTTCCAAATCACTTGTATACCCTTGTTAACACTAGAGTACTTCATTTGAAATGATTAATTAATCTAATACATAAATTGATATACTTTCTTTTTAAATATATAGGGTCAGCCAAATGTAACCTTACCCATAATTGAGTGACCCAAGTGTAACTTTTAATAATTGGATGACCCGAATGTAACTTTACCCATAACCGAGTGGCCTAAATATAACTTTTAATAAATTGGGTGACCTAAATGTAACCTTACCCATAATTGAGTGACATCCATTGTAGTTTACCCAAACTTTAAATACATGTAATAAACTGCATTTCAATAAATGGGAACTAATGGCTAATGCTAGGGAAACGAAAAGTAAGAGTGAGCGTTTAATTTAATATTTCAACTAAATACCAATTGAAATTCACGCCTTTAATTCAATTAGTGTATATATAAACCATGAACCATCAAGCAATCTATCCACAAAAAATTCCTTGTAAGAAAATACTTGAAAATAATAAATTTCGCTGATAAAAAAGAAGAAAATATTGGATAACATGGCCAGATTTACTGTCACTCACGCTGTCATCCTCGCCCTATTTTTTACAGGTTTGTTTTCTTCATCCCTTAATCTAATTTATTTATAGTTTTTTCTTTAAAGAATTCAATTTATATTTATTTTGCAGTTATTACAATGGTACATGAGATTGAAGCAAAAGAATGCGTAGAGTTCTCACAAATAGACACTTGCAACCTTCTCAAATGCAAGGCCACATGTTTACAGAAGCACAATTCTAGCCTAGCGGAATGTGTTGTGAGTGGAGGAACACCTCTAAATCCTACTCTCAAGTGTCGTTGTTTTTATACATGTTCTTCTTAGTTTTATTTTCAATATCATATATTTTTATAACTATTAATTAATAAAAGCACGAGTTGTTCTTATTTATGAATTTGTTTATTTTTCGGATTCATACTTGATAGTATACGATTTTATATGCTGCTATTCATATTAATTATTTACTCGATTTTAAAGAACTCAACTAGACACGATTGAACTTAACTCAGATACACGGAATGACCTGACCTAAATTCCATTTAAACTCGGTTAGGAACAGACTTGATGTCCACAAGAACCAGAATTAACTCGATAACTAACTGACTCAGACACAAACATAGTATTGACCAAACCAAAAATTGACAGACCATAATCGAAAACGAGTTTGAGTTGGTTTCAAACCGACGTTGACATAGACCCAAGTCAACTCGGACCCAACCTGAATCGAGTTGAACTATTGACTTCAAATGACATAATTTTAACCGAATATGGACCAAGCTGATGTAATCCGACCCGAAGCCCATCAAATTACTCGATTTTACATCTCCATTTATGAGAAAAATTAAGATTCTAAAACATTAAATTGTTTTTAAAAATATTAAATTATTTATTTACACAAGGAAAAAAATCCAAAACTTTATTCAAAGTTATTGTATACCTCACCAACCCCGAAAATGTCTTCAACGAATGTTATAATATCAACCAATAATATATGACTTAAATAACATTATATGTATGCATTCTCAAAATTTAACATTCAATATGTTTAATGTTGAAAATTTTATCCACAATCTTTATTTTATGAGATTAGATTAAGCGCAAACAATATTGCTAAAACAATAAAATTTAAAAGAATAAATTGGGTTGACAATTCAGATATTCACCCCGAAAAAGAATTACCCGGGATCTTTTCAATTTTTTTGTTTATTTTCAAATAATATTATAGATTTAAAACATAATGCCGCTTTCGTTTAATAAAAAGATCAAAACCCTTTAAACTTTGGGATCTAAGCTTCAAGTTTTATCATATATGCATTGATCCATAATTATACGAAAACTTGAGAGTGTAAATTTGACTGTGTTTTTGAGTATTTTCTTAAGAAAATGTTACGAGATTTTTTTTTGCGGATAGATATCTTAGAGATTTAGTGCTTATATAAATACTCTCTGCTATGCATGAACTAATGGAGTTACCCTATTGAAAGATATTAATTTCCATCCTTTGATTTGGAAACAGAAGTGAAAAAATTAATTAAAAAAACCGTGGTATGTCCAAACTTTAAGGGTAAATTGAAATGGAGGTCACTTAATTATGGGTAAGGTTACATTTAGGTCACTCAATTATTAAAAATGACACTCGGGTCACTCAATTATGGATAATGTTACATTTGGGCCAGTCAATTATGTCTAAGGTTACATTTGAGTCACCCTTCATATTTAAAAAGTAAATAAATTTCATCATTTTTTCTTCCAAATCACTTGTATACCCTTGTTAACACTAGAGTACTTCATTTGAAATGATTAATTAATCTAATACATAAATTGATATACTTTCTTTTAAATATATAGGGTCACCCAAATGTAACCTTACCCATAATTGAGTGACCCAAGTGTATCTTTTAAGAATTGGATGACCCGAATGTAACTTTACCCATAACCGAGTGGCCTAAATATAACTTTTAATAAATTGGGTGACCTAAATGTAACCTTACCCATAATTGAGTGACATCCATTGTAGTTTACCCAAACTTTAAATACATGTAATAAACTGCATTTCAATAAATGGGAACTAATGGCTAATGCTAGGGAAACGAAAAGTAAGAGTGAGCATTTAATTTAATATTTCAACTAAATACCAATTGAAATTCACGCCTTTAATTCAATTAGTGTATATATAAACCATGAACCATCAAGCAATCTATCCACAAAAAATTCCATGTAAGAAAATACTTGAAAATAATAAATTTCGCTGATAAAAAAAAGAAAATATTGGATAACATGGCCAGATTTACTGTCACTCACGCCGTCATCCTCGCCCTATTTTTCACAGGTTTGTTTTCTTCCTCCCTTAATCTAATTTATTTATAGTTTTTTCTTTAAAGAATTCAATTTATATTTATTTTGCAGTTATTACAATGGTACATGAGATTGAAGCAAAAGAGTGCGTAGAGTTCTCACAAATAGACACTTGCAACCTTCTCAAATGCAAGGCCACATGTTTACAGAAGCACAATTCTAGCCTAGCGGAATGTGTTGTGAGTGGAGGAACACCTCTGAATCCTACTCTCAAGTGTCGTTGTTTTTATACATGTTCTTCTTAGTTTTATTTTCAATATCATATATTTTTATAACTATTAATTAATAAAAGCACGAGTTGTTCTTATTTATGAATTTGTTTATTTTTCGGATTCATACTTGATAGTATACGATTTTATATGCTGCTATTCATATTAATTATTTACTCGATTTTAAAGAACTCAACTAGACACGATTGAACTTAACTCAGATACACGGAATGACCTGGCCTAAATTCCATTTAAACTCGGTTAGGAACAGACTTGATGTCCACAAGAACCAGAATTAACTCGATAACTAACTGACTCGGACACAAACATAGTATTGACCAAACCAAAAATTGACAGACCATAATCGAAAACGAGTTTGAGTTGGTTTCAAACCGACGTTGACATAGACCCAAGTCAACTCGGACCCAACCTGAATCGAGTTAAACTATTGACTTCAAATGACATAATTTTAACCGAATATGGACCAAGCTGATGTAATCCGACCCGAAGCCCATCAAATTACTCGATTTTACATCTCCAGTTATGAGAAAAATTAAGATTCTAAAACATTAAATTGTTTTTAAAAATATTAAATTATTTATTTACACAAGGAAAAAAATACAAAACTTAATTCAAAGTTATTGTATACCTCACCAACCCCGAAAATGTCTTCAACGAATGTTATAATATCAACCAATAATATATGACTTAAATAACATTATATGTATGCATTCTTAAAATTTAACATTCGATATGTTTAATGTTGAAAATTTTATCCACAATCTTTATTTTATGAGATTAGATTAAGCGCAAACAATATTGCTAAAACAATAAAATTTGAAAGAATAAATTGGGTTGACAATTCAGATATTCACCCCGAAAAAGAATTACCTGGGATCTTATCAATTTTTTTGTTTATTTTCAAATAATATTATAGATTTAAAACATAATGCCGCTTTCGTTTAATAAAAAGATCAAAACCCTTTAAACTTTGGGATCTAAGCTTCAAGTTTTATCATATATGCATTGATCCATAATTATACGAAAACTTGAGAGTGTAAATTTGACTGTGTTTTTGAGTATTTTCTTAAGAAAATGTTACGAGAAATTTTTTTTGCGGATAGATATCTTAGAGATTTAGTGCTTATATAAATACTCTCTGCTATGCATGAACTAATGGAGTTACCCTATTGAAAGATATTAATTTTCATCCTTTGATTTGGAAACAGAAGTGAAAAAATTAATTAAAAAAACCGTAGTATGTCCAAACTTTAAGGGTAAATTGAAATGGAGGTCACTTAATTATGGGTAAGGTTACATTTAGGTCACTCAATTATTAAAAATTACACTCGGGTCACTCAACTATGGATAATGTTACATTTGGGCCAGTCAATTATGTCTAAGGTTACATTTGAGTCACCCTTCATATTTAAAAAGTAAATAAATTTCATCATTTTTTCTTCCAAATCATTTGTATACCCTTGTTAACACTAGAGTACTTCGTTTGAAATGATTAATTAATCTAATACATAAATTGATATACTTTCTTTTAAATATATAGGGTCACCCAAATGTAACCTTACCCATAATTGAGTGACCCAAGTGTAACTTTTAATAATTGGATGACCCGAATGTAACTTTACCCATAACCGAGTGGCCTAAATATAACTTTTAATAAATTGGGTGACCTAAATGTAACCTTACCCATAATTGAGTGACATCCATTGTAGTTTACCCAAACTTTAAATACATGTAATAAACTGCATTTCAATAAATGGGAACTAATGGCTAATGCTAGGGAAACGAAAAGTAAGAGTGAGCGTTTAATTTAATATTTCAACTAAATACCAATTGAAATTCACGCCTTTAATTCAATTAGTGTATATATAAACCATGAACCATCAAGCAATCTATCCACAAAAAATTCCTTGTAAGAAAATACTTGAAAATAATAAATTTCGCTGATAAAAAAAAGAAAATATTGGATAACATGGCCAGATTTACTGTCACTCACGCTGTCATCCTCGCCCTATTTTTCACAGGTTTGTTTTCTTCCTCCCTTAATCTAATTTATTATAGTTTTTTCTTTAAAGAATTCAATTTATATTTATTTTGCAGTTATTACAATGGTACATGAGATTGAAGCAAAAGAATGCGTAGAGTTCTCACAAATAGACACTTGCAACCTTCTCAAATGCAAGGCCACATGTTTACAGAAGCACAATTCTAGCCTAGCGGAATGTGTTGTGAGTGGAGGAACACCTCTGAATCCTACTCTCAAGTGTCGTTGTTTTTATACATGTTCTTCTTAGTTTTATTTTCAATATCATATATTTTTATAACTATTAATTAATAAAAGCACGAGTTGTTCTCATTTATGAATTTGTTTATTTTTCAGATTCATACTTGATAGTATACGATTTTATATGCTGCTATTCATATTAATTATTTACTCGATTTTAAAGAACTCAACTAGACACGATTGAACTTAACTCAGATACACGGAATGACCTGGCCTAAATTCCATTTAAACTCGGTTAGGAACAGACTTGATGTCCACAAGAACCAGAATTAACTCGATAACTAACTGACTCGGACACAAACATAGTATTGACCAAACCAAAAATTGACAGACCATAATCGAAAACGAGTTTGAGTTGGTTTCAAACCGACGTTGACATAGACCCAAGTCAACTCGGACCCAACCTGAATCGAGTTGAACTATTGACTTCAAATGACATAATTTTAACCGAATATGGACCAAGCTGATGTAATCCGACCCGAAGCCCATCAAATTACTCGATTTTACATCTCCAGTTATGAGAAAAATTAAGATTCTAAAACATTAAATTGTTTTTAAAAATATTAAATTATTTATTTACACAAGGAAAAAAAATCCAAATCTTAATTCAAAGTTATTGTATACCTCACCAACCCCGAAAATGTCTTCAACGAATGTTATAATATCAACCAATAATATATGACTTAAATAACATTATATGTATGCATTCTTAAAATTTAACATTCGATATGTTTAATGTTGAAAATTTTATCCACAATCTTTATTTTATGAGATTAGATTAAGCGCAAACAATATTGCTAAAACAATAAAATTTGAAAGAATAAATTGGGTTGACAATTCAGATATTCACCCCGAAAAAGAATTACCCGGGATCTTTTCAATTTTTTTGTTTATTTTCAAATAATATTATAGATTTAAAACATAATGTCGCTTTCGTTTAACAAAAAGATCAAAACCCTTTAAACTTTGGGATCTAAGCTTCAAGTTTTATCATATATGCATTGATCCATAATTATACGAAAACTTGAGAGTGTAAATTTGACTGTGTTTTTGAGTATTTTCTTAGGAAAATGTTACGAGAAATTTTTTTTGCGGATAGATATCTTAGAGATTTAGTGCTTATATAAATACTCTCTGCTATGCATGAACTAATGGAGTTACCCTATAGAAAGATATTAATTTCCATCCTTTGATTTGGAAACAGAAGTGAAAAAATTAATTAAAAAAACCGTAGTATGTCCAAACTTTAAGGGTAAATTGAAATGGAGGTCACTTAATTATGGGTAAGGTTACATTTAGGTCACTCAATTTTTAAAAATTACACTCGGGTCACTCAATTATGGATAATGTTACATTTGGGCCAGTCAATTATGTCTAAGGTTACATTTGAGCCACCCTTCATATTTAAAAAGTAAATAAATTTTATCATTTTTTCTTCCAAATCACTTGTATACCCTTGTTAACACTAGAGTACTTCATTTGAAATGATTAATTAATCTAATACATAAATTGATATACTTTCTTTCAAATATATAGGGTCACCCAAATGTAGCTGTAACAACGGGTGAGTCGCCACCAATCTTTTGTTTTACTTTAGGTGCGATTGGAACACCTGAAAAACCCGATTATTTTAATAAAACTTGTTTTTATTAAAACAACGAGTTTTGGTCTGCGAAACCAGAAAAACAGGTTCGGGAGTCGGTTACGTGTGGGGAAGGGTGAGCACCCCCACAACGCCCAAAAATTGGTACCTGTCGATTACGTAATGTCTTATGGTGGAATTATGAATTCGAATTTAAATTTAGAAATTATGATCCCTTAATTTAAAATAATATTTAAAAATATATGTTTATGAAAGGAAAGGTACACTCCAACGCCCGGAGCATAATTTCCGTTAGACTCCCGACTGAAGGAAGTCTATTTTAAAAATTAAGATTTAGAATAAAAATATATGTTTATGAAAAGAAAGGTACACTCCAACGCCCGGAGCATAATTTCCGTTAGACTCCCGACTGAAAGAAGTCTATTTTGAAAATTAAGATTTAGAATAAAAATATTTTTTAATAGAGACTATCGAAAAGTGGCACCCTAAAGCTCAGGGTACGTTTTTCACAATAATCCCTACTAAAAATTTTTAATTTAAAATTTAGTTAAACAATATAAATAAATATATTTAATTTAAACATTGCATACAGAATAAAATTAAAATATAGAAACATAACATATAAAATAAAAACATACAAACAAATATAAAAACATATTATATTTCATACAAAATATTTATTACAAAAAGACAACATTTAAATAGACGAGGATCAAAATTTACCCCACTAGAAGCTTGAAATAAGAACTTCACCCGACCCCTAGTAGGATCTCCGCATCACCTCGCTATACCCCAAAAATCGATCCGAACGAACCTCCACAGGGCCTCCGATCGAACTAACTGTTCGAACCATTAAAAGGGCACTGCCCCTAAGGTTCGAAAGGGGCACTGCCCCTAAAACTTGCGCCATTTCTATGGCTTCATTTGTTGTTCCCTTTGCTTTGCTGCCTCCCCTATTTATAGTAAAAGGGGGAGGGGATGAGTCACGGCAGGGGTGCGTGGATGCCTTGCATGGCATCCACGGTAGTTTAGGTTTTTTTTTTACTTTTTTTTCTTTTTCATTTTTTATAATAAGGTTTATTTATTTATTTATTATTGGTTATTTTAGACTCAAAAATGGGTTACTACAGCTGCCCCTCTTTGCTTATTGTTGTATAACGACAATGAAGCAAAGACAAAAAGGAACCCATTTTAATTTGGTCTAGTTTGGCTCTTTTCTTCTTGGCACATTCTTTTCTGCTTCACTGATCTGCTCAGCCGCCCTAATAAACAAAATCTTCAAGAGGAGGAGATATGTTGTAGAAGCTCATAACTTTGGCTTGCCACGACTCTAACAGTGAAGCAATACATGCAGAAAACTTGACCCAGCTGCGATACTGACAGAGCGGCGAGGTCTACAAAACTTGATCCATTTGTAACATAGAACACTTAACATGGTAGCTTGATCTGGAGGAGAAAGATTGATCCACTGCAACTCTATAGATGCGAGAAGATCCGAAGAAGGCTCATTCATCTGCAACTCCATTGATGCGAGAAGATCTGAGGAAGGGTCGATCATCTGCAACTCTATCGATGCGAGAAGATCTGAAGAGGGGTTGATCATCTGCAACTCCATCGATGCGAGAAGATCTGAAGAAGGGTCGATCATCTGTAATTCCATTGATGCGAGAAGATCTGAAGAAGGGTCGATCATCTGCAACTCCATTGATGCGAGAAGATCTGAAGAAGGGTCGATCATCTGCAACTCCATTGATGCGAGAAGATCTAAAGAAGGGTCGATCATCTGCAACTCAATTGATGCGAGAAGATCTGAAGAAGGGTCGATCATCTGCAACTCCACTGATGCGAGAAGATCTGAAGAAGGGTCGATCATCTGCAACTCCATTGATGCGAGAAGATCTGAAGGAGGGTCGATCATCTGCAACTCCATTGATGCGAGAAGATCTAAAGAAGGGTCATCTATTGCAACTCCATTGATGCGAGAAGATCTGAAAAGGGGCGATCTACTGCAACTCCATTGATGCGAGAAGATCTAAAGAAGGGCCGATCTACTGCAACTCCATTGATGCGAGAAGATCTGAAAATGGGCGATCTACTGCAACTCCATTGATGCGAGAAGATCTGATGAAGGGCGATCTACTGCAACCCCGTTGATGCGAGAAGATCTGATGAAGGGCTGATCATCTGCATCTCCATTGATGCGAGAAGATCTGATTAGTACTAGAATCCCTTCAACGAGATAAGGAAGAGTGTCCTTGGTTTACACTTCTTTTGCATTTTTCCCAAATGCACAGGGATGAACGGATTTGATTTGCCTTTACCGGTAGCCGTTTGCTCCGGGCTAGTTGTACCATTCCCCTGGGTACAATCAGTTTGGACCAATCATGAGATTGAATTTTTCCCAAGGATTTATTTTCCTTAGACCATTCGTGACAATGGATTTTCGATGGACATCTGAATTGTCCACTCTTAAACTTATCCGTGTTTAAGCACGTTATGCCTACATTTCTGTCGGCTTTCGGATTTGCATTTTTCCCAAATGCACAGGGATCAACGTTTTTGATTTACCTTTACCGGTAGCCGTTTGCTCCGGGCTAGTTGTACCATTCCCCTGGGTACAATCAGTTTCTACCAATCATGAGATTGGATTTTTCCCAAAGGATTTATTTTCCTTCGACCATTTGTGACAATGGATTTTCGATGGACATTTGAATTATCCATTGTCTTAAACTTAACCGTGTTTAAGCACGTTGTGCCGACATTTTTGTCGGATTTGTCAAAAATTAGCTTCGATTCAGCCACAATTTTGACGAAGGAACAAGATTTGACGATTTCCTTTTACAACATGGATGAGGAAAATATTTGGAAATCAAGAAATTTTTTTTGACTAAGCTACAACACCTGACGAAGAGGCATGGTCTGAAGTGATTTTGATCCAGCTACAACACGGACGAGGAGGCAGGATCAAGGGTTCAAGTTTGGTCAAGCTACAACTCTGACGAAGAGGCATGACCAGAAGTTGACCGAGCTACAACACCTGACGAAGAGGCACGGTCTGAAGTGATTTTGATCCAGCTACAACACCGACGAGGAGGCAGGATCATGGGTTCAAGTTTGGTCAAGCTACAACTCTGACGAAGAGGCATGACCAGAAGTTGACCGAGCTACAACACCTGACGAAGAGGAACGGTCTGAAGTGATTTTGATCCAGCTACAACACCGACGAGGAGGCAGGATCAAGGGTTCAAGTTTGGTCAAGCTACAACTCTGACGAAGAGGCATGACCAGAAGTTGACCGAGCTACAACACCTGACGAAGAGGCACGGTCTGAAGTGATTTTGATCCAGCTACAACACCAACGAGGAGGCAGGATTAAGGGTTCAAGTTTGGTCAAGCTACAACTCTGACGAAGAGGCATGACCAGAAGTTGACCGAGCTACAACACCTGACGAAGAGGCACGGTCTGAAGTGATTTTGATCTAGCTACAACACCGACGAGGAGGCAGGATCAAGGGTTCAAGTTTGGTCAAGCTACAACTCTGACGAAGAGGCATGACCATAAGTTGATCGAGCTACAACACCTGACGAAGAGGCACGGTCTGAAGTTCGATCTGCTACGACTCTATCATCGTAGCATAATCTGGATTTTGGTCTAGTCGCACCTATTACGGCGAAAATAGACCTGAAAAATAATTGGTGTGCCGTATCACCAATGGCAAAGTGAGCCTTGGAACAACACTTGGAACAACACTTGGTGCGTTGCATTATTAACTTCAAAGTGAACTCTAGAGGATGTAAGATATGCTACATCATGGCAGGGAGTGACAACCCTCTTGGGCTTTGATTGTCTTATCTGCTCTTGGAAAAGTAACAAACCTGAATTAGGTGACATGTTTCTTTGCATCTTCAAGAAGACATGATCTGTTGGTATGTTTATTGCACTGCAATCTCAGGGAGATGATCTGTTCCACTGCGAATTCAAGGTAACAGATTTGCTATCGTGTTCATGTGCTTATTTTGTTGTATGTTCAATGAGACAAGTTTGTCGTAGCATTGTTTTGCTACCAATTCGGGGAGATAAGATTATTGTTTGGTGTTCTCATTCCGCTACAAATTCAAGGAGATGAAATGTTGTCGTGCTCATTCCACTACATATTTAGGGAGATGAAATTGTTGTCGTGCTTGTTCTGCCGCAAATTCAAGTAGATGAAATTATTGAAGCTTGTTCTGCAGCAAATTCAGGGAGACAGATTTGTTGTTGTGTTCATTTCATCGTAATTCCAAGGAGCTAAACTTGTTGTCTGTGCCCATTCCGCTACAAACTTAGGGAGATGAAAATATTGTTGTGCTCATTCCGCTCTGACGGGGAGGCAAAATCTGAAAAAAGTTGATCCGCTACACCATGTTACGGGTGAGATAGGACCTGCAAAAGTTAAAAGAGTGACTGGTCAAAATGAGCCATGAACTAACTCTTCGTGAGCTATAAGGTTTGAATTGAATGTTTGATTTGATTGATCCACTCTATCGTGTCAAGGATGTTGGTTCTTGTTAACAATTGTCTGTGCTATCTTTAGTTGAAGGTGCCAGACAACATTTTCATATTTGCTCCAGTCCTACATGTCAAGGATGTTTATTGATAATGATATGCTCCTTCCTGTTTGAGGATATTAGACCTGAAAATTTTCATTCTTTAAGAAATGGTCAAATATTTGTAAGAAGAGGTAGAGTTGAAAAGATCTTTGACGAAAGATCAAATTTTTTTAGAAAAACATCCTTGTGCAAAGAATTCATGTTTTGAGAAAATGTGTCCTTAAGAAAGGACGAAGTTAAGAAAATGTGTCATTAAGAAATGGCAGTGTTTTAAAAAAAAACTCTTGTTTTGAGAAAATGTGTCCTTAAGAAAGGACGAAGTTAAGAAACTCTTGGTTCGAGAAAAGTTATGCTTGAGAAAGACGGAGTTAAGAAACTTTAATTTAAAAAAAAAGGGTGTCCTTAAGAAAGGACAAAGTTAAGAAACTCCAATTTTGGGAAAAGGTGTCTTTAAGAAAGGACGGAGTTAAGAAACTCTTATTTTGGAGAAAAAGTGCCCTTAAGAAAGGACGGAGTTAAGAAACTCTTATTTTGGGAAAACGTGTCCTTAAGAAAGGACGAAATTAAGAAACTCGTGTTTTCAAGAAAAGATGCCCTTAAGAAAGGACGTAGTTAAGAAACTCTTGTTTTTGAGAAAAAGTGCCCTTAAGAAAGGACGGAGTTAAGAAACTCTTATTTTGGGAAAATATGTCCTTAAGAAAGGACGAAGTTAAGAAACTCTTGTTTTTGAGAAAAAATGCCCTTAAGAAAGGACGAAGTTAAGAAACTCAAATCTAAAAGGTGTCCTTAAGAAAGGACGGTGTTTAGGAAAATGTTTAAGTAACAAGTTCCAAGTTAGCTCCGGATAGTATTTATGCAGATGATGTTCATGTGCTTGCTTTTGTGATGATGCAGAGATGCATGAAATTCTTTTAGAAGTCTCTTTCTTCTGACTTAGTTTGATCTCCTGATTTTTGTTTAAAATTTGTCTCAGCAGGAGTTTGCCCCCAAGCCTCATTGTCCTTATTCTTTTTTGGACTTGAACTTCTAAGCTGAATGATCTCGACGTAATCTTGTTCTTTCCTTTTTGGAGGCAAGATCGGGAAAAAGTTGACTTTGGAACTTCATCGCATGAAGTTATGACCTGAAAATGGAACATTAGTTAGTAATTTGCTCGAAAAAGTTTACCATTTTTACCTGGATGTTCGAGCTTTTTGCATATTCGGCCTCCTTCAGGGCTAAAGGTTGGTCATTATGTTGTCGCCCCCATAGTTGAGGTCTTCGGTCTCTTTCCTAGACATGTTTATATGTTCAAGACATAAATGTTCCATGGATGCACTTAACTTTGTGTTTGATGCATGTATCTAGCCTAAATGCATGATAACTTGTATGATGTATGCAATTATTGTAGAATGATGAATAGGAAATTTTGTTTTGCCCCTCAGAGGGATGCCCCTGACTCTAAGTTGCCAGATCTTTGCCTCAATGCTCGATGCCTTGTTTGTAAGGATGCCCTCAACCTTCCTTGGTTCGATCATCTTTGGGATTACTCCCTCGAGTGAATGCCTCAACATTTTTGTCTAAGACTGCTCTTGAAGCGAACTCGAAGCTTGAAGTATGTTTTCATCTCTTCTTGAAGAGCTGTCATTGTTCTTGTGAACACGTTAGGTTGCCCCCCGGTCGGGTCTATAAATTTGTGTCGGCTCATGGTAACTTATTACTTCCAGCTCTGGCGAAGTATTATGGTCGATGATTGGTATAGTCATCTAGGGTGCAAAAGTCTGACTTGGCATCGGAGGCTCACTTCCTGAACTCGTCGAGGAAATCTCTCAGCTTGGGGCCTTGAAGAGGTATGGTGTTGGGCTCTTGTATAGGTTTAGCGTGATGAGTGCTTTATCCGGTATTTGCTGACATGGGGCATCCCAAGATCGGTTTCAAAGTTTCGAAATGAATGCATGTAAATGCAAGGTACATGTTCTAGATGTGAAAGCACTAATTCAAAAATGGTTCCCGTAGTTCAACTTTTGAATTTACGGGATTTATTTGCAACTTTTGAATGTTGCATTGATATCTAGGGAACTAGATTTTCTCCCGATGATAATTTTTCAAATAGGGAACCAGAAGTGAATCAATACTTCATGCTGATGAAGTGCAAAAATTAAAATGTTATAGTGGTGTCATGTAATTAATGTGGAATGAATGACCCTATGCAGTGAGATCATCAAATAGAAAATGGGTTAGTTCATAACAAAAGAATTGAATGAATAAATCAAGCGATGAATAGGACAAAAATTAACAGTAAAGAAATTGCACATATAACAAATAAAGGCATAAAAACCTAAACAGGGTGACTGCTAACGGGCAGAGTTTTGGTTTGGTTTTAAGGGGTAAGCTCTTAGAGTTTACTATATGTGTTTTGGTTCTAAAGTAACGGTACCCGAACTGTCGCTAGGACATCGATTCGGGAGGATACATTTCCCTAGGTCTGCACGGAGACAGAGGTCTCACGAAGACAAAGGGACATATATCCCGGAAGCGTTTCACCATCCTACACGGAGGGGGTACCTCACGAAGGCGTGGTTTCTCGCTCCCACTTAAGGGACGGAGCTCAGGTATAGAGCTCATGATATGATAACTCAAAAAAAAAAATTATAAAAATTTTGTAAAAATTTTAAAGAAAAGGGATCACAAATTAATTAAATTAAAGTCATAATTTCCACCTATAGACAAAAAAGTAATCGACTTGTGGCTTGACTCTCTAAAAAAGGTCCCCAGCGGAGTCGCCAAGCTGTAACAACGGGTGAGTCGCCACCAATCTTTTGTTTTACTTTAGGTGCGATTGGAACACCTGAAAAACCCGGTTATTTTAATAAAACTTGTTTTTATTAAAACAACGAGTTTTGGTCTGCGAAACCAGAAAAATAGGTTCGGGAGTCGGTTATGTGTGGGGAAGGGTGAGCACCCCCACAACGCCCAAAAATTGGTACCTGTCGATTACGTAATGTCTTATGGTGGAATTATGAATTCGAATTTAAATTTAGAAATTATGATCCCTTAATTTAAAATAATATTTAAAAATATATGTTTATGAAATGAAAGATACACTCCAACGCCCGGAGCATAATTTCCATTAGACTCCCGACTGAAGGAAGTCTATTTTAAAAATTAAGATTTAGAATAAAAATATATGTTTATGAAAGGAAAGGTACACTCCAACGCCCGGAGCATAATTTCCGTTAGACTCCCGACTGAAAGAAGTCTATTTTGAAAATTAAGATTTAGAATAAAAATATTTTTTAATAGAGACTATCGAAAAGTGGCATCCTAACGCTCAGGGTACGTTTTTCACAATAATCCCTACTAAAAATTTTTAATTTAAAATTCAGTTAAACAATATAAATAAATATATTTAATTTAAACATTGCATACAGAATAAAATTAAAATATAGAAACATAACATATAAAATAAAAACATACAAACAAATATAAAAACATATTATATTTCATACAAAATATTTATTACAAAAAGACAACATTTAAATAGACGAGGATCAAAATTTACCCCACTAGAAGCTTGAAATAAGAACTTCACCCGACCCCTAGTAGGATCTCCGCATCACCTCGCTATACCCCAAAAATCGATCCGAACGAACCTCCACAGGGCCTCCGATCGAACTAACTGTTCGAACCATTAAAAGGGCACTGCCCCTAAGGTTCGAAAGGGGCACTGCCCCTAAAACTTGCGACATTTCTATGGCTTCATTTGTTGTTCCCTTTGCTTTGCTGCCTCCCGTATTTATAGTAAAAGGGGGAGGGGATGAGTCACGGCAGGGGTGCGTGGATGCCTTGCATGGCATCCACGGTAGTTTAGGTTTTTTTTTTTTTACTTTTTTTCTTTTTCATTTTTATAATAAGGTTTATTTATTTATTTATTATAGGTTATTTTAGACTCAAAAATGGGTTACTACAGTAACCTTACCCATAATTGAGTGACCCAAGTGTAACTTTTAATAATTGGATGACCCGAATGTAACTTTACCCATAACCGAGTGGCCTAAATATAACTTTTAATAAATTGGGTGACCTAAATGTAACCTTACCCATAATTGAGTGACATCCATTGTAGTTTACCCAAACTTTAAATACATGTAATAAACTGCATTTCAATAAATGGGAACTAATGGCTAATGCTAGGGAAACGAAAAGTAAGAGTGAGCGTTTAATTTAATATTTCAACTAAATACCAATTGAAATTCACGCCTTTAATTCAATTAGTGTATATATATACCATGAACCATCAAGCAATCTATCCACAAGAAATTCCTTGTAAGAAAATACTTGAAAATAACAAATTTAGCTGATAAAAAAAAGAAAATATTGGATAACATGGCCAGATTTACTGTCACTCACGCTGTCATCCTCACCCTATTTTTCACAGGTTTGTTTTCTTCATCCCTTAATCTAATTTATTTATAGTTTTTTTCTTTAAAGTATTCAATTTATATTTATTTTGCAGTTATTACAATGGTACGTGAGATTGAAGCAAAAGAATGCGTAGAGTTCTCACAAATAGACACTTGCAACCTTCTCAAATGCAAGGCCACATGTTTACAGAAGCACAATTCTAGCCTAGCGGAATGTGTTGTGAGTGGAGGAACACCTCTGAATCCTACTCTCAAGTGTCGTTGTTTTTATACATGTTCTTCTTAGTTTTATTTTCAATATCATATATTTTTATAACTATTAATTAATAAAAGCACGAGTTGTTCTTATTTATGAATTTGTTTATTTTTTCGGATTCATACTTGATAGTATACAATTTTATATGCTGCAATTCATATTAATTATTTACTCGATTTCAAAGAACTCAACTAGACACGACTGAACTTAACTCAGATACACGGAATGACCTGGCCTAAATTCCATTTAAACTCGGTTAGGAACAGACTTGATGTCCACAAGAACTAGAATTAACTCGATAAATAACTAACTCGGACACAAACATAGTATTGACCCAACCAAAAATTGACAGACCATAATCGAAAACGAGTTTGAGTTGGTTTCAAACCGACGTTGACATAGACCCAAGTCAACTCGGACCCAACCTGAATCGAGTTGAACTATTGACTTCAAATGACATAATTTTAACCGAATATGGACCAAGCTGATGTAATCCGACCTGAAGCCCATCAAATTACTCGATTTTACATCTCCAGTTATGAGAAAAATTAAGATTCTAAAACATTAAATTGTTTTTAAAAATATTAAATTATTTATTCACACAAGGAAAAAAATCCAAAACTTAATTCAAAGTTATTGTATACCTCACCAAGACCGAAAATGTCTTCAACGAATGTTATAATATCAACCAATAATATATGACTAAAATAACATTATATGTATGCATTCTTAAAATTTAACATTCGATATGTTTAATGTTGAAAATTTTATCCACAATCTTTATTTTATGAGATTAGATTAAGCGCAAACAATATTGCTAAAACAATAAAATTTGAAAGAATAAATTGGGTTGACAATTCAGATATTCACCCCGAAAAAGAATTACCCGGGATCTTTTCAAATTTTTTGTTTATTTTCAAATAATATTATAGATTTAAAACATAATGTCGCTTTCGTTTAATAAAAAGATCAAAACCCTTTAAACTTTGGGATCTAAGCTTCAAGTTTTATCATATATGCATTGATCCATAATTATTCGAAAACTTGAGAGTGTAAATTTGACTGTGTTTTTGAGTATTTTCTTAAGAAAATGTTACGAGAATTTTTTTTTTTTTGCGGATAGATATCTTAGAGATTTAGTGCTTATATAAATACTCTCTGCTATGCATGAACTAATGGAGTTACCCTATAGAAAGATATTAATTTCCATCCTTTGATTTGGAAACAGAAGTGAAAAAATTAATTAAAAAAACCGTAGTATGTCCAAACTTTAAGGGTAAATTGAAATGGAGGTCACTTAATTATGGGTAAGGTTACATTTAGGTGTAACACCCTTATAATCATGGTGAAAAAAAAAGGGAGAAAAGAGAAAGTGCTATCTAAAGGATTCGAACCCTGGACCTTTGGAGTGAAATGCTGAAGCATTTACCGTTTGACCCAAGACCATTTCTGGTCTAAGTTTGCCTTGAGTTATTTTTGAACTAAACTTTTTTTTCTTTGTATCTGAATTTAATAAATCGGTTAAACCCCCACCTGTCACATTTAATACATATCCAAAAAGGGGGCAAACCTTCCAGAACCATCTCCTTCACCCATCGACCCTACACCTCCCAAAAATCGATCACCGTCCGTTAACCTCACCGTCGCGCCGTGTCGCTCACCGCCGGTGCCCTTGGAACCGCCTCCTCACCCCGATCAAAAGCCCCTTAACCACTCTCACAATCGTTGCCCCAATCGCCGGAAATCGAAGATTTTAGGTTCCTATAACCTAGGATTTTCGCACCTTCATTCTTCGTTGCTTCCGGCCACCATAGGCACCGGGTCGTGAAGTGGTGGCCGTCATCGTCATCTCAGGGTTACAACGAGCAAAACCCTGCCAGGGATCGTCCGATCGTCGCCGTTTGAGGCCTCGCCGGAGCTTCGTCGCTCTTAAGCCTTTTCAGTCTGAAATGCGTAAGTTTGGTAAGTTTTTGTTCAATTTCTGGGTAATAGACATGTTGGTTGGATGAATCGAATTAGAAATATGCATTTTCGGACCGTTTTAGGCTGCGCGTGGTTCACACGCGCCGTCCGGGGCGATTTCCGGCAGCCCTGGACGGTGGCCATTAAACCGGCCGGCCCACCCATTGGTCGGTCCTCCTGAACCGGTCCAACCTAAACCGGCCCAGCCCAACAGTAAACCAAGACCTGTTGACCGACCCGACCCGACCCGACCCGTTGACTGAGTCAACCCAGTGAGTCAACCCGGTCAACCTAGTGAGTTAACCCGGTCAACCAGTGACGTCAGCATGACGTCAGCGTTGACTTTGACTGCTGACGTCAGCGTTGACTTTGACCAAAAAGTCAACTTTTTCGGAAAAGTCCTATTTTATGTTTTTCGACATCCTGAGTCCGATTTTGAAGCCCGTTTCACAAAATTCTAACCTGAAAGCTTCTGAATTTGACTTCGAACCCAAGAGTGCATAAGTTAAATATCTAGTTTAAGACTGATGTAAATGAGGACTGATTAAGGGTATTGTTCTATTGAAGGTACCCACGTATCTCCATATTCGAAATGTTATGGGACATCGAATTCGGGTTCGAGTGCAATCGAATGAGGCATCATAAATCGTCTGTTGCAGCTCGAAGTTAAGGTAATACACTACTACCTCTTGTATGCTTTATGAGCATGTTGGTATTTGTTAATGCATGCATAAAAATGATGATAAGTACTGTTAATCTTGCTCAAGTCAAATTGAATATGGAAACGAGTATGAAATTCTAGATAAGATTGCAATGCTAAATCAGAAGGATATAGAGTTCAATAAGTAATTAATAAGACAATTAATCTCCAAATTCGACTATTAGTGTCAAATGATAAAATGTGAAAAATATTTAGATATGAAATTACGAAAATGCCCTCAAGGTATGAGAATGACTAAAATACCATTGAAGTCAAAAGCGATCTAGAAATCTACGCTAAATATGGTAAAACAACATGATTCATCTGAAAACCTCGAACTACTTGGAAAGCTATGGTAAGGTGTTAGGTCTCCTTGGTTTTAGAATGAATCTTCGACTATAGATTCGGAGGAATTTATTCATACCCACGAATTGAGCAAGTGACTCAAAATTCGGAATTTATTGAAATGACTAAAAATACTGGAAATAATGATATGGTTAAACTAATCGGAATGATTTTATTGAGCAAAAAGGGCTGAAGTATCCTCGGACACCGGGGTTTGCAAATCAACAAGATCAATGGATAAACCTTTGAGTTCTGAAATAAATGAAGTGATTGGAGGTGCCGAAATTTTTGGATGGCTGAAACACCCACGGGTACTTAAATGATTGAAATGCTATAAATGGTTCAATTGATAGAAATGATGGATATCCCGAGCTTCAGAATGACTAAAATGCCCCCTCTTGACTAGAATAAGTAAATCGCCCTTGATAAATTCTGAAAATGCCAATAAAGTTGAAAATGACTTAAATGCCCTTATGGGTTGAAGCATGACCCAGGTACGTCAATCACTCCTGATATTAATATAAGAATGGAAGTTTTTCCGCACAGAGTATTAGTTTGACTACTCTGTGGCAAGTCTTGTGGTGAAATATGAAAGCAATCATTTCGATATACGAAACAGCCTGATACGTTAGAAGGGTTGGTTAGTAATGCAACGTTGGAATATGTTAGTTCGAATAGTTTTGGAGGCTCGATAAACTTCTGGAAATTTTAAATATCGTGAATCATAATTTCTTCATGATTGGGCTAAGTTACAAAGTCCCCTATAATAGTTAAATGACCAAAATGCCCTCAATGGCCAAAGTGATCAAAATAGCCCTGAATGTATCTGATATCGTGAGAGATTTTGACATGGAAACCTTTGAATGCTTGGTTGGAAACCTGCTGAGCAACTATCACTTTTCGAGCCACTGTTTACGCCCTGTTGGTATAAATTACCAAAATGCCCGTGTATGATAAATGACCATAATGCCCCTGGTAGGCTTAAATGGCTAAATCACTCATGATATGCCTAAACTCTTAAGATCTTGATGTATCATCTCCTAACTATCTGGTTTGAACCGTTAGTACAAAACCCTCTTTTAATAGGGGCCTTGTTTCAAAGATCCGTTCAATTGTCAAAAGCTTAATGTGTTCTTTTCCGTAAATGTCAAGTATCTCCAAGGAATGAATTGTTCCACCTAGTGTGTTCCATATGTGCCACATGACTGTTTTGCATACTGTTTTACATGTTATAATACCGATCACGTGCACTTGATTGACATATATGAACTCACATGACATGTTTTATAAATTAAGCATGATCGTACTGTATTTCTGATATATGCATATGCACCCGATATGACAAACATGCAGTATGGATAAGATATTACTAAAAATACAGTTATTGATTAATGAACTATTGATGATCTGATTCACTGGGGATTGGCCATGATATGAAGTTACCGTCGGCTCAGCCCTGATCCAGCTGGTAAGTCCGCCCGTATTCGGATCCTAAGCTTCGGCTAGGTCCGCCCATTTTCGGATCCTAGGCTTCGGCCAGGTCCGCCCGTTTTCGGTTCCTATGCTTCAGCAAGGGCCGCCCGTATTCTAAGGTATATCCTTAGGATGGTACCCACGCCCAATGGGCTCGGGTTAATGCCTGTACATGATACCGCACTGGGGAAACTATATACTGGAGTATGGTTGGAGGGTAAATATAGAATTCAAAATGAACTTTATGGATACTTGAAACAAATGTATTTGAAATAAAAAGATTTACTGCATTGTTACATTTCATGCATTAACGTTGCACCGTTGGAACACACTAGACACCAAACTCTCTGATTCCTACCTCATATGTTACCAGCCTATATAATTCCCGTCTACTTCTCAAGGTCTGATTAAAGAACAAATACCGTTATTCTCAAGTATGATGCAACCTCGAAATAGTAGAACAGTAATGGAGACTATTACCGCGTGGAACATCATGAAAATGTTATGCCTACCATATATCTGCATGAGCTTATAGCATCTTTTGGTAGTTTTGTATTACTGAGCTTTTCCAAGCTCACGTTGTTTTTACCATCGCAGGTTAAAGGAATATATCATGGCATAATGTTTGACGTCAGTGTTTGGAGTTCTCTCGGCGTTGCTTTTGGAGTACGGTACTGTATAGTTAGTGGGCATGTATGTCATGTACTGTTTTATAACAATGTTTGTAAAATACTTTATGAAGTTTTTATTATGTGTTTAAATGACATACCGAAATGATATTTTTAAACAGAAGTTGGTTTTACAGTTTAATAAGTGTTTTGAAGAAAAAAAATGTTTTTATGTGTATTTTTATTATGGGTCGCTCTTGTGACCCTAATGTGATTTCCTAGGATCCGTTGTAACGCATAGGCGGGTCTAGGGGGTTACATTTAGTGGTATCAGAGCTTAGAGTTGCGTCATTCTGGGTAGATCGGCCGATCGTCTGTCATAGGGTGTCTGGTCTGTGCATGCCCTTAGATCATAATCGTACTCCTCTATGCCGAGACTCCGATGTTGAATCTTTTCTTGTAATAAGTGCATCTAACCCTTCTGTCCATAATAGCTTTATCTGTACTGGAAAGGAATATTGATAATGTTTGTCTATGAATTGGATTAAATTGATAGATTTGAATCTAGATAAAGAACCTGAGATGGTTTATGAATGTGAATAGAAGATCTGAAACAGATTAAGAATAAATGTTTGATCAAACGAGGAAATCGATATAAGATTACAAGTAAAGTAGCTCGGTGATAATAAGTGTGTTTGAGAATATTCTGACAAAAATTTGATAAAAGAATTACAATTTAAAAGAAATGTGACCGCGAGATTGGTGAAAGTATAGATTATGCGGTGACTCTGTTATGCACGAAGTAAACGATTATTGGAGTATTACGCTGAAGGTATGTGACATGCGTTTAAAACTTTGGTTATGTTTGATCGTCTTGAAGAAAGACCTTATAAAAAAAGTGGCATATTGTTCTGCTACATATCGATTCTAAATGAAATTTGAGGTTAACATCTTGATTTTGAAGGGCTCTCTTGAGGCCTTTGAGTACCTATATGGATTCCAGATATAGTTCTTCATTCATAAATCGATGGTCAATCTAGTAGAGTAATTTTGTTTTAGAGGAGATGATGTCGGGTTGTATGATTAACTTTTGTGGTACCGGGAGAAGTTTCTTATCCATGACATAGACCATTTATTATAAATGTTATAAAACAAGTGTTTCTTTGGCACCACATGAAGTTCGTATGGGTTCAGTTGTTATATCCTGATTAATTGGTCCAAAATGTATGATGGGATGATTAAGGGTTCAAAGTCAATTTGAGTAACTAAGGACACTCCCAGATTGATCCGTGATTGTTTATGAGTCCCGAGAAACAATGATGCTCTAATGGATAAGTTCAGTACAAGATTTGATGAAAGAATAGTTTCTGCAACTCTCTGATTAGTAAATTTCGAGGACGAAATTTCTTTTAGGAGGAGAGAATTGTAACACCCTTATAATCATGGTGAAAAAAAGGGGAGAAAAGAGAAAGTGCTATCTAAAGGATTCGAACCCTGGACCTTTGGAGTGAAATGCTGAAGCATTTACCGTTTGACCCAAGACCATTTCTGGTCTAAGCTTTCCTTGAGTTACTTTTGAACTAAACTTTTTTTTCTTTGTATCTGAATTTAATAAATCGGTTAAACCCCCACCTGTCACATTTAATACATATCCAAAAAGGGGGCAAACCTTCCAGAACCATCTCCTTCACCCATCGACCCTACACCTCCCAAAAATCGATCACCGTCCGTTAACCTCACCGTCGCGCCGTGTCGCTCACCGCCAGTGCCCTTGGAACCGCCTCCTCACCCCGATCAAAAGCCCCTTAACCACTCTCACAATCGTTGCCCCAATCGCCGGAAATCGAATATTTTAGGTTCCTATAACCTAGGATTTTCGCACCTTCATTCTTCGTTGCTTCCGGCCACCATAGGCACCGGGTCGTGAAGTGGTGGCCGTCATCGTCATCTCAGGGTTACAGCGAGCAAAACCCTGCCAGGGATCGTCCGATCGTCGCCGTTTGAGGCCTCGCCGGAGCTTCGTCGCTCTTAAGCCTTTTCAGTCTGAAATGGGTATGTTTGGTAAGTTTTTGTTCAATTTCTGGGTAATAGACATGTTGGTTGGATGAATCGAATCAGAAATATGCATTTTTGGACCGTTTTAGGCTGCGCGTGGTTCACACGCGCCGTCCGGGGCGATTTCCGGCAGCCCTGGACGGTGGCCATTAAACCGGCCGGCCCACCCGTTGGTCGGTCCTCCTGAACCGGTCCAACCTAAACCGGCCCAGCCCAACAGTAAACCAAGACCCGTTGACCGACCCGACCCGACCCGACCCGTTGACCCGACCCGTTGACTGAGTCAACCCAGTGAGTCAACCCGGTCAACCCAGTGAGTTAACCCGGTCAACCAGTGACGTCAGCATGACGTCAGCGTTGACTTTGACTGCTGCCGTCAGCGTTGACTTTGACCAAAAAGTCAACTTTTTCGGAAAAGTCCTATTTTATGTTTTTCGACGTCCTGAGTCCGATTTTGAAGCCCGTTTCGCAAAATTCTAACCCGAAAGCTTCTGAATTTGACTTCGAACCTAAGAGTGCATAAGTTAAATATCTAGTTTAAGACTGATGTAAATGAGGACTGATTAAGGGTATTGTTCTATTGAAGGTACCCACGTATCTCCATATTCGAAATGTTATGGGACATCGAATTCGGGTTCGAGTGCAATCGAATGAGGCATCATAAATCATCTGTTGCAGCTCGAAGTTAAGGTAATACACTACTACCTCTTGTGTGCTTTATGAGCATGTTGGTATTTGTTAATGCATGCATAAAAATGATGATAAGTACTGTTAATCTTGCTCAAGTCAAATTGAATATGGAAACGAGTATGAAATTCTAGATAAGATTGCAATGCTAAATCAGAAGGATATATAATTCAATAAGTAATTAATAAGACAATTAATCTCCAAATTCGACTATTAGTGTCAAATGATAAAATGTGAAAAATATTTAGATATGTAATTACGAAAATGCCCTCAAGGTATGAGAATGACTAAAATACCATTGAAGTCAAAAGCGATCTAGAAATCTACGCTAAATATGGTAAAACAACATGATTCATCTGAAAACCTCGAACTACTTGGAAAGCTATGGTAAGGTGTTAGGTCTCCTTGGTTTTAGAATGAATCTTCGACTATAGATTCGGAGGAATTTATTCATACCCACGAATTGAGCAAGTGACTCAAAATTCGGAATTTATTGAAATGACTAAAAATACTGGAAATAATGATATGGTTAAACTAATCGGAATGATTTTATTGAGCAAAAAGGGCTGAAGTATCCTCGGACACCGGGGTTTGCAAATCAACAAGATCAATGGATAAACCTTTGAGTTCTGAAATAAATGAAGTGATTGGAGGTGCCGAAATTTTTGGATGGCTGAAACACCCACGGGTACTTAAATGATTGAAATGCTATAAATGGTTCAATTGATAGAAATGATGGATATTGTAACACCCGTGTCTTGGGCCTAGGAGTTAGCCGGGTTATAATTCGAGTCAATAAAATTTAATTAAAATAATTCAACTTCAAGTAGTGACCTAATTAAGCTTCATTTGAAAGGGGAGGGACCAATGTTGCAATTTTACCAAAAACTTTTAAAAAGCTAGACTACTTTAACAAAAAAATTGTCTTCCCTCTTTCCTATCTCCTTTTCATGTTAAAACCCCATCTTCTCTTTTCAAACTCTCCCAACACTACAAACCCTATTCCATTCATTTTCTTCCTCAATCCAAGACGTTTTTCAAAGGTAATTATATTTTCTAACTCTCCTCTTCAATCTCTATCTAACCATGGTCTTGAATTTCAAAAATTGTGGGTTTTGAAAATTAGGGTTCATATGAAATTTGGGGATTTTGATGGGGCTTTTTAATTTGTTTTGTTAAATTATGTTGGGGGTTTGTTTAAGCTTGATGAAATACACCACATACTTAAATTTGGTTGGATTTTGATAGAATTTCGTAGTGATGTCTTAGGGTTAGATTTAAGGTTGTAAAACTTGAGTTTTTGGTGGGTTTTGTGTTGAAATTGATGGGCTGTTGGTTTACCTATGGTATGAGAGTGTTTTGGGATGCCTTGGAAGCCATTTGGGTGTTTGGAAGTGGGTTTTTCAGCAAGGGTTTTGGGAAGCACGAAAATTGAGTTTTGGGAGATTTTATGATTTGGGGAATTTGTGAAATTTGGTATATGTTGTGAAGTGAATTGATAGTTGAGCTTTAGCATTGAATTGTGGTGTAATAAGTGTGTTTTGCTTGGCTAGAAGCAAGGGGAAACGTTGAAGGAGCTTTGGGACCGAATCCGGGTGCGTAGGAGGATTGTTCGATTTGCTAAGGAAGGACGATGAGTGGTCTAAACTTGTTTTAAAGTTGGTTCGAGCATGAGTAGTGTGTGTGTGTGCAAGTGTGCTTGGTAGGCCACTTCCTTTTAATCCAAGTAGTTAACTTAGTCTAATTTCCTTAAATGCTATGTGCTTGATGACTATGCTCAAATGCTTGTGATTAGATGGTGCATGTATATGTATATCATGATGTGGATATATGTGTTGAGCATGAATGTGTTGATGATATGTGGTTGGTGATACATGTTGTGGTTATAGTAATTGGCACTAAATAATTACCGGTTGTAAATGATCGATCATTAGGATAGTGTGCACACAAATTGAGTCAAAACGTACGTGGCCTTGATGGCGTTAAGTCATCAAGGAGGAGTACGGTGATGTAGCATTCCACCGGAAGCTTATTATATTTCTACGGGATGATGAGTGGAATCCCATCCGTAGGGCATGTGGCGATGAGTGGAATCCCGCACATGCAAGATCCGGTGATGAGTGGAATCCCACCGAGGTAAAGTGTTGTCAAGGTTTTAATCCGCACAATCGGGGTAATTAAAGTGGCCAATTAAACTTGTTCATGAATTGTGATATATGATGGTGATATGTGGTTTTGATATATGGTATTGCATGATGATCTATAATGATGCTTAATCTTGCTAGGAATGAGAGACCATATTTGCCACTTGAAAGACTAGCTAGGTCTACTTGGTTATATGCAATGCTTGATATGTATGAGATTAGGATTACATGCTTGAACCCTGCATTGTTGTCGTTTTTCGCTTTAGAGCACCCTCACTAAGCTTATAGCTTACGCTCTCAATGCTCAACAATGCAGATCATTAGCGTGGTGTTAGCTCGAGGCAAGGCAAGAAGGGCATCCAAGTTTGTAGCTCAAGTATGGCTATCGATTTTGTAATAGCTAGCAATGTGGCAAGGGTCTTTGAATGAGCGTGTGTGACTCATTTGTTTGATGTTGTTTTTGGTTTGATCATGGGTTGTAAGCATGTTATACTAATTTGAATGTTTGATGTTTGATAGCATGTTTTAGAATGCTTAGGTTGCATAGTGTATGAGTGCAAACCTTTCAAGATGTCTTGTTTCTTCTAAGGTCCTTTGTGTTTTGAGTATGCCAATATTGCATGAATTGCTCTTAAACTAGAATGCTATGTATGAATGCTTAAATCCATGTTTGATTGACTCCCTTGGCTTAAATATGTATGCTTGTATGGTTGGCTTGCCTTAGGGATTGATGATAGTGTGTTGGTTGAAGTGTTAGAGGGATTTAGGGGCCTCCTTGTGCTCTAAATCAGCTCAAATCTGCAGTTTCGTAGCTGGGGTATCGATACCATTGATCTGGTATCGATACTACCCTGTGGTTTCAGGCCTCGTGTATCGATACTCGAGGGGAGTATCGATACCTTTTTGGCCACTGGAGCCACTGTCGATTTCGGTATCGATACTGGCCTCTAGGGTATCGATACCGTTGTCTTGGCTTTGACCGTGGGAAGTCAACTTTAGGGGAGGGTATCGATACCCTCATCTGGGGTATCGATACTGTCTCCTCAGGTTGACCAAACCCTGTTGACCTAGTCAAAGGGGTATCGATACCCCCTCTAAGGGTATCGATACCGCCTGCAGTTTAACTTTAAAAATGGGCTTTTAAGTGTTAGTTTGGGTTCGATTGATTGTTTCGTAAATACTGTTCCGATGTATGATCACCTAGGATGTAATTCTCATCTAGACAACATTAAAATGAAAAAAAATAGGGTTGCTAACCGAGGGAGAGTTCCTTAGGGAGTTTTCACTCGGTTTTCCCCGTGTAGCTCACTCGGACCGGTCATCCGGCCAGACCAGAACGAGGGGGTTACATTTGTTGGTATCAGAGCCTGAGGTTACCGAGACCTCGGGCAGGTAAGTGGGGTAAGATTAATGTGTTAAATGCTTGTGTTGTTCGATGCATGATTTGCCATGAATCCTTGATGATTGATTTATCGTATGATGTTTTGAATGCATGAATGGTCGTGTCTCGTGTGAGTGTGTGCCCATTGCTACTACTACTTAATTTAAAAAGGATTTTTGAAAGAGGAATACTTGAGCACTATTGGACCCTTGCTTTGGCTAACGTAATCCTATTGTTTCTTGTTGTAGTTTATACCTTGCTAGTTGAACCATGAGACCACGTGGGAGGCCTAGGATGGTTCGACCGGAACCACGGGCAGAGGCTCCGAGAGTTGAGCCAGTTGTGAGAGTTGAGGCTCAAGTGGGAGAGCCAGTGGTTGGAGTTGGAGCTCCTCCACCACCTCCACCACCACCACCTCCTCCACCAGGAGTGGGAGGCGAGGCCGGGCCCGAAGGAATGGGACCACAAGGAGGCCAAGGTGGCCAAGGACCGGCTGGAATTGACTTAGCTCCGTTGGTTCAGGCAATAGCCGGAGCGTTCCAGGCTGCAGTTGCTGGGGGTCAGGCAGCTCATCATTAGGGTGAGGGCACCGGGTTGCCATTAGAGAGACTTCGGGGCCTTGGGGCCGAAGAGTTTAGAGGTGCTACTCCGGAGAGGTCAGAGATATGGTTTGAGAAGACCGTCCGTATCCTTGCTCAGATGGGGTGTACTGGTGATCGTAAGTTGGGCTGTGTTGAGTCCTTGCTTCAGGGTGATGCCTACACCTGGTGGGTCACCGTTACTTCGGGGATGGATGAGACTGAGATCACTTGGGAGTTCTTTGAGACAGCTTTCCGGAAAAAGTATTTGGGTCCGCGATACCTCGATGAGAGGAAGAGAGAGTTTATGGCATTGTCTCAGGGGAGTATGTCCGAGACTGATTATGAGATCCGATTCGTCAGACTGAGTTAGTATGCACCTGAACTTGTACCTACTGAGGTGGAGCATTGTAACCGCTTCCGATATGGGCTGAATGAGGAGATCAAGACTTATACTCTAGCTTCTGATTACTTTGATTTTGATGTCTTGGTCTCGAGGGCCAAGGACTTGGAGCACAGTTTGAGTTTGACCAGGCGGTCAGGTGGATCTAGTTCAGGTAAGAGGTCCAGCAACTTTGATAGAGGAGATGCCAAGAGGCATCAGGACAACCGGCATCACTATGATCATAGGCGTGGTGGCAGTAACCACGGTAGGGGCCACCAGGGCCAGAGAGTTGGTGGGAAGTTGCCCACGTGTGCTTCCTACGGGAGGAACCATACCGGTGAGTGTTGGGGAAATTATCACTCTTGTTGGAGTTGTGGTTCTAGAGACCACATTAGGCGTGACTGTCCACATCAGGTGGGACAGGCACCAGCTCAGGCTCCTGCTAGAGCCAATGACTTTCAGAGAGGCCGCGGGCGCGGTAGAGGAAACTTCCAGCCAAGGAACAATGGTCAGAGAAACTTAGCTCATGTAGTTGCAGTCCAGCCGGAGGGCGGAGGACAGGCTAGGGTTTACGCTCAGCGCGGGGAGCAGCATGACACCGATGTGATCGCAGGTAATTTCTCGATACAGTCTTTGGGTTTGCTTTCTTTGATTGACTCTGGGTCTACACATTCCTACATATTGAGTGAGCATGCACAGTCTTTGAATTTGCCTTGTGACTTGTTAGAGGTAGGAGTTAGTGTTACTAGTTCCTTTGGGGACACGGTAGTGGTTAGGAAGATGTACCGAAGGTGTCCGTTGATGGTTCAGGGACATGTGTTTCCAGTGGATATGATGGAGCTTCCCTTCTATGGTTTTGATGTGATTCTGGGTATGGACTGGCTTACAGAGCATAGAGCTAGGATAGATTTTGAAACTAAACAGATTTCTTTGAAGCTCACAGATGATTATGAGATTGTTGTGGTGGGTGAGAATGTGAAGTTCTTGTCCAATGTGGTTTCAGTGTTAGAGGCTAAGAGGTTAGTGGAGTTGGGGTGTGAAGCATACTTAGCGTATGTGATGAACCCTAACATGAGTGAGGTTAGACCTCAGGACATCCGGACAGTATGTGATTTTCCTAGTGTGTTTCCGGAAGAATTGCCAGGGTTGCCACCGGACAGAGAGGTAGAGTTCAGCATTGAGACTTATTCTGATTCAGCTCCCGTTTCGATTGCTCCGTATCGTATGGCACCGAAAGAATTGAAAGAGTTGAAGACTCAGTTGCAAGAATTGACAGATAGAGGTTTTATTAGGCCTAGTTCTTCACCTTGGGGTGCACCTGTGTTGTTTGTGAAGAAGAAAGATGGGAGTATGAGAATGTGCATAGATTACAGACAGTTAAATCAGTTGACAGTGAAGAACAAATATCCGTTGCCTAGAATTGATGACTTGTTTGATCAGTTGAGAGGGGCGTCTGTCTTTTCGAAGATTGATTTGAGATCGGGTTACTACCAGCTAAAGGTTAGAGAGGTTGATGTACCGAAGACGACCTTTAGGACTAGGTATGGACACTATGAGTTTTTAGTCATGCCATTTGGGTTGACTAATGCACCGGCAACTTTCATGGACATGATGAATAGGATTTTTCATCAGTATCTAGATCAGTTTGTGGTTGTATTTATTGATGACATTTTGGTGTACTCGCGAACTGAAGAAGACCATGACCGACACTTGAGACTTGTTTTGAAGACTTTGCTAGACCATCAGTTGTATGCGAAGCTCAGCAAGTGTGAATTTTGGATACGAGAGGTAGTCTTGTTAGGACATGTAGTGTCAGCTGAAGGCATTAGAGTTGATCCGAAGAAGATCGAAGCCATTGTTGAGTGGAAGCAACCGAAGTCAGTGACAGAAGTACGTAGCTTCCTAGGCTTAGCCGGATACTATAGAAGATTTGTGGAAGGTTTCTCTAAGTTAGCCGCTCCATTGACACAGTTACTTCAGAAGAGTGTTCAGTTTGAGTGGACTGATGCAAGACAGAGAGCCTTTGAAAAATTGAAAGAAGCTTTGACCCAAGCACCGATCTTGATTCAGCCTGAGTCCGGGAAGGACTATGTGATTTATAGTGATGCCTCGTATGTAGGGTTAGGATGTGTTCTGATGCAAGACCGAAGAGTAGTGGCTTATGCCTCAAGACAGTTGAAGACTCATGAGCGCAACTATCCGACCCATGACATAGAGTTAGCTGCAGTTGTGTTTGCTCTGAAGATCTGGAGACACTATTTGTATGGTGAGAAATGCACAGTATACACCGACCACAAGAGTTTGAAGTACATTATGACTCAGCGAGATTTGAATCTCAGACAGTGTAGATGGTTAGAGTTGCTAAAGGACTATGATCTTACTATTGAGTACCATCCGGGTAAGGCCAATGTAGTGGCCGATGCATTGAGTAGGAAGGTGGCCGTGGACTTGAGAGCCATGTTTGCTAGATTGAGTTTGTCCGGGGATGGTGGCTTAGTAGCCGAGCTTCAGGTTAGACCTACTCTAGGTCAGATGATTCGAGAGAAACAGCTCTTAGATAGATCTTTGGCACCTCACGTGCAAGATATAGCCGAAGGTAGATCTTCAGACTACAGTTTCAGTTCCGATGGGGTCTTATGTTTCAAGGACAGAATAGTTGTGCCTGAAGACAGTGATTTGAGACGTACGATCTTGACTGAAGCCCACAGTAGTCCGTTTGCTATGCATCCTGGAAGTACGAAGATGTACCGTGATTTGAAGAATGAGTACTTTTGGGTTGGATTGAAGAGAGATGTAGCCGACTTTGTGAGTAAGTGCTTAGTGTGCCAGAGAGTGAAGGCGGAACATCAGGTTCCCTCAGGTTTGTTATAGCCGTTGAGAATTCCGGAATGGAAATGGGAGAACATCACCATGGATTTTGTTTCGGGTTTGCCTTTGACACCTACGAAAAAGAACTCAGTTTGGGTGATAGTGGATCGTTTTACGAAGTGTGCTCACTTCTTGGCAGTCAACACTACTTACACCTTAGATAGATTGGCCGATTTGTACATTGGTGAGATTGTGAGGTTACATGGTGTGCCGAAGTCCATTGTGTCAGATAGAGATCCACGGTTTACTTCGAGATTTTGGGAGTGTCTGCATACAGCTTTGGGTACCCGTTTGAACTTCAGTACTTCTTATCATCCTCAGTCAGATGGTCAGTCAGAGAGGGTTATTCAGATCTTAGAGGATATGTTGCGATGTTGTATCATTGACTTTCAGGGTACTTGGGAGAAGCATCTGCCTCTAGTGGAGTTTGCGTACAACAACAGTTTCCAGTCGAGCATTCAGATGGCTCCGTATGAGGCCTTGTATGGTCGAAAGTGTAGAACTCCAGTGTGTTGGGCCGAGTTAGGACAGAAACTGTTACCTATGCCGGATTTGCTAAAAGGGACAACCGACAAGGTAAAATTGATTTGCGATCGCTTGAAGGCTGCTTCGGATAGGCAGAAGTCCTATGCCGATTTGAAGAGGAAGGAAGTTGAGTTCTCAGTGGGTGAGAAGGTGTTCTTGAAAGTGTCTCCGTGGAAGAAAGTGATGAGATTTGGCCGAAAGGGGAAGTTGAGTCCGAGGTACATAGGACCGTATGAGATTGTGAAGAGAGTTGGTCCCGTTGCTTATCAGTTGCGCTTGCCATCCGAGTTAGAGAAGATACACGATGTATTCCATGTCTCCATGCTTCGTAAGTATAGGTCTGATCCATCGCATGTTATGCCCGTAGAAGAAATTGAATTGAATCCGGATTTGACTTATGAGGAAGAGCCCATCGAGATCTTAGCTTCAGACAGTAAGGTGTTGAGGGGTAGATCAATTGAGCTAGTAAAGGTGCGGTGGCAACGTAGAGGTGTGGACGAGGCCACTTGGGAGAGGAAGGAGGATATGGAAAAGCAGTTTCCGTATCTCTTTCAGTCAGGTAATTTCGGGGACGAAATTCCTTAAGTGGGAGAGAGTTGTAACACCCGTGTCTTGGGCCTAGGAGTTAGCCGGGTTATAATTCGAGTCAATAAAATTTAATTAAAATAATTCAACTTCAAGTAGTGACCTAATTAAGCTTCATTTGAAAGGGGAGGGACCAATGTTGCAATTTTACGAAAAACTTTTAAAAAGCTAGACTACTTTAACAAAAAAATTGTCTTCCCTCTTTCCTATCTCCTTTTTCATGTTAAAACCCCATCTTCTCTTTTCAAACTCTCCCAACACTACAAACCCTATTCCATTCATTTTCTTCCTCAATCCAAGACGTTTTTCAAAGGTAATTATATTTTCTAACTCTCCTCTTCAATCTCTATCTAACCATGGTCTTGAATTTCAAAAATTGTGGGTTTTGAAAATTAGGGTTCATATGAAATTTGGGGATTTTGATGGGGCTTTTTAATTTGTTTTGTTAAATTATGTTGGGGGTTTGTTTAAGCTTGATGAAATACACCACATACTTAAATTTGGTTGGATTTTGATAGAATTTCGTAGTGATGTCTTAGGGTTAGATTTAAGGTTGTAAAACTTGAGTTTTTGGTGGGTTTTGTGTTGAAATTGATGGGCTGTTGGTTTACCTATGGTATGAGAGTGTTTTGGGATGCCTTGGAAGCCATTTGGGTGTTTGGAAGTGGGTTTTTCAGCAAGGGTTTTGGGAAGCACGAAAATTGAGTTTTGGGAGATTTTATGATTTGGGGAATTTGTGAAATTTGGTCTATGTTGTGAAGTGAATTGATAGTTGAGCTTTAGCATTTAATTGTGGTGTAATAAGTGTGTTTTGCTTGGCTAGAAGCAAGGGGAAACGTTGAAGGAGCTTTGGGACCGAATCCGGGTGCGTAGGAGGATTGTTCGATTTGCTAAGGAAGGACGATGAGTGGTCTAAACTTGTTTTAAAGTTGGTTCGAGCATGAGTAGTGTGTGTGTGTGCAAGTGTGCTTGGTAGGCCACTTCCTTTTAATCCAAGTAGTTAACTTAGTCTAATTTCCTTAAATGCTATGTGCTTGATGACTATGCTCAAATGCTTGTGATTAGATGGTGCATGTATATGTATATCATGATGTGGATATATGTGTTGAGCATGAATGTGTTGATGATATGTGGTTGGTGATACATGTTGTGGTTATAGTAATTGGCACTAAATAATTACCGGTTGTAAATGATCGATCATTAGGATAGTGTGCACACAAATTGAGTCAAAACGTACGTGGCCTTGATGGCGTTAAGTCATCAAGGAGGAGTACGGTGATGTAGCATTCCACCGGAAGCTTATTATATTTCTACGGGATGATGAGTGGAATCCCGCACATGCAAGATCCGGTGATGAGTGGAATCCCACCGAGGTAAAGTGTTGTCAAGGTTTTAATCCGCACAATCGGGGTAATTAAAGTGGCCAATTAAACTTGTTCATGAATTGTGATATATGATGGTGATATGTGGTTTTGATATATGGTATTGCATGATGATCTATAATGATGCTTAATCTTGCTAGGAATGAGAGACCATATTTGCCACTTGAAAGACTAGCTAGGTCTACTTGGTTATATGCAATGCTTGATATGTATGAGATTAGGATTACATGCTTGAACCCTGCATTGTTGTCGTTTTTCGCTTTAGAGCACCCTCACTAAGCTTATAGCTTACGCTCTCAATGTTCAACAATGCAGATCATTAGCGTGGTGTTAGCTCGAGGCAAGGCAAGAAGGGCATCCAAGTTTGTAGCTCAAGTATGGCTATCGATTTTGTAATAGCTAGCAATGTGGCAAGGGTCTTTGAATGAGCGTGTGTGACTCATTTGTTTGATGTTGTTTTTGGTTTGATCATGGGTTGTAAGCATGTTATACTATGTTGAATGTTTGATGTTTGATAGCATGTTTTAGAATGCTTAGGTTGCATAGTGTATGAGTGCAAACCTTTCAAGATGTCTTGTTTCTTCTAAGGTCCTTTGTGTTTTGAGTATGCCAATATTGCATGAATTGCTCTTAAACTAGAATGCTATGTATGAATGCTTAAATCCATGTTTGATTGACTCCCTTGGCTTAAATATGTATGCTTGTATGGTTGGCTTGCCTTAGGGATTGATGATAGTGTGTTGGTTGAAGTGTTAGAGGGATTTAGGGGCCTCCTTGTGCTCTAAATCAGCTCAAATCTGCAGTTTCGTAGCTGGGGTATCGATACCATTGATCTGGTATCGATACTACCCTGTGGTTTCAGGCCTCGTGTATCGATACTCGAGGGGAGTATCGATACCTTTTTGGCCACTGGAGCCACTGTCGATTTCGGTATCGATACTGGCCTCTAGGGTATCGATACCGTTGTCTTGGCTTTGACCGTGGGAAGTCAACTTTAGGGGAGGGTATCGATACCCTCATCTGGGGTATCGATACTGTCTCCTCAGGTTGACCAAACCCTGTTGACCTAGTCAAAGGGGTATCGATACCCCCTCTAAGGGTATCGATACCGCCTGCAGTTTAACTTTAAAAATGGGCTTTTAAGTGTTAGTTTGGGTTCGATTGATTGTTTCGTAAATACTGTTCCGCTGTATGATCACCTAGGATGTAATTCTCATCTAGACAACATTAAAATGAAAAAAAATAGGGTTGCTAACCGAGGGAGAGTTCCTTAGGGAGTTTTCACTCGGTTTTCCCCGTGTAGCTCACTCGGACCGGTCATCCGGCCAGACCGGAACGAGGGGGTTACAGATATCCCGAGCTTCAGAATGACTGAAATGCCCCCTCTTGACTAGAATAAGTAAATCGCCCTTGATAAATTCTGAAAATGCCAATAAAGTTGAAAATGACTTAAATGCCCTTATGGGTTGAAGCATGACCCAGGTACGTCAATCACTCCTGATATTAATATAAGAATGGAAGTTTTTCCGCACAGAGTATTAGTTTGACTACTCTGTGGCAAGTCTTGTGGTGAAATATGAAAGCAATCATTTCGATATACGAAACAGCCTGATACGTTAGAAGGGTTGGTTAGTAATGCAACATTGGAATATGTTAGTTCGAATAGTTTTGGAGGCTCGATAAACTTCTGGAAATTTTAAATATCGTGAATCATAATTTCTTCATGATTGGGCTAAGTTACAAAGTCCCCTATAATAGTTAAATGACCAAAATGCCCTCAATGGCCAAAGTGATCAAAATAACCCTGAATGTATCTGATATCGTGAGAGATTTTGACATGGAAACCTTTGAATGCTTGGTTGGAAACCTGCTGAGCAACTATCACTTTTCGAGCCACTATTTACGCCCTGTTGGTATAAATTACCAAAATGCCCGTGTATGATAAATGACCATAATGCCCCTAGTAGGCTTAAATGGCTAAATCACTCATGATATGCCTAAACTCTTAAGATCTTGATGTATCATCTCCTAACTATATGGTTTGAACCGTTAGTACAAACCCCTCTTTTAATAGGGGCCTTGTTTCAAAGATCCGTTCAATTGTCAAAAGCTTAATGTGTTCTTTTCCGTAAATGTCAAGTATCTCCAAGGAATGAATTGTTCCACCTAGTGTGTTCCATATGTGCCACATGACTGTTTTGCATACTGTTTTACATGTTATAATACCGATCACGTGCACTTGATTGACATATATGAACTCACATGACATGTTTTATAAATTAAGCATGATCGTACTGTATTTCTGATATATGCATATGCACCCGATATGACAAACATGCAGTATGGATAAGATATTACTAAAAATACAGTTATTGATTAATGAACTATTGATGATCTGATTCACTGGGGATTGGCCATGATATGAAGTTACCGTCGGCTCAGCCCTGATCCAGCTGGTAAGTCCGCCCGTATTCGGATCCTAAGCTTCGGCTAGGTCCGCCCGTTTTCGGATCCTAGGCTTCGGCCAGGTCCCCCCGTTTTCGGTTCCTATGCTTCGGCAAGGACCGCCCGTATTCTAAGGTATATCCTTAGGATGGTACCCACGCCCAATGGGCTCGGGTTAATGCCTGTACATGATACCGCACTGGGGAAACTATATACTGGAGTATGGTTGGAGGGTAAATATAGAATTCAAAATGAACTTTATGGATACTTGAAACAAATGTATTTGAAATAAAAAGATTTACTGCACTGTTACATTTCATGCATTAACGTTGCACCGTTGGAACACACTAGACACCAAACTCTCTGATTCCTACCTCATATGTTACCAGCCTATATAATTCCCGTCTACTTCTCAAGGTCTGATTAAAGAACAAATACCGTTATTCTCAAGTATGATGCAACCTCGAAATAGTAGAACAGTAATGGAGACTATTACCGCGTGGAACATCATGAAAATGTTATGCCTACCATATATCTGCATAAGCTTATAGCATCTTTTGGTAGTTTTGTATTACTGAGCTTTTCCAAGCTCACGTTGTTTTTACCATCGCAGGTTAAAGGAATATATCATGGCATAACGTTTGACGTCAGTGTTTGGAGTTCTCTCGGCGTTGCTTTTGGAGTACGGTACTGTATAGTTAGTGGGCATGTATGTCATGTACTGTTTTATGACAATGTTTGTAAAATACTTTATGAAGTTTTTATTATGTGTTTAAATGACATACCGAAATGATATTTTTAAACAGAAGTTGGTTTTACAGTTTAATAAGTGTTTTGAAGAAAAAAAATGTTTTTATGTGTATTTTTATTATGGGTCGCTCTTGTGACCCTAATGTGACTTCCTAGGATCCGTTGTAACGCATAGGCGGGTCTAGGGGGTTACATTAGGTCACTCAATTATTAAAAATTACACTCAGGTCACTCAATTATGGATAATGTTACATTTGGGCCAGTCAATTATGTCCAAGGTTACATTTGAGTCACCCTTCATATTTAAAAAGTAAATAAATTTCATCATTTTTTTCCAAATCACTTGTATACCCTTGTTAACACTAGAGTACTTCATTTGAAATGATTAATTAATATAATACATAAATTGATATACTTTCTTTTAAATATATAGGGTCACCCAAATGTATCCTTACCCATAATTGAGTGACCCAAGTGTAACTTTTAATAATTGGATGACCCGAATGTAACTTTACCCATAACCGAGTGGCCTAAATATAACTTTTAATAAATTGGGTGACCTAAATGTAACCTTAGCCATAATTGAGTGACATCCATTGTAGTTTACCCAAACTTTAAATACATGTAATAAACTGCATTTCAATAAATGGGAACTAATGGCTAATGCTAGGGAAACAAAAAGTAAGAGTGAGCCTTTAATTTAATATTTCAACTAAATACCAATTGAAATTCACGCCTTTAATTCAATTAGTGTATATATAAACCATGAACCATCAAGCAATCTATCCACAAGAAATTCCTTGTAAGAAAATACTTGAAAATAACAATTTTGGCTGATAAAAAAAAGAAAATATTGGATAACATGGCCAGATTTACTGTCACTCACGCTGTCATCCTCGCCCTATTTTTCACAGTTTTGTTTTCTTCATCCCTTAATCTAATTTATTTATAGTTTTTTTCTTTAAAGAATTCAATTTATATTTATTTTGCAGTTATTACAATGGTACGTGAGATTGAAGCAAAACAATGCGTAGAGTTCTCACAAATAGACACTTGCAACCTTCTCAAATGCAAGGCCACATGTTTACAGAAGCACAATTCTAGCCTAGCGGAATGTGTTGTGAGTGGAGGAACACCTCTGAATCCTACTCTCAAGTGTCGTTGTTTTTATACATGTTCTTCTTAGTTTTATTTTCAATATCATATATTTTTATAACTATTAATTAATAAAAGCACGAGTTGTTCTTATTTATGAATTTGTTTATTTTTCGGATTCATACTTGATAGTATACAATTTTATATGCTGCTATTCATATTAATTATTTACTCGATTTCAAAGAACTCAACTAGACACGATTGAACTTAACTCAGATACATGGAATGACCTGGCCTAAATTCCATTTAAACTCGGTTAGGAACAGACTTGATGTCCACAAGAACCAGAATTAACTCGATAACTAACTGACTCGGACACAAACATAGTATTGACCCAACCAAAAATTGACAGACCATAATCGAAAATGAGTTTGAGTTGGTTTCAAACCGATGTTGACATAGACCCAAGTCAACTCGGACCCAACCTGAATCGAGTTGAACTATTGACTTCAAATGACATAATTTTAACCGAATATGGACCAAGCTGATGTAATCCGACCTGAAGCCCATCAAATTACTCGATTTTACATCTCCAGTTATGAGAAAAATTAAGATTCTAAAACATTAAATTGTTTTTAAAAATATTAAATTATTTATTCACACAAGGAAAAAAATCCAAAACTTAATTCAAAGTTATTGTATACCTCACCAAGCCCGAAAATGTCTTCAACGAATGTTATAATATCAACCAATAATATATGACTTAAATAACATTATATGTATGCATTCTTAAAATTTAACATTCGATATGTTTAATGTTGAAAATTTTCTCCACAATCTTTATTTTATGAGATTAGATTAAGCGCAAACAATATTGCTAAAACAATAAAATTTGAAAGAATAAATTGGGTTGACAATTCAGATATTCACCCCGAAAAAGAATTACCCGGGATCTTTTCAATTTTTTTTGTTTATTTTCAAATAATATTATAGATTTAAAACATAATGTCGCTTTCGTTTAATAAAAAGATCAAAACCCTTTAAACTTTGGGATCTAAGCTTCAAGTTTTATCATATATGCATTGATCCATAATTATACGAAAACTTGAGAGTGTAAATTTGACTGTGTTTTTGAGTATTTTCTTAAGAAAATGTTACGAGAAATTTTTTTTGCGGATAGATATCTTAGAGATTTAGTGCTTATATAAATACTCTGTGCTATGCATGAACTAATGGAGTTACCCTATAGAAAGATATTAATTTCCATCCTTTGATTTGGAAACAGAAGTGAAAAAATTAATTAAAAAAACCGTAGTATGTCCAAACTTTAAGGGTAAATTGAAATGGAGGTCACTTAATTATGGGTAAGGTTACATTTAGGTCACTCAATTATTAAAAATTACACTCGGGTCACTCAATTATGGATAATGTTACATTTGGGCCAGTCAATTATGTCTAAGGTTACATTTGAGTCACCCTTCATATTTAAAAAGTAAATAAATTTCATCATTTTTTCTTCCAAATCACTTGTATACCCTTGTTAACACTAGAGTACTTCATTTGAAATGATTAATTAATCTAATACATAAATTGATATACTTTCTTTTAAATATATAGGGTCACCCAAATGTAACCTTACCCATAATTGAGTGACCCAAGTGTAACTTTTAATAATTGGATGACCCGAATGTAACTTTACCCATAACCGAGTGGCCTAAATATAACTTTTAATAAATTGGGTGACCTAATGTAACCTTACCCATAATTGAGTGACATCCATTGTAGTTTACCCAAAATTTAAATACATGTAATAAACCGCATTTCAATAAATGGGAACTAATGGCTAATGCTAGGGAAACGAAAAGTAAGAGTGAGCGTTTAATTTAATATTTCAACTAAACACCAATTGAAATTCACGCCTTTAATTCAATTAGTGTATATATAAACCATGAACCATCAAGCAATCTATCCACAAGAAATTCCTTGTAAGAAAATACTTGAAAATAACAAACTTAGCTGATAAAAAAAAGAAAATATTGGATAACATGGCCAGATTTACTGTCACTCACGCTGTCATCCTCGCCCTATTTTTCACAAGTTTGTTTTCTTCATCCCTTAATCTAATTTATTTATAGTTTTTTCTTTAAAGTATTCAATTTATATTTATTTTGCAGTTATTACAATGGTACGTGAGATTGAAGCAAAAGAATGCGTAGAGTTCTCACAAATAGACACTTGCAACCTTCTCAAATGCAAGGCCACATGTTTACAGAAGCACAATTCTAGCCTAGCGGAATGTGTTGTGAGTGGAGGAACACCTCTAAATCCTACTCTCAAGTGTCGTTGTTTTTATACATGTTCTTCTTAGTTTTATTTTCAATATCATATATTTTTATAACTATTAATTAATAAAAGCATGAGTTGTTCTTATTTATGAATTTGTTTATTTTTCGGATTCATACTTGATAGTATACAATTTTATATGCTGCTATTCATATTAATTATTTACTCGATTTCAAAGAACTCAACTAGACACGATTGAACTTAACTCAGATACATGGAATGACCTGGCCTAAATTCCATTTAAACTCGGTTAGGAACAGACTTGATGTACACAAGAACCAGAATTAACTCGATAACTAACTGACTCGGACACAAACATAGTATTGACCCAACCAAAAATTGACAGACCATAATCGAAAACGAGTTTGAGTTGGTTTCAAACCGACGTTGACATAGACCCAAGTCAACTCGGACCCAACCTGAATCGAGTTGAACTATTGACTTCAAATGACATAATTTTAACCGAATATGGACCAAGCTGATGTAATCCGACCCGAAGCCCATCAAATTACTCGATTTTACATCTCCAGTTATGAGAAAAATTAAGATTCTAAAACATTAAATTGTTTTTAAAAATATTAAATTATTTATTCACACAAGGAAAAAAAATCCAAAACTTAATTCAAAGTTATTGTATACCTCACCAAGCCCGAAAATGTCTTCAACGAATGTTATAATATCAACCAATAATATATGACTTAAATAACATTATATGTATGCATTCTTAAAATTTAACATTCGATATGTTTAATGTTGAAAATTTTATCCACAATCTTTATTTTATGAGATTAGATTAAGCGCAAACAATATGGCTAAAACAATAAAATTTGAAAGAATAAATTGGGTTGACAATTCAGATATTCACCCCGAAAAAGAATTACCCGGGATCTTTTCAATTTTTTTGTTTATTTTCAAATAATATTATAGATTTAAAACATAATGTCGCTTTCGTTTAATAAAAAGATCAAAACCCTTTAAACTTTGGGATCTAAGCTTCAAGTTTTATCATATATGCATTGATCCATAATTATGCGAAAACTTGAGAGTGTAAATTTGACTGTGTTTTTGAGTATTTTCTTAAGAAAATGTTACGAGAAATTTTTTTGCGGATAGATATCTTAGAGATTTAGTGCTTATATAAATACTCTCTGCTATGCATGAACTAATGGAGTTACCCTATAGAAAGATATTAATTTCCATCCTTTGATTTGGAAACAGAAGTGAAAAAATTAATTAAAAAAACCGTAGTATGTCCAAACTTTAAGGGTAAATTGAAATGGAGGTCACTTAATTATGGGTAAGGTTACATTTAGGTCACTCAATTATTAAAAATTACACTCGGGTCACTCATTTATGGATAATGTTACATTTGGGCCAGTCAATTATGTCTAAGGTTACATTTGAGTCACCCTTCATATTTAAAAGTAAATAAATTTCATCATTTTTTCTTCCAAATCACTTGTATACCCTTGTTAACACTAGAGTACTTCATTTGAAATGATTAATTAATCTAATACATAAATTGATATACTTTCTTTTAAATATATAGGGTCACTCAAATGTAACCTTACCCATAATTGAGTGACCCAAGTGTAACTTTTAATAATTGGATGACCCGAATGTAACTTTACCCATAACTGAGTGGCCTAAATATATGATGAGTGCTCAAATATGACACATTTCATTTGTTATTTTTCTAGCTATTGGGACTTCTTGCTGCTTAATACATGTTGTTTTCGTTACATTTTGTGCAGGGACCCAATTCTGGAAATAGCAGTGAAAATGAGGCATTTCTGCAGTTTTTATTATAATTATGTCATGACTGGCATTATGGGCACGACACCGGGCACGACGCGTCTGACGTGGCAGTGACGTGGCGACTTCTAGAAGCTTCTGGAACGTTCATAGAGAGCTTATCAGCTTATCCGATTAGATTCCTGCATTTAAATTTTAAAACATTTGAATTGTTTTATCTTTTGTTTATTATTTTAAATTATATTATCACTTTATCTTTGTAAATCTAAGCCTATAAATACCACCCTTGGTAAAGGCTTAGATCATCCATCCATCCATCAATCATTTAGTTTTTTATCTTTGTAAACATTTTTAGTTTTAATTCAAGTTCATTTTCCTTTAATTTCTTGTTTTCATTTATTTTATGTTATTCAATTGTTTTTCTAAAACCAAGTTAAGCATGATAATCAATATCATGCTTAGCTAAATTTCTTGAGCCAAGAGTTAGCCAAATCAATTCTAATCGTGAGAATTGAACATTGCCTAAATTCCTTCGGGAATACATTTTTATCTTTCTGTTTAGATAGTTTGGCAATCGGCCTTACTAAAGTTTTTAATCGTTTTTCAAATCAAAAGAGCTCGTTGATCTGGAATCGTTTAAAGACATAGTTGGGAGGAAGGATCGGCCTGTGGCAATTTCGACTTCCTGTGAACACTCTTAGCGGCGGTCCGCTAAGGAAAGATAAAATCAGAAGCGATTCTACTTTTAGACAATTTCTGAGTCGGGCTTTTCCTGCTTTCAAAACTAAACACTTTAACGACGATAGACGTGGCTAATTTGTTTAAGAATCAACCTTCGAAGATAGTCTTGGGAGAATTGGTTACTCGAGAGAAAAGCAAGTTGCGACGGGTTGGGCCTCGCAGACTGTAACCGACATGATCCCCGAAGTAAAAATCTATTTCAATGATCGAAGGAATTGACAAGGCTAACTCGAGGCTAATTTGCACATTTGGTTTTTTTTCTATTATTTTCCTTAATTCTTGCATTTTATTTTTTTACTTCATTCGAAATCAAATATCACCCCCTTTTTTTTATTTCCTTGCAGATATTCCTGGGATTTCGGATTCAACAAATTCAAGTCAACAATTCCAGCTAATCTCCCTGCGGATCGACCCTCTTTCCCTATACTTATTTAATTTCTTATTTTATTTATTGCTGAAAGAGGTTAATTAATTTATTTATTTTGACCGGTTAAACGACGACTTGTCAAAATTGGCGCCGTTGTCGGGGAGATTTATTTTTGGCAATTTTTGACTGATTTTTGTTTTATTTTATGACCAGGAAGAATCCGGGTACTTTTGCTCCATATAACCCGGAAATCGAAGCAAGCGCTCGTAGAACTCACGGCGAAACCCTTCGACGAAAGAAACAACAAAGCACACGACGATCCGAACAAGAATCCACCTCCGAAACCACACCAATCGACGAACTTACACAAGAACCAGAACCGATGGCAGATCAAACAATTCGAGAGCTGAACGCAGCCCCTACCGTGCAACAACCACTCTGCATCGCTTTTCCTCAAGGCGATACTCCGTTCCAACTCAAAACGGGATTAATTCATCTACTCCCTACCTTTAACGGTTTACCTACTGAAAGCCCACATAAGCATCTTGCCGAATTTCATATGGTGTGCAGCAGTATGAAACCACAAGGAGTTTCAGAGGATCAGATAAAACTAAGGGCATTTCCTTTTTCTTTAGCCGGAATGGCTAAAGAATGGTTATTTTATTTACCTCCAAATTCTATTAATACATGGGCTGATCTTTCTCGTGTTTTTCTTGACAGATACTTCCCTGCGGCAAAAGTGACAGAAATTAGGCGAAACATATTGAGTATCCAACAAATGCACGACGAATCCCTATATGATTATTGGGAAAGGTTCAAGAAGCTGTGCGCAAGCTGTCCGCAACATGGCCTATCCGAGCAAACACTCCTTCAATACCTATATGAAGGAATGTTACCAATGGACAAAAAGATGGTAGATGCGGCAAGCGGTGGCGCGCTCGTTAACATGACTCCTACCGCAGCGAGGACATTAATCTCCACAATGGCTGCAAATTCGCAACAATTTGGTTCTGCAAGTGAACCCAGTCGACGGGTTCAAACAGTAAGCACAATTACATTAGAAAATAAGATTGATAATTTGACTAATATTGTGCATTCACTTGTTTCAGGGAAATTAGGAGCTGCCAAAGTTTGTGGAGTTTGTACCATGTCCGATCATGTAACTGATCTATGTCCCTTACTCCAAGATCCATCTAGTGCCCAAGTTAACGCCATACACAACTTTCTCGGACCTCCCCAAAGACCCTATAACCCACATAGCAATACATTCAATCCCGGTTGGAGAGATCACCCAAACTTGAGCTACGGTAATCAGAACCCAAATTACCAACCTAGGCAACAACCTCCCTACCAAAACCAAGCACCCCAAAAATCCTTGCTTGAGTCTATTGTTGAGAGATTGGCAGTTTCGCAGGAAAAATTCCAAACCCAAACACAATCCCACCTCCAACAAATCGACAAGCAAATAAGCCAACTAGCTCAAGCCATTAGCCGTATAGAATCCCAGGGAAAGCTACCATCCCAAACCGAAACCAACCCAAGGGAAAATGTTAGTGCGATAACTTTGCGTAGTGGTACAGTGATAACGCCTAAACCGCCCAAGCAAGATGAGCAAAAATCCGACGAGCAAGGCAACTCTTCGAAGGACCCGAATGAAAAGTCTCCACCCACTGCAGGTAACTCTAAATCTAATATTTCTGTTTCTACTTTCGAACATGTTCCTCCTTTTCCAGGTAGATTGGCGAAACGTGATAAAAAGGAGGAAGAGAAGGAAATTTTGGATGTATTCAAGAAAGTGGAAATTAATATTCCACTTCTTGATGTTATTCGAAAAGTGCCCAAATATGCAAGGTTCCTGAAAGAGTTGTGCACAAACCGAAGGCGATTGTCTGGGAATGAAAAAGTTAACCTTGGTGAGAACGTTTCAGCTATTCTTCAAAGACCATTGCCGCCAAAGTACAAGGATCAAGGTATGTTTGTGGTTCCTTGTAAAATTGGGAATGTTGGGATAAAAAGGGCGATGTGCGATTTAGGCGCATCTATCAACGTCATGCCGTTAAGCGTTTACAACAAAATTTCGACTGAACCATTGAAAGAAATGCGAGTGACGGTTCAACTAGCTGATCGATCAATCATCTACCCCGAGGGAGTACTAGAAAACGTGTTGGTACAGGTAAAAAATCTCATTTTTCCTGCTGATTTTTACATTATTGACATGGAAAATGATCGCAGCAATAACGGATCCGAAATCTTGCTTGGCCGACCTTTCCTATCAACCGCGCATACAAAGATCGATGTCCGCGACGGCATCTTAACTATGGAATTTGATGGGGAAGTAGTTAAATTTGATATGTATAAAGCTATGAAGTATCCTGATTCGGTCGCAAGTTTAAATTTCGTTGATATTATAGATCCGTTAGCTAATGATTTGATCGAAACTGATTTGTGTTATGAATTTTGTAGGGAATTCGCAGATCTCGACGATAAAAACAAAGGCGAAATCATTTCAAATCTTTCTTCCCTTTCTAATTTTCGATTAATTCCAATTCGAACTAAACATTTTCCATCAATTTTGCAGGAACCCAAGCCAAGGTTGGAATGGTTTGATTACATATTTTTAGGCGACAACCAAACTTTGCCAAACATCATCTTGAGTAAGTTGTCGTCTTGGGAAGGAGGTAGAAGCTTAGCTGTTGTTTTGAGCACAAAAAGAAAGATGAAGGAAGACGTTAAAACGACGAGCGATGGACATTACCGCTTATTTGAAGAACTTGCTTTTGAAGAACAAAAAATTTAACAAAGGTCGTCGAGCTAAACGACGTTAAACAAAGCGCTAAATGGGAGGCAACCCATTCTTTTTTATTTTCATTAATTTAAATTTCCTTTCTTTTTATATTTTATTTATTTTCCTTTATTTTTCTTTTTCTAATTACCTTAATAATTTTTCTGCAGGATTTTTTTTTCACACAGCAAGAACTCTTCGATCATAAGCTGCAGTCCCATTGAAAGTGGTGCACGATAGCAAAATCCCTTTCCACTTAATGGCTCATGATAGAAAACCCTTTCCAACCATTTTCAAAACCCATTGACCGGTTGCTTGGGAATAAAATAACGTAAGAATTGTTTTCAATTCCTTTCTTTATTTTCCCCCCTTTGAAACCTTTCCCCTTTTCCCTTTCTTTCTTTCCCGCAAAACCACCAAATCCCTAAAACACAACTCACTCAGCCGCCATGCCCCGCACCACGGAAAGCCCCCATTCCTACGGCTTCCACAACACCTCCGCCTTCACCCCCAACCATCGTCCGTCGTTTGCGTCTCTCCAACAACACAACCTTCATTCCGCCAATCCTCCACCGAATCTCCCCAAGCCACCCCTAATCATCTTCTTCACTTCATGACCACCAAAAACCGCACCCCTTCTTCCCCCACAAAACCGAACCCCACCACCACCAATGGTCCGCATATAACGCCAAGACCGGTGATGATTCATTGCGTCGGCGGCCTTCGTGGAGGTGCCCAGTGATTCCGACCAGTCCCCATTCCTCCTCCCTACCGTGGTGGTCGACGACCAGCAACCATTCGACGGGTGCCAACAAAAATACTAAACCATCTTTCGCTGCACCCTCTTTCGCACATCCGGCAGTCTATTCAAAGCCCTCTGCCGCCGCTGATCCGAGCCACTCATAGTGCATCATTCCCATCGACTCAATTTCATCACTCACGGGGAGTATCTTTTGCCCTTATTATCTTTTTATTTCCTTAATTTTTATGAATTGGGGCAATTCATTTAAGTGAGGGGGAGGGTAAATTACCACTTGTCTGCTTGTTTGATAATATGTTTTGATTTTGATTAAACCTTAAGATGATTTTTTTCTTTTTCTTTGGCCATTGCATTATATCCAGCATGTTATAATTGTTCTAGTGCTTAGGAATGATTGAATTGGAGCATTTTGATAATCAAATGATATGGGTAATTTGCAGTTTGACATCTCTTTTAATTACTCTTGATAGTGTTAATTAAATTTCTCGCCTAGCTTAATCAAATTAGCCCAATTTTGGTAAGATTTGAGCCTTGAGCATGCATTCTTCATATTATGCTTATTTCTTTTGCTTGAGAGTGTCATCCTGAATTTTAGGAATCTAGAACTTGTGGCTTGCTTACAATTCGAGACTACGCTAAGAACGAGGTGCTTTAAAATGATTTAGGCATTAGGCTTTGAACCTTTTCCTTCCCTTTCATTTTAATTTACCCTTTCTCATCGCCTAGTGAGCCTTTGTTAGCCTTACACCCCATTTCCTTGCTTAACCACTTTTTGATTGATCAAATGCTAGAAACTATATTACTAGGCAAATAAGGAGCTGCAATTCGAATAAAGGGCATAATTCTTCGAAATGAAAAAAAAAAGAAAAAAAAACAGAATAAAGGAAGCAATTGCTTCGGAAAAAAAGAGAAGAAAAAAAAATAAAAAACAGTTTCGAAAAGAAGAAAAGAAAAAAAAAAGAAAGAAAAAATGTGTGTTTTGCTTGCCCATTTTTAGCTCCTTTTTAATGTCTTCACTGCTTATGTTTGAAATATCTTGCTTTGATCATCTTCTTTTTCTTTCCATCTTTCTACCTTTTTTCTCTAAACCCTCATTACACCTTGAAGACCTAATGATTTTTGCACCTTGATTCTAATAAAGTAGTGGAGAATTGAACTTGTTACAAGCATATGGAAACCTTTATTCATGATTGACTTTGAGTGTTTCTGCTTCACTTTTACCTATAAACACTTTGAGTGCTCTTGAGTGTACCTTGGTGAGGATTAAGACTAGGTTAGAATTTGATTAATGCTTGATAGGTAATTGAAAGGGACAAGGGCTGCTCTTTGCTCATATCTATTTGGTTTTAATTATGTTTCTTTCATGAACTTCCTTTCGTGCTAGAACTCTTATGATTATGTTTGATGCTTGTAATGGTTGAGAAATGCATTCTTGGGTTTATGATTTTTTCGGACATACTTGAGGACAAGTATGAGACAAGTGAGGGGGAATTTGATGAGTGCTCAAATATGACACATTTCATTTGTTATTTTTCTAGCTATTGGGACTTCTTGCTGCTTAATACATGTTGTTTTCGTTACATTTTGTGCAGGGACCCAATTCTGGAAATAGCAGTGAAAATGAGGCATTTCTGCAGTTTTTATTATAATTCTGTCATGACTGGCATTATGGGCACGACACCGGGCACGACACGTCTGACGTGGCAGTGACGTGGCGACTTCTAGAAGCTTCTGGAACGTTCATAGAGAGCTTATCAGCTTATCCGATTAGATTCCTGCATTTAAATTTTAAAACATTTGAATTGTTTTATCTTTTGTTTATTATTTTAAATTATATTATCACTTTATCTTTGTAAATCTAAGCCTATAAATACCACCCTTGGTAAAGGCTTAGATCATCCATCCATCCATCAATCATTTAGTTTTTATCTTTGTAAACATTTTTAGTTTTAATTCAAGTTCATTTTCCTTTAATTTCTTGTTTTCATTTATTTTATGTTATTCAATTGTTTTTCTAAAACCAAGTTAAGCATGATAATCAATATCATGCTTAGCTAAATTTCTTGAGCCAAGAGTTAGCCAAATCAATTCTAATCGTGAGAATTGAACATTGCCTAAATTCCTTCGGGAATACATTTTTATCTTTCTGTTTAGATAGTTTGGCAATCGGCCTTACTAAAGTTTTTAATCGTTTTTCAAATCAAAAGAGCTCGTTGATCTGGAATCGTTTAAAGACATAGTTGGGAGGAAGGATCGGCCTGTGGCAATTTCGACTTCCTGTGAACACTCTTAGTGGCGGTCCGCTAAGGAAAGATAAAATCAGAAGCGATTCTACTTTTAGACAATTTCTGAGTCGGGCTTTTCCTGCTTTCAAAACTAAACACTTTAACGACGATAGACGTGGCTAATTTGTTTAAGAATCAACCTTCGAAGATAGTCTTGGGAGAATTGGTTACTCGAGAGAAAAGCAAGTTGCGACGGGTTGGGCCTCGCAGACTGTAACCGACATGATCCCCGAAGTAAAAATCTATTTCAATGATCGAAGGAATTGACAAGGCTAACTCGAGGCTAATTTGCACATTTGGTTTTTTTTCTATTATTTTCCTTAATTCTTGCATTTTATTTTTTTACTTCATTCGAAATCAAATATCACCCCCTTTTTTTTATTTCCTTGCAGATATTCCTGGGATTTCGGATTCAACAAATTCAAGTCAACAATTCCAGCTAATCTCCCTGCGGATCGACCCTCTTTCCCTATACTTATTTAATTTCTTATTTTATTTATTGCTGAAAGAGGTTAATTAATTTATTTATTTTGACCGGTTAAACGACGACTTGTCAATATAACTTTTAATAAATTGGGTGACCTAAATGTAACCTCACCCATAATTGAGTGACATCCATTGTAGTTTACCCAAACTTTAAATACATGTAATAAACTGCATTTCAATAAATGGGAACTAATGGCTAATGCTAGGGAAACGAAAAGTAAGAGTGAGCGTTTAATTTAATATTTCAACTAAATACCAATTGAAATCCACGCCTTTAATTCAATTAGTGTATATATAAACCATGAACCATCAAGCAATCTATCCACAAGAAATTCCTTGTAAGAAAATACTTGAAAATAATAAATTTCGCTGATAAAAAGAAGAAAATATTGGATAACATGGCCAGATTTACTGTCACTCACGCTGTCATCCTCGCCCTATTTTTCACAGGTTTGTTTTCTTCATCCCTTAATCTAATTTATTTATAATTTTTTCTTTAAAAAATTCAATTTATATTTATTTTGCAGTTATTACAATGGTACATGAGATTGAAGCAAAAGAATGCGTAGAGTTCTCACAAATAGACACTTGCAACCTTCTCAATTGCAAGGCCACATGTTTACAGAAGCACAATTCTAGCCTAGCGGAATGTGTTGTGAGTGGAGGAACACCTCTGAATCCTACTCTCAAGTGTCGTTGTTTTTATACATGTTCTTCTTAGTTTTATTTTCAATATTATATATTTTTATAACTATTAATTAATAAAAGCACGAGTTGTTTTTTTTATCAGCAAGCGATGTATATTATTAATGAAAAAATATACAACGCAAGTCGAAACAAGCGCCTCGTCAAAAACCTCCCTAATCCTAACGGAGGAAAAGAGTACGACATGTCGACTTAAAACAAGGACCCCTCCCCTTACAAAATCAGATCGAAGCATGAAATAGTGAAACACGAGACACCCCTTCCTTTGCTAACGCGTCAGCCAGTCCATTCGCCTCCCGAAAAATATGAGAAAAGCACACAGATCCTAACGGCAAAGTAGCACAGTCAATCACACGAAAGTACTCCCATAATCGCCATGGGCGGCGCTCCACCTGCAACACCCACCCAATTGCCACTTTGGAATCCAACTCAACAATAAGAGGACGATCAGCCCATTTAGACGCAACAAAGTACTCCAAAGCAAAAGCTATCGCCCGAATCTCGGCAACATTAGAATCAAGCGAACCAAGCGGCCCTGAAAACAAAGCGAGGATACGACTCTGAGCATCCCACAGCACTCCCCCGAAACCCACAGGCCCCGGCTTTCCACGAGCAGAACCATCCACTGAAAACTTTAAGGTCTCCCCGATCGGTGGTTCCCAATACACTCCCAACCGGACCAACGGTTTAACCAGCCCTTCCCGATACAAACTCAGACAGTCCCACCAAATAGCCTCACTAACCGATAACCCCTCCTTTAGGGTCTTCACCCAATAAAAGGAACGTAGCTTTACCAAGAAACCTATCTCCGCTGCCGGGATAAACTTACCATTAAACACAAAGTCATTGCGCGCAAGCCACAATGACCACATCAATGCCGCGACACTCGACACCCATAGCTTCCTCAAAGTGCCTGTAAACGAACAATGCATATCCGGAAGCAAGAAGTCATCTAATGATTTCAGCAAAGGCAAAGAAATCGCCCACCACCCTCGAAACCAATTCCACAAACCTTGTGCAAACGGGCATGAATAAAATAAATGCTCAATGTCTTCCTCCGACGCGCGGCACCATCTACATAAGCCTTGGCGTTCGCCCAAATCGATCCCACGCACCCGCAGAAACGCAAATGTGGGCAACCGACGCAACCAAGCGAACCACAGGAACGCCCGAACCTTTGGGGGAACCAAGACCTTCCACACAAAGCAGTCCCCAAAGTCACTTTCTCCCGCCTTGTCCAGCATAAGCAAGTGAGACAGCCCTTTGACGGAGAAAACGCCTGTTTATCCGGCGTCCAGACAAGTGTATCCAGCTCACCTCGTCGCAACTGTACACATCACACCAAAGACCGAAGATCATGTAGTTGCCGCACCTCAAAAGAACGTAGGCTACGGCGAAATAAATCCCCCCACCTATCATGCTGAAAATGTCCCTCTACAGCAACGTCCACTACTAGTGCTAACCGATCAATCACAAGCGAGAAAAGGCGAGGGAAAACATCTTTTAGCGGCTGCTCAACACACCAAGCATCAAACCAAAATAACACTCGTTCCCCCGAGCCCACCTTCCAAATAAACCGATTTTCACCCATATGTTTTTGCACACCCTCCGAGCTAACAGTCTGCACAATCTGTTTCCAAACTACAGACATCCGTCCCCTAGCCGAGTTATTAAACCTCCACCATTGAGCCGCCTCCCCATACTTGGAGACAATAATAGCTCGCCACAACGATGTTACATCACTCGCATATCTCCACGACCACTTCGCCAAAAGTGCCTTATTACGGACCTCCAAATCAGCCACCCCCAATCCGCCAAGATGGCGAGGGCGGCACACCAAACTCCAGCTCACTCTGCTCATTTTTCGCTGCAAATTGACCCCGCCCCATAAGAAAGCTCGCCTCAATTTATCAATGGCAGCAATTACCCCTTTCGGCACACGAAACAAGCCCATATAATATACTGGAAGTGAAGAGAGGACAGAGTTTACCAAAGTGACGCGTGCCGAAAACGATAACGATGTCCTCTTCCAACCTGCAAGCTTTCGGCGAACAAATGCGATGACAGGCTCCCATACAGCTATGTTTCGCGGATTCACCCCCAGTGGCAAGCCCAAGTACACAAACGGTAACTCCCCATGACGACAACACAATACATCTGCCATGGAAGCTACCAACTCCCCATCCACCCCAATCGAGTAAAGAGATGGCTTTGTAAAATTAATTCACAAACCTGAACACACCTGGAAGCAGCAGAGAAGCCTGCGAATGTTCAATGCCACGTCAACTGATGCTTCAAAAAATAGAACTGTATCATCGGCGAACTGAAGGTGTGTCAACGTCACCCCTGGAGCCACTGTCACCCCACGAATCAGCCCCATTATCTCTGCTTGTACTAACAGCCGATGCAAAGCCTCAGCAACTATGACAAATAATAATGGCGACAATGGGCAGCCCTGCCGCAATCCACGTCCCATGTCAAACTCCTTTGTCGCGCTCCCATTTAGCAATACAGACAACCGAACAGTTCCAATACACTCCCTCACCCATCCCCGCCACGTCTCACTAAAACCCATCGAGCACATGATTTGATCCAAAAACTCCCATCGGACACAATCATAGGCCTTCGCAAAATCGAGCTTCAGCACACATCCCCCCACCTGATTTTGCCGCATAGAATGTATTGTTTCATTGGCCAACAATATCCCATCCACTATCTGTCGACCGCGGACAAAAGCTGACTGATGGTCACTGATCAAACCGCCCAACACCCCTTGTAGCCTCTTAGCTAAAATTTTCGCCAAAATTTTATATATTGAGTTTAACAGGCTGATCGGTCGGTACTCATGCAAAGACATCGGTGAATCCACTTTAGGTAACAGCACAATAAAAGTGTTATTAACACCTACAGGCAACTTACCGGTTGAGAAAAAAGTCGCCAAAAACCGTTCCACATCACCACTTAAAACCTCCCAGCACCGCTTGAAGAACTCCATACTATATCCATCCGGACCCGGAGACTTCGACCCCTCACTCCCTCACACGACCATCCATGCCTCATCAGAAGAAAACGGCACAATCAAAGACAAATTCTCAGCTACACTTACCCTGCTAAAAGCTCCCTCGAACACCCAACTACATGATCTCTCTTCCGCAGCGAAATGCTTAGAGAAAAAGCTTACAACATGTTTGCGTAATTTTATCGGATCAGTGACCCAAACTCCACCAATAGTCAACCCCACAATAGAATTGCGTATCGCACGCAACTTCGCTGCCCTGTGAAAGAATGCAGTGTTCCGATCACCCAATTTCAGCCAAGTCGCTCGCGACTTTTGTCTCCACAGTGATTCTTTTCTGCGAATCGCACGCCACAAAGCTTGCAACCAAGCTCGCTTTCGATCACACAGCTCATCTCCCTCCCCCACGGCCAGCTCCTCCGCACCATTATCCAAGCATTCAATACGGCTTTGAATGTGGGAAATTTCCTTCTCAACATCCCCGAAGTCCGTTTCGTTCCATTGGCGCAGAAAGTTTTTCATATGTCTAAGCTTAACCGAAATGTTGGTATTGCCGACTCCCATACCTGTCAAACGGCACCATTCCTCTGCCATACGACTAATATTCCGTCTCTCATCCAACCATACATTAATAAACCGGAAAGGCCTAGGGCCCCAGTCAACATCATCGCACATTAACAAAATAGGAGCATGGTCCGAGATGCCTCTCGGCAAGGACAGCTGATCAATCCTAGCAAAACAGTCCAACCACCTTGCAGAGACAAAATACCTATCAATTCTACTCTTTCGATTCTCTCTACCAAACCAAGTAAACTGTTTTTCGCGCAACGGTATATCTATCAAGCTTGCGGCATTCACAAATGAAGCAAAAGAAACCATACCTCTCGACATTATGCTACAACCAGCTCTCTCTGACGGTCGCAGCACCGAATTAAAGTCGCCAACACACCACGATCCCGAATTACCTCCAATCACTGTCAATAAGCGTTGCCATAAAACTTCCTGTTCTGATACATCACAAGGTGCATATATTGCCATGACACAGCACACAAAATCCTCCGGCTGCCATCGCCCATGCAGCATAATAAAATGCCTCTCCACTTCAACCGCTTCCAGCACAAAGCGATCGCCTTCCCATATCACTAATAAACCGCCCGACGCCCCCACGGATGGCGAAAAGGAGAACTCAAAACCATCACTGTGCCACATTCCAGCAACAACCGACGGCAATATCTCCTCCAACTTTGATTCTTGCATTAACACCATGTCAAAACGCTGCTTCCTAATAACATCCCCCACCCGTCTACGCTTCAACAACGAACCCAACCCCCTGACATTCCAGCTCATTAGTCGCATTATTACAATTTTTGAATGCCGTCTTGCAGCACTCGTGACAAATCCTGTAAAATTTCTTCCTCTCGACCCAAAGACGTCACCCCCACGAGATTACCCAATGCCGCAGTCGTTGTAGCTTCACGATACAGTGCTTGCTGCCGACGATGGAAATCCGAATCTGTTAGCGAAGCATCAGCGACAATAACTTGTGATTCACAGCCACCGCTCTTCTTCGGTCAACCCCTTCCTTGCTTCAGACTTTTCACCACCCCGAATAATGCGTTCACTGATTTGGTTTTCTTTAATACCCCATTGATCCAAATAGGAATAGCAGGGTCTTTCTCACCACTTTGGCGTGCTGCCAAATCATCGCCCAGCTGTTCTACAGGAATTGGAATCAAACCGCTTTGATTAACAATGGTTGTCGCAATTGGGACGGAGACCAAATCATTCGCTGCGCAATTCCCAGTCACCGGTTCCCCCTGCTGATTGTGAATATCGGATACAATAACTTGCTTGTTTTGTTCAACCACTGGAGGTTGCTTGATCGGGTCACCCTCTACAGTTCCAGAGTTTTGAAATTCTATAACTCTAGGGCTCTTTTGAATATCACACATTCCTATTACCTGTAAAACTCCTTCCTGCCCGACAGCATTGCCGTCCACCATCAAGCCATTGTGCGACGGAACCGGTATGATACACCCAGGCGCGGCAGCCGGTGTGTCATCATCTACAACCTGATCCCCACGTTCACCATCATTCCATAGCTGGTTACATCTCCAGTCTTGCAGCCCTGTGCCTACATCCCCGGGTGTTTCATGTTGATCTGCATCTCCCATGTTCGATTCCGGTACATACTCCGACGTACTACAATCTGATGATCCGTCGGTACTAGTATCGTTTGTCTTCGTGCATTCGCAATTTACAGGAGGCCCAAAGATGGGCACCTCCTTGACAAAAATGGGATGCGAAATTCCCCCGACATCCAATACCATTCGAGTCTCAATGGATTCCATCGAATCCGTCTCAATCAATAACCAACCGCATTCGAACGATGTTGGCGATGATGTGTTGTTCGCCATCCGAACAAGCGAACCCCACGTCTTTGCGATGTTATCAAATGTCTCACTTGACCAAGCGTGAATTGGTACTCCTCGGACGGAAAGCCATGCCCGTCGAGTCTTTATTGTCATCCCCGGATCCCACCGTTCAAGCTTTGAAAAACACTCACCAAAGCTCGTCTTTGCCAGCACCTCTGCCATCGATTGTGCATCCCTGAACATTAGCAAAATTGCCGGTCCAGCAATTCTCAAAATGGACAATCCTTGGCGATCCGCAATATCCATCCTCGATGCCAATTCCTTTAAACAACAATGCCGACGACACCAACCCACCATAATGAATTTGAGGATCTTCTCTTTTGCTGCATCCACACTCCCTTGAATTACCTTTGCCGTTATATGAATCCTTTTCGAATTTACACTATGTCTTTCCGATGGCCCCTTTTCATCACCATTCTTCCGATCAGCCTCACCCAATCCCCTAATTCTAGATGATCCATGATCCGCGAATCTTGCCATACTCACCACCAATCGAGACCCATATATCCATTTATTGTTCAAACGTTCTATTGCCCGATCGGCATCTGCCTTACTCGCCATCCTCACAAAACCAAACCTCCCTCCATCCTTTGCCCTTTTCCGAGGGATGAAAGCGTCGAGCACCACACCATGACTATCAAACACTTGTCATAAGCCTTTCCAGTGCAACGTTTCCGATATCCTACCCACAAAGACTATCCTATCCCGCCGGCGACCATTCGCCCTCTCTCCGCTCATCTCCCCTCTCATTTAATTTACTCGATTTCAAAGAACTCAACTAGACACGATTGAACTTAACTCAGATACACGGAATGACCTGGCCTAAATTCCATTTAAACCCGGTTAGGAACAAACTTGATGTCCACAAGAACCCGAATTAACTCGATAACCAACTGACTCGGACACAAACATAGTATTGACCCAACCAAAAATTGACAGCCATAATCGAAAACGAGTTTGAGTTGGTTTCAAACCGACGTTGACATAGACCCAAGTCAATTCGGACCCGACCTGAATCGAGTTGAACTATTGACTTCAACTGACATAATTTTAACCGAATATGGACCAAGCTGATGTAATTCGACCCGAAGCCCATCAAATTACTCGATTTTACATCTCCAGTTCTGAGACAAATTAAGATTCTAAAACATTAAATTGTTTTTAAAAATATTAAATTATTTATTTACACAAGGAAAAAAATCCAAAACTTAATTCAAAGTTATTGTATACCTCACCAAGCCCGAAAATGTCTTCAACGAATGTTATAATATCAACCAATAATATATGACTTAAATAACATTATATGTATGCATTCTTAAAATTTAACATTCGATATGTTTAATGTTGAAAATTTTATCCACAATCTTTATTTTATGAGATTAGATTAAGCGCAAACAATATTGCTAAAACAATAAAATTTGAAAGAATAAATTGGGTTGACAATTCAGATATTCACCCCGAAAAAGAATTACCCGGGATCTTTTCAATTATTTTGTTTATTTTCAAATAATATTATAGATTTAAAACATAATGTCGCTTTCGTTTAATAAAAAGATCAAAACCCTTTAAACTTTGGGATCTAAGCTTCATGTTTTATCATATATGCATTGATCCATAATTATACGAAAATTTGAGAGTGTAAATTTGACTGTGTTTTTGAGTATTTTCTTAAGAAAATGTTACGAGAAATTTTTTTTGCGGATAGATATCTTAGAGATTTAGTGCTTATATAAATACTCTCTGCTATGCATGAACTAATGGAGTTACCCTATAGAAAGATATTAATTTCCATCCTTTGATTTGGAAACAGAAGTGAAAAAATTAATTAAAAAAACCGTAGTATGTCCAAACTTTAAGGGTAAATTGAAATGGAGGTCACTTAATTATGGGTAAGGTTACATTTAGGTCACTCAATTATTAAAAATTACACTCGGGTCACTCAATTATGGATAATGTTATATTTGGGCCAGTCAATTATGTCTAAGGTTACATTTGAGTCACCCTTCATATTTAAAAAGTAAATAAATTTCATCATTTTTTCTTCCAAATCACTTGTATACCCTTGTTAACACTAGAGTACTTCATTTGAAATGATTAATTAATCTAATTTATAAATTGATATACTTTCTTTTAAATATATAGGGTCACCCAAATGTAACCTTACCCATAATTGAGTGACCCAAGTGTAACTTTTAATAATTGGATGACCCGAATGTAACTTTACCCATAACCGAGTGGCCTAAATATAACTTTTAATAAATTGGGTGACCTAAATGTAACCTTACCCTTAATTGAGTGACATACATTGTAGTTTACGCAAACTTTAAATACATGTAATAAACTGCATTTCAATAAATGGGAACTAATGGCTAATGCTAGGGAAACGAAAAGTAAGAGTGAGCGTTTAATTTAATATTTCAACTAAATACCAATTGAAATTCACGCCTTTAATTCAATTAGTGTATATATAAACCATGTACCATCAAGCAATCTATCCACAAGAAATTCCTTGTAAGAAAATACTTGAAAATAACAAATTTAGCTGATAAAAAAAGAAAATATTGGATAACATGGCCAGATTTACTGTCACTCACGCTGTCATCCTCGCCCTATTTTTCACAGGTTTGTTTTCTTCATCCCTTAATCTAATTTATTTATAGTTTTTTCTTTAAAGAATTCAATTTATATTTATTTTGCAGTTATTACAATGGTACATGAGATTGAAGCAAAAGAATGCGTAGAGTTCTCACAAATAGACACTTGCAACCTTCTCAAATGCAAGGCCACATGTTTACAAAAGCACAATTCTAGCCTAGCGGAATGTGTTGTGAGTCGAGGAACACCTCTGAATCCTACTCTCAAGTGTCGTTGTTTTTATACATGTTCTTCTTAGTTTTATTTTCAATATCATATATTTTTATAACTATTAATTAATAAAAGCACGAGTTGTTCTTATTTATGAATTTGTTTATTTTTCGGATTCATACTTGATAGTATACAATTATTAAATGCTGCTATTCATATTAATTATTTACTCGATTTCAAAGAACTCAACTAGACACGATTGAACTTAACTCAGATACACGGAATGACCTGGCCTAAATTCCATTTAAACTCGGTTAGGAACAGACTTGATGTCCACAAGAACCAGAATTAACTCGATAACTAACTGATTCGGACACAAACATAGTATTGACCCAACCAAAAATTGACAGACCATAATCGAAAACGAGTTTGAGTTGGTTTCAAACCGACGTTGACATAGACCCAAGTCAACTCGGACACAACCTGAATCGAGTTGAACTATTGACTTCAAATGACATAATTTTAACCGAATATGGACCAAGCTGATGTAATCCAACCCGAAGCCCATCAAATTACTCGATTTTACATCTCCAGTTATGAGAAAAATTAAGATTCTAAAACATTAAATTGTTTTTAAAAATATTAAATTATTTATTCACACAAGGAAAAAAAATCCAAAACTTAATTCAAAGTTATTGTATACCTCACCAAGCCCGAAAATGTCTTCAACGAATGTTATAATATCAACCAATAATATATGACTTAAATAACATTATATGTATGCATTCTTAAAATTTAACATTCGATATGTTTAATGTTGAAAATTTTATCCACAATCTTTATTTTATGAGATTAGATTAAGCGCAAACAATATTGCTAAAACAATAAAATTTGAAAGAATAAATTGGGTTGACAATTCAGATATTCACCCCGAAAAAGAATTACCCGGGATCTTTTCAATTTTTTTGTTTATTTTCAAATAATATTATAGATTTAAAACATAATGTCGCTTTCGTTTAATAAAAAGATCAAAACCCTTTAAACTTTGGGATCTAAGCTTCAAGTTTTATCATATATGCATTGATCCATAATTATACGAAAACTTGAGAGTGTAAATTTGACTGTGTTTTTGAGTATTTTCTTAAGAAAATGTTACAAGAAATTTTTTTGCGGATAGATATCTTAGAGATTTAGTGTTTATATAAATACTCTGTGCTATGCATGAACTAATGGAGTTACCCTATAGAAAGATATTAATTTCCATCCTTTGATTTGGAAACAGAAGTGAAAAAATTAATTAAAAAAACCGTAGTATGTCCAAACTTTAAGGGTAAATTGAAATGGAGGTCACTTAATTATGGGTAAGGTTACATTTAGGTCACTCAATTATTAAAAATTACACTCGGGTCACTCAATTATGGATAATGTTACATTTGGGCCAGTCAATTATGTCTAAGGTTACATTTGAGTCACCCTTCATATTTAAAAAGTAAATAAATTTCATCATTTTTTCTTCCAAATCACTTGTATACCCTTGTTAACACTAGAGTACTTCATTTGAAATGATTAATTAATCTAATACATAAATTGATATACTTTCTTTTAAATATATAGGGTCACCCAAATGTAACCTTACCCATAATTGAGTGACCCAAGTGTAACTTTTAATAATTGGATGACCCGAATGTAACTTTACCCATAACCGAGTGGCCTAAATGTAACCTTACCCTTAATTGAGTGACATACATTGTAGTTTACCCAAACTTTAAATACATGTAATAAACTGCATTTCAATAAATGGGAACTAATGGCTAATGCTAGGGAAACAAAAAGTAAGAGTGAGCGTTTAATTTAATATTTCAACTAAATACCAATTGAAATTCACGCCTTTAATTCAATTAGTGTATATATAAACCATGAACCATCAAGCAATCTATCCACAAGAAATTCCTTGTAAGAAAATACTTGAAAATAACAAATTTAGCTGATAAAAAAAAGAAAATATTGGATAACATGGCCAGATTTACTGTCACTCACGCTGTCATCCTCGCCCTATTTTTCACAGGTTTGTTTTCTTCATCCCTTAATCTAATTTATTTATAGTTTTTTTCTTTAAAGTATTCAATTTATATTTATTTTGCAGTTATTACAATGGTACGTGAGATTGAAGCAAAATAATGCGTATAGTTCAAACAAATAGACACTTGCAACCTTCTCAAATGCAAGGCCACATGTTTACAGAAGCACAATTCTAGCCTAGCGGAATGTGTTGTGAGTGGAGGAACACCTCTGAATCCTACTCTCAAGTGTCGTTGTTTTTATACATGTTCTTCTTAGTTTTATTTTCAATATCATATGTTTTTATAACTATTAATTAATAAAAGCACGAGTTGTTCTTATTTATGAATTTGTTTATTTTTCGAATTCATACTTGATAGTATACAATTTTATATGCTGCTATTCATATTAATTATTTACTCGATTTCAAAGAACTCAACTAGACACGATTGAACTTAACTCAGATACACGGAATGACCTGGCCTAAATTCCATTTAAACTCGGTTAGGAACATACTTGATGTCCACAAGAACCAGAATTAACTCGATAACTAACTGACTCGGACACAAACATAGTATTGACCCAACCAAAATTTGACAGACCATAATCGAAAACAAGTTTGAGTTGGTTTCAAACCGACGTTGACATAGACCCAAGTCAACTCGGACCCAACCTGAATCGAGTTGAACTATTGACTTCAAATGACATAATTTTAACCGAATATGGACCAAGCTGATGTAATCCGACCCGAAGCCCATCAAATTACTCGATTTTACATCTCCAGTTATGAGAAAAATTAAGATTCTAAAACATTAAATTGTTTTTAAAAATATTAAATTACTTATTCACACAAGGAAAAAATTCCAAAACTTAATTCAAAGTTATTGTATACCTCACCAAGCCCGAAAATGTCTTCAACGAATGTTATAATATCAACCAATAATATATGACTTAAATAACATTATATGTATGCATTCTTAAAATTTAACATTCGATATGTTTAATGTTGAAAATTTTATCCACAATCTTTATTTTATGAGATTAGATTAAGCGCAAACAATATTTTTTTCGCTCAATCGTATGATTTTATTAAGAGAAAAAAATCATACAAAATAATCCAGACTCGGGCCTCATTAAAAACCTCCCTAAACCTAAATGGAGGAAAAGAGTACCCGAGTTGGACCCGGAAATACACACGATACCAAGAAACACCACCCCTCCCTCGGATCAACAAAACCTAAAACTGCACCCACCCTACCGAGAACAGCCTCACCGTAACCCACCCCACACCCCCTGCTGCTATCAAAGAAAAAAAAAAACAGTAGGTACGACGCACTCCCTGATGCTACCACGCACCCATCTCCCAATCCCGTATAGCACCAACGACCTCCATGTCCAAGTGCCAAACGCACGACCTGCTCATGCGATCAATCAAACCCCACACGCATCCAATCCCTCCTATCAACACCCCCCTTGGCTAGCATATCCGCAACACCATTCGCTTCACGATTGGCATGTTGAAAGGTGCAATTCACTACACGACATGCGCTATCAATCCTCCGAAACAACCAATAATACTTCTATGGTCTACTCTCCCTATTTAACACCCAAGAAAGAGCTACTAGCGAATCCGATTCAAACACACAAGGCCACCCCCTCCATTGTGAACCGCTAAACGCCTCAAGTGCATAACAAATCGCATGAATTTCAGCTTCATTCGAATCGAGAATCCCCAAAGGGCCAGCAAACATTGCCAAGAGCTTTCCCCCTTCATCGCGCAACACCCCACCGCAGCCCGCGAGTCCCGGCTTTCCTCTAGCTGAGCCATCAACATTAAACTTGACCATACTTGCCGATGGCGGTACCCAACTCACCCCTATCCGAGGTCCAAATGTCCTTCCCCTATGCTCACACCACCATGGGCAGTCCCACCACACCGATTCCACAAGCATGGCGTTATGATCCAGTACATTCACCCAAGAGAATGCTCGCAACTTAATGGTAAAAAATAAATCCGCCGGTGACAGCCTCTTGCCATTGAACAAAAGGTCGTTGCGAGCCAGCCATATCGACCACAAAGTCGCTGCACAGCTCGACATCCACCATTGTTTTACCACACCTCGAAACTGCCCATCAAGAAACATATGCACGAATGTCACTATCGACGCCGGTCGAACCATCTCCACCTTCCACCAATCCAAAAACAACGACCACACTTGCCACATCCACCGACAATGGAGCAAAATGTGGTTCGCCTCATCCTCCCCCTCCCCACACCATCGACAAGAAACATCGTGTGTCTCTTTTCAATATTGCTAAAACAATAAAATTTGAAAGAATAAATTGGGTTGACAATTTAGATATTCACCCCGAAAAAGAATTACCCGGGATCTTTTCAATTTTTTTGTTTATTTTCAAATAATATTATAGATTTAAAACATAATGTCGCTTTCGTTTAATAAAAAGATCAAAACCCTTTAAACTTTGGGATCTAAGCTTCAAGTTTTATCATATATGCATTGATCCATAATTATACGAAAACTTGAGAGTGTAAATTTGACTGTGTTTTTGAGTATTTTCTTAAGAAAATGTTACGAGAATTTTTTTTTTGCGGATAGATATCTTAGAGATTTAGTGCTTATATAAATACTCTCTGCTATGCATGAACTAATGGAGTTACCCTATAGAAAGATATTAATTTCCATCCTTTGATTTGGAAACAGAAGTGAAAAAATTAATTAAAAAAACCGTAGTATGTCCAAACTTTAAGGGTAAATTGAAATGGAGGTCACTTAATTATGGGTAAGGTTACATTTAGGTCACTCAATTATTAAAAATTACACTCGGGTCACTCAATTATGGATACTGTTACATTTGGGCCAGTCAATTATGTCTAAGGTTACATTTGAGTCACCCTTCATATTTAAAAAGTAAATAAATTTCATCATTTTTTCTTCCAAATCACTTGTATACCCTTGTTAACACTAGAGTACTTCATTTGAAATGATTGATTAATCTAATACATAAATTGATATACTTTCTTTTAAATATATAGGGTCACCCAAATGTAACCTTACCCATAATTGAGTGACCCAAGTGTAAGTTTTAATAATTGGATGGCCCGAATGTAACTTTACCCATAACCGAGTGGCCTAAATATAACTTTTTTACCGCTAAGAAATAAAGGGAAGACGGAATGGTTTCTCTACAGATTATAAACCCCGTTTTCTCTCCCATCTCGGTTTCTTCTGGTTTCAGGAAGAAAATTCTGAGCTTCAATACATGTAGAGGCTTGCAGGGCCAAAGATGTAGAATTCGTTGTGCCGGTGACAACAGAAGCAATGGTATGTCATCCAGTTTTTGAATTTATTTAGGCGGATTATGAATTGGGTGTTTTTGTTTTGGAGTAGGTGAAGAGCCGCCTGAGTCACTGTTTATGAAGGAGTTGAAGAGGAGGGGGATGACGCCCACTTCGCTGCTGGAGGATGCCAATTATGGGTTAAAAGAGGAAATCAAAACAGGGGAAGAAATGGCAAGTTTCTCTACAAGGAATGCGGTCTCAACTGATTACGACAAGTCCTTATCTAATCAAAGACAGCGCTCCATGGAATTGAATAGTGAAGGCCTTGAGGTTGGTGGATTTTATGTAATAATTTTTCATACATTCTGAATTGTAGTGGTAGCTTCATAATCTTAACGAGCTAGATTTGGGGTTTGATCTGCACTTGTTTCCTTGATTGGATTTTGAAGGGAAATGAGAACCAACTTTACTTTACTTCCGGGGTTCATTTATTTACTTCAAGCGATGTTGATAATTTGATTGGTGAATTTGTGAAGTTATGTTTGCATGGTTCAGGGGCTAGTTCCGCGGGCGAAACTGTTGCTAACACTCGGAGGAACTTTCTTCTTTGGCTTTTGGCCTTTGATCCTTTCGACAATCGTATTCTTTTCCGCTCTCTACCTCGTAAGTTGCCGTTCTTCTACTCCTGGATTTTGCTTGGCTTCGTTTGTTATAAAAACTACTATGCCCTGCAGTATTTCGGATCGTCGTTCATTCATGATGGAAGTGAGGCACCAGTTTCCCTGCCGCAATACATCGACCCTTATGTACTTCTGGAAGATGAAAGGATTCCTGGAACAGCCTCTCCTTTAAATTGAAGACCAACATACAGTGAAGTTTCTTAGGCTTACAAATTGCAGGCTTGTGTAGCATATTTCCTTCACCTACTCTACTTTCTTCTTTGTAAAATCCTCTTATATTAGTATCAACTTCTCACTCCAACTCAAACCTCTGTGCCTTTCCTACTGTTTTACACACCCTATTTCTTTGCCAAATTGGCTTGCTATTCTTCTTGTTCTTAACTTGGTATTCTTGCAACACAACCGGAAATAACCAAGGTATAATTCTTGTTCTTCCATTCGTGTGTTCCAAGAAACGCTCAACATCATTCATATGGTAGACTGAAGTTTTGAAGGAGATTTAAATGAGGGTTTGGAGCTTGGGGGAATCCTTTGCAACTCCTATTTTCGTTCTTATATTTTATATATTTATTTGTCATTCTTCTTGATCATTAATGAGTTGGGAATATCTTTTATATAAAAATAATTCTCGATTCAACCCTGATTCGGTCCGAGTTTAATATTTTAACATGATTTGACATGGTAAAAGTATAATCTAACCTGACTCAACCATGAAATTTTTACAAAAAATCCGACTAAACCTAATCCGCCTCGAGAAAAGTTAAAAATATATTAAATATAATATATCTAATTATAAATAAACCAAATTAAGAAATTTTCACCTAAATCCAAACTCGACTCAAATCTAAAATTTTAAGAAAAAAAAACATCCTTCTCTAATTGGGTCAGGACCCGACAAGATCGAATAATTTTTCCATACCTAACTGTATGCTTATAGGTCTTAAAGCTTGTGGTAGTGGGCATGAAACTTATAAACCCAAGCTCAGCCAGTTGGCCCAAGAAAGAGGGGGGATGTTTCAATGTTGGTATCCATTAGTCTGTATTCACTGTTAAACCGTAATTATTATTTGATATGCTGTCAGTAAAAAGTTAATTTTAAAAGTGATCTTAAAACGATGACAAGTGTTATGTTTATTTAATTTTAAACTTTTAAAAAAATTAAAGACCTTTTTAATCATCTTAACACCCGTTGTGAAATTATTGTTTTGTAGTACTAAATAATAGGTCGTAAATAAAATATAATAATGTTTTGTTTTTGTTTGGCACGAATAAAATTAACAACCTTTCATACCATTCCCATAAAAATCCAACCCACCCATATCTATTTGTCCTCAACAATCATCACCCCGCCATCTGCATGAATTGTTTCGGTTCTTTGTGCTACCACGACAAAAGAAATGTGCTGTCTTGTTATGTATGTACGTACGTACCGGTGGCGGATGCAAATGGTCTAGAAGGGGAGCATTTGTACTCGCATTTTGAGATTTAATTTAGTGTTAAAATCTTTTTAAAAAAATTAATTTAGTTTGTTTATTGAAAAAATTAAAAATTTATATACTCATTTGAGAAAAAAATATTTTAAACTTTATTTTTGAATTTCTGTATCTGCCACTATGTAATCCATCATTTTAATTTTTTTGTGGCAATCAGATTGACCAATACAGTTTCAAACTAGTATCTTCACCAATATTAATGAATTTCATTCATATTGTTTAAGCTAATCTAATCCTACAAATTTGAAAGCTTATGCTTTTGGCAACATTCTCTGGTTCTTTTTCCCCGATGTCACAGATTCTGCAATTAATAAGAAAGCAATATAAGAATAATGCTTATATTTTCTTCTTTACTGCGTGCCCTTTATAATTATATCTTCAATTCAGGAAAGTAGAGAGGTTATTAAAGTTTGATATATATTTGTTTGATTGTAGAGTAAATACAAAAATATTGGTTTATCCCAAGGTCGGTAGGCAAGAACAAAAATTTTCTATCCATTTTTAGTATCTCTCTGTATGCATAACACTAAAAAAATTAAATTTTATACTCTAATTTTAAATTTTAATTTTTTAAACTTTAATCCTTATAACTCTATTTTCCAAATTCAAGTTTTTAGTGTTGGAGCATACATAAGGGCACAAAAAGAGTGAATTTTTTCTATTTGGTAGGCAAAGATGGACAAAAATCGATTGTCCCTTATCGGTGCTTTTTTCTATGCCCAATAGTAAAATATCATATTCTAAGCACTAACTCTAAATTCTAATTCCTAAACTTTAAACCCTAAAAATACACACTACCACACATTTCTTAAACTCTAACCTTAAACCTTAACCATAAAGCTTAAACTTAAAATTTTAGTGCGAGGTATAAATAAGAGCATAGAAAGGGGTAAATGATTTTTATTAGGCAAAGATGATGTAAGTAATAAATGGAATTGGGATTTCCATGTACGGACACTTGTCACTCAAATCTGGCAGGTTTCTCTTGGTATAAAATAGGGTAAACTACTGTGCAGGTCCCTTATGTTTAACGAGTGTACAGAGTTAGTCACCACTTTTGAAAAGTGCATATTAGTAGTCCTCTACGTTTTCGATGTGTAAATACTTGGTCACTCCGACGTTAACTCCGTTAGTCCCCTAACGGAATGCTGATGTGGCGAAAGGATAAATTACTGCAATAGCCATTAAAATTTATCTCATGTACATTTTTTCTCCTCAATTTAAAAAAGTAAACATTATAGTCACTAATAAAACTGTTTCTTTATAATTTCACCCTTAAATTTTTAAAAATTCATTTTTCAATCCTAAAACTTTACAATCAATTAACACAATAATATTATAAATGCTTAGATGAAAAATAGGTGCCCAAAGTATACCCTTTGAAACTTAGGTGCCCAAATTGCTCCTATTTAATAACTCAAACTAAAAAATTTAGTCCACTAACTACTAAAAAATTCGAGTTATTGGAATTTCTATTTTATAATTCAAACTTTATTTTGAATTTTTGAGTCGAGTTTATGAAATTATGAGTCGAGTATTTTCACATCAAACCAAAAAATTTAATTTTTTCGAGTCAAGTCGAGTTATTGGAATTTCTATTTTATAATTCAAACTTTATTTTGAATTTTTGAGTCGAGTTTATGAAATTATGAGTCGAGTATTTTCACATCAAACCAAAAAATTTAATTTTTTCGAGTCAAGTCGAGTTATTGGAATTTCTATTTTATAATTCAAACTTTATTTTGAATTTTTGAGTCGAGTTTATGAAATTATGAGTCGAGTATTTTCACATCAAACCAAAAAATTTAATTTTTTCGAGTCAAGTCGAGTTATTGGAATTTCTATTTTATAATTCAAACTTTATTTTGAATTTTTGAGTCGAGTTTATGAAATTATGAGTTGAGTATTTTCACATCAAACCAAAAAAATTAATTTTTTCGAGTCAAGTCGAGTTATTGGAATTTCTATTTTATAATTCAAACTTTATTTTCAATTTTTAAGTCGAGTTTATGAAATTATGAGTCGAGTATTTTCACATCAAACCAAAAAATTTAATTTTTTCGAGTCAAGTCGAGTTATTGGAATTTCTATTTTATAATTCAAACTTTATTTTGAATTTTTGAGTCGAGTTTATTGGAATTATACAACTTGTGAAGTTGGAAAGTCTGAAGTTTGAGAAATACGGATGTGTGTCAACCTAAAACCTTATGTTGTTATTGCATTTGCACAGCACAAAGTTCCTCACATTACATATAACAATCATTTATGCTCAAATCTTAGGCACCGCAGTAACCTTTAAGATCAGGTCTAGTATTTAAAAATTTTAATTTTTTGGTTTGATGTGAAAATACTCGACTCATAATTTCATAAACTCGACTTAAAAATTTAAAATAAAGTTTGAATTATAAAATAGAAATTCCAATAACTCGACTTGACTCGAAAAAATTAAATTTTTTGGTTTGATGTGAAAATACTCGACTCATAATTTCATAAACTCGACTCAAAAATTCAAAATAAAGTTTGAATTATAAAATAGAAATTCCAATAACTCGACTTGACTCGAAAAAAATTAAATTTTTTGGTTTGATGTGAAAATACTCGACTCATAATTTCATAAACTCGACTCAAAAATTCAAAATAAAGTTTGAATTATAAAATAGAAATTCCAATAACTCGACTTGACTCGAAAAAATTAAATTTTTTGGTTTGATGTGAAAATACTCGACTCATAATTTCATAAACTCGACTCAAAAATTCAAAATAAAGTTTGAATTATAAAATAGAAATTCCAATAACTCGACTTGACTCGAAAAAATTAAATTTTTTGGTTTGATGTGAAAATACTCGACTCATAATTTCATAAACTCGACTCAAAAATTCAAAATAAAGTTTGAATTATAAAATAGAAATTCCAATAACTCGACTTGACTCGAAAAAATTAAATTTTTTGGTTTGATGTGAAAATACTCGACTCATAATTTCATAAACTCGACTCAAAAATTTAAAATAAAGTTTGAATTATAAAATAAAAATTCCAATAACTCGAATTTTTTAGTAGTTAGTGGACTAAATTTTTAAGTTTGAGTTATTAAATAGGAGCAATTTGGGCACCTAAGTTTCAAAGGGTATACTTTGGGCACCTATTTTTCATCTAAGCATTTATAATATTATTGTGTTAATTGATTGTAAAGTTTTAGGATTGAAAAATGAATTTTTAAAAATTTAAGGGTGAAATTATAAAGAAACAGTTTTATTAGTGACTATAATGTTTACTTTTTTAAATTGAGGAGAAAAAATGTACATGAGATAAATTTTAATGGCTATTGCAGTAATTTATCCTTTCGCCACATCAGCAATCCGTTAGGGGGCTAACGGAGTTAACGTCGGAGTGACCAAGTATTTACACATCGAAAACGTAGAGGACTACTAATATGCACTTTTCAAAAGTGGTGACTAACTCTGTACACTCGTTAAACATAAGGGACCTGCACAATAGTTTACCCTATAAAATATTCACAAATTCAAAATTTTTATTTAGTACAGGAAATCATGTGCGGCCAAAACCCGGATTGAATGCCTGAATCAGATTTACAAACTGGAAAGGATTTAAATATGATAATTTAAGTTGCATGTAAACACATGCATGACGATAAGAGACACGCAGACGGCTGCCATGGGAAACGGAAACAAGGCTTGTTAAAGCTGCAGGGCGAGACATGAACAGAAATTAGATAAGTAATATAGAAACACCCCAATGGCATTCCCCCCATTGTTTGTTTACAAACGAATTGAAGGTTTTGGCTTTGGTGGTGGTTGGAACAACATTTTATGTTCTCTCCCATACTTCCTTACATCCCTTATCCAATATGATGGCTTGCAAGTACTCTACTTACCATTATACATATAATAATTCTAAAAATAATTAATCCAACAAATAGTCTCGGTGAAAAAGCGGATGATGTTCATCCTAAGATACTCGAGTTCAATCGCTTTGTCTACAAGGTGTGTGTATTGTCAAAGTGTTAAGAATATGTATGAACAAATACTACTTTATAATCAACTTTAGTCTATTAAAAAAACACCAAAAAATTTCCACATGAAAGATTGATTATGGCTCTACAAAGTACAAAGAAGTCTAGCTCTCGTTCACTTAACAAATATTTTCTGAAAAGATAAAACCATAGAAACAATTCATCTCCAACCTAAAATATTTTTGGCATGAGTAGGAATAAAGCCCCAGTCCTGATGTATACAGTGCTAAGTTTTTTCAAGTGGCTTGGCGGATTGTGAGAAGTGAGGTTGTGGAAGCTGTGAAGTTTTTCTTCTCTTCTTGCTCCTTACCAGCTAGCTTTAATTTAACGATTCTTACCTTAGTTCCTAAGGTAGAGGTGCGTAAATTTTCTACTGAATTTAGGTCAATTGCTTGTTGTAGTATTATCTATAAGTGTATTACGAAGATCATGGCTAATAAATTGAAGTTTTGTCTTTTTTCTATCATCCTTCCTAATTAGAGTCTTTTTTTGTAAGGGATCAAGTAGAGAATGTGTTATTGGTTCAGGAAATAGTTAATGGGTATGGTAGGCAACACTTTTCTCCTCAATGTGCTTTAAAAAATGACCACAGAAAGACTTTTGACCTCCTGAGTTGAGATTTCATTTTACAAGTTCTAGAGGTTTTGGGAGTTCCTAGTCTCTTCAAGAGATGGATTGCTACTTGCATAACTCAGTCTAAATTTTTTATTGGGCTTAATAGGGGAGGGTTTGTGGGGTACTTTGCTGGTGCAAAAGGAATTCGACAAAAGGGATCCATTGTCTCTTTATCTCTCTATTATTAGCATAATTGTACTATCTTGTTTGTTGAACCAGGTTGCTTCCCATGGTGTTTTTAATTTTCACCAAAAATGTAAGAGGATTGGTTTAACTTACATTTGTTTTGCGGATGACCTCTTAATTTTTGCTAAAGGTGACATTGAATCTATGTTAGGTGTTAAGAGAATTATGCAGTTTTTTATGGACTGTAATGGTTGTAGTTGAATGAGGCTAAAAGTGAGTTTTTTGTGCTAGATTGAATATAGTTCTAGATTTATTTTGGGATGTTTGACTGTTAAATATTTGGGTGTTCCATTGGTGACTAAGAATTTAATAAGGGTGAACTGTAATAGTTTGGTAGGCAAAATTATCAAGAAAATTTCTAGTTGGCCATCTAAATGTCAGTCTATTGCAGGAAGAACACAATTAATTAAAGCTGTGGTATTTAGTATTTAAAATTTTGGGGCAAGATATTCCTTCATCCCATGAAGGTTATTAAACTGATTGAAAGCATGTGTGCCTCTTTTTTTTATTTATAGAAATGTGAGATTGGCTCTACTAAGGGTGCACAAGTTAGTTAAATGTTAGTGTGCCACCCAAAAAATACTAAATACCAATATTAAACTTAATTCAAAGTTATTGTATACCTCACCAAGCCCGAAAATGACTTCAACGAATGTTATAATATCAACCAATAATATATGACTTAAATAACATTATATGTATGCATTCTTAAAATTTAACATTCGATATGTTTAATGTTGAAAATTTTATCCACAATCTTTATTTTATGAGATTAGATTAAGCGCAAACAATATTGCTAAAACAATAAAATTTGAAAGAATAAATTGGGTTGACAATTCAGATATTCACCCCGAAAAAGAATTACCCGGGATCTTTTCAATTTTTTTGTTTATTTTCAAATAATATTATAGATTTAAAACATAATGTCGCTTTCGTTTAATAAAAAGATCAAAACCCTTTAAACTTTGGGATCTAAGCTTCAAGTTTTATCATATATGCGTTGATCCATAATTATACGAAAACTTGAGAGTGTAAATTTGATTGTGTTTTTGAGTATTTTCTTAAGAAAATGTTACGAGAAATTTTTTTTGCGGATAGATATCTTAGAGATTTAGTGCTTATATAAATACTCTGTGCTATGCATGAACTAATGGAGTTACCCTATAGAAAGATATTAATTTCCATCCTTTGATTTGGAAACAGAAGTGAAAAAATTAATTAAAAAAACCGTAGTATGTCCAAACTTTAAGGGTAAATTGAAATGGAGGTCACTTAATTATAGGTAAGGTTACATTTAGGTCACTCAATTATTAAAAATTACACTCGGGTCACTCAATTATGGATAATGTTACATTTGGGCCAGTCAATTATGTCTAAGGTTACATTTGAGTCACCCTTCATATTTAAAAAGTAAATAAATTTCATCATTTTTTCTTCCAAATCACTTGTATACCCTTGTTAACACTAGAGTACTTCATTTGAAATGATTAATTAATCTAATACATCAATTGATATACTTTCTTTTAAATATATAGTGTAACCCCCTCGTCCCGGTCTGGCCGGATGACCGGTCCGAGTGAGCTACACGGGGAAAACCGAGTGAAAACTCCCTAAGGAACTCTCCCTCGGTTAGCAACCCTATATTTTTTTTTTCATTTTAATATTGTCTAGATGAGAATTACATCCTAAGTGATCATACAGCGGAACGAAATTTATGAAGAAATCAATCGAACCCAAACTAGCACTTAAAAGCCCATTTTTAATGTTAAACTGCAGGCGGTATCGATACCCTTAAGAGGGGTATCGATACCCCTGTGACTAGGTCAACAAGGTTTGGTAAACCTGAGGAGACAGTATCGATACCCCAAATGAGGGTATCGATACCCTCCCCTAAAGTTGACTTCCCACGGTCAAAGCCAAGACAACGGTATCGATACCCTTGAGAGGAGTATCGATACCGAAATCGACAGTAGCACCAGTGGCCAAAAAGGTATCGATACTCCCCCTCGAGTATCGATACACGAAGCCTGAAACCACAGGGTAGTATCGATACCAGATCAACGGTATCGATACCCCAGCTACGAAATTGCAGGTTTGAGCTGATTTAGAGCACAAGGAGGCCCCTAAATCCCTCCAACCCTTCAACCAACACACTATCATCAATTCCTAAGGCAAGCCAACCATAAAGCATGCATATTTAAGCCAAGGGAGTCAATCAAACATGAGTTTAAGCAATCATACATAGCATTCAATTCAATGAGCAATATAGGCATTAATGAGCATACTTGAAGGCTCAAACGGTCTTAAAAGCACAAGTCAAACTCAAGAGGTTTGCATCCATACATAAGGCAACCTAAACACCCTAAAGCATGCCATCATACACATCAACCATCATCAAGGCATTACATGCATACAATCCATAATCAAACCAAAAACAACATCCATCAAATGAGTCACACATGCTCATACAAAGACACTTGCCACATTGCTAGCTATTACAAAATCGGTAACCATACTTGAGCTACGAACTTGGATGCCCTTCTTGCCTTGCCTCAAGCTAACACCACGCTAATGATCTGCATTGTTGAACATTGAGAGCGTAAGCTATAAGCTTAGTGAGGGTGCTCTAAAACGAAAAACAACAACAATGCAGGGCTCAAGCATGTAATCCTAAACTCATACATATCAAGCATTGCATATAACCAAGTAGACCTAGCTAGTCTTTCAAGTGGCAAATATGGTCTCTCAATCCTAGCAAGATTAAGCATCATTAGATCATCATGCAATACCATATATCAAAACCACATATCACCATCATATATCACAATTCATGAACAAGTTTAATTGGCCACTTTAATTACCCCGATTGTGCGGATTAAAACCTTGACAACGCTTTACCTCGGTGGGATTCCACTCATCACCGGACCTTGCATGTGCGGGATTCCACTCATCGCCACACGCCCTACGGATGGGATTCCACTCATCATCCCGTAGAAATATAATAAGCTTCCGGTGGAATGCTACATCACCGTACTCCTCCTTGATGACTTAACGCCATCAAGGCCACGTACGTTTTGACTCAATTTGTATGCACACTATCCTAATGATCAATCATTTACAACCGGTAATTTTTAGTGCCAATTATTATAACCACAACATGTATCACCAACCACATATCATCAACACATTCATGCTCAACACATATATCCACATCATGATATACATATACATGCACCATCTAATCACAAGTATTTGAGCATAGTCATCAAGCACATAGCATTTAAGGAAATTAGACTAAGTTAGCTACTTGGATTAAAGGGAAGTGGCCTACCAAGCACACTTGCACACACACACACTACTCATGCTCGAACCAACTTTAAAACAAGTTTAGACCACTCACCGTCCTCCCTTAGCAAATCGAACAATCCTCCTACGCACCCGGATTCGGTCCCAAAGCTCCTTCAACGTTTCCCCTTGCTTCTAGCCAAACAAAATACATTCATCACTTCCCAAATCAATGCTAACTCAATTATCAATCCACATCGCAAAACACAACTCAATTTCCACAAATTTCAAATCACATAGTATCCCAAAACCCAAATTTTCGGACTCCCACAACCAAGGGCTGAAATACCCAATTTCAAGCATCCAAAAGACTTCCAAAACATCCCAAATCACCCTCCTAACATAACTAGACCATCAGCCCTTCAATTCCCACACAAATCCTCTCAAAAACCCAATTTTTTAAACCCTAAAATTGGCCCTAAAGACCCCCCTACGAAAATTCATCCAAAATTGACCAAATTCATATATGTTGTATACTTTAGCATGATTAACAAAAACCCCAACACAATTTCTTAAGACCAATTGAAAAACCCCATTAAAACCCAATTTTCATCATAAACCCTAATTTTTCAAAACCCACATTTTTGAAATTTAAGACAATAAGCAAGTAGAGGATGGAGAGGAGGTTAAGAAAATACAATTACCTCTTAAAATGGTGTGGAAATCGGGTGCTAAAATTGATGGAATAGTAATTCCAAACTTGGGAGGTTTTAGAAATGGTGGGGGTTTTCAAAATGGGAAAAGGAGGAAGAATGGGGGAGGAAGATAACTTTACCATAAAGTGGTCTTCCTTTTTTTTTTAAAACTTGGGTAAATAGCCCCATAGGTCCTTCCCAACTTAATAAAATTCATTTAGACCATTATTTGAAATTGAATTGCTTTAATTTAGTTTTATTTAACTCGAACTAATACCCGACTAACTCCTAGGCCCGGAACACGGGTGTTACAACTCTCCCCCACTTAAGGAAATTTCGTCCCCGAAATTACCTGACTGAAAGAGATACGGAAACTGCTTTTCCATATCCTCCTTCCTCTCCCAGGTGGCCTCATCCACACCTCTACGCTGCCATCTCACTTTCACTAACTCAATTGATCTACCCCTCAACACTTTACTGTCTGAAGCTAAGATCTCAACGGGCTCTTCCTCATAAGTTAAATCCGGATTCAATTCAATTTCTTCTACGGGCATAACATGTGATGGATCGGACCTATACTTACGAAGCATGGATACATGGAACACATCGTGTATCTTCTCTAACTCGGATGGCAAACGCAACTGATAAGCAACCGGACCAACTCTCTTCACAATCTCATATGGCCCTATGTACCTCGGACTCAACTTCCCCTTTCGGCCAAATCTCATCACTTTCTTCCACGGAGACACTTTCAAGAACACCTTCTCACCCACTGCGAACTCAACTTCCTTCCTCTTCAAATCGGCATAGGACTTCTGCCTATCCGAAGCAGACTTCAAGCGATCACAAATCAATTTTACCTTGTCGGTTGTCCCCTTGAGCAAATCCGGCATAGGTAACAGTTTCTGTCCTACCTCGGCCCAACACACTGGAGTTCTACACTTTCGACCATACAAGGCCTCATACGGAGCCATCTGAATGCTCGACTGAAAACTGTTGTTGTACGCAAACTCCACTAGAGGCAGATGCTTCTCCCAAGTACCCTGAAAGTCAATGATACAACATCGCAACATATCCTCTAAGATCTGAATAACCCTCTCTGACTGACCATCTGACTGAGGATGATAAGAAGTGCTGAAGTTCAAACGGGTACCCAAAGCTGTATGCAGACACTCCCAAAATCTCGAAGTAAACCGTGGATCTCTATCTGACACAATGGACTTCGGCACACCATGTAACCTCACAATCTCACCAATGTACAAATCGGCCAATCTATCTAAGGTGTAAGTAGTGTTGACTGCCAAGAAGTGAGCACACTTCGTAAAACGATCTACTATCACCCAAACTGAGTTCTTCTTCGTAAGAGTCAAAGGCAAACCCGAAACAAAATCCATGGTGATGTTCTCCCATTTCCATTCCGGAATTCTCAACGGCTGTAACAACCCTGAGGGAACCTGATGTTCCGCCTTCACCCTCTGACACACTAAGCACTTACTCACAAAGTCGGCTACATCTCTCTTCAAGCCAACCCAAAAGTACTCATTCTTCAAATCACGGTACATCTTCGTACTTCCAGGATGCATAGCAAACGGACTACTGTGAGCTTCAGTCAAGATCGTACGTCTCAAATCACTGTCTTCAGGCACAACTATTCTGTCCTTGAAACATAAGACCCCATCGGAACTGAAACTGTAGTCTGAAGATCTACCTTCGGCTATATCTTGCACGTGAGGTGCCAAAGATCTATCTAAGAGCTGTTTCTCTCGAATCATCTGACCTAGAGTAGGTCTAACCTGAAGCTCGGCTACTAAGCCACCATCTCCGGACAAACTCAATCTAGCAAACATGGCCCTCAAGTCCACGGCCACCTTCCTACTCAATGCATCGGCCACTACATTGGCCTTACCCGGGTGGTACTCAATAGTAAGATCATAGTCCTTTAGCAACTCTAACCATCTACGCTGTCTGAGATTCAAATCTCGCTGCGTCATAATGTACTTCAAACTCTTGTGGTCGGTGTATACTGTGCATTTCTCACCATACAAATAGTGCCTCCAAATCTTCAGAGCAAACACAACTGCAGCTAACTCTATATCATGGGTCGGATAGTTGCGTTCGTGTGTCTTCAACTGTCTTGAGGCATAAGCCACTACTCTTCGGTCTTGCATCAGAACACATCCTAACCCTACATACGAGGCATCACTATAAATCACATAGTCCTTCCCGGACTCAGGCTGAATCAAGATCGGTGCTTGGGTCAAAGCTTCTTTCAATTTTTCAAAGGCTCTCTGTCTTGCATCTGTCCACTCAAACTGAACACTCTTCTGAAGTAGCTGTGTCAACGGAGCGGCTAATTTAGAGAAACCTTCCACAAATCTTCTATAGTATCCGGCTAAGCCTAGGAAGCTACGTACTTCTGTCACTGACTTCGGTTGCTTCCACTCAACAATGGCTTCAATCTTCTTCGGATCAACTCTAATGCCTTCAGCTGATACTACATGTCCTAAGAAGACTACCTCTCGTATCCAGAACTCACACTTGCTGAGCTTCGCATACAACTGATGATCTAGCAAAGTCTTCAAAACAAGTCTCAAATGTCGGTCATGGTCTTCTTCAGTTCGCGAGTACACCAAAATGTCATCAATAAATACAACCACAAACTGATCTAGATACTGATGAAAAATCCTATTCATCATGTCCATGAAAGCTGCCGGTGCATTAGTCAACCCAAATGGCATGACTAAAAACTCATAGTGTCCATACCTAGTCCTAAAGGCCGTCTTCGGTACATCAACCTCCCTAACCTTTAGCTGGTAGTAACCTGATCTCAAATCAATCTTCGAAAAGACCGATGCTCCCCTCAACTGATCAAACAAGTCATCAATTCTAGGCAACGGATATTTGTTCTTCACTGTCAACTGATTTAACTGTCTGTAATCTATGCACATTCTCATACTCCCATCTTTCTTCTTCACAAACAACACTGGTGCACCCCAAGGTGAAGAACTAGGCCTAATAAAACCTCTATCTGTCAATTCTTGCAACTGAGTCTTCAACTCTTTCAATTCTTTCGGTGCCATACGATACGGAGCAATCGAAACAGGAGCTGAATCAGAATAAGTCTCAATGCTGAACTCTACCTCTCTGTCCGGTGGTAACCCTGGCAATTCTTCCGGAAACACACTAGGAAAATCACATACTGTCCGGATGTCCTGAGGTCTAACCTCACTCATGTTAGGGTTCATCACATACGCTAAGTATGCTTCACACCCTAACTCAACTAATTTCTTGGCCTCTAACACTGAAACCACATTGGATAAGAACTTCACATTCTCACCCACCACAACAATCTCATAATCATCTGTGAGCTTCAAAGAAATCCGCTTAGTTCCAAAATCTATCCTAGCTCTATGTTCCGTGAGCCAATCCATACCCAGAATCACATCAAAACCATAGAAGGGAAGTTCCATCATATCCACTGGAAACACATGCCCCTGAACCATCAACGGACACCTTCGGTACATCTTCCTAACCACCACCGTGTCCCCAAAGGAACTAGTAACACTAACTCCTACCTCTAACAACTCACAAGGCAAATTCAAGGACTGTGCATGCTCACTCAATATGTAGGAATGTGTAGACCCAGAGCCAATCAAAGAAAGCAAACCCAAAGACTGTATCGAGAAATTACCTGCGATCACATCGGTGTCATGCTGCTCCCCGCGCTGAGCGTAAACCCTAGCATGTCCTCCGCCCTCCGGCTGGACTGCGACTACATGTGCTAAGTTCCTCTGACCATCGTTCCTCGGCTGGAAATTACCTCTACCGCGCCCGCGGCCTCTCTGAAAGTCATTGGCTCTAGCAGGAGCCTGAGCTGGTGCATGTCCCACCTGATGCGGACAGTCACGCCTAATGTGGTCCCTAGCACCACAACTCCAACACGAATGATAATTTCCCCAACACTCCCCGGTGTGGTTCCTCCCGCAGGAAGCACATGTGGGCAACTTCCCACCAGCTCTCTGGCCCTGGTGGCCCCTACCGTGGTTACTGCCACCACGCCTATGATCATACTGATGCCGGTTGTCCCGATGCCTCTTGGCATCTCCTCTATCAAAGTTGCTGGACCTTTTTCCTGAACTAGATCCACCTGACCGTCTGGTCAAACTCAAACTGTGCTCCAAGTCCTTGGCCCTCGAGACCAAGACATCAAAATCAATGTAATCAGAAGCTAGAGTATAAGTCTTGATCTCCTCATTCAGCCCATATCGGAAGCGGTTACAACGCTCCACCTCAGTAGGTACAAGTTTAGGTGCATACTGACTCAGCCTGACAAATCGAATCTCGTAATCAGTCACGGACATACTCCCCTGAGACAATGCCATAAACTCTCTCTTCCTCTCATCGAGGTATCGCGGACCCAAATACTTCTTCCGGAAAGCTGTCTCAAAGAACTCCCAATTGATCTCGGCCTCATCCATCCCCGAAGTAACGGTGACCCACCAGGTGTAGGCATCACCCTGAAGCAAGGACTCAACACAGCCCAACTTACGATCACCAGTACACCCCATCTGAGCAAGGATACGGACGGTCTTCTCTAACCACATCTCTGACCTCTCCGGAGTAGCACCTCTAAACTCTTCGGCCCCAAGGCCCCAAAGTCTCTCTAATGGCAACCCGGTGCCCTCACCCTGATGATGAGCTGCCTGACCCCCAGCAACTGCAGCCTGGAACGCTCCGGCTATTGCCTGAACCAACGGAGCTAAGTCAATTCCGGACGGTCCTTGGCCACCTTGGCCTCCTTGTGGTCCCATTCCTTCGGGCCCGGCCTCGCCTCCCACTCCCGGTGGAGGAGGTGGTGGTGGTGGAGGTGGTGGAGGAGCTCCAACTCCAACCACTGGCTCTCCCACTTGAGCCTCAACTCTCACAACTGGCTCAACTCTCGGAGCCTCTGCCCGTGGTTCCGGTCGAACCATCCTAGGCCTCCCACGTGGTCTCATGGTTCAACTAGCAAGGTATAAACTACAACAAGAAACAATAGGATTACGTTAGCCAAAGCAAGGGTCCAATAGTGCTCAAGTATTCCTCTTTCAAAAATCCTTTTTAAATTAAGTAGTAGTAGCAATGGGCACACACTCACACGAGACACGACCATTCATGCATTCAAAACATCATACGATCAACAAAGCATCAAGGATTCATGGCAAATCATGCATCGAACAACACAAGCATTAAACACATTAATCTTACCTCACTTACCTGCCCGAGGTCTCGGTAACCTCAGGCTCTGATACCAACAAATGTAACCCCCTCGTCCCGGTCTGGCCGGATGACCGGTCCGAGTGAGCTACACGGGGAAAACCGAGTGAAAACTCCCTAAGGAACTCTCCCTCGGTTAGCAACCCTATATTTTTTTTTTCATTTTAATATTGCCTAGATGAGAATTACATCCTAAGTGATCATACAGCGGAACGAAATTTATGAAGAAATCAATCGAACCCAAACTAGCACTTAAAAGCCCATTTTTAATGTTAAACTGCAGGCGGTATCGATACCCTTAAGAGGGGTATCGATACCCCTGTGACTAGGTCAACAAGGTTTGGTCAACCTGAGGAGACAGTATCGATACCCCAAATGAGGGTATCGATACCCTCCCCTAAAGTTGACTTCCCACGGTCAAAGCCAAGACAACGGTATCGATACCCTTGAGAGGAGTATCGATACCGAAATCGACAGTAGCACCAGTGGCCAAAAAGGTATCGATACTCCCCCTCGAGTATCGATACACGAAGCCTGAAACCACAGGGTAGTATCGATACCAGATCAACGGTATCGATACCCCAGCTACGAAATTGCAGGTTTGAGCTGATTTAGAGCACAAGGAGGCCCCTAAATCCCTCCAACCCTTCAACCAACACACTATCATCAATTCCTAAGGCAAGCCAACCATAAAGCATGCATATTTAAGCCAAGGGAGTCAATCAAACATGAGTTTAAGCAATCATACATAGCATTCAATTCAATGAGCAATATAGGCATTAATGAGCATACTTGAAGGCTCAAACGGTCTTAAAAGCACAAGTCAAACTCAAGAGGTTTGCATCCATACATAAGGCAACCTAAACACCCTAAAGCATGCCATCATACACATCAACCATCATCAAGGCATTACATGCATACAATCCATAATCAAACCAAAAACAACATCCATCAAATGAGTCACACATGCTCATACAAAGACACTTGCCACATTGCTAGCTATTACAAAATCGGTAACCATACTTGAGCTACGAACTTGGATGCCCTTCTTGCCTTGCCTCAAGCTAACACCACGCTAATGATCTGCATTGTTGAACATTGAGAGCGTAAGCTATAAGCTTAGTGAGGGTGCTCTAAAACGAAAAACAACAACAATGCAGGGCTCAAGCATGTAATCCTAAACTCATACATATCAAGCATTGCATATAACCAAGTAGACCTAGCTAGTCTTTCAAGTGGCAAATATGGTCTCTCAATCCTAGCAAGATTAAGCATCATTAGATCATCATGCAATACCATATATCAAAACCACATATCACCATCATATATCACAATTCATGAACAAGTTTAATTGGCCACTTTAATTACCCCGATTGTGCGGATTAAAACCTTGACAACGCTTTACCTCGGTGGGATTCCACTCATCACCGGACCTTGCATGTGCGGGATTCCACTCATCGCCACACGCCCTACGGATGGGATTCCACTCATCATCCCGTAGAAATATAATAAGCTTCCGGTGGAATGCTACATCACCGTACTCCTCCTTGATGACTTAACGCCATCAAGGCCACGTACGTTTTGACTCAATTTGTGTGCACACTATCCTAATGATCGATCATTTACAACCGGTAATTTTTAGTGCCAATTATTATAACCACAACATGTATCACCAACCACATATCATCAACACATTCATGCTCAACACATATATCCACATCATGATATACATATACATGCACCATCTAATCACAAGTATTTGAGCATAGTCATCAAGCACATAGCATTTAAGGAAATTAGACTAAGTTAGCTACTTGGATTAAAGGGAAGTGGCCTACCAAGCACACTTGCACACACACACACTACTCATGCTCGAACCAACTTTAAAACAAGTTTAGACCACTCACCGTCCTCCCTTAGCAAATCGAACAATCCTCCTACGCACCCGGATTCGGTCCCAAAGCTCCTTCAACGTTTCCCCTTGCTTCTAGCCAAACAAAATACATTCATCACTTCCCAAATCAATGCTAACTCAATTATCAATCCACATCGCAAAACACAACTCAATTTCCACAAATTTCAAATCACATAGTATCCCAAAACCCAAATTTTCGGACTCCCACAACCAAGGGCTGAAATACCCAATTTCAAGCATCCAAAAGACTTCCAAAACATCCCAAATCACCCTCCTAACATAACTAGACCACCAGCCCTTCAATTCCCACACAAATCCTCTCAAAAACCCAATTTTTCAAACCCTAAAATTGGCCCTAAAGACCCCCCTACGAAAATTCATCCAAAATTGACCAAATTCATATATGTTGTATACTTTAGCATGATTAACAAAAACCCCAACACAATTTCTTAAGACCAATTGAAAAACCCCATTAAAACCCAATTTTCATCATAAACCCTAATTTTTCAAAACCCACATTTTTGAAATTTAAGACAATAAGCAAGTAGAGGATGGAGAGGAGGTTAAGAAAATACAATTACCTCTTAAAATGGTGTGGAAATCGGGTGCTAAAATTGATGGAATAGTAATTCCAAACTTGGGAGGTTTTAGAAATGGTGGGGGTTTTCAAAATGGGAAAAGGAGGAAGAATGGGGGAGGAAGATAACTTTACCATAAAGTGGTCTTCCTTTTTTTTTTTAAAACTTGGGTAAATAGCCCCATAGGTCCTTCCCAACTTAATAAAATTCATTTAGACCATTATTTGAAATTGAATTGCTTTAATTTAGTTTTATTTAACTCGAACTAATACCCGACTAACTCCTAGGCCCGGAACACGGGTGTTACATATAGGGTCACCCAAATGTAACCTTACCCATAATTGAGTGACCCAAGTGTAACTTTTAATAATTGGATGACCCGAATGTAACTTTACCCATAACCGAGTGGCCTAAATATAATTTTTAATAAATTGGGTGACCTAAATGTAACCTTACCCTTAATTGAGTGACATACATTGTAGTTTACCCAAACTTTAAATACATGTAATAAACTGCATTTCAATAAATGGGAACTAATGGCTAATGCTAGGGAAACGAAAAGTAAGAGTGAGCGTTTAATTTAATATTTCAACTAAATACCAATTGAAATTCACGCCTTTAATTCAATTAGTGTATATATAAACCATGAACCATCAAGCAATCTATCCACAAGAAATTCCTTGTAAGAAAATACTTGAAAATAACAAATTTAGCTGATAAAAAAAAGAAAATATTGGATAACATGGCTAGATTTACTGTCACTCACGCTGTCATCCTCGCCCTATTTTTCACAGGTTTGTTTTCTTCATCCCTTAATCTAATTTATTTATAGTTTTTTCTTTAAAGAATTCAATTTATATTTATTTTGCAGTTATTACAATGGTACATGAGATTGAAGCAAAAGAATGCGTAGAGTTCTCACAAATAGACACTTGCAACCTTCTCAAATGCAAGGCCACATGTTTACAGAAGCACAATTCTAGCCTAGCGGAATGTGTTGTGAGTGGAGGAACACCTCTGAATCCTACTCTCAAGTGTCGTTGTTTTTATACATGTTCTTCTTAGTTTTATTTTCAATATCATATATTTTTATAACTATTAATTAATAAAAGCACGAGTTGTTCTTATTTATGAATTTGTTTATTTTTCGGATTCATACTTGATAGTATACAATTTTATATGCTGCTATTCATATTAATTATTTACTCGATTTCAAAGAACTCAACTAGACAGGATTGAACTTAACTCAAATACACGAAATGACCTGGCCTAAATTCCATTTAAACTCGGTTAGGAACAGACTTGATGTCCACAAGAACCAGAATTAACTCGATAACTAACTGACTCGGACACAAACATAGTATTGACCCAACCAAAAATTGACAGACCATAATCGAAAACGAGTTTGAGTTGGTTTCAAACCGACGTTGACATAGACCCAAGTCAACTCGGACCCAACCTGAATCGAGTTGAACTATTGACTTCAAATGACATAATTTTAACCGAATATGGACCAAGCTGATGTAATCCGACCTGAAGCCCATCAAATTACTCGATTTTACATCTCCAGTTATGAGAAAAATTAAGATTCTAAAACATTAAATTGTTTTTAAAAATATTAAATTATTTATTCACACAAGGAAAAAAATCCAAAACTTAATTCAAAGTTATTGTATACCTCACCAAGCCCGAAAATGTCTTCAACGAATGTTATAATATCAACCAATAATATATGACTTAAATAACATTATATGTATGCATTCTTAAAATTTAACATTCGATATGTTTAATGTTGAAAATTTTATCCACAATCTTTATTTTATGAGATTAGATTAAGCGCAAACAATATTGCTAAAACAATAAAATTTGAAAGAATAAATTGGGTTGACAATTCAGATATTCACCCCGAAAAAGAATTACCCGGGATCTTTTCAATTTTTTTGTTTATTTTCAAATAATATTATAGATTTAAAACAAAATGTCGCTTTCGTTTAATAAAAAGATCAAAACCCTTTAAACTTTGGGATCTAAGCTTCAAGTTTTATCATATATGCATTGATCCATAATTATACGAAAACTTGAGAGTGTAAATTTGACTGTGTTTTTGAGTATTTTCTTAAGAAAATGTTACGAGAATTTTTTTTTGCGGATAGATATCTTAGAGATTTAGTGCTTATATAAATACTCTCTGCTATGCATGAACTAATGGAGTTACCCTATAGAAAGATATTAATTTCCATCCTTTGATTTGGAAACAGAAGTGAAAAAATTAATTAAAAAATCCGTAGTATGTCCAAACTTTAAGGGTAAATTGAAATGGAGGTCACTTAATTATGGGTAAGGTTACATTTAGGTTACTCAATTATTAAAAATTACACTCGGGTCACTCAATTATGGATAATGTTACATTTGGGCCAGTCAATTATGTCTAAGGTTACATTTGAGTCACCCTTCATATTTAAAAAGTAAATAAATTTCATCATTTTTTCTTCCAAATCACTTGTATACCCTTGTTAACACTAGAGTACTTCATTTGAAATGATTGATTAATCTAATACATAAATTGATATACTTTCTTTTAAATATATAGGGTCACCCAAATGTAACCTTACCCATAATTGAGTGACCCAAGTGTAACTTTTAATAATTGGATGACCCGAATGTAACTTTACCCATAACCGAGTGGCCTAAATATAACTTTTAATAAATTGGGTGACCTAAATGTATCCTTACCCATAATTGAGTGACATCCATTGTAGTTTACCCAAACTTTAAATACATGTAATAAACTGCATTTCAATAAATGGGAACTAATGGCTAATGCTAGGGAAACGAAAAGTAAGAGTGAGCGTTTAATTTAATATTTCAACTAAATACCAATTGAAATTCACGCCTTTAATTCAATTAGTGTATATTTATACCATGAACCATCAAGCAATCTATCCACAAGAAATTCCTTGTAAGAAAATACTTGAAAATAACAAATTTAGCTGATAAAAAAAAGAAAATATTGGATAACATGGCCAGATTTACTGTCACTCACGCTGTCATCCTCGCCCTATTTTTCACAAGTTTGTTTTCTTCATCCCTTAATCTAATTTATTTATAGTTTTTTTCTTTAAAGTATTCAATTTATATTTATTTTGCAGTTATTACAATGGTACGTGAGATTGAAGCAAAATAATGCGTAGAGTTCTCACAAATAGACACTTGCAACCTTCTCAAATGCAAGGCCACATGTTTACAGAAGCACAATTCTAGCCTAGCGGAATGTGTTGTGAGTGGAGGAACACCTCTGAATCCTACTCTCAAGTGTCGTTGTTTTTATACATGTTCTTCTTAGTTTTATTTTCAATATCATATGTTTTTATAACTATTAATTAATAAAAGCACGAGTTGTTCTTATTTATGAATTTGTTTATTTTTCGGATTCATACTTGATAGTATACAATTTTATATGCTGCTATTCATATTAATTATTTACTCGATTTCAAAGAACTCAACTAGACACGATTGAACTTAACTCAGATACACGGAATGACCTGGCCTAAATTCCATTTAAACTCGGTTAGGAACAGACTTGATGTCCACAAGAACCAGAATTAACTCGATAACTAACTGACTCGGACACAAACATAGTATTGACCCAACCAAAAATTGACAGACCATAATCGAAAACGAGTTTGAGTTGGTTTCAAACCGACGTTGACATAGACCCAAGTCAACTCGGACCCAACCTGAATCGAGTTGAACTATTGACTTCAAATGACATAATTTTAACCGAATATGGACCAAGCTGATGTAATCCGACCCGAAGCCCATCAAATTACTCGATTTTACATCTCCAGTTATGAGAAAAATTAAGATTCTAAAACATTAAATTGTTTTTAAAAATATTAAATTATTTATTTACACAAGGAAAAAAATCCAAAACTTAATTCAAAGTTATTGTATACCTCACCAAGCCCGAAAATGTCTTCAACGAATGTTATAATATCAACCAATAATATATGACTTAAATAACATTATATGTATGCATTCTTAAAATTTAACATTCGATATGTTTAATGTTGAAAATTTTATCCACAATCTTTATTTTATGAGATTAGATTAAGCGCAAACAATATTGCTAAAACAATAAAATTTGAAAGAATAAATTGGGTTGACAATTCAGATATTCACCCCGAAAAAGAATTACCCGGGATCTTTTCAATTTTTTTTTGTTTATTTTCAAATAATATTATAGATTTAAAACATAATGTCGCTTTCGTTTAATAAAAAGATCAAAACCCTTTAAACTTTGGGATCTAAGCTTCAAGTTTTATCATATATGCATTGATCCATAATTATACGAAAACTTGAGAGTGTAAATTTGACTGTGTTTTTGAGTATTTTCTTAAGAAAATGTTACGAGAAATTTTTTTTGCGGATAGATATCTTAGAGATTTAGTGCTTATATAAATACTCTGTGCTATGCATGAACTAATGGAGTTACCCTATAGAAAGATATTAATTTCCATCCTTTGATTTGGAAACAGAAGTGAAAAAATTAATTAAAAAAACCGTAGTATGTCCAAACTTTAAGGGTAAATTGAAATGGAGGTCACTTAATTATGGGTAAGGTTACATTTAGGTCACTCAATTATTAAAAATTACACTCGGGTCACTCAATTATGGATAATGTTACATTTGGGCCAGTCAATTATGTCTAAGGTTACATTTGAGTCACCCTTCATATTTAAAAAGTAAATAAATTTCATCATTTTTTCTTCCAAATCACTTGTATACCCTTGTTAACACTAGAGTACTTCATTTGAAATGATTAATTAATCTAATACATAAATTGATATACTTTCTTTTAAATATATAGGGTCACCCAAATGTAACCTTACCCATAATTGAGTGACCCAAGTGTAACTTTTAATAATTGGATGACCCGAATGTAACTTTACCCATAACCGAGTGGCCTAAATATAACTTTTAATAAATTGGGTGACCTAAATGTAACCTCACCCATAATTGAGTGACATCCATTGTAGTTTACCCAAACTTTAAATACATGTAATAAACTGCATTTCAATAAATGGGAACTAATGGCTAATGCTAGGGAAACGAAAAGTAAGAGTGAGCGTTTAATTTAATATTTCAACTAAACACCAATTGAAATCCACGCCTTTAATTCAATTAGTGTATATATAAACCATGAACCATCAAGCAATCTATCCACAAGAAATTCCTTGTAAGAAAATACTTGAAAATAATAAATTTCGCTGATAAAAAGAAGAAAATATTGGATAACATGGCCAGATTTACTGTCACTCACGCTGTCATCCTCGCCCTATTTTTCACAGGTTTGTTTTCTTCATCCCTTAATCTAATTTATTTATAATTTTTTCTTTAAAAAATTCAATTTATATTTATTTTGCAGTTATTACAATGGTACATGAGATTGAAGCAAAAGAATGCGTAGAGTTCTCACAAATAGACACTTGCAACCTTCTCAAATGCAAGGCCACATGTTTACAAAAGCACAATTCTAGCCTAGCGGAATGTGTTGTGAGTGGAGGAACACCTCTGAATCCTACTCTCAAGTGTCGTTGTTTTTATACATGTTCTTCTTAGTTTTATTTTCAATATCATATATTTTTATAACTATTAATTAATAAAAGCACGAGTTGTTTTTTTTATCAGCAAGCGATGTATATTATTAATGAAAAAATATACAACGCAAGTCGAAACAAGCGCCTCGTCAAAAACCTCCCTAATCCTAACGGAGGAAAAGAGTACGACATGTCGACTTAAAACAAGGACCCCTCCCCTTACAAAATCAGATCGAAGCATGAAATAGTGAAACACGAGACACCCCTTCCTTTGCTAACGCGTCAGCCAGTCCATTCGCCTCCCGAAAAATATGAGAAAAGCACACAGATCCTAACGGCAAAGTAGCACAGTCAATCACACGAAAGTACTCCCATAATCGCCATGGGCGGCGCTCCACCTGCAACACCCACCCAATTGCCACTTTGGAATCCAACTCAACAATAAGAGGTCGATCAGCCCATTTAGACGCAACAAAGTACTCCAAAGCAAAAGCTATCGCCCGAATCTCGGCAACATTAGAATCAAGCGAACCAAGCAGCCCTGAAAACAAAGCGAGGATACGACTCTGAGCATCCCACAGCACTCCCCCGAAACCCACAGGCCCCGGCTTTCCACGAGCAGAACCATCCACCGAAAACTTTAAGGTCTCCCCGATCGGTGGTTCCCAATACACTCCCAACCGGACCAACGGTTTAACCAGCCCTTCCCGATACAAACTCAGACAGTCCCACCAAATAGCCTCACTAACCGATAACCCCTCCTTTAGGGTCTTCACCCAATAAAAGGAACGTAGCTTTACCAAGAAACCTATCTCCGCTGCCGGGATAAACTTACCATTAAACACAAAGTCATTGCGCGCAAGCCACAATGACCACATCAATGCCGCGACACTCGACACCCATAGCTTCCTCAAAGTGCCTGTAAACGAACAATGCATATCCGGAAGCAAGAAGTCATCTAATGATTTCAGCAAAGGCAAAGAAATCGCCCACCACCCTCGAAACCAATTCCACAAACCTTGTGCAAACGGGCATGAATAAAATAAATGCTCAATGTCTTCCTCCGACGCGCGGCACCATCTACATAAGCCTTGGCGTTCGCCCAAATCGATCCCACGCACCCGCAGAAACGCAAATGTGGGCAACCGACGCAACCAAGCGAACCACAGGAACGCCCGAACCTTTGGGGGAACCAAGACCTTCCACACAAAGCAGTCCCCAAAGTCACTTTCTCCCGCCTTGTCCAGCATAAGCAAGTGAGACAGTCCTTTGACGGAGAAAACGCCATGTTTATCCGGCGTCCAGACAAGTGTATCCAGCTCACCTCGTCGCAACTGTACACATCACACCAAAGACCGAAGATCATGTAGTTGCCGCACCTCAAAAGAACGTAGGCTACGGCGAAATAAATCCCCCCACCTATCATGCTGAAAATGTCCCTCTACAGCAACGTCCACTACTAGTGCTAACCGATCAATCACAAGCGAGAAAAGGCGAGGGAAAACATCTTTTAGCGGCTGCTCAACACACCAAGCATCAAACCAAAATAACACTCGTTCCCCCGAGCCCACCTTCCAAATAAACCGATTTTCACCCATATGTTTTTGCACACCCTCCGAGCTAACAGTCTGCACAATCTGTTTCCAAACTACAGACATCGGTCCCCTAGCCGAGTTATTAAACCTCCACCATTGAGCCGCCTCCCCATACTTGGAGACAATAATAGCTCGCCACAACGATGTTACATCACTCGCATATCTCCACGACCACTTCGCCAAAAGTGCCTTATTACGGACCTCCAAATCAGCCACCCCCAATCCGTCAAGATGGCGAGGGCGGCACACCAAACTCCAGCTCACTCTGCTCATTTTTCGCTGCAAATTGACCCCGCCCCATAAGAAAGCTCGCCTCAATTTATCAATGGCAGCAATTACCCCTTTCGGCACACGAAACAAGCCCATATAATATACTGGAAGTGAAGAGAGGACAGAGTTTACCAAAGTGACGCGTGCCGCAAACGATAACGATGTCCTCTTCCAACCTGCAAGCTTTCAGCGAACAAATGCGATGACAGGCTCCCATACAGCTATGTTTCGCGGATTCACCCCCAGTGGCAAGCCCAAGTACACAAACGGTAACTCCCCATGACGACAACACAATACATCTGCCATGGAAGCTACCAACTCCCCATCCACCCCAATCGAGTAAAGAGATGGCTTTGTAAAATTAATTCACAAACCTGAACACACCTGGAAGCAGCAGAGAAGCCTGCGAATGTTCAATGCCACGTCAACTGATGCTTCAAAAAATAGAACTGTATCATCGGCGAACTGAAGGTGTGTCAACGTCACCCCTGGAGCCACTGTCACCCCACGAATCAGCCCCATTATCTCCGCTTGTACTAACAGCCGATGCAAAGCCTCAGCAACTATGACAAATAATAATGGCGACAATGGGCAGCCCTGCCGCAGTCCACGTCCCATGTCAAACTCCTTTGTCGCGCTCCCATTTAGCAATACAGACAACCGAACAGTTCCAATACACTCCCTCACCCATCCCCGCCACGTCTCACTAAAACCCATCGAGCACATGATTTGATCCAAAAACTCCCATCGGACACAATCATAGGCCTTCGCAAAATCGAGCTTCAGCACACATCCCCCCACCTGATTTTGCCGCATAGAATGTATTGTTTCATTGGCCAACAATATCCCATCCACTATCTGTCGACCGCGGACAAAAGCTGACTGATGGTCACTGATCAAACCGCCCAACACCCCTTGTAGCCTCTTAGCTAAAATTTTCGCCAAAATTTTATATATTGAGTTTAACAGGCTGATCGGTCGGTACTCATGCAAAGACATCGGCGAATCCACTTTAGGTAACAGCACAATAAAAGTGTTATTAACACCTACAGGCAACTTACCGGTTGAGAAAAAAGTCGCCAAAAACCGTTCCACATCACCACTTAAAACCTCCCAGCACCGCTTGAAGAACTCCATACTATATCCATCCGGACCCGGAGACTTCGACCCCTCACTCCCTCACACGACCATCCATGCCTCATCAGAAGAAAACGGCACAATCAAAGACAAATTCTCAGCTACACTTACCCTGCTAAAAGCTCCCTCGAACACCCAACTACATGATCTCTCTTCCGCAGCGAAATGCTTAGAGAAAAAGCTTACAACATGTTTGCGTAATTTTATCGGATCAGTGACCCAAACTCCACCAATAGTCAACCCCACAATAGAATTGCGTATCGCACGCAACTTCGCTGCCCTGTGAAAGAATGCAGTGTTCCGATCACCCAATTTCAGCCAAGTCGCTCGCGACTTTTGTCTCCACAGTGATTCTTTTCTGCGAATCGCACGCCACAAAGCTTGCAACCAAGCTCGCTTTCGATCACACAGCTCATCTCCCTCCCCCACGGCCAGCTCCTCCGCACCATTATCCAAGCATTCAATACGGCTTTGAATGTGGGAAATTTCCTTCTCAACATCCCCGAAGTCCGTTTCGTTCCATTGGCGCAGAAAGTTTTTCATATGTCTAAGCTTAACCGAAATGTTGGTATTGCCGACTCCCATACCTGTCAAACGGCACCATTCCTCTGCCATACGACTAATATTCCGTCTCTCATCCAACCATACATTAATAAACCGGAAAGGCCTAGGGCCCCAGTCAACATCATCGCACATTAACAAAATAGGAGCATGGTCCGAGATGCCTCTCGGCAAGGACAGCTGATCAATCCTAGCAAAACAGTCCAACCACCTTGCAGAGACAAAATACCTATCAATTCTACTCTTTCGATTCTCTCTACCAAACCAAGTAAACTGTTTTTCGCGCAACGGTATATCTATCAAGCTTGCGGCATTCACAAATGAAGCAAAAGAAACCATACCTCTCGACATTATGCTACAACCAGCTCTCTCTGACGGTCGCAGCACCGAATTAAAGTCGCCAACACACCACAATCCCGAATTACCTCCAATCACTGTCAATAAGCGTTGCCATAAAACTTCCTGTTCCGATACATCACAAGGTGCATATATTGCCATGACACAGCACACAAAATCCTCCGGCTGCCATCGCCCATGCAGCATAATAAAATGCCTCTCCACTTCAACCGCTTCCAGCACAAAGCGATCGCCTTCCCATATCACTAATAAACCGCCCGACGCCCCCACGGATGGCGAAAAGGAGAACTCAAAACCATCATTGTGCCACATTCCAGCAACAACCGACGGCAATATCTCCTCCAACTTTGATTCTTGCATTAACACCATGTCAAAACGCTGCTTCCTAATAACATCCCCCACCCGTCTACGCTTCAACAACGAACCCAACCCCCTGACATTCCAGCTCATTAGTCGCATTATTACAATTTTTGAATGCCGTCTTGCAGCACTCGTGACAAATCCTGTAAAATTTCTTCCTCTCGACCCAAAGACGTCACCCCCACGAGATTACCCAATGCCGCAGTCGTTGTAGCTTCACGATACAGTGCTTGCTGCCGACGATGGAAATCCGAATCTGTTAGCGAAGCATCAGCGACAATAACTTGTGATTCACAGCCACCGCTCTTCTTCGGTCAACCCCTTCCTTGCTTCAGACTTTTCACCACCCCGAATAATGCGTTCACTGATTTGGTTTTCTTTAATACCCCATTGATCCAAATAGGAATAGCAGGGTCTTTCTCACCACTTTGGCGTGCTGCCAAATCATCGCCCAGCTGTTCTACAGGAATTGGAATCAAACCGCTTTGATTAACAATGGCTGTCGCAATTGGGACGGAGACCAAATCATTCGCTGCGCAATTCCCAGTCACCGGTTCCCCCTGCTGATTGTGAATATCGGATACAATAACTTGCTTGTTTTGTTCAACCACTGGAGGTTGCTTGATCGGGTCACCCTCTACAGTTCCAGAGTTTTGAAATTCTATAACTCTAGGGCTCTTTTGAATATCACACATTCCTATTACCTGTAAAACTCCTTCCTGCCCGACAGCATTGCCGTCCACCATCAAGCCATTGTGCGACGGAACCGGTATGATACACCCAGGCGCGGCAGCCGGTGTGTCATCATCTACAACCTGATCCCCACGTTCACCATCATTCCATAGCTGGTTACATCTCCAGTCTTGCAGCCCTGTGCCTACATCCCCGGGTGTTTCATGTTGATCTGCATCTCCCATGTTCGATTCCGGTACATACTCCGACGTACTACAATCCGATGATCCGTCGGTACTAGTATCGTTTGTCTTCGTGCATTCGCAATTTACAGGAGGCCCAAAGATGGGCACCTCCTTGACAAAAATGGGATGCGAAATTCCCCCGACATCCAATACCATTCGAGTCTCAATGGATTCCATCGAATCCGTCTCAATCAATAACCAACCGCATTCGAACGATGTTGGCGATGATGTGTTGTTCGCCACCCGAACAAGCGAACCCCACGTCTTTGCGATGTTATCAAATGTCTCACTTGACCAAGCGTGAATTGGTACTCCTCGGACGGAAAGCCATGCCCGTCGAGTCTTTATTGTCATCCCCGGATCCCACCGTTCGAGCTTTGAAAAACACTCACCAAAGCTCGTCTTTGCCAGCACCTCTGCCATCGATTGTGCATCCCTGAACATTAGCAAAATTGCCGGTCCAGCAATTCTCAAAATGGACAATCCTTGGCGATCCGCAATATCCATCCTCGATGCCAATTCCTTTAAACAACAATGCCGACGACACCAACCCACCATAATGAATTTGAGGATCTTCTCTTTTGCTGCATCCACACTCCCTTGAATTACCTTTGCCGTTATATGAATCCTTTTCGAATTTACACTATGTCTTTCCGATGGCCCCTTTTCATCACCATTCTTCCGATCAGCCTCACCCAATCCCCTAATTCTAGATGATCCATGATCCGCGAATCTTGCCATACTCACCACCAATCGAGACCCATATATCCATTTATTGTTCAAACGTTCTATTGCCCGATCGGCATCTGCCTTACTCGCCATCCTCACAAAACCAAACCTCCCTCCATCCTTTGCCCTTTTCCGAGGGATGAAAGCGTCGAGCACCACACCATGACTATCAAACACTTGCCATAAGCCTTTCCAGTGCAACGTTTCCGATATCCTACCCACAAAGACTATCCTATCCCGCCGGCGACCATTCCCCCTCTCTCCGCTCATCTCCCCTCTCATTTAATTTACTCGATTTCAAAGAACTCAACTAGACACGATTGAACTTAACTCAGATACACGGAATGACCTGGCCTAAATTCCATTTAAACCCGGTTAGGAACAAACTTGATGTCCACAAGAACCCGAATTAACTCGATAACCAACTGACTCGGACACAAACATAGTATTGACCCAACCAAAAATTGACAGCCATAATCGAAAACGAGTTTGAGTTGGTTTCAAACCGACGTTGACATAGACCCAAGTCAATTCGGACCCGACCTGAATCGAGTTGAACTATTGACTTCAACTGACATAATTTTAACCGAATATGGACCAAGCTGATGTAATTCGACCCGAAGCCCATCAAATTACTCGATTTTACATCTCCAGTTCTGAGACAAATTAAGATTCTAAAACATTAAATTGTTTTTAAAAATATTAAATTATTTATTTACACAAGGAAAAAAATCCAAAACTTAATTCAAAGTTATTGTATACCTCACCAAGCCCGAAAATGTCTTCAACGAATGTTATAATATCAACCAATAATATATGACTTAAATAACATTATATGTATGCATTCTTAAAATTTAACATTCGATATGTTTAATGTTGAAAATTTTATCCACAATCTTTATTTTATGAGATTAGATTAAGCGCAAACAATATTGCTAAAACAATAAAATTTGAAAGAATAAATTGGGTTGACAATTCAGATATTCACCCCGAAAAAGAATTACCCGGGATCTTTTCAATTATTTTGTTTATTTTCAAATAATATTATAGATTTAAAACATAATGTCGCTTTCGTTTAATAAAAAGATCAAAACCCTTTAAACTTTGGGATCTAAGCTTCAAGTTTTATCATATATGCATTGATCCATAATTATACGAAAATTTGAGAGTGTAAATTTGACTGTGTTTTTGAGTATTTTCTTAAGAAAATGTTACGAGAAATTTTTTTTGCGGATAGATATCTTAGAGATTTAGTGCTTATATAAATACTCTCTGCTATGCATGAACTAATGGAGTTACCCTATAGAAAGATATTAATTTCCATCCTTTGATTTGGAAACAGAAGTGAAAAAATTAATTAAAAAAACCGTAGTATGTCCAAACTTTAAGGGTAAATTGAAATGGAGGTCACTTAATTATGGGTAAGGTTACATTTAGGTCACTCAATTATTAAAAATTACACTCGGGTCACTCAATTATGGATAATGTTATATTTGGGCCAGTCAATTATGTCTAAGGTTACATTTGAGTCACCCTTCATATTTAAAAAGTAAATAAATTTCATCATTTTTTCTTCCAAATCACTTGTATACCCTTGTTAACACTAGAGTACTTCATTTGAAATGATTAATTAATCTAATTTATAAATTGATATACTTTCTTTTAAATATATAGGGTCACCCAAATGTAACCTTACCCATAATTGAGTGACCCAAGTGTAACTTTTAATAATTGGATGACCCGAATGTAACTTTACCCATAACCGAGTGGCCTAAATATAACTTTTAATAAATTGGGTGACCTAAATGTAACCTTACCCTTAATTGAGTGACATACATTGTAGTTTACGCAAACTTTAAATACATGTAATAAACTGCATTTCAATAAATGGGAACTAATGGCTAATGCTAGGGAAACGAAAAGTAAGAGTGAGCGTTTAATTTAATATTTCAACTAAATACCAATTGAAATTCACGCCTTTAATTCAATTAGTGTATATATAAACCATGAACCATCAAGCAATCTATCCACAAGAAATTCCTTGTAAGAAAATACTTGAAAATAACAAATTTAGCTGATAAAAAAAAGAAAATATTGGATAACATGGCCAGATTTACTGTCACTCACGCTGTCATCCTCGCCCTATTTTTCACAGGTTTGTTTTCTTCATCCCTTAATCTAATTTATTTATAGTTTTTTCTTTAAAGAATTCAATTTATATTTATTTTGCAGTTATTACAATGGTACATGAGATTGAAGCAAAAGAATGCGTAGAGTTCTCACAAATAGACACTTGCAACCTTCTCAAATGCAAGGCCACATGTTTACAAAAGCACAATTCTAGCCTAGCGGAATGTGTTGTGAGTGGAGGAACACCTCTGAATCCTACTCTCAAGTGTCGTTGTTTTTATACATGTTCTTCTTAGTTTTATTTTCAATATCATATATTTTTATAACTATTAATTAATAAAAGCACGAGTTGTTCTTATTTATGAATTTGTTTATTTTTCGGATTCATACTTGATAGTATACAATTATTAAATGCTGCTATTCATATTAATTATTTACTCGATTTCAAAGAACTCAACTAGACACGATTGAACTTAACTCAGATACACGGAATGACCTGGCCTAAATTCCATTTAAACTCGGTTAGGAACAGACTTGATGTCCACAAGAACCAGAATTAACTCGATAACTAACTGATTCGGACACAAACATAGTATTGACCCAACCAAAAATTGACAGACCATAATCGAAAACGAGTTTGAGTTGGTTTCAAACCGACGTTGACATAGACCCAAGTCAACTCGGACCCAACCTGAATCGAGTTGAACTATTGACTTCAAATGACATAATTTTAACCGAATATGGACCAAGCTGATGTAATCCAACCCGAAGCCCATCAAATTACTCGATTTTACATCTCCAGTTATGAGAAAAATTAAGATTCTAAAACATTAAATTGTTTTTAAAAATATTAAATTATTTATTCACACAAGGAAAAAAAATCCAAAACTTAATTCAAAGTTATTGTATACCTCACCAAGCCCGAAAATGTCTTCAACGAATGTTATAATATCAACCAATAATATATGACTTAAATAACATTATATGTATGCATTCTTAAAATTTAACATTCGATATGTTTAATGTTGAAAATTTTATCCACAATCTTTATTTTATGAGATTAGATTAAGCGCAAACAATATTGCTAAAACAATAAAATTTGAAAGAATAAATTGGGTTGACAATTCAGATATTCACCCCGAAAAAGAATTACCCGGGATCTTTTCAATTTTTTTGTTTATTTTCAAATAATATTATAGATTTAAAACATAATGTCGCTTTCGTTTAATAAAAAGATCAAAACCCTTTAAACTTTGGGATCTAAGCTTCAAGTTTTATCATATATGCATTGATCCATAATTATACGAAAACTTGAGAGTGTAAATTTGACTGTGTTTTTGAGTATTTTCTTAAGAAAATGTTACAAGAAATTTTTTTGCGGATAGATATCTTAGAGATTTAGTGTTTATATAAATACTCTGTGCTATGCATGAACTAATGGAGTTACCCTATAGAAAGATATTAATTTCCATCCTTTGATTTGGAAACAGAAGTGAAAAAATTAATTAAAAAAACCGTAGTATGTCCAAACTTTAAGGGTAAATTGAAATGGAGGTCACTTAATTATGGGTAAGGTTACATTTAGGTCACTCAATTATTAAAAATTACACCCGGGTCACTCAATTATGGATAATGTTACATTTGGGCCAGTCAATTATGTCTAAGGTTACATTTGAGTCACCCTTCATATTTAAAAAGTAAATAAATTTCATCATTTTTTCTTCCAAATCACTTGTATACCCTTGTTAACACTAGAGTACTTCATTTGAAATGATTAATTAATCTAATACATAAATTGATATACTTTCTTTTAAATATATAGGGTCACCCAAATGTAACCTTACCCATAATTGAGTGACCCAAGTGTAACTTTTAATAATTGGATGACCCGAATGTAACTTTACCCATAACCGAGTGGCCTAAATGTAACCTTACCCTTAATTGAGTGACATACATTGTAGTTTACCCAAACTTTAAATACATGTAATAAACTGCATTTCAATAAATGGGAACTAATGGCTAATGCTAGGGAAACGAAAAGTAAGAGTGAGCGTTTAATTTAATATTTCAACTAAATACCAATTGAAATTCACGCCTTTAATTCAATTAGTGTATATATAAACCATGAACCATCAAGCAATCTATCCACAAGAAATTCCTTGTAAGAAAATACTTGAAAATAACAAATTTAGCTGATAAAAAAAAGAAAATATTGGATAACATGGCCAGATTTACTGTCACTCACGCTGTCATCCTCGCCCTATTTTTCACAGGTTTGTTTTCTTCATCCCTTAATCTAATTTATTTATAGTTTTTTTCTTTAAAGTATTCAATTTATATTTATTTTGCAGTTATTACAATGGTACGTGAGATTGAAGCAAAATAATGCGTAGAGTTCAAACAAATAGACACTTGCAACCTTCTCAAATGCAAGGCCACATGTTTACAGAAGCACAATTCTAGCCTAGCGGAATGTGTTGTGAGTGGAGGAACACCTCTGAATCCTACTCTCAAGTGTCGTTGTTTTTATACATGTTCTTCTTAGTTTTATTTTCAATATCATATGTTTTTATAACTATTAATTAATAAAAGCACGAGTTGTTCTTATTTATGAATTTGTTTATTTTTCGGATTCATACTTGATAGTATACAATTTTATATGCTGCTATTCATATTAATTATTTACTCGATTTCAAAGAACTCAACTAGACACGATTGAACTTAACTCAGATACACGGAATGACCTGGCCTAAATTCCATTTAAACTCGGTTAGGAACAGACTTGATGTCCACAAGAACCAGAATTAACTCGATAACTAACTGACTCGGACACACACATAGTATTGACCCAACCAAAAATTGACAGACCATAATCGAAAACGAGTTTGAGTTGGTTTCAAACCGACGTTGACATAGACCCAAGTCAACTCGGACCCAACCTGAATCGAGTTGAACTATTGACTTCAAATGACATAATTTTAACCGAATATGGACCAAGCTGATGTAATCCGACCCGAAGCCCATCAAATTACTCGATTTTACATCTCCAGTTATGAGAAAAATTAAGATTCTAAAACATTAAATTGTTTTTAAAAATATTAAATTACTTATTCACACAAGGAAAAAATTCCAAAACTTAATTCAAAGTTATTGTATACCTCACCAAGCCCGAAAATGTCTTCAACGAATGTTATAATATCAACCAATAATATATGACTTAAATAACATTATATGTATGCATTCTTAAAATTTAACATTCGATATGTTTAATGTTGAAAATTTTATCCACAATCTTTATTTTATGAGATTAGATTAAGCGCAAACAATATTTTTTTCGCTCAATCGTATGATTTTATTAAGAGAAAAAAATCATACAAAATAATCCAGACTCGGGCCTCATTAAAAACCTCCCTAAACCTAAATGGAGGAAAAGAGTACCCGAGTTGGACCCGGAAATACACACGATACCAAGAAACACCACCCCTCCCTCGGATCAACAAAACCTAAAACTGCACCCACCCTACCGAGAACAGCCTCACCGTAACCCACCCCACACCCCCTGCTGCTATCAAAGAAAAAAAAACAGTAGGTACGACGCACTCCCTGCTGCTACCACGCACCCATCTCCCAATCCCGTATAGCACCAACGACCTCCATGTCCAAGTGCCAAACGCACGACCTGCTCATGCGATCAATCAAACCCCACACGCATCCAATCCCTCCTATCAACACCCCCCTTGGCTAGCATATCCGCAACACCATTCGCTTCACGATTGGCATGTTGAAAGGTGCAATTCACTACACGACATGCGCTATCAATCCTCCGAAACAACCAATAATACTTCCATGGTCTACTCTCCCTATTTAACACCCAAGAAAGAGCTACTAGCGAATCCGATTCAAACACACAAGGCCACCCCCTCCATTGCGAACCGCTAAACGCCTCAAGTGCATAACAAATCGCATGAATTTCAGCTTCATTCGAATCGAGAATCCCCAAAGGGCCAGCAAACATTGCCAAGAGCTTTCCCCCTTCATCGCGCAACACCCCACCGCAGCCCGCGAGTCCCGGCTTTCCTCTAGCTGAGCCATCAACATTAAACTTGACCATACTTGCCGATGGCGGTACCCAACTCACCCCTATCCGAGGTCCAAATGTCCTTCCCCTATGCTCACACCACCATGGGCAGTCCCACCACACCGATTCCACAAGCATGGCGTTATGATCCAGTACATTCACCCAAGAGAATGCTCGCAACTTAATGGTAAAAAATAAATCCGCCGGTGACAGCCTCTTGCCATTGAACAAAAGGTCGTTGCGAGCCAGCCATATCGACCACAAAGTCGCTGCACAGCTCGACATCCACCATTGTTTTACCACACCTCGAAACTGCCCATCAAGAAACATATGCACGAATGTCACTATCGACGCCGGTCGAACCATCTCCACCTTCCACCAATCCAAAAACAACGACCACACTTGCCACATCCACCGACAATGGAGCAAAATGTGGTTCGCCTCATCCTCCCCCTCCCCACACCATCGACAAGAAACATCGTGTGTCTCTTTTCAATATTGCTAAAACAATAAAATTTGAAAGAATAAATTGGCTTGACAATTCAGATATTCACCCCGAAAAAGAATTACCCGGGATCTTTTCAATTTTTTTGTTTATTTTCAAATAATATTATAGATTTAAAACATAATGTCGCTTTCGTTTAATAAAAAGATCAAAACCCTTTAAACTTTGGGATCTAAGCTTCAAGTTTTATCATATATGCATTGATCCATAATTATACGAAAACTTGAGAGTGTAAATTTGACTGTGTTTTTGAGTATTTTCTTAAGAAAATGTTACGAGAATTTTTTTTTTGCGGATAGATATCTTAGAGATTTAGTGCTTATATAAATACTCTCTGCTATGCATGAACTAATGGAGTTACCCTATAGAAAGATATTAATTTCCATCCTTTGATTTGGAAACAGAAGTGAAAAAATTAATTAAAAAAACCGTAGTATGTCCAAACTTTAAGGGTAAATTGAAATGGAGGTCACTTAATTATGGGTAAGGTTACATTTAGGTCACTCAATTATTAAAAATTACACTCGGGTCACTCAATTATGGATACTGTTACATTTGGGCCAGTCAATTATGTCTAAGGTTACATTTGAGTCACCCTTCATATTTAAAAAGTAAATAAATTTCATCATTTTTTCTTCCAAATCACTTGTATACCCTTGTTAACACTAGAGTACTTCATTTGAAATGATTGATTAATCTAATACATAAATTGATATACTTTCTTTTAAATATATAGGGTCACCCAAATGTAACCTTACCCATAATTGAGTGACCCAAGTGTAAGTTTTAATAATTGGATGGCCCGAATGTAACTTTACCCATAACCGAGTGGCCTAAATATAACTTTTTTACCGCTAAGAAATAAAGGGAAGACGGAATGGTTTCTCTACAGATTATAAACCCCGTTTTCTCTCCCATCTCGGTTTCTTCTGGTTTCAGGAAGAAAATTCTGAGCTTCAATACATGTAGAGGCTTGCAGGGCCAAAGATGTAGAATTCGTTGTGCCGGTGACAACAGAAGCAATGGTATGTCATCCAGTTTTTGAATTTATTTAGGCGGATTATGAATTGGGTGTTTTTGTTTTGGAGTAGGTGAAGAGCCGCCTGAGTCACTGTTTATGAAGGAGTTGAAGAGGAGGGGGATGACGCCCACTTCGCTGCTGGAGGATGCCAATTATGGGTTAAAAGAGGAAATCAAAACAGGGGAAGAAATGGCAAGTTTCTCTACAAGGAATGCGGTCTCAACTGATTACGACAAGTCCTTATCTAATCAAAGACAGCGCTCCATGGAATTGAATAGTGAAGGCCTTGAGGTTGGTGGATTTTATGTAATAATTTTTCATACATTCTGAATTGTAGTGGTAGCTTCATAATCTTAACGAGCTAGATTTGGGGTTTGATCTGCACTTGTTTCCTTGATTGGATTTTGAAGGGAAATGAGAACCAACTTTACTTTACTTCCGGGGTTCATTTATTTACTTCAAGCGATGTTGATAATTTGATTGGTGAATTTGTGAAGTTATGTTTGCATGGTTCAGGGGCTAGTTCCGCGGGCGAAACTGTTGCTAACACTCGGAGGAACTTTCTTCTTTGGCTTTTGGCCTTTGATCCTTTCGACAATCGTATTCTTTTCCGCTCTCTACCTCGTAAGTTGCCGTTCTTCTACTCCTGGATTTTGCTTGGCTTCGTTTGTTATAAAAACTACTATGCCCTGCAGTATTTCGGATCGTCGTTCATTCATGATGGAAGTGAGGCACCAGTTTCCCTGCCGCAATACATCGACCCTTATGTACTTCTGGAAGATGAAAGGATTCCTGGAACAGCCTCTCCTTTAAATTGAAGACCAACATACAGTGAAGTTTCTTAGGCTTACAAATTGCAGGCTTGTGTAGCATATTTCCTTCACCTACTCTACTTTCTTCTTTGTAAAATCCTCTTATATTAGTATCAACTTCTCACTCCAACTCAAACCTCTGTGCCTTTCCTACTGTTTTACACACCCTATTTCTTTGCCAAATTGGCTTGCTATTCTTCTTGTTCTTAACTTGGTATTCTTGCAACACAACCGGAAATAACCAAGGTATAATTCTTGTTCTTCCATTCGTGTGTTCCAAGAAACGCTCAACATCATTCATATGGTAGACTGAAGTTTTGAAGGAGATTTAAATGAGGGTTTGGAGCTTGGGGGAATCCTTTGCAACTCCTATTTTCGTTCTTATATTTTATATATTTATTTGTCATTCTTCTTGATCATTAATGAGTTGGGAATATCTTTTATATAAAAATAATTCTCGATTCAACCCTGATTCGGTCCGAGTTTAATATTTTAACATGATTTGACATGGTAAAAGTATAATCTAACCTGACTCAACCATGAAATTTTTACAAAAAATCCGACTAAACCTAATCCGCCTCGAGAAAAGTTAAAAATATATTAAATATAATATATCTAATTATAAATAAACCAAATTAAGAAATTTTCACCTAAATCCAAACTCGACTCAAATCTAAAATTTTAAGAAAAAAAAACATCCTTCTCTAATTGGGTCAGGACCCGACAAGATCGAATAATTTTTCCATACCTAACTGTATGCTTATAGGTCTTAAAGCTTGTGGTAGTGGGCATGAAACTTATAAACCCAAGCTCAGCCAGTTGGCCCAAGAAAGAGGGGGGATGTTTCAATGTTGGTATCCATTAGTCTGTATTCACTGTTAAACCGTAATTATTATTTGATATGCTGTCAGTAAAAAGTTAATTTTAAAAGTGATCTTAAAACGATGACAAGTGTTATGTTTATTTAATTTTAAACTTTTAAAAAAATTAAAGACCTTTTTAATCATCTTAACACCCGTTGTGAAATTATTGTTTTGTAGTACTAAATAATAGGTCGTAAATAAAATATAATAATGTTTTGTTTTTGTTTGGCACGAATAAAATTAACAACCTTTCATACCATTCCCATAAAAATCCAACCCACCCATATCTATTTGTCCTCAACAATCATCACCCCGCCATCTGCATGAATTGTTTCGGTTCTTTGTGCTACCACGACAAAAGAAATGTGCTGTCTTGTTATGTATGTACGTACGTACCGGTGGCGGATGCAAATGGTCTAGAAGGGGAGCATTTGTACTCGCATTTTGAGATTTAATTTAGTGTTAAAATCTTTTTAAAAAAATTAATTTAGTTTGTTTATTGAAAAAATTAAAAATTTATATACTCATTTGAGAAAAAAATATTTTAAACTTTATTTTTGAATTTCTGTATCTGCCACTATGTAATCCATCATTTTAATTTTTTTGTGGCAATCAGATTGACCAATACAGTTTCAAACTAGTATCTTCACCAATATTAATGAATTTCATTCATATTGTTTAAGCTAATCTAATCCTACAAATTTGAAAGCTTATGCTTTTGGCAACATTCTCTGGTTCTTTTTCCCCGATGTCACAGATTCTGCAATTAATAAGAAAGCAATATAAGAATAATGCTTATATTTTCTTCTTTACTGCGTGCCCTTTATAATTATATCTTCAATTCAGGAAAGTAGAGAGGTTATTAAAGTTTGATATATATTTGTTTGATTGTAGAGTAAATACAAAAATATTGGTTTATCCCAAGGTCGGTAGGCAAGAACAAAAATTTTCTATCCATTTTTAGTATCTCTCTGTATGCATAACACTAAAAAAATTAAATTTTATACTCTAATTTTAAATTTTAATTTTTTAAACTTTAATCCTTATAACTCTATTTTCCAAATTCAAGTTTTTAGTGTTGGAGCATACATAAGGGCACAAAAAGAGTGAATTTTTTCTATTTGGTAGGCAAAGATGGACAAAAATCGATTGTCCCTTATCGGTGCTTCTTTCTATGCCCAATAGTAAAATATCATATTCTAAGCACTAACTCTAAATTCTAATTCCTAAACTTTAAACCCTAAAAATACACACTACCACACATTTCTTAAACTCTAACCTTAAACCTTAACCATAAAGCTTAAACTTAAAATTTTAGTGCGAGGTATAAATAAGAGCATAGAAAGGGGTAAATGATTTTTATTAGGCAAAGATGATGTAAGTAATAAATGGAATTGGGATTTCCATGTACGGACACTTGTCACTCAAATCTGGCAGGTTTCTCTTGGTATAAAATAGGGTAAACTACTGTGCAGGTCCCTTATGTTTAACGAGTGTACAGAGTTAGTCACCACTTTTGAAAAGTGCATATTAGTAGTCCTCTACGTTTTCGATGTGTAAATACTTGGTCACTCCGACGTTAACTCCGTTAGTCCCCTAACGGAATGCTGATGTGGCGAAAGGATAAATTACTGCAATAGCCATTAAAATTTATCTCATGTACATTTTTTCTCCTCAATTTAAAAAAGTAAACATTATAGTCACTAATAAAACTGTTTCTTTATAATTTCACCCTTAAATTTTTAAAAATTCATTTTTCAATCCTAAAACTTTACAATCAATTAACACAATAATATTATAAATGCTTAGATGAAAAATAGGTGCCCAAAGTATACCCTTTGAAACTTAGGTGCCCAAATTGCTCCTATTTAATAACTCAAACTAAAAAATTTAGTCCACTAACTACTAAAAAATTCGAGTTATTGGAATTTCTATTTTATAATTCAAACTTTATTTTGAATTTTTGAGTCGAGTTTATGAAATTATGAGTCGAGTATTTTCACATCAAACCAAAAAATTTAATTTTTTCGAGTCAAGTCGAGTTATTGGAATTTCTATTTTATAATTCAAACTTTATTTTGAATTTTTGAGTCGAGTTTATGAAATTATGAGTCGAGTATTTTCACATCAAACCAAAAAATTTAATTTTTTCGAGTCAAGTCGAGTTATTGGAATTTCTATTTTATAATTCAAACTTTATTTTGAATTTTTGAGTCGAGTTTATGAAATTATGAGTCGAGTATTTTCACATCAAACCAAAAAATTTAATTTTTTCGAGTCAAGTCGAGTTATTGGAATTTCTATTTTATAATTCAAACTTTATTTTGAATTTTTGAGTCGAGTTTATGAAATTATGAGTTGAGTATTTTCACATCAAACCAAAAAAATTAATTTTTTCGAGTCAAGTCGAGTTATTGGAATTTCTATTTTATAATTCAAACTTTATTTTCAATTTTTAAGTCGAGTTTATGAAATTATGAGTCGAGTATTTTCACATCAAACCAAAAAATTTAATTTTTTCGAGTCAAGTCGAGTTATTGGAATTTCTATTTTATAATTCAAACTTTATTTTGAATTTTTGAGTCGAGTTTATTGGAATTATACAACTTGTGAAGTTGGAAAGTCTGAAGTTTGAGAAATACGGATGTGTGTCAACCTAAAACCTTATGTTGTTATTGCATTTGCACAGCACAAAGTTCCTCACATTACATATAACAATCATTTATGCTCAAATCTTAGGCACCGCAGTAACCTTTAAGATCAGGTCTAGTATTTAAAAATTTTAATTTTTTGGTTTGATGTGAAAATACTCGACTCATAATTTCATAAACTCGACTTAAAAATTTAAAATAAAGTTTGAATTATAAAATAGAAATTCCAATAACTCGACTTGACTCGAAAAAATTAAATTTTTTGGTTTGATGTGAAAATACTCGACTCATAATTTCATAAACTCGACTCAAAAATTCAAAATAAAGTTTGAATTATAAAATAGAAATTCCAATAACTCGACTTGACTCGAAAAAAATTAAATTTTTTGGTTTGATGTGAAAATACTCGACTCATAATTTCATAAACTCGACTCAAAAATTCAAAATAAAGTTTGAATTATAAAATAGAAATTCCAATAACTCGACTTGACTCGAAAAAATTAAATTTTTTGGTTTGATGTGAAAATACTCGACTCATAATTTCATAAACTCGACTCAAAAATTCAAAATAAAGTTTGAATTATAAAATAGAAATTCCAATAACTCGACTTGACTCGAAAAAATTAAATTTTTTGGTTTGATGTGAAAATACTCGACTCATAATTTCATAAACTCGACTCAAAAATTCAAAATAAAGTTTGAATTATAAAATAGAAATTCCAATAACTCGACTTGACTCGAAAAAATTAAATTTTTTGGTTTGATGTGAAAATACTCGACTCATAATTTCATAAACTCGACTCAAAAATTTAAAATAAAGTTTGAATTATAAAATAAAAATTCCAATAACTCGAATTTTTTAGTAGTTAGTGGACTAAATTTTTAAGTTTGAGTTATTAAATAGGAGCAATTTGGGCACCTAAGTTTCAAAGGGTATACTTTGGGCACCTATTTTTCATCTAAGCATTTATAATATTATTGTGTTAATTGATTGTAAAGTTTTAGGATTGAAAAATGAATTTTTAAAAATTTAAGGGTGAAATTATAAAGAAACAGTTTTATTAGTGACTATAATGTTTACTTTTTTAAATTGAGGAGAAAAAATGTACATGAGATAAATTTTAATGGCTATTGCAGTAATTTATCCTTTCGCCACATCAGCAATCCGTTAGGGGGCTAACGGAGTTAACGTCGGAGTGACCAAGTATTTACACATCGAAAACGTAGAGGACTACTAATATGCACTTTTCAAAAGTGGTGACTAACTCTGTACACTCGTTAAACATAAGGGACCTGCACAATAGTTTACCCTATAAAATATTCACAAATTCAAAATTTTTATTTAGTACAGGAAATCATGTGCGGCCAAAACCCGGATTGAATGCCTGAATCAGATTTACAAACTGGAAAGGATTTAAATATGATAATTTAAGTTGCATGTAAACACATGCATGACGATAAGAGACACGCAGACGGCTGCCATGGGAAACGGAAACAAGGCTTGTTAAAGCTGCAGGGCGAGACATGAACAGAAATTAGATAAGTAATATAGAAACACCCCAATGGCATTCCCCCCATTGTTTGTTTACAAACGAATTGAAGGTTTTGGCTTTGGTGGTGGTTGGAACAACATTTTATGTTCTCTCCCATACTTCCTTACATCCCTTATCCAATATGATGGCTTGCAAGTACTCTACTTACCATTATACATATAATAATTCTAAAAATAATTAATCCAACAAATAGTCTCGGTGAAAAAGCGGATGATGTTCATCCTAAGATACTCGAGTTCAATCGCTTTGTCTACAAGGTGTGTGTATTGTCAAAGTGTTAAGAATATGTATGAACAAATACTACTTTATAATCAACTTTAGTCTATTAAAAAAACACCAAAAAATTTCCACATGAAAGATTGATTATGGCTCTACAAAGTACAAAGAAGTCTAGCTCTCGTTCACTTAACAAATATTTTCTGAAAAGATAAAACCATAGAAACAATTCATCTCCAACCTAAAATATTTTTGGCATGAGTAGGAATAAAGCCCCAGTCCTGATGTATACAGTGCTAAGTTTTTTCAAGTGGCTTGGCGGATTGTGAGAAGTGAGGTTGTGGAAGCTGTGAAGTTTTTCTTCTCTTCTTGCTCCTTACCAGCTAGCTTTAATTTAACGATTCTTACCTTAGTTCCTAAGGTAGAGGTGCGTAAATTTTCTACTGAATTTAGGTCAATTGCTTGTTGTAGTATTATCTATAAGTGTATTACGAAGATCATGGCTAATAAATTGAAGTTTTGTCTTTTTTCTATCATCCTTCCTAATTAGAGTCTTTTTTTGTAAGGGATCAAGTAGAGAATGTGTTATTGGTTCAGGAAATAGTTAATGGGTATGGTAGGCAACACTTTTCTCCTCAATGTGCTTTAAAAAATGACCACAGAAAGACTTTTGACCTCCTGAGTTGAGATTTCATTTTACAAGTTCTAGAGGTTTTGGGAGTTCCTAGTCTCTTCAAGAGATGGATTGCTACTTGCATAACTCAGTCTAAATTTTTTATTGGGCTTAATAGGGGAGGGTTTGTGGGGTACTTTGCTGGTGCAAAAGGAATTCGACAAAAGGGATCCATTGTCTCTTTATCTCTCTATTATTAGCATAATTGTACTATCTTGTTTGTTGAACCAGGTTGCTTCCCATGGTGTTTTTAATTTTCACCAAAAATGTAAGAGGATTGGTTTAACTTACATTTGTTTTGCGGATGACCTCTTAATTTTTGCTAAAGGTGACATTGAATCTATGTTAGGTGTTAAGAGAATTATGCAGTTTTTTATGGACTGTAATGGTTGTAGTTGAATGAGGCTAAAAGTGAGTTTTTTGTGCTAGATTGAATATAGTTCTAGATTTATTTTGGGATGTTTGACTGTTAAATATTTGGGTGTTCCATTGGTGACTAAGAATTTAATAAGGGTGAACTGTAATAGTTTGGTAGGCAAAATTATCAAGAAAATTTCTAGTTGGCCATCTAAATGTCAGTCTATTGCAAGAAAAACACAATTAATTAAAGCTGTGGTATTTAGTATTTAAAATTTTGGGGCAAGATATTCCTTCATCCCATGAAGGTTATTAAACTGATTGAAAGCATGTGTGCCTCTTTTTTTTATTTATAGAAATGTGAGATTGGCTCTACTAAGGGTGCACAAGTTAGTTAAATGTTAGTGTGCCACCCAAAAAATACTAAATACCAATATTAAACTTAATTCAAAGTTATTGTATACCTCACCAAGCCCGAAAATGACTTCAACGAATGTTATAATATCAACCAATAATATATGACTTAAATAACATTATATGTATGCATTCTTAAAATTTAACATTCGATATGTTTAATGTTGAAAATTTTATCCACAATCTTTATTTTATGAGATTAGATTAAGCGCAAACAATATTGCTAAAACAATAAAATTTGAAAGAATAAATTGGGTTGACAATTCAGATATTCACCCCGAAAAAGAATTACCCGGGATCTTTTCAATTTTTTTGTTTATTTTCAAATAATATTATAGATTTAAAACATAATGTCGCTTTCGTTTAATAAAAAGATCAAAACCCTTTAAACTTTGGGATCTAAGCTTCAAGTTTTATCATATATGCATTGATCCATAATTATACGAAAACTTGAGAGTGTAAATTTGATTGTGTTTTTGAGTATTTTCTTAAGAAAATGTTACGAGAAATTTTTTTTGCGGATAGATATCTTAGAGATTTAGTGCTTATATAAATACTCTGTGCTATGCATGAACTAATGGAGTTACCCTATAGAAAGATATTAATTTCCATCCTTTGATTTGGAAACAGAAGTGAAAAAATTAATTAAAAAAACCGTAGTATGTCCAAACTTTAAGGGTAAATTGAAATGGAGGTCACTTAATTATAGGTAAGGTTACATTTAGGTCACTCAATTATTAAAAATTACACTCGGGTCACTCAATTATGGATAATGTTACATTTGGGCCAGTCAATTATGTCTAAGGTTACATTTGAGTCACCCTTCATATTTAAAAAGTAAATAAATTTCATCATTTTTTCTTCCAAATCACTTGTATACCCTTGTTAACACTAGAGTACTTCATTTGAAATGATTAATTAATCTAATACATCAATTGATATACTTTCTTTTAAATATATAGGGTCACCCAAATGTAACCTTACCCATAATTGAGTGACCCAAGTGTAACTTTTAATAATTGGATGACCCGAATGTAACTTTACCCATAACCGAGTGGCCTAAATATAACTTTTAATAAATTGGGTGACCTAAATGTAACCTTACCCTTAATTGAGTGACATACATTGTAGTTTACCCAAACTTTAAATACATGTAATAAACTGCATTTCAATAAATGGGAACTAATGGCTAATGCTAGGGAAACGAAAAGTAAGAGTGAGCGTTTAATTTAATATTTTAACTAAATACCAATTGAAATTCACGCCTTTAATTCAATTAGTGTATATATAAACCATGAACCATCAAGCAATCTATCCACAAGAAATTCCTTGTAAGAAAATACTTGAAAATAACAAATTTAGCTGATAAAAAAAAGAAAATATTAGATAACATGGCCAGATTTACTGTCACTCACGCTGTCATCCTCGCCCTATTTTTCACAGGTTTGTTTTCTTCATCCCTTAATCTAATTTATTTATAGTTTTTTCTTTAAAGAATTCAATTTATATTTATTTTGCAGTTATTACAATGGTACATGAGATTGAAGCAAAAGAATGCGTAGAGTTCTCACAAATAGACACTTGCAACCTTCTCAAATGCAAGGCCACATGTTTACAGAAGCACAATTCTAGCCTAGCGGAATGTGTTGTGAGTGGAGGAACACCTCTGAATCCTACTCTCAAGTGTCGTTGTTTTTATACATGTTCTTCTTAGTTTTATTTTCAATATCATATATTTTTATAACTATTAATTAATAAAAGCACGAGTTGTTCTTATTTATGAATTTGTTTATTTTTCGGATTCATACTTGATAGTATACAATTTTATATGCTGCTATTCATATTAATTATTTACTCGATTTCAAAGAACTCAACTAGACAGGATTGAACTTAACTCAAATACACGAAATGACCTGGCCTAAATTCCATTTAAACTCGGTTAGGAACAGACTTGATGTCCACAAGAACCAGAATTAACTCGATAACTAACTGACTCGGACACAAACATAGTATTGACCCAACCAAAAATTGACAGACCATAATCGAAAACGAGTTTGAGTTGGTTTCAAACCGACGTTGACATAGACCCAAGTCAACTCGGACCCAACCTGAATCGAGTTGAACTATTGACTTCAAATGACATAATTTTAACCGAATATGGACCAAGCTGATGTAATCCGACCTGAAGCCCATCAAATTACTCGATTTTACATCTCCAGTTATGAGAAAAATTAAGATTCTAAAACATTAAATTGTTTTTAAAAATATTAAATTATTTATTCACACAAGGAAAAAAATCCAAAACTTAATTCAAAGTTATTGTATACCTCACCAAGCCCGAAAATGTCTTCAACGAATGTTATAATATCAACCAATAATATATGACTTAAATAACATTATATGTATGCATTCTTAAAATTTAACATTCGATATGTTTAATGTTGAAAATTTTATCCACAATCTTTATTTTATGAGATTAGATTAAGCGCAAACAATATTGCTAAAACAATAAAATTTGAAAGAATAAATTGGGTTGACAATTCAGATATTCACCCCGAAAAAGAATTACCCGGGATCTTTTCAATTTTTTTGTTTATTTTCAAATAATATTATAGATTTAAAACAAAATGTCGCTTTCGTTTAATAAAAAGATCAAAACCCTTTAAACTTTGGGATCTAAGCTTCAAGTTTTATCATATATGCATTGATCCATAATTATACGAAAACTTGAGAGTGTAAATTTGACTGTGTTTTTGAGTATTTTCTTAAGAAAATGTTACGAGAAATTTTTTTTGCGGATAGATATCTTAGAGATTTAGTGCTTATATAAATACTCTCTGCTATGCACGAACTAATGGAGTTACCCTATAGAAAGATATTAATTTCCATCCTTTGATTTGGAAACAGAAGTGAAAAAATTAATTAAAAAATCCGTAGTATGTCCAAACTTTAAGGGTAAATTGAAATGGAGGTCACTTAATTATGGGTAAGGTTACATTTAGGTTACTCAATTATTAAAAATTACACTCGGGTCACTCAATTATGGATAATGTTACATTTGGGCCAGTCAATTATGTCTAAGGTTACATTTGAGTCACCCTTCATATTTAAAAAGTAAATAAATTTCATCATTTTTTCTTCCAAATCACTTGTATACCCTTGTTAACACTAGAGTACTTCATTTGAAATGATTGATTAATCTAATACATAAATTGATATACTTTCTTTTAAATATATAGGGTCACCCAAATGTAACCTTACCCATAATTGAGTGACCCAAGTGTAACTTTTAATAATTGGATGACCCGAATGTAACTTTACCCATAACCGAGTGGCCTAAATATAACTTTTAATAAATTGGGTGACCTAAATGTAACCTTACCCATAATTGAGTGACATCCATTGTAGTTTACCCAAACTTTAAATACATGTAATAAACTGCATTTCAATAAATGGGAACTAATGGCTAATGCTAGGGAAACGAAAAGTAAGAGTGAGCGTTTAATTTAATATTTCAACTAAATACCAATTGAAATTCACGCCTTTAATTCAATTAGTGTATATTTATACCATGAACCATCAAGCAATCTATCCACAAGAAATTCCTTGTAAGAAAATACTTGAAAATAACAAATTTAGCTGATAAAAAAAAGAAAATATTGGATAACATGGCCAGATTTACTGTCACTCACGCTGTCATCCTCGCCCTATTTTTCACAAGTTTGTTTTCTTCATCCCTTAATCTAATTTATTTATAGTTTTTTTCTTTAAAGTATTCAATTTATATTTATTTTGCAGTTATTACAATGGTACGTGAGATTGAAGCAAAATAATGCGTAGAGTTCTCACAAATAGACACTTGCAACCTTCTCAAATGCAAGGCCACATGTTTACAGAAGCACAATTCTAGCCTAGCGGAATGTGTTGTGAGTGGAGGAACACCTCTGAATCCTACTCTCAAGTGTCGTTGTTTTTATACATGTTCTTCTTAGTTTTATTTTCAATATCATATGTTTTTATAACTATTAATTAATAAAAGCACGAGTTGTTCTTATTTATGAATTTGTTTATTTTTCGGATTCATACTTGATAGTATACAATTTTATATGCTGCTATTCATATTAATTATTTACTCGATTTCAAAGAACTCAACTAGACACGATTGAACTTAACTCAGATACACGGAATGACCTGGCCTAAATTCCATTTAAACTCGGTTAGGAACAGACTTGATGTCCACAAGAACCAGAATTAACTCGATAACTAACTGACTCGGACACAAACATAGTATTGACCCAACCAAAAATTGACAGACCATAATCGAAAACGAGTTTGAGTTGGTTTCAAACCGACGTTGACATAGACCCAAGTCAACTCGGACCCAACCTGAATCGAGTTGAACTATTGACTTCAAATGACATAATTTTAACCGAATATGGACCAAGCTGATGTAATCCGACCCGAAGCCCATCAAATTACTCGATTTTACATCTCCAGTTATGAGAAAAATTAAGATTCTAAAACATTAAATTGTTTTTAAAAATATTAAATTATTTATTTACACAAGGAAAAAATTCCAAAACTTAATTCAAAGTTATTGTATACCTCACCAAGCCCGAAAATGTCTTCAACGAATGTTATAATATCAACCAATAATATATGACTTAAATAACATTATATGTATGCATTCTTAAAATTTAACATTCGATATGTTTAATGTTGAAAATTTTATCCACAATCTTTATTTTATGAGATTAGATTAAGCGCAAACAATATTTTTTTTCGCTCAATCGTATGATTTTATTAAGAGAAAATAATCATACAAAATAATCCAGACTCGGGCCTCATTAAAAACCTCCCTAAACCTAAATGGAGGAAAAGAGTACCCGAGTTGGACCCGGAAATACACACGATACCAAGAAACACCACCCCTCCCTCGGTTCAACAAAACCTAAAACTGCACCCACCCTACCGAGAACAGCCTCACCGTAACCCACCCCACACCCCCTGCTGCTATCAAAGAAAAAAAACAGTAGGTACGACGCACTCCCTGCTGCTACCACGCACCCATCTCCCAATCTTGTATAGCACCAACGACCTCCATGTCCAAGTGCCAAACGCACGGCCTGCTCATGCGATCAATCAAACCCCACACGCATCCAATCCCTCCTATCAACACCCCCCTTGGCTAGCATATCCGCAACACCATTCGCTTCACGATTGGCATGTTGAAAGGTGCAATTCACTACACGACATGCGCTATCAATCCTCCGAAACAACCAATAATACTTCCATGGTCTACTCTCCCTATTTAACACCCAAGAAAGAGCTACTAGCGAATTCGATTCAAACACACAAGGCCACCCCCTCCATTGCGAACCGCTAAACGCCTCAAGTGCATAACAAATCGCATTAATTTCAGCTTCATTCGAATCGAGAATCCCCAAAGGGCCAGCAAAAATTGCCAAGAGCTTTCCCCCTTCATCGCGCAACACCCCACCGCAGCCCGCGAGTCCCGGCTTTCCTCTAGCTGAGCCATCAACATTAAACTTGACCATACTTGCCGATGGCGGTACCCAACTCACCCCTATCCGAGGTCCAAATGTCCGTCCCCTATGCTCACACCACTATGGGCAGTCCCACCACACCGATTCCACAAGCATGGCGTTATGATCCAGTACATTCACCCAAGAGAATGCTCGCAACTTAATGGTAAAAAATAAATCCGCCGGTGACAGCCTCTTGCCATTGAACAAAAGGTCGTTGAGAGCCAGCCATATCGACCACAAAGTCGCTGCACAGCTCGACATCCACCATTGTTTTACCACACCTCGAAACTGCCCATCAAGAAACATATGCACGAATGTCACTATCGACGCCGGCCGAACCATCTCCACCTTCCACCAATCCAAAAACAGCGACCACACTTGCCACATCCACCGACAATGGAGCAAAATGTGGTTCGCCTCATCCTCCCCCTCCCCACACCATCGACAAGAAACATCATGTGTCTCTTTTCAATATTGCTAAAACAATAAAATTTGAAAGAATAAATTGGGTTGACAATTCAGATATTCACCCCGAAAAAGAATTACCCGGGATCTTTTCAATTTTTTTGTTTATTTTCAAATAATATTATAGATTTAAAACATAATGTCACTTTCGTTTAATAAAAAGATCAAAACCCTTTAAACTTTGGGATCTAAGCTTCAAGTTTTATCATATATGCATTGATCCATAATTATACGAAAACTTGAGAGTGTAAATTTGACTGTGTTTTTGAGTATTTTCTTAAGAAAATGTTACGAGAAATTTTTTTTGCGGATAGATATCTTAGAGATTTAGTGCTTATATAAATACTCTCTGCTATGCATGAACTAATGGAGTTACCCTATAGAAAGATATTAATTTCCATCCTTTGATTTGGAAACAGAAGTGAAAAAATTAATTAAAAAAACCGTAGTATGTCCAAACTTTAAGGGTAAATTGAAATGGAGGTCACTTAATTATGGGTAAGGTTACATTTAGGTCACTCAATTATTAAAAATTACACTCGGGTCACTCAATTATGGATAATGTTACATTTGGGCCAGTCAATTATGTCTAAGGTTACATTTGAGTCACCCTTCATATTTAAAAAGTAAATAAATTTCATCATTTTTCTTCCAAATCACTTGTATACCCTTGTTAACACTAGAGTACTTCATTTGAAATGATTAATTAATCTAATACATAAATTGATATACTTTCTTTTAAATATATAGGGTCACCCAAATGTAACCTTACCCATAATTGAGTGACCCAAGTGTAACTTTTAATAATTGGATGACCCGAATGTAACTTTACCCATAACCGAGTGGCTTAAATATAACTTTAAATAAATTGGGTGACCTAAATGTAACCTTACCCATAATTGAGTGACATCCATTGTAGTTTACCCAAATTTTAAATACATGTAATAAACTGCATTTCAATAAATGGGAACTAATGGCTAATGCTAGGGAAACGAAAAGTAAGAGTGAGCGTTTAATTTAATATTTCAACTAAATACCAATTGAAATTCACGCCTTTAATTCAATTAGTGTATATATAAACCATGAACCATCAAGCAATCTATCCACAAGAAATTCCTTGTAAGAAAATACTTGAAAATAATAAATTTCGCTGATAAAAAGAAGAAAATATTGGATAACATGGCCAGATTTACTGTCACTCACGCTGTCATCCTCGCCCTATTTTTCACAGGTTTGTTTTCTTCATCCCTTAATCTAATTTATTTATAATTTTTTCTTTAAAGAATTCAATTTATATTTATTTTGCAGTTATTACAATGGTACGTGAGATTGAAGCAAAAGAATGCGTAGAGTTCTCACAAATAGACACTTGCAACCTTCTCAAATGCAAGGCCACATGTTTACAGAAGCACAATTCTAGCCTAGCGGAATGTGTTGTGAGTGGAGGAACACCTCTGAATCCTACTCTCAAGTGTCGTTGCTTTTTTATACATGTTCTTCTTAGTTTTATTTTCAATATTATATATTTTTATAACTATTAATTAATAAAAGCACGAGTTGTTCTTATTTATGAATTTGTTTATTTTTCGGATTCAAACTTGATAGTATACAATTTTATATGCTGCTATTCATATTAATAATTTACTCGATTTCAAAGAACTCAACTAGACACGATTGAACTTAACTCAGATACACGGAATGACCTGGCCTAAATTCCATTTAAACCCGGTTAGGAACAAACTTGATGTCCACAAGAACCCGAATTAACTCGATAACTAACTGACTCGGACACAAACAAAGTATTGACCCAACCAAAAATTGACAGACCATAATCGAAAACGAGTTTGAGTTGGTTTCAAACCGACGTTGACATAGACCCAAGTCAATTCGGACCCGACCTGAATCGAGTTGAACTATTGACTTCAAATGACATAATTTTAACCGAATATGGACCAAGCTGATGTAATCCGACCCGAAGCCTATCAAATTACTCGATTTTACATCTCCAGTTATGAGAAAAATTAAGATTCTAAAACATTAAATTGTTTTTAAAAATATTAAATTATTTATTTACACAAGGAAAAAAATCCAAAACTTAATTCAAAGTTATTGTATACCTCACCAAGCCCGAAAATGTCTTCAACGAATGTTATAATATCAACCAATAATATATGACTTAAATAACATTATATGTATGCATTCTTAAAATTTAACATTCGATATGTTTAATGTTGAAAATTTTATCCACAATCTTTATTTTATGAGATTAGATTAAGTGCAAACAATATTGCTAAAACAATAAAATTTGAAAGAATAATTTGGGTTGACAATTCAGATATTCACCCGAAAAAGAATTACCCGGGATCTTTTCAATTTTTTTGTTTATTTTCAAATAATATTATAGATTTAAAACATAATGTCGCTTTCGTTTAATAAAAAGATTAAAACCCTTTAAACTTTGGGATCTAAGCTTCAAGTTTTATCATATATGCATTGATCCATAATTATAAAAAGATGGTTGAATGATTTTGATGAAATAATTAATTTTTTATTCAGTACCAATATAAAATTTATAAATTATCAAGTACGAATGAAAAATCAAAAATATTCATAAAAATACAACTCTTGTTTAATTAATTAATAGTTATTCAAATGCATGATATTAGAAATAAAAAAGTAGGACAAATATAATAACAAGGAAACATTTTTTTTTGCTAAGCATATGATTTTATTAATAATAATCTGACCATCGACAAACTAAGTACTCGTGAATATTTTGAATGTTGCAATTATCTTTGAAGTTAGGCTACGTGCTTTCATTGTTGTAGAGAAAGAGCTTTTCAAGAGTCTTTTTGTTCTTTGTTTTATGTTGGTCGATAGTGTATGTTTGTTTGTTTTTTTTTTTTTTGCTCGGCAAACTTAAGTTTTATTCGATATAAAGCATTCGTCCACGTTGTGTGCCTCGTTAAAAACCTCTCTAAACCTATATAGAGGAAAAGAGTACACACAACGTAGAGCTTACACCGCAACAATATCGAAAATCTCCTCCCTCACCCTCCTAAGACAAGAACCGCAAAAACTACTAACAACAGCAGAACTTCCTATAGCACTTGCGTGAGTACAAATCTTACTACCCCAGCCTAGTCTGCAGGGCCAAGAAACCTAAAGCAGTATGTAAAAACATGTCAAACAATACATTGAACAGTTTACCCCGCCAACAACTCCAGTATTCATACCTCACCAATTGTTCACACTCAAAATGAAGCCATACAATTGACTACCTGCACTTTAAGCTGCTGCAAGAACCTCAAGCTCCTAATATGCAATTATGCCCAAAGGAGATCCCACTCCAAGCTATTAAAGGTTGCGCCTAAAACACAGAAACTCCAACCTTGTTCATCTGGTCCATCTTTACCCAGCTACCCCGTTCCCGAATCCAAATCCTACCACCATGCTTTAAAAAGGTTTGTACGATGCATTCCGTCTTTCGCCAAGTGATCCGCCATAGTGTTACCACTCCTACGCACATGTTGCAATTATCTTTGAAGTTAGGCTACGTGCTTTCATTGTTGTAGAGAAAGAGCTTTTCAAGAGTCTTTTTGTTCTTTGTTTTATGTTGGTCGATAGTGTATGTTTGTTATGCACGAGTAGAAATTATTTGCCCTTTTTTCGCTGTTATTTATGTCCAATCATTAAAATTTAGGTTTGGGATTTTAAGTTATAGCTTAGAGTGAGTGTAGAGTGTATTTTTTAGGGTGTAGGGTTTAAAATTTAAGATTAGCGCTTACAATTTGACTTTTAAGTGTTGGTGCATAAAAAGGGACTGTGAATTTTTTTTGTCTGTGATGCACTAGTTTTGTTTCTTTTTTTACTTTGGTATTGCTTTCACTTGGATAAGGTGACTTGTTTGGTTTGATTTGATTTCCTACGTTTTGTTATTTTGCTATTATTGGATTTGCAGTCTTTGTTTTCCTGAACACACTTGGTTGAATGCGTGGTAATCATTAGTAATACTCATATCTTTGCCGAGAAAAAAAATGACGCTTCTAAGGAGGTTTCAAAGGTGTTCCTTCACTGACAACATAATCTGTCAGTCAGATGTGTTGTCTAAACACGTGGCCTTACAAGTTACAAGTTGACAAGTGTTTATTTGTGAGAAGTCTACGAATTGTGGTTCTTCAATCTCATGTACTATTGTAACAAACCATTGCCCTTCTCGAAGAAGCAGATTGCACAGAAAATGAGGATTTGTCTCAATGAAAAGCTAAAACTTGGGCGTCTGTCTCTATACTCTCATAAGGAGTTGCCAAAGTCTTTGGTTCATGGGTGGAGTCTTCACCAAAGTTAGAAACAGTTCCGAAAGGAGAAGATGCTCTAGCCTTTAATAAGGTATCGACAATTTCATTTCTTTTTTTGAAAAATGTAAACTTCTTTAAGGGCCTTTGACAGGTAGAAAATTTACATGGTACGGACCCTTCAAACTTGAATTGACAAAATGTGGAGCCTAATGTCTTAGTAGAAGATACTCAAGTGCTTGCTCTTGGTGAGGCTCTAATATAGAAAATGCAGATCATCTTTTTGTCATAGGTCGCTTTGTTGTGTTCTTGAAACTGATTTGCAGGAGGTGGAATGTTACCTGGGGTAATCCTAATAATGTGGATGTCCTGTTGGATTTTTGTAATGCATCACTTGACTCCGGTGTAATAAATTTTGTTTGACTCATCTCGACAGCTGCTGCATCTTGGGGGGTATGTGTTAGAAATCAAACTTATCAGAAATAATTAATAGCACAAAGGAAAAATCTAAAACTATCTTGAAGAGAGCATGTCGGCAAAAATAAGATATTGTGGAAGCTTCTTGATTTAAGTAGACATTACAAACAACGTGATGGCAACTTCATGGAGCTTCCAAGTGTGGCAGCAGCTAGAACTTTCAAGAGTCCTAAACATTTAAGCAATGGATAAGGCGGCAATGTGTAGAAAATTCTAGGATTAGTTTAAACAATATTTAATTAGTGTCTAGATATTTCCTTAAGTCGGTTTACTTGTACTATAAATAGGCATATGTTGTAGTTGGTGTGAGTAGTGTGTGCGGGCAAGTACAAGTATGAGCGAGGAGTGAATTGTGAGAAAGAAATATGAGTGAGTGTGTGCATAAAACTTGCAGCAGCAAGTAATTGTGAGTGAGTGAAGCTTAGAAAACCTTTATGAGAAACAAGTGTTAGTAAACTAGCCGCAGCTAGTGAGGTGTCAAAAATACTTGTACTTGTATATTGGTTCGTATTAACAAATAGTGTGAGCTATAAACTATAACGAGTGCCCACCTTCGCTTCCAACAGTATGGTTAGCAAGAAATGAAAATTCTTCAGTGGCAAAAGTACTACTACAAGAACTTAACTTCCCTTACCCAGATCAAGGAAGTTTGCGATGCTTTGGCAGCATGTGAGAGTGCAATCTCAGACATCGAACAAATTGCCACCATTTTGAACGGTTTACCAATGGAGTATCAGCCCTTCATGGCTATCATCACCACTAGCAGGGAACCTTACACACTCGAAAATGTGAAATATGTCATCATTGATGCAGAAGCTCAAATCAACAGATTTAATGTGCAATATCATCTTCCTATGGTTGCTAACGTGGCTCAAGTTCAACATCGAGAATTTGATTCTATTGCTGCTCGTGGATCACGTCCTCCTTCCTATTCTGATGGTCGCCCACCATCTGGTTGGTCTAGTGCTCGATCCAACTCTTGGTCTGGTGGTCGATCTCGCCCTCGTGGACGTGCTCGTCTTCAATGCCAAATCTGTAGCAAGGTTGGGCACTCAGCTGATCGTTGCTGGCACAGGTATAATCATGCCTTTACTGGTGGTTTCCCTACACATCCTACACCCACTGATGAACCTGCCACTGCTCATGTCACCTCTCTTGAGTCCCCATCTACATCCACATCTGATACTTGGGTAGTAGATTCTGGTGCTACCCACCATGTTACGTATGATGCAACCAAGGTGCAGCAACCCTCTGACTTCACTGGTCCAGGTAAACTGGTTGTCGGCAATGGTCATGATTTGTGCATTTCTAAAACTGGGAAATCAATGTTGCATACGCCTACACGTAATATTCTGATTAATGACCTACTTCATGTGCCTGCTATCACTAAGAACCTCCTTTCTGTTTCGAAGCTAGCTAGAGATAACAACATCTTCTTTGAGTTCCATGCCACATCATGCTTAGTTCGCGATGAGGATACTGGAGAGGTGTTGTTACATGGTGCTGAGGATGCAGGGTTATATCGTTTCAATTCTGTTCTTTCTAGTTCAGTTGTTGCAAATAATTGTGAGGTGAATGTTGTTAAGCTTGATAATTACAATCTATGGCATAGACGTTTGGGGCATTCAGCTCACTTGTCACTTACTCGTGTTTGTAAGCAGTCCAATATTGTAATTTCTGGAAATCGAAATGAAGAAGATTCTTGTATGGCATGTCGTTTGGGTAAAAGTCACAAAATGCCCTTTGCTGACTCTAAAACTGAGTACACTGAACCATTTGCTCTTGTCTACACTGATCTTTGGGGACCAGTACATATAACATCGAATGGTTTTGCATATTATATTTCTTTTGTGGATGCGTATTCTTGTCACTGTTGGGTTTACTTGCTCAAGACAAAGAATCGGGCTCTACATGCTTTTATGTTGTTTAAATCCATGGTGCAAACTCAGTTTAATCTTCAGATCAAAGCTGTACAAAGCGACTGGGGTGGAGAATATAGAGTGCTATCTCATGAACTTGCAAAGCTAGGCATCTCCCATCGTATCACCTGTCCTCACACATCCGAGCAAAACGGTGTCGTTGAGAGAAAGCACATGCATATTGTCGAGCTGGCCTTGGTGTTACTTGCTCAAGCATCGTTACCCTATCGTTTTTGGTCCTATGCTGTGAGCACTGCAATGCACTTGATCAACAGACTACCTACGCATGTGTTACAAGGACTTTCACCATTTGAGAAGTTATACAATAAACAACCTGACTACTTGGCTCTGAGGGTTTTTGGATGCAGGTGTTTCCCACATCTAAGGGCGTATCAAAAGCACAAACTCAACTTTCGATCTCAACCCTGCACGTTTCTGGGATACACTTTACAACACAAAGGTTACAATTGCATGGCATCTGATGGAAGGGTATTTATCTCACGCCATGTAATCTTTGATGAACATATATTTCCATTTGAAGGATCCAAGACTGATGCTATACATCAATCCTTTGTTGAGTCCTTATTTCCTGTTGAACTTGATATAGTCCCAGGAGGTGTCCAAGTATGTCAACAAGAGTCTTCCTCATCTTTCGATTCTGCTTCATCACCTATTGAACCTACAGATGGATCTTCATCCACAGATCCTTTGCGAGACACAAATGTCCATGATCCTGATCATGTTCCTGTAAGTAGTTCTGATGATCATATCTCTAATGTTATGCCTATCAATGAAATGTTTGTGCCTTGTTCTATGACCGATGTTACTCCCACTATTGAAACTGAAGCACCATCTCCTGTATTCAACAATGAAGATTGTATACCTCATGAACATGCTACTCTTGGAGATCCTACTGAACCAATGATGGTCACCACATCTCACTCAGTCACTGAATCCCCCTCTTATACTTCTATTGCAACTGGTGGCCACTCAATGGTGACTCGCAGCAAACTTGGCATTTTCAAACCTAAAACCTATATAGCCACATCAACAATTGAAGAAGCTGAACCCGTATCAATTGAAGCTGCTCTGCAATCTTCTAACTGGGGACCAGCTGTTCAAGCTGAATATAATGCACTACTGAAAAACAACACATGGGACATAGTGCCTCTACCTGAAGGTCGGTCTCCTGTAGGATGCAAATGGTTATTCAGGGTCAAAAAGCATGCTGATGGCACGGTTGAACGCTACAAAGCAAGACTCGTGGCTAAAGGATTTTCCCAGATCCCAGGCCAGGACTTTCAGGACACATTCAACCCGGTTGTCAAAGCTGCAACCATTAATATCGTGCTATCCTTAGCTGCTCAGCATGGCTGGAAGTTGCGCCAAATCGATGTAAACAACACGTTCTTGAATGGAGATCTCTCCGAGGATGTTTACATGCACCAACCTCCAGGTTTTCAACAAGATACATTGAATGGGACACAGCTTGTATGCAAACTGAAAAAGGCACTATATGGTCTCAGACAAGCTCCAAGAAATTGGTTTGCAAAGCTTCGAGACTATATTATTCAAGCTGGGTTTATTAGCTCAAAAGCTGACACATCGATGTTTGTCAAAACTGATCATCAATCAATAACATATATTCTAGTATATGTAGAGGATATTGTGGTTACAAGAAGCTCCAATGAAGCTGTTGAAGATGTTGTTCTCAGACTGGGAGAAAGATTTTCTCTTAAAGACCTTGGCCAACTTCATTTCTTTCTTGGTATGGAAGTAAGGTATGAGGCAGGCTCGATTATTTTAAGTCATAAGAAATTCCTCATTGAACTTCATTCAAAAGCTCAAATGATTAATGCAAATACTACACCAACCCCAATGATTACCACACTGAAGCTAACTCAATCAGCTGGATGTTTACTCAAGGAACCTAGAGAGTACATGAGCATAGTTGGTGCTCTCCTTTATGCTTGCCACACTCGACCCGATATAGTCTTTGCTGTAAATAAATTAGCTCAGTTCATGCATGCTCCTTGTGAGCAGCACATGGTAGCTCTTAAACGTGTCCTTCGCTATCTCAATGGAACACTCGATCATGGTCTTGTATTCTCACCTTCACCTGAGCCATGTCAAATAGTTGCCTTTGCAGATGCGGATTGGGGAGGAAGCATGGATGATCGAAGATCAATTTCAAGCAATTGTGTGTTTGTAGGAGGTAATTTGGTCTTGTGGACTTCCAAGAAACAGAAAATTGTATCACGATCCACCACGGAGGCTAAGTATCGTAGCCTGGCAGATGCTGCTTCAGAAGTAACATGGATACAAACATTGCTCACTGAGATGAAGGTTCAAACAAATTCAATTCCAGTAATTTGGAGTGACAACTCGAGTGCAATAGCAATGAGTGACAATCCTGTGTATCATGCAAAGACCAAGCACGTGGAGCTTGATGTGCACTTTGTTAGGGAGAAGGTTGCAGCAAAGCAGCTACAAGTAAACTATGTACCTGCTGAGCATCAATTGGCAGATGGCCTCACCAAACCATTATCCAAGGAAGCATTCAATGTTTTTCGATTTCGGTTACATGTGCTGGATGATAAAGAAATCAGAAAAGAAAGAAAGTAGAGAGGATGTTGAAGATTATTGAAGAATGAAATCACAGCTGTGTGTGTGAGAGAAATCAGCCAAGGGTTGTTAGAATCTGTTAGGAATTGGTTCAGCCAGCTAGGGTTGTTAGTAAAGCTGACTAAGTTTGTTATTTCTCTCTTTCTTTGTAATCCAGCTTCTATATAAGCTGATACATTTCAATGAAATAAACAAGCAAGCTTATCCATATTTTACATTTCTTTATGTTTCACAACAACGATGGCAGGTTGTTATCTGAATTCGACTGTTGATTCTACAAGGTGCAGGTTTTGATATTTTTCTAGTGTCATTTTCATGATTGCAACTGTGTATTATCTATGTGTGTATAGTACTTTTTTTATCCAACTAAGTTTAAGGAAATTTTTAATGAGGCTCACATATAGAGTCAGGGCGTTTATGAAAATGACGAAAACTTGAGAGTGTAAATTTGACTGTGTTTTGAGTATTTTCTTAAGAAAATGTTACGAGAAATTTTTTTTGCGGATAGATATCTTAGAGATTTAGTGCTTATATAAATACTCTCTGCTATGCATGAACTAGTGGAGTTACCCTATAGAAAGATATTAATTTCCATCCTTTAATTTGGAAACAGAAGTGAAAAAATTAATTAAAAAAACCGTAGTATGTCCAAACTTTAAGGGTAAATTAAAATGGAGGTCACTTAATTATGGGTAAGGTTACATTTAGGTCACTCAATTATTAAAAATTACACTCGGGTCACTCAATTATGGATAATGTTACATTTGGGCCAGTCAATTATGTATAAGGTTACATTTGAGTCACCCTTCATATTTAAAAAATAAATTAATTTCATCATTTTTTCTTCCAAATCACTTGTATACCCTTGTTAACACTAGAGTACTTCATTTGAAATGATTAATTAATCTAATACATAAATTGATATACTTTCTTTTAAATATATAGGGTCACCCAAATGTAACCTTACCCATAATTGAATGACCCAAGTGTAACTTTTAATAATTGGATGGCCCGAATGTAACTTTAACCATAACCGAGTGACCTAAATATAACTTTTAATAAATTGGGTGACCTAAATGTAACCTTACCCATAATTGAGTGACATCCATTGCAGTTTACCCAAACTTTAAATACGTGTAATAAACTGCATTTCAATAAATGGGAACTAATGGCTAATGCTAGGGAAACGAAAAGTAAGAGTGAGCTTTTAATTTAATATTTCAACTAAATACCAATTAAAATTCACGCCTTTAATTCAATTAGTGTATATATAAACCATGAACCATCAAGCAATCTATCCACAAGAAATTCCTTGTAAGAAAATACTTGAAAATAACAAATTTAGCTGATAAAAAAAAGAAAATATTGGATAACATGGCCATATTTACTGTCACTCACGCTGTCATCCTCGCCCTATTTTTCACAGGTTTGTTTTCTTCATCCCTTAATCTAATTTATTTATAGTTTTTTCTTTAAAGAATTCAATTTATATTTATTTTGCAGTTATTACAATGGTACATGAGATTGAAGCAAAAGAATGCGTAGAGTTCTCACAAATAGACACTTGCAACCTTCTCAAATGCAAGGCCACATGTTTACAGAAGCACAATTCTAGCCTAGCGGAATGTGTTGTGAGTGGAGGAACACCTCTGAATCCTACTCTCAAGTGTCGTTGTTTTTATACATGTTCTTCTTAGTTTTATTTTCAATATCATATATTTTTATAACTATTAATTAATAAAAGCACGAGTTGTTCTTATTTATGAATTTGTTTATTTTTCGGATTCATACTTGATAGTATACAATTTTATATGCTGCTATTCATAGTAATTATTTACCCGATTTCAAAGAACTCAACTAGACACGATTGAACTTAACTCAGATACACGAAATGACCTGGCCTAAATTCCATTTAAACTCGGTTAGGAACAGACTTGATGTCCACAAGAACCAGAATTAACTCGATAACTAACTGACTCGGACACAAACATAGTATTGACCCAACCAAAAATTGACAGACCATAATCGAAAACGAGTTTGAGTTGGTTTGAAACCGACGTTGACATAGACCCAAGTCAACTCGGACCCAACCTGAATCGAGTTGAACTATTGACTTCAAATGACATAATTTTAACCGAATATGGACCAAGCTGATGTAATCCAACCCGAAGCCCATCAAATTACTCGATTTTACATCTCCAGTTATGAGAAAAATTAAGATTCTAAAACATTAAATTGTTTTTAAAAATATTAAATTATTTATTCACACAAGGAAAAAAATCCAAAACTTAATTCAAAGTTATTGTATACCTCACCAAGCCCGAAAATGTCTTCAACGAATGTTATAATATCAACCCATAATATATGACTTAAATAACATTATATGTATGCATTCTTAAAATTTAACATTCGATATGTTTAATGTTGAAAATTTTATCCACAATCTCTATTTTATGAGATTAGATTAAGCGCAAACAATATTGCTAAAACAATAAAATTTGAAAGAATAAATTGGGTTGACAATTCAGATATTCACCCCGAAAAAAAATTACCCGGGATCTTTTCAATTTTTTTGTTTATTTTCAAATAATATTATAGATTTAAAACATAATGTCGCTTTCGTTTAATAAAAAGATCAAAACCCTTTAAACTTTGGGATCTAAGCTTCAAGTTTTATCATATATGCATTGATCCATAATTATACGAAAACTTGAGAGTGTAAATTTGACTGTGTTTTTGAGTATTTTCTTAAGAAAATGTTACGAGAAATTTTTTTTGCGGATAGATATCTTAGAGATTTAGTGCTTATATAAATACTCTGTGCTATGCATGAACTAATGGAGTTACCCTATAGAAAGATATTAATTTCCATCCTTTGATTTGGAAACAGAAGTGAAAAAATTAATTAAAAAAATCGTAGTATGTCCAAACTTTAAGGGTAAATTGAAATGGAGGTCACTTAATTATGGGTAAGGTTACATTTAGGTCACTCAATTATTAAAAATTACACTCGGGTCACTCAATTATGGATAATGTTACATTTGGGCCAGTCAATTATGTCTAAGGTTACATTTGAGTCACCCTTCATATTTAAAAAGTAAATAAATTTCATCATCTTTTCTTCCAAATCACTTGTATACCCTTGTTAACACTAGAGTACTTCATTTGAAATGATTAATTAATCTAATACATAAATTGATATACTTTTTTTAAATATATAGGGTCACCCAAATGTAACCTTACCCATAATTGAGTGACCCAAGTGTAACTTTTAATAATTGGATGACCCGAATGTAACTTTACCCATAACCGAGTGGCCTGAATATAACTTTTAATAAATTGGGTGACCTAAATGTAACCTTACCCTTAATTGAGTGACATGCTGTAACACCTTATACCTGCCTATGCATCGTTTTATAAAACATAGCATTTAGGACCCACTCACAGTCCGAGGTTTATAAAACCAAAAGCTCTGATACCAATTAAATGTAACACCTTATACCTGCCTATGCGTTGTACCTAAGTTACAAAGAATTATCACAACATATACATATATATAATCTGTATTCAGTTTTCATGAAACTCAGGCATCACTATAGAGTGATCAAGATAATAATATATAAACAAATCCATTCGAATCATCTATCAAGTTCATAATCTAAACCCATTTCAGACTTTGAGTTACAAAATAATGCCATCTTGGCTAACTAGTAAAATATATCTTAACAAAATATAGGCTCATGTCACCCAAAATAGACAGTATGGTGGATAAGAACATTACAACAAAAGTATAGTAAGAATGTGCTGATCCTCCAAGTGCCAAGTCCACGGGTAGCCTATCCAAAAGTATTTGAAAGGGGAAAGTTTGGGGGTGTGAGCTAGGAAGCTCAGTGTGTTCCAATAAGTGCAAGGAAACATATATATACAGTTCAGATATGCGTCAGACAATACAAACATGTCATAAGAGCAACCAAGGTTCCATTTTGACCTATCTACCCTCCAACCGAATACCAAAATGCAATTCCCCATGAACTGCATACCGAAGGACTTATCCTAGGCCCGAAGGCGTAGGAGCCTACCCAGAAAGTCTTACCCTAGGCCCATTGGGCGTAGGAGCTTAACCGAAGGTTTTACCAGCTGGATCAGGGCTGTACATGCAGACACTTCAATCATATCCCAAAAGTATACCCCAAGCAGAGCAATTCAGTTCAATATACCATCAACAGAGCTCAGACAACATATAGATAACATTTCTATCATTTAGAGATCAGATATTTCTATTTCAGATCAGACATGAGGCATACCTTCTAAGATATCACAATAATCAGACTTTCATCAAATTATAATCATGCTTTTCAAACAGAAGGTAATCATGCTTTTCAATCAGAAATCATGCTTTTCAAACAGAAGGTAATCATGCTTTTCAATCAGAAATCATGCTTTTCAAACAGAAGGTAATCATGCTTTTCAATAGCCATGCATCTCAAGTACAAGTACAATTTATAACATTCAGTGAATCGTAACAGGACCCATGTATACATATATGTATATATATAACAGAAATGTAGCACACATGGAACACACCTCTAAAGCTGGTCAGAGAATCTATCGGGCTCCTGCCTCGCTACGGTCTGCCACTGTGCTAGATCCTAAATCAATAAAGGATCATGGTTACTACAAGGTATACGTGAAAATTCTAATAGCTTACAAGGTTTACAGATTCATACTAGTAACTATCGGAACGCGTGAAGGAGCAGATCGGGAGGAACTAGGCTGAGCAGACGAACGGTCAGGGGAGTCTTGATTACCTTTAAACAGATACAAGCTTATATTAGCCATATATTCGATTTATACTAACTCAAGGAAACAATTTAAATACATATGCATGGTTTTGGTTTAGGGACATATTCGGAGGTCTTCGAGTTAGAATTTCACAAAACGGGCTTCAAAAACGGAATCAGGACGTCGAAAAACATAAAATAGGGCTTTTTCGGAAATTTTGACTTTTTGGTCAAAGTCAACGCTGACGTCAGCAGTCAAGTCAACGCTGACGTCAGCATGACGTCATCAGACAAGGTCAACTGAGTTGACTCGGCGGGTTAACTCACTGAGTCAACTCGGGCGAGTTGACTCACTGAGTTGACTCAGCGAGTTAACTCAGCCGGGTCTGATTGGGTTAATTGCGGGTCGGGTCTAACTCGGGTTTGGGTCAACCGGTATGGTCGGTTCAGGCCGGTTCGGCCGGTTCACTTACCCCAAACGGAAAATGTCGCCGGAAGCTGCCGGAAAGGTCGCCGGTGACGCGTTTAGCTGCGATTCTGCCGGGAAAAGCTAGATTATTAGCCCAAAGTCTTAACCCACTCAAAAATATACGAGGATAAGTCGGAAAGTCATCGGATTTTACCTAAAATCCCACGACGGCCGGAAAAATTGCGTAGCTCCGATGATGGGCTTACCAGTGTCGGACGGGCAAGAGGTCGACTGGGTTTTGTTCAGCTCGACGAGTGGAGCGTCGTCGTACCGACGACAAGTCAAGACGACGGCAACACAGACGGGAAATCGGAGGCGGTCCGACTCGAACTAAAGCTCGACTTCTAAAACAAACGGAGGCGCGGAAGGGCGCGTCACCGACGGCAAAGGCCCAGAGCGGCAAGGTGAGTTCGCCGGCACAGGCGGTGACGCACACTGAACGGCGGTGTGGACGGCCAAAGGTTGCCGAAATCTGGGGAGAGGGATTTGAGAGGGAGATAAGGGGACGGTTCTGATTTCGAAGGTGGGTGGAAAATAATTACGGGTAGGTGAAGAGGCAGATAAAGTTTAATATGTTCGGAGTTATTTTTAACTAAGTTAAAAATAAAATCTGGTAAGCTTTGATAGAGATGAACCCTTAGCTCAGCGGTAGGAACATTGAATTGTGAGGGGTGAGGTCGCGGGTTCGAGCCTTCACACCCTCACCTTGATTTCCTTTTTTTTGCATACAAATATAAATATATATATCAGGGTGTTACAACTCTCCCCACCTTAAGAAAATTTCGTCCTCAAAATTTACCTGAATCAAACAGATGAGGAAACTGCTTTCTCATGGATCCTTCGATCTCCCAAGTAGCCTCTGCAGGGCTACGATTACTCCACAGGACTTTAACCATAGGAATACGTCTGTTCCTCAAAACCCTCTCGTCTGAGTCTAGAATCTGTATTGGTTCCTCCTCATAGGACAAGTCTGGCCTCAACTCCACATCCTGGACCTAAATGACATGGCTCGGATCAGGATGGTATTGCCTCAACATGGACACATGGAAGACATCATGAATACGATTAAGCTGGGGAGGCAACTCAAGCTGATAGGCAACTGGCCCAACTCTCTTCACAATACGATAAGGCCCAATAAATCTCGGACTCAGGTTACCCTTTTTCCCAAACCTCAGAACTTTCTCCCATGGTGATACTTTTAGAAAAACCTGGTCACCGACCTCAAACTCGATATCCTTTCTTCTCCGATCAGCATAAGACTTCTGTCTGTCAAACGCCTTCTTCAGACGATCACGAATCAATCTGACAGTCTCTTCGGTCTCTTGGATCAACTCAGGACCCAAAGTCTTCTTATCATACAACTCAGTCCAGTAGATAGGAGTTCGGCACTTGCGACCATACAAAGCTTCGTAAGGTGCCATGCGAATACTAGCCTGGTAGCTGTTATTATAAGCAAACTCGGCCAATGGCAAGAAGTCTTCCCAACTACCGCGGAAATCTATCACGCACCCCCTCAACATATCTTCAAGAACCTGAATTACCCTCTCAGACTGACCATCGGTCTGTGGATGGAAGGATGTGCTGAAATTCAAACGTGTACCCAAAGCGTTTTGCAAGGCCAACCAGAAATGAGAAGTGAACCTCGGGTCTCGATCAGATATAATAGATAAGGGTACACCATGCAACCTGACAATCTCTGAGATATACAGTCTAGCCAGCTTCTCAAGAGAATAAGTAACCCGTACAAGAATAAAGTGAGCTGACTTGGTGAGTCGATCAACAATAACCCAAACAGAATCCTTTTTAGAAGGAGTTAGAGGCAACCCGGAAACGAAATCCATCGTGATACGCTCCCACTTCCACTCAGGTATCTTAATGGGCTGTAGTAAACCAGAAGGATGCTGATGTTCTGCTTTGACTTGCTGACAAGTCATGCACTTCGATACGTAATCTGATATATCCTTCTTCATACCCTCCCAACGGTATCTTTGCTTCAGGTTCTGGTACATCTTGTCTCCACCAGGATGCATGGCATAAGGGCTACTATGAGCCTCGCTGAGTATGGCTCGCTTCAGGTCAGCATCATCATGAACGCAATAACGACCCCTGAAGCACAGAACGCCATCCTGATCGAAGGCATAAACGGAGGTGGATCCCTGCTCAATTTGCTGCATGACTGGAAGTAAGGAACTATCTAAGAGTTGTTTGGCCTTAATCTCTTCGGCCAAAGTTGGTTTAACTTGCAATTCCACTAGCAAACTGCCATCGCTATAAATTCTCATCCTGGCAAACAGGGATCTCAGGTCGGATATGGCCTTACGACTCAAGGCATCGGCAACGACATTGGCTTTTCCCGGATGGTACTCAAACACACAATCATAGTCCTTCAGAAGTTCCACCCAACGACGTTGCCTCATATTTAAATCCTTCTGGGTGAGGATATACTTTAAGCTTTTGTGATCAGTAAAGATATAACACTTCTCTCTGTAAAGATAGTGTCTCCAGATCTTCAGAGCAAAGATCACTGCAGCTAACTCGAGGTCATGGGTCGAATAGTTACACTCATGAGGTCGTAACTGACGTGATGCATAAGCGATAACCTTCCCATCCTGCATCAGTACACAACCGAGCCCGGAGTGTGAAGCATCATTGTACACTGAGAAGTCCTTTCCAGACTCAGGTTGTGTAAGAACTGGGGCTTGAGTCAAAGCTGCCTTCAGTTTCTCAAAACTAGCTTGCTGGGCATCAGACCAAACAAAAGGGACATTCTTCCTTAATAGCTTTGTCAGAGGGGTGGCAATGATGGAGAAACCCTCGACAAAGCGTCAGTAGTATCCAGCCAAACCCAAAAAGCTACGGATCTCAGAGACATTTTTGGGCTGCTTCCAATTGGTGATGGCCTCGATCTTACTTGGATCAACCTGAATGCCTCGAGCAGATACAACATGCCCCAGAAATGTCACTTCTTTGAGCCAAAATTCACACTTGCTCAACTTAGCATACAAACGATTCTCTCTCAAGGTTTGTAGAACAATTCTCAAGTGCTCAACATGCTCCATCTCTGTCCGAGAATAGACCAAAATATCGTCAATGAAAACCACAACAAACTGGTCTATAAAGGGTCGGAACACACGATTCATCATGTCCAAAAAGCAGCTGGTGCATTAGTAAGACCAAAAGGCATCACTAGAAACTCGTAATGCCCGTATCTGGTACGAATGGCCGTCTTAGCAACATCAGAATCTTTTATTTTCAATTGATAATACCCAGATCGAAGATCAATCTTCGAGAAAATAGTGGCTCCCCGAAATTGGTCAAATAGGTCATCAATCCTGGGTAACGGATATTTGTTCTTCACAGTCAACTTATTCAACTTCCGGTAATCAATACATAACCGGAGTGAACCATCTTTCTTCTTCACGAAGAGAACAGGAGCTCCCCAAGGTGAAGAGCTGGGTCGGGTAAAACCTCGGTCCAGAAGCTCTTGCAACTGGACTTTTAACTCCTTAAGCTCTTTAGGGGCCATACGATAAGGATTCATGGATACAGGCGCAGACCCTGGATAAGTCTCAATTTCGAACTCAACATCCCTATCTGGTGGTAGCCCGGGCAACTCTTCTGGGAAAACATCAGGAAACTCGCTAACAGTGCGAATGTTCTCAGTCTTAGATAAGGAGCCCTTCGTGTTCAAGAAACAAGCAATGAAGGTTTCATATCCTTTCTGGATCATCCTATCAGTAGTCAGAGAGGATACCACATTGGACAAGTAACCTCGACGCTCTCCGACTAAGATCACTGATCGGTTATCTGAAGTCTTCAAGGTAGCCCTTTTTGACTCACAATCCAGACTAACCCGATGCTCCGTCAGCCAATCCATACCCAGAATCAGATCGAACTCCTCCAACGGAAGTTCCATGAGATCGGCCAGAAAGATTTCCCCTTGAACCTCAAGAGGACATCGCCTAAGTATTTTGTCCACATTCACTAACTGACCCACTGGGCTCATGACTGTAACAACTCTCTCTGTGGCTTCTAAGGGAATCTGAAGGTCTCGAGATACTGATCTTGAGATATAGGAGTGGGTGGAACCATTGTCGAGTAATGCAAAGTATGGAATAGAATAAATGGTAAAGGTACCTGCAATAACATCTGGCTCGTCTCTGTCATCCCGGCGTCTGGTGGCGTACACAAGTGCCGGCTGTCTAGCCTCAGATAAAACTGGTCCTCCACTCTGATATGGTCGAGCTCTGGTATTAGTCCTGGCAGTAGATGCAGAAGGTCTACCCTGACTACGACCCCTAGCTGGAGTCTGAACAGAAGCCTGTGAACGGGCAGGAGTCTGAGGAGATGCTCGATAAGAAGATGGTGGAACAGGGCAACCCTTCAAGAAATGATCTCCAGAACCGCAACGGAAACATGTGCCCGCCTTCCTCCTACATTCCCCTTGATGCCATTTGCCGCAATGCTCACGAAGAGGTGCCTTAGAAAAACTTGATGAACCACCTCGACTAGCTGTCGAGGGCTGAGGGGCTGGAGGCCTAGAACTGGTGTCACTCCTCGGAGGTGCAGTAGTGCGAGCCTTCTTACTTGCTCGTGCTGAAAACTCAGTGCTAGAAGGCCTCCTAGATCGCTCTCGATCTACTCTGTCGCTCTCTGTGGCCATTAACTCAACTTCCTCTAAATCTTTTGCCAACTCGGTCACCTTATCAAAATCCTTATCAAGGTGGCCGATAACCTGTACGCACAACTCATGACGGAGTCCGAGTGCAAACTTGCGGCATTTTTCTTTTTCAGTGGGCACCAAACTGGATCCAAACCTCAGGAGGTCTAAAAACCTCGTCTCATAATCAAACACAGTCATATCCCCCTGTGTCAGAGTCCTGAACTGCTCTTGCATCTGTCTCATATAACGCTCTCCGATAAAACGACTCTTGAAGCGTTCTTTGAAGAAGTCCCATGTCAGACGAGTAGCAGAGACGCTACTCACAACAGACTCCCACCATGTTCGGGCACTCCCATAAAGCAATGAAACGGCTCCCAAATATTTCTTGGGTGGCTCAAGACCCAACGAATCCATTCGTCTCTCAAGATCATGAAGCCACTCTTCTGCCTCAGTCGGGGCTCCACCAGTAGGGCCATCAAAGGTCTTAGCCCCGTTAGTGATTAGGGTCTGAGAGATAGGAACTTCAGGCACAACTCCTACAGCTCTAACTGCACCATGAATCAACTGTAAAAACTGTCTGCTAAGAGCCTCATCAGATACTATTGGGGATGGCTCAGCACAGGGTGCAGGGGCTCCCCTAACCGGAGTCGTCATATCTATACCAGATGTAGGCGGTGGATCATCCGGGGCTGTAGGACCTCTAGGGGCAGGAGGATCTTCCGAGGCCGGAGGATCGTTAGTTACATTGTCAAGCGGGTCAGAAAACCTAGCAGGTCGACCTCGCCTCCGAGCAGGTCGACCTCGCCTCCGAGCAGGTCGAGAACCACGTCTAGTACTCATCTGTTGGTCTCGGCTCTACAAAAGAAGAACCTAAGGTCAGAACTGGCATTGGAGTACCGAGCACAATTTAAACATATAAAACTTGGTGACATGGCATTTTTCTGAAAATATATATAAATATTTAAATCGTTTTATAAAACATAGCATTTAGGACCCACTCACAGTCCGAGGTTTATAAAACCAAAAGCTCTGATACCAATTAAATGTAACACCTTATACCTGCCTATGCGTTGTACCTAAGTTACAAAGAATTATCACAACATATACATATATATAATCTGTATTCAGTTTTCATGAAACTCAGACATCACTATAGAGTGATCAAGATAATAATATATAAACACATCCATTCGAATCATCTATCAAGTTCATAATCTAAACCCATTTCAGAGTTTGAGTTACAAAATAATGCCATCTTGGCTAACTAGTAAAATATATCTTAACAAAATATAGGCTCATGTCACCCAAAATAGACAGTATGGTGGATAAGAACATTACAACAAAAGTATAGTAAGAATGTGCTGATCCTCCAAGTGCCAAGTCCACGGGTAGCCTATCCAAAAGTATCTGAAAGGGGAAAGTTTGGGGTGTGAGCTAGGAAGCTCAGTGTGTTCCAATAAGTGCAAGGAAACATATATATACAGTTTAGATATGCGTCAGACAATACAAACATGTCATAAGAGCAACCAAGGTTCCATTTTGACCTATCTACCCTCCAACCGAACACCAAAATGCAATTCCCCATGAACTGCATACCGAAGGACTTATCCTAGGCCCGAAGGCGTAGGAGCCTACCCAGAAAGTCTTACCCTAGGCCCATTGGGCGTAGGAGCTTAACCGAAGGTTTTACCAGCTGGATCAGGGTTGTACCTGCAGACACTTCAATCATATCCCAAAAGTATACCCCAAGCAGAGCAATTCAGTTCAATATACCATCAACAGAGCTCAGACAACATACAGATAACATTTCTATCATTTAGAGATCAGATATTTCTATTTCAGATCAGACATGAGGCATACCTTCTAAGATATCACAATAATCAGACTTTCATCACATTATAATCATGCTTTTCAAATAGAAGGTAATCATGCTTTTCAATCAGAAATCATGCTTTTCAAACAGAAGGTAATCATGCTTTTCAATCAGAAATCATGCTTTTCAAACAGAAGGTAATCATGCTTTTCAGTAGTCATGCATCTCAAGTACAAGTACAATTTATAACATTCAGTGAATCGTAACAGGACCCATGTATACATATATGTATATATATAACAGAAATGTAGCACACATGGAACACACCTCTAAAGCTGGTCAGAGAATCTATCGGGCTCCTGCCTCGCTACGGTCTGCCACTGTGCTAGATCCTAAATCAATAAAGGATCATGGTTACTACAAGGTATACGTGAAAATTCTAATAGCTTACAAGGTTTACAGATTCATACTAGTAACTATCGGAACGCGCGAAGGAGCAGATCGGGAGGAACTAGGCTGAGCAGACGAACGGTCAGGGGAGTCTTGATTACCTTTAAACAGATACAAGCTTATATTAGCCATATATTCGATTTATACTAACTCAAGGAAACAATTTAAATACATATGCATGGTTTTGGTTTAGGGACATATTCGGAGGTCTTTGAGTTAGAATTTCACAAAACGGGCTTCAAAAACAGAATCAGGACGTCGAAAAACATAAAATAGGGCTTTTTCGGAAATTTTGACTTTTTGGTCAAAGTCAACACTGACGTCAGCAGTCAAGTCAACGCTGACGTCAGCATGACGTCATCAGACAAGGTCAACTGAGTTGACTCGGCGGGTTAACTCACTGAGTCAACTCGGGCGAGTTGACTCACTGAGTTGACTCGGCGAGTTGACTCAACCGGGTCGGATCGGGTTAATTGCGGTTCGGGTCTGACTCGGGTTTGGGTCAACCGGTCTGGTCGGTTCAGGCCGGTTCGGCCGGTTCACTTACCCCAAACGGAAAATGTCGCCGGAAGCTGCCGGAAAGGTCGCCGGTGACGCGTTTAGCTGCGATTCTGCCGGGAAAAGCTAGATCATTAGCCCAAAGTCTTAACCCACTCAAAAATATACGAGGATAAGTCGGAAAGTCACTGGATTTTACCTAAAAACCCACGACGGCCGGAAAATTCGCGTAGCTCCGATGATGGGCTTACCGGTGTCGGACGGGCAAGAGGTCGACTGGGTTTTGTTCAGCTCGACGAGTGGAGCGTCGTCGTACCGACGACAAGTCAAGACGACGGCAACACGGACGGGAAATCGGAGGCGGTCCGACTCGAACTAAAGCTCGACTTCTAAAACAAACGGAGGCGCGGAAGGGCGCGTCACCAACGGCAAAGGCCCAGAGCAGCAAAGTGAGTTCGCCGGCACAGGCGGTGACGCACACCGGACGGCGATGTGGACGGCCAAAGGTTGCCGAAATCTGGGGAGAGGGATTTGAGAGGGAGATGAGGGGACGGTTCTGATTTCGAAGGTGGGTGGAAAATAATTACGGGTAGGTGAAGAGGCAGATAAAGTTTAATATGTTCGGAGTTATTTTTAACTAAGTTAAAAATAAAATCTGGTAAGCTTTGACAGAGATGAGCCCTTAGCTCAGCGGTAGGAACATTGAATGGTGAGGGGTGAGGTTGCGGGTTCGAGCCTTCACACCCTTACCTTGATTTCCTTTTTTTTTTTGCATACAAATATAAATATATATATATATCAGGGTGTTACACATGCATTGTAGTTTACCCAAACTTTAAATACATGTAATAAACTGCATTTCAATAAATGGGAACTAATGGCTAATGCTAGGGAAACGAAAAGTAAGAGTGAGCGTTTAATTTAATATTTCAACTAAATACCAATTGAAATTCACGCCTTTAATTCAATTAGTGTATATATAAACCATGAACCATCAAGCAATCTATCCACAAGAAATTCCTTGTAAGAAAATACTTGAAAATAACAAATTTAGCTGATAAAAAAAAGAAAATATTGGATAACATGGCCAGATTTACTGTCACTCACGCTGTCATCCTCGCCCTATTTTTCACAGGTTTGTTTTCTTCATCCCTTAATCTAATTTATTTATAGTTTTTTATTTAAAGAATTCAATTTATTTTTATTTTGCAGTTATTACAATGGTACATGAGATTGAAGCAAAAGAATGCGTAGAGTTCTCACAAATAGACACTTGCAACCTTCTCAAATGCAAGGCCACATGTTTACAGAAGCACAATTCTAGCCTAGCGGAATGTGTTGTGAGTGGAGGAACACCTCTGAATCCTACTCTCAAGTGTCGTTGTTTTTATACATGTTCTTCTTAGTTTTATTTTCAATATCATATATTTTTATAACTATTAATTAATAAAAGCACGAGTTGTTCTTATTTATGAATTTGTTTATTTTTCGGATTCATACTTGATAGTATACAATTTTATATGCTGCTATTCATATTAATTATTTACTCGATTTCAAAGAACTCAACTAGACACGATTGAACTTAACTCAGATACACGGAATGACCTGGCCTAAATTCCATTTAAACTCGGTTAGGAACAGACTTGATGTCCACAAGAACCAGAATTAACTCGATAACTAACTGACTCGGACACAAACATAGTATTGACCCAACCAAAAATTGACAGACCATAATCGAAAACGAGTTTGAGTTGGTTTCAAACCGACGTTGACATAGACCCAAGTCAACTCGGACCCAACCTGAATCGAGTTGAACTATTGACTTCAAATGACATAATTTTAACCGAATATGGACCAAGCTGATGTAATCCAACCCGAAGCCCATCAAATTACTCGATTTTACATCTCCAGTTATGAGAAAATTAAGATTCTAAAACATTAAATTGTTTTTAAAAATATTAAATTATTTATTCACACAAGGAAAAAAATCCAAAACTTAATTCAAAGTTATTGTATACCTCACCAAGCCCGAAAATGTCTTCAACGAATGTTATAATATCAACCAATAATATATGACTTAAATAACATTATATGTATGCATTCTTAAAATTTAACATTCGATATGTTTAATGTCGAAAATTTTATCCACAATCTTTATTTTATGAGATTAGATTAAGCGCAAACAATATTGCTAAAACAATAAAATTTGAAAGAATAAATTGGGTTGACAATTCAGATATTCACCCCGAAAAAGAATTACCCGGGATCTTTTCAATTTTTTTGTTTATTTTCAAATAATATTATAGATTTAAAACATAATGTCGCTTTCGTTTAATAAAAAGATCAAAACCCTTTAAACTTTGGGATCTAAGCTTCAAGTTTTATCATATATGCATTGATCCATAATTATACGAAAACTTGAGAGTCTAAATTTGACTGTGTTTTTGAGTATTTTCTTAAGAAAATGTTACGAGAAATTTTTTTTGCGGATAGATATCTTAGAGATTTAGTGCTTATATAAATACTCTGTGCTATGCATGAACTAATGGAGTTACCCTATAGAAAGATATTAATTTCCATCCTTTGATTTGGAAACAGAAGTGAAAAAATTAATTAAAAAAACCGTAGTATGTCCAAACTTTAAGGGTAAATTGAAATGGAGGTCACTTAATTATGGGTAAGGTTACATTTAGGTCACTCAATTATTAAAAATTACACTCGGGTCACTCAATTATGGATAATGTTACATTTGGGCCAGTCAATTATGTCTAAGGTTACATTTGAGTCACCCTTCATATTTAAAAAGTAAATAAATTTCATCATTTTTTCTTCCAAATCACTTGTATACCCATGTTAACACTAGAGTACTTCATTTGAAATGATTAATTAATCTAATACATAAATTGATATACTTTCTTTTAAATATATAGGGTCACCCAAATGTAACCTTACCCATAATTGAGTGACCCAAGTGTAACTTTTAATAATTGGATGACCCGAATGTAACTTTACCCATAACTGAGTGGCCTAAATATAACTTTTAATAAATTGGGTGACCTAAATGTAACTGACAAGTCGTCGTTTAACCGGTCAAAAATAAATAAATATTTAACCTCTTTCAACAATAAATAAATAAAGAAATTAAGTAGTGTAAGGAAAGAGGGTCGATCCACAGGGAGACTAGTCGAAATTCTTGACTTAAATTTTGTCGGATTTGAATTCCCAGGAATATCTGCAAAACAAGGAAATAAAAGGGGGGTGATCTGATATTGAGTGAAGTAATAAGATAAAATGCAAGAATTAAAAATAATAATAGGAAAAACCAATTATGAAAATTAGCCTCGAGCTAGCCTTGTTAATTCCTTCGATCATTGAAATAGATTTTTACTTCGGGGATCATGTCGGTTACAGTCTGCGAGGCCCAACCCGTCGCAACTTGCTTCTCTCTCAAGTAACCAATTCTCCCAAGACTATCTTCGAAGGTTGATTTTTAAACAAATTAGCCACGTCTATCGCCGTTAAAGTGTTTAGTTTTGAAAGCAGGAAAAGCCCGACTCAGAAATTGTCTTAAAAAGAATCGCTTCTGATTTTATCTTTCCTTAGCGGACCGCCGCTAAGAGTGTTCACAGGAAGTTTAAATTGCCACAGGCCGATCCTTCCTCCCAACTATGTTTTTAAACGATTCCAGATCAACGAGCTCTTTTTGATACGAAAAACAATTAAAAACTTTAGTAAGGCCGATTGCCAAACTATCTAAACAGAAAGATAAGCTCTCTATGAACGTTCCAGAAGCTTCTAGAAGTCGCCACGTCACTGCCACGTCAGACGCGTCGTGCCCGGTGTCGTGCCCATAATGCCAGTCATGACAGAATTATAATAAAAACTGCAGAAATGCCTCAATTTCACTGCTATTTCCAGAATTGGGTCCCTGCACAAAATGTAACGAAAACAACATGTATTAAGCAGCAAGAAGTCCCAATAGCTAGAAAAATAACAAATGAAATATGTCATATTTGAGCACTCATCAAATTCCCCCTCACTTGTCTCATACTTGTCCTCAAGTATGTCCGAAAAAATCATAAACCCAAGAATGCATTTCTCAACCATTACAAGCATCAAACATAATCATAAGAGTTCTAGCATGAAAGGAGGTTCATGAAAGAAACATAATTAAAACCAAATAGATACAAGCAAAGAGCAGCCCTTGTCCTTTTCAATTACCTATCAAGCATTAATCAAATCTTAGCCTAGTCTTAATCCTCACCAAGATACACTCAAGAGCACTCAAAGTGTTTTAAAGGTAAATTTGAAGCAGAAACACTCAAAGTCAATCATGAATAAAGGTTTCTATATGCTTGTAACAAGTTCAATTCTCCACTACTTATTAGAACCGAGGTGCAAAAATCATTAGGTCTTTATTCAAGGTGTAATGAGGGTTTAGGAAAGGATAAAAAGATGGAAAGGAAATAATCAAAGAAATGATCAATGCAAGATTTCACACAACAATCAATGAAAAAAAAACAAATGAGGAGCTTAAAGATGGGCAATCAACATACACGTTTCTGTTCTTCGAAACTGTTTTTTTTTTGTTTCGGAATTTTTTTTTCATTTTTTTCTTTTTTTTTCGAAGCAATTGCTTCCTTATTCTGTTTTTTTTTTCTCTTTTTTTTTATTTCGAAGAATTATGCCCTTAATTTGAATTTCAGCTTCCTTATTTGCCTAGTAGTATAGTATCTAGCATTTGATCAATCAAAAAGTGGTTAAGCCAAGGGAATGGGGTGTAAGGCTAACAAGGTTTCACTAGGCGATGAGAAAGGGTAAATTAAAACGAGAAGGAAAGGAAGAGGTTTAAAGCCTAATGCCTAAATCATTTTAAAGCACCTTGTTCTTAGTGTAGTCTCGAATTGTAAGCAAGCCACAAGTTCTAGATTCCTAAAATTCAAGATGACACTCTCAAGCAAAATGAATGAGCATAATATGAAGGATGCATGCTCAAGGCTCAAAGTCTCACAAAATTGGGCTAAATTTGATTAAGATAGGCGAGAAATCTAATTAACACAATCAAGAGTAATTAAAAGAGAATGTCAAGCTGAAGAATACCCATATCATTTGGTTATCAAAAATGCTCCAATACAATCATTCCTAAGCACTAGAACAAGTACAACATGCTGGACAACAAGTAATGGCAAAAAAAAATTCATCTCAAGGTTTAATCAAAATCAAAACATATTATCAAACAAGTTACGACAAGTGGTAATTTATTACCCTCTCCCTCACTTAAATGAATTGCCCCAATTCAAAATAAAAATAAAGAAAATGAGGAACAAATAAGGGTAAAAGATACTCCCCGTGAGTGATGAAATTGAGTCCACCGTTGGCATAGAGTGGAATGAGGGAGACGGTGAATGAGGAGGAGGAGCACGGCGGGAGTTGCATGGGCCAGCGGCGGTGGTAATCCTTGAACGGCGGTTGACGAACAGTGCTGGAGCCGGTGCAGCGAAGGGCGATTTGGCATTTTCGTTGGGCACCCGTCGAATGGTTGCCGGTCTTCGGCCACCACGGTAGGGAGGAGAAATGGGGACTGGTCGGAATCACTGGGCACCTCCACGAAGGCCGTCGACGCAACGAATCGTCACCCAGAACGGTGCGTGGGTAGAGGCTCGACCCGGTCTTGGCGTTATATGCGGACCATTGGTGGTGGTGCGGTTTTGGTGGGGCTCGGTTTTGTGGTGATGACGTGAAGAAGATGATGCGGGTGGGGAAAAGGAAGGAGACGAAATGGGGGGATTTAGGGAAAAATAAATAAATAAAAGAAATGGGTTGATTGGCTGCGGGAGATATTTGGGTGGTCAAAGGCTAAAGGCTAAAGGGTTTGGCTAAAATGCACCGCAGACCATGGGTTTTGCTAACGTGCACCGTTTAATGAAACGGTGCACTCCAATGCTTATGGTCGAAATGTGCTGCTGTGAAGGGCGTGGCTTGGCTTGCTGTGTGCGAAAAGAAACCTGCAGAGGGAAAGAAAAATTTATTAAGGCAACAAAAGAAAATGAAAAATAAAGAAGCATAAATTAAATAAAAAAAGGAAGTAAAAATTGACGAAAAATAAATCAATGGGTTGCCTCCCATTTAGCGCTTTGTTTAACGTCGTTTAGCTCGACGACCTTTGCTAAATTTTTGGCTCTTCAAAATAAAGGTCTTCAAATAATCGATAATGTCCATCGCTCGTCGTTTTAACATCTTCCTTCATCTTTCTTTTTGTGCGCAAAGCAACAACTAAGCTTCTACCTCCTTCCCAAGACGACAACTTACTCAAGATGATGTTTGGCAAAGTTTGGTTGTCGCCTAAAAATATATAATCAAACCATTCCAACCTTGGCTTTGGTTCCTGCAAAATTGATGGAAAATGTTTAGTTCGAATTGGAATTAATCGAAAATCAGAAAGGGAAGAAAGATTTGAAATGATTTCGCCTTTGTTTTTATCGTCGAGATCTGCGAATTCCCTACAAAATTCATAACACAAATTAGTTTCGATCAAATCATCAGCTAACGGATCTATAATATCAATGAAATTTAAACTTGCGACCGAATCAGGATACTTCATAGCTTTGTACATATCAAATTTAACTACTTCCCCATCAAATTCCATAGTTAAGATGCCGTCGCGGACATCAATCTTTGTATGCGCAGTTGATAGGAAAGGTCGGCCAAGCAAGATTTCGGATCCGTTATTGCTGCGATCATTTTCCATGTCAATAATGTAAAAATTAGCAGGAAAAATGAGATTTTTTACCTGTACCAACACGTTTTCCAGTACTCCCTCGGGGTAGATGATTGATCGATCAGCTAATTGAACCGTCACTCGCGTTTCTTTCAATGGTTCAGTCGAGATTTTGTTGTAAACGCTTAACGGCATGACGTTGATAGATGCGCCTAAATCGCACATCGCCCTTTTTATCCCAACATTCCCAATTTTACAAGGAACCGCAAACATACCTTGGTCCTTGTACTTTGGCGGCAACGGCTTTTGAAAGATGGCCGAAATATTTTCACCAAGGTTAACTTTTTCATTTCCGGATAGTCGCCTTTGGTTTGTGCATAAGTCCTTCAGAAACCTTGCGCATTTAGGCACTTTTCGAATAACATCAAGAAGTGGAATATTAATTTCCACTTTCTTGAATACATCCAAAATTTCCTTCTCTTCCTCCTTTTTATCTCGTTTCGCCAATCTACCTGGAAAAGGAGGAACAGGTTCGTAAGTAGAAACAGAAATATTGGATTTAGAGTTACCTGCAGTGGGTGGAGACTTTTCGTTCTGGTCCTTCGAAGAGCTGCCTTGTTCGTCGGATTTTTGCTCATCTTGCTTGGGCGGTTTAGGCGTTATCACTGTTCCACTACGCAAAGTTATCGCACTAACATTTTCCCTTGGGTTGGTTTCGGTTTGGGATGGTAACTTTCCCTGGGATTCTATACGGCTAACAGCTTGAGCTAGTTGGCTTATTTGTTTGTCGATTTGTTGGAGATGGGATTGTGTTTGGGTTTGGAATTTTTCCTGCGAAACTGCCAATCTCTCAACAATAGACTCAAGCGAAGATTTTTGGGGTGCTTGGTTTTGGTAGGGAGGTTGTTGCCTAGGTTGGTAATTTGGGTTCTGATTACCGTAGCTCAAGTTTGGGTGATCTCTCCAACCGGGATTGAAGGTATTGCTATGTGGGTTATAGGGTCTTTGGGGAGGTCCGGGAAAGTTGTGTATGGCGTTAACTTGGGCATTAGTCGTTTCCCTTAACATTGGGCATAGATCGGTGGCGTGATCGTGCATAGTACAAATCCCACATGCCTTAGCAGCTTTTATCTCCCCTGAAACAAGAGAATACACAATATTAGTCAAATTATCAATTTTATTCTCTAATGAAATTGTGCTTACTGTGTGAACCCGTCGGCTGGGTTCACTTGTAGAACCAAATTGCTGCGAGTTTGCAGCCATTGTGGAGATTAATGTTCTCGCTGCAGTAGGAGTCATGTTAACGAGCGCGCCACCGCTTGCTGCATCTACCATCTTTTTGTCCATTGGTAACATTCCTTCATATAGGTATTGAAGGAGTGTTTGCTCGGATAGGCCATGTTGCGGACAGCTTGCGCACAGCTTCTTGAACATTTCCCAATAATCATATAGGGATTCGTCGTGCATTTGTTGGATACTCAATATGCTTCGCCTAAGTTCAGTCGCTTTTGCTGCAGGGAAATACCTGTCAAGGAAAACACGAGAAAGATCAGCCCATGTATTAATAGAATTCGGAGGTAAATAAAATAACCACTCTTTAGTCGTTCCGGCTAAGGAAAAAGGAAAAGCCCTTAGTTTGATTTGGTCCTCCGAGACCCCTTGTGGTTTCATGCTGCTGCACATCATATGGAATTCGGCAAGGTGTTTATGTGGGCTTTCAGTAGAGAGGCCATTAAAGGTGGGTAATAGGTGAATCAGGCTCGTTTTGAGTTGGAATGGGGTATCACCGTGAGGAAAAGCGATACAAAGGGGTTGTTGCACAGTAGGGGCTGCGTTCAGCTCTCGAATCGTTTGTTCCGCCATCGGTTCTGGTTCCTGTGTAGGTTCTTCGATTGGTGTAGATTCGGAGGTGGATTCTTGTTCGGGTTGTCGTGTGCTTTGTTGTTTCTTTCGTCGAAGGGTTTCGCCGTGAGTTCTACGAGCGCTTGCTTCGATTTCCGGGTTATATGGAGCCAAAGTACCCGGATTCTTCCTGGTCATAAAATAAAACAAAAATAAGTCAAAAATTGCCAAAAATAAATCTCCCCGGCAACGGCGCCAATTTTGACAAGTCGTCGTTAACCGGTCAAAATAAATATAAATTAATCCTCTTTCAACAATAAATAAATAAAGAAATTGAATAAGTATAGGGAAAGAGGGTCGATCCGCAGGGAGATTAGCTGGAATTGTTGACTTGAATTTGTTGAATCCGAAATCCCAGGAATATCTGCAAAACAAGGAAATAAAAGGGGGGTGATCTGATATTGAGTGAAGTAATAAGATAAAATGCAAGAATTAAAAATAATAATAGGAAAAACCAATTATGAAAATTAGCCTCGAGCTAGCCTTGTTAATTCCTTCGATCATTGAAATAGATTTTTACTTCGGGGATCATGTCGGTTACAGTCTGCGAGGCCCAACCCGTCGCAACTTGCTTCTCTCTCAAGTAACCAATTCTCCCAAGACTATCTTCGAAGGTTGATTCTTAAACAAATTAGCCACGTCTATCGCCGTTAAAGTGTTTAGTTTTGAAAGCAGGAAAAGCCCGACTCAGAAATTGTCTTAAAAAGAATCGCTTCTGATTTTATCTTTCCTTAGCGGACCGCCGCTAAGAGTGTTCACAGGAAGTTGAAATTGCCACAGGCCGATCCTTCCTCCCAACTATGTTTTTAAACGATTCCAGATCAACGAGCTCTTTTTGATACGAAAAACGATTAAAAACTTTAGTAAGGCCGATTGCCAAACTATCTAAATAGAAAGATAAAAATGTATTCCCGAAGGAATTTAGGCAATGTTCAATTCTCACGATTAGAATTGATTTGGCTAACTCTTGGCTAAAGAAATTTAGCTAAGCATGATATTGACTATCATACTTAACTTAATTTTAGAAAAACAATTGAATAACATAAAATAAATGAAAACAAGAAATTAAAGGAAAATGAACTTGAATTAAATCTAAAAAGTGTTTACAAAGATAAAAACTAAAATGATTGATGGATGATCTAAGCCTTTACCAAGGGTGGTATTTATAGGCTTAGATTTACAAAGATAAAGTGATGAAATAATTTAAAATAATAAACAAAAGATAAAACAATTCAAATGTTTTAAAATTTAAATGCAGGAATCTAATCGGATAAGCTGATAAGCTCTCTATAAACGTTCCAGAAGCTTCTAGAAGTCGCCACGTCACTGCCACGTCAGACGCGTCGTGCCCGGTGTCGTGCCCATAATGCCAGTCATGACAGAATTATAATAAAAACTGCAGAAATGCCTCATTTTCACTGCTATTTCCAGAATTGGGTCCCTGCACAAAATGTAACGAAAACAACATGTATTAAGCAGCAAGAAGTCCCAATAGCTAGAAAAATAACAAATGAAATATGTCATATTTGAGCACTCATCAGTAACCTTACCCATAATTGAGTGACATCCATTGTAGTTTACCCAAACTTTAAATACATGTAATAAACTGCATTTCAATAAATGGGAACTAATGGCTAATGCTAGGGAAACGAAAAGTAAGAGTGAGCGTTTAATTTAATATTTCAACTAAATACCAATTGAAATTCACGCCTTTAATTCAATTAGTGTATATATAAACCATGAACCATCACGCCTTTAATTTGCCCAAATTTTTAAATAAAGCAAGACAACTTTTAGCAAAAAGTTGTCATCTTCCTCCCAACACCCATTTCCCATGTCAAACCCCTCTTCCATGTTTTCAAACTCTCCTAAAACCTTAGCTACTATTCCATTTTATTGCCATTCGATTTCAACACCAAATTAAGAGGTAAATATATTTTCTTAACATCCTCTCTATCCTCTATTTATCTATAGTCTTAGATTTTGAAAATATTGAGGTTTGGGAATTAGGGTTCATATGGAAATTTGGGTTTTTAATGGGGTTTTTCAATTTGTTTTGATAAATTGTATTGGGGTTTTGTTTAATCATGTCAAAATACACATTATATGTTGATTTGGTTGGATTTTGATGAATTTCCGAAATGGGTCCTTAAACCCATTTTTGAGGTGTCAAAAAGTTGATTTTTGGTGGGTTTTAGGGTGTAATTAGAGGGCTGATGGTATGTGTATGCTAAGGGGATGATTTGGGACCATTTAGATGTCATTTGGGTGTTTAAAAACATGATTTTCTGCTGGGTAAAATATTAGTACGAAAATGGTGTTTTGGAGGGTTTTGGGTGAGTTTTGGGGGTTGTTTAAGGTGGGGTTTGATAGCCCAATGGTAGTACTATGGTTAGGGATTGATTTGGGATCATTTGTGGGTGCAATGGATGTTGGAAACAAGGTTTTTGGAAGAGGTATTAGGGCTGTCCGAAATTGCTAAGTATGGGGTTTGGTCATGACTTGAAATGTTGGGTTTGATATTTGAATTTGTATGCCTGGTTGATATTTTGATGTTGGGCTGATTTGAGGATTATTTGAATTGTATTGAGGTTGTTTAGAAGCGAGAGTTTGTGTTGGAGGAGCTTCGGGAAGAAATCCGGAAACTTGAAGGTGATGCTTGCTTGGTAGTTGTGCTTGGAGTAGAGGTGAGTGGTTATTGTTTTTAAATGGTTTTAAACATTGGTTCAAGCATGTGGACCTAGGTTGGGCTTGGTAAACCCACCTAGAGTTGAGGTTAGGGTGGTAGCCTAATCTCAAGCTTAAGTTTAGGGAACTTTGGTTGAACTTCTAATTGTTTGTTATGCCTCTTAATTATAGGTGTTTACGGTAGTTATGTATATTGTGTTATACATGTTGTTGAGGCATGGTTTGATGCATTGCTATGCATGTGGATTGGATTGTGAATTATGCATGATGATGATCATGGTGAGTACATGCTAGGCATGGTATTGGGTTGTGAAATACATGCATGTCAGACATGATATTTGATGCTTTGTCATATGCATGTAGCTATGAAAAATGGATTGCGTTTAATGTTGGCACTAGTATGCTTGGGTACAATGATCGATCATTAGGATGAGTGTGCACACAAATTGAGTCAAAACGTACGTGGCCTTGGTGGCGTTAAGGCACCAAGGAGGAGTACAGTGATGTAATATTCCACCGGAAGCTTTTATATTTCTACGTGATGATGAGTGGAATCCCATCCGTAGGGCATGTGGCGATGAGTGAATCCCGCACATGCAAGGACCGGTGATGAGTGGAATCCCACCGAGGTAATGTTGTTGTTGGAAATGCATTCCAACGGGTTATCCGCGTATTCGGGTCATAGCTAGGTGCCAATATGAGATTGTATGTATATACCAATGTGGGATTATGCTTATGTGCTTATATGACATGAAATGTGATGTCCTTATGAATTGATATATGATGTGGCTAATGCTTTGGATTATGTATCATGCTAAGTTGAGCTTATGGTTGTTGAGCATGGCATAATGTTGACTATATGTTCATGCATCATGTTCATTTTGGCTTATGCGGATCGGAGGTAAGAACATGCATTTCATTATGGAAATTGCTCGTGCTTGGACCCTGCATTGTCGAAGGTTTGTTTTATGAGCTTACCCTCACTAAGCTTTTATGCTTACGCTCTCTTTTGTTCGACAATGCAGATAAATAGCTTGTGGGTGGCAAGGGCAAGGAAAGGTCTCCAAGTGTTGCTTTTGGTGAGCTCAATGTATGAGTTTTAAGTAATAGATTGTAATAGTTAAGCAATGGGATAGGTGTTATTGATTTGAGCTTTGATGTATATCGTTGTTGGCTTGGTTAGTGGATGCCTTGTCTGATTGTAAATATTGCTTATGTTACATGCCATGAATGTCTACGTGTTTTGGTTGCTAAGGCATGAAATCTTAAATGCTTGTATGTCCATATATGCATGAATTGCTCTTTGTATGAATGCTATGTATGGATGCCTTGTTAATTGCTTGGTTGCTATCTATGGTTCATGTATGGTTGTTTAAATGATAGTATGTGCAAGTCTTATGAGTGTTAATTCATGCCTTTGGTCCTTTTTAAGCTTTTATTTGTGTCTATGCATGATCTTAGTGTTCTTCATAGTTAGGAAGACATTAGAGTTAAGCAGTAAGTGCTCCCCTGCACCTAGGTTTCGAAACTATGGGTAAAGTTTCGAAACCTTTACAAATCTTGGGATTTCTGGACATTCTGCCAACCAAAGTTTCGAAACCTTTGGGGAAGGTTTCGAAACTATGGTCAAAGGTTTCGAAACCTTACCCAAGGTTTTGAAACTTTTGGTGAAAATTGAGTTCCAGAGGTCACTGCCAGCCAAAGTTTCGAAACCTTCCCCAAAGGTTTCGAAACCTTGACCCAAAACTGCACTGTTTGACCCTTGTTGGCCTGTTTGAACAGAAAAACACATAGGTACTAAGATGCCTTTAGTCAAGATTAAAATTGGGATGTTTGAATGTGGTTTGAGGGTTTGAATGTTGTCTCGTGTGGTATGTTCCGCTGTTTGATCACTTGGAATTTAATACTCGAACGTGACAAGATTAAAATGGAAAAAAATAGGGTTGCTAACCGAGGGGGAACCTTAACGGGTTTCGCTTCAGTTTTCCCCGTGTGACCCACTCGGACCGGTCATCCGGCTAGACCGGGACGAGGGGGTTACAAATAATATATGACTTAAATAACATTATATGTATGCATTCTTAAAATTTAACATTCGATATGTTTAATGTTGAAAATTTTATCCACAATCTTTATTTTATGAGATTAGATTAAGCGCAAACAATATTGCTAAAACAATAAAATTTGAAAGAATAAATTGGGTTGACAATTCAGATATTCACCCCGAAAAAGAATTACCCGGGATCTTTTCAATTTTTTTGTTTATTTTCAAATAATATTATAGATTTAAAACATAATGTCGCTTTCGTTTAATAAAAAGATCAAAACCCTTTAAACTTTGGGATCTAAGCTTCAAGTTTTATCATATATGCATTGATCCATAATTATACGAAAACTTGAGAGTGTAAATTTGACTGTGTTTTTGAGTATTTTCTTAAGAAAATGTCACGAGAAATTTTTTTTTGCGGATAGATATCTTAGAGATTTAGTGCTTATATAAATACTCTGTGCTATGCATGAACTAATGGAGTTACCCTATAGAAAGATATTAATTTCCATCCTTTGATTTGGAAACAGAAGTGAAAAAATTAATTAAAAAAACTGTAGTATGTCCAAACTTTAAGGGTAAATTGAAATGGAGGTCACTTAATTATGGGTAAGGTTACATTTAGGTCACTCAATTATTAAAAATTACACTCGGGTCACTCAATTATGGATAATGTTACATTTGGGCCAGTCAATTATGTCTAAGGTTACATTTGAGTCACCCTTCGTATTTAAAAAGTAAATAAATTTCATCATTTTTTCTTCCAAATCACTTGTATACCCTTGTTAACACTAGAGTACTTCATTTGAAATGATTAATTAATCTAATACATAAATTGATATACTTTCTTTTAAATATATAGGGTCACCCAAATGTAACCTTACCCATAATTGAGTGACCCAAGTGTAACTTTTAATAATTGGATGACCCGAATATAACTTTACCCATAACCGAGTGGCCTAAATATAACTTTTAATAAATTGGGTGACCTAAATGTAACCTTACCCATAATTGAGTGACATCCATTGTAGTTTACCCAAACTTTAAATACATGTAATAAACTGCATTTCAATAAATGGGAACTAATGGCTAATGCTAGGGAAACGAAAAAGTAAGAGTGAGCGTTTAATTTAATATTTCAACTAAATACCAATTGAAATTAACGCCTTTAATTCAATTAGTGTATATATAAACCATGAACCATCAAGCAATCTATCCACAAGAAATTCCTTGTAAGAAAATACTTGAAAATAACAAATTTAGCTGATAAAAAAAAGAAAATATTGGATAACATGGCCAGATTTACTGTCACTCACGCTGTCATCCTCGCCCTATTTTTCACAGGTTTGTTTTCTTCATCCCTTAATCTAATTTATTTATAGTTTTTTCTTTAAAGAATTCAATTTATATTTATTTTGCAGTTATTACAATGGTACATGAGATCGAAGCAAAAGAATGTGTAGAGTTCTCACAAATAGACACTTGCAACCTTCTCAAATGCAAGGCCACATGTTTACAGAAGCACAATTCTAGCCTAGCGGAATGTGTTGTGAGTGGAGGAACACCTCTGAATCCTACTCTCAAGTGTCGTTGTTTTTATACATGTTCTTCTTAGTTTTATTTTCAATATCATATATTTTTATAACTATTAATTAATAAAAGCACGAGTTGTTCTTATTTATGAATTTGTTTATTTTTCGGATTCATACTTGATAGTATACAATTTTATATGCTGCTATTCATATTAATTATTTACTCGATTTCAAAGAACTCAACTAGACACGATTGAACTTAACTCAGATACACGGAATGACCTGGCCTAAATTCCATTTAAACTCGGTTAGGAACAGACTTGATGTCCACAAGAACCAGAATTAACTCGATAACTAACTGACTCGGACACAAACATAGTATTGACCCAACCAAAAATTGACAGACCATAATCGAAAACGAGTTTGAGTTCGTTTCAATCCGACGTTGACATAGACCCAAGTCAACTCGGACCCAACCTGAATCGAGTTGAACTATTGACTTCAAATGACATAATTTTAACCGAATATGGACCAAGCTGATGTAATCCAACCCGAAGCCCATCAAATTACTGGATTTTACATCTCCAATTATGAGAAAAATTAAGATTCTAAAACATTAAATTGTTTTTAAAAATATTAAATTATTTATTCACACAAGGAAAAAAATCCAAAACTTAATTCAAAGTTATTGTTTACCTCACCAAGCCCGAAAATGTCTTCAACGAATGTTATAATATCAACCAATAATATATGACTTAAATAACATTATATGTATGCATTCTTAAAATTTAACATTCGATATGTTTAATGTTGAAAATTTTATCCACAATCTTTATTTTATGAGATTAGATTAAGCGCAAACAATATTGCTAAAACAATAAAATTTGAAAGAATAAATTGGGTTGACAATTCAGATATTCACCCCGAAAAAGAATTACCCGAGATCTTTTCAATTTTTTTGTTTATTTTCAAATAATATTATAGATTTAAAACATAATGTCGCTTTCGTTTAATAAAAAGATCAAAACCCTTTAAACTTTGGGATCTAAGCTTCAAGTTTTATCATATATGCATTGATCCATAATTATACGAAAACTTGAGAGTGTAAATTTGACTGTGTTTTTGAGTATTTTCTTAAGAAAATGTTACGAGAAATTTTTTTGCGGATAGATATCTTAGAGATTTAGTGCTTATATAAATACTCTGTGCTATGCATGAACTAATGGAGTTACCATATAGAAAGATATTAATTTCCATCCTTTGATTTGGAAACAGAAGTGAAAAAATTAATTAAAAAAACCGTAGTATGTCCAAACTTAAGGGTAAATTGAAATGGAGGTCACTTAATTATGGGTAAGGTTACATTCAGGTCACTCAATTATTAAAAATTACACTCGGGTCACTCAATTATGGATAATGTTACATTTGGGCCAGTCAATTATGTCTAAGGTTACATTTGAGTCACCCTTCATATTTAAAAAGTAAATAAATTTCATCATTTTTTCTTCCAAATCACTTGTATACCCTTGTTAACACTAGAGTACTTCATTTGAAATGATTAATTAATCTAATACATAAATTGATATACTTTCTTTTAAATATATAGGGTCACCCAAATGTAACCTTACCCATAATTGAGTGACCCAAGTGTAACTTTTAATAATTGGATGACCCGAATGTAACTTTACCCATAACCGAGTGGCCTAAATATAACTTTTAATAAATTGGGTGACCTAAATGTAACCTTACCCATAATTGAGTGACATCCATTGTAGTTTACCCAAACTTTAAATACATGTAATAAACTGCATTTCAATAAATGGGAACTAATGGCTAATGCTAGGGAAACGAAAAAGTAAGAGTGAGCGTTTAATTTAATATTTCAACTAAATACCAATTGAAATTCACGCCTTTAATTCAATTAGTGTATATATAAACCATGAACCATGAAGCAATCTATCCACAAGAAATTCGTTGTAAGAAAATACTTGAAAATAACAAATTTAGCTGATAAAAAAAAGAAAATATTGGATAACATGGCCAGATTTACTGTCACTCACGCTGTCATCCTCGCCCTATTTTTCACAGGTTTGTTTTCTTCATCCCTTAATCTAATTTATTTATAGTTTTTTCTTTAAAGAATTCAATTTATATTTATTTTGCAGTTATTACAATGGTACATGAGATTGAAGCAAAAGAATGCGTAGAGTTCTCACAAATAGACACTTGCAACCTTCTCAAATGCAAGGCCACATGTTTACAGAAGCACAATTCTAGCCTAGCGGAATGTGTTGTGAGTGGAGGAACACCTCTGAATCCTACTCTCAAGTGTCGTTGTTTTTATACATGTTCTTCTTAGTTTTATTTTCAATATCATATATTTTTATAACTATTAATTAATAAAAGCACGAGTTGTTCTTATTTATGAATTTGTTTATTTTCCGGATTCATACTTGATAGTATACAATTTTATATGCTGCTATTCATATTAATTATTTACTCGATTTCAAAGAACTCAACTAGACACGATTGAACTTAACTCAGATACACGGAATGACCTGGCCTAAATTCCATTTAAACTCGGTTAGGAACAGACTTGATGTCCACAAGAACCAGAATTAACTCGATAACTAACTGACTCGGACACAAACATAGTATTGACCCAACCAAAAATTGACAGACCATAATCGAAAACGAGTTTGAGTTGGTTTCAAACCGACGTTGACATAGACCCAAGTCAACTCGGACCCAACCTAAATCGAGTTGAACTATTGACTTCAAATGACATAATTTTAACCGAATATGGACCAAGCTAATGTAATCCAACCCGAAGCCCATCAAATTACTCGATTTTACATCTCCAATTATGAGAAAAATTAAGATTCTAAAACATTAAATTGTTTTTAAAAATATTAAATTATTTATTCACACAAGGAAAAAAATCCAAAACTTAATTCAAAGTTATTGTTTACCTCACCAAGCCCGAAAATGTCTTCAACGAATGTTATAATATCAACCAATAATATATGACTTAAATAACATTATATGTATGCATTCTTAAAATTTAACATTCGATATGTTTAATGTTGAAAATTTTATCCACAATCTTTATTTTATGAGATTAGATTAAGCGCAAACAATATTGCTAAAACAATAAAATTTGAAAGAATAAATTGGGTTGACAATTCAGATATTCACCCCGAAAAAGAATTACCCGGGATCTTTTCAATTTTTTTTTTTGCTCAGAATGTATGATTTTATTAAATAATAATCATACAATACAACATTACCGGTGGCCTCATTAAAAACCTCCCTAATCCTAAATGGAGGAAAAGAGTACCCCGGTAATGCGAACCAAGAACCAATCACCCAATACATTGAACCCACGAGGGGCGATCCACTCCACTCTTCGCTAAAGCATCCGCCATACCATTTGCCTCTCGAAAAACATGATGGAAGCAAACATCCATCAGCGACCGACAAGCTTCATCAATCCTCGAGAACCAACGTGCAAGACGCCACGGGCGTTGCTCTCGTTGTGTCACCCATGCGATAGCTATCGCGGAATCAGATTCTATCACCACCGTTTTCGATTTAAAACATAATGTCGCTTTCGTTTAATAAAAAGATCAAAACCCTTTAAACTTTGGGATCTAAGCTTCAAGTTTTATCATATATGCATTGATCCATAATTATACGAAAACTTGAGAGTGTAAATTTGACTGTGTTTTTGAGTATTTTCTTAAGAAAATGTTACGAGAAATTTTTTTTGCGGATAGATATCTTAGAGATTTAGTGCTTATATAAATACTCTGTGCTATGCATGAACTAATGGAGTTACCCTATAGAAAGATATTAATTTCCATCCTTTGATTTGGAAACAGAAGTGAAAAAATTAATTAAAAAAACCGTAGTATGTCCAAACTTTAAGGGTAAATTGAAATGGAGGTCACTTAATTATGGGTAAGGTTACATTTAGGTCACTCAATTATTAAAAATTACACTCGGGTCACTCAATTATGGATAATGTTACATTTGGGCCAGTCAATTATGTCTAAGGTTACATTTGAGTCACCCTTCGTATTTAAAAAGTAAAAAAATTTCATCATTTTTTCTTCCAAATCACTTGTATACCCTTGTTAACACTAGAGTACTTCATTTGAAATGATTAATTAATCTAATACATAAATTGATATACTTTCTTTTAAATATATAGGGTCACCCAAATGTAACCTTACCCATAATTGAGTGACCCCAGTGTAACTTTTAATAATTGGATGACCCGAATGTAACTTTACCCATAACCGAGTGGCCTAAATATAACTTTTAATAAATTGGGTGACCTAAATGTAACCTTGCCCATAATTGAGTGACATCCATTGTAGTTTACCCAAACTTTAAATACAAGTAATAAACTGCATTTCAATAAATGGGAACTAATGGCTAATGCTAGGGAAACGAAAAGTAAGAGTGAGCGTTTAATTTAATATTTCAACTAAATACCAATTGAAATTCACGCCTTTAATTCAATTAGTGTATATATAAACCATGAACCATCAAGCAATCTATCCACAAGAAATTCGTTGTAAGAAAATACTTGAAAATAACAAATTTAGCTGATAAAAAAAAAGAAAATATTGGATAACATGGCCAGATTTACTGTCACTCACGCTGTCATCCTCGCCCTATTTTTCACACGTTTGTTTTCTTCATCCCTTAATCTAATTTATTTATAGTTTTTTCTTTAAAGAATTCAATTTATATTTATTTTGCAGTTATTACAATGGTACATGAGATTGAAGCAAAAGAATGCGTAGAGTTCTCACAAATAGACACTTGCAACCTTCTCAAATGCAAGGCCACATGTTTACAGAAGCACAATTCTAGCCTAGCGGAATGTGTTGTGAGTGGAGGAACACCTCTGAATCCTACTCTCAAGTGTCGTTGTTTTTATACATGTTCTTCTTAGTTTTATTTTCAATATCATATATTTTTATAACTATTAATTAATAAAAGCACGAGTTGTTCTTATTTATGAATTTGTTTATTTTTCGGATTCATACTTGATAGTATACAATTTTATATGCTGCTATTCATATTAATTATTTACTCGATTTCAAAGAACTCAACTAGACACGATTGAACTTAACTCAGATACACGGAATGACCTGGCCTAAATTCCATTTAAACTCGGTTAGGAACAGACTTGATGTCCACAAGAACCAGAATTAACTCGATAACTAACTGACTCGGACACAAACATAGTATTGACCCAACCAAAAATTGACAGACCATAATCGAAAACGAGTTTGAGTTGGTTTCAAACCGACGTTGACATAGACCCAAGTCAACTCGGACCCAACCTGAATCGAGTTGAACTATTGACTTCAAATGACATAATTTTAACCGAATATGGACCAAGCTGATGTAATCCAACCCGAAGCCCATCAAATTACTCAATCTTACATCTCCAATTATGAGAAAAATTAAGATTCTAAAACATTAAATTGTTTTAAAAAATATTAAATTATTTATTCACACAAGGAAAAAAATCCAAATCATAATTCAAAGTTATTGTTTACCTCACCAAGCCCGAAAATGTCTTCAACGAATGTTATAATATCAACCAATAATATATGACTTAAATAACATTATATGTATGCATTCTTAAAATTTAACATTCGATATGTTTAATGTTGAAAATTTTATCCATAATCTTTATTTTATGAGATTAGATTAAGCGCAAACAATATTGCTAAAACAATAAAATTTGAAAGAATAAATTGGGTTGAAAATTCAGATATTCACCCCAAAAAAGAATTACCCGGGATCTTTTCAATTTTTTTGTTTATTTTCAAATAATATTATAGATTTAAAACATAATGTCGCTTTCGTTTAATAAAAAGATCAAAACCCTTTAAACTTTGGGATCTAAGCTTCAAGTTTTATCATATATGCATTGATCCATAATTATACGAAAACTTGAGAGTGTAAATTTGACTGTGTTTTTGAGTATTTTCTCAAGAAAATGTTACGAGAAATTTTTTTTGCGGATAGATATCTTAGAGATTTAGTGCTTATATAAATACTCTATGCTATGCATGAACTAATGGAGTTACCCTATAGAAAGATATTAATTTCCATCCTTTGATTTGGAAACAGAAGTGAAAAAATTAATTAAAAAAACCGTAGTATGTCCAAACTTTAAGGGTAAATTGAAATGGAGGTCACTTAATTATGGGTAAGGTTACATTTAGGTCACTCAATTATTAAAAATTACACTCGGTCACTCAATTATGGATAATGTTACATTTGGGCCAGTCAATTATGTCTAAGGTTACATTTGAGTCACCCTTCGTATTTAAAAAGTAAATAAATTTCATCATTTTTTCTTCCAAATCACTTGTATACCCTTGTTAACACTAGAGTACTTCATTTGAAATGATAAATTAATCTAATACATAAATTGATATACTTTCTTTTAAACATATAGGGCCACCCAAATGTAACCTTACCCATAATTGAGTGACCCAAGTGTAACTTTTAATAATTGGATGACCCGAATGTAACTTTACCCATAACCGAGTGGCCTAAATATAACTTTTAATAAATTGGGTGACCTAAATGTAACCTTGCCCATAATTGAGTGACATCCATTGTAGTTTACCCAAACTTTAAATACATGTAATAAACTGCATTTCAATAAATGGGAACTAATGGCTAATGCTAGGGAAACGAAAAAGTAAGAGTGAGCGTTTAATTTAATATTTCAACTAAATACCAATTGAAATTCACGCCTTTAATTCAATTAGTGTATATATAAACCATGAACCATCAAGCAATCTATCCACAAGAAATTCGTTGTAAGAAAATACTTGAAAATAACAAATTTAGCTGATAAAAAAAAAGAAAATATTGGATAACATGGCCAGATTTACTGTCACTCACGCTGTCATCCTCGCCCTATTTTTCACACGTTTGTTTTCTTCATCCCTTAATCTAATTTATTTATAGTTTTTTCTTTAAAGAATTCAATTTATATTTATTTTGCAGTTATTACAATGGTACATGAGATTGAAGCAAAAGAATGCGTAGAGTTCTCACAAATAGACACTTGCAACCTTCTCAAATGCAAGGCCACATGTTTACAGAAGCACAATTCTAGCCTAGCGGAATGTGTTGTGAGTGGAGGAACACCTCTGAATCCTACTCTCAAGTGTCGTTGTTTTTATACATGTTCTTCTTAGTTTTATTTTCAATATCATATATTTTTATAACTATTAATTAATAAAAGCACGAGTTGTTCTTATTTATGAATTTGTTTATTTTTCGGATTCATACTTGATAGTATACAATTTTATATGCTGCTATTCATATTAATTATTTACTCGATTTCAAAGAACTCAACTAGACACGATTGAACTTAACTCAGATACACGGAATGACCTGGCCTAAATTCCATTTAAATTCGGTTAGGAACAGACTTGATGTCCACAAGAACCAGAATTAACTCGATAACTAACTGACTCGGACACAAACATAGTATTGACCCAACCAAAAATTGACAGACCATAATCGAAAACGAGTTTGAGTTGGTTTCAAACCGACGTTGACATAGACCCAAGTCAACTCAGACCCAACCTGAATCGAGTTGAACTATTGACTTCAAATGACATAATTTTAACCGAATATGGACCAAGCTGATGTAATCCAACCCGAAGCCCATCAAATTACTCGATTTTACATCTCCAATTATGAGAAAAATTAAGATTCTAAAACATTAAATTGTTTTTAAAAATATTAAATTATTTATTCACACAAGGAAAAAAATCCAAAACTTAATTCAAAGTTAATGTTTACCTCACCAAGCCCGAAAATGTCTTCAACGAATGTTATAATATCAACCAATAATATATGACTTAAATAACATTATATGTATGCATTCTTAAAATTTAACATTCGATATGTTTAATGTTGAAAATTTTATCCACAATCTTTATTTTATGAGATTAGATTAAGCGCAAACAATATTGCTAAAACAATAAAATTTGAAAGAATAAATTGGGTTGACAATTCAGATATTCACCCGAAAAAGAATAACCCGGGATCTTTTCAATTTTTTTGTTTATTTTCAAATAATATTATAGATTTAAAACATAATGTCGCTTTCGTTTAATAAAAAGATCAAAACCCTTTAAACTTTGGGATCTAAGCTTCAAGTTTTATCATATATGCATTGATCCATAATTATACGAAAACTTGAGAGTGTAAATTTGACTGTGTTTTTGAGTGTTTTCTTAAGAAAATGTTACGAGAAATTTTTTTTGCGGATAGATATCTTAGAGATTTAGTGCTTATATAAATACTCTGTGCTATGCATGAACTAATGGAGTTACCCTATAGAAAGATATTAATTTCCATCCTTTGAATTGGAAACAGAAGTGAAAAAATTAATTAAAAAAACCGTAGTATGTCCAAACATTAAGGGTAAATTGAAATGGAGGTCACTTAATTATGGGTAAGGTTACATTTAGGTTACTCAATTATTAAAAATTACACTCGGGTCACTCAATTATGGATAATGTTACATTTGGGCCAGTCAATTATGTCTAAGGTTACATTTGAGTCACCCTTCGTATTTAAAAAGTAAATAAATTTCATCATTTTTTCTTCCAAATCACTTGTATACCCTTGTTAACACTAGAGTAATTCATTTGAAATGATAAATTAATCTAATACATAAATTGATATACTTTCTTTTAAATATATAGGGTCACCCAAATGTAACCTTACCCATAATTGAGTGACCCAAGTGTAACTTTTAATAATTGGATGACCCGAATGTAACTTTACCCATAACCGAGTGCCCTAAATATAACTTTTAATAAATTGGGTGACCTAAATGTAACCTTGCCCATAATTGAGTGACATCCATTGTAGTTTACCCAAACTTTAAATACATGTAATAAACTGCATTTCAATAAATGGGAACTAATGGCTAATGCTAGGGAAACGAAAAGTAAGAGTGAGCGTTTAATTTAATATTTCAACTAAATACCAATTGAAATTCACGCCTTTAATTCAATTAGTGTATATATAAACCATGAACCATCAAGCAATCTATCCACAAGAAATTCGTTGTAAGAAAATACTTGAAAATAACAAATTTAGCTGATAAAAAAAAGAAAATATTGGATAACATGGCCAGATTTACTGTCACTCACGCTGTCATCCTCGCCCTATTTTTCACAGGTTTGTTTTCTTCATCCCTTAATCTAATTTATTTATAGTTTTTTCTTTAAAGAATTCAATTTATTTTTATTTTGCAGTTATTACAATGGTACATTAGATTGAAGCAAAAGACTGCGTAGAGTTCTCACAAATAGACACTTGCAACCTTCTCAAATGCAAGGCCACATGTTTACAGAAGCACAATTCTAGCCTAGCGGAATGTGTTGTGAGTGGAGGAACACCTCTGAATCCTACTCTCAAGTGTCGTTGTTTTTATACATGTTCTTCTTAGTTTTATTTTCAATATCATATATTTTTATAACTATTAATTAATAAAAGCACGAGTTGTTCTTATTTATGAATTTGTTTATTTTTCGGATTCATACTTGATAGTATACAATTTTATATGCTGCTATTCATATTAATTATTTACTCGATTTCAAAGAACTCAACTAGACACGATTGAACTTAACTCAGATACACGGAATGACCTGGCCTAAATTCCATTTAAACTCGGTTAGGAACAGACTTGATGTCCACAAGAACCAGAATTAACTCGATAACTAACTGACTCGGACACAAACATAGTATTGACCCAACCAAAAATTGACAGACCATAATCGAAAACGAGTTTGAGTTGGTTTCAAACCGACGTTGACATAGACCCAAGTCAACTCGGACGCAACCTGAATCGAGTTGAACTATTGACTTCAAATGACATAATTTTAACCAAATATGGACCAAGCTGATGTAATCCAACCCGAAGCCCATCAAATTACTCGATTTTACATCTCCAGTTATGAGAAAAATTAAGATTCTAAAACATTAAATTGTTTTTAAAAATATTAAATTATTTATTCACACAAGGATAAAAATCCAAAACTTAATTCAAAGTTATTGTTTACCTCTCCAAGCCCGAAAATGTCTTCAACGAATGTTATAATATCAACCAATAATATATGACTTAAATAACATTATATGTATGCATTCTTAAAATTTAACATTCGATATGTTTAATGTTGAAAATTTTATCCACAATCTTTATTTTATGAGATTAGATTAAGCGCAAACAATATTGCTAAAACAATAAAATTTGAAAGAATAAATTGGGTTGACAATTCAGATATTCACCCCGAAAAAGAATTACCCGGGATCTTTTCAATTTTTTTGTTTATTTTCAAATAATATTATAGATTTAAAACATAATGTCGCTTTCGTTTAATAAAAAGATCAAAACCCTTTAAACTTTGGGATCTAAGCGCAAAAATGCTCTCAAAGGGAATTTGGAAACGCCTAGCCGCCGAACAGGAAATTAGCTCCGGCCGGAAAAATGAAGCACATACGAGCAGCAGGACAGTAAACCGAGATCAGCAACATCAACGAGTTTGGACCTTATTCATCAGCGGTCTCTCTCGGACAATCCACTGGAAAGGATTGTGGCAAGTATGTGACAGACATGGAATTGTAAAAGATACCTTCATACCAAACAAGAGAGCCAGGAACGGACAGCGGTTTGGTTTCGTTAGAATGGCGTCGGAGGAGGATGCAAACAGGGTGATAGAGAGATTAAACGGCAAATGGATACACGGCGGCAGATTGAGAGTGGCTATGGCGTGGAGAGGCAAAACGGAATGGCACAGTAAAAACGGAAGAAACATAAAACAACATGAGATGAAGGACAGTGCGGAATCAAGAAAAGCAGAAACGACAATAAGGAACGAAGTGAAACAAAATAAAGCGCAAGTCGTAGGAATAGTAGATGAAGACAAATGGGCGATATTACGATGGTGTGCGGTGGGTTGGTGCCAACACCCTTGTAGCATAAAGACTTTAGCGGAAAGGTTGGAGGTAGACAAACACGATGGTTTCTCGATCATGCGTTTATCCGGAGCAATGATATTGTTAATGTGTACATCGGCAGCCGTCCGTGACAAAATTATGCAATTGGACCGGGTGAAGGAATGTTTCGCCAAAGTAGTGAAATGGTCTCCAGCGATCAAAGTGGAAACGCGACGGATTTGGATGTCGATAATTGGCCTCCCAATACACCTATGGCATAAACGGACATTCATGAACATAGCAAGCCGTTGGGGTGTTTTTATTCGAATGGATGACGATACGGAAACACCATCGTCTTTTGATTGTGGTAGAATTATGGTAGAAACATCCCAATTCAATCGGATTGAAGAACACATTGAAGTTTGTTATGAGGGGGAAACATATAACATCCGAGTGCTAGAGATGGATGGCACGACCCCTACGGTGGAATGTGATTGCGGGGAGTTTGATTCGACGGACGAAGAAGGGAGCATTGAAAATAATGTGCTACAGCATACACAAGTGGGAAACGGACAGGAGGGAGAAATCATAAAAGAGAATACAAATTCAGTGCTTTGGCTTGCAAATGAAGCATGGGAAGGGCCACAATTTGATCAACACGAAAAAACATATGTGGGAAGACAGTCCAATCAGAACAGCAACGATGAACAAAGGGAATCAAACAAATCATCTCCATTGTCGGACAGACCTACGATGAGTTCACCGGCACGGTTAGTGGACACGGCGGAAAGAGGTGTGAGTGGGGAGAAGGACAGTGGTGATAGGAGTCCTGCAGGACTAGGAGACATTCAAATTTGCAAGAGTTTGGATATAGCGGGAATTGCTAATTCTAAAGCAAGTGAATCAAATGAGCAGGAGTCTAATTTACAAAGAGAGGATAATTCAGAATTTAATTCAAAATTAAATTCTAAATTAAATCATTATCCTACACTTTTTTCGACAATTGAACATCCAGAATTGAGTAAAACTGAAATTGTCCAGGTGGGTCAGGCTTATTGCAAAATTCGACGGTTTGTAGGGGAAGCTTGGAAGGGTGTCGGAATTTTAGAAAGAAGAAGACCAACCGAAGTTACAAAACCAATCAAGTAATATCAAACACGGGAGGAGAAGGGGATGACGGTCAGGCAACAAACAACATTGAAAGAGAAGCAATTGCAACGGTGAAACTGGGCTCCCTGATTGGTGTCAATTCTAACGGCCGAGAAGAAGAAATTATCCGCGACATATCAAAAGTAATTGGTGGCGACTTACGCGTTTTGTGACTCATGAAAATATTATCATGGAATGTGAGGGGCTTGGGAGGAAGTGCTAAACGTCGGTTTGTTCGAGATGTAATTTGGAAAAATGATGCGGATATGGCAATGCTACAAGAAACAAAGATGGAGGAATGTCCGAATTTATGGCTAGCCAATCTTTGGGGAAGTGATAATTATGATTCTGTGATTACGCCATCAATTGGTGCGTCAGGCGGGATTATAGTGTTATGGGAGGTCAGTAAATTTCTTTTAGATGTGGTAGCAATTGAACGTAATTTTATTTTGCTGCGAGGTCGATGGCTACAGGATGATCTAAGTTGTGGTTTGATAGTGGTGTATGCACCGTCCGAATTGGAAGGGCAACAAGCTGTTTGGTCGGCGATTTTGAATAAAATTAGCGAACACGAAGGCCCGTGGTGCATAGCGGGAGATTTTAATGCCATATTACAAGAGGCGGACAGAATTGGCACTTCGGACAGGACTATGGAGATGGAAGCGTTTGGGGATTTGGTTCTACAAGCTGGTTTGATGGATCTACCTCTCTTAGGCAAACGCTATACATGGTTTGGTCCAAAGAAACGATGTAGCCGAATTGACAGATTTCTGATATCGTCAAAATGGATGGATGCCTTTAGCTCAATCCAGCAAGTGGCACTAGCACGGGGCGTATCAGACCACACACCTCTAGTGTTGAAATGCGATGAAAATGACTGGGGTCCTCGTCCGTTCCGTTTCTTTAATTGTTGGATGGAGGGTAAATATCACATGAGGCAGATTATTGAGGAATGGATCCGACTTACTGAATTAGACATTGGCACGATAAATATAATGGTGAAGTTGCGACATTTGAAGGCATTTTTGAAAAAATGGAATAAGGACAGCTTTGGGGATGTAAATGAGAACATAGCCGAGTTGCAAGAGAAAATTGACCGGGCGGATTCCAAAATTTCTCCAGCTAGTATTGATGAGGAGATAGAGGGGGAAAGGCGGCAATGGCTACAGGCTTTGTGGAAAGCTATGAGACACAAAGAAGCGATGTGGAGACAAAAATCTAGAGCGACATGGCTGCGTCTGGGGGATCGAAACACAGCCTACTTTCATCGATCCGCTAAGTTGCGCACGGCAAGAAATTATATTCCGGGATTCATGATTAATGATAATTGGATCAGCTCACCATCTCTTATGCGACGTCACATAGTTCAATTTTTCAGAAAACACTACTCTTGTGATAAGAGGGAATGCGTGTGGCAATTTGAGGGGGATTTTAGGATGATATCGCAGGCAGCTAGGAGGAATTTAGTGGTGACTTTCACATTGGCAGAAATACACGATATAGTGAGAGGTTGTGATGGATCGAAGGCACCGGGCCCGGACGGTTTTACGCTTGATTTTTACAAGAAAGGATGGGATGTGATCAATGCTGATATTTTACGTTTTTTTGAGATTTTCCATACAAGTGGACGGTTACCTAAGGACGCAAACTGCACATTCATCGTGTTAATTTCGAAGGTAACATCTCCCACGGCCATTGGGGAATATAGGCCGATATGTCTAGTAAACTCGGTGTACAAAATTTTGGCAAAGTGCCTTGCGACTCGTCTACAAGGGGTATTGGCAGATTTAATAAGTGATACTCAATCGGCGTTTATTAAGGGTCGGCAATTGGTGGATGGCGTACTCCTAGCACTTGAGGTGGTACATTCTTTACGACAACGGGGTGCATGCGGCTGTTTATTGAAACTTGATTTTGCTAAGGCGTATGACTGCGTGAGTTGGTGTTTTTTGGATGAGGTGTTAGGTAGAATGGGTTTTTGTGACACATGGCGAAAGTGGATTCAGGAATGTATCAGTTTAGTCAGGCTGTCGGTGCTTCTCAACGGAAATGCCACCAAGGAATTCAGAATGGGCAGAGGCTTGCGACAAGGCTGTCCGCTATCACCTTTGCTGTTTGTGATAGTCGCGGAAGCATTGCATTTGATGCTGCGAAGGGCGGAATTAGAAGGTCTAATTCGTGGTGTTCAGGTAGCGGCAGAGATATCCGTGACACATTTACAGTTTGCCGATGACACCCTCTTGTTCTTTGAGGGATCATTGGAAATTGCGAGAAACGTGAAGCGAATTCTGCACTGCTTTCAAGTGTGCTCGGGTTTGAAGATTAACTTCGGTAAAAGTTCTTTATACACAATTGGTATAGAAGATGAGCTGGGCAGCAACATGGCCGAGATATTGGGTTGTAGAAAAGCTGAATTTCCTTTCGTATATTTGGGATTTCCAATAGGCGTAAGTCCGAGACTAATAGCTACGTGGGAACCTGTGATCGCTAATTTTCGATGCAAATTAGCAGGTTGGAAAAGGAATTCTCTATCCTTTGCAGCTCGAGTGGTGTTAGTCAACTCAGTCCTCTCGTCGCTACCAATATTTTACATGGGATTATTTGTTGCTCCCCGAGGAGTAATTGAGAAGATCGATAAAATTAGAAGAGCTTTCTTGTGGGGGGGTGTGGGTTTGGAACGGCGGATGAGCAGAGTAGGATGGGAGGTAGTTTGTCGTCCGAAACAGTTAGGGGGTTTGGGAGTCGCGGATTTGCGAGTGAAGAACATGGCGATGCTATCAAAATGGGTGTGGCGTTATGCACAAGATAGAGATTCATTGTGGCGTGGCTTGATAATTGCAAAATATGGCGAAAATCCACAGTGGTGGCGTTTCAACACGGAAAGGATGTCATCTATGTCGCTTGTATGGCGGCAAATCGTAACTCTCTCATGCGATGCACAAGTTGAAAAGCATATGGGCATGACCGGTTTTCTATGGAAGCTTGGGGATGGTAAGTCGATTCTGTTTTGGTTCGATCCGTGGGTTAATCAAGTGGCATTAAAAGATTCATATCCGCGCCTTTTCTCATTAGCATGTGATAAATTAGCAAGGGTGGAGGACTATATGGTGGAGGGTAGATTTTTGCATCATGGTTGGAATGAATTTTTTCGACGGCCACTACGTGTTTTTGAATTGGAAATGTTACGAGAGTTGGTTCAAAAGGTATCCAATTTCCGCGCATGGGAAGGAAAGTTGGACATGTTATGTTGGCGATCGGATGAGCGTGGCATTTTTTCAGTGGGGTCTTTATCGAAATTTCTCATGATAGACAAGGTGGGGGAAATGGACTTTGGAGAATGTTTCGCGTGGAAGGTGCTGGTGCCGCCGAAAGTTCAAGCTTTCCTATGGTTTACATGGTTGCGCCGGTTACCCACTGCTGACTTCTTGCGAGCACGTGGGGTTCCACTGCCGGAAGATCAAGGCCAATGCCCTTGGTGTACGATGGTAGAGGAGAGCATCGCTCACATCCTCTATGAATGTCCGTTTGCGCAATCTGTTTGGCTATGGATGCGGAAATGGTGGGGAATAGACAGGAGTTTACCGGTTAGTTTTGATGCATTCTACGTTCTTGATTTTCATAGTATTTTCAAGGGATGCATGAATATGTGGTGGATAGCATGTGTTGCCGCTGTTTTATGGTCCTTATGGATTGCGAGAAATGAATTTATTTTCCGGGGGAAGAGATGGAACTTGGCTGAATTATGTTTCTTGGTGAAATTGCGATCCTATTATTGGATAAAAGCCGATAGGCGAGGAGAATTGGTAGAGGAAGCAGCTTGGTGGACATGCCCTTCGAACATTGAGGTTGCGGCCAAACCAAAGAGGGCGAGAGGTGAAAGACGCTGGCAGCCCCCGTTACAAAATATTCTAAAATTTAACACGGATGGATCAGCGCGAGGAAAGCCGGGTCCGACAGGGATCGGTGGTGTGTTACGAGATGCGGATAGTCGTATTTTGGGTCTTTTTTCAGGCCCTATAGGCGTGATGGAATCAAATGAAGCAGAGGTCCGAGCGATAGCCTTTGCGTTGGGAATGATCAAAGAGAAGGAATGGCGACAGTTTTGTGTGATTATGGAGACAAACTCTCAAGTCGCGTTGAGCTGGATCAATCAGAATGCAAAACGACCGTGGCGTCTATGGGAAATATTTTTGGAAATTGATCAGGCTTGCCAAGTCATACATGATATTCAATTCTGCTACGTGCCGAGGGAAGCGAACGGATTCGCGGATGCATTGGCGAAAGAGGGCGTCGATAGGCTCACAATGTTCATGGCTTGTACGTGACTTGTCCATACGCGGCATGTTTTCTTTTTTGTATTTTTGTAATCGACGGATCGTATCGTACTCTTTTCCTCCAATAGGTTTTAGGGAGGTTTTTAACGAGGCGTGCGATTCCGTCAAGCTGTATGTTTTTACTTATCTTAATAAAAACATATAGTTGCTGATCAAAAAAAAAAGTTTTATCATATATGCATTGATCCATAATTATACGAAAACTTGAGAGTGTAAATTTGACTGTGTTTTTGAGTATTTTCTTAAGAAAATGTTACGAGAAATTTTTTTTGCGGATAGATATCTTAGAGATTTAGTGTTTATATAAATACTTTGTGCTATGCATGAACTAATGGAGTTACCCTATAGAAAGATATTAATTTCCATCCTTTGATTTGGAAACAGAAGTGAAAAAATTAATTAAAAAAACCGTAGTATGTCCAAACTTTAAGGGTAAATTGAAATGGAGGTCACTTAATTATGGGTAAGGTTACATTTAGGTCACTCAATTATTAAAAATTACACTCGGGTCACTCAATTATGGATAATGTTACATTTGGGCCAGTCAATTATGTCTAAGGTTACATTTGAGTCACCCTTCATATTTAAAAAGTAAATAAATTTCATCATTTTTCTTCCAAATCACTTGTATACCCTTGTTAACACTAGAGTACTTCATTTGAAATGATTAATTAATCTAATACATAAATTGATATACTTTCTTTTAAATATATAGGGTCACCCAAATGTAACCTTACCCATAATTGAGTGACCCAAGTGTAACTTTTAATAATTGGATGACCCGAATGTAACTTTACCCATAACCGAGTGGCTTAAATATAACTTTTAATAAATTGGGTGACCTAAATGTAACCTTACCCATAATTGAGTGACATCCATTGTAGTTTACCCAAATTTTAAATACATGTAATAAACTGCATTTCAATAAATGGGAACTAATGGCTAATGCTAGGGAAACGAAAAGTAAGAGTGAGCGTTTAATTTAATATTTCAACTAAATACCAATTGAAATTCACGCCTTTAATTCAATTAGTGTATATATAAACCATGAACCATCAAGCAATCTATCCACAAGAAATTCCTTGTAAGAAAATACTTGAAAATAATAAATTTCGCTGATAAAAAGAAGAAAATATTGGATAACATGGCCAGATTTACTGTCACTCACGCTGTCATCCTCGCCCTATTTTTCACAGGTTTGTTTTCTTCATCCCTTAATCTAATTTATTTATAATTTTTTCTTTAAAGAATTCAATTTATATTTATTTTGCAGTTATTACAATGGTACATGAGATTGAAGCAAAAGAATGCGTAGAGTTCTCACAAATAGACACTTGCAACCTTCTCAAATGCAAGGCCACATGTTTACAGAAGCACAATTCTAGCCTAGCGGAATGTGTTGTGAGTGGAGGAACACCTCTGAATCCTACTCTCAAGTGTCGTTGTTTTTATACATGTTCTTCTTAGTTTTATTTTCAATATTATATATTTTTATAACTATTAATTAATAAAAGCACGAGTTGTTCTTATTTATGAATTTGTTTATTTTTCGGATTCAAACTTGATAGTATACAATTTTATATGCTGCTATTCATATTAATAATTTACTCGATTTCAAAGAACTCAACTAGACACGATTGAACTTAACTCAGATACACGGAATGACCTGGCCTAAATTCCATTTAAACCCGGTTAGGAACAAACTTGATGTCCACAAGAACCCGAATTAACTCGATAACTAACTGACTCGGACACAAACAAAGTATTGACCCAACCAAAAATTGACAGACCATAATCGAAAACGAGTTTGAGTTGGTTTCAAACCGACGTTGACATAGACCCAAGTCAATTCGGACCCGACCTGAATCGAGTTGAACTATTGACTTCAAATGACATAATTTTAACCGAATATGGACCAAGCTGATGTAATCCGACCCGAAGCCTATCAAATTACTCGATTTTACATCTCCAGTTATGAGAAAAATTAAGATTCTAAAACATTAAATTGTTTTTAAAAATATTAAATTATTTATTTACACAAGGAAAAAAATCCAAAACTTAATTCAAAGTTATTGTATACCTCACCAAGCCCGAAAATGTCTTCAACGAATGTTATAATATCAACCAATAATATATGACTTAAATAACATTATATGTATGCATTCTTAAAATTTAACATTCGATATGTTTAATGTTGAAAATTTTATCCACAATCTTTATTTTATGAGATTAGATTAAGTGCAAACAATATTGCTAAAACAATAAAATTTGAAAGAATAATTTGGGTTGACAATTCAGATATTCACCCGAAAAATAATTACCCGGGATCTTTTCAATTTTTTTGTTTATTTTCAAATAATATTATAGATTTAAAACATAATGTCGCTTTCGTTTAATAAAAAGATTAAAACCCTTTAAACTTTGGGATCTAAGCTTCAAGTTTTATCATATATGCATTGATCCATAATTATAAAAAGATGGTTGAATGATTTTGATGAAATAATTAATTTTTTATTCAGTACCAATATAAAATTTATAAATTATCAAGTACGAATGAAAAATCAAAAATATTCATAAAAATACAACTCTTGTTTAATTAATTAATAGTTATTCAAATGCATGATATTAGAAATAAAAAAGTAGGACAAATATAATAACAAGGAAACATTTTTTTTTGCTAAGCATATGATTTTATTAATAATAATCTGACCATCGACAAACTAAGTACTCGTGAATATTTTGAATGTTGCAATTATCTTTGAAGTTAGGCTACGTGCTTTCATTGTTGTAGAGAAAGAGCTTTTCAAGAGTCTTTTTGTTCTTTGTTTTATGTTGGTCGATAGTGTATGTTTGTTTTTTGTTTTTTTTTTTTGCTCGGCAAACTTAAGTTTTATTCGATATAAAGCATTCGTCCACGTTGTGTGCCTCGTTAAAAACCTCTCTAAACCTATATAGAGGAAAAGAGTACACACAACGTAGAGCTTACACCGCAACAATATCGAAAATCTCCTCCCTCACCCTCCTAAGACAAGAACCGCAAAAACTACTAACAACAGCAGAACTTCCTATAGCACTTGCGTGAGTACAAATCTTACTACCCCAGCCTAGTCTGCAGGGCCAAGAAACCTAAAGCAGTATGTAAAAACATGTCAAACAATACATTGAACAGTTTACCCCGCCAACAACTCCAGTATTCATACCTCACCAATTGTTCACACTCAAAATGAAGCCATACAATTGACTACCTGCACTTTAAGCTGCTGCAAGAACCTCAAGCTCCTAATATGCAATTATGCCCAAAGGAGATCCCACTCCAAGCTATTAAAGGTTGCGCCTAAAACACAGAAACTCCAACCTTGTTCATCTGGTCCATCTTTACCCAGCTACCCCGTTCCCGAATCCAAATCCTACCACCATGCTTTAAAAAGGTTTGTACGATGCATTCCGTCTTTCGCCAAGTGATCCGCCATAGTGTTACCACTCCTACGCACATGTTGCAATTATCTTTGAAGTTAGGCTACGTGCTTTCATTGTTGTAGAGAAAGAGCTTTTCAAGAGTCTTTTTGTTCTTTGTTTTATGTTGGTCGATAGTGTATGTTTGTTATGCACGAGTAGAAATTATTTGCCCTTTTTTCGCTGTTATTTATGTCCAATCATTAAAATTTAGGTTTGGGATTTTAAGTTATAGCTTAGAGTGAGTGTAGAGTGTATTTTTTAGGGTGTAGGGTTTAAAATTTAAGATTAGCGCTTACAATTTGACTTTTAAGTGTTGGTGCATAAAAAGGGACTGTGAATTTTTTTTGTCTGTGATGCACTAGTTTTGTTTCTTTTTTTACTTTGGTATTGCTTTCACTTGGATAAGGTGACTTGTTTGGTTTGATTTGATTTCCTACGTTTTGTTATTTTGCTATTATTGGATTTGCAGTCTTTGTTTTCCTGAACACACTTGGTTGAATGCGTGGTAATCATTAGTAATACTCATATCTTTGCCGAGAAAAAAAATGACGCTTCTAAGGAGGTTTCAAAGGTGTTCCTTCACTGACAACATAATCTGTCAGTCAGATGTGTTGTCTAAACACGTGGCCTTACAAGTTACAAGTTGACAAGTGTTTATTTGTGAGAAGTCTACGAATTGTGGTTCTTCAATCTCATGTACTATTGTAACAAACCATTGCCCTTCTCGAAGAAGCAGATTGCACAGAAAATGAGGATTTGTCTCAATGAAAAGCTAAAACTTGGGCGTCTGTCTCTATACTCTCATAAGGAGTTGCCAAAGTCTTTGGTTCATGGGTGGAGTCTTCACCAAAGTTAGAAACAGTTCCGAAAGGAGAAGATGCTCTAGCCTTTAATAAGGTATCGACAATTTCATTTCTTTTTTTGAAAAATGTAAACTTCTTTAAGGGCCTTTGACAGGTAGAAAATTTACATGGTACGGACCCTTCAAACTTGAATTGACAAAATGTGGAGCCTAATGTCTTAGTAGAAGATACTCAAGTGCTTGCTCTTGGTGAGGCTCTAATATAGAAAATGCAGATCATCTTTTTGTCATAGGTCGCTTTGTTGTGTTCTTGAAACTGATTTGCAGGAGGTGGAATGTTACCTGGGGTAATCCTAATAATGTGGATGTCCTGTTGGATTTTTGTAATGCATCACTTGACTCCGGTGTAATAAATTTTGTTTGACTCATCTCGACAGCTGCTGCATCTTGGGGGGTATGTGTTAGAAATCAAACTTATCAGAAATAATTAATAGCACAAAGGAAAAATCTAAAACTATCTTGAAGAGAGCATGTCGGCAAAAATAAGATATTGTGGAAGCTTCTTGATTTAAGTAGACATTACAAACAACGTGATGGCAACTTCATGGAGCTTCCAAGTGTGGCAGCAGCTAGAACTTTCAAGAGTCCTAAACATTTAAGCAATGGATAAGGCGGCAATGTGTAGAAAATTCTAGGATTAGTTTAAACAATATTTAATTAGTGTCTAGATATTTCCTTAAGTCGGTTTACTTGTACTATAAATAGGCATATGTTGTAGTTGGTGTGAGTAGTGTGTGCGGGCAAGTACAAGTATGAGCGAGGAGTGAATTGTGAGAAAGAAATATGAGTGAGTGTGTGCATAAAACTTGCAGCAGCAAGTAATTGTGAGTGAGTGAAGCTTAGAAAACCTTTATGAGAAACAAGTGTTAGTAAACTAGCCGCAGCTAGTGAGGTGTCAAAAATACTTGTACTTGTATATTGGTTCGTATTAACAAATAGTGTGAGCTATAAACTATAACGAGTGCCCACCTTCGCTTCCAACAGTATGGTTAGCAAGAAATGAAAATTCTTCAGTGGCAAAAGTACTACTACAAGAACTTAACTTCCCTTACCCAGATCAAGGAAGTTTGCGATGCTTTGGCAGCATGTGAGAGTGCAATCTCAGACATCGAACAAATTGCCACCATTTTGAACGGTTTACCAATGGAGTATCAGCCCTTCATGGCTATCATCACCACTAGCAGGGAACCTTACACACTCGAAAATGTGAAATATGTCATCATTGATGCAGAAGCTCAAATCAACAGATTTAATGTGCAATATCATCTTCCTATGGTTGCTAACGTGGCTCAAGTTCAACATCGAGAATTTGATTCTATTGCTGCTCGTGGATCACGTCCTCCTTCCTATTCTGATGGTCGCCCACCATCTGGTTGGTCTAGTGCTCGATCCAACTCTTGGTCTGGTGGTCGATCTCGCCCTCGTGGACGTGCTCGTCTTCAATGCCAAATCTGTAGCAAGGTTGGGCACTCAGCTGATCGTTGCTGGCACAGGTATAATCATGCCTTTACTGGTGGTTTCCCTACACATCCTACACCCACTGATGAACCTGCCACTGCTCATGTCACCTCTCTTGAGTCCCCATCTACATCCACATCTGATACTTGGGTAGTAGATTCTGGTGCTACCCACCATGTTACGTATGATGCAACCAAGGTGCAGCAACCCTCTGACTTCACTGGTCCAGGTAAACTGGTTGTCGGCAATGGTCATGATTTGTGCATTTCTAAAACTGGGAAATCAATGTTGCATACGCCTACACGTAATATTCTGATTAATGACCTACTTCATGTGCCTGCTATCACTAAGAACCTCCTTTCTGTTTCGAAGCTAGCTAGAGATAACAACATCTTCTTTGAGTTCCATGCCACATCATGCTTAGTTCGCGATGAGGATACTGGAGAGGTGTTGTTACATGGTGCTGAGGATGCAGGGTTATATCGTTTCAATTCTGTTCTTTCTAGTTCAGTTGTTGCAAATAATTGTGAGGTGAATGTTGTTAAGCTTGATAATTACAATCTATGGCATAGACGTTTGGGGCATTCAGCTCACTTGTCACTTACTCGTGTTTGTAAGCAGTCCAATATTGTAATTTCTGGAAATCGAAATGAAGAAGATTCTTGTATGGCATGTCGTTTGGGTAAAAGTCACAAAATGCCCTTTGCTGACTCTAAAACTGAGTACACTGAACCATTTGCTCTTGTCTACACTGATCTTTGGGGACCAGTACATATAACATCGAATGGTTTTGCATATTATATTTCTTTTGTGGATGCGTATTCTTGTCACTGTTGGGTTTACTTGCTCAAGACAAAGAATCGGGCTCTACATGCTTTTATGTTGTTTAAATCCATGGTGCAAACTCAGTTTAATCTTCAGATCAAAGCTGTACAAAGCGACTGGGGTGGAGAATATAGAGTGCTATCTCATGAACTTGCAAAGCTAGGCATCTCCCATCGTATCACCTGTCCTCACACATCCGAGCAAAACGGTGTCGTTGAGAGAAAGCACATGCATATTGTCGAGCTGGCCTTGGTGTTACTTGCTCAAGCATCGTTACCCTATCGTTTTTGGTCCTATGCTGTGAGCACTGCAATGCACTTGATCAACAGACTACCTACGCATGTGTTACAAGGACTTTCACCATTTGAGAAGTTATACAATAAACAACCTGACTACTTGGCTCTGAGGGTTTTTGGATGCAGGTGTTTCCCACATCTAAGGGCGTATCAAAAGCACAAACTCAACTTTCGATCTCAACCCTGCACGTTTCTGGGATACACTTTACAACACAAAGGTTACAATTGCATGGCATCTGATGGAAGGGTATTTATCTCACGCCATGTAATCTTTGATGAACATATATTTCCATTTGAAGGATCCAAGACTGATGCTATACATCAATCCTTTGTTGAGTCCTTATTTCCTGTTGAACTTGATATAGTCCCAGGAGGTGTCCAAGTATGTCAACAAGAGTCTTCCTCATCTTTCGATTCTGCTTCATCACCTATTGAACCTACAGATGGATCTTCATCCACAGATCCTTTGCGAGACACAAATGTCCATGATCCTGATCATGTTCCTGTAAGTAGTTCTGATGATCATATCTCTAATGTTATGCCTATCAATGAAATGTTTGTGCCTTGTTCTATGACCGATGTTACTCCCACTATTGAAACTGAAGCACCATCTCCTGTATTCAACAATGAAGATTGTATACCTCATGAACATGCTACTCTTGGAGATCCTACTGAACCAATGATGGTCACCACATCTCACTCAGTCACTGAATCCCCCTCTTATACTTCTATTGCAACTGGTGGCCACTCAATGGTGACTCGCAGCAAACTTGGCATTTTCAAACCTAAAACCTATATAGCCACATCAACAATTGAAGAAGCTGAACCCGTATCAATTGAAGCTGCTCTGCAATCTTCTAACTGGGGACCAGCTGTTCAAGCTGAATATAATGCACTACTGAAAAACAACACATGGGACATAGTGCCTCTACCTGAAGGTCGGTCTCCTGTAGGATGCAAATGGTTATTCAGGGTCAAAAAGCATGCTGATGGCACGGTTGAACGCTACAAAGCAAGACTCGTGGCTAAAGGATTTTCCCAGATCCCAGGCCAGGACTTTCAGGACACATTCAACCCGGTTGTCAAAGCTGCAACCATTAATATCGTGCTATCCTTAGCTGCTCAGCATGGCTGGAAGTTGCGCCAAATCGATGTAAACAACACGTTCTTGAATGGAGATCTCTCCGAGGATGTTTACATGCACCAACCTCCAGGTTTTCAACAAGATACATTGAATGGGACACAGCTTGTATGCAAACTGAAAAAGGCACTATATGGTCTCAGACAAGCTCCAAGAAATTGGTTTGCAAAGCTTCGAGACTATATTATTCAAGCTGGGTTTATTAGCTCAAAAGCTGACACATCGATGTTTGTCAAAACTGATCATCAATCAATAACATATATTCTAGTATATGTAGAGGATATTGTGGTTACAAGAAGCTCCAATGAAGCTGTTGAAGATGTTGTTCTCAGACTGGGAGAAAGATTTTCTCTTAAAGACCTTGGCCAACTTCATTTCTTTCTTGGTATGGAAGTAAGGTATGAGGCAGGCTCGATTATTTTAAGTCATAAGAAATTCCTCATTGAACTTCATTCAAAAGCTCAAATGATTAATGCAAATACTACACCAACCCCAATGATTACCACACTGAAGCTAACTCAATCAGCTGGATGTTTACTCAAGGAACCTAGAGAGTACATGAGCATAGTTGGTGCTCTCCTTTATGCTTGCCACACTCGACCCGATATAGTCTTTGCTGTAAATAAATTAGCTCAGTTCATGCATGCTCCTTGTGAGCAGCACATGGTAGCTCTTAAACGTGTCCTTCGCTATCTCAATGGAACACTCGATCATGGTCTTGTATTCTCACCTTCACCTGAGCCATGTCAAATAGTTGCCTTTGCAGATGCGGATTGGGGAGGAAGCATGGATGATCGAAGATCAATTTCAAGCAATTGTGTGTTTGTAGGAGGTAATTTGGTCTTGTGGACTTCCAAGAAACAGAAAATTGTATCACGATCCACCACGGAGGCTAAGTATCGTAGCCTGGCAGATGCTGCTTCAGAAGTAACATGGATACAAACATTGCTCACTGAGATGAAGGTTCAAACAAATTCAATTCCAGTAATTTGGAGTGACAACTCGAGTGCAATAGCAATGAGTGACAATCCTGTGTATCATGCAAAGACCAAGCACGTGGAGCTTGATGTGCACTTTGTTAGGGAGAAGGTTGCAGCAAAGCAGCTACAAGTAAACTATGTACCTGCTGAGCATCAATTGGCAGATGGCCTCACCAAACCATTATCCAAGGAAGCATTCAATGTTTTTCGATTTCGGTTACATGTGCTGGATGATAAAGAAATCAGAAAAGAAAGAAAGTAGAGAGGATGTTGAAGATTATTGAAGAATGAAATCACAGCTGTGTGTGTGAGAGAAATCAGCCAAGGGTTGTTAGAATCTGTTAGGAATTGGTTCAGCCAGCTAGGGTTGTTAGTAAAGCTGACTAAGTTTGTTATTTCTCTCTTTCTTTGTAATCCAGCTTCTATATAAGCTGATACATTTCAATGAAATAAACAAGCAAGCTTATCCATATTTTACATTTCTTTATGTTTCACAACAACGATGGCAGGTTGTTATCTGAATTCGACTGTTGATTCTACAAGGTGCAGGTTTTGATATTTTTCTAGTGTCATTTTCATGATTGCAACTGTGTATTATCTATGTGTGTATAGTACTTTTTTTATCCAACTAAGTTTAAGGAAATTTTTAATGAGGCTCACATATAGAGTCAGGGCGTTTATGAAAATGACGAAAACTTGAGAGTGTAAATTTGACTGTGTTTTGAGTATTTTCTTAAGAAAATGTTACGAGAAATTTTTTTTGCGGATAGATATCTTAGAGGTTTAGTGCTTATATAAATACTCTCTGCTATGCATGAACTAGTGGAGTTACCCTATAGAAAGATATTAATTTCCATCCTTTAATTTGGAAACAGAAGTGAAAAAATTAATTAAAAAAACCGTAGTATGTCCAAACTTTAAGGGTAAATTAAAATGGAGGTCACTTAATTATGGGTAAGGTTACATTTAGGTCACTCAATTATTAAAAATTACACTCGGGTCACTCAATTATGGATAATGTTACATTTGGGCCAGTCAATTATGTATAAGGTTACATTTGAGTCACCCTTCATATTTAAAAAATAAATTAATTTCATCATTTTTTCTTCCAAATCACTTGTATACCCTTGTTAACACTAGAGTACTTCATTTGAAATGATTAATTAATCTAATACATAAATTGATATACTTTCTTTTAAATATATAGGGTCACCCAAATGTAACCTTACCCATAATTGAATGACCCAAGTGTAACTTTTAATAATTGGATGGCCCGAATGTAACTTTAACCATAACCGAGTGACCTAAATATAACTTTTAATAAATTGGGTGACCTAAATGTAACCTTACCCATAATTGAGTGACATCCATTGCAGTTTACCCAAACTTTAAATACGTGTAATAAACTGCATTTCAATAAATGGGAACTAATGGCTAATGCTAGGGAAACGAAAAGTAAGAGTGAGCTTTTAATTTAATATTTCAACTAAATACCAATTAAAATTCACGCCTTTAATTCAATTAGTGTATATATAAACCATGAACCATCAAGCAATCTATCCACAAGAAATTCCTTGTAAGAAAATACTTGAAAATAACAAATTTAGCTGATAAAAAAAAGAAAATATTGGATAACATGGCCATATTTACTGTCACTCACGCTGTCATCCTCGCCCTATTTTTCACAGGTTTGTTTTCTTCATCCCTTAATCTAATTTATTTATAGTTTTTTCTTTAAAGAATTCAATTTATATTTATTTTGCAGTTATTACAATGGTACATGAGATTGAAGCAAAAGAATGCGTAGAGTTCTCACAAATAGACACTTGCAACCTTCTCAAATGCAAGGCCACATGTTTACAGAAGCACAATTCTAGCCTAGCGGAATGTGTTGTGAGTGGAGGAACACCTCTGAATCCTACTCTCAAGTGTCGTTGTTTTTATACATGTTCTTCTTAGTTTTATTTTCAATATCATATATTTTTATAACTATTAATTAATAAAAGCACGAGTTGTTCTTATTTATGAATTTGTTTATTTTTCGGATTCATACTTGATAGTATACAATTTTATATGCTGCTATTCATATTAATTATTTACCCGATTTCAAAGAACTCAACTAGACACGATTGAACTTAACTCAGATACACGAAATGACCTGGCCTAAATTCCATTTAAACTCGGTTAGGAACAGACTTGATGTCCACAAGAACCAGAATTAACTCGATAACTAACTGACTCGGACACAAACATAGTATTGACCCAACCAAAAATTGACAGACCATAATCGAAAACGAGTTTGAGTTGGTTTGAAACCGACGTTGACATAGACCCAAGTCAACTCGGACCCAACCTAAACTATCTTGAAGAGAGCATGTCGGCAAAAATAAGATATTGTGGAAGCTTCTTGATTTAAGTAGACATTACAAACAACGTGATGACAACTTCATGGAGCTTCCAAGTGTGGCAGCAGCTAGAACTTTCAAGAGTCCTAAACATTTAAGCAATGGATAAGGCGGCAATGTGTAGAAAATTCTAGGATTAGTTTAAACAATATTTAATTAGTGTCTAGATATTTCCTTAAGTCGATTTACTTGTACTATAAATAGGCATATGTTGTAGTTGGTGTGAGTAGTGTGTGTGGGCAAGTACAAGTATGAGTGAGGAGTGAATTGTGAGAAAGAAATATGAGTGAGTGTGTGCATAAAACTTGCAGCAGCAAGTAATTGTGAGTGAGTGAAGCTTAGAAAACCTTTATGAGAAACAAGTGTTTGTAAACTAGCCGCAGCTAGTGAGGTGTCAAAAAATACTTGTATACAAGTATACCGAGTGCCCACCTTCACTTCCAACAAGTGGTATCTAGGCCAAGTTCGAGTCTGAGTTCCCGTCACAAGAAAATGGAGCATATGATACAGCCACAAATCTCGAGATTGACAAAGACGAATTATGGCAACTGGAGTATCCAAATGAAGGCGTTATTCGGTTCCCAAGATTGTTGGGATATCGCCGATGAAGACTATGTTGAACCCGAAAATGCAGCGGTAGAAGCAGCCCTATTGAATGAAGAGAAAAGGGCACTTAAAGAATCTCGCAAGAAAGACAAGAGGGCGTTGTTCTTTATTTTTCAAGGAGTGGATGAATCAACATTTGAAAAAAATTCTGATGCGAATACCGCAAAGCAAGTGTGGGAGATTTTACAAAAATCTCTTCAAGGTGCCGAAAAAGGCAAAAAAAAAAGTATGTCTTCAATAGCCTAGAGCCGAGTTTGAGTTTACGTCATCAAGTAGTTGCAACAGCAGCACCGGGACAACAAATCTTGAAATACAATCAAATGAAGTTCGAGTATTTATACGAGAAAGAAGAGTGCCGAAAAGTTATGAAAGAAAAAAAGAGTAGCCATATTATTGAAGAAAGAAAGAGTTGGCATGAAAAATCAAGTTTGAGGGGTAGTGTTAGAGTGTAAAAATCTTCTGCCCCTAATCATGCCCCTTCTATACCCCACACTATAAATTACTTAAAAATTAAATTCTAAACCCTAATACTAATTTCCACATCCTAAACCCTAAACCCTAAAAAGTACACCTACCCATAATTCTCTAAACCCTAATCACAACCCCTAACTTTAAACCTTAAACTCTAAACCCTAAACCCCTATTTTAAAGTGGGGGCATAAAAGGGGAATGATAAGGGGGCAGACGATTTCCATCCAGTGTTAGAAATCAAACTTGATCAAAAATAATTAATAGCAAAAAAGAAAAATCTACAACTATCTTGAAGAGAGCATGTCGGCAAAAATAAAATATTGTGGAAGCTTCTTGATTTAAGTAGACATTACAAACAACGTGATGACAACTTCATGGAGCTTCCAAGTGTGGCAGCAGCTAGAACTTTCAAGAGTCGTAAACATTTAAGCAATGGATAAGGCGGCAATGTGTAGAAAATTCTAGGATTAGTTTAAACAATATTTAATTAGTGTCTAGATATTTCCTTAAGTCGGTTTACTTGTACTATAAATAGGCATATGTTGTAGTTGGTGTGAGTAGTGTGTGCGGACAAGTACAAGTATGAGCGAGGAGTGAATTGTGAGAAAGAAATATGAGTGAGTGTGTGCATAAAACTTGCAGCAGCAAGTAATTGTGAGTGAGTGAAGCTTAGAAAAGCTTTATGAGAAACAAGTGTTAGTAAACTAGCCTCAGCTAGTGACTAGTGAGGTGTTAAAAATACTTGTACTTGTATATTGGTTCGTATTAACAAATAGTGTGAGCTATAAACTATAACGAGTGCCCACCTTCGCTTCCAACAGTATGGTTAGCAAGAAATGAAAATTCTTCAGTGGCAAAAGCACTACTACAAGAACTTAACTTCCCTTACCAAGATGCGAACTCTCTTTTGGTGTAGGGTAATAAACGAAGATGGCTTCTCGAATGAGATTCATTGGTGGGAGAACCCTCGATCTTGTATCACCCCCATCGAGCCTAAATTCTAGAGCTATCACACCACGGATTCCACCAATGCCCGGTCAGGTTAAATTCTCCATAAACGGAGCGTATGTGGCAGATTCAGCTGTTGTGGAATGATCCTTCGAATTGAATCAGGTGAAATTAAAGCAATGTTCTCGGGACCTGTTTTTTGGTCTAGATGATGATTTCCAAGACCTGATAGCAATCAAAACTGCTTTAGAAATCTGTATTGATACAAACCGGCTGGCCATAGCTGAATTAATTATTGAATCTGACTCCTAAGTGGGGCTAAATTGGTTGTCTCCTAATTCCTTACGCCCTTGGCAGTGGTGCTCTACATTAGAGGAGGTTGTTAAATTGATGGTCTATTAAGGCAGAGCATTTTCAAAGCTTGGTGGAGATTCTCTTCTTAGCTTGCAGTTCGGGTCCTATATGCACGATGGCAGGTTGTTATCTGAATTTGACTGTTGATTCTACAAGGTGCACGTTTTGATAGTTTTGCTAGTGTCATTTTCATGATTGCAACTGTGTATTTATCTGTGTGTATAGTACTTTTTTCATCCAACTAAGTTTAGAGAAATTTTTAATGAGGCTCACGTATAGAGTCAGGGTGTCTATGATCAAACCTTTCTTAATAAACAATCATATTTGTCGAGAAAAAAGAGAGGAAAATGACGAAAACTTGAGAGTGTAAATTTGATTGTGTTTTTGAGTATTTTCTTAAGAAAATGTTACAAGGAATTTTTTTGCGGATAGATATCTTATAGATTTAGTGCTTATATAAATACTCTGTGATATGCATGAACTAATGGAGTTACCCTATAGAAAGATATTAATTTCCATCCCTTTGATTTGGAAACAGAAGTGAAAAAAAAATTAATTAAAAACCGTAGTATGTCCAAACTTTAAGGGCAAATTACAATGGAGTTCACTTAATTATAGGTAAGGTTATAATTAGGTCACTCAATTATTAAAAGTTACACTTGGGTCATTCAATTATGGATAATGTTACATTTGGGTCACCAGTTATTAAAGGTTACATTTGGGTCTCTCAATTATGTCTAAGGTTACATTTGAGTCACCCTTCATATTTAAAAAATAAATTAATTTCATCATTTTTTCTTCCAAATCACTTGTATACCCTTGTTAACACTAGAGTACTTCATTTGAAATTATTAATTAATCTAATACATAAATTGATATACTTTATTTAAATATAAAGGGTGACCCAAATGTAACCTTACCCATAATTGAGTGACCCAAGTGTAACTTTTAATAATTGGATGACCCGAATGTAACTTTACCCATAATCGAGTGACTTAAATATAACTTTTAATAAATTGGGTGACCTAAATTTAACCTTACCCATAATTGAGTAACATCTATTGTAGTTTACCCAAACTTTAAATACATGTAATAAACTGCATTTCAATAAATGGGAACTAATGGCTAATGCTAGGGAAACGAAAAGTAAGAGTGAACGTTTAATTTAATATTTGGGTAAACTACTGCAGGGGTCACTTTCGTTTCCCGTTTGTACAGATTTAGTCACCACTTTTAAAAAGTGCCAATAAGTGGTCATTTACGATTCCTGCTTAGTGAATATTTTGGTGAATATTACCGGTTCTGCTTGGCCATGTTTATTGTTTGGTAGGGATGGTTGTGAGAGTGATATGTTTCTTCGTCATCTTGGCGACAATGTGGGAATTGTTCAATGATGGTTGTAAAAATCACTGGCGCAAGGAGAATATCCGTAAAGCATGAGTTGATTGGTGAAGGATAGGTGCTTTCATTTCAGCAGAGAAATAGCTTTTCAAAATTTTAGATTTAAAATTTAAGGTTAGAGTTTAAAATTTGATTTTTTTAGTATTAAGACATAAAAGAACACCGAAAAAAGACAAAATTTTGTTCAATTTGATTTGAGATTATTCGTTCAAATTTAGTTCGGGATTAACAGGTAATATTTTTTTATTAAAAGTTTTCATTATAGCTATCATTTGATTATATAATCAAATTTAGAACACCTTTCGGTTAAAAAAGTGAAGTAAATTTTTGGTCATTGTAGTGTAATATTTTATAGGGTCAAGGGTAAGTTTGCCTCTAAAGTATATCCAAAATATTAATATTGCCCTTACTTTTTAATTGCATCAATTTTACCCTCGAAATAATTTAATTGCATCAATTTTCCCCTTAAAGTAAACTCAAATCACTAAAATTAAAAGATTTCAAGGGTTATATTTATGCAATTAAGCGACTTCAATTTTGATGGCAACATTGATTCAATTAAAAAGTAGGGACAAAATTGTTGATTTGGGACAAACTTACTCCTTAGTATTCTACTACATTAAACGTTAAACCAAGTCATTATTTTTCTTATCGAGCTTTTATGTAAATATGTGTAAAAAGAAAAGAAAGTGTTTCATAGAAAAATAATAGGATTATTTGAGTTACATGCACATAAATAAGTTGTTCCAAGATTAGGTACAAGAACTCCAGCTTAATCCAATTGATTAAGAGGTGGCATCCAACAAGTTCGAGTACAAATCCCAGCTCACTACTACAAGTCTACAACACTATCCTTTTTACCAAAAATAGGGAGAAGATGGAGTTGAATCATAAACAATAATCGTTAACAACAAATGTTAATCTCAATCGTTGTTTTCGGCACAACACAGACATACGTAGAACGAAATAAATTAAATGTGTGAGCAAAAAAAATAGTAAAACCTGTTGATGATTATTTGTAAAAATAATATGATCAACGTAACCAGCAGAAAAAGTACAACAAACCTATGAAATCCGCAAACAAAGCAAATAGAAAAGCCTCAGCTTGGAAAATGATATTTTCAGCTGCAACAGCCACCGTGTTGAGAAGCAGTGCCATCTCTACCTCCATAGGTAGATGCTTGACTTACATGTCCAATTTTAATGCCATAGGACTGCAAAAACATATCAAAAAATATGAAGATTGCAATGATGAACTATCCTGAAACTTGAAAATGTGAGTGGTCGATCTAATTCTCATTATTTTTATCAATCGTATATGCCGATTTCTAAGAAATTCTATGAACTAAGGATGCAGAACAGAAATTGCGGTGAGTTGAACTCAATAGTTTGATAGTTGATGTAACGGGATGATAGAAATAGTAGGGAAACTTTAAGTATAGACAAAGCTAACCTCATTTGATATGTCAATAACTCCATCCTGAATTCTCTTGTAGATTTTTGAAGCTGTGCTTAGAAATGCCTGCAATAATCTTCTTGTTATAAATTTAGGTGAATGAAAGGTTATTTATACGCGTGTCATAGAGCATTCACAAGTAGCTAAGCATAAGAAGAGAAGTAAATGTTATGAGTTATGACCTCTTCTACATTTTGAGCTGTTTTTGCTGAGGCCTCCATGAAGATCAGTCCGTGTTCCCGGGCAAACTGCTCACCTTCCTCTGTGCTCACTGCCCTTCTATGAGCCAGATCACACTTGTTGCCGATAAGCATGACTGTCATATTTGCATTTGCATGCTGCCTTGCTTCCTCCAACCAGCTAGCCAAGTGATTGAAAGTCTCCCTCCTAATTATTAATCATTAATCATATACAGATGTACAAGTGTTATTATTGCAGCCAACAGAATACATAAAATTGTCTGTATGAATAACATAAGTAACAAAGTTCCGGAAAGAACAAATATATACCTAGTAATATCATAAACTAGAAGTGCACCCGCAGCTCCACGGTAATAAGACCTTGTAATGGATCTGAATGATTCTTGGCCTGCCTGGAAAAACAAAGTAAATTCAGCACAATAACTGAAAAAGAAACAGCATGCTTCAGATTTTAATCTTAGGCTGGGATTAAGTGATAAACCTAGTTGTAATGTAATGAACATAATAACCACTAAGATCAAATGCCACAGAAAACTTTGGTTTAATCAAGGGATATTGCTATCCTACTTAAAAGCATTATAAACCTCTATCAACTATGAACGTGCGCCTTTCGAATATTTGAGTTATATTAAAGGTACAACTAAGATCCATTTAACCTGAAAAGGGAATGTAACTTCATACAAAAACACTTCAAAGCTTAAGAGAAAAGAAAAGGGAAAACCAACCGTATCCCATATCTGAAGCTTTATTGGCTTGTTCTCAATTGTGATCATTCTGGCTCCAAATTCAACACCAATGGTTAAATCATGAACAGGCTGAAACCGTTTGTCGGTGAATTGCAAAAGAAGACATGATTTTCCAACTCCTGCAAAATCAATACGAACATACTCATGTTAAAATAGCACATAGCACAAACTTTTCCAGACTTCAACATTGGGGACACACCACTGCAATATATCTTTAGCAAAACAATATTGCAAAAATGACCAAACTGAGAATGAAGCCATTACTCCATGTTAGAAAAGTCGTGGAATTCAATGGCTTCATCAAATTATACAAATGATGCGAAATTTACAGTGTCAACAGAAACCCTTCGTTATAACTTTAAACTACTACCAGTTTCAGAACTTGATGTTGCTTAACGGAATCAAAGTCATAAGACTTCAAAAATAAAATAGAAAGAGTCGAAAGTCAAAACAGCAAATCAAATATACAAAATAGAAAGAAGAAAAAAACGTATGATCAACGACCCAGATATCAAATGAAAAGAAAGAAACAACTGCTTAGGAAGACACGACAGAAACCTTACCAGTATCTCCAATGATAATGTACTTGAAAAGGTAAGCGTACGACATCTGTTCTGCTCGTATTTGAAAGAATCCCAAATACCCAAAATCTGAAACTTTTCTACTTCGATTAATAAATGAAGGACCAGATCTTATGAACAAAAAAAATCGGTTTTATCACCAAAATCAAAAATAAAAAGAAGGATTTATTCCTAATGAACAAATTTCCCAACTGCCTTTTCCTAGAAAGCGATTGATAAAGAAAATTTAATAAAAATTAAAGTACTAGACGGATTAATGATCTTTTTCTGTCTCAAACAATGTAAGTAATTTCTTATTTCAATAATAATCAATACTTATAATTAAAAGGGTGAACTATACTTCAATTATGATTGCGTTACTATTTTGATATTCAACTATTATTTTTTGGTAAAATAGTATCTAATGTTAGTCCAAAACATTTATACATATTATTAATTTAGTCCAAAATTTAAAACATCATCTTAATTTTGGAGAGTTTTGTCTCATCTCTTTCTCACCCTGTATTCTCGTCGGTATCTCGGTCGTGGGGTTTGGGTCCTCCAATGGATCCTGCATTAGCCCCTCGTTGATCCGTAAATCTTAAATTATTGTCCCTAGCATGTTTTTTAAACTCCAAAACTAAAAAAAAATTGTTTGACTAGAAGAAGAAGAAAAATGAGGAATTTACAATTTTAATTCAAAAATTAAAATAAATGTTTAAGTTGATATTTTAGACTAAATTGATAGATTGTATACGTTTTTGGACTAAAAGTGTTATTAACTCAAGCCACATCACTGTTTCCGTTAATTTTAAACAGCGAAGGTACCAAAACAAAACAAAAACGTAACGTCAAGTACCATTTTGCCAAAAATAATAATTGGGGCAAAACAATAATGCGAGCATGGTTATGATACTAAATATGTAGTTTTCTCTAATTAAAATTTGTAATAATAATTAGCGGAAACTACACGGATAGTCACTAAACTATCTTCTTTTTCTGTTTTGGTCACTTAACTAAATTATTCTTCAAAACCATCCCTATAGTTAGGTACGTTTTTTATTTTGTTCACTAGCCGTTAAAAAATTAACAGGACTGACCTGATAATTTTTTATTTTCCACGTCATCACCTCATGATTTTGAACAAATTAAAGGTAAAAAGACATTAGCTGTTATTGGATGGAATCAAACTTAGACTCTTTGCATAAGGAGTCTAACACCTAACTATTGAGTTAGGCTTAAGATTCCTTGGAAATACTTGGTTGGCCTTAAGGAAGAAGCACAATTCTTCCTGTCAGAGGTACTGATAGTTTCATTAAAATCTCCCACAAGGATCTATGAGAGTGGATGGATGGCCCCAGGGAGCGAAGATGAAGCCATAAAGATTTACATTTTGTAGAGTTTGGGCTCGCGTAAATAAAAGCCGATTAATAGGGAATTCTCGAATCATGACTTGTCATCATTTTTATTTGTCCAAGTATTTTGGACGAATAAAATATCATTTATCCAAAAAAAAATTCGAACTCATTTACAAATAAACTCATCTGCCTAAATCTACCTAATAAAAATTGACCCAATACCTAAATATTTCAATCCTTTAATTAAGCCCAATACAAACCCAAGCCCGAGACCTAAACCAAACCCTAATCACCCTACCATAAACTAGCCACCGCCAGCATTAACGGTCTCTCATCTGCCCTTTGTTTAGTTTTCTGTATTGTAAAATAACTAGTATTATGTTATAGCTATAGGTTCGTTTGTTATTAAAGTTATTATATGTATGACTAGAGCCTGTACAATTACGGATCATTTCAGTGATCCAATATAATATTTGTATATTTAGATTAATTTGTACCCATCATATCAAGTGTCTCAATATGAATCACATAAAGCATATTAATAATGTTTTATGTATCTTCTCATCCACAACAAGCAAATTGCATGTATTACATTAAAACAACCAATGCATTTCACTATAAAAATAACAAAGAAAATAAATAAAATAAAAGTAATTCAAATGTACAGTATATTATTGTGTCTTTCAAACTTTATCCCGTGAAATCTGATTTTTTTATAGAAATGAAGTATACAAAAATTATCCATAATCTCAACTCTTGGCCTTAAATTAAAGTCAATTATGTTTAAGTGTATTAAAATTTACAACATCTTCAACATTACAATAATAACGATGTCAAACAAATTTAAAAATTAATAAAAGAATCACATTTTTAATAAAATAATAGATTTAATATATTTTTAATTAAATGATAAAAAATAAGATTTAGTTTTTTTTATTAATTATAGGTTAGTTACGAATTAGAAGCAAGTGACGGTTATAGTGAAACGACAGCCACTCCACATTACTAAATTTTTACATACAAACTCCGTCAAATGTTTCCTAAAATGAAGAAGAGAAGTTGAGTCAAACTTGAGATCAATAAAGCTGCCACTCCACTCCACATCACTAATACTCATTTTAGAGCAAAAGTTAAAACCACCAGACAACAAGCAGAGTGCATGGCTACTATGGCTGCTCTCAGGTTCTCCGCCTCCGCCTCCGCCATGACATCCATCAATGCTTCTTCCGTTCCTCGGAGCCACCGTACACCCACCGCTCCTCCCATCTTGTCGTTCTCGGCTTCCGCTCTTTCTGGTGACAAGCTTGTTTTCAGAACCCTTACAGCTTCCTCCAAAACACAACGGACTCCGTCGATCATTTCGCCGAAAGCCGTTTCGGATTCCAGGAACTCACAAACATGTCTTGAACCGGACACTAGTCGAGTAACTTTGCTTTACTTGTCTTGTCTGATCACCGTTTCGCTTTTATTGTTGTTGTTGTTTTATGAAAGTTTGTGATTGTTTTGGCAGAGTGTTTTGGGGATTATATTAGGAGGTGGAGCGGGGACAAGGCTTTACCCACTAACAAAGAAGAGAGCAAAGCCAGCGGTTCCATTAGGAGCAAATTATAGGCTAATTGATATCCCCGTTAGCAATTGCTTGAACAGTAATATATCCAAAATCTATGTTCTGACTCAATTCAATTCCGCTTCCCTCAATCGCCACCTTTCCCGTGCATATGCTAGTAACATGAAGAACGAAGGGTTCGTTGAAGTTCTTGCTGCTCAGCAGAGTCCTGAAAACCCAAACTGGTTCCAGGGGACAGCAGATGCTGTGAGGCAGTATTTGTGGTTGTTTGAGGAGCATAATATTCTTGAATTCTTGGTTCTTGCCGGGGACCATTTATATAGAATGGATTATGAAAGGTTTATTCTGGCCCATAGAGAGACTAGTGCGGACATTACTGTGGCTGCATTGCCGATGGATGAAAAACGGGCTACTGCTTTTGGTTTGATGAAAATCGATGAAGAAGGGCGCATAATCGAGTTTGCCGAGAAACCGAAAGGGGACCAGCTCAAAGATATGAAGGTAGACTCCTCCTGATCAAGTATTCTAGTTAGAGCTGTCAATGTCATTGATTCTGATGGAGATGGTGTTGTTTTAGGTTGACACGACGATTTTAGGACTCGATGATAGCAGAGCACAAGAAATGCCTTTCATTGCTAGTATGGGCATATATGTTGTGAGTAAAAATGTGATGCTGGATCTTCTTTCAAACAAGTTTCCAGGCGCCAATGATTTTGGAAGTGAAGTCATTCCAGGTGCTACTAACATTGGGATGAGGGTAAGCATTCTCTTCATGCATGCATACGCATTCCTCCATCCGAATGCCTAATTGTTTTCTTTGTTTATACTTGTAGGTACAAGCTTACTTGTATGATGGCTACTGGGAGGACATTGGTACCATAGAGGCATTTTACAATGCAAATCTGGGAATTACCAAAAAGCCAGTGCCAGATTTTAGGTACTCTTAATTCCTCACACTATCATTTTACCGGTTTGACGGAATTACTTATATACTTGTATGGTTTTGGACTCTGTTCCCAGTTTCTATGACCGTTCGTCTCCGATCTACACGCAGCCTCGTTATCTGCCTCCATCCAAAATGCTTGATGCTGATGTTACAGATAGTGTTATTGGCGAGGGCTGTGTAATTAAGGTTTGTTTCTCTGGCTGGCCAATGGTTCAAAATGTTCACATCCTAAATGCAAATTCCACTGCTTGGTTGATCGCAGAACTGCAGAATTCACCATTCTGTCGTCGGTCTTCGGTCTTGCATTTCAGAGGGTGCAATCATAGAGGATACCTTACTGATGGGAGCAGATTATTACGAGGTAGTATAATTATAATACCCTGAAACTTGTCACCTTCTTTTCTATTGTTTCATGACATGTATCATTTTGCATTTGTCTTCCTCAGACAGAGGCTGATAGAAAGTCTCTAGCTGAAAAGGGCAGCGTTCCGATTGGTATCGGAAAGAATTCGCACATCAAGAGGGCCATTATTGACAAGAATGCTCGAATCGGCGATGAAGTGAAGGTCAGTGTTTTATTTCATCAATCAATCTTCTTTCAAGTTCCATATTATTGAGGTGAATGCCAATGGTGCAACTTCAGATCATTAACAGCGACAATGTGCAAGAAGCTGCAAGGGAAACGGACGGATATTTCATAAAGAGTGGTATTGTGACGATAGTAAAGGATGCCTTGATTCCTAAGGGAACTCTCATCTGAGTCTGAGCTGCTGTGTAGCCAATTCAGTTAGTGTTGGAGATTCAGTTAGTTTGTTGGCTGGTCTGTAGCCAATTCAGTTAGCCCTTTAATAATAGATTATGGTTACACTAGTTGACTCACTCGGCTATAAGAGATTAAATTACTGTCAATCGGAAAAAGGAAGAGAGAATCATCACTTTCCACATTTCCTTACTTGTCAAGCACTATTCTTTTATGTTTTTTTCACTACTCTTATCAGGGGCGGAGTCAGAATCGAATATTGATAAGGGCCAAAATATTGAATCTAAAAAATGCAAGGGTTTATTATGTATTTAAACTCAAAATTCATGGGGCAAGAACTAATTTGTCTATATTTAAATTTATAAGGATCTAAATTGATATTGGACAAAAAAATTTGAGGATACATGTTCGTTCTTCTTTAGTTCAACCTAGAGGTGTAAATGAACAGAGCACTCGGCGAATTGTCAGTGAACGTTTGTATAACGTTCATTTATTATGTTTTAAAAATGAGTATGAACAAATTTTTATGTTCGTTTAATAAACAAACGAACACGAACAAATGTGTATTACATTCGTTTATGTTCGCGAACAAGCTCGTTTATAAGGTCATTTACTTGGTTTCCCTTTTTATTTTTATTTTTTTACATTTTAAAAAACTAGTGAATGTATGGACTAAATTGAACATGTGGTGAATTTTTGAGTTTAAATCGTGAAGCCTAATGAGCTTAGAGACTAGTTGTGTAATTTCATCATTTTGGCAAACATATAAATAAACGTGTAAGCGGTCATATAAATGAACATGTTCGCAATCATTACACGGATATGTTCGCGAATGTTAAACAAACGAACACGAACACCATCAAATATAGATAAACGAACACAAACATGAAACATGATATTAAAAATTTAAACGAACCGAACATGAACACCTTCAAATGTAAATAAACGAACACGAACAAAACTTTATTCATCCTAGCTCAGTTCATTTACACCCCTAGTTCAACCCTTACTTGATTATATATTTAATAAACTCCTCTATTTTTTAATCTAAATAATTATTTTTATAGGATGGAAATCGTCTACCCCTTATTATGCCCCTCTTTATGCCCTACTTTAAAAATAGTGGGTCTAGGGTTTAGAGTTTATGAGTCGTGGTAAGGGTTTAGGGAATTATGGGTATGGTGTATTTTGTATGATGTAGGGTTTATAGTTTAGGATGTTGAAATTAGGGTTAGGGCTTAAAATTTAATTTTTAAGTAATTTTTAGTGTGGGGCATAGAATGAGGCATGATAAAGGAGCATAAAATTTTTACCCATTTTTATAGGGGACAAATTATGGGTAAAATACAAAAATAATGACTCAACTTTTGCCTCTCTCCTATTTTACTCACTCATCTTTAAATTGAGTCGATTTAATGACTCAACTTTTAATATTGGGTTTTTATCATCACCCAACCGTTAAATTATGGATGCCGTTAATGACGTGGCATTTTTTATTGATTTGGCTGCCACATAAACACACACATGTTAAAAAACAGAATAAATACAAAAAAAAGCTGCAAAGAAAAGAAAAGGAAGAGTTGCTCCCTATTCCCTCTCTTTCTTTTCTCTTTTTCTTTAGTTTCTCTCTTGCTTTACCAACTTAGCTCTCTCCTCTATGGCAATATCAACCTCAAAGCTAGTATTCTTCTTCCTCTCATTGTTGATAAACGCTCAACAATATAATTTTGTAACCGTAGAGTCAGTGTAGCTAGAGCCTTAAACCAATACGAATCACGCTAATCAAGCTGAAAACAATTTCCTTACTTTTTACCTACTAGTGTTAGCTTCTCGTTGTATTAACCAACAGCATTGTGCCTCGCGGGATGGAGAAACCAACCACAGTGCATTCCTGGGATGACTCGTGCGGTACCGAAAGTGGGGCAACGGAGCACATTCTAAATGTTTCCTTTATGATGCCATGGAAGTATGGGAGTTTGCCAATATCTGATTCCTTCATCACCCTGTTCTGTCCTATCTCCTTGTCTATTTCTTCCTGAGCTTTAGAAAGGGTTTTTGGATTGTTTAGCAAAAGTGACAGCGCCCACTCCATGGTCCCAGCTGATGTATCAGTTCCGGCCGATAACAATATCTATACACAAAAGATAAGTAGAGCATAGATTACAGTAGAGATGAACATGGATTTTTACAAGCGAGAATAGCTTACTTGCATCATGCCTCTGATGATATCATCTATGTAATATTCAGGATCCGTTTCTTGCAAAGATAATAGAATATCGACCATCGTTTTGTTGCTCTGTTCAGAACATGAATCACTTGCTGATTTTCGGCGTTCATCAATCAGGTTTTGCATGAATTCGTTCCTCTTCCTTCCTAATTTTGCCAGCTTCTTTTCAATTTTATTCAATCCAACCCACTTCAAAACAGGCACAAAATCTCCAATATTTGTGGCTCCACTCACCTCAAAGGTCTCTGTCACAATCTATTTGAACTTTTTTTTCCTCCATTTCTTCCGCTCCTTCATCATAATATCTCTTCCCAGCTATCATCCTCATCATAACATTGAGGGTTAACTCAAAAAACATTGATTTCATGTCCACAACCCGAAACTCACCACCCTTTGATCCCCTACAAAGCCTGAGAATCAAGGACCAGACTTCATCCATTTGTATCGCAACATACTTTTGAACACGATTGGATGACAAGAGTTCGACAGTGGCCACACGCCTCAAGTTTCTCCAGTTGTCTCCGTACGGGGCCCAGGGAAGAGTAGTATAATCGTAACCAAGGTGTTTCCCAGCGAGCAGGCGGGGGCGGTTCGCGAACACGATATCGTTTTTGGTGAAACATTCTTCTGCAGCTGATGGAGAAGACACGACAAGGACATGGCGAGATCCGAACTGAAAGAAGAGAATATAACCGTGTTGCTTCGAAAACTTAGCAAGGGTGCGATGGAGTGGGTTTCTAAGGAGGTGGAGATGGCCTATGATGGGAAGGGAAAGAGCAGGGCTTGGCGGGAGTCATTTGTAACGGAGCAACTTTCTGGTAATAAAGTAGAGGATGACAAAGAAGACAACGTAGTAGAACATCGAGTCTTTTCTTTGCAGCCTTTTTTTTGTATTTATTCTGTTTTTTAACACGTGTATGTTTACGTGGCGGCCAAATTAATAAAAAATGCCACATCATTAACGGCATCCATAATATAACAGTTGGGTGATGATAAAAATTCAATGTTATAAGTTGAGTCATTAAATCGACTCAATTTAAAGATGAGTGAGTAAAATAGGAGAGAGGCAAAAGTTGAGTCATTATTTTTGTATTTTACCCACAAATTATTATAAAATCAAAATTATCAAATAATTAAAGTTTATAACAAGGGCTGGGCCCCAAGGGAGCTCCTCATGATACGAAAAATTTGAAATTAGTCTATAACAAAAAAATGATATACGACCCGAAGATAAAAATTATGTTTTTTAACCACCGATATTTGATTTATTGGACATTAATCTGCATCGAGTTTAGTATAGGTGCAATATCACTTCTCAACCTAGTTTTTTCCATTCACATTGTCATGATTCAAACCACTAATCTTGCTTAAAAGACCTAGCATCTCATCCGGCTAGACTAATAGGTTATCGATAAATCTCGTTTTTTAACTTGTTTATTGAGTTTTTTTTTTACTTATAACACTCCTCATAAATTTATTATTCTCTTGTTTCATTAAAATCGTTATATATTCTTTTTAGAGAAAATGTTGTACGTACTAACAATAGAATTTTCTTTTTACAACTCATTTTTTTAAAAAAATTGTTTTTTGAGTTTTTTTAACAATTTTTACCTAAGAGAGGGAAAGTGAAAATTTGCCCATATTAAGTTTTGAATCCATAACCTAAGGAAGAGGTGAGGGTGTCAACCGAAAGCTTTAACCATTTGTTCTAAAGATTGTTAACGTTTATTGAGTTGTTGTTTTTTACTTTCAACGCTCATCATAAATTTATTACTTTTTTCATTAAAATTGTTACGTATTTTTTTGGAGAAAATATTGTATGTAGTAGCAGTAGAAAAAAAAAAGTTTTTCACAAACATGTTCAATTTAAGATTTTGAGATTATAGTTCAAAGTTTAGAGTTAAAATTTAAAATTTAGAGTTTATAAATATAGTTTAGGATTTTGATTTTTAAAGTTAAATTTTGAATTTTTAAACAAAGTATTCAATTATTCATGGCGTTCGTGTTGACCAAGGGTAAAATCTACCACATGACACGGCGGGATAAAACTTGATCCTATCGACCCTAATTTGGTATAAAATAATGACCATAAAAGTATCCATGATTATCACACTACACCAAACTTGGTATATAACGGCGCTTTTAACGGCGTTTTTAGAATAAACGCCATTAAATTTATACATATCACGAGTTTATATAAAAATGCCACAAAATAACTAGGAAGGTGTACTTTAGTGGCGTTTTGTTGGACAAACGCCACAAATACCCGTAATTTAGTGACGTTTAGTGTCAACTTCTTTTTGTAAGTGTTTATTTTCATTCATCGAAATTAAAAAAAAAAGTAACATTTTAGTTACTTATGTTAGTGTTATCATTATTTTTAAATAACATGTCGGGTAAATTTTATTAGAAATCAAAATAGAAAAAAAAATTCAAAAGAAATAATATTGTAGCAAAAAAATTAACAAAACAAAATACATCTAAATAAAAAAACTAAAAAAGCGAAACATCAAACCAACAAAACACGTCTAGTGGGCTGCGAAACAATAATAAAGGTGAAATACTTGATAAATGAAAGCAAAGAGCAAGATTTCGTCTCTATAAACATACAGGCTTCAGGATTGAAGTAGGAGTGGTGAGCAAAACCAACAATCTTGAAGGCTGCTTCGTAAAACAAATCTGATTGCATCGGTAGACTAACCACAAAAGGAGATCAAACTATTGAAGACCATCGACAACCTACAAATCAGAGCTGAGCATTGTGAAAAATATATCCATGAACGCATATTTACCACAACGGTAGACGATAATGTGCCATAAAGTAAAAATGTGCCACACAGAGGAAAAACATGCTACAATACAAATAAAAAAAGCCGAAATATAAAAAAAAAACAAGAATTTAATACAAAAAAGTAAGAGAAAAAATTTACTGACGGTGGCTACCAATATTAAAATTATGTCACAATCGATGAATCAAGAACTAAAGAAAAGAGAAAGTTGCACTATCGTTTGGAGAGAACGACGCTAGGATTTTAGAAAAAAGAAAGTTGATTTGGCTACTTATATTATTATTTTATAACGACGTTTTGGTCTTTTGATCTTGTATTAATAGATTACTTTTAATTAAAAATAGGACTGATTTTAAATAAGGGTAAACTACTCCAGTGACCACCGAACTTTGGAGGCGTACTTATTTTAACTACCAAACTTTGGAGGCGTACCTATTTTGACCACCGAACTATCGAACTCGTCAATCAGACCACCCAACTAATTAAATCAACCTATTTTGATCACCGCAGTTAAAAAACTAACGGAAGGGTGACGTGACAGTTAACGAAAATTTATAAAATTACACATTTAATCCTTACTATTTACTTATTAAATCAATTTGGTCATAATTTTAATTTAATTTATTAAAAATTAACCAACCAACCAGAGGACAACACGTGTGACCATATTTTTTAAATTTTAATTTATTTAGATGAAGGAATTAAAAATGAAATGCAATTACTAGCAATAGGAGTTGAACTCACAACCACTAACAACAAAGGTCAAGTTATAACCACGGGGCTAACTCCATTTATATGATATAAATAATAACTTGGTTTATTAAACGGTTGCTTTGTTAGTGAACCCAACAACAACAAGCAATAATCTTCCTTTTTTGTTTCCCGCCGGCAGTGCTCATCCCCTTTCCCCAACCAAATATATCAGTGAAGAATGAAAGAAATGAATCTCCGAGCAGTGGCGGGTCCACCTTTGGTGTGGGGTGGGCCTGGGCCCACTCTGAACTTTTCAACATTTACATATTTGCTTTTATTTTTTAAAAAATTTATGAATCAGTCTTTAAATTTTTGTAATATTTAAGGTTTGTGTCCATCTTAAAATTTTAAAATTTTATCTGTGCCTACCCTCAAATATATTTCTGAATCCGCCACTGTCTTCGAGTTTGAATAACGGCACTGGGTCTTGGCCATATTTCTAGAAAACCCTGCAAACCATGCTGCTTGAGAAAATTCCAAGTTTGAATAACGGATCCATCAGCATGTACCATTGTATACCATCTGCACGTAGGAAAAAACAAATTTAATACGAACTCAGGAATTAACTTACAGTCAGTTTGGTAAAAACAAGGAAGAACTAGGTTAAGCAGCTACAAAGACTCAAAATTTTAGCATTTTTTTCCTTCATTTTCTCGCTATCTAAACAGAAAAAAATAAAAATCCCATTCCACAACAATTATTCAAAACTTTATTAGATAAGGAAATATCCCCAATATAAACATAATAATCTATTAATTTCAGGGATTTTTCAATACAAACATAAAACCTCTATTAAATCTAGTGAAAACTATACCACTTACCACCAAACAAATTAGGGATATTTATTTGGACCACCGAACTATAGAAATCGTCAATCAGACCACCGAACTTATAAAATTAACCTATTTTGATCACCGCCGTTAAAAACCTGATGGCGGAGTGACGGAATTGTCACGTGGCAATTGACGGAAAAAATTAAAAATTACACATTTGATCCATGTTATTTACACATTCTTTCAATTTAATCTTAATTTTAAATTAATAAAATAATAAATTAAGTGATGACACACCTTATTAGAGGACTTTAATTATTTATATTTGATTTTATTAATTTATTTTTTCCCTCCAATCAGGTGGTGACACGTGTCACCACCAATTTAGAGGAGAAAAATAAATTTTTCTTCACATGCGCTAAGCAGGATTCAAACCTGGGTCTTCCAAGTGTAAAACCAATGGCTTTGCCACTTCACTAAGCACAGCTTTATAGTATAATTCTACAGATATAATATATACCTCTTATTAGTTTCTACATTTATAAGCCAAAAGCTCAAACCCTAAACACTAATTTCACATATATAAATCATAAACCCTAAACCACAATCCTAAATATTTCAAATTAATTTTACGCTAAATATTTTAAATTAAACCCCAAACTCTAAATATTTCAAATTAATTCCACAATGAATATTTTAAATTAAACCCTAAACCCCAAACACTAAAAATTTTAAATTAATTTCACGCTAAATATTTCAAATTAAACCTCAAACCCAGACCTTAAACCCTAAAAATTTCAAATTAATTTCACGCTAAATATTTTAAATTAAACTCTAAACCCTAAATGTTTCAAATTAATTTCACGCTAAATATTTTAAATCAAACTCTAAATCCTAAAAATTTCAAATTAATTCCACGCTAAATATTTCAAATTAAACAATAAACCTTAAACCCTAAAATATGATTTAAGGTTTAATTTAAAATATTTAGCGTGGAATTAATTTGAAATTTTTAGGGTTTGGGGTTTAGGGTTTAATTTGAAATATTTAGCGTGAAATTAATTTGAAATATTTATGGTTTAATTTAAAATATTTAGCGTGGAATTAATTTGAAATTTTTAGTGTTTAAGGTTTGGGTTTGGGGTTTAATTTGAAATATTTAACGTAAAATTAATTTGAAATGTTTAGGGTTTAGGGTTTAATTTAAAATATTTAGCGTGTAATTAATTTGAAATGTTTAGGGTTTGTGGTTTAATTTGAAATATTTAGTGTAAAATTAATTTGAAATATTTAAGGTTAGAGTTTAGGGTTTAGGATTTATATATGTGAAATTAGTGTTTAGGGTTTGAGCTTTTGGCTTATAAATGTAGAAACTAATAAGAGGTATATATTATATCTGGAGAATCATAACACGAAGTTGTGCTTGGTGCAATGGCAAAGACATTGGCTTTATACTTGATAGACCTATGTTTGAATCCTACTTAGTGCAGGTGGAGAAAATTTTATTTTTCTCCTCTAAATTGGTGGTGACACGTGTCACCACCCGATTGGAGCGGAAAAATAAATTAATAAAATCAAATATAAATAATTAAAGTCCTTCAATAAGGTGTCAACACTTAATTAAATAATATATTATTTTATTAATTTAAAATTAGGACTAAATTGAAAGAATGTGTAAATAACATGGACCAAATGTGTAATTTTTAAATTTTTCCGTCAATTGCCACGTGGCAGTTCTATCACTCCACCGTTAGATTTTTAACAGCGTTAGTCAAAATAGGTTGATTTTATAAGTTCGGTGGTCTGATTGACGATATAGTTCGGTGGTCTAAATAGGTATACACAATTTCTTTGGTGGTCAGTAGTGTAATTTTCCCTTAAATCTATTAATTTTACAGATTTTACAAGGAACAAGAACCATAAGAGCAACAATCATCAAAACAACTAAGATCCAAAAACTTTGCATTATTGTAGTAATAAAAAACGGAATTAAAAAAGAAGAGTTGAGTTTGCTTACAGTAAGATAACAAACAAAGGACAAAGTGAGAGAAGTGATAACATAGAAAAATACGTGAGTGCTGGTGAGTGGACTGTCTTTGCTCCTTGGGTTCAACTCCCACCGTTAGCAATGGCATTTCATTTTAATTCCTTCATTTGATTAGGTACAATCCAGATGGTGACACGTGTCACCATTCGGTTGGTTAAATAAAATTGTTAAACTAAATAAATTAAAATTTAAAAAAAATATGGTGACATGTGTCGTCCCCTGGTTGGTTGGTTAATTTTTAATTAATTAAATTAAAATTATGACCAAATTGATTTAATAAGTAAATAGCAATGACTAAATGTGTAATTTTATAAATTTTCGTTAACTGCCATGTCACGTTACCGTTACCGTCACCCATCCGTTAGTTTTTTAACGGCGGTAGTCAAAATATGTTGATTTAATTAGTTGGGTAATCTGATTGACGAGTCGATAGTTCGGTGGTCAAAATAGGTATGCCCCTAAAGTTCGGTGGTCACTGGAGTAGTTTACTCTTTAAATAATGAGGGTTAAATGTATTAATTTGTTTCAAATTAAGACTAAATTGTTTGAATGTATAAACGTTGAGGATTAAATGTGTTATTATACAGATTTTGTTAACAGTCACGTCACCTTTTTAACGTCCATCAACAGCTCAGTGGCCAAATTGGAGCAATACTAAAAGTTTAATGGTAACATTGCACTAATTGAAAGTTTGGTTATCAAATTGAATAATTTAACAAAGTTTAGTGGCCATTTGTGAACTTTACCCTTTTAAATATTGTATTTTATAAAGGCTTAAATGAAAAATAAATATTTAAAATATATTTTTTAAACTTTATGTGCCTAAAGTATTTTTTGTAAAAATGAATGCCTAATATTTCAACCATTATAATTTTAGGTGCATGATAGTTAACTACCGTTTAAAAAAACTGTTAACCAATAAAAAATCGACATATGTCATTTTTCATTTCATTTAATTTATTTTTTTTGTTTTTAATAATTTTAGGTGCATGGTAGTTAACTATCGAACCCAGTCAACTATTTCCTCCAATGAGCTGTCGGCTGTCGCCAAAAATTGGTGAATGGTGTGTCAACCGAACATTGAACGTCCATATAAAATACTTGTTTGATTGACACATATTTCGTCGATTTCTGGTGACTGCACGTTGGAAGAAATGACCGACTGATTTTAGCGATTAAAAGAGTAGAGTCGACGACAGCGGCAACGACAAAATTTTGAAGTTTTTTTATTTCTAAGGAATTAGGGACTGATGTGAATATTTTTTTAGAATTTATGAATTTAAAAAAATTAATTTTTTTCAAAAATAATTTAAAATATCAGTATTTTGTCATTTTTTAAATGGGTAACGATTTTTAAAAGAGTTGGGCACTTAAAATTATAATGGTTGAAATATTAAACACTTATTTAAAAAAACAAATACTCCTAAAAACCTAATATATATATATATATATATATATATGGACAATTCTAATGTGCGGCCGTTTAGTATACGGCTAAGAAACGGCGTTACCGGAAACATTATAAGATAAATAATGTATCCGGTAAAGCGCGACCGGATATGTTGATATGAGATAATGTATCCGGTAAAAAACATGAAAAAAAATAAAAAATGGTAACCGGCAAATTTAAGTTATCGGTCAAAGATAACAAAATCGATAAAATTACCTATTTTGTTGATCCGAATATCAATATATTCGGTAGCGCTTTACCTATTTTGTTATTAAAGTTTAAGTTGATGGGGCTTTCGAAAGTATCTATACTTTTTTAAAAAAGTATAATATAACAAAATAGGTAAAATTTTACTTATTTTATTGATAAGAGTATCAAGCTATTCGGTAGCACTTTACCTATTTTGTTATTAAAGTTTAAGCTGATGGGCCTTCGAAAGTATCTATAATTTTTTAAAAGTATTCATACTTTTTAAAAAAAGTATAGTATAACAAATAGGTAAAATTTTATTTATTTTGTTGATAAGAGTATCAACATATTCGGTAGTATTAAAGTATCGATACTTTTTGTTGATACTTTTTTAAAAGTATCGATACTTTCGAGCCACATTGCAACCAGTTACATTGCTTTTTAAAAAAGTATAGATACTTTCGAAGTATAACAAAATATGTAATTTTACTTGATATGTTAGATACTCTTATCAATAAAATAGGTAATTTTACTGAATATGTTGATACTCTTATCAACAAAATAGGTAAGTTTACCGAATATATTGATACTCTTATCAACAAAATAAGTAATTTTACCGAATATATTATGTTTAACCGGTCACCTTTTTAACCGGTTACGCCGTATATTAACCGCCTTACCGCAAAATATATATGGATACACTTTAACATCTTGCATAAATAACTAGAGACCCCAAGCCTTAGAAAAGAAAAGGGAAAAAAAACCCTTGGCAAGTCTTCGTGGTTCGTCCTCTTCGAACCCTAAAAAAGTAAGATTTAATTGCTTTCATTGCCTGCTCCTGAAATCTCTTCAACTTCATACGGTTTACGGGGTCTACCCTTCCACTCACTTCACCCTCTTTCAATTTCAATCCACTTCGCTCTGGCTCTGGTCAATGTCTCACCTTTCCTTTCTCTTTTTTAATTCTTTTAATTTTGCGCGGTTTCTGTTTTTAGTTTGAATTTATTTATTTATTCGTAGGTTTTCTTTTACTTGCATTGAAGCGTGAAGGATTGAATTTACTGGACGAAGGCAAAAGAGCTTGAATTTCTTGTGCTCTTCTTTTTCTCCTGATCTGAAAAAAAGTTCCTCAGCGACTTTGCGCCGATCAATGGTTGAGGTGTTCTTGGTTTCTTTTTATGATTTTGTTTTTTAATTAATTTTTAATGATAAATAATGATCGGTTTCCCCTAATTATTTCTTTCTTTTTTAGAATTAGTAATTTGTTCGGACACTGTCCTTTATGTTTATTTTCAATTTTCTTAGAAAACTATGAACAAGTTAATTTAAGTTTGTCAATTTGGCCATCCTTACGTGTAGAATATGTGAAAAATGAAGATGCATGGGTAAAGGTTCTTCCCTCTAGTAGTTGGAGCGAATTTAGTAGCAAAACTAGAGATGACTGACTAACTAAACCTTCTATAATTTGAAAATTTGTGGAGCTGAGGTCTGAGCTAATCTTAGTTTTTCAGTCAATGAAAAAGTCGTGGCTTCTCTTGGAAACTTTTGTTACAATCAATATGGAATTTAGCATTTTTTTTAAGTTAAGTGTGCTATTAGTTAGCTTATATCAGAAATTAATACGAAGGTCTTCTCATAAAATTTAATATGGAATTCTGAGGCTCTTGCTGCTTTGCTATGCTTATCCTGAATGTTAATCCAGTTTAGCAACCATTTTGTTTTTCGTTCCGAAACGAAAGGGTATCTGGTTACCATGTAAGAAACATGATGACAAAGAAATTACTTGCTACGTCGGGAAGCCATATATTTGATGTGAAAGTAGTCTATAGAACTTTAAAGTTGTAAGGTGATAGTTTTGCGCACATGAAGAGCAAATTGGAAAACAAAGTGTACTCATTATAGGCTTGCATGTGGCTTTAGCATGAAATTGGGGAAGTTGGTGTTTCTACACCATATTCAAGTCTGTGTTTAAGTTATCAAACATCTGCTTGAATCTATGTTAACCTTGACAGATGTTTTTACTTGATTTTCATGGAAAATTTCCTTGACTTTGGCTCGAAAATTGCAGTTGATAATGATACATGTTTCATGAACCATTAACTCATGGATGCTGAAGGCAAGAAATTTGGAGGAGGTACTATGTATAGAATGTTGGTTTATTTATTGTATTTTTGAAGTTCTCAATTCATTTGTTTGGTTGAGATAGGCTTTGATCTTCTATTAGGTTTTTGTATATTATAGCTTTCTCCGCTGGTGTACCATTCATATCTTGATGATTGTATTTATTTTGCTTCTAAGTTTAACTGGAAACCAAAGAAAAGGAATTAAAAATCTTGAGTGTTATGGTTGATCATATCTGACCATGTTGACCTCTACTTTTGTAGGTTAAAACTAACTTCTGTGGTGCTAACAACTAATTGTGCATGTCTCAGCCATATTGTTTTATTTTGTGCAGAAGTAGAAATAAGAAATACTATTTATACTGTAGAATGTAGATGCTGCAGCTTTTAATGCTAGCCCTTGATATACACAATTCAAACTCATTAAGACATGACATGCTGCTTGTTACATTGCCACTTGATAAATAAATAAAAAAGAAACCAATAAATATAATAAAACAGTAAGCATGAAGAACAACATGCTAAGATAAGTAATTTAACTAAAATCTAGAATGCTCCATTATCATATTGGCTTGTTCTCTCTCATTCTTTAAAGACTTAATGAATAGTTACAAGATGTCATAAAATGAGCATTTCTTCCAAAATTTTGATTGCCCAAATGGATTGTTGTTACTTTTGACAGTTGTTTCTCTCATCATCTCTTACTAAAGACATCCACTTTTCTTTCATTTTGAAAATTCCTAAATGTAAGCAAAAGTCTTCCTGCCAGCTTTATTGATCTCATTTTAGTTAATGAAACTAAGTGAATGAATGATTAATAATTCTTTTTACTTCATTTGTAATTTAGATGATTTTTTCTGTAATGACAATAATCTGGTGCTGTTTGCAAGCCTGCTCTAAAAAAATAAACAGTTTTTAATGAGTATTTTGTATTTATCCTTCGATATTTTAAATTCAAATAATGTTTTAAAACATGAAAAAAGGGTCAAAACCTTGACCAAGAGTTGTAATAAATAACCTTTGCACTGCATTGAGCATCTATATGAGACATAAAAGGATTTTGAGAGCATGCATTTGTTTTATTTAGCTTAGGCCTTAATTTTGTTTCTCCCATGGTCCATCCTTTTTCTTCCTTAGTTCATTTTCCTTTTCATCATGTGCATATTTGTGGCTCAGACACTGCTTCATAGTACGACAGTTCTTCTGTAAGATAAACTGATGTTAAGTTTTAATACCAAATACCAATAAGTTTCTGGACTTTATTTCCCCCCATAAAAGATAATGCTTTGGATTAGTCGGTGTCATTTTGGTTTGGCACTGTTATGCTGTAATATATAATGCATCAGTCTAAAGTATTTGAGCTCCATGCATATAGTTGTTTTGTTTGGTATATTTCTTCATAAACCATCTGTTATATGTATATATAAGCTTTAAAACAATAGCCATGGAAGAATCCAAAGGGTTTTTAAATAAATAAATAAACCATTTTATTTATATAAATTAATCATCAGATTACCTAATATCAGCATAACACCATCCACTCTATTTCTTTCTAGCTAAGTTACTCGAATTATGCAAAAGTCAGACACAATGCATGTTGAAAATGCGTGTAACTCACTGAAAATCCGTAGACTACCTGACACCAATTCTGGTTCTAAATAGCATCTGAACTTTTAGAATCTGTTGATCATGTAAATTTATTTTGGTGTTGCATTTTATATGATTCTTTTCAACTGACAAGAATCTGTTTATACAAATAGGACCAAGGGAACTTAGTGGTGCTGTTGATCTTATAACCCACTATAAGTTGTTGCCTCACCGTGACTTTTTCTGCAAGAGACCTCTTCCTTTGTCCATTGCAGACACACATTATCTTTATAATGTGGTGGGAGACGCTGAAATTAGAAAAGGAGAAGGGATGCAGTTGGACCAGCTTATTCAGAATACATCCCATTACAGGGATACTAATGCACGCATGCTGCCTTTTGACCTTGATATTCTTAAGGAGGCTTTCCAGCTGAGAGAAACCACTCCAGTTGAATTGCCAGCAGTAAGAAATTTACTGCTTTGAGATTACCCTTATTAATGTTTCTTAGTCTGAATGGCGGTCCTAGTCATGTATGCATTGTTTAGTAAATCAGTAATATATAATGGTACTACTATGTTTACTATTCTTATTGGTATTTTTTCCCTTAACTTCAGTTGGAGTTCTTAACATCTGTTTATTTTGTAGAGTGAAAAAGGGATTCCTACTATTGCCGGGAAATCAAAGAGTGAGGCCAAAGATAAAGAGAAGAAGCATAAAAAGCACAAAGACAGAGATAAGGAGAAGGATAAGGATCATAAGAAGCACAAGCACCGTCATAAAGATAAAAATCGAAGTAAAGATAAAGACAAGGAAAAAAAGAAGGATAGAAGTGAGCATCACGATTCTGGTGCTGATCACTTAAAAAGGCACCATGAGAAGGTTGGGTGTTTGTTGCCTCTTGTAGCTATTGTTTGATTACTTGTTTGTCCCCAAGTATACTGGACATTGAAGTCATGGCACAAAGATATTAAAAGCTATTTATATGCCCTTTGTACAAGAATGGCATTATTTCTTTTAGACTAAAAATAAGCAATTTTGCTGATTTACTGTTGTCTGTTTTGATGGATGAGTTTTTAATAAAACTAGCCCCCTTTAGTTTTAAATGTAATTCCAAATAAAATTATTTGTAATTCATATACTTTCAGAAAAGGAAGCGTGATGGAGACGAAGATGGTGACATTCAGAGACACAAAAAAGTAAGGTAACAGGTAAGTCATATGAGTTGTTTTGTTCGGTTATGTCGGATTATGTTTTATATTCATGATAGGTCGATCCTTCTTTCAGGAGCGGTCTAACCAGTTCTTTTTCTGTTTGCAGCAAAGAAACTCAAAAATTGATGAAGTTGGTGCAATTAAAGTAGTAGGCTGAAATTGTGGCAGTGGCATTTTATAGTTCATTTTGTTGGCTCAGAAGGCGCTTAGTGCTGTCTATATTTCTTGAGGTGAATGCCCATATTTTCTGTTCTATTTAATTCTCATTGTCTTCTTGTTTGTGAAAATAATATCCAGTTAATCCACTGATAAACAATTATTGAAATACAAAAGTTTACTCTCTCTCTCTCCCTCTCTCTCTCTCTATATATATATATATGAAAAAACTTTGATGCATAGGCCGTATAAACTTTAGTTTACATGTGCCTTTTAGTTTTAGGGGTTAGGGTTTAAGTTTAGGGGTTTAGGTTGTAGAGTTTACAATTTAAGGTTAGTATTTAGAATTTAGGGTATATGGTTTAAAGTTTAGGGTTTTTCTCACTCATAGATTGATTTGCACAACCCATCAAAGTATGTTATACAAATATAAAATTTTAGAACTCTTAATTATGTTAAAACTTCAATTCACTGGTTATATATAATTATAAAAAAACAAAAAAAATATAGATTTAGTTAAAAATATAAAAATATTGCATAAAATACAATTCAATTTGAATATAGGCTTTTTGTCAACCCTAAAATAATTATTTAGTTCAGTGATTAAGCGTTAACTACAATTCAACGGATGCGCCATCGCCCTATTCTTATTTCTTTTAATTTCCTCCATACAATTCAACTTACACATAAAATGTTTTCAATCTTTAATTAAATATTAACCTTGGATTAATGGTTTATGTGTGTCTTACCACCTTTAAGGCCTTGAAAGTAGAATCAATTCGTTTCATCCCCATTTTTTGTTCTTTTATTTTATCGTCTTACCAAATGATTAATTTTTTTGAATTATTTCTAATTAAAGTAAGAAAATTAATAGAACATTTAAGTATTGAGAGCTAAATGTGTTATTATATAAATTTGTTTAATTGTCACTTTAGTAATTTTGTTCATTGTTAATGACAATTTTTAGTTCAATGGTCAAAATAGAATTGAACCAATAACTTAATTTTTTTGAATATGCTGATGTGATTACGAGGTAATATTTGTTCAATTTTTTAGCCTTTTTAATAATGTGCACACACCGTACATAAATGGTGGTTAAACTCAGGCCAACTGAATTAATGAAATATATCATCATTTACCAATGGAATTACTCTTATAAGTTCACCAATAATTTAATGGATTAATATCCTATACACTAGCGGTGAAAATTTTTTATTTCCACAAGCGTCTCAATTATAGGGTTTAGGGTTAGGGCTTAGGGTTTAGAGTTTAGGGGTTTTAATGTAAATGTTTAGAATTTATGGTTCATGTTTAGAATTTAGAATTTAGGGTTTAGAGTTTAGGGGTTTTAATGTAAATGTTTAGAATTTATGGTTCATGTTTAGAATTTAGAATTTAGGGTTAGAATTTAGGGTTTAGGGTTAGTGTTTAGTTTTAGGGTAATATGTGTAGGGATTTAGGTTTTAACCTATAAACCCTAAAATTTAACACTAAACCCAAAATTTTATCAACAATCCCTAAATTCAAAACTACTACACTTATACCCCTAAAATTTAAACCCTAAACGAAGTCTCTAACCCCTAAAATTAAGACGTTTGTGTAAAAAAATTTCTACAAACGCTTGTGTATAGAACAATTACCCTAACTTTTTTTTTTTGACAAAACAATTACCCTAACTTAATTACCTTGGAGGTAGTTTTCTTTTATTCGGTCATGCTTATAAAGTAACAAAGGTTCCAAGAATTCTAAATGGTCCATAGTGTCGTTAGGAACCTATCAAAGTCCTTTGGTTGGAGCATTTTACATGCTTATTCGATCTGTTCAATCTCACTCATCACTGGTTCACGAATAAGTTCAGTTGGAAAACCTGTTAGAACCAAAAACATATTTATACGATTATAAACCCAAAATTTATGCATGTCAAATCATAAAAAACAAATATTAGATTTGCGGAAGTATACATGAATCCATTAATGAAGATTTTTTTAGAGGGTTTGATCTTTCAAGAAAATAAGTTACCACTTGCCATACAACTCTCTGACGAGCAAAGAGAGATATACAAATTAACTTATATTTTGGGGACCACTGTCATTTATATAAATCAAATATTAAAACAATTTATTAATATTTATAATTTTACTCCTCATTAAATTATAAATTAACTTACGGTATCTATACTTTTAATTCCACAACAATTTAATACTTATAATACGTGTAACATAATTGATGACTTAATTTTATGTTATACTTGAATTATGCACGTGTTATTGATAATGGTGTTGAGGATGAGATGCATGATGTTAAATGATCGTAAAATTGTGAGATATTGTTAAGATAAGATTGGTTTTAGTTGGTCAATATTTTATATGGTTTAGTATGCCTTGACCTAATTCACTTGACATATTACTTGAGAGTGTTCATGTAGACACTATTGAGCTTTAATTAGCTCAACGTTCATTTTCCATCCGTTTGCATCTACTAGAGTGTAGAGATCATGGGCGGAGATATCATGATAAAATCATGTCTCATTTTAGTGTTATTTTTTATATTTTAACACTAAAAAACATTAAAAATTAAAATTCAAGTTCTAATTTTAAATTTTAAATTTTAGTTTTTGTTACAAAATGATCACTGAAGCGTTGAGTGGCATGACAGTTATGTAAATTTGTATAACAATACATTTAATCCTCCATATTTACACATTCAATCAATTTATACATCAATAATGAGGTTTAAATTAAGACTAAATTGATTGAATGTGTAAATATGAAAGATTAAATGTATTATTATTCAAATTTTTATGACCGACGCCACTCACTTAACGACGTTTAACGGCTCAATGACCATTTTATAACAAAAACTAAAGTCTAATGTTCATTATGTAACTTTTGAAAATTTTGTTATCATTTTATATATTTTAAGGATAGTTTAGTGATCATTTACTTACTTTACCCAAATTTTAATTAGGACATGCATAAAAATCTTATATAAATGCTTTAACATACGTTACAAATGGAATGATGTATGTTGTGTACTAAATGAATGCCTTAATTAACATGGTAATTATGTATGATGAGTTTAATATCGCTTCAATGACTAATGTTATGCCACAAACCTAATTGGAATTCTAAATCAGATTTGGGGCCACTCATTTAACATTTAAAATTTATTTTAAAATTAGATTTATTTCACGAATAAGTATTTAAAGTATATCAAAATTTTTATTTAGATGTCTAAAGTATTTTTTCATTAAAGTAAGTACTTAAAGTATATTCTGTTTGCATCTAGATAACTTTAAAAAATTCATCAAAATAAGTAATTAAAGTATATTTTTGGTCAAAATAAGTATTTAAGCTATTTTTCAAATGTCACATGTTAACTTTTAAGAACTTAGATAAAAAAATATATTAGATACTTATTTTAACCAAAAAATAGTTTAGATACTTAAATAAGGTATAAACCTTAAAATTATAATAAATAAAATTTTAATCGAGCTATTTGTCTACAATTATTCAGTCCTCTAAAATAACTTAGAGAATTCAAATAACAAAAAGACAATTAAACTTGAAATATAAGGATTTAATTTATTTTTTATAAATATACTAATTGGATTACATAATAGTATTTGTTCATATTTTGTTCTTTAACCTTTTGAGAACGCACACACAACTTATACGCACATGCACTTAAATTTGGGCCTCCTAAGATGAATATTTCTTCAGATATAATTTATTGGTAATCTTCATCGAAAGTTCCTTTTGTTTGGAGTGTGTCCTATTTTGGTCATATAATTTGAAAAAAGATTATAATGACCACTTATATTTTTGATATTTATCGTTTTAGTCCCTCGACCGTTAATAAAAAAATTAATCTTAATTTTGATTCCTAAACTTTTGAGAGTTTATTTTTTCACCCATTTCAAAAAAAAAAAATCTATTGTCCACACCAGTTCCTCTATGATCTCCCAGCAGTGTTTATGAACCAAACTAGTAAAAAAAATGGCCTCGAGCTTTGAAGCACAATCTCAGTTGTCCACTGCTATAAATAAAAGGGCTTAACCTCCATCCATGGAATATGAATATTATTTTCCATATCGAAATCGAATCCAATTTGCAGGGTGATGAATCTCAACACTGTTGGGCTGAGCTCTGAGGAATAAAGATTTAATGTATCTGAAGGAAAGCTGCCCGGCCGATGTTCTTACTGAACTGCTGCAATATGTTGTGAGGATCGGGGAGCATTTTGTTATTGCTTGTGGATATCCAAGAAAATAAACATTGTTAGATGGTTCTGATGTTAACGGCTGATGGGTAAAATTTGAGTTAGAAGAGAAGAGTTTTTTGTTTGAAAGGTAAAAAAAAATTAACTTTTAAAAGTTTACCAGTTAAACTTGTTTTTTTTAATTAACGAAGATTAACGGTGAGTGTCCAAAATGATAAATATAAAAAATATTCATTATATTTTATTTTGGTAATTGAGTGAACAAAATAAAACCTGCCCAAAAAAAACCTAAAAAACTTCCGGTGTAGATTATCCTTAGTTTATTTTAGAAAACAAAATGTAAATGACACAAATGTGTTAGTGATAATGGTACAAATGTCCTCGTACTTTGTCAAATTTGTCAATGTGGTGCTTAAAGTTTACAAACGTTCAATGCGCCTTCTATATTTTGCTTCTGTGTTCTAAAATATCCCTTGAAATTAACGATGCTAAGTGCTAATGTGGCAGGAACACATAGCACTCTCATATATTACCATGTATTTTTTTGCCAACAAAAAAGGAAGCGACAAAGTTACAATTTCAACTTTTTGATAAAAAAATACAAAGGCATAGTTAAAATTTTACCATTTTTCTATTCGTTTTTATCCTCTTTCCTCTTCTTCTCCTTCCCCTTCTTTACCCCTAGCGAAACTTTAACAGCGGCAGCCTAATACCACCGCGGACAGCGGTTGACTCCGACAACGAACACGTTACACCATCAAACATACTCGAAAAAAAATTGAAGGGTACAGTTAAATAAAACATCTCCTAATTGTATGACAATTTCTCAAACCAACAAAGCTTAATTCCAATATTAGTACATCTGTCAATCTGGAAATACAAAACAAAAGCATTCATTACCTCTAAAATATTATTGCTTTGAAATCAATAATAAACTCAATTCAAATTATTCAAACATAAAATCAAGTTAAACAAAGAATTTGTTAATTATTATTACAGTTTGTATATAATTATGGATTTATAATGCATCATTGATACAGTTCGTAAAGAATTAAACTATAAGTCAACCAGTTCTCATGTAGAAAGCAATCGACAATCACAAGAACTACTACCCATAATGTAATGGACACTCCATTTACCTCAGACTTGAAAAATAATAATATCCCCATAACAATTAATTTTCAGATCGACTATGATTATCTGGAGAGAAACTAAAGTGGTCGGATCGTACCTGCAGTACACCATCAGAGCCTCCATCAATGCTATGTCTTTACCTGTGTATACTTGCTTCGCTAGGCTGCACTTCAGTTTGGTGGCGTTTGTTGATCGAACTGTGGGTCAGTTCTATTGGTTTAAGTTTAATTTGGTCAAATTATGCTCCTCTTCAACCATTAACTGCCTATCATGTTGGACCATTAAATCATTCTCATGACTCATGTTATACATTCCAGTTCCAGAAAGCCCTATAGGATCATTCGTAGTAGCAAAAGCTTCAACATTCTTTGCCTGGATATAATGTTTACCAGAGAAGTAAGACTCCTTCTCTGCAAATGATTGATCATCATTTTTATCTTTGGTGTGACTTCTTTTTTGTGGATCAGGAACACTGGCAAGCCCAATTCCCTTTTCATTGTCACTAGGATAATCGATTTCGTGAGCCGTAAACCAGGTTTCACCTTCGATGGGTTGCCTCATTTAACCAACATCATCATCATATTCATCAGAATTCTAATACTCATTCACATAATCAACAAATTCACTCAATCCATCACCAATAGAAGTAAAATTAAAAAACAGAACATCTTTTGCAAGCCCTTACTCACAGAAGATGCATCTGATCTGGTTTCTGGTTTTACTATTATTGGTGATGGATTGAGTGAATATGTTGATTATGCGAAAGAGTATTGAGACTCTGATGAATATGATAATGATGTTGGTTACATGAGACAATCTATCGAGAATGAAACCTAATTTTTGGCTCATGAAATTGATTATCCTAGTAACAATGAGAAAGGAACTGGGCTTGCCGGTATTCCTAATCCACAAGAAAGGAATCAAATCAAAGATGAAGATGATGATCAATCATTTGCAGAGAAAGAGTCTTACTTCTCTGGTAAACATTATATCCAGGCAAAGAATGTTGAAGCTTTTGCTATTACGGATGATCCTATAGGGCTGTTTGAAACTGGAATGTATACCATGAGTCATGAAAATGATTTAATGGTCCAATATGATGGGCAGTTAATGGATGAAGAGCCTAATTTGACCCAATTGAACTTAAACCAACAGAACTAACCAATTTTGAATCAAATCAATCAGGTCGACTAAGAGCTAAATCGATTGATTGATTACGAAATTGATCACTTAGATTCTTTAATCAATCTAACCACCCCCGACAGTTATTTTCTTTCCTAAAATACCAATTAATATTTCCTAAAGGCGTGAATGGAAAAATAGCAGAGAGAGTTCGAGTGAAAGGCAATCACAGGAAAGACAAGAAACAATTAGCCAGTTCGTCCCTAATAAAGTACCAATTAACTGAAAGAACAATCCCCATAACCAGATTATCTGCTGGCAAAAAGGCTACTTTGTCATCCCTAATAAACATAAGCAAGAAAAGAATCAGGTTTTTTTGAAGTAAATATAGCAGCACAACAAAAGCAAAGACGGCAAAACAAGCCCAAAATCCGAATTCTTAGTTTACTCGGTCAGCCTATTCCCCATCCTTAGTAACATTATCAACTCCTGCATCTTACTCATCGTCTTCATCAGAATCATTTTCAACTCCGGAAGCTGAATTGAGAGCTTTCAACCTATCAATTAACTTGGCCTTCCTTTCCTCATAAGACAGCTTCTTCAGATTGTACCTCTTGTGCTCCTTGGGAGGTTGCTTCTCAGATTTCTTTGCTGCTGGATCTGCACGAATTGCAGCATGAACCTTTTTGTACACTCCCTCCAAGCTGTCAGCCTCAATACCTCTCTTTATGTACTCACTGAAGTGAGACTGATACTTCTCTGGCTCATCTTCCATCAAAGTCTGTTAACTAGACAAAGTTAGAGACTTGCACACGCATATTAAACACAACTGTGTCTGAAATAACACCTAGTAACCTCATCTTTCTGAACGATCAACCCCCAACGCGGAGAGAACTTTAACACCATTATTACTTTCTTCTAACAACTTAAAACTCTTAAATCTTACCCTCATATATGAAGAAACATGGCCACCATAAATGTATTTGCGGTGAACTTCAGGATCAAGTTGCTTACTGTCCTTGTTAAATCCAGCAAACCTCTTCTCACTGTGGGGAATATCTATCCCTCCATCCAAAGCTCCCTACAAGAAAATGAAAAGAATAACTATATGGCAAAACTGAATAGAGAGAGTATAGGTGGAAATTCTGAAAGCTAAATTATAAGACAGGCTTTTCTTCAGTGAAACATGCATGGCAAACATTATAGATTTTAAAGGAAAAACTAAAATAATCCTTGCAGCACTTATATAGCTCAACTACACAAAAATATTCTTTTGAGTACCAGAAATCAACAGCCTAACCTCCAGAAAAGACCATACTTATACAAAAATAACTAGAGTAAATACCAATGAATAAAGTTTGACCAAGAGACATGTACATCATATAGAAAGGGATTCCAATATACCTTGAGAAGGCCAAAAACACGATTACCAGTGGTTGTTTTAACAAGACCGACATCAAGGAGAGCACGGAAAGGCCTCCTGCTCTCCCCTGGTTCTACGCTGAAGTCCTCCCCAGTTGCCTGTAATAAAGTTCCTAACATAATTTCAGCATGCTTATTATCCATCAGAAACAAAACCAAAACATATCTCCACCCTCCAGCCACCATGACATACCTCAACATTGCCCTCATATTCGGCATCCATCTCCAGCTGCTTCAGTGTTCGGCGAGCCAAAAGGAGTCCAACACAATAAGCTGTGTTTCAAGCATCACTGAATAAGATACCATCCTCAACAACGATAAAAAGATCATCTTAATGTCTAGAAAAGCAAATCACACCTGCTGCATAATTTGTAAGGCCAACTTCAAGTCCATAGCGAGGAAGCTCGTGTGAGTAAGCCGCTGCAAGAACTATATCACCCGAAATACTAGCATGTATGATTTGGGCAGTTATATCCTTGTTGGTCTAGTAAATGTATTAAGGTTAAAATATTAACTAGGAGCCAAAAACAAGTATAAAAAACTGCATAATGAATTAAAGAAGAATCAAGGTTTTTCAGCACATTTAGTAGCCTAAGAAAATTGTATAACATATCTTAACAGTACTCAAGAAACCAACAGACCAGACAAAGTATTCACTACAAATAGCATAAAGAATTGGTGCTTGCGACCAATGTTGCAAACCAAATGATAATAAGGGGGAAAAACATCATTCATAAATTAGGATACAAATCGCGCAACCAAGCGATATTTTGGGGTGTTGTATTTGTTCTTGTCCTGATTGATGAGACGGTTCCTTGCCCGATAGTCCGTCTTGCCCTCTACAACATGTAATCAATTATTACAACAACAAAAGCAAGTAGTACATCTGCATAGCACTATTCTGAAAAGGCATAATCATAATACCTCGCCTTCTCTTGAACTTAACTTGAAATCTCTTGAAATAAGCATTACTCTTTTGAGCTTTAACGAAAGGCTGTACCAAAAGAAGAAACCCAGACAGAATATATGATAAACATCTCAAAAAGCAATAAGACCTATAAAACTTCCATGCTTTTCACATTCAAATACATTTTACATTATATTGAAGCTTACTACCATTAAGGTTTTCAAGTTTAAACAAAGAAATAATTAATTGTAATCTAAGGCAATGTTTTCTTCCACAAGCACATGTTTTAATCTATTTTCCCGTGCGAAAAAAGAAATAGTAAAACATTACCTAAATGTTTAACTTCCCGCTAAGACTCAGGTCAGCTTATTATTCCTTATCAATCAATTAGAAGGAAATGAACAAAAAGTAGAGAAATTGCAAATTAAACATGAAATTAGCTTAAAACTAATAAAACCTTCGAGATTTCAGCGAAAAACCAGACACTGCTTTAAATACACTTGAATCTATTGCAGGAAACACAAAAGAACAGATTTTATAACTGATTCGATTACAAAACTGTGGCAAATGTCTGACATTATAAACTGAAGATAAAAACTATACACAATGAGATATAATACAGATACGCGGAAGCTAAATTATCATAAAAATAAGAGTAAACTAGAAAAATAAATATTAAATTGAATCCTGAGTGTGAAGAGAAAGAGTGTTACCATGGCTTTGAACTCGGGGGTTTGCAGGCAGCCTGGTTCAGTGGCCGAATCAAGAGAAAAGTGCTGAAATACAAAAACCCTAGTGAGAGATTCTTATAGTACGAAATCAACGGTGACGATTGATTTTCATTACATGGTTAGGCATTTTATATTTGGGTAAACTACAAGAATGACCAATTTAACTATGAGTGATTTTAATTCGACCACTATACTAGGAACTTTGTCAATTAAACCATTTAACTATTTAAATTATATGAATTAAGCCATGTGTCGTTAATAATTAATGGAAAAGGTGACGTGACAGGTAAAAGAATTTTGAAATAATTATACATTTGGTCTTTATTATTATCTGATTGTAAAATTTCACTCAAATTTTAAATTATTTAATTCATTAGTTTTTCACAAAATTAAATGGTGCATGTAAATGGTACATAGAAACTTCAATTATTTAGTTAAATGCATTTGTTGGTTAAAGTTTTACATCATTAATAAATGTCCTTCCCAAACCAATTTTAGTTGGTTAAATTATTTGGTCCTTTCTTTTCATAGTCCACCATTAGCTAATGAATCTAACTCGAAAATTTGAAGCATATGTAAAATATGTAGTAAACATATATGACTCTCATATAGCTAAATCAACCGGCTTCGGCTTATAGAGAAAAAATGGGCAACAAAATAGAGAGTCAAAGCATTCCAAAATACCCCAAATCCAGATCCAAAATGGGATTTGATGCTCATAATTGTGCATAAAAAATTAGATTAAATAATAATAAGAAAATAATAAATGAAACATTGTAAGAACCATCAAGTTGGATTTGGCTAAGTCTTTGAATTTCTTCCCTGACTCTCTTTGCCTCATCTTTTATACATTCTATTTTTTTTTTGATAAATTTTAATTTTAATTCTAAAAAAGAAGGAGAATAGGTGCTCCTACTGATACATGATACATATACTAATACAGATACGAAAGTGAGGACAGAAAATAATTATTCTTAAAATTACAGGGTGTAATCACTAATTTTGTCCGGACATCGGACCCCTTTAAGTTTGTGTTGTTAATGGGCTTATATTGGGCTGTTACGAAATATAAAAAAGAAAAAAAAAGAAAAAAGAAAAAAGAATATATATATATATATATATATATATATATATTATTATCTTACTATTAGGAGTGTTATTAGATATAAGTATAATTAAATAATAATGCTTAAATGTGTATATGTTTTTGATTGCCTTTTAGGATTATTATTATTAGTAGCATTACTATTTTATATTTCAAAACACAAAAAAAACTAAACATTAATATAATATTTTATTAATATTATCTTATCCTTATTATTTATCTGTCATTACACATTTGTATATTATTATTGTTATTAGTAATTATTATTATTATACGTTATTATTACTGTTATTGATGATATCATTAATATTAAGTAAGAATTAATAAAAACCCATTCTGATTAAAAAATAAGAGTCCATCATACAAAAAATACAAGCCCAAGAATAATAAATATCTATATATATCATGTGGCCCGGTAAGCCCACAAAATATATAGCCCAACCGAACTAAAAAAAAAAACCTAACAGCTTTCTTCTGCAGCCGCCGCACGCCCAACACCGTTGGATCTGGCCGCGATCCAACGGTCCAAATTCATCCCGCAAAGAAACCCTAGGAGGAAGCCCTTATGTTCTTGCAGCCGCACATCGTCAACTGTTGGATCTGGCCGCGATCCAACGGTCCAGATCTCCCCAGACCAGAAACCCTAGGGACGGAACCCTAGCTGCCCATATCTCATCCGCGCCACACAACATTGACCATTAGATCGAGCCGATCTAACAATCCCAGGTGAAGGACGGTAAAGCTTCCGGATCTCCCACGCCGTCTGCCGCGACAGACCAGTGTCCCTCCCCGTTTCGGCCAAGACGAACAGAGAACAGCAAAAAATAAAGATGTCAGATACCCGAAAATGGCAAAAGAAAAAACAACAATAAATTATATACCGAAGTCAACTAGACAGGCTTCAAAAATCAGAAAAAGAGGATTTCTATTTTCATGTAACCTTTCGGTTATATAGGAAACCGAAAACAACAAAGAAAAAAAAGCATCGTGAGATTGAAAAAAAAAATCAATCAGTGAGTTTGTAAACAAAAAAAAACCCATTGTATTCGGAATTTTACAGAGAGGAATCAAATAAAAAATACCTTCTAAGGTATCTTTTTCTCATCTTTCAATCCTTTTTCAGCTTCACGTTTTGCATGCAACAAAAAACAAAAAAATAAGAGAAGTTTTTTCTTACCTTTCGAAGAAAACATTCCCCCTCTGATTTTCGAGTTGTGCCGGCAACAAGCCCCTGGCTTACGTCCCGGAAGCCGTCGGGTGAGCCGTCGGGGTCCCCACGTGATTTCTTTTTAAGTTTTCGAACCTTTGTTTCCAGAAACAGTTGGGTTTTCTCTGTTTTAGGGTTTCAAAAAGGGTTACAGGTTTTCAAAGAAAAACAAAACGTTTCATTTGGGTTCCGATTTCGGGCTTCGAACAAAAAGAGGTTTCAAGAGAAAAAAAGGGTTTTTTTTAAAGACTCCGGCGCCGGCAACGGCGATCGGAGTAGGTTACGGCGCTGGATTTTACAGAGAAAGAAAGGGACGAGGGTTTCAGATCTGTTCAAAGGGGGGAGAAAAGCTTTTTTGGTCTGAGTTCAAAATGGCAAAAAAAGGGGCATAAGATGTTTTTAGGGCTTTTTATAAAGTTTTAATCTCTTAAAAAGGGTTTAATTTTTCTTTAGTCCTCCCGCGTTTTTACATTATCTTTCAGGCCATTCCGTTTTTTGAAATCAAGCATAGGGTCCCTCGATGTTTTTGAAAGTTTTTAATCTTGTCATTGTTTGGTTAAATCAGTTTTCGAGTGGGAGATTCCCACTTTGGTCCCTGCCGTTCAATGCATTTTCTAATCTCCCCCTAAGTTTGTTCTCATAACTTCAAATGGGATAAATCCCTTTCCAGTCTTCAAACCTTCAGTTTCTATTTGATTTAGCCCATTTATCAATGGAAAGTCGCTTAGCCTCATTAATTCGTGCACGTTTAGATTCCTTTTTTTTTATCCATATCTTCATACTGATGTTCGGCATGCTTGTGATGTGTTTGTACTGGTATTTTTTTTTATGTGGATGCAATGCAGGGCTTACACGATTAAATGTGCGTTATAATTTTTATATCAAGCGCACGTCATATATGTAATACTCGCATGGCTATATGTAAATGTATTTCATATGTGATTCTCATATAGTTTATTTCATGTTTCGTGGTTTTATGAGTGCGTACATCTACATACTTGTCTCGTGCGTTTCATGTTTCTTAAAACCGTGTAGTTTACATGGCATCTTGAATTCGTACGCTTACCTTGTTTTTTTGGTGTCACTTTTTTGTATCATAACGTGCCTTTTTGTTTAATCATGCAATTTATTTGTTTCGCTTTCCTTTTTAAAGTTGCATACGAATCTAAATTGCAATGCGGATGTCTTTTTATTCGGGAACGAACGAGGCCAGTACCAGTCGTAGTGGTGGTGGTTCGGGTGTTCCTTCTCGAATATTAAGACTTTTAAAATTTACTCACCCGTATAACCAAATTTCGATACGAAAGGTCACTTTAATTCGCAAAATTTAATATTAATTAAGCGGTAATGTTTTTGGTACCGGTTTTCGGGCACGACGGGGGTGCTCATCCTTCCTCGCGTGTAACCGACTCCCGAACCCATTTTCGAAAGAAAAATCTCTGGTTTTATTTCGGTGTCCGGTCTACCATTTTAAAGGGCCGGTGGCGACTCCTCCTTTTTACAAATTCGACTAAATTTTCGAAAACCAAATTAAAACCTGGTTCGTCCGAGCGACATCCGAGGCACAATATATTTTTGAAATTTTTTTAGTCGCAACAGATGGCGACTCCACTGGGGAAAAATTTTTGTTTTCAAAAACAAAAAGAGAGTCAAGCCAAAAAAAACTTTACCGCTCAATTAATATTGGAAGTTGCGAATTAAAGTGGCTGAGTCGATCGATATTTGTTTATAAGTGCGAGTTTATTTTAAACGCATTTAAAATTGACATTTAAACTCGTTCTTTTAAGTGGGGGAAATGCTAGTGCTTTCGTGTGGATATTGTTCCTCCGTGTAGGCCTAGTAAGTACCTTCGGGGCTCGAATACCCTATATCTTCGTGAGAATATTGTTTCTCCGTGCAGATATAGCGAAAGGGTCCCCTCGAATTGAACTCGGTTGAGAGGAGCCTATAATGGGTGATGACCGGGGGCCTTGCTACCTTTAGAAGGGGACATCAAGGACAGTTCGAGTACCTCCTAGAACTAAAACTGCATGTAGATAACTAGATTGCCCACCCTTTTTAAAGCCATGCGGACAACCTAGGTTTATTAGACGGGATAAGTAGGGTTGTTTGCTTTCATGCTTACCTTTTTCTTATCATGTTTATCCGACACTAACGATTTTTCTTATGATCTTTTTGCATTTGTTCTCGCATGCATTTCATGGCATAAAGGTGTTGAGTCAAGGTGGTTTTACCCAATCAAGGGCTATCATTATGGACAAGAGGTTGCTAAAAAAGATGTTGTCAATTAGCAAGTCCGATATCGGTCAAAGTTGAATTAGAAAGGATAAGGGAACAGTTTTCCGAACGTACACACAATGTCAGATCTAGTACCCACCATTGAAGAAAGCACAACCCTTCTCCATCCCGAGGAAGTCAAGCGACATCGGATCTACTCCGAACATCCAAAGTCACGAAACTACCCGACCGAGTACAAAGAGGTGGCCGAAAAGAGCGTGACGACCGGAAAGAGCATGGATTAGGTCAATGGGTTGATTCAGCTTCGAGGAAATAACTTGTTTTATGGGACCTGATACCAGCGATTTTAGAGGGTCTTGAATTGCTAGAGAAGAAAGCAAGTCCGGCCCCAACATTTTTAGCCGAAGTTTCCATTTCCTTGAACATGATTAGGGGGCAAGAAGAGAACCCGTAGGACTTTTGCTATGACTATCTTCTAACGAGGATCCTCCTTTACGTTCAAATGAAAGTTGACCTAAGGGGAATCACCTATATGACCAACACCTTTGACTTGCATACATTCGTAGCATTTGTTTCATACATCATTTTGAAGCAACATTAAAATTGTCAGCCATGCACCCATTTCATGAGCATGCATTTGTTGATTCGAGCCCATAATACATCCATCATTAAAACTTTCTTAAGGTCTTTCATCGCATCATTGCTAATTTGGGGAAAACATTCACGTTAGAGAAAGAGAGAGAGAAAAGAGAGAAAAAATGGACAAAAGAACAGTTTCAGCCAATATAGCGTGGGAAGTATGAATGACCTAGTAGCAAGGATGGATAAGCTCAAACAGCTTCAAGAACATTTGTTTCAGAAACAAAAGGAGATAATACTGTATACGAGGAAGATAGATCATTTAAAAAAATCCAATTTCCATGATTGGTGAAAACTGATTGTACCCAGGGGAATGGTACAACTAGCCCGGAGCAAACGGCTATGGTAAAGGCATTTCAAATCCGTTAATCCATGTGCATTTGGGAAAAATGCAAGTCTCGATTTCAAGAAAAATGAATTGGAGACGTTACATCGCTTCATGAAAGAAGAAGCGATGTTTGGGCAAGTCCGACAGAAATGTTGGCACAACGTGCTTAAACGCGGTGAAGTTCAAGACAATGGATAATTCAAATGTCCATCGAAAAATCCATTTTTACGAATGGTCGAAGGGAGATAAATCCTTTGCAAAAATCCAATTCACATTATTGGTGAAAACTGATTGTACCCAGGGGAATGGTACAACTAGCCCGGAGCAAACGGCTACCGGTAAAGGCAAATCAAATCCGTTGATCCCTGTGCATTTGGGAAAAATGCAAAAGTGATAAGCTAAGCTGTTTTTAACGAAAATTTCATTTTGAAAATATTTTTTCATTTTTTGATTCTTTAAACATTTCATAAGCTTACTCTTGTATATACTTTTTGTAAGATTAACTTTAATTCAATTTTAAAAGAAATTTTTCTAAAAGACCGAATGTTGTGAGGACGCTAAATATGAAAACCCTATGCTCTACTTAGGCCAAGGGAGGAATGACAATGAGTGTTTAGGAATAATGGGCCACTCCCATTGAGTGAATTTCCCTCTCGGGCATTGTTGTTCAAGGTTCTTGAATGAAGTGATAACCCTAAAACTCCTACCACCTGAAGACCAATTTTGATATCCGTGTATGGGAGGACATTTGGCATTCCTTCAATTCCATTCACACAGAAAGAAAATAAAAAATACCCATTGTTGTCCCCGTTTGAGCCTATCAAAAAAAAATTTCTTCTGATTGAACCCAAACCAAGGATCACCCCTACACTGGGGGCAGAAAAAGACAGAAGTCTATGGACAAGTAAATGACATTGGATTCTGATTATGTATGAGAATGATGTCTTGTAAACTAAGGGGCATTAAAAGAGAAAAGATTCATTGGATACACTTTCAGTTTGAGCAGCAAAAACATCAAAAGGAAACAACGAAAGAAAAGTCGGTTCTCAAAGAGCTACCCAAATCAAGTCGAAAGATTACCGACATAAAAGTTAAAGAAATCAAGAGCAAAAGCACTAAAGTGAAATGTGCAGAAGGAGAAAAGCGAATAAAGAAAGGGGACAAGAGGATTCCCTATCCAAATGAATCTCTGCTTAGATGAGCCTCGAAAGATTGTTCACCTTTGATCAAAAGCCTGCACTAATACAATGCGAAGGTGCAAAAGGATCCGGAACTACATTTGATAAAAGGAAATGAACTCTAGGGTGAAAACCCCAACAAGAAGGGGCAGTCTAGAGCGATCCAAAGAAGTAAGAGAGGAAATAGCATTTCATCGGAGCATAATTGAGACTTCAGATTGGAAGAATTGATCCTTGGTTTCACCACCCTTAAACACTTGTTTGGGCCTATTTACCCTTTCTTTCATAGGCGTGAGCCTTAGCCTACATTACAAGCCATAAAAGACCATTTGGACCATACGCGGAAGGATGAATTTTTCTTCAGATCACATTCCTCCTATCAGGGTTAACCTTTCTTCAAGGATTGCCACACTTCTAACGCCTGATTGAGATCAGAAGAGAGGGAAGGATGGGGCATGGTGAGTTAGTGAGTTAAAGAGAGCCACCTTTAAATTGGGTAGAAATTAGGTATGGGAGTCGCTCCTCTTGGAAGCCTAATAGCCTAGAAAAGATTTCATATGTGCATCTTTGCAACATTCGGAAAATGTCACTCGGGTCAACCTTTTTCAAAGACCCCAAACTTGATTTTCACTTGACATGATTCTTTAAAATGTATATTTACATAATAAAATTATTTTTACTCAATCACTTCCATAAGTCTCCTACATAGGAATGAACAAGCGGATTGATCGTGGCCCGAGGTAAAGCCATCAGTACCCAGAGGGGCACCGGATTCAAGCATTGCTAATACCACCAATTGAAATATCAAGACCGTCTTTGGTGAAATGTTGAGCTATGAAGTCGACCTTCGCTAAGAAGTGTATAAATAGAACATGAGGGTAGAAATTTTGACTTTGAGAATCGGGGAACAGAAGTTACCCTTAGAGCCTAAGCATCTTGCCGAAGAGGATGTCTTGAGAACGACCACGCGCGTCGTGTTGAGGGCACACACCAAGATAAGACAGTAAGTGATCTGAAATCAACTCGACAAAAGGCGATGAAGACAGAAGTACGCCTAAGAAAAGAAGGAAGATAGAAAAGAAAAAGAAGAGAAGCCGAGACGAGGACCCTAAAGGCACTTTGGGGCAAATGAGCGAAATTCAGAATAGGCGCTCTTGACCATGAATTTTGAGGAACAAGGGCCAGAAATTGGTGGCATCTTTGGACAGAAGACACCAATTAAAGCAGTCCGACATTAACCAGAGGTCAGTTAGAAGGTACATAAGCCTAAAGCAAGTGGGGGCAATGAGAGTCTAATCAGTGTAAGTCCTCTCTTCAAGAAGAAGCGAAAAAGAGAGAAGTTGACTTCAAGATGAAAACTCAAATGAGTGCCCAAAAACAGAAAAACAAGAAGAAAGAGGACAAAGAAAAGAGAAGACACAGTGAAAACCCAAAAGACACTTTGGGGATTGAGGCGAAATTCAAGAGGAACGCTTTAGATCACAAACTCATGGCGAAGGAGGCAGAAACTCAAAGCCCAAGAATTTCGGAGCAAAGGAGGCAGATACTCAGAGCTCAGGGCAAAGGAGATAGAAACTCAAAGCCCAAGAACTTTAGAGCAAAGGAGAGAGATACTCAAAGCTCGAGACAAAGATATATGACATCTGCTCATCTATTCGGGCATTTGGAGAATAGAACCCGCCTATCCGTTCAGGCACTTGGAGAATGGAAATCTGCTCATCTATTCGAGCATTTGGAGAATAGAACCCGCCTATCCGTTCGGGCACTTGGAGAATGGAAATATGTCTATCTATTCAGGCAATCAAAAGTCAATAAAAAAAGGAAAAAAGAAAAGAAAGAAAAAAATTAGAAGAAAGAAAGAAAAAAAGAAAAAAAAGAAAAAAAAAGAAAAAAGAAAAAAAAAACAGAAGAAAGAAAGAAAAAAGAAAAACAAGAAAAAAGAACAAAAAAAAGAGAAGGGTTCAAAGTGAAAACCCGAGTGACACTTTGAGGCAAACAATTCCAAAAGTGGATAAGAAGAACAAGGGTCCAGTAGTACTCGAGAGGGGCATCATTGTCCATGGAGTAACAAGGGTTTTGTACATAAGAGTTTGAATCAGAATTGATGAAAGATAACACAAGGCTAGAAAAAGTGTAGATGAAGTTTCTAAATATGACGAAAGTCACTCGACTCGAATATTTGAACGAAGAACGATCGGCAGAAGTTTGGGGGCCAGTTTTGCCGAGACACGAGATTGATGAGTGGTTGTAGTCCCAAGATAACGACCACCGACCCTAGAAAATGATGACAAACTAAATCCATGCATCTTTTGCATTCTCGTAAACACATGCATCTTTGCATTCTCGTAAACACATGCATCATTGCATCCAGAAATATGCTCATGCATCATCGATAGCTAGATGTCACCCATGCTAGGAGCATACTAAATCATACCATAGCATTTTGTTTTCTCTAAACGGACGTTTGAATATTGGTAAAAGAACATATCTACGGCTTCACGAGAGGAGAAGCAGATCTCACAAGAGTCAAGAGTCCCTCGACTTTCATTTTTGAAAGACAACTTGAATACCTCTCGGGACGAAGAGAAAACGATAAAGCGAGAACTAAAAGGATTTCAGGCGAAGCCTTTCAAGCCGCCGCTCCAGAATGTCAGGTGAAGTCTTCATATTCACCACTCAAGGATTTCAAATGAAAGCTTTCAAGCTTGCTGATAGATTTCAAGATAAAGGATCCTACAGAGAAAGGGTCCAAACAAGCTCTATATAGGGGGAACTTGCGACTTTAGGATCTCGAAAGTGGAGGGTCCTACGGAGAGGGGACTTGTAGATCCTTGATCTCAGAGAGTAGTTCAATAGAGAAGGAACGACTACTCGAAGAATATGCTACTGAAGAGGAGTTCTGTGGAGAAAGAATTCAGAATCCTAAGGCTTCAGGATCTCAAAAGTGGAGGGTCCTACGGAGAGGGGACTTGTAGATCCTTGATTTCAGAGAAGAGTTCAATAGAGAAGGAACTACTACTCGAAGAGTACGTTAAGGAAGAGGAGTTATGTGGAGAAAAAACTCAGAATCCTAAGGCTTCAAGATCTCGAAATCGGAAGGTCCTACAGAGAGAGGACTTGGAGATCTTTGATTTCAGAAATACGAGGACGAGAGTTTTATATGGGAAGAACTGCCACTCGAAGAACACGCCAAGGAAATAAGTTCCATGGAGAGAACTCATGATCTTAAGGCTTCAGAGAGAAAATACTCGGTCTAGCGTATTGCAGCTCCGAGGAATAAATCGTCCAACATGGAAGCCGGACAAATTTAGTTATGGACAACTTGCTTTTAGACCGCGAAGGGGAAGGCAAGGTTGTTTGAATGACCATCTTGTTTTTTCGGAAAGAGAAGAGAAATATTTGAAATCTGCCCATCTATTCGGGCATTTGGAAGAATAGAACCCGCCTATCCGTTCGGGCACTTGGAGAATGGAAATCTGCAAAAAAAAAACTCTCTGTCTATCTGTTCGGGGCATCTGAGGAGAGAACTCATGATCAGAAGACGTTGGAAAGAAGAATCACTTGGAATCGCATGGCTGCGTCGGGAGTAAACCGTCCAACAGGGAAGTAGGACAAAATTAGTGCTTATGGTCTTTGCTTTATTCTTGTTCCACAAGTATAAGCAAAGAGGGGCAACTGTAATCACTAATTTTGTCCGGACATCGGACCCCTTTAAGTTTGTGTTGTTAATGGGCTTATATTGGGCTGTTACGAAATATAAAAAAGAAAAAAAAGAAAAAAAAAGAAAAAAGAATATATATATATCATACATATTATTATCTTACTATTAGGAGTGTTATTAGATATAAGTATAATTAAATAATAATGCTTAAATGTGTATATGTTTTTGATTGCCTTTTAGGATTATTATTATTAGTAGCATTACTATTTTATATTTCAAAACACAAAAAAAACTAAACATTAATATAATATTTTATTAATATTATCTTATCCTTATTATTTATCTGTCATTACACATTTGTATATTATTATTGTTATTAGTAATTATTATTATTATACGTTATTATTACTGTTATTGATGATATCATTAATATTAAGTAAGAATTAATAAAAACCCATTCTGATTAAAAAATAAGAGTCCATCATACAAAAAATACAAGCCCAAGAATAATAAATATCTATACATATCATGTGGCCCGGTAAGCCCACAAAATATATAGCCCAACCGAACTAAAAAAAAAACCTAACAGCTTTCTTCTGCAGCCGCCGCACGCCCAACACCGTTGGATCTGGCCGCGATCCAACGGTCCAAATTCATCCCGCAAGGAAACCCTAGGAGGAAGCCTTTATGTTCTTGCAGCCGCACATCGTCAACCGTTGGATCTGGCCGCGATCCAACGGTCCAGATCTCCCCAGACCAGAAACCCTAGGGACGGAACCCTAGCTGCCCATATCTCATCCGCGCCGCACAACATTGACCGTTAGATCGAGCCGATCTAACGGTCCCAGGTGAAGGACGGTAAAGCTTCCGGATCTCCCACGCCGTCTGCCGTGTAACCCCCTCGTCCCAGTCTAGCCGGATGACCAGTCCGAGTGGGTCACACGGGGAAAACCGAAGCGAAACCCGTTAAGGTTCCCCCTCGGTTAGCAACCCTATTTTTTTTTATATTAATCTTGCCTAGATGAATATTAGGTCCTATGTGATTCACAACAGCGGAAAACGTTCAAAGGAAAAACGCATTCGAAACACAGCCATGCAAAAATAGGCAATTTTAAGCTTATAAGGCAGGCAGTATCGATACCCTTGACAGGGGTATCGATACCCCCTTTTCTAGGTCAACCCAGGAAGTCAACACGAGAAGACCGTATCGATACCCTTGCCAGGGGTATCGATACCCTCTTCCTCGGTCAGCCTTCCTTGGTCAACAGATTGGCCCGTATCGATACTCGGGGACCCCGTATCGATACGCTCTATTCAAACTCCCAATTCCAAATTACAGTAACTTTGGGGGGTATCGATACCCTAAGGGTATCGATACCCTAGGCAAAATCTTGAGCATTTGGGCAAGAGAGTATCGATACCCTAGCCAGGGGTATCGATACCCCCTGCCCTGCAACTCCTCAATCTCAATTAAAATGACCCCAACACGACCCTAAATGCATTTCTCGACTCACCTAAGCGTATACCAACATGCAAGCACACATATTTAAGCTAAGAGAGTCATTCAAACATGGATTAAAGCATCCTTACATAGCATTCCAATTAAAGAGCAACTTATGCATATATGGACATACAAGCACTTAAGATGTCATGCCTTAGCAACCAAAATATGTAGACATTCATGGCATGTAACATAAGCAATATTTACAATCAGACAAGGCATCCGCGAACCAAGCCAACAACGACATACATCAAAACTCAAATCAATAACACCTATCCCATTGCTTAACTATTACAATCTATTACTTAAAACTCATACATTGAGCTCACCGAAAGCAACACTTGGAGACCTTTCCTTGCCCTTTGTCACCCACAAGTTATTTATCTGCATTGTCGAACAAAAGAGAGCGTAAGCATAAAAGCTTAGTGAGGGTAGCTCATAAAACAAACCTTCGACAATGCAGGGTCCAAGCTCGAGCAACTAACGTGATATTATACATGAATTTTACCTTCGATTCACATGAGCCATAAGTATAGGTGATGCATGAACATATTACCAAAATTCATGCCATGCTCAACAACTTAATAGTTCAACATACAATGATACATAACTCAATGTATTAACCACATCATATATCGTTTCACAATGAAATTCACATTGAAATATCACCTTGATACACATATCAATTCATATTATCATGTATGCATAATCTCATATTGGCATAAACATACTTTCTCTTATTGGCACCTAGCTATGACTCGAATACGCGGATAACATGTTGGAACGCATTTCCAACAACAACATTACCTCGGTGGGATTCCACTCATCACCGGTCCTTGCATGTGCGGGATTCCACTCATCGCCACATGCCCTACGGATGGGATTCCACTCATCATCACGTAGAAATATATAAAAGCTTCCGGTGGAATATTACATCACCGTACTCCTCCTTGGTGCCTTAACGCCACCAAGGCCACGTACGTTTTGACTTAATTTGTGTGCACACTAATCCTAATGATCGATCATTGTACCCAAGCATACTAGTGCCAATTAATCAAATTTCACAACCTTCGATGTTCAAGAGTAATAATATGGCATCTTACATCATATTAAACTCAACATCATCATACACAATCACAATACAAACCACATGCATAGCAATGCCTCAAACCATGTCTCAACAACATATATAACACATTATACATACCCAAATAATCAAGAGGCATAACATCAATTAAAGAGATCATCCAAAGTCTCTAACTAAAGCTTAGGATTAGGCTACCACCCTAATCCTAACTCTAGGTGAGTCTACCAAACTCAACCTAGTCCACATGCTCGAACCAATTGCTTAAAACCATTTAAAATATTTTAACCACTCACCTCTACTCCAAGCTCAACTACCAAGCAACCATGGTCTTCAATCTTTTTCCGGATTTGCTCCCAAGGCTTCACCAACCCAAAACCAAGCTTCTAGACATCTCAACACAAGTAAAACAACCACAAATCAATTCATCAATTAATGTAGCAAACCCGGAACACTAATCAAACACCAAACTCAACATTTCAAACCATGAACAACCCCCAAAATCACCAAATCCGAGCAGCCCTTATACACAGCCCAAAACTTGTGATTCCAACACATTTAGCACATTCAAATGCTTCCAAAACAGCCCCCAACTATTACCCTAACACCAACCTTCAATTTCCAACACAAACCACACCAAAAACTCAAGTTTTACAACCTTAAAACTAGCCTTAAGACCATACTACGAATTTTCATCCAAAATTAACCAAATTAACATATGTTGAGTATTTCATAGTGCTTAAACAAACTCCCAATACAATTTATCAAAACAATTTGAAAAACCCCATTGAAACCCCAAATTTCCATATGAACCCTAATTTCCAAAACACCATATTTTTGAAATCTAAAACAAAGGATAGATAGAGATTGAAAAGGAGATTAAGAAAATGTAATTACCTCTTAAAACGGGGTTGAAATCGAGTGGTAGGATCCATGGAATAGAAGCTAGGGTTTTGAGAGGTTTTTTTTAGAGATGATGGGGTTTCTTCCTTTTTTTGAAGTTGTAAAGAAGATGAAAAGAAGATGACAACTTTTAGTTAAAGTTGTCTAGCTTTTTAAAACTTTAGGGTCAAATTACCTCATAAGCCCTCCCCTTTCTACAAAAGTTCAATTAGGTCATTATTTGAAATTGAATTGTTTTAATTAAGTTTTATTTGACTCGAACTAATACCCGACTAACTCCTAGGCCCAAAACACGGGTGTTACAACTCTCCCCCACTTAAGGAAATTTCGTCCCCGAAATTCATCGATCACGGAGGGCCACTGAAACATGCACCTCCATGCTTTCCTCTCTCACCACAACGTACTAACCAACTCGAAAGACTTACCACACCACACTTGCTATCTTACACTAAGATCTCAACTGATTCTTCAAGGCATGCCAATTTCAAACTCAACTCAATCTCTTCAACAAATATAGCACGGAACAGATCTGACTCACATTTCTGAATCATAGATACACGTAACACATCTCAAACCCCTTTCTAACTCTGGTGGTAACCGCAACAGATAACAACTGAACTAGCCCGATTCACAAACTCATACATTACTGCTTGAACACTTGACTCATAACTTTCTCTGACTGATCATCTGTCTTCATCAATTAACCAAACACTATGCAGACGTCTTCGAAAATAATCTAGTTGATATCTCGAATCTCTATTACTCGCTTCCATTATGAACCTTCCACGGATGTAACAAACTAGAAGAAACTGAAGCTCGGCCTTGACACGCTGGCAATTTACACACTTGCTCTCATACTGAACCACATTATTCATCCACTCATTCCGGAAGTACTCATCTTCAACCCACAATACGTCTTCATACTACTCAGATGCAGTACAATGAACCACCGTGCGCTTCGGCCAAAACAATACATCTCAAAACACTAGGTCAGTCGGTACAACTATTCTGTCTCTGAAATGCAAAACTCTATCATCTCTGAAACTGTATTATGAAGGTCTTCCTTCTACTATGCCTCGCACGTGAGGTGCCAAGAATCTGTCTTGCAACTGTTTCTCATCAAACATTCTGACTCAAAGTAGTCTCAACCCGAAACTCGGCCACAAAACTACTATCATTTGATATACGGAATTCGGCAATTGCAACTCGTAACTCAACTACTAATCTAACAGCAAATACAACTCGGAACTCGGTTGCTACGTAGACTCTCTTCAGATAGTACTCAATCTTGAGATCACAGTCTTCAAGCAATTCTAACTACTCATGTTGTTCAAGTTCCAACCATTCCCAAGTCTTCAAATATTTCAAGCTCTAACGATACGTACATATACACTGCGCATTTCTTACTATACAAGCTTTGTCTCTAAGTCTTCGAAGCAAATACAACTGTAATTAACTCTATGTCTCATATCGGATAACTCTTCTCACGGTCTTTCAACTAACTCGACGAACAAGTCACAATCTTCTGTCTTGCATAAGCACACAACCTAACTCTACATGTAACACATCAATATGGCTCACAATTTCTTTCTCTAACCTAAGCTGATCAAGGTCGAAGTTTTCATCAAAGTTTCTTTCGGTTTCTCAAGGGTTCAATGTCTCGCATCTAACCTCACAAACTGAACTTTCTTCTGTAGCAATCTATCAATAGAGCAACTATCTTCAAAAGACTATTTACAATTCTCTGAAAGTAACAATGCTAGACCTAGGAACTATAGATATTTGTCACAGTCTTCAATTTCTTCTAACTCGTGTCTTCTTTTGCCTACTTGGGATTTACTCTAATACACTCGACTGATCTACATGTTCTAGGAGAACATCTTCATTAACTCGAAGTTCATGTTGCACAACTTGACATACAACTAATTCTCTAATAGAATCTACCACACTAACTTCAAAACTTGTCATGATCTTCCTCGGTACTTGAATATACTCATGTGTCAACTATGAGAACTACTATAACTGATCAAGGAACTCAGAAGTTATTCTGCTCGACATCTCTATGAAGGTAACTAATACACTAGCTAAACAAGACGGCATAACTCAGGGCCCAAGGTGATCACATCTTGCCCCTAAAGTTGTCTTCAGTACTTCAACTTTTCTCACCTTCAACTGGTAGTAAACGGATTTCAAATTAATCTTCAAATAGACTGAAGCACACACTAACTGATCAACAAATCACTGACACTTGTTTCGACTGTATGTAAACTGGACACATTCTCGTACTGTCACTCTTTCCTCTTCACAAATTACACTGTAGAACTCTGAGATGATGCACTAGGCCTAATGAATCTAAGGTCTAACAAGTCTCGAAGCTAATTCTTCAACATTCTCAATCCTGTCGGAACCCATAAGATACAGAGCAAACTAAAACACGAGCAAACTCGGAGACGACATCAATAATAAACTCTTCTTCGCTGTTAGGAGACAAACTAGGCGTTTCTTCTAAACACCTCTAGGAAGAATCACAAACTATTCTAGCATTTTGCGGTCCAATCTTCATTCAAAATCAAATTCATCACACTTGCTAAACAAGCCTACCAACTAAACTCAATCGACCTTTGATCTCTAAACTGGATCAACATTCAACAAGAAGTTCACATTCTTACTTACCACTACAGTCTCACAAAAATCTGCGTCTTCAAAGCAACTCTCTCTTTGTCTCAACATATACACTAACTCTGTGCTCTTCAAGCCAAACCTTGTCAAAAGTTACATCAGAACCGTAGGAAGACGATTATTTCACATCTGCTAGAACTAGTAACTCCGAACCACCAACAAACATCTTCTGTACATCTTCCTGATCACTACTGTCTCCCAAAGAGGCTAGTCACATGTGTCCCTACATCTAAGATCTCAACAAGTATATCCAATGCCTTACATGCTCACGCAAAAGGAGGTGTTCGCAGAAATTGCCACTTCACATGTACACAACTGATAGTCTTCGGTCCTCTTGTTTTCAGACTGGTTCTTCAACAGAATCTGACTCTTCTAAACTGTTCTTAGAGCATCTCGTAACTTCAAGACTCAACTCTGATCGCACACAAACAGTCTTGCTGGACTTGTTCTACCCCTACCAAACAATCCTGAAGTCAAAGCTCAAGGCTCCCTTCTCGGCTCAACTATATCGGAAGTGTCTTCATCTCTTTCGCTTGCTGGAAAACAACTCAACGTACACTGACCCAAATCACACAAACTAGCTCCCACTCATGGACACTGACTGGCTGTCTTGCATTCAAATCATAGGCCGAACCCCAACGGTCACCAACTAACACTTCTGAATTTTAGATTACTCACACGAGACCCCTACCTTGATCTCGCTAAAAGAACCAAGGTACTCGCACCTACCTCTAACACTTCACCGGGCATATTCAAACTTGCAGGCTTGCTAACAATGTACAGAAATACGGATTCGAAATCAACTGGAGGAAACAACTTAATACTGTACCAAGGGCTCAACTGTTAAAACATCGACACCACTCTAACTCCCACTCATATGCCTTCACTTCTTCTTACCAACCAATGTCAGAGTTGGTCACATTGTCCCTCCTCCACAATAGTCAACCCACATACACACCGTCTCAAACGGACGAATTGTACCTCAATTCTGGTACAACCATACCTCTCTAACTAAGGTGGTGGACTCCCCTAACGTCGTCCACCTTTTCAGAAACCACAACTTCTACTTACTAAAAAGCAATTAAATAAACAACAACATCAATAGTAAATTTTCATACGAATTGGGTTAGCAAAGGAAAGGGTCCAAGTGGCTCAAGTATGATTCCCTCGCTTAAAAATCACTTTTTCAATGTAATAGTAGCAATGGGACTCTACTAAACATGCTTCAAGCAAATCAACACACATACATGCTCAACCAAGCATATAACAGGGCTTACTTGCTAAACAAGCAAACACATACGTACCATCAAACAACATATACTCTCAATCAGACAATCATACATTACAACATACACAGATAACAAACGACATGCTTTTAAACGAGCAATCAACATATTTGTCATACAAGCAGTCATACTTATAGAGCAAGCAAACACCGTGCATATCAATTCAAAACTTAAACTTACCTCACTTACCTGCCCAAGGTCTCGGAAACCTTAGGCTTTGATACCAACAAATGTAACCCCCTCGTCCCGGTCTAGCCGGATGACCAGTCCGAGTGGGTCACACGGGAAAAACCGAAGCGAAACCCGTTAAGGTTCCCCCTCGGTTAGCAACCCTATTTTTTATATTAATCTTGCCTAGATGAATATTAGGTCCTATGTGATTCACAACAGCGGAAAACGTTCAAAGGAAAAACGCATTCGAAACACAGCCATGCAAAAATAGGCAATTTTAAGCTTATAAGGCAGGCAGTATCGATACCCTTGACAGGGGTATCGATACCCCCTTTTCTAGGTCAACCCAGGAAGTCAACACGAGAAGACCGTATCGATACCCTTGCCAGGGGTATCGATACCCTCTTCCTCGGTCAGCCTTCCTTGGTCAACAGATTGGCCCGTATCGATACTCGGGGACCCCGTATCGATACGCTCTATTCAAACTCCCAATTCCAAATTACAGTAACTTTGGGGGGTATCGATACCCTAAGGGTATCGATACCCTAGGCAAAATCTGAGGCATTTGGGCAAGAGAGTATCGATACCCTAGCCAGGGGTATCGATACCCCCTGCCCTGCAACTCCTCAATCTCAATTAAAACGACCCCAACACGACCCTAAATGCATTTCTCGACTCACCTAAGCGTATACCAACATGCAAACACACATATTTAAGCTAAGAGAGTCATTCAAACATGGATTAAAGCATCCTTACATAGCATTCCAATTAAAGAGCAATTTATGCATATATGGACATACAAGCACTTAAGATGTCATGTCTTAGCAACCAAAATATGTAGACATTCATGGCATGTAACATAAGCAATATTTACAATCAGACAAGGCATCCGCGAACCAAGCCAACAACGACATACATCAAAACTCAAATCAATAACACCTATCCCATTGCTTAACTATTACAATCTACTACTTAAAACTCATACATTGAGCTCACCGAAAGCAACACTTGGAGACCTTTCCTTGCCCTTTGCCACCCACAAGTTATTTATCTGCATTGTCGAACAAAAGAGAGCGTAAGCATAAAAGCTTAGTGAGGGTAGCTCATAAAACAAACCTTCGACAATGCAGGGTCCAAGCTCGAGCAACTAACGTGATATTATACATGAATTTTACCTTCGATTCACATGAGCCATAAGTATAGGTGATGCATGAACATATTACCAAAATTCATGCCATGCTCAACAACTTAATAGTTCAACATACAACGATACATAACTCAATGTATTAACCACATCATATATCGTTTCACAATGAAATTCACATTGAAATATCACCTTGATACACATATCAATTCATATTATCATGTATGCATAATCTCATATTGGCATAAACATACTTTCTCTTATTGGCACCTAGCTATGACTCGAATACGCGGATAACATGTTGGAACGCATTTCCAACAACAACATTACCTCGGTGGGATTCCACTCATCACCGGTCCCTGCATGTGCGGGATTCCACTCATCGCCACATGCCCTACGGATGGGATTCCACTCATCATCACGTAGAAATATATAAAAGCTTTCGGTGGAATATTACATCACCGTACTCCTCCTTGGTGCCTTAACGCCACCAAGGCCACGTACGTTTTGACTCAATTTGTGTGCACACTAATCCTAATGATCGATCATTGTACCCAAGCATACTAGTGCCAATTAATCAAATTTCACAACCTTCGATGTTCAAGAGTAATAATATGGCATCTTACATCATATTAAACTCAACATCATCATACACAATCACAATACAAACCACATGCATAGCAATGCCTCAAACCATGTCTCAACAACATATATAACACATTATACATACCCAAATAATCAAGAGGCATAACATCAATTAAAGAGATCATCCAAAGTCTCTAACTAAAGCTTAGGATTAGGCTACCACCCTAATCCTAACTCTAGGTGAGTCTACCAAACTCAACCTAGTCCACATGCTCGAACCAATTGCTCAAAACCATTTAAAATATTTTAACCACTCACCTCTACTCCAAGCTCAACTACCAAGCAACCATGGTCTTCAATCTTTTTCCGGATTTGCTCCCAAGGCTTCACCAACCAAAAACCAAGCTTCTAGACATCTCAACACAAGTAAAACAACCACAAATCAATTCATCAATTAATGTAGCAAACCCGGAACACTAATCAAACACCAAACTCAACATTTCAAACCATGAACAACCCCCAAAATCACCAAATTCGAGCAGCCCTTATACACAGCCCAAAACTTGTGATTCCAACACATTTAGCACATTCAAATGCTTCCAAAACAGCCCCCAACTATTACCCTAACACCAACCTTCAATTTCCAACACAAACCACACCAAAAACTCAAGTTTTACAACCTTAAAACTAGCCTTAAGACCATACTACGAATTTTCATCCAAAATTAACCAAATTAACATATGTTGAGTATTTCATAGTGCTTAAACAAACCCCCAATACAATTTATCAAAACAATTTGAAAAACCCCATTGAAACCCCAAATTTCCATATGAACCCTAATTTCCAAAACACCATATTTTTGAAATCTAAAACAAAGGATAGATAGAGATTGAAAAGGAGATTAAGAAAATGTAATTACCTTTTAAAACGGGGTTGAAATCGAGTGGTAGGATCCATGAAATAGAAGCTAGGGTTTTGAGAGGTTTTTTTTTAGAGATGATGGGGTTTCTTCCTTTTTTTGAAGTTGTAAAGAAGATGAAAAGAAGATGACAACTTTTAGTTAAAGTTGTCTAGCTTTTTAAAACTTTAGGGTCAAATTACCTCATAAGCCCTCCCCTTTCTACAAAAGTTCAATTAGGTCATTATTTGAAATTGAATTGTTTTAATTAAGTTTTATTTGACTCGAACTAATACCCGACTAACTCCTAGGCCCAAAACACGAGTGTTACATGCCGCGACAGACCAGTGTCCCTCCCCGTTTCGGCCAAGACGAACAGAGAACAGTAAAAAATAAAGATGTCAGATACCCGAAAATGGCAAAAGAAAAAACAACAATAAATTATATACCGAAGTCAACTAGACAGGCTTCAAAAATCAGAAAAAGAGGATTTCCATTTTCATGTAACCTTTCGGTTATATAGGAAACCAAAAACAACAAAGAAAAAAAAGCATCGTGAGATTGAAAAAAAAATCAATCAGTGAGTTTGTAAACAAAAAAAAACCCATTGTATTCGGAATTTTACAGAGAGGAATCGAATAAAAAATACCTTCTAAGGTATCTTTTTCTCATCTTTCAATCCTTTTTCAGCTTCACGTTTTGCATGCAACAAAAAACAAAAAAATAAGAGAAGTTTTTTCTTACCTTTCGAAGAAAACATTCCCCCTCTGATTTTCGAGTTGTGCCGGCAACAAGCCCCTGGCTTTCGTCCCGGAAGCCGTCGGGTGAGCCGTCGGGGTCCCCACGTGATTTCTTTTTAGGTTTTCGAACCTTTGTTTCCAGAAACGGTTGGGTTTTCTCTATTTTAGGGTTTCAAAAAGGGTTACAGGTTTTCAAAGAAAAACAAAACGTTTCATTTGGGTTCCAATTTCGGGCTTCGAACAAAAAGAGGTTTCAAGAGAAAAAAAATGGTTTTTTTAAAGACTCCGGCGCCGGCAACAGCGACCGGAGTAGGTTACGGCGCTGGATTTTACAGAGAAAGAAAGGGACGAGGGTTTCAGATCTGTTCAAAGGGGGGAGAGAAAAGCTTTTTTGGTCTGAGTTCAAAATGGCAAAAAAAGGGGCATAAGATGTTTTTAGGGCTTTTTATAAAGTTTTAATCTCTTAAAAAGGGTTTAATTTTTCTTTAGTCCTCCCGCGTTTTTACATTATCTTTCAGGCCATTCCGTTTTTTGAAATCATGCATAGGGTCCCTCGATGTTTTTGAAAGTTTTTAATCTTGTCATTGTTTGGTTAAATCAGTTTTCGAGTGGGAGATTCCCACTTTGGTCCCTGCCGTTCAATGCATTTTCTAATCTCCCCCTAAGTTTGTTCTCATAACTTCAAATGGGATAAATCCCTTTCCAGTCTTCAAACCTTCAGTTTCTATTTGATTTAGCCCCTTTATCAATGGAAAGTCGCTTAGCCTCATTAATTCGTGCACGTTTAGATTCCTTTTTTTATTCATATCTTCATACTGATGTTCGGCATGCTTGTGATGTGTTTGTACTGGTATTTTTTTTATGTGGATGCAATGCAGGGCTTACACGATTAAATGTGCGTTATAATTTTTTATATCAAGCGCACGTCATATATGTAATACTCGCATGGCTATATGTAAATGTATTTCATATGTGATTCTCATATAGTTTATTTCATGTTTCGTGGTTTTATGAGTGCGTACATCTACATACTTGTCTCGTGCGTTTCATGTTTCTTAAAACCGTGTAGTTTACATGGCATCTTGAATTCGTACGCTTACCTTGTTTTTTTTGTGTCACTTTTTTGTATCATAACGTGCCTTTTTGTTTAATCATGCAATTTATTTGTTTCGCTTTCCTTTTTAAAGTTGCATACGAATCTAAATTGCAATGCGGATGTCTTTTTATTCGGGAACGAACGAGGCCAGTACCAGTCGTAGTGGTGGTGGTTCGGGTGTTCCTTCTCGAATATTAAGACTTTTAAAATTTACTCACCCGTATAGCCAAATTTCGATACGAAAGGTCACTTTAATTCGCAAAATTTAATATTAATTAAGCGGTAATGTTTTTGGTACCGGTTTTCGGGCACGACGGGGGTGCTCATCCTTCCTCGCGTGTAACCGACTCCCGAACCCATTTTCGAAAGAAAAATCTCTGGTTTTATTTCGGTGTCCGGTCTACCATTTTAAATGGCCGGTGGCGACTCCTTTTTACAAATTCGACTAAATTTTCGAAAACCAAATTAAAACCCGGTTCGTCCGAGCGACATCCGAGGCACAATATATTTTTGAAATTTTTTTAGTCGCAACACAGGGTACGAGCACGTTAAGGGTACAGACAAATATAAATAAATTTTATATTTTAAAAAATGCAAAAATAAAAAATTCATGTGAGCATGACATCACACATACTTATATACCTATAGTTGAATCATGTGAGCAATGGAAATTCAAAAGAAACAAAACAAAAACAAAAACAAAAAAAACGTATAGAAGAATAGAAGAATAAGAAAAGAAATATGGATATGAAATACTGAGTGTACCCAAATTGTATCCAGTGGCGGAGCCACATGTAAGATTGGGTGGGCACATACCCACCCTGAACTTTTCAAAGTTCACACATTTGACATTAATTTTTTTAATTTTTATGAATTAGTCCTTATATTTTATGATTTGTGCCCACTTAAAATTTTAAAATTTTTATGATTTGTACTCACACTCAAAAATATTTTAATTTGTGTTCACCCTTACAAATATTTTTGAATCCACTATTATCGAACTCGTACTTCACAGGAAAGACTAAAGATCTTCTGCCCAACTAAATAGAGAATAGGAATAGAAATAGAGTAAAAAAAAAAAGATAACTTGAATGTGGGAGGAATCTGCCATCTCGATAGCTTGTTGGCAACTGGCAAGCATATTAAATTTCCCCGGAATTCATTAATGTTATATTATATTAATAGTTCATGCCGTAATTTATTACTATATTAATAACCTCTTAATATAAAATATTAATAGTTCATTAAACATTATATTATATGAAATATTTTTATATATTAAATTATTAATATATTTAATAAACTATTTAACATTATTATACAATAAACTATTAATACATAATAATAATACTTATTATTTTTTATAATATATCATATTAACAGTTTATTATAATAAACTATTAATACATTTAATAAATATATAATATTTTAGATTTTAGACTATTAATATATTTAATAATATTATAATAAACCATTAATATATTTAACAAATACATAATATTTTATGAAAATAATACAAATTATTAAATATATTAATAGTTTATTATATATTAATAAATTAAGAATATACCGTTATATATTAAATTAAAATGTGATTAGTTTGATAGAATATGTAAGTAACATGGATTAAATATGCAATTATGTAAATTTTCGTTAACTGCTATGTCATCAGAGATAAAGCCAAAATTAAAGGTTAAGACGCAAAATATAAATATCTAAAAGTATGAGACAAATTCATAATTAAAGGTAAAAGAATGTGTGTCGGGAGTGTCAACCCCTCCTACTGTCTATAGGGATCCATCTCCAGAACAGAGTTAAAGATTAAATATTAAGAAGGGCAAGCGTTTATTAAGTTTTTAAATTTAAAAATTAAGAGGGATAAAAAACCTATTTAATTAATATTTAAATTAAAAAAAAAACTTCAAAAATTATTATACCAAAAATTTTTGCCCCTCCCACCCCTTGAATGGTTCCGTCCATATCCATCCCTACATGTCACTTAAAGGTGTAAACGACGAATGAAATCATTGATAACATTTATATAATTAAATAACATAATAAATATAATTAATAGAGCAATGATCAGATTAGAATAGATCCATAATTAAGTGATCATTTATGTGATATACCCTTATTAATAATGCGTCTGACTAAAACCCTTAAACCCTGATTTTATCCGGAACTATGGGTTTTTCTGTTCACCTCTTTTCTTTTATGTTTGGATTTCTTTTGAAATATCATTATTTGCAGCAAAAATATTAGATATAGAAAATGGCTTTCTTCAAAAACGCAAAGCAACCACTTGGGATCTTATTATACAACACCAGACCGAGTAGAAGCAGTCGGCATGGATACTCTACTTGGGTAACCAAAGGAGCCTCTCCTGCTCAATCTACAGATACCAAGGCCTCAAAAACTCATTATTTGTATTGGGTTTCGCGAAGATTCAACTCTCAGGCAGCTTCTTCTGCTGAGCAAATCGGCCTCATAAAGCAACTCAGGGAAAGAACGAGTGCTCCCATAAAGGATGTCAAGGCTTCCCTTGTTGATTGCAATTGGGATATTGGTTGGTATACAATACAAAATACCCTGATTTTGTTTTTGCCTGATGTGTTTTTTTTGTCATATATGTTTGCCTATAGGATTGGTTTTATATTAAAATTGTTTTGGATTATTGTTTTGATTGAATGCAGAGGCTGCACAGAATGAATTGAGGAAAAGAGGAAAAGTTCTGGCCATGAAAAAGTCGTCAAGGACTGCTGCTGATGGTCTGCTTGCTCTGGCTCAAAATGAGGGCAAGGCTGCTGTAATCGAACTCAATTGCGAGACTGATTTCGTTGCAAGGAATGAAATTTTTGAGTACTTGGTTAGTGGGGGGTTGACAATTTCTTGTTTAGTATAAATCTCAGTTGGAAGTCTATTGGAAGTTTTTTTCTTTTATTCATTTAATGTGAATATCTGTTTTCTCTGGCATTATTGCTTGTAATTTACTGATATTGTGTTTCATTCAGGCTTTGGCATTGGCAAAGCAAGCTTTGCTGATTGAAAACTCTTCCCAACAGGTTCCTGGGGTTTTCTCATTTGGGCCCGAGTGTTTAGAGGCAAGAAATTTCTATATACAAAAGCTTTTTTTCTAAGCCTTCTAAGGATACATGTCTGGCATTCTTTCGGGGTATGAAAAAAATGGACTGTATTAATTCATGAATGCATTCTTGTCTTGTCTCTTCATATTTTTAAGAACTGACTTCGTTTTATATTTCTAAGTGCATTATCTAGTTATTGTTGTAGAAGGTAATCATTTGTATTTTTAAAATTTTATTACGAACTAGTTATGGTTTACACATGTCATGAAGCACTAATTGCTTTCCCCATCAAACCTCTGAGTGAAATATTTGGTAGGTTAGCGCAAGTTACTTATGTTGCTACTTCATTCGGAGTATGTATCGAATACTTGTTCCAGTCTTCCACTCTTTTGCAACTATAATTGGAATTGCTATGTCTTGAAGTTCCTTGATTATTCAATTGCTACCAGGACTTAACCCTAAATCTTGACCATCCAAAAATTAGTGGGGAAACAACCATTCAAAATGCAGTTACAGAAGTGGCTGCAATGATGGGAGAGAATATAAAACTCAGGAGGGGTTTTGTGATGTCAGCATCTTCAAATGGAGTTGTTTCTGCTTACCTTCATAGATGTCCTCAACCAGGTTTGGTTTTGTGCTGTTATCGAATTTCTTGGTGGACAGCATGCTTGCATCCCTGCCCACACCAACATAAAGTGCATTTATTCGATATCTTTCAACATCTTATTTTAGTTGTGATGTTAATGCCTTGCAAGAAACATAGGTTTTGGTACAACAAAAGTTATAATTATTTTTTTATGTGGATGTAGGTTTGGGTCGAATTGCTGGAATTTTATCTCTTGAAGTTGAGAATGAGATTTCTCAATTGGATGCCTTCCAGAAGGTTGGCTCTGAGCTAGCAATGCATATTGTGGCAGCGAAGCCATTATTCTTGACAAAGGAATTTGTGACCTCTGATGTGCTTAACAATGAACGAGAGATTCTAAAGTCTCAGGTACATCATACATGTAATTCCATTCTTAGTTGCCCATATTGTTTGCAAATTTATATCCCATATTCCATGGAAGCCAAGGCTTCATTTTCTGTCTATGAAAACAGCCTTTGGCACATTCTTTAGACTATAGCAAGGAGATGACAAGAAAGTGATTGTTATTATGGCTGTTAAACTTGGACTAGCCATTGTGGCTGGGCCACTGTTCTGTAGGGATTACTTATATTCATTTATTGAAAGGTTTCACTTTCACCTATTAACCGATTGAGCTGGTGACCCATCCCCACTAAAATATTTTCAGGGTCAATAATGGGAGCTGGTTTTAATAACTATGATTTCTATGCTTTTGTTTATTTGTGAATGTAAGTAATCCCTACACTATAATGAAAGAGGGTTTTATTGGGTCTGTGTAGAAGATTTGTTCAACGAAATATGTTGGCTGTAAATGAGCCACAAAGAAAGAAATGGATTTAAATTTTTTTATCTATCTAGTAGTTTGGTTTAGTTCCGGGATTGTTTCGTGGATGATGTACTATTACCTTGTGATATGATGGTTGAGTTTACATATGTAAAATAATATCTATTTCCCATTTCCTAGCTTGATTACTGTCATTTGGAATTAATAGCAACTTACATATATAAAGCCTTAGGAAGTACAAAACCTTCTCTGATACATCTGCGAAATACACGTCAATATGTAGTCTCTTGCATAAGATTTGGATTTGTTTCTGGAAGCTTAGTCCCTGGGTGTTCTTTGATGACATGCTTTCTACCGATAGAAAGATAAATTCTTCTGAAGCAGTTTTAATTTGATGCATCATGTACAATGTATTGCGACTATCCAATCTTAAACTTCATTTATATGAATATCAATTTATTTGTATGTCAGGCTGAAAGTACTGGAAAGTCTCAGATGGCCATAGAGAAAATGGTTGAAGGCCGTCTGCGTAAATACTTTGAGGAGGTTGTTTTTATGGACCAAAAGTATTTCTTAAATGATTCCTTAAGTATCAAGGTATCCTTTCTGTTGTATTTTAAACTTAAAGTTGCTTTTACTGATCTGAATTTCATTGCTCTGGCTTATTTGCATATGGGGATGGGAGTTCAAAGGGCTAAAGAGAGATAAATTTAGATGGTTGAGGCTTTCAAAGTAGTCTGCATTGAAAATTAGTACTCATTAGTTGTTGGCGCACTCAGTTCAATACGGTGCCACTTTACCAAACTATGGAGAAGAGATGTTTCTTGCTTGGTACATTCTGTCTAGATGAACGCAGTTACCTTCATAGGTGTAAGATTCGAGTGCTTTAAAACACTTTTGAACTAGAAATACATGTGATAGTGCATGTGCATATGATTTATAAAGTATAATAGTTTATTAAAACTTGGACTTGGCACCAGAAAATTTTGGATAATCTATCAAAGGAAGTTGGCTCACCGGTGAAGATTGGCAACTTTTTCAGAATGGAAGTTGGAGAAGGAATTCAAAGGTAGAGAATCTAAGTTAATAGTAAGGTTGTTTTGGTTGGCTTGTGTTGGGCTTCTTTTATCCGCTGCTCTCACATGATGATTCCTTCAATAACTCTTGCTAATTTGGGTCTTTTGCTTCACGCTATCATTATTTTCAGGCTCGAATCGTCGAGTATGGATGAACCAGTTGCTCAAGCTGGTTAGCTCTAGACATAGCCTAAACCACAGCCACGGGGTTGAGATTCCGAATCATACTGTAGTGATTATGGAGGGCTTTTCGTATATAAATTTCTTCATGACAACCAATGCTGTTTTGTTTTACTTTTTGTCCCTTCTAAGTTTACTTGATCTGACTGTATAATTACCTCTTTTGCTCCAAAAGAATTGCAGAATAATCACGAAACTTTCCTGTTTTCAGTAGGCAAATAGGAAATATTAACGTTCTCATCTGTATGTTGAAAGTTTTATCTAATTTCCCAATGATAAAAAAAAGTATCTATTCCAATACTACTTGTTTCATTATAAAAAACAAATATTTTAAGGCAATGCTAAAACCAATACAATTACATGACGTAAGTGGCAACAAGCTACGTTGATATCAGGTTTCAAGTTGGTATCATGTCAAAAGTTCAAATATTGGACAAAATTCCTTCTTCCCCAAAATTATATGAAGAAATTGTAGGAAGAATAATTTGTTGAACCGAGACAAGGGTTAGAAATAAAATTTGCTTGAGGTGTGCATTAGATATTGTCTTTAAGGATATTTTACGGTGAAACGAACCCTTCGAGATTCAACAAGCACTATCGTCGAAGCAGGCAACAAAAAGAACAGAAAACCAATAAACATCCGGCTTCAAAACGTGTTGAAAGTGAGAGAGAAGAGAAGAAAGTAAGTGTTATAGTATCATGCATGCCCAAAAAAGTGTATCTAAAATAGCCATTAGTCGAAGGCAAATCTTTCATTTCAATATGAATGACTAAAAATTAATTTTTAAAATAATAAAAATGGTTTTTCTTACATTAAATGCACTTTGGTAATTGTCTGTATAAATACTCGATCAACCGTATCGGTACATGTTCAAAAATAGAAATAGTCATTGCCTAATATATATCGTACTAGTACTCGAACAGTGAATATCAGTACGGAGCATACAGTACTACTGATGGTCGTACCAGTACTAAAATAGCTCACTAAAAAGTTTTAAAATGGACCGTACCAGTACTCGAAATGCCATACCGGTACTAGAGCAATACCGATATTAAAAGAGCTTATGAAATCTTACTTAATTTTTGTGAGTTATTTTATTACTAAAAAATTATTTTGAAATATTTTAAATATTAAAAATACTGTTATATTAAAATCAAAGTAGATTGATTCAACAATATCTTTTTGTTTTAGACAGATGATTATTATTTTCAAGGCTTAAGCCATTTATTTTCAATAAAAGGAATTTTGCTTTCACATATCACATCTGTTTTTTTTATAACATTCATTAAATACGTGTGCATTTTATTCATGACTGATAAATTATTTATATCTCATGGCTCTAGAAAAAGGGTTAAATCACAACGATTTTAGACAAAGTGTTCCTTGAACATCCTTTCATGATAGAGAAAATTATATAACTTCGGAGTAAAAAAAAATCAGTTGCAAAAGAGACAAGAAAGTTCACATGTTTAAACATGAGTGGAAAGTGGAAACAAGACCCTGCACAACAAAAATCAAGTTTTTACTAAACGGGGTTCATGAAAATTCATGCATTTAGAATAAGTGCATACAACATGCATCCAAATGCATATACATCCTTTATACATCTTCATCAAGACAGATGTAGGTTTTAGATAAGCAGATCCTTACTAAATCATGTCTCAAGCACGAATGAAAGTATCTTCAGCATGGACAGATGCAGAATTTTATGTTAAAAGGGGTTGAAAATAAATTTCAATAAAAAATACATATAAGAATTTTAAATTTTTAGAGGGACAACCGCCCCCTCCAGCCTCCTCTAGGCTCATCCTTGATCTTCAGGATCATGCCTAGAACGAATAAGCGGTTTTACATCAAATCATGCCTCATCATCGGGTGGATGAGAGGATCTTCACCAAATCATGACTTAAACATGAATGAGAGCATCTTCACGACCATGTCTCAAGCACGAATGAACGGTTATACATCAAATCCTACATCAAGCACGAATGAGCATCTTTTACACTTGTATTAGTGATTTTTTATTGTGTTGATTCTCCCGCGGCAACAAAAAGAATTCTGATGTCATGTGCCTTATTATTACAATAAAATAGTTTAGTTTGTTTATTTTTTTAAGGGTAAACTACATAAATGACCACCATACTATTGGTAAAGTCACGATTTGACCACCTTACTTTTTTTCAAAGCAATTAAACCACCAAACTATTTAATTGGTTGCAATGTGACCACTAGCCGTTAGAAACTAATGGAATGAGTGACGTGGCAGTTAGTAAAATTGGTATAATTACATATTTGGTCCCTTTTATTTGTACATCTTATTAATTTAGTCCTAATTTTAATAAATAAAATATTTTAATTATTTAATTAGGCAGCGACACGTGTCGCCACCTTATTAGAAGACTTTATTTATATATTTCTGATTTAATAATTTTTATTTTGCTCCTCCAATCAGGTAGCGACAAATGTCACCAGACTGGAGGAGCAAAATTAAAGCAGAAAGACATTGCCTTTGGTAGGATTTGAACCCGGGTTGGATGAGTGGAGAATAAGCACGCCTACCACTAGGCCAATTCTATCTTTGAGATATATTGTACAAAATCTAATATATATATATATTATGTTTTTTATCATGCCAGAAGAAAAAAAAAACAAGAAACAACCATTACTGCAAAACATGAAGCGATCAATACACACAACTTACTGATAAACCTACAAGAAATGAAAGACAATTTACAGAAATTGAAACCGAATAGAAGAGACCATCACGGCTATAGCTTTTGCTCTGCCAAATATCTAATACAATTATTTGTTTGAGCAGCTGAGAGGTAAGAAGGTTCATCAAATCCAGTCAATACAACAATCAAAAGAAGCCAATCCACTAGAAAAGTAAATAAGATCAATCAAACAACATAATGTTGCGATCACAAATATCCAGTTTTTATTATTATTCAAAGACAGAGTACTAGTTAGATTGAAAATATCAAGTTTCTATATCTTCTCTTCATTTTTCGAAAGAGAGAACCTCTGGCTATGATTCGATGAGCTAATGCCTCACTAGACATAAAAGATTCCTATTTTTCACCAACCAAACAACAAAAACCATAACCATATTGACTGTTACCCCTTCATGATCATACACTCGGTAACTTGAATAAAGGCGAGTTATTTATAATGATTTTCAACCATGTCCAGAAAAGCAACGATTTTTTGCTTTTACCTGGCGTGCAAAAGTTCAAATTCCATCATCCAAAAGGTAGTAAACACAACAGTGCAACTCAAAGGCCTGAACTTATCAATCTGTAAGACCTTACAAGGTCATAACTCAAAACTTTTCAGATAAACCTAACTGAGAAGCTTCTAATCTAAAAACCTGAATTAACTCCTAATTCATAAGCAGTATTTATAAACAAAGCAACGCACATAAATAAGAAATCAACAAAAAGCCAATTCCATCCATTAAAACTCGAAGTTTATACGAAACCCAGATGAGTTTATGATGGTAATATTAGAGTATTCATTCATCAATCAAGTAAAGTTACAAACTTTACTAAAAACCAAAAATTAAAAATCAAAAAATCAAAAGAACCTGGTTTGGGATTAAAGATAGTGTCGGGTGAGAGAGATAATCCCCCACGTATCGCAGTCTCCATGACTCATTCTCTTTCTCTCTGTCAACACACACAATGTCTCTCTTCTGTTCTGTCTCCCTCTCTAATGGAAAATGTTTTTGAGCCACTGTTTTCTTTTTCAATTAAAAATCAAATATTTGGAGAAAATGTTTTGTTTTTTATGAGGAATAAAAAGGAAATAAAATAAACTGGTGGCTGTGTAATGGTAGCCTCGTAGGCGAAATAAAAAACTAAAATATATATTAGATTTTGTACAATATATCTCAAAGATAGAATTGGCCTAGTGGTAGGTGTGCTTATTCTCCACTAATCCAACCTGGGTTTGAATCCTACCAAAGGCAATGTGTTTCTTCTTTAATTTTGCTCCTCCAGTCTGGTGACACGTGTCACCACCTGATTGGAGGAGCAAAATAAAAATTATTAAATCAGAAATATATAAATAAAGTCCTCCAATAAGGTGGCGACATGTGTCGCTGCCTAATTAAATATTTTATTTATTAAAATTAGGACTAAATTGATAAGATGTACAAATAAAAAGGACCAAATATGTAATTATACCAATTTTACTAACTGTCACGTCACTCATTCCGTTAGTTTCTAACGGCTGGTGGTCACATTGCAACCAATTAAATAGTTTAGTGGTTTAATTGCTTTAAAAAAAAGTAAGGTGGTCAAATCGCGACTTTACCAATAGTATGATGGTCATTTATGTAGTTTACCCTTTTTTTAATTAAACATTGTCTTTTTGTATTTTTGGGTTAAAACCCAGGTTGGGACCGTAGTTCACTAGCATGAATTAATGAAAAAACTATGTTTCTTCTTCCTCTCAAATTTTCTTTTACAATATCTGATTTCTTCTCCTTCTGCAACCCTTCCTCTTTTATTTCGATTCCTATTCTAATTTTTCTATCTAAATCTACAACTTCTATCTTGGTTCATGACAATTGATAATCAGAGCCACATCGATTTCACTCACAGTCCGATACACATGGATTCTAAGCGGTGGGAGAAACGAAGGAACAACATAGAGAATCAATTGAGTAGATTGAAGTCCATATTTGAAGAAAACCCAAGGTATTTAAAAAAGATTCAGAATCTGTGTTTTCAGAAAACGAAATAATACTCAACTCAGGTACTGTTCTTCCTTCTTTCAAATCTCATTCCAAGAAGAACGATGAAGTGTCTAACGGGGAATCATATGGTTTTGATAACTCAACTAAGGCTGTGTTGGAAACTGACCCGACTAAAGGTTCGCTCGAACACCCATAGAATAAGACACCAATTATCGAAGGGTGTGGGGACTTGACTAAGGGTATTCTGGATAGGTCATCGGTTCAGGGTGTTGTATTGATTCACAAAGTGAGTTTAAGTGAAGCTCACATGTTCGATGAAATGATTGTGGCAACGAATGAAGAACCTGATATAGTTATTATCAAACAACCATTATCAGTTGAGGTATTTGATGAAAAGCCCAACAAAAAATGTAACAAAACCAAAGTCTTTGATCAAGTGTTTAATGAAGTACAAATTGTTTTGACAATGGAGAAAAACAGTGAAGTGGTGGGAATCAACACCATGGATGACCGAGTTCTAAAAAATAAGGAAAAGTTGTTACCAACCTATGATGTTATACAATTTAAGCATTTTGACCCTGAAATTTTTATTGACAGGACTAAAGCTAATTTGGTGAACAACCTTAGTACGAATGCAAGGCCAGGGACCAAGGAATTCATCGAGGCATTGGTTGTTGGTGCTGATATTAGTATGAACGGTCAATTTGGTGTTGGTTTCTACTCTGTATACTTGGTTGCCGAGGAGTTTGTTGTTACCACAAAGCAGAATGATGATGAACAAAAGAAGATTTTTTTTCACTCAAGTGATATTCGAAAGAGATGAGATGCTTTTGGAATTGGAGCAAGAATGTTTGGACATTCATAAAAGAAAAATGGAAACGATAAAAAAAAAAAGTAAGACTGACTTGTATCAGTCATTGGCTCAATTTGAATCGAAAATTGCCAAATTGGTTACCTTCTTTAGAGAACATTCCTACTCATTCTCAAAGGGAAAGACTACTCTCAAGTAGCAAAAATTTTATATAAGACCTGTTTCGGATGAGCTGAAGAAACAAAGAGTAAAAGAATTTACTGAAAATTGGTCCTAATTTGCACTGATTTGTGCAGAAATAGCAAACAATGGTCAATTTATGTTGCCTTTTGATCCAGAAGTATACGAGTGTGATTTTACAGCCAAGAAACTTAGGAAGCTTAAGTCTCATTTACAAGAGCTACAAAATGAAAAGATTATGGAGTTACAGAAAATTCATAGTCACGTTAGTATGATTCAAATGCTACTCTTAATAGAGACACCTAAAGCTTGGGTTCAAATATGTATACAAAGAATGGTTGAGTTGGCAAAGGAGAGTACAATGTTGCACCAAGCACTGGATCCAATGCTTCTATACTTTGATTATGGACAACACTGTATTTTTTAACAGGGGTTGGCAAGGACAGTTATGTCTGATATGTGTTACTCGGAGGCTTCAGGAAACCAACAGTTGATCTTAGTTGCAGTTGTACATCATCTAGAGCACAAAAATGTGACACCAAAAGCTGCTGACTGTATGGAAGGAGCAATACAAAAATTGCATGAATTACAATTTTTTTGTTTGATCTTGAAAGTATTTTTACAGCGGACAAACCTGAATGAGGTATATTCAAGTGGAATGGGTTCATATGCTCCCATTGCTTCATGTTGGTATTAGACTTTTAACAAGATTATTAATGTTTTCATTGTTTGATTCTTGGGGACAAAGATCGTTTGAAGGAGGAAGGAATGTCATGACAAGGAGAGAAGCCAACAATAGAAGATATAAAGATGAGCTACGAGTCAAAGAGTATGTAAAAGTTAAATTATCTTGTTCAAATGTAACTATCTGTAGCTGGCGAAAATTCAAGAATTCAAATTTAATTGAGATCAAGTGTGACAGTAAAAAGAAGCTATTGTTAAACAAGAATTTGAAGTTCTTGTAGGTGATTTTTTCTATCAGTTTGACCATGATATTAGCCGTGCTCACACTTTCAACTACCAACAAGTTGCAAATACAATACGTTTTTTCAGCAAACAATATTTGCAAGGTCAATGAGAAATCAAGGTTGTTTACAAGGGACAATTAGAAGGTATTTATCAAGTTGTAGCTGTGAAGCAACTTGATAATACATGGCTTCAAGTGTAGAAAAGTTTCTTTGTGGGTCAACACCTCTTTATATATGAGTACATGCAACAAGATTCTTTGGAATATCACTTTTATTATTTTATACTTGATTAGAATCTTTGGGAATACAATACAAGAATGACAATAATCTTTAGTCATGGAGTGGTGCTGGTAGAACTATTGATGAGAACAACAACATATCATAGGTTGGCAAAAAGAGCAATTGAAAATTTTGGTCTAACCATTTAAAGATTTTCAGTGATTTCGTAGAGCCTAAAGATGGACTTATGAGTTCTTTTCTTTAATTTTTGAGGACAAGGATTCTTTTCGAGCGAGGAGTATTGTCATGTGCCGTATTATTAGAATAAAATAGTTAAGTTTAAGAGTTTGTTTTCTTTAATTAAACATTGTCGTTTTGTATTTTTTGAGTTAAAATTGAAGTTGGGACATGGTTCACTATCGATGAATTAATGAAATTTTTTTGTTTCTTCTTTCTCTCAAATTCCTTTTTGGAATTTCTGATCTTCTTTTCCTTCTACAGTCCTTTCTCTTGTATTTCGATTTCGATTCTTATTCTAATTCTTTATCTAAATCTATAATTTCTATTTTGGTTCATGACATCTGATTCCCAAAGATTCTCAAGTTTTTTTTATTGCCAACATGCATTAGCATTGAAATTTCGTAATCCACCCTTAAGTTATCCACAAAACATACTCTACTTTTTCAAAATACATAAACAACAGCAAGGTAACGAGTCACCCTTAAGATCTGCAGTTGAATCGAATAGGCAATAACAGTAATATGAATGGATGATACAAAATTCTCTTTTAGGATAGATTTTGAAATTGTTCTCTCCTTTGACATTGAGAAAGATTAGATTCTGCAGAATTGGTCTGAATCAATAATATTTAACAGAAATGAGGAATGTTGTTTTGATACCTAGAAGCCATTAGCTTATTGAAGGAATGTCCATTTCTCAAGTACGCTGGTTTGAAGTTGAAATTGCAGGGAAGGAAATGATTGATTGCTTAAGGAGAGGAGAGAACGTCATGGAATCCAATTTTTTAAGGAAAAACTACATATTTAGTACTCAACTACGCATGTGATACTGTTTTGGTACACAACTATTATTTTTGATAAAATGGTGTCTAACATTACGTTTTTGTTCTGTTTTGGTACCCGGCCGTTCAAAATTAACGGAGATAATGACGTGGGTTGGTATAATCATAGTTTTAGTCCAAAACACTTATATATATATATATGATCAAATTAGTCCAAAATTCATCAATTTAAAATGTCATCTTAATTTTTGGGGTAAAACACAATCTTAATTTTGATAGAATTTTATCTCATCCCTTTTCCACCCCTCGTATTCTTGTCGGTATCCCGATCATGAAGTTTGGGTCCTCCAATGGACCCCGCAGTAGCCCCCGTTGATCCCAAAATCCTAAAATTTTGATTGCCCTTGCGTATTTTTTTAACTCCAAAACTCAAAAAAGTGTTCAACTGAAAGAAGAAGAAAAATAAGAATTTACAATTTTAATCCAAAAATTAAAATAATGTTTAAATTGATAGAAATTTAGACTAAATTGATAGATTGTATAAGTTTTTGGACTACAATTATTATTAACCCAAGTCGCGTCACCATTTCCGTGAATTCTAAACGGCAGAGGTACCAAAACAGAACAAACACGTAACGTTCGGTGCCATTTTGCCAAAATAATAGTTGGGGTACCAAATCAGTTGTAGAACTAAATAATTAGTTTTCCCTTTTTTTATATACTGGTATGATTATATGGTAATATTTGTTTATACTTTTTCATAATTCTTTGACAAAGCACACATATCTTACACACAGAGTTGTTTAAATTCGAGTCTCTTAAAATGAACATCATTATCTTTTTCATTAGAGTCGCTCGTTGTATTCTCAAATCTAATTAGATGAGAGTAATTGTTTTAAGAATAAAAATTGAAAGACCAATTATATACCGAATAGAAATCATCTACCCGTTTTTAGTATCCCTATTTGTATCTCTACCTAAAAAATTAAGTTTAGAGTTTAGGGTTAAAGTTTAAGGTTATGATTTATGTTTAAAGTCTAGGGAATTTAAGGTATAATGTATTTTTAAGGTTTGAAACTTAAGGTTTAGGATTTAAAATTGAAGTTTAAAATTTAATATATATTTTTTTAGTGTTGAGCCATAAAAAATAAAAAAAAAAGGAAGAGGATGTTTATCCTTATAAAGTATAAACCACCTTATTGTAGGGGGAAAACTCAGCTGATTATATTTAGGAAGGACTTGGTGGCTGCTTATGTGTCGGCCAAAATTGTAAAGTAAGTTGCACTCCACGCGTCAGCCGTCTAACGTACCTCATACTCGTACATAACTAACACCAAGAATGAGGCGATGTCCACTTGTTTAAATTGATTAAGATAGCAAGAGCTTCGAAAATGCATCAGGTTTAAATACGATTGATGAAATTTATATATTTTTTAAATTAAATTTTTTTAAATGTTAATATTTCAGAAGCTATCGTAAGACGAATATAATCATTTTTTATACTAAGACAAGATTTCTCGTTGAATATGTGGGTGTTGATGATTAGTGTTTCTCTTTGTGATTGGAAATGGTAATGTATGGTGGATGTGAGGGAGAAATGTTGATAAATAATGATAATGTTATAAATTTATAATGAATGAATGTATATATTGGTACTGCTTTTGTGAATTGTGATGTATGACATGGGTGACTAGATTCCCACTTCACCATAATATATATATTTTTTTTTGAATATGCTGGTGCGATGCAAGGGTAGCATATGTTTAACTTTCTAAATCTTTTCAAAGATGGCACACACAACATGGCATTACCGGTGCTCGAACCCGGGTTTCAAAAGATGATAAACATCTACTTTTGCCACCAAGACACAAGGGGATGAGCACTTCACCATAATATTTTAACTAAGGATACTAGTGCTTCTTGCCTATTGCATCCCAACTCTAGTACAATAAATTAATTAATCAAGGTTTATGTTTTTTTTATTTTAAAAAAAGGCAATGTGATTGAAAAGAAAAGAAAAGAAAAGAAACCATACAGTATCGCATAAAAAATGAGTTTACTATGTGCAACGAATACTGTTGAATATCACTAACGTTAAATATTATTAAATTAATTAATAAATATTACAAAATTTAAGGATTTAACATATACTTATAAATTATTTAAAATAAAATTAAATTTAATAAACCTTTTATATTTTTTATAGTATTTTTTAATTGATATATTAAAATCAAATATCCCAAAATTTTCTTAATATAAAAAATTCTAAACCCAAACTCTTTATCTTTTTTCTTCTACCGCCGTCGTTAACCATTTTTTGCCGCCGCTGCAATACTTACCGGTCACCAATGCTTTGTTATCTTGAAAGAGGAAGAAAATTAGCATTGTTACTTTGGGAATTTTATACATGGGCCTCAAAAAAGCATATTATAATAATTTGAAAGATGTTTAGTTTATGTAGTTAAGTCTAATGCAGTGATGTGCTTTTTAGATCATTTTTGGAAGAAAGCAATCAACAAGTTTTGAGATTAGAGTGATTGTCGATTGGCACGTTAAAAAATAAAAGTAATAAGATGCATTGCGAATGTAATAAATAATCTAGACAATGAAGCTGGATTAAAATAAAATTTCGGGTTTTAATTTGAAAATCATGGTTCTAATTTGAGAAATTGAGATTGACTATAGTTAATATTTGATCTAACTATTTGAAAATAAAGATTAAAAAATATAATACATATGAAAATTTATTTTATATAATTATTAATTATATGTTGAGTCCTTCAAATTTTTACTATTTATTAATCAACCTTATAATGTTAAACGATGTTCAGTGTTAATAGTGTTTAGTGGTGTTCGACTCCTATCATAAAATTTTCCATTACATAAATCATTTCTCTTTTTATGTTCCTTTTTCGAGTATTGGTGTGGGTAATCCAAAAAGATTGACCACATATAATTAGACTTTTAGGACTATCATTTGATCGGTACTGATGGAATGGAGTAATACAAATAAAATAGTTAAAAATATGGATTGTGGCCAACAAATGCATGGCTACTCAGGTGCCACCAGGGACGGAGCTGCGATTTTTTCCCAATTTCTTTTGGTATAAATTTAATTGTTCAAATAGAATTTAAATATTATTTTTAAATATTTTTTATCTAAAGGGAGGAAGAAGGAGAATTTGATCCTAGTAAATTTTAAACTCACAATCTAAAAAAAAGGAGATATTAACTAAAAGCTTTACTATAAATTATTGACAAAATGTAACCCCTAGACCCGCCTATGCGTTTCACGGATCCTATGAAGTCACATTAGGGTCACAAGAGCGACCCACCGTAAAAATCCGCATAAAACATTTTCTCTGAAAGACACATATTAAATTATAACGGTAACTTTTGTTGAAAATACTCTTTCATAAAATCATATAAACATATAACAGGATTTCAGAAAACGTTTTACAAACACTATCATAAAACAATAATGATATGCATGCCCACTAACTATGTCGGTACCGTACTCCAAAAGCAACGCCGAGAGAACTCCGAACACTGATGTCAAACGTTATACCATGATATATTCCTTTAACCTGCGATGGTAAAAACAACGTGAGCTTGGAAAAGCTCAGTAATACAAAACTACCAAAAGATGCTATAAGCTTATGCAGATATATGGTAGGCATAACATTTCCATGATGTTCCGCGCAGTAACTGTCTTTCTTTCTTTTTCGATATTTCAGGGTAACGTTATACTTGAGAATAACAGTACTTGTTCTTTATTCAATTATCGAGAATTAGACGAGAATTATAGGCTATTAATGTACGGAGGTGGAATTAGAGAGTTCGGTTCCTAGTGTGTTCCAACAGTGTAAGTAAAACATGTACAACAACAGTATAATATACATTTCCAGTTCAAAAACATAAAGTTCAAGTAACAATACAGTACGATTTAATTTTTTTATCTACCCTCCAACCACACTCCAAGAGGCAGTTCCCCAAAACTGCGTCAAAGGCGTTAACCAGTGCCCATTGGGCATAGGTGCTATCCTAAGGGATTACCTTAGGAACGGAACGGTACGGTATGGTAGGTATTACCCTAGCCGAAGCATAGGAACCTGTAACGGTAAAGGAATTACCAGCTGGATCAGGGCTGAACCTACGGTCACTTCATATTCTATCCCAAGTACCCCAGTAACAATCTATATAACGGTTCGGTTAATCAATAACTGTATTTTTAGTAATACATTATCTATATAGCATGTTGGTCATATCAGGTACCTATGCATATATCAAGAATATAGTACGGTCATGTTTAATTATAAAACATGTCATGTTCATGTGAGTTCAAGTATTCTATCATGTGCACATAATCGATATTATAACATGTAAATCAGTATGCAAAAACAGTCGTGTAGCACACATGGAACACACTAGGTGGAATAGTTTTTTTCTTTGGAGATACTTGACATTTACGGAAGAGAACATATTAACTTTTGACAATTGAACGGATCTTTGAATCAAGGTCCCAATTAAAAGAGGGGTTTGTACTAACGATTCAAACCAGATAGTCAGGAGATGATACGTCAAGATCTTGAGAGTTTAGGCATATCATGAGTGATTTAGCCATTTAAGCCTACCAGGGGCATTATGATCATTTTATCATACACGACATTTTGGTAATTTATACCAATATGGCGTAAATAGTGGCTCAGAAATTCTATTTTGCTCATCAAGTTTCCAACCAGGCATTTAGGGATTTCTACGTCGAGATCTTCCATGATATCAGATACATTTAGGGCTATTTTGATTACTTGGGCCAACGTGGGCATTTTGGTCATTTAACTATCAGGGGTGATTTGTAATTTAGCCCAATAATGATGAAATAACGATTTGCAATATTTAAGATTCCCAGAAGTTTATCGAGCCTCCAAAATCATTCGAACTAACATATTCCAACCTTGCAGTACTAATCAACGCTTCTGATGCATCCAACGGTATCGTATATCTGAACGATTGCTTTCATTTTTCACCACAAGATTTTCCACGAAGTAGTCAAACTTATACTCTGTGCGGAGAAACTTCCAGCCTTAAATTAATATCAAGAGTGATTGACGTACGTAAGTCATGCTTCAACCCATAGGGGCATTTCAGTCATTTTTAGCTTTATTGGCATTTCTAGAATTTTATCGAAGGCAATTTACTTATCCCAGTCAAAGGGGTATTTCAGTCATTCTGAAACTCGGGATATCCATCATTCTAGTAAATTTGCAAACCTCGGTATCTGAGGATACTTCAGCCTTTTTGGTCGATACAACCCTTCCAATTGATTTGACCATGACCGTATTTCCAATACTTTTAGTCATTATGATCAATTCAGTATTTAAGTCGCTTGATCAATTTAGAGGTACGGATAGTTTCCCGTAAATATAAATATATTCAGGAATTCATTCTAAATTCAAGGAAGTCTAACACCTTACAATCTCGAACGTTTAAATCTTGTTACCATATCTTACCAGTAGATCGAGGTTTCCCGGTGAATCGAATTGATTTACCTTATCCACTGTAGATTTCTAGACCTCTTCCAATTCGAAGGGTATTTTAGTCATTCTCATATCTCAAGGGCATTTTCGTAATTTCATGTCCAGATATCTTTCTCATTTAAACATTTCACACTAATGCTCGAAATTGGAGATTTGCTGCCTCATTAATTATTTAATGAACTTCAAATACTTCAGATTTATTAGCTTCCTTGTTCGAACATTTCGGTCTTATCTAAGTTATCATACTCAATTCCATATTTAGTTTGACTTAAGTAGGCTAACAACACTTCTTATCATATTCATGTATGCATTAACAAATACCAACATGTTCTCAAAGCATACAAGAGGTAGTAGTGTATTACCTTAACTTCGAGCTGTAACAGTCGATTTATGATGCCTCATTCGATTGTACTCGAACCCGAATTCGATGTCCCATAACAATTCGGATATGGAGATACGTGGGTACCTTCAATAGAACAATACCCTTAATCAGTCCTCATTTACATCGGTCTTATACTAGATATTTAACTTATGCACTTTTGGGTTTGAAGTCAAATTCAAAGGCTTTCGGGTTAGAATTTTGCGAAACGGGCTTCAAAATCAGACTCAGGACGTCGAAAAACATAAAATAGGAGTTTTTAGAAAATTTAACTTTTTGGTCAACCATCAAAGTCAACGGTCAACGGACAGGTCAACGGTCAACGTCAACGCTGACGTCAGCAATCAAAGTCAACGCTGACGTCACTGGTTAACCAGTTTGACTCACTGAGTTGACTCGGGCAAGTTGACTCACTGGGTTGACTCGGTCAACGGGTCAGGTCGGGTCGGTCAACGGGTCGGGTTGGTTTACTGTTGGGCTGGGCCGGTTTAGGTTGGACCGGTTCACGGCTAAACCGGGTCTTAGCCGGCCGGTCAACGGCCACCATCCAGGACGGCCGGGAATCGCCCCGGACGGCGTGTGAGGCCCACGCGCGGCCTAAAATGGCCGGAAAATACACCAAAATGTATATTTTTGCTTCGATTCATCCCACCAGCAAGTCTATTACCCAAAAATCAAATTGAAAACTTACCAAACTTACCCAAAATGAATCCAAGGTTGCCGGATTTGACGAAGCTCCGATGAAGGGCTTGCCGGCATCGAACACGCGATCGGTCGGTCGGGTTTTGCTCGCCTTGCTACGGGGAATCCAACACCGGTGAGAACGTGGCGAACGGACGTCGATCTACCCCAGAATCGACGAACGGAGGTAGTGCGGGTTTGGGGGCTGCAGTCGAACCTTTAGGCTGCTCTCCACGGCGCACGACGCCGATCTAGGGCGAGTGGCGGCCGTAGCTAAACTGGTGGCGCAACGAAGAACACGTCGACGGCAGCGGTGTCTGCCACAGCTAAGCGGTGCCGGAAATCGAGGCGGACGGTGGAAAGGGGAACGGTTGAACGAGAATGGGAAAGGTCTCAAAATTTCAGATCTAATCCATTTCTTTTTTTTTTTGACTGAAGCATTTAATTTGGGAAAAAAGGGGGTGGTTGGGATATTTTAAATTTAATATTATTATTTTTATTATCAAGTTTCCAAGGCAACGATTAAAAATATATTTGATTAACATATAACCGAGACTACTCTTAGTTTAAATGGTTAAGCTTGTCACTCTCCAAGCTAAAGGACATGGGTTCAATTCCCCTTAGTTCTAAATCCCCCCTTTTTTTTCACCATTCCATTATTTTTTTTATTTAACTTAAAACTTTAGGGGTGTTACACAAAATCTAAATATTAATTAATTCTTAATATCTCCTAATATTTAATTCTAACTCTATTATGGATGTCACCCAATTTTAACCAGAAATTAAATACCAAACAATTTTTTGATTTTTATATCATTATCATCAGGGGGAAACGTCCTTAGGATAGGTGGGGTCATAAACAAAAAAATATTTTAAAAAATAAAGATTCTAGGATAAAACTTTTAATCCCTCAAATATATACATAATACAGTGTTGAATAATATTTTAAAAAATGTTCCTTCAATGAATAATGTTGAATTCCACAACTGATTATCATCGTTGATTTTTACTGTAACCCGTGTTTATTACATCTCGTGGCTTGTTGTTAATAAATAAAGTTCACAATCACATTTTATTTAGGCTTAAAGGTCAAATTAACCCTCAATGAAAAATTGAAAATCAATTAACCCCTTATAAATTTTTTGTACATAATTTAGCCCTCATAATTCAAATCACACTCAATTTAGTCATTCCGTAACGGTTGACCAATTTTGACCGCTAACTCATTGACGACTAATATGAGGATGATACGTGGCACACTCGGGAAATGTCATATCATTAAATCATAGAAAATTCTAAAAATATATATTAAAAATAAATAAAATATTTAAAAATATGAAATATTATAAATATATTCGAACTATTCAAAAATATAAAAAACAAAAAATATATATAATATAAAAAATATTATAAAGATTTAAAAACTTATAATAAATTCTATTTTTTAAATATAAGATATACAAATTATAACAATATAAAAAGTTATAATTTGAAATTATGAAAAAAATATAAAATTATTAAAAATATAGTTGAGATAAATTTCTTATTAACAAAGTTTGTATGTATAATCGAAGTCTATGAAAAACAAAGCAATTACAATTGTCTCATCTTCTACTAAATATATATGTATAACTGTAGCCTGTAAATTTTTTTGTGATTTTTATGGCTTCAAATATTTTTTCTCTCCATGTTACACCAAAAGACCGAAGTATATGAATTTTTTAATATAATTTTATACAAATAATTATAAATTGAAAAAATATGAATTTTTTTAAATATATTTTTTAAAATATATTTTTTTTTTTGTGATTTGTATGTGTAACCGTAACAGTTTGTATATAAATTGAAATTTTTGAAAAATATTTTTTAAATTTCATACACTTTTTAAATATTTTCCATTTTAAATATATAGACATTTTTAAATAATTATCATAATTATTTAAATATTATTTTACTATTTTAAATAAAAATATTGTTAAAAAAATATTTTTTTGAATTATTTAATGATTTTTACGGTTTTATCACGTGACACTTTTAGACTGTGCCACGTGTAACCGTCTTAATGATTGTTAGTAAATTAATCATCAACGATACTATTATACCACCAAACTTTAACATGTGTATTGAAAATACCACTAAATTAAATCTTAAGCCACATATTCAAAATGGCATAAAACTAAAAAAAACCAACTTTTAACTGAATAGTCACTCTGACCCCTACTGTTTTTTTTGAAGTAATTTAGCCCTTAACGTTTTATTTTGGGTTAAAATGACCCTCTACGGATGAGAACTGTCAGTCAACTGACGGTAAATGACTTGAAATGATGTGACAAACCTATATGACAGTACACATTGACATGGTAGTATCATATGGAATAATTTTTTGATTTGAAAAAAATGTTACATTAGTCAATTTTCTAACAATTTTTATTTGTGGATAAGTCATTTTGGCCTAAAATAAAACGTTGAGGGTTTAATTGCTCCAAAAAAATAGAGATCAAAGTGACTATTCAATCAAACGTTGGAAAATTTCTTGACTTTATGCCATTCGAAATTTTAAAGTGACTTTCAATTAAACGTTATTTTATAATTCAATAATATTTTCGATACACATATTAAAATTTAATAGTATTCCGTGTAATTTACCTCCAATTTTTTATTTTTAGTTGGTATCTAATAGCTATAACTTTACGCCTTTTGCCTATTTACCTACTTACCACGAACCTATTAGTGGAGTAGAGTAGATTTGAGATTCCTCACCCGCCCGGCTGGCAATTCCCAATTTCGAAAAGGCACACGTGATCAGGCCACTTGCATGGCATCTTTCGCCCTAAAATCAGGCCACGTCATAACGGTCCCACCAGGTTCCTGGGTCCCCTCCAAACAGGGTGCTGGCTGCTGAGCTGAGTGCTTTTTATTTGCTACTCCTTATTTAAGGTTTAACTGTTTAAGAGAAAAGAAGAGAAGAGAAGAGAAGAGAAGAGAAGCGTGAACCAATTTTTATCTTCGGTTCCGTGGCCCTTGTTTCTTTCTCCTTTTTGCTTCCCCATTTTCGCAAAACTCCATCCTTTCCCAGCGGCAGACATGACAACCGCCGGGATTTCCCATTTCTATATCTCCATTCCTCTCCTTTTCTTTTTCCTTTTCCTATCATCAACCCCTTCTTCTTCTTCTTCTTCTCCTCCTCATCTTCATCCTGGAACCGGAGCTGCTGGTATTTTCATTTCTTTTGCTTTCCCTTTCCTTCTATAAATATTGCTCCTCTTTCTATTTACAGTTTGGGCGACAGATTACCATCCTTTATCTGCTCTCTTTATTTTTTTACAAAAAAAAAAGATTTTTTGTATTGGATGAATGTAGAGATAGATGAGAAATCACATCAAGCTCCGGACTTTTTCTTTTCGTCTCGATTTTTGCCCTGTGTAAGGCAAGACCCGCAATAAGAAAGAAGAATAACTATGCCTTCCATTTTAGACTCTACTGCTTAAAACTGTTATATATATATATATATTGTTTTTGTTTTGTTTATGGGTAATGACTATTCTCTTACTGCTTGGTTATTGAAGAAATAGAAAGCGAAACAAGATCTTTGTATTCAGAAATATTAAGGGACGAGGCCGTTGCAAGGCTTAATGAACTTGGGAAGGTACTTCTAATCTAATAGAGTATCATTTCTTTATTTTTTTTACCTGTTTTCTTAATCATTTTTAACTTTATCCGTGAAAAATTAAACCAATAAGAATTGAAGATATTCTTAAACCACCTGTAGACAGAATGCAGAGAAGTTTATTTCAATAAGAATTGAACCAGTTATTACACTTCATTTATACCTAGCAATGATACATACTTGGAGCCATGCCATATGCTTATATGATATGATTACGTCCAGTGACCAGTTCAGTTTTAATTTTTGATAAATTGCCTTGAGATAATAGGAAAGCAATGTTGATGAATGTTGCTTGTCTTATTTTAAAGGTGAGTGATGCTGATGGCTATCTTGAGAGAACATTTATGAGCCCGGCATCGGTGAGGGCAGGAATTCTTGTTCGTGAATGGATGGAGGATGCCGGTTTAAGAACGTTAGCTTTCTACCTTTTGTTGACTCCTGATTAGGGTCTCTGAAGCTCCTCACCAATAGTTATGTTGATTTCCAGGTGGGTGGATTCAATGGGAAATTTACATGGTCGAGTGGATGGAATGAATGCAAGTGCTCAAGCTCTGCTAATTGGTTCTCATATGGTGATGCCTTTCGTTTTCCAATTGTTAATGTTTTTCATTACAAAACATGTATGAATGGCACTTTCATACTGATAGTTGACATCTTCTTGGAAAAATAGGATACTGTTGTTGATGCTGGGATATTCGATGGGTCATTAGGTATAATTTCTGCTATATCAGCATTGAAAGTCCTGAAAAGCAATGGCAAGTTGGGAGAACTAAAACGGCCAGTCGAGGCAAGTTATCGGCATCTTCTAATGTTATAATATAGCCTTATATCGTGTTGAATGTATTCTTGCAACTTGCAGGTCATTGCATTTAGTGATGAGGAAGGAGTGAGGTTTCAATCTACCTTTCTAGGCAGTGCTGCTATAGCCGGAGTTTTACCCGTTACAGCATTGAATATATCAGATAAGAGGTTGCTTTGATTAACACCCCTTTCTTCTCTACTTATTTAACTGTAGACAATCGGTATCTTTACGCATAATCCTTATTTAGTGGTGTGAAAGTGCAAGATGCTCTTAAGGGGAATTCCATAGAAATTACAGAGGAAAGCCTGTTGGAGTTGAAGTATGATCCTGCATCAGTTTGGGGTTATGTTGAGGTATATTCACCTGCTCTGCATTATTGTGGGAATAAACCTATACTGTTAATCTTGGGATATAATATTCAACAACAACTTAGGTTTGGATTTGGAATATTTGATTCATTTCTGCAGCTTCACATCGAACAAGGACCTGTATTAGAATGGATTGGTTTCCCTCTTGCTGTAGTTAAAGGCATAGCTGGACAGACACGAATGAAGGTAAATGTTATTGCTTTTCAAAATAGATACATGAACTTCTCAAGACACACCCAATCTATCATCCTTTTTACCACCTTGAAGTACAAGGAGATTTACAAATCTTGTGTGATACTGTGCGATATTTAGAAAAATGGACCCGGCTCACCACGTCATCCATGGTCCAACCAATAAGGTCCATCCATCTCATTTTTTTCCAAGGTGAATCTTCACCTCTTTCCTACATGTCAATAAAAAGTGGGTAGTTATTTGGAAGTTAAAATAAGATGGATGAATCTCATTGGCTGGGACCACAGATGACGTAGTGAGCCAGGTCTATCTAATAATTTCACGATATTTAGGTACCTTCTACTTACCTGGAAACTTGTTATATACTTATATGAACATTGATGGCTCAGTTTAGTGCAATGCATAAAAAAGTACATCAAATCTGTAGAAGTACTTTAATCAAGTCAAAGCACCACAAGGTTGAAATGTACTCGATTTTTTTTTTTGACTCGACTCGATCGAATGCTCACACCTAATTATAGTTCTTAAATTTGTTCTGGTACATTTCTGTACCGGTCATTTACCTTCAATTCTAACACCAGCAGATAGGATCTTAAGCTGACCTACTTTTACAGTGTATAAATTGAATATAAAGAGAAATAGAGGCCTCAAGGGATGATTATCTTTATTAATTACAGAAAATGATGCGACTTGATCAGAAACATTTTTATAGATATTGTTTTAGTCCTTTCATTTCGGGCATTATTCTATTTGCAACCAAAAGCTTCAACTTGGATATGGATGTATATGAGAGTAGAATAATTTTCAGTCTATAGGATTCAGTTCCTTTTTTGTTCTTCTCACTTTTGAAGGTTACGGTGAGAGGTTCACAAGGACATGCAGGAACAGTACCGATGTCGATGCGTAGGGACCCTATGGCTTCTGCCGCTGAATTGATTGTTTTGCTAGAAAGTCTGTGTAAACGTCCTCGAGAGTTCTTAGTGGATGGTGGTAACTGCAATGAATATAGCTTGGAATCGTTGTCCGCTTCTCTTGTCTGTACTGTTGGAGAGATCTCAACCTGGCCAAGTGCAAGTAATGTCATTCCAGGCCAGGCAAGAAATTCTTCCGTGAACAAATCTCAATGCCAGCCTAAACAGGAATGCTGATAAGCAGTAAATGTCAACTCTAATGCAGGTAACATTCACTGTGGATTTACGTGCAATTGATGATGTTGGACGTGAGGCTGTTGTTTACGAATTATCTAATCAGATTTATAAAATATGTGATAGACGTTCTGTATCTTGCGTCATCGAACGGAAGGTAGGATGCTTTCTTGACGTTTTCACGAGTCATTCGCATAACAAGAAAAACTGATGAACTTTGTCTGCTGTGGATCATTTCAGCATGATGCGAATGCAGTCATTTGTGATCAAGAACTGAGCTCGCGGCTAAAATCTGCAGCGTACTCTGCTGTCCACAGAATGATGGGGGAGATTCAGGAAGTGGTTCCTGTGCTAATGAGCGGAGCAGGACATGATGCAATGGCCATATCTCATTTAACCAAGGTTCATGTCTATTTTCCTTTTCAACTTACGTGTATGGCAAGAAATTAGTGGTCAAACAGTAACGGAAGCCGTGATTTTGGAACAGGTTGGAATGCTGTTTGTCCGCTGCCGGGGAGGCATAAGTCACTCCCCTGAGGAGCACGTATTGGACGATGATGTTTGGGCTGCCGGTTTAGCGTTGCTTGCATTTCTCGAGTCTCACACATAATTGTAACATTTGAAAAATTTGCATACCGTAAATGTAAATAGACTATCTTCTTCTTCAATAAATATTGCTTCTGTTTTTCTGTTTTCATTAAATCTGTTATGTGTCCAATGAAAAGACTTGAAAAATTAATGATTAAAAGTTGATTCGAAGACTTGAAATGTACGTTAAAAAGGAAATGGACTAGAAAGAATAAAAAATAATACAAGGACCAAATTCATCAAAACTGCATAGTACAATGACATTTACAGAAATTGACCAAGAAATTATGAAGAAGTGAGTTGGGTAATTTAATGGGCTGAGTGGATACCCAACAGACGATGACAAAACTTAGAAAGTTAGGCCTAATAGATGGAGTAAGACGTGGTGGGACCCACCGATCCACTTACCATATCATTTGATATCAGTCAAGAAGGTTTATTCATTTTATTTTTTTTTCAAAGTGAGTTTTCATCTATTTTTTACATGTAAATAAAGTGTGGGTAATTGTTTAAGGATAAATTTTCTATACACAGGCGGTGGAAACTGAAAGTTTCCACAAGCGCCTTAATTCTAGGGTATAGGTAGTTAGTTTAGGGTATAGGGTTTAAGGGTTTAGGTGTGGAGGGTTAGAATTTAGGGATAGTTGTTTCAATTTAAGGTTTAGGGTTATAATTTAGGGTTTATAGGTTAAAACCTAAATCCTCGCTATATTACCCTAAAAACTAAACCCTAACCTATAAACCCTAAATTATAACCCTAAACCTTAAATTGAAACAACTATCCTTAAATTCTAAACCCCTACACCTAAACCCATAAACCCTATACCTTAAACTAACTCTCTAAACTCTAAAATTAAGGCGCTTGTGGAAACTTTAAGTTTCTACCGCCAGTGTATAGGATATTAATCCATTGTTTAAAAGTTACTATAGGGTGGATAAAACTTATTAGCTGAAATTTCGAACAATGTGGTGAGTCAAATCTATCTAATAATTTTTCAAAATTTAGGGAAATTACATAACATAGGGATAAACAAATGAAATAAAATTAAACCCACGCGCACTCGTATGTATTGGTCCTAAACCCAAGTACCCAACTCATCCATCGCGTAAGAAATTAATAAATAAATTGAAGAGAAATTGCAGATCAGAGAAAAACCCTAACCTAAAATGGGGAAGAAGAAGAAAAGAGTCCCGTCCAAGGTATGGTGTTACTATTGCGACAGAGAATTCGACGACGAGAAGATCCTGGTGCAGCACCAGAAGGCCAAGCACTTCAAATGCCATGTCTGTCACAAGAAGCTCTCCACCGCCGGCGGTATGGCCATCCATGTCCTCCAGGTTCATAAGGAGTCTGTCACCAAGTATCTCCTTTCCCTTTCCCTTTGCTATCTTTACTTCTCATTTTCCAGTGTAAATTCTGATCGTCTGTTTAGTTTTTTTTTGGGTTCTCAAATAAAAGTTTTCCCATTTAATTTTAGGTATACCGAGTCTCTTTTTTCGATAGTTTACAATGGATTTATATTATGTAAACGCTTCCTTTTTCGGTTTATCAGAAACATGTTCCCAAGATCAAAATAGGAAAAAAATTGCACGGCGTAAGAAAGCAAAAAATGTCGAGGGTTGAGTTCTTTGACCTTTGGTATTTGTCTTTTCAGATTTTTCTACTTGGCCGGAGCAAATAATACATGTTTTTTTTTTCTACTAGAAATTGTTTTCATGGCCAAACGTCCCTAAATGCCTTTCACTTTTGGATGAATAAATCAATTTGGGGGAACTGGCAACCCGATGAAACCTATATTCTTGAGGGTAGCTATTAGTTCTTTGTCCCAGTCTTGTTGATCTCTAGAAGATTAAAAAGATAGATAACTAATCAGTTATTTCTCTATATTAATTAATAATTAGAAGCTTCTGAATGAAATTTAAAATACATGAAGAAAGTGGGTAGCCTCTTTCAAATTACTGCTTTACCTTGCTTCTTAAAAGCTGTGTAAGAATTTATACTGCCTGTTGGTTGTTTGAATCTCAAGTGTTTGCTAGAGTGCACCTATAAATTCAATTTTCGAAAGCTGTCTATCAATAAAGCCGAAGCCTACTATGTTTTTTTTTTCTGTCTGAACTTTACATTACATTGACAACAGTACTTTTATAGGGTTCCCAATGCAAAACCTGGCAGAGAATCGACTGACATTGAGATATACGGAATGCAAGGAATCCCGCCTGATGTACTAGCTGCTCACTATGGAGAAGAAGGTAAACATATTGATGTATCATTTATAATCATGTTCCGCATCAAATGATGATAGCTTGAGTTGCTCGCAAACATACAAGTACTTTTTGTTTTCTTATAACTTAATATAATTGCATTATAATTTTTTTAGTAAAAGTAGTTTTTGTGTTTGCACCCAAACATTGCCTTTTCATTTCTTCTTATGGAAGAATAAGCAAGTATTAGAAGTGGCAGCTTGAAGATGCATGCCTTAAATATTATTGTAGTAACATAGGTGAGTAAAATCAAGGACAGGTTTTAAAGTTGAATGGGAATGCACGTTTTTGTTTGAGAGATTGAAATAGGATAACGGATATTCTATAATGTAAGTAAATCATTTTCCAGTCAGAAGTGAGATGTGTATGAAATGAGGTTTGCTGATTTCTGCATTTTTTCATGAATTCTCCTTTATGTGAACTTGTATTTTATTGCAAATATGTTCTAGATGTACTTTTGCTTTGAGACATAGTAATTGATATTTTAATTAACAAGTTTGATACTGTTGCATATTGACCATGTCTTCCTAATTCTTAAAATAAAATTTCTTGCAGAAGAAGAGAATCCATCAAAAGGGGCCAAACTGGATATCCCATCTGCTCAGCTTGTTGGAGGATTGATGCCAGGGCCACTTGGTGTTGGATATCCTCCTCAATCAACTTTAGGGGGAGTGCGGCCAGTGTATGTTCTCTTTAGGCTTTTATCCCAGCAAACTTTCTTCCATTTACTGCTAAGCCTTTGGGTTATGAAATAGAATTGTCATTTTTTAAGAATAATTGGATTTTATATTTCATTGTTTCTTTCATCGGGGCTCTTGTTGTGTGTATATTAAATCATGCAGCATTTCAGTATGTGTTTGTAAGGATATTCATCTTCAAAACTTGTTACTGTAGTTAATTTGACCATGTAATGTGTTGTTTGCCTCAGATATAATGCTGCATTGCCTGTACCTCCTGTTGGCTGGGCAGTGCCTCCTCGTCCACAGCCTTGGCTCCCACAGCATCCTGCAGCTTCAGTTCCTCCATCTGCACCTATGGGATATGTGCAGCAGCCATTATTTCCTGTGCAAAGTGTGAGGCCTCCTTTGGCTGTGCCTTCAACATCGCCTTCACTCCAACCTTCACAAATTGCTCCACCTGGATTATCAACATCAACACCTACACTTCATGTATCCCAACCTTTGTTCCCTGTTGTCAATAATAGCGTATCCACTCAGAGCTCACCGTTTTCTGCTTCTTTGCCAACAAGTGTTGCAGAAGGAAAGAGTTCAATTGAAGTGCATTCAAGTGGTAGTGCTTCTGTGACAGGTAGCTATCAACTTGCTAATATTCCATTTTGACTGGTCCTATGACTAGGTACAAAGTGTATCTACATTGTTATTTGTCTACGGGCTTATATAAAACTAACTTGCACTCGTTCAAAAGTGAGAAACTTAGTGATAAGGTGGAGAGAATAAAACTAGACAAAAACTGTAAGACCATATGAACAATATTGCTTTGGCGTTTGCTGTCCTTTATAGGGGTTGGTGACTTTTTAGAAAAATATTTTAATGCACCCTTTCTAAGCAATTAACAATTTAGTTATCATTTGTGACATGACCCAACTCAATGATTGCCCGTGAGGTAGCCCCCCACTTTCACTCCCATGCATTTATAATTTCTTTAGAAATAGAATTAAAAGTTCTGTCTTGCTTCCACAGATGCAAGTGTGCAGAGCACCTGTGCTTATAATTAAGGGACCTATCACGAGTGCTTTACATGCTTTGAAAACAGCACAATTTCTTCCCCCCACAGTTGTGTTGCTTTGTTCAATAGACTGGATCCCTTTTTCATATATTTTAAGAAGTTAGATCTTGCAATGCATTTGACATCTTCTCTGCTGCGTTACTTCTATTTCTTTTTAAGTTAACTTGCTTCGTTTTGTTATTTATGTTTTTTTTGCTTGCTTATAGGTGGAGCTGGTGTTAATTCTCATTCTTATGCCTCTGGTCCAAATACTGGTGGTCCATCTATTGGACCGCCCCCTGTTATCGCAAATAAAGCTCCTGCTATCCAGCTGGCAGTAAATGAGGTTTATTTAGTTTGGGATGATGAGGCAATGTCCATGGTCAGTTCCTACATTTTAATTGGGTTTTTATTTTCTGTTTTCTAGATGATGATTGCAAAATGATATTAAAAGGATTCTAATTTATATACTTGCAGGAAGAGAGAAGAATGTCCTTAGCCAAATACCAGATGCATGATGAAAATAGCCAGGTAAGTCATAACTATATCTCTTGTTTATGGACTTGGTTTGCACATCTAACCAGATGGGTAGGCTTTATGTTTCATGTTTTCAGATTCAGTTGTCTATGCACTTGTTACCTATTTGATGAGGTATTTTCATGTGATTCCTTTTTTTTTTACTTTATATTAAAAAAGAAACACAATTTGTGGAGGATCCATGAGCCCTTTCTTCGAGTATTCCCTTTGATTGACGGGCATCCACTTTTAAAATATGATTGTTCCACTTTGCAAGCAATTGCCTCCAACTGTTTGTGTGCCAAAATATTCAAGTAGGTATTTATGTCAATTTTTTTATTAGTGTTGGTAAGTGCAACTTTGACAAACTTGGTGCAATCTGCTCTAGCATTGAACTTGGTTAAGAATAGAGTATGTACATGATCACTTAAAATTTGGATTTTACTCAATGCTATTCATTCTCCCTATGCTTGATTTCAAAGTGTGGGGGTTTGGGTGGAACAAGATGATACCCAACAGATTTTTGCTCAAATAAATAAGCATTGACCGTGAATTCAGACTTTTCCAGGTCAGCTTCTTTCGCAAAGTTTGGTATCTTTTGTATAGGACCAGGACCAAGCTTCTAACGAATGGGTTTTTATCCAAGTGAGGGATTGTGATGGTTCCTTTCTGATCATTTTCTTTGGATTTTGATTTCAGATGAGCTCTATTGATGCGGCAATAGACAGAAGGATCCTGGAAAGCAGACTTGCTGGTCGAATGGCATTTTAGTTGGGATTTAACGAGCATTATGCAGTAATTACATGAACTGGAAAAGAGGGATTGGATCTCCATCAATTATTAGGCGGGTTACGGCAACCAAGGCAGATGTAATTGTGTATTGATGCAGAAGAGCGAAGATAAGTGGATTGTTTTTAATTTTAATTTTAAATTTTAGTGTCTGAAAGAAGTGTTAGGATATAAATTTTGAAGTATTAACATTGTGGATTCATTGATTGATTGCCCAATCTCATCTTGGTTCAAGTTTATAGTATCCATATTATTTATGGAGTAAGAGAAGAAAATTATATATGAATTAAATTAGGCGAGATTAAGATGTGATTTAGCTTATAAATTTAGTTACTAGAGTGGGAAATAGCAAAAAATTCACAGATTGCATTGCCATTGCTTGTAAACCAAAATATCTTTTGTAGAGGCTGGTAAGTTAAAAAGCTAGTGCAGATGAACATCACCAAATTATTTGTAAACAGGAGTTAAGCCACCGCATTCCTTTTCACCATTATTTTATCGTGAATTGTAGGGTGGGCAGTGTCCATCTTTAATTTTTATAAATTAGTCCTTACTTTTTTAATATTTATGATTTGTGCCCAATTAAAATTTTGAGATTTCATGTGTGCTCACACTCAAATATATTTATGGATTCGTCACCGAGTACCACAGGTAGGTAAAATTGTAATTGGCCATTGTTCCTAGTTCTAGAGGATCAATAAAGGCATCTGCTTCCTAATCTATCTTTTTCTTCTTAAGCAAACTCACGTGAAAGAGAGTGGATTTTTTAAAATTCTGGTAATTTTATTTGGTATGCCACTAATCCAATTAATTTTTATCACTGTATTAGGTCCATAGTAACGGGCAATATAGTTTAAGGTTCTTCTTTAATGCAAAAAAAGTGTATTTATTCTAGTAGATTCGAGTTTAACTGCTTTGTTTGTAAGGTGTGTGTATGGTCGAAGGGTTAAGAATATGTATTAACATATATTACCTTGTAATTACCTCAAAACTATTAAAAAAAATCTGGTATGGTTGGAACTTTAGGCAATCTGCATCTCTTTCTTGGAATTCTCTTTCACTCCTCTTTTGATCAACATAATGTCTCATTCTGTTTTGATCAATAATTTGTTTTCAAAACTATGTAATAGTTAGTGTTGTGCCATCAATTGGTCAAAAAAAAAAAGTTAGTGTTGTGCCATCACTCAGCTTAAGATAGCTTTTTCGTCCAAGTAGTGGGTTTAAGGAAGCACATGCTCCTTAAATACCGTTCTAAACTCTTATTCCTTTACTATTACACCTCTATACATGTATGACTCTTAACATGAGTCAGCCTTTGTTTACTTCTATACTATTTTTATATACAAACATACACACACCTACAACTACAAAGACAGCAACTAAAAGTGTACGAAAGAGGACTTTCTTGTATATGTGAAGGAAAATTTGTGTACAAAGATCACGCATGGTGGGTGTGCCTGTGTAGCAGTTAAACAAGTTTCTTTCTTTCTTTTTGTAATTTTATAAGAGCTGTATACGTATATAGAGAGATACAGATGGCTCAAATTTCAGGGGAGGGCTAATTCGTAGTTCTGACTGCTCGCAACATCCTCCGTCGGCAAATGGCGCAGCCACTAAGGTTTAGTAGCCTTTGTTTATGCTGTTGAGCTTTGTCGCAAAGGTTGTGCCTCACTAGGAACTTCACTGTTATGCTGATTGTCAAGCGGCATGTACTGCGACATGATAGCCATGATCTCTGAGTCCATGTACGACTGCAGGCGGAAACAAACATTTGAATATATATGTATAACCAGGCCATGGTACAAATGAAGCCACAAACATGTCAAGTCAGTTACCCGGAGCCTATATTTGTAGAATATATAACCAGCTATGCCAGCGGCCGTCACAGCAGCCAGGACCAAGAACATGATGAACCACCCGAAGCGCGATCCATTTCTCTCTGTAACAAAAGGATCATGTGTTTTTGACAGACTACTCTTTCATAAATGACTTGAATTCATGATCTTACCAATGCAAGCATCTTGCCCACTTATGTAGAGGAGATCCCCTTTACACTTGCATTCATATGCACCCCAAGTGTTTTTGCAGGAGCAACCGTCGCACCGGCAAACACTTTTTTCTTTGCATTCATTGATATCTGCAGCAAAAACAACAGATGGGGATGAACAAATTCCAATGTAATGGACACAGACCCGAGGGGTTAAGAGTTGAGAACAAGTCAAGGTAACAGCACCTTCACATTTATGACCATTCCCCCGGAACCCTTGTGGACACTGGCAACCTCTTAACTGGTTTTCCTGCTTTATGCAATGGAGTGGCTTTAGTCAAACCAAAAGAATTTGCAGAATAACAAAAACTCATTGGAGAATGGACAGAATAAGGAACAAATCACTAAACTGAGCAAGCCGAGAAAGTTAATTCATCTTTCGTTTCAGACCAGCAACCTCCGTTGTTAATCGTACATCTCGCAGGTCCAAAGGCTGTAAACGGAAGTAGTCATTGGATGGGGAAAATAAGTGGCAACGAGTGAACACATTGCGCATGTTGAATCTAATTTAACACAAGGGGAAAAGGTGCACCTTCACAATAAATGTAACCATCTCCTCTATACTGCACTCCCTTCACAATGGGGCATTCACATACTCTTCCCCTGAATGTGTCCTAAACAAATTCAACATCACTTTTTATTAGCAGGAGTTAATGGAGCTAAACTGTCTCATATTCGATTGCAACATCGAACCGTGTAAACTTTCTATACTTTACCCTGCATGCTGTTATGTTAGCTCGTTTATCCTGCCAACACCCACCATTTCTTTCAAGGCACTCATTAGTTTCAACATCTGTTAAAATAACATGGACCCAATATTAAATAAGAGATTACAGAAAAACATTCGTGAATGTAAACCTAGTTTAGAATGTAAGCAACTCCAATCTACCTGCACTTAAACAAACCGAAGGTTCCGTTGTCTCCTTAAATCCAGCACAGATGGCCTTAAGCACAGCACTTCTCTCCAGTTTCCCTTCACAGCAGGCAAAACAAGAAATTCAACATCATTTATGTAATTCGATAGGAATTTTTCCATCTCATCCATCAACATGCTATGTAGCAAACCTCGATATTGAACATCATTGATAACCAATGTCGGCAAAATGGTAACGTCACCACGAGAACCTCGGCCAACCTAAGCTCCACAGATTGTAGCAAAATAAGAAAGTTAACATTAACTTTGTTCTTTAATGTGGGCTAAGAAAAAGGTGTACCTGAAGTTGTTGCTCCTGTTTCAAGACATCATTCTCGACATCAGCTTCGGGATCACCCATGCACCTTTTGATTTTCTCAATAGGCAAATCTGGTTTAGCATACGAAACCAATCAAGCAAGATTGCCAGAAGACACACAAAACTAAAATCCAGCAGAAAAGAGAAATTACCAAGAGAAGTCATGACACCCTCAGCACATTCTTTGCTATATCTCTTCTCCTTCATCGAACACCTGATATGGAAATCGGTCACATAATCCCACCAAATCCAAGGCCTATTGCTCTCATTGGCAACTCTGTGCACACAGAGCTGTCTCAAGTTCTCAAACACCACATCCTTCCCTTGATATCCCTCTCCAAAATCTTGTTCTGGATCAGGAGCACAATATCTTCCATGGTTTATACACTGGGACTTGCACTGACTGCTAGTGATAAAAGCTTCAGGGCAATACCAGGTTATGTAATGTGGTGTGAACAAAGTGTAACCCCCCTTTTCAAGTATCTGGGCATGGCCTTTGAAATTCTTTACAAAATTCATTTGCTCGTCGCAACGAACGCCGCACTCGTCATTGCTATTGGTCCAGAGTTCATATTCAACCCTCTGGTCAGGATGGGGCATTGACTCCCTCCAGTCTAGTTTCACCACTACATCTTCACGCTTCTTCAGCGACTCCTTAAGGTTGTCACCGAAAGACTTTTCGATCAAAGCCGATGGAATTCCAATCTTCTCCACGTATTCATTTGCATCACTGCTCTCCTCAGGAGAATCCATAGTTATTAGAGGTTCATCTATGATATCAGCCACTAATACGGCTGCAGCCCCAGCCTGTTGGGCATGCCATACCTTCAAGGCAAAGTAGCATTCTACAAGTGCTAATCAAGAATGATTACGGTTTGACAATGAGAATCATGACAAACAAAGCTTTATTTTGAACTATAGAAAGGAAAAACCAAGCTACTGTTCAAACAAGAAAACTCGAGAAGCAAAATTCAACCCCTACATACCATAAATTAACTGCTTATACAGTTATACTAACGCATATGGACATGCAATTCATCAAGGGAACAATAAAAGTGACAACATTCTGTTGGTTTTCAAATAATAAAGGCAACCCTTCTCTTATACTGGCCTACCAGGTTATGGCGTCTACTACCAAAATATAGAAGAAAAAGAAAATACAAAACAGCTTATACTAAATACTAATACAGCTTATACTAAATACTAATGCATATATGTGCATCGCTACCGTTTTATATCCCAAGATCTCCAATTTTTTTAAGACTGACATTCTTTCCAACTCAAACTTGTGACGTTCTCGCCACGAGTTATCCGCCCTCGTGCTGGATCATGTCTGATAGGATGCTGGATGTGCAACACTACTGTTTTTATGTACAAAGACCTCTTTATTTTCCGACATGCATTAATGTGTCTCGGCTTTTTAGGACATGACAATATGCTAATGCATATATATATATATATATATGCAAACTGCATCTAGTCGTTGCTGGAAAAGTATCTTTCTTTCATAAGCAATTAATCGTGGAAACATGAGCATAGGTAAAAAGAGAGTCTCAGAAATAATTATTGAATTACAATAGACAGTATTAAACGAATGAAATCCTTAAGGAAGCATGTCAAATTAGACAAAGTTAGCATAAAAAAGTGGGGGGAAAAGATGACCAAAAAGAAATAAGAGGAGAGAAACTATAAACAAGGGATTTTTTTAGTAATATGCATGTCCGTCTCACGTATAAACAAGAGATCTTTTTTAGTAATATGCATGTTCGTCTTACGTATAAACAAGGGATTTTAATAGAATCGTTGAAGAGAAATACCTCCACGATCAAGAAGGAGGAGAAAGGGGCGAGGAGACTTGGACCTGAAGGGCTGACCACGAAAGGGTTCACAACCATTAGCTCCTTTGTCCGGATAAAGCACAGAGCCTATAATGAAGCCACCATAGTCTGGTATTCCGAAGTTACCTATGGAACCATCGTGCTTCCCTCTCAGGCTCAATGGAGACAGCACGCGGATGCTATTCTTCTCAACCACAAACCTTGCACACACTCCACTCAACACAAGGATTGGTGCTAATAAAACAGGAACCATGCATCTCCATGTCATCGTCCTCAGGAAAGTAATTAGCAGCAGCTATGGAGTATGGAGTTGTGCTGTTTGTTTTCTTCAGGAAATGGTTTAATTTCTTTCTCAAAGTCTAACTGTGACGTGAAGCTAACGACAGAGGAAGGGAGGTGGGTGGTTTGGGTGGTTGGGTGGGTGGTGGACTAAGTCTGCAGAACTACCATATTTCGTTGCTACCGCTACATTTCAACTAATCAGCAGAATAAAAAATAATATAAACTACATTAATAGTCACCAAACTTTTAGGTCACTTTTATTTTAACAGTAAAGCTTTTAAAACTTGCGATATAGACGTTAAACTTTCAGTTCGTTTTCTATAAGGTCACTTTCTGTCACGGAGCTAGACTTCAGCTAGTCGAACCGTGACTTAGTCGCCTTCTCGGTTGAATGCTATGGCTAAGTCACTCAAATCCCTAGTTACGGTATTAGACTTTTGCTAGTTGGACCGTACGGCCTTAGGCAAAGCTCTCCTGACAAACGACTAAGTCTGCTCAAATTCACGTTTTGGAAGATTAACTGCGGTTAGAAAATGCTAAATTCCCACCCAAGTCACTTCCATTAGAAAGGCTAGGGTGTTGCAACAGATTAAAATCGGGGCTTGTCTGGTTTTCTAACTAGCCTGGAGATTTCGAATTATGGGAATTCGATTGCTTTTTTACTTTTGGTAAGCTTTGGCCTAGGAAGGCCTCCCGATGATCGTTGTATAAAAGGCGCTTTGAAACTAAAATTAAGGTTATTCGGGGTCGATTTCGAAAAGTCAGAACTAAAATCATCTCCAAAACCAAAACTAGAAGATGAGTTCATTTTCTCTTGTGGAAACTTAGATTAAACAAAAAGAAAAAGAGAAAGATCCAAAAGTATTATCCGTAAAAGGAACAAAGAAGCATATACAACGACTGTCATTTTTTAATATGAGAAACTTAGATTTCTTGGGGGAGTAAGATGATTTAACGTCTCACGTCAACATTCTATAATGACAGTTAACAAAAGTTTTAAAAATTTAATGACTAAAATAAAAGCATCTTAAAAATTCGCAAACTACAAAGTAATTACCCTGAAATAAAACATTTTGTAAACTGTTAAATAATTTTGTTCTAATAATATTAACTGTTTGTATCTTTATTGGGTTACTTCGATCCTAAGGGAAAACGACATTTTTTCTTCATTTTAATTAATCAGGCATATGTTTCTTAAAAAAAAAAGAATGAAATTGGCAGGAACCAAGGTGTTTGAATAGCCCAAATCCAATTAGCAACGCAAGAGTGGTGTGTATTATTGTTTAAGCTTATATATTTGGGTGTTAATGTATGTATTGTTATATGAAAGATAATCTTTGTGTTGCATCATCGCTGATCATGTAAAAGTTGACTTCTATCTGTTTATTCGTTTATTTGGTTTAATTACTATCCTAAATCCCTAATCTATTTATTATGTTCGAAATTTAAAATTTAATCATTTTACTTTAATTTCACACGATTTAGCTTTTTATATATATATATATATATTTCTAATGGCATTGGACCCGCATACTAGGGGAAGTAGAGTGCTAACTGAGAGTGCCTATTAACCACATGCTTTAGTTTTATTTTTATAATATTATTAGTATGTTTAAATTGATAAGCATCGTTAGTTGTTGTCGTTAAAATGAGAGGGTAAATGTTAAAAAACACGCAACCTAAATAAAATAAATTACAGTTTTCCGCCCACATCAAAAAAACCTTCAAAATGGGCTCAACCTAAAATGTTAGAAAAAAACGTATTTTAAAATGTTATCACAAAACTGAAATGTTATACTTTTTTGATAACATTTTAAGTTTCGTCTTTTCAGGACAAGTTTCGAGACTTGTCGTAAAATCACAAACTAAGTTTCGAAACTTGTAAAAAAAACACCAACCTAAAATATTATCGAAAAGTATAACACTTTAGGTTGTGTAGTAACGTTTTAGGTTCCGTATTTTTTAACATTTTGGTTGTATTGTTTTCGGATTTCTCACGTTGACCATCAACCATACCAATGATAACAACTAATGTTTATGATTCTAAAATCTGTTTAAGACAAGTACATACCGAGGTAATGTAATTCCATTATTATAAACATTGTCTATTTGGTACAAGATGTGTTGCAAGTCATCTAGGATGTATGTCCAACTGAATAAATGTGAGTTTTATTTATCTGAGGTGGCTTTCTTTGGCCACATCGTTTTTGGATGAAATAATAGAAAATTAAGGCTATTATAGAATGGAAACCTCTTAAGAATGTCATTGAGTCCAAAGTTTTTAAGGTTTGTTTAAAAGAATAACTTTACCTTTTAAATTTTAATACATAGTGAACCTTTTTGTATGCATGTAGGTGGAAATAAAATGCGTCAAGATTTAAAAGAGATGTGTTGGTGGCTTAAAATGAAGAAGAATATCGTTGCATGTGACGTGATGTCTATCATATATATCAACAAGTTAAAACTGAACGTCAAAAATGTCTACTAAACTATTACAAGTTATCTCTATTTCCTAGTGGAAGTAAAAACAGATTAAAATGGACATTATGGTTGATTTACCATTGACTCAAAGGAAATGTGATGTTTTTTTTGGGTGATCGTTGATATGTTATAACTAAGCAATTTTGATATTTTAGTAATTTAAATTTTATTTTTTTTGTTCAGTTTCGTGCTCTTAAAAGTTATCAAAAAAGCAAGTATATTTGGCCTTGTTGCGACTAAAAAAATATCGGCGTGTGCCTATTCTTCATTTTTATAAAATTGGTCTCAAGTAATATATTTTAAAATACTAAAATTTCCTTTTTTAATAATTTATTGGAGTCGCCACCGATCGTTCAAAAAATGAGAGGGTAGACCGGACACCAAAAATAAAACCAGAGATTCCTTTTAGAAAATTGGGTTCGGGAGTCGGTTACGGATGGGGAAGGATTAACACCCCCACACCGCCCAAAATTGGTACCTAACGGATCGTATTGTATTTATCAGAAAATCTTAAAATTTCGGCCCAATTCAATTAATGACTTCCAAATGCATGATCATACAAGATATAAAACCATACCCAGTCCGCGATATCAAAGAAGATGACGCCCAAATGATTGGGACGACACTTCCAATAGAATATCGGGATTATGAGCACTATTTTTACGTATTTTATATAACAGATAAATATGCTAACTCAAAGAATCAAAAAAATTGAAATTAAATGAAATAAAGCTATAAAATGGAATCAAAAGGACAAAATTGAAACTTAAAAGAATCATGTGCAACAAATGTAAAACATGAAACATGGACTGAAATTAAATGAAAATAAAAAATAAGGGCAGACATGAAAATAAATGGAAATAAAGTGCAGAAATAAAAACATATAAAGGACTGAAATTAAATAAAAATGAAAGAAAGGTGCAGAAATTAAATGAGCAAACTGATTAGGGATCCAGGGGGTAATTAACCCGTCATAATTTGAATTAATTATTAGTCAGGGTCCAGATTGCAAGGTGGGAACGAATAACAGGGACCCGATGTGTAATTTTCCCATGCGGGATGGCCTCTCGCGCTATTATCCCTGTGCGGAAGGACTCACGAAGCAATTATACCATTTTAAAATATTTAGTTAATATATAATCTAACTTAAAAAAAAACTGGTTCATTTTACCATCTTCTAAAATAAAAACCCTAGAGGTCCTCTCCACTTTCTCATCTTTTCCGGCGCCGCACCCCTTCGCCGGCCGCCGCTAATCGGCGCCGGCGAACCTAAACCTTCCCCTTTTATATTTTTTTACTTTTTTTTTTAACAAACCGAATCCTATCATGGATCTAACCCCCAAAGCTCTCTTTTTCTTTTTATTTCAAAACCTAGACCCCATGTGATAACCACCTTACCACTCACCATGCATGTAGACGGACCGGCGGCCGGTCATCGGAGCACGACGTAAGGGCTCGAAAAGGTAACCTTTTTATTGTTTCATTTTTTATATGTATTTCCGAAATAAAATAAAAAAAAACAAGATGAAACTGAGTAAAAAAATACCTCTGAATCTTTCTTTATTTCACTTGTTTGGAAAAGTAAAAAACCTCCCTTTTACATTTTTCATTCACCGATTTATAATAGGATTTACAATCATGTTTTTTTTTACTAACTTCTGACATATTCTGCTCTATTTGGATCAACTTGCGAATGGCGGTGGCATCGTGGCCGTTGGTGCCGCGGAGATGAACGGCCAGATTCAGTTTTGAGATGGACGGCCATGATGAGGTACGTGGCTCACACGCGCGCGTGGAAGTCGATTGGTCGGCGCGTGTTCTTCACGCGCGATCCGAGGGGTCGCCGGAGCTTTGATCTTGACCGTTGGATCATGTTTTGATCCAACGGTCACATGGTGGCTGCACATGAGACAAAACACAAATTAGGGTTTTATTTTTGTAATATTGGGCCAAAGTTGGGCTTATCATTTTGTAATGGACACTTAATTTAGTGAACATTTATTTAATATTTATTTATTATTTATTATTTTATTATATCAGAAACTAAATAAACAATTAATTCAAAAAATTAGTGTTTACAGTTGCCCCTCTTTGCTCATTCTGGTGAAACAAGAATAGAGCAAAGATAATAAACACTAATTTTGCCTTACTTCCCTGTTTAGGAGATTCGGAACCACAGGTCTCTTCTGTATAGAACAGTCGTGTTCTTTCTCCGTCTGAAGCCTTGGATCTGCAAGTTCTCTATGTATAGAATTCTTAGCTTTTCCTTGGCAACATCTCTTTGGGTCACGAATTCTTCTAACAGAGTCTTCATTCTTCACGTTTTGGAGTTGCAGGTTCTTCCTATATAGAACCTTTTTCACTCTTTTGGTTGGATTCTTTGAGCTAAGTTCTTCCTATATAGAACTTTTTCAATCTAAAATTCAAAAGCTACGAGTTTTTCCTATATAAAACTCTTTGCTTCGAAGTTTCGGGCTTCTGGTTCTTCCTATATAGAACTTTTGGCTTGTCTTCAACTATGCATTTTCAGGTTACAAGTCCTTCCTGTATAGAACTTGTCATCTTTATTTGGGGTTCTTCCTATATAGAACCTTGGAGTTTCGGGTTCTTCCTGTATAGAACTTTCATCTCAAAATTTGTGGTTCTTCATATATAGAACCTTGGAGTTTCGGGTTCTTCCTGTATAGAACTTTTATCTCAAAATTTGTGGTTCTTCCTATATAGAACCTTGGGGTTTCGGGTTCTTCCTGTATAGAACCTTTATCTCAAAATTTTGGGGTTCTTCCTATATAGAACCTTGGAGTTTTGGGTTCTTCCTGTATAGAACCTTTATCTCAAAATTTGTGGCTCTTTCTATATCGAACTTTTATCTTTGAAGTTTCAGGCTCTTCCTACATGGAACCTTCATCTCGAAATCTGCGACTCTTCCTATATAGAATCTTTATCTTTTGAAGTTCTTGAAATTTTGAAAAATTTAAGATGACGCTTCAGCTTCTTGTCCCCTCCCTGTGTACACGGCTTGGGCGTCTCTTTGAGTTTTCCTGTCAAAAGCATAGACAATTTTTTTTATCGATGCAGTGGGTTAGCATGTTCCTATCTTAGGGATGCTTAACTACAAATGATGCATGATTATTGATTTTTTTCATCTCTTTCAGACTCATTTCTTGCTGTTTCTATTCTTCGGTCTCGGTGGTTTGCCATCTCAAGCTTGGGTTCGACCCTTTTCCAGCCAGCCCCTTTGTTTTCAGGTGATCTTCAATTTTCCCCCTCTTTTTCTTTCTTCTTTTTCTCCTTTTCTCTTTTCATTTCATCTTTGCTTTTTTCCTTTCTGTGGTTTCTTCATTTTCGCGACCATTTTGTTCTTCTTTCAGTGAGGAATCTCATTTTATGCCAGTTTTGATAGTTCTCTTCTGACGTATCAAATGTTGGAGTTTCTGTTTTCAAATTGCCTGTATTTCAAAGGATAGATCATAGTAATGTCGCAAAATCTTCTGCTTATTTTAAATTATGTTACTCTGCTTATTGGGTACTTAACAATGAATAAGGAAGAGAATGACAAAAGAAAAGGGAAAGGTTATATTATCATTATTGACAGGTTGGCAAACACAAGAAAACAAAACACTATACGGAGCTCTAACATGCACTGTATGAATGATGCGCGAGCCTGTCGATCAAGGTGAAAATCTTGTTTCAGATATCTTTGGTCCTGGATGGGGTTTGCTTGTCAGATGCCCGATCCCTGCTTCTTTGAACTGCCCTGTGCGGGTTTTCAGCTCAAATCTCCTTTTCCGTGGCTCCAAGGTGCCCATTTTGGGTTTTCGCCTTGAAACCCTCCTTTTTCTTTTCTTTTCTTTTTCTTTTTTCTTTTTTCTTTTTCTTTTTTCTTTTTCTTTTTTCTTTTTCTTTTTTAAGCATAATATTTTTTTACTGCGTCGGAGTTTATTGGGTTTTTCAACTCTTTCCCGTCCATTTCTGCTAAGATCAATGCTCCTCCAGAAAATGCTTTCTTGACGACAAACGGTCCTTCCCAATTAGGTGTCCATTTTCCTCGAGAGTCTCTATGGTTTGGCAAGATCTTTTTTAGCACCAAATCTCCTTCTTGAAATTCTCGTGGGCGAACTTTCTTGTTGTAAGCTCGCATCATCCTCTTTTGATACATTTGACCATGGCAGATGGCCTTCAATCTTTTTTCCTCGATGAGATTTAACTGGTCATACCGTGCTTGTACCCATTCCGCGTCATCTAGCTTTACCTCGTTTAGAATCCGAAGCGAAGGAATCTCGACTTCAATAGGCAATACTGCTTCAGTCCCGTAAACTAGGGAGTATGGTGTTGCCCCGGTGGAGGTACGTATGGATGTCCGGTAAGCGAAAAGGGCAAAGGGTAGTTTCTCATGCCAGTCTTTAAATGTGTCTGTGGTTTTGGATATGATCTTCTTAATATTTTTATTAGCCGCCTCGACTGCTCCGTTCATCTTGGGACGATAAGCCGTTGAGTTATGATGCACTATCTGGAACAGCTCGCACACGCCAGCCACCATTGAATTGTTCAGATTTGAGGCATTATCGGTGATGATCCTTTCCGGCATTCCGTATCGACAAATGATTTCTTTCTTTAAGAACTTGCAGACTGTTGCTCTGGTGATACTAGCATAAGAAACCGCTTCTACCCACTTGGTGAAGTAATCAATGGCGACAAGAATGAAACGATGCCCGTTGGAAGCCTTTGGGTGAATTTGCCCTATGACGTCTATTCCCCATGCGGCAAAAGGCCATGGTGAGTTCATGGTATGTAAAGGCAGCGGTGGGGAGTGAATCCGGTCGGCGTATATCTGGCATTTGTGGCACTTTTTGGCGTAGTCAATGCAATCTCCTTCCATTGTGGACCAGAAGTAGCCATATCTCATTATCTTTCGGGCCATCGAGAAGCCATTGGCATGTGTTCCACACAACCCTTCATGTACTTCAGCAAGAATAGTTTTTGCTTCTCGTGCATCGACACATCTCAATAGTACCTGGTCTTTTCCTCTCTTGTATAAAACTTCACCATCTAAGACGTACCCTGCTGCCATTCTCCTTATGGTCTTCTTATCATTCTCATTTGCTTCTTTAGGGTAATCTTGGAATTTGATATATTGCAAAATATCGTAATACCAGGGATTTCCATCTACTTCCTCTTCTAGGTTACAGCAATGAGCCGGTATTTCAAAAATCCGCATCTCTATTGGTCTCATTTCGGCCTTCGTGCTTGCTTTGAACATTGCAGCCAAAGTTGCCAGAGCGTCTGCCATTTGATTTTCTTCTCTTGGTAGATAGGTGAAGCTGATTTCCTCGAATTCTTTATTCAGCTCTTGAATCAAATTATAGTACTTGACCAACTTCGGGTCTCTAGTTTCCCATTCTCCTCGGAGTTGGTAAATTACCAGGGACGAGTCACCGAAGACTTGAAGCACTTTAATTCTTCTCCCAATAGCTGCAGTTAATCCCATGACACATGCCTCGTATTCCGCTATATTGTTCGTGCAAAAGAATTCCAATCTACTCGTGAATGGGTAGTAGACATTTTCCGGTGAGATCAATATTGCCCCTATGCCATGGCCTAGAGCGTTGGATGCCCCGTCAAAGTAAAGCTTCCATGGATTCTCCTCTTGGGCGGCAGATTTTCCAGTTGTGATACACATTAAGTCTTCGTCTGGGAATTTGAAATTCAGGGATTCATAATCATCAGATGCACGGCTTGCTAAGAAGTCAGCTATGGCACTTCCTTTTATTGCTTTTTGATTAACGTACACAATGTCAAATTCTGACAATAGCATCTGCCAACGGGCCATCTTCCCGGTTAAGGCCGGCGCTTCCATCATGTATTTTAATGGGTCCATTTTGGATATCAACCAGGTGGTGTGATATAACATGTACTGCCTGAGTCTTTTTGTCGCCCAGACCAGAGCACAACACAACTTCTGTATTGACGGATACCGTGTTTCGCAGTCAGTGAACTTCTTGCTCAGGTAGTAGATGGCCCTTTCTTTCTTCCCGGATTCATCATGTTGTCCTAGGACGCACCCCATCGAATTTTCATAGACTGTTAAGTACAAGATTAGTGGTCTGCCTTGCACCGGAGCTACCAAGATTGGAGGATTCACCAAATATTTTTTGATCTTCTCCAAAGCCTCTTGACATTCTGTGTCCCATACCCCTGGGTTGTTTTTCCGAAGCAGACGGAAAATAGGGTCGCATTTGTCGGTTAATTGGGAAATAAAACGTGATATGTAGTTAAGCCTCCCCAAGAAACCTCGGACTTCTTTTTGTGTTTGAGGGGGTGGAAGATTGTGGATAGCCTTGACTTTGTCAGGATCGATCTCGATTCCATTTCTACTGACCACAAACCCTAAGAGCTTTCCAGATGTAACTGCAAATGTGCATTTGGCGGGGTTAAGCTTCAATTGGTACTTTCTTAATCTTTGGAAGAGGTTTCTCAGATTCTGAATATGTTCTTCCTCTGTTTTGGACTTGGCGATCATGTCATCCACGTAGACTTCAATTTCATTGTGCATCATGTCGTGAAAGAGGGTCACCATAGCCCTCTGATAGGTTGCCCCAGCGTTTTTTAGCCCGAAGGGCATTACTTTGTAACAAAATGTGCCCCATTCAGTTACGAATGTAGTCTTCTCCATGTCTTCCGGGTGCATTTTTATTTGATTGTATCCCGAAAACCCATCCATGAAGGAGAACCATGAATGCCCTGCCGTATTGTCAACCAGGGTATCAATGTGAGGTAAAGGAAAATTGTCCTTCGGGCTTGCTTTGTTGAGATCCCGGTAATCTACACACATGCGAACTTTCCCGTCTTTCTTTGGTACTGGAACTATGTTAGCAACCCATTCGGAATACTTGACCACCTTCAAGAATCCTGCGTCAAACTGTTTTTTTACTTCATCCCTGATTTTTAAGAACATATCAGTTCGCATTCTTCTAAGCTTTTGTTGGACTGGCCTATAATCAGGTTTTATCGGTAGTTTGTGTACTACGATATCTGTGTTCAGCCCTGGCATATCCTGGTAAGTCCAAGCAAATATATCTTTGAATTCTTGAAGTAAGACTATCAGATCGTGCCGGGTCTTGCTAGCAAGAGTGGTGCCGATTTTCACTTCTTTTTTCTCTTCATCAGTCCCCAAATTGAGAATCTCCACTTCTTCTCGGTGAGGCAAGATTTGCTTTTCTTCACTTTCCATCATTCTGAGCAATTCGTTTGGAATTTCACAATCTGTTTCATCCTGTGTCTCATCGGACTCTTCCAGACACAAAGGTAACTCGAATTTCACCTCTATGTCAGATTCGAAATCATTCATACAGGGAACGGTCTGGGCCCTGCATAGCGTCATAAGAAGGATATTTGGAAAGGGAAATGTGTTTGGGTGAAATGAATGGTAAATGAAATGAATAATAAAAAACAAAAAATAAATAAAATAAAAAATGAACAAATAAATGCCCACCAGACGGATAGGAATAAATGATAAATACGCGGACTAGATGATATGTTTGCCATTTAAAAGGGTGGAAACGAAATCATCTTATTGAATTTAAAAGCAGGTTAACATAGTTGCCCTTTACAGAAGATCCCTAATGCCTGTGGGCCACGACAGTAGGGGTTGTTTGAGGCATTACTCTGTTTCTTTCTTAAGGGTTACAGGCAAGTCGAAGCAGCTCCAATTATCAAGTGATTCCCCCGGAAAACAAGGACGAATTTCCATTAGGAACTTGCTACTGCTTTCACTATCGGATATCACATTGATGGACATTCCTTCAAGCCATTCATTAACTGCTTCTTCTTCATTGAGCATGTTGCTTTCCCGGTTTGCTTCTTGTATCTTTTGTTCGGCGTTGATAATTCCCCCAGACACAAAGGTGTCTTTGAGATGGGGAAAAGTCATGGGTTTCCATGGGATGGCCATTCCTTTGAACCTGGCTCTCCTCCTTTCTGCTTCCTCTTTATATTCCTCCCTTTTTTGCAGTATACTGGGCTTGTGGCCTAATCCATGTTTGCCCTTCTTGAAGATGACCTTCGTTGCTCGTAGTCTTCCTTGCAAATTCTTCCCCAAACCTTTTCCAACTTTACCTCCTTTTCCCAAAGTCTGCTTGACGGCCATTTTTGTGCAGTTAGACAGCCTGGGACATGGGATCCTGCATCCTTCTGTGACAAAGGTTGCATTGATGAACTCTAAGGCCCGAAAAGCACATTCTACGGCCTCTTCGTTTGGTGGGACATAAGGGGCATCAGATGTGACCGAAGCTATGATTTCCTGCTCTGCTTCGACACTCACCAATTTTCCTTCGGTTATAAATTTCAGCTTTTGATGTAGGGATGAAGGAACAGCGCCAGCTGAATGAATCCAAGGTCTTCCCAACAAGCAATTATACGTTGGGCGGATGTCCATCACCACGAATTCAATGACATACTCTGTCGGCCCGATTAGCAATGGTACTTCTATTTTCCCCACTACTTCCCTTTGAGTCCCATCAAAAGCCCTCACAGAGCTGTGGCAGGGTTTAAGATGGGAACTATCTATAGGTAGTCGTTGTAAAGTTGTCATTGGTAACACATTCAGTGCAGACCCGTTGTCAATGAGTACCCCGGGCAAGACGTATCCCTTGCAGTGGGTGGTAATGTTTAAAGCCTTGGTGGATCCCATACCTCCATCTGGGATTTCGTCATCACTGAACGTGATGTAATTATCTGCAGCGATGTGCCCCACAATACGGTCTAGCTTGGCCACCGAGATGTTTTCCGGAACGAAAGTTTGATTTAAAACTTTCATTAAAGCATCGCGATGCTTTTCTGAACTTAGCAACAACTCAAGTACTGTAATCCTTGCTTGTTGTTTTCGCAGCTGCTCCACAACGTTGTACTCACTATGTCTTAGGAATCTCAGAAACTCCTGTGCTTGAGCCTCCGTCACGGGCTCGTTGATCTTCCCAGGGGGATCTTCATCAAATACCTTCCCCTGTTCGGTCATAGCGTCATTGTTTTGACCATTAGTCTCCTTTATTGCCCTCGATGGGAGGCACCTGCCACTTTTAGTGAAATGGCCTGCTTCATTTATAGCTTCGGTTCCTTCTTCCGTCTGTTCCTGCCCTTGCGTTGTTCGAGCATCATCGGATGCAAGTCCTTCACGATGCATTGCAGAATTTTGTGATACGGATATATTGGCTGTATAATTCCAAGGAACCTTCCTCGTATCCTTAAATAGGAAAGGGGTCGGAGCCGAAATTATGAGTTTCGGGGTCGTCTTTGAACTTTCCCCTTGAGATGAACTCCCTTCATTTGATCTGGATATGACATATGGTCTACCTACCCCGTATTTAGCCTTGGGGTGATCTGACGCACAGACGTCCCATTCCTTCTTTCCTTCAATTTCCTCAAAGAATTCAATTTCTTTGTTGTCCATCATTCTCTGGACCACCTGTTTGAACTTTTCACACTGTTGAATTTTGTGCCCTCTTTCTTGATGAAATTCACAGTAAGGCTCACATCCTCCCTGCACTAGTTCCATGCCCCGATCTATTAATCGAGCCGTACACAGCTGCTGAAATACCCATTGAAGAGGGGACCTGACTTCTGCAATTTCCATTTTAGCCTTTCTATTGCCTTCATTTTCAATAGCATTCACACCACGACCTCCATGGTTTGGTAAAGGATTGGCAGCCATGTTAGGTTCATCAAATGATAGCACTCCGGTGTTTATCAGATTTTGAACGACCTTCTTAAAAGAAAGGCAGTTTTCTATGGAGTGACCAGAGGCGCCGGCATGATATTCACACTGAGCCTTCTCATCATACCAGGCAGGAAAAGGGGGCTTGTATGGAGTGACGTAATATGGTCGGATTATATCAGCCTTATGCAATTGTGAATACAATTCAGCATAGGATACCGGCAATGGGGTAAATGATATTTTTTCTTTTTCTTTTCTAGTAGTTCTCTCTTCTCTTTTGCTTGAGCCTTGTGTGTTTCCAGCAGAAGCTTGGGGCTGTGAGATGGTGAGGTTTGCTGGGACGCAGTAAGTACTGGTGGAGTTCACCTCATTGTCTTTCTTCTTGTAATTTCTTTTGGCATTTTCCCCGTTGTCGATTCTTCCACTTTTTATTGCGGCCTCAATTGATTCCCCTGTCCTTACTAGATCAGCGAAGGCTTGAGTGGTGTTGTTTATCAAGCGGTCAAATAGTGCCCCTTTCAAAGTGTTTACGAACATAGGGGTGATCTCATACTCAGGGATTGGTGGTTGGATCTGAGCAGCCACGTCACGCCATCTTTGAGCATACTGTCGTAGACTTTCATTTGGTTTTTGTTCCAGACCTTCTAGCATGATCCGGTTTGGGGTCATGTCTGTTACATGTTTGTACTGTTCAGTGAACGCTTTCGAAAGGTCTTTCCATGATTTAATGTTTGCTCGGCTCAATTGTGTGTACCAGCGGATAGCCGACCCAGTCAAGCTATCTTGGAAGCAATGAATTAACAACTTCTCGTCCTTTACGAAGGCAGTCATTTTCCTTATGTACATGGTTATGTGAGCAGATGGGCAAGTAGTCCCGTCATATTTATCAAAGTCGGGGGTTTTAAATTTTGGTGGGAGGACCAGGTCCGCGACGAGGCTTAGATTGTTGGCCTCGTTCTCTTGCTCACCCCTTTCATGTATGGAATGAAGTCTTTCTTCAAGACCACGAAGTCTCCCTTCGTATTTCATTTCAACCTCTGCCTTGATTCGTTCTACTATGTTCAGATCCGGCATTTCTTCCTCTTGACCTACTTCTATGTCAACATGTTGGCCTGCAGGTCCCCCAACTGGGTGTTCAGCCGACACACCAGTGGTATTGATGTGTACTCTCTTTTCAGGAGCCGGTGTACTAGGTCGAACCCTTGCATGAGATACAGCTTCCCCTGTTTCTTCGCCCGTGTTATCAGGGATCTTCATCTTGCCAGTCACTTTTTCCAGTAGAGCGGTTATTTGAGTCATTATTACAGCTTGAGATTGTGCGATCTGGTCAGTAATATTTTGTTCAGCCCTATTGACTCGGGTTTCGAGATCCTTTTGGCCCTTTTCCAAGCTGGACACTCTATCTTCCATTTTTTTGGTTCGGAGGCGGGTATCGTATTTGTGCGGTATGATTGCTGCCATATTATTTTCTCACGATTAAATATTGTCATTTCAACCATTAAATGCAATGTGTAATATGATAATGATGCATGAGAATGGATGTAATGGGGGTGCTGATTCTTAGAACAGTCCTTAGAAAGACTTTTATTTAGTAGAAAAGGTTTTCATTACAAAAGTAGTAGTAACGAGTTACAGATAATGGCTCGCTTCTGCGCCTAGCACTGTTACTTCTTGAAGCAGAGCTCGGACTCGAGTTCCTAGATCTGTATCTGGGTTGATGAGTGTATACAGTTCGGCTGCAGCTCCTGCTAAGTTTTGGATGTAGTGAGCGATTTCTCGTGCATGCGACATAACATCCATCATAGATCTATGTTGGTCTCTGATCAGTTGGCCTGCCTGTTGGAGCCCCCAAACTATCCGGCTATTGTCTTCCTGAATGGCACCTTCAAATGAAGCAAGTTGCTCCCTGCACCCCTGTAAGGCTGCCTCTAACTCAGTCACCCTTGCCCTCAGTAGTTCGTTTTCTTGTTGGGCAAAGTCCAAGGCCATGTAACCTTGGTTCTGATCGTTCATGAGCCCTTCTACTTGAGCCACGAGCTCTCCGTTTGTTATGATTAGATCTTGATTCAGGGTCTGGCTAATGATGAGTTCTTGAGTCATTGCGTTTAACTCGGCCACTTTCTGCTCGGTCAAAATTTGGCTATCCTGGTAAGCTATTCCCGATTGTGTCAACTGAGCCATTAAGTTCTGAATTTGTTCCTCGCTAAGGGCCAATTTCTGTTGAGCAGCCCCCAGCTCCTCATTCTTTTTCATGACCTGCCTCTGACTTGCTTCATATTTGCGGGCGTAACCATCAGATTTCTTCTTTGCTGTTACTAATTTGTTGGTTAATTCTCTGGCAGTAGTTCCCAATCCATTTCTCCTCAAGTTCTGTTTCAGCTCTACCCACTCATGTCTTAAGTCTTCATGTTCTTCTTGTAGCGCCTTCTTTTCTTTCAGCAGTTTTTCTCCTTGGTTTTTATATTTGTCTGTATCAACCGATGCTAAGTAGTTTGCAGATTCTAATTCAGAAATTCGTTTTTCCAAAGCTTGTACTTCTCTTCGATGGGCCCTTCTAGCCTTTTCCAGGTCGGTGGGGGCATCTCTCATGTGTTCTTCCAAGGGTCGGACATTTGCCTGATTCGCTCCTGGAAGGTTGTCATTTACACGGGTAGTCCTCCAGTGCTCGTAGGCAGAAGTGAAAGGTGTCCCATCGTTATATATTTCAACTTTGTACAGATTTCTCCAAGCACGGCTCATCTTCAGGACCTGAGCCTTGTAGCCATTGCCTTCGTGTGGAAAGCTAACAGTTTCTAAATCGTGTGTCACAGGGATGAACTGCATCGAGCCAAATTGGCGTGATACTAGTAGTGGGCAATAACCGGTTCCTCCCCATACTCCTGGCAGTGGTACCCAATCATACTCCCCACAACGGTACAGAAAATCCTCTATAATGAGCCACGGGACTTTCCATTTGACCATCTCATCCTGGAGGTCGCGGAATGCTGCTATCCACTGTTCTTCCGTCATTGCTTCGGCTTGATATTCTTTCAAGAAGGCCTTTATAGGTGAATAGTTGGTCATGCACATTTGGTATGAAAAATTCAGGTCCCAGAAATGACTACGAATCCATATTTCTAGGAGCGGAACACAACACAAAAATCTGTTCCCCTTTCCTTTGCGGCATGCAGTCAGTGATCTGAAGGTTTCTGCTAGAATGGTCGGGGCCGGATTGATCCCCTTTTTCAGCTTGACGAACATGTCGGTTGTTGCATAGTCTATATGCCCTCGCGTTTTGGGGAATATGATTAACCCGTAGACGCCGTAGGCGAACAACTGCCTCCTTTTGGGTAGATCGGGATGCAGCTGGATCAATTCCCTGATGTGCCTCCAAGCTATGCAATCACTGTTCCCTGGCTTTGTGATTTTACCTTCGAACCAACTCCCACTCATTCCAGTGACGTCCATCAAGTTTTCCACAAAAGGGCGCAAGTCCCTGGGCCTTGTATAGACTTTTCCTTCTTTTGTCCCCGGGCAACGGAGTAGTGACGTATATTCTTCTATGGTAGGTGTCATATCTATCTTTCCGAACGTGAAACAATTATACCCCGGATTCCAGAATTGAGTCAAGGCTCGGAATAAATGCTTGTCACTCTTTACACTTAACAAAAGGCCTATGTCTCCAAACTCTCTTCGGAAGTCTCGCTTCATCTCTTGATCCCAACCTTGCCATATTTCTTGTAATTCAGCCGGATTACTTTGAGTAGAAACGATTGCCGTATCTCCGATGACTTCTGATACATGTCCTATTTTCAAGCTGTCCCCTTTTTCCATGTGCATTCGTTCGGACCAACCCCATACATCAGCATTCTCACTTTTGGTAATATTGATCCTTTCTCCCATTCTTAAATGCCCTCTAAAACGGATGTTCTTTAGATCAACACCTATGTATGCAACATGATGCGAGTTGTATGCAGATGAGAGAAAATAAAAAAGAAAAGAAAAACAAAAAGTAAGTCAGTATCGCATAATGGATAGATTATACAAAATGAAGGTGATAAACGTATTGTTAAATAAGACAGAAAAATTGAAAGCACATACAGAAGAAGTAAGTTTAAATGGACCTAGATTTACCTTGACTGTGCTTCGGCATGGTTCTTAGGGTTTAGCTCTATGGCTTAACTATATGCAGTTTTGAATCTAGAGTAAAAGGGTACTCGAACTGTCGCAAGGACATCGATTCGAGGGATCGCGACCAGTATACTATACGAGAACGAAGCTCTACGGAGTATACTGACCGGATCCTGGGAACAAATTACAACACCATACGGAAGTGGCAACTTCACGAGGCGAAGTAATTATTCCCACCTAAGGGTTCATGATGACAAAAACATATATCAAACATCGCATACTCAAACAAGGTTGGAAAATCATTAATTAAATTGGGCCGAAATTTTAAAATTTTTTAATGAATTCAATACGAACCGAATCTAAGGCTTGACCCTCTTTTTTTTTGTTTAAAAAACAAAAAGTTTGTCCCCAGCGGAGTCGCCATGCTGTTGCGACTAAAAAAATATCGGCGTGTGCCTATTCTTCATTTTTATAAAATTGGTCTCAAGTAATATATTTTAAAATACTAAAATTTCCTTTTTCAATAATTTATTGGAGTCGCCACCGATCGTTCAAAAAATGAGAGGGTAGACCGGACACCAAAAATAAAACCAGAGATTCCTTTTAGAAAATTGGGTTCGGGAGTCGGTTACGGATGGGGAAGGATTAACACCCCCACACCGCCCAAAATTGGTACCTAACGGATCGTATTGTATTTATCAGAAAATCTTAAAATTTCGGCCCAATTCAATTAATGACTTCCAAATGCATGATCATACAAGATATAAAACCATACCCAGTCCGCGATATCAAAGAAGATGACGCCCAAATGATTGGGACGACACTTCCAATAGAATATCGGGATTATGAGCACTATTTTTACGTATTTTATATAACAGATAAATATGCTAACTCAAAGAATCAAAAAAAAATTGAAATTAAATGAAATAAAGCTATAAAATGGAATCAAAAGGACAAAATTGAAACTTAAAAGAATCATGTGCAACAAATGTAAAACATGAAACATGGACTGAAATTAAATGAAAATAAAAAATAAGGGCAGACATGAAAATAAATGGAAATAAAGTGCAGAAATAAAAACATATAAAGGACTGAAATTAAATAAAAATGAAAGAAAGGTGCAGAAATTAAATGAGCAAACTGATTAGGGATCCAGGGGGTAATTAACCCGTCATAATTTGAATTAATTATTAGTCAGGGTCCAGATTGCAAGGTGGGAACGAATAACAGGGATCCGATGTGTAATTTTCCCATGCGGGATGGCCTCTCGCGCTATTATCCATGTGCGGAAGGACTCACGAAGCAATTATACCATTTTAAAATATTTAGTTAATATATAATCTAACTTAAAAAAAAACTGGTTCATTTTACCATCTTCTAAAATAAAAACCCTAGAGGTCCTCTCCACTTTCTCATCTTTTCCGGCGCCGCACCCCTTCGCCGGCCGCCGCTAATCGGCGCCGGCGAACCTAAACCTTCCCCTTTTATATTTTTTTACTTTTTTTTTTAACAAACCGAATCCTATCATGGATCTAACCCCCAAAGCTCTCTTTTTCTTTTTATTTCAAAACCTAGACCCCATGTGATAACCACCTTACCACTCACCATGCATGTAGACGGACCGGCGGCCGGTCATCGGAGCACGACGTAAGGGCTCGAAAAGGTAACCTTTTTATTGTTTCATTTTTTATATGTATTTCCGAAATAAAATAAAAAAAAAAACAAGATGAAACTGAGTAAAAAAATACCTCTGAATCTTTCTTTATTTCACTTGTTTGGAAAAGTAAAAAACCTCCCTTTTACATTTTTCATTCACCGATTTATAATAGGATTTACAATCATGTTTTTTTTTACTAACTTCTGACATATTCTGCTCTATTTGGATCAACTTGCGAATGGCGGTGGCATCGTGGCCGTTGGTGCCGCGGAGATGAACGGCCAGATTCAGTTTTGAGATGGACGGCCATGATGAGGTACGTGGCTCACACGCGCGCGTGGAAGTCGATTGGTCGGCGCGTGTTCTTCACGCGCGATCCGAGGGGTCGCCGGAGCTTTGATCTTGACCGTTCATGTTTTGATCCAACGGTCACATGGTGGCTGCACATGAGACAAAACACAAATTAGGGTTTTATTTTTGTAATATTGGGCCAAAGTTGGGCTTATCATTTTGTAATGGACACTTAATTTAGTGAACATTTATTTAATATTTATTTATTATTTATTATTTTATTATATCAGAAACTAAATAAACAATTAATTCAAAAAATTAGTGTTTACAGGCCTAATGGTCAAGTTGTTTATTTTTGTTCTCTCATTTTTTTAGGTCATGAGTTTTAGACCCACTAATAACACCTCCTTCCCCCCTCCCCTAAAATATCTCATTCCCCTCCTCTCTAGGTAGGATTAGAGGTGCTTATCTAGCGGGTCGATTGTGAGTTGAGTAGTGCTCGACTCGTGCTCATTAAAAAGTCTCGTTGCTTGATTCGACTTGTTGCTCGTTAAGTTGCTAAAATTTTGCTCGACTCGTGATCGTTAAAAAATCTCGTAGCTCGACTCAACTTGTTGCTCATTAAGCTCGCCAAATTTTTTACCTTATTTTTTTAAAATATAGCTAAAATCTAGTGATACTATTAAAACTTAATATAAACATAGAAATTCGGAAAAAAAATGTGAGGTATAAGAAGAAAAATAAATGAACCTGTTATGACCGAGTTAGAGACGAAGTCGATATTTGAGTGTAAAACTCTTTTTAGTTTCTCAACAATCTTCGATAAACAATAAAAGATAGAGTCTTAGGAATTTTGGGTTTTAACTTCCAATAGTAATTTTTATATGGAAAAGTAAAAATTAAAACTTTCACATTTTCTATTTTTATACCTAAAGAAATAATAAAAGAAAAAAAAACTTATTATTATAATTTAATTTTTTATTAATATTTTTTTTTAATTCTTGGGTAAATGTAACAGACGTGGCCATGAAGCTAAGACGCGTATAGCAAGCCCTTCGTTATTGGTACCGGGAGTCTTGTGGGGGGTTGAAGCTTCTGCATTTGAGCCAGTGAAAAAGTTGAATGCTGTGGAGGATGCTGGAATATATCAAATTTGGATCCTACTCATTTAAAGGAGTTGCAGTCTGTCTTTTGGTGTTGTAATTACTTGTATGTGTTGTAATCTTTTTTTTTTCAATTAGGTTTAGGGATATTTTTAATGAGGCACGCATACGAGTGAAATGCTGTTATTTTTAATAAAATTAAAAATCTTGCGGAGAAAAAAAAAACATCTATTTGAAATCAAAATTTTATGGGTAAATTACCTAACAATTCACTAAATTTTTCTAAAGTTTTCACCTAGTTTTAAACTTTTTAGAATATAATTTTTTAAGGTAGCAATTAAAAAAATCATAAAAGACTTTATAAAAAAATAACGAGATGTTTAAGAACTTATCAAGTCGAGTTAGACCTTACTCTACTTGACTCACTAAGATTTCGTGTCGAGCTCGATTTCGAGTCGAATCAAATCGAGTCGAGCGTTAACGGAATTTTGACCGAGTCGAGCTCGAGTTGTTTGTGAGCTACTCGACTCAATAAGCACCCCTAAATAGGATTAAGATTTGAATTAGAATTTGTATAAAAAAATATCAAAGGAATCGATGAAACAGTGAATGAAATAAAATTATGCCAAAGCAAAACGTTGGACTTAAATATGGAAAATAGAGTCGTAAATTGTTGATATAGTAGAATAATTGCTAAAACAACGAAAATACATAAAAGGAGTATAATTTGACCCGAAATCATTTCCATTATTTGATTTCTCATATTTAAACAAGCAGTAAAAATCTGGAGAGAAAAAAGAAAAACAGTATACTGAATAGTAAGAGAAAGATTTAGCAAAAAAAGGGAAAGGATGGAGAAAGAAAAGGCTATCAAATTATTAATTATGCCACATGGTAAAATTTTATTGAAAGAGCACGTATAAGAACACCAAAAAGAAAAGACGATGATTTTTAATCATAATTGTGAATACAAAGAAATACATAGTGAAAGTGAAGCATAGCTTAATTGGAGCTTACAAAGTAGCATTTGCGGTATTCAAGTACTCTGTCAAAACATGTATATGGAGAGAAAGAAGAACAATAATTGGTTTAGTAACAAAGCAAAGAAGAGAAAAGTAAATTATTAATAAGAGTTGACAAAATTGCAGTTGGTTCGAATTTCGCCACCCTCATGGGGACCGGAGAGGACTTGAATGTTTGCCAACCTTACCATGGAGACTGCAAAGTGGTGCCTGAAAAGAGAGGGGGTTTGGATTAAAGCATTGACGATAGGTAAAGTCCTGGAATCCGAATAAAGCCTTTGATCGGTTGATAAAAGTCCCATCTTTCTCTCCAGATTCGCATAAAATTGGGAGTCAAAAGTGGTTGGACTTGTAGCATCAAGATCAACATACTCATCCCCTCCACATCTGCATTTTCTTTGCAAGTAATCCGCGTACCGATCATCGATAGGTGGATCCGGCATGCCGTATGTTCCATTCAAGCCCTGGTATACTCGGTTCTGAATTGCACCACATGATGTTCTCCCAATGGTGTGCGCTCCTGAGAGAACTACCAGATCAACTAAATTAAGACCCTTGGATTGGAACAACTCAAGCAGAGTGGTAACGCTTTCGTGACCAACAGGCAACATCTCGGCATCTTTTTGATTTGAAGTTGTGGAATCTTTCCTGCCATAGGGAACCCTCCAATAAGGACCTCCGAGTAAAACAGTGGCATCCCTGGTGGCCGCCGTCAGAATGTCGGTGCAAGAAACTGTTCCGGGGCAGGATTTCTCCACCTCCGCCTTAATATCGTCTATCATTTCGAATCCTCTCAACGTTCTGCTTGCCCCGGCACTCCTCTCGCTTCCCTCGTGGTTCAACAGAATGGAAGCGTCGCATCCCTGACCAATTAACCACATTAACACACAGCCTCAGCTACATATCTTGTAGTTCATCGAAGCAATTAAACGATATCGAATCGAATATAAAAATGATTACCGTGACGAAGCAGTCATGAAAATGCAGCCTCAGGAGACTGGGGGCCAGAGTGTGATCCTTTGTAAACCAATGTTTCAGCTTCTGGTCGATGATTTGTTCAAGCTGTGGGCATCTCTGCTGATAGTAATCAAAGGATAAGGAGAGATAATCAAAAGGCAACGTCTGTGGCAGTGGTAATGTGGTAAAAGTTGGAAAGGAATGTTCCTCCCCCTCCCCCCATGCTGCACATACAATTGAGACAAGTATTGTGAGGAGGAAAAGGGTGGGGATGGAGGTTTTCATTATTCTGTTTTTCGTATTTCTTTTCTCTCTTTCGGTTTCGGGACGCTGATGAGGATAGTGGGTGCAATTGCGTTCATATATATTGCCAATAATTGATTATGAATGAGATGTGGTTAGCTTGGTGACTGGCATGTCACAATTATAAATTAATTAATTACAAAAATACGTGGGACGCACCCCCTATCATGAACAACGACATGCTAAGCATGTTACAAGGATCATTTTTTTATAAATGGAAGAAAAAAAATATCACCAAAGCCCTCGTTAAACGATGATGTAATGCGGGTTTGAAAAATTTTATTAGATGTTATTCATGGTTTTAGCTAATAAAGTTCATTAATCTTATTTTTTTTCAAAGTGAATCTTCACCTCCTTCACACACACACACACATATATATATATTATAATATACAGGCCGTGGAAACTGAAAGTTTTCACAAGCGCTTTAATTTTAGGGTATAAGGATTTAGTTTAGAGTATAAGGTTTAGGTGCATGTGTTAGAATTTAGGGATATTTGTTTCAATTTAAGGTTTAAGGTTATAATTTAGGGTTTATAGGTTAAAACATAAATCCTCGTCATATTACCCTAAAATTAAACCCTAACATATAAACCCTAAATTATAACCCTAAACCTTAAGTTGAAACAACTATCCCTAAATTTTAAATCCCTACACCTAAACCCCTAAACCCTATTTCCTAAACTAACTCCATATACCCTAAAATTAAGGCGCTTGTGGATACTTTCAGTTTCAACCTCTTGTGTATAGCATATTAATCCATATATATGCTATGGGGACCATTAATGACGTGGGTAGTTATTGAGAGTTAAATGAGATTGATGTGAAAAAATATTATATGGCCCCAACCCACCACATCATCCATGTCTCGTCCACTAAAAATTAGGCACATAATTTCTTTTTTTAATGTTATTTTTTCAAAGATGAATCTTCACCTTTTTATGCTATGTAAATAGGGAGTGAGTGGTTAGAGATGTTAATTATGAATGGATTAGTGACATGAAAAAAGAGAATTACTAAGCTAATTTTTAGTGGATGGGGACTATTAATGACGTGGTAAGCTAGATCTATAAAATAATTTTTTAATTAATAAATTTTATTGGCTGACTTCAGATGACATGTTGAGTTAAGTCCACATCTAATAATTTTTTTTTAGTTTGGGTGGGTTAAGATGAAGTGTAAATGGGCCTACACAACCCAGTTGAACAAAACATATGAACAAATTTGAAAATATAATTGCAAGACATGATCACCCAAAAAGTTCTCACAATATATCAATTAGTTTTGATTAGGGGCGAGTAAACTGAGAAAATAAAAAATTGAATCAACAATTTATAACCCTTAAACTTGACTTAGATATTATAGTCGGATTTCGAGGCTACTCTGTTCATTAGGGTAACCAAAAAATAACTTAATGAGTTTAGACATTAAAGATCCAATTGTAGGTAAAAGTGTCATAAGTTTAGTAGTTGCACCTACACGCAAGTATATTTGTTTTAGCAACTCAACATATTATGAATACTTTTTTTCATCAATTTGATATCTTTATTATAAATAAAAGTAAAATAAAAATATAATTATTAGAGTTTTTAAAATACCTAAAAATAACAACAACAAAAAAAAAACGTTAAATCTACTCTTTGCATCAAAAAAAATCTCTACGGTCAATTATAAGAAGGGTCCCTAGAGTGCTGTGAAAACAAAAACTAGATGAGATCCCCAAAATCGGTAACCACCTTTCACGTCTATTTCCAAAGTCAAAGATCCTCTACGAATTACATGAGCAAACAACTCAAACGGTGATCAAACTATTTGTGACCATTGACAAACACGAACCAGGAACAAACGCCGTAAGGATTATCGTACGAGCATCAAACACCTACAAAAATAACCATAAAACGTACCATAATACATAGACGTGCCATAAAAACAAGGAAAACGTGTCATAGAGGCAGAAAAAAACGAACCAAGACATGGGAAGAAAAAAAGCATAACAAGTAAAATCAAATAATAAAAAACATAAAAATATCTTTTTAAAGCACATCACTAAATTTTGTACATATATTTATGCATACACAAACAAATCGTAACTAAGCATATCATATTATTTCAATATCATACTTACCAAACGTATCGTAAAACTTACCAAGCATAATAATCAAACTTTACTTGATTTAACAAAACAAGCTATACCATGATGGGTCATGAATTTTAAACTTATTTTTAATTAGGAAATAGGTGAAATTTTGGGCAAGCGACACATGGGTCATGTGGAAATAGTCCAACTACAACCTTTAACCATTGAATTCTCTCCCGCTTGTACTATGATCACCAAACTTTGATTTCTTACAATTTGATCACTAAATAACTTCACCTTCTTACACTTTGGTCCTTAATCCTCAATATCTTGAAAATGAACTTTATCGTTCAAAATTAATCTTACTAAATGGTTCAATGGCTATTCTTAATCATCGAAAAAATTAATTTTGATTCCATGTAATTTAATTTTATATTAACCCGATTTTTGAGTGTTACAACAACCCAAACTAGGGCGAGATATATCACTATACGATATAATCCTTCTTAGACTCAGGCTAAACTAAAACTAGTGCTTGAGTTAGAACAAATTTCAGCCTTTCAAACTAGTATGCTAATCATCAGTTCACTTGAATAAGGAAGTGTTTCTCAGTAACTTTGTCAAGGGTGCATCTATTATGAAAAACCCCTAGACAAACCTCTTATAATATCAGGTCTGTCCTAAACAACTCTGAATCTCAAAAGTATTCTTAAGTTGCCTCTATTTTAAAATAGCTTCAATCTTTTTTGAACCAACACGAATAACTTCAATCGATATTATATGTCCAAAAAGCACGATTCTTTTAGTCAGAACCTACATTTGCTTAGTTTTGCATACCATTTCTTCTCCTAATTAAAGAATATGCATAACAATTCTCAGGTGCTCATCATACTTGTTTTTTTGTCTTAGCGTAAAGAAATATATCATCTATTAATACAACAACGAACTAATCCAGAGACGGTTGAAATATCATATTTATGAATGAGACAAGAGCATTGTTTAAACTGAAAGACATTATAAGGAACTCACAGTAGTCATATCGAGTTTTGAATGCGATTTTAGGCACTTTCAATTGGTAATAATCAAACATCATATCGATTTTAGAGAATACAACAACTCATTTAAATTGGTCGAACAAGTCATCAATTTTAAACAGTGAATAATTTTTATAGCCAATTTGTTCAATTGTCGATAGTCAGTACACAGTCTCAAAGCCACATCCTTCTTTACAAACATAACTAGAACTCACCAAAATGACAAATCGGTGAAAGCTCGATATTGATAATATTTTAATTCAACTTAATTTACCACTATTATATTAAATGATTATGCATAAATTAAACGTAATTGTGGGATTATATTCCAAGGCAAAACATAAAATGATTAATGATTAAGATGCTGACACCAATCTTAAAAATTTGAATCAAGTTACATCAACATGTGATATTCCAGTGGAAAATGAGGCTCCGGAGCATATGGTGCATAATAGACAAGGAAATAATCATGCTATGGTAACTAGAATCAAAGCTGAAAATTTTAAACCTAAGATATATCATGTTGAGTGTAATGAAGTATATATACCCCTTTTAAGGCAAGGCCTCTTCAAATATTACCAACTTTCAATAAATAAAATGATCCCTTTATGGCAAACATATCATTCGGTTCAAATTATTTCAGTTCTCAAGTTTCGACTCCTCATCAATAAAAAAATAGAAAAAATGACAAACTGTTCAACCAAATCCAATACTTAATAGTTAATATTATATATTATGAAAATGATAAATATTATTAATTATATTAATACTTTATTATAAATTATTAGAATAAAAATATAATATTATATATTACCATATTAATTGTTTTCTAACTACAATTCAAACTATATACTCTATAATATTTGTCAATCTTAACTAAATATTTGATTAGATTCAATAGTTAAGCACCCTCTTATATTAACCGACATGAGTTCGATTCCTTCTAATTCTAGTTTTACTTTCTTTAACAACTTTTACTAATAAAACATGTTGTCAACCTTTAACCAAGTGTTGAATTTGACTCATATTTATCAATGTTGAATGTTTGTTTTGAAATTACTATTTGATGTTGTTTCTTTCCCATGTATGTTCCTGAATTTGCTATAGCCTATATAGGTTAGGAATAGAAAGATCTATTTTTTTTTGTTGTTAAAAAATGAATTTTAATTAGTAAAAACCCCACATTCAGTTTAATTACAGCCATAAATATGATTTAGCGATGACCAAAAAAGGAAAAAAGACTTGGACCAGAAACAAACAGGAAAAAAATGAAATAGAATTGATTGGAAACCAACCAGTTTATAATTAGGGAGTTGGGGCTGTCTGATTATTGTTAAATATAGTATGGATTTAAGACCATGAGTCGTACAAATGGTGTTCATATACATGTTGAATATCAAAATTAACAATTTAACACCATTCCGTTGTGTTTAATTTTACTCTCTCTTTCACTTTTTGTTTTTCTCATTTCCAAATTTTGATGACTTTTCTTCTGTTCCCGGTTTCCCAGCTCGTCATTGATATGTGCTCCTCTGCATTGGCCTAATTGGCCTCGGCCGTGGACATGTCCATGTCCCTTCGACTTTAATCAAATCCGACTATGGCATCTTCCCAGCTGGAGATTGTTTCCTCTTCGCCTTTCGGTTGTGTCCTAAGGGATCAGAACCGTAAAGAGCGATGCAGAGACAGCAATGTGAGAAGTGTGCAATCTGTTTTCGACAAGAATTTCAATGACTTGGTTCGAGATCACATCAATGATGTTGCTTCTTGGGTCAGCAGTGAGCAAGTGAATGCCGATGCCACTGCTAACCCTCATAGCTTGCGATTCTCGAACAAGAATCACCACCACCACAACACGAAAAACGACGTCCCTACTGCTTCAACAACCATCCCGAGGCCGCCTCCGGTTCTTGATCGGTGGTTTACTAGGCATTCCCAAGATGTGGCGCTATCCACCAGCGACAAACATGTAAATGAAGCTGCAGAACCATTATTGGCTTCAAACACTGCAGCACCAACAACACCAATGCCAACGAAAACTCCCCACAACTCTCCTGCTCAATCGGACAATGTTTCCGCCAAGAACAATCATGGCGCTTCCTCCCTTGTTCAAAAATGGGAGGCTTGGTTACAGCGATCCAACAGCTTAAATTCAAACCAGAACCAAATCCCAAGCATGGATTCTAACACTAGCAGGACAAGTTCTGGCGTGAGCCTTAACGAGAATAATGCCATGGAACAACCTTCAACACGTGGTCCGTTTGACGAAAAACTTGTGAACCGAACAAACAATGCGGATTCCTTAATAGATTGGGAGCCACAATCAGACAGAACCGTGGCTGGTAAAGCAGTTTGTTCTTCGTGTAGTAGAACTGCTGGGGTAACTGATAAAGTGAGCATTGTAGATATCATCAAGAAATTGAAAAATGATGCGGATGATCATGAGCATAGTAATAACGAACACAAGCATTGCTCAACAGCAGATCAAGCAGAGCAGAAGTGTTTCTCACTGGCCACAAACGTGCCCCGACTAAGATGGCGACACGCAGTCCATGATTTGCTTATACATAGAGAGCAAGACAAGAATAAAGAGTTGGATTCACTAGGGAAACGCCAGGCGGTTTCGAAATTTCCACAGCGTGGCCGTATTCAGGTGTGTGTGTTTGTTTTTAGAATACTCCTTCATTCACTCCAACTGATCATGTGATTGTTGCTGTTTGCTTTATGCTTCCATTCTTACAGGCAATGCTAAAGATTAGAAGTCTACAACGCTTCCAGATAATTCAAGATAGATGTCGTCCACAATTACCGGATTACCTGGATCGATTCCAACAACCGTCTAACATTAGGCATCGCAGGTATCGACTTTCTCCAAATGCGTGTGCCAAGTATTTATTCAACTAGATTTTCCTTTTATCAACTCATTATAAGTACGTCTCATGCTTAACTAATTCCAGGGCGAAGTCTAGTACCGGTATTGATCCTTTCACGACACCGCAGAATGTTTCAGCTACTTCAAGATCCCCTCGTAAGGACAAAAAATCCACTGGCAATGGCAAACACCAGGAAAGGGGAGATACTCATTTCCAAAAGGGGGACCAGAGTTCATGGCAGGTTATTCGTTTGACAATGAACAAAAATGAAGATAGTCACGAACGGGCCAAGCCACTTTCAGATGCCATACAACAGAAAACAAGATTCACTGAATCACTAGAAATTGCAAAGGCGATCACGCCTTTGGAGTGTCAATCGGAGAATGAGGTGGCAAACAAGCAAGGGTCCAACAACCAACAACATATCTTCCTTGGATCACAAGAAACTGCAGAAACAGTAACTCCAAATGAGGTTGCGAAAGTAGAGCAAGAAAAGGAGGGGCATCATCTTAGTCTTGGATCACAAGAAACTGCAGAAACAGTAACTCCAAATGAGGTTGCGAAAGTAGAGCAAGAAAAGGAGGAGCATCATCTTAGTCTTGGATCACAAGAAACCGCGGAAACATTAACGACCTTGAATAGCAGCGTAGAGAATGAGATAGGTGAAGAAGAGGGCAATGATACTGAGCAGCATCTGGGGCTAGACTCTCAATCTCAGGATATCGAAGAGAGGTCATCAGCAGCATCCTACAATAATGACAGCATTGAGAATGAGATAGGTGAAGAAGAGGGCAATGGTAACGAGCAGCCTCTGGGGCTAGACTCGAGGTCATCAGCATACTACAATAATGACATCAATGAGAATGAGGTAGCAGAAGAAGAGGAGGATTATTACCAACAATATTTTGATGAAACTAATGATTATGACTGGTTTAGTAATATATCTCGGCCTAAAAGCTATTGGGAAAGCTTAAGGAAAGCATGGTACCAAGAAGTGCTTACCACAGCCTTAAAAAATGGAGATATACGTGAGCTCGTCGAAAGGTATATCATATTTTACTCTCTACCTCTTTTGGTAGTAACTCAGAACAAATATAATACATAATTCCAAATTTCCTTGCTCATCACATGCAGGGGAAGAGTCTCAACTTTACTTAAAAGTGACTTCCGAGAGAACATGGACCGGTTATTGACTTGTCATGCACAAATTCAAGCAGATGGAACTGAAAGTCAACAAGATGCTGAGGATACGGATGGAACCATATGCAGGGGAAGAATTTCAACTCTGCTCGGCAGTAATTTCCGAGAGAGAATGAACCGATTACTGAGTTGTCGTGCACAAATTCAAGCAGATGGAGGTCAATGTCAGCAAGAGGTGCCTGAGGTGGAGGGTAATGAAGAAATGGTCCAACCGATGTGTTGCCCGCAGATAAATATGCATCCAGCAGGTGAACACGAAGAAGAAGAAGAAGAGGTTTATGATGATGATGATTATGATGCCGACGAAGACGAAGAAGAAAGGAGCTTAAGCAGCCATCAATGTCATGAAGCCAATAACTACTTTGATCATTCCTCATCGTCTTTGCAAATGCCTTCACTGTCTGCTTTGGTGATGAGGTCATGGAATTCTCAAGATGATAACCAAACTGGGAATGATTATGAGCGGCGTGAATCTGTATATTCACCTCCACCCCAACCATCTCCTCAAGCTCAATGTTATCAGGATGCTAGACAATCCTCTTCTGCCACAAACCGTCCTTCGCTCGTGAGTCGTGTTCGATATTTAAATTTCAACAAAATTCATGCGTCCGTCACTGATATGCCATTGCTTTTGCATCTAACACAGGAAATTGAACTAATATGTGATCTAAGAAGCCATATCGAGCAGCTTCACCGTGAGATGAGTGAGCTAAGAAAATCAATTGTTACCTGCACGGAGATGCAGATGAAAATGCAACAGTACTCCTTTAATCGGAAAGTTCATTCGGGTGCGACTCGACTACTCGATAAATATTAATTATTTCTTTCCTATTATCACCTGCATGTTCTTACATACATAATCTACCTGGGGTATTGACAATAATTATAATGATACAGTTGAAGAGGAAGCGAAAAATGCAGAAGATACGATACCATGGAAACGTACTTGTTGTATTTGCCACGAAAAGCAGGTGGACTCACTTTTGTACAGGTAAACATGTGAAAAATTTATATACAAAGTCGAAAGCTAACCTAGCATGCAGGGCTCCTCAATTCTTTATATTTCCTTTTTTTAACAGTGTTAGCGATTAAAAGGTAGTATCCGTTGATATCTTTTCTTAACACTTTGATAAGACGTGTACTATTGCATACAAAAACTGTTCGAATACAGATCTCTTAAGATTAATACCATCATCTTTTCCACCGAAACTACTCATTAGGTTACTCAATTCTTTATACTTGATCATGCAAAAAGAAATTAAAGTAGGTTTTGTGTTTAATTCCAGATGTGGGCACATGTGCACCTGTCTGAAATGTGGGAATGAATTGCAATGGGGGAGTGGAAAGTGCCCAGTATGCCGAGCTCCAATCCTGGACGTTGTGCCAGCCAAGTAACTCTACTTCAAATTGATGCAGTATATTCATTAATTTCCTTTTTTTTCTTTCTTTCTTTTCGAATAAATGAATTTCGGAAGTTGAATTATTCCATGCTTTTTTTTTATCTGAAAAAAATTCTGTATATATTATGTACAGTTCGTTTCTATGTGATAACTAGATATATATTGTGTATAATACACAATGTCATGTAATGGCCCGCTCTTAATCAACTTATTCTTTGTATAACACTAGTGCTACTCTTTAATCAACTTGTTGAATTAATTACTTATTCTACATGTTTTATATAACTCTCATATACTACAAGTCCATACGGCATGCAAATTCCTGAAGATGAGGTCAATCTTTTTGCAAATGTGAATTTTTTTCTCTTATATTCGAAGCGTTTTAGAGTTTTAGCGAATTTCTGCCGATACATATATGTATAATAATGATGATGATGACAAGTAAAAAATAAGAAAACAATATATAGAAATAATATGATTTATTTACTCAAATATAAGATATGTACATATAATGCTTCTCCGAATTGTGTATTCTAGATATAAGTAATAAATATCATATAAAATTTATTAAAGTTTTGATAAAAAAATAAATTAAAGTTTTTATCATAATGAACATCCGCAAACAACACATTTATAATATTCTTTATTGGATAAGCACCCCCTATGTTTTCAATTTGTCGGGTTTGGGGTTCTCTTTCGATTTGTCGGGTAGGTTTTCAATTAGTGTTTCTCTTTTAGGTTTGTTTGTAGAAGAGATTTGTTGGTCTTTTTTCTTTTAGAAATTCGAACCCGGTTGATTATGAACCATGTGGGTTATGTGTATTTTAATATAAAGTTGTACTACGTACCCGGTACGTCTCATTAGGTATTTTTTAATGTTTTATATTTTATTTTTTATTCTTATATTATTCAACACATTTTATTTTTTCTGGTTTCTTTTCGACTTTTTCTTGCTCACATAATTTATTTATAAATGTATATATATGTGTGATACCATGCTCACATAATTTTTTTCATATTTTAAAAATATAAAATTTATTCTATGTAATATTATCTTACATTGTAATTTTAAAAATTATTGTTTTTTGTCATCATTTTCGTATCTGTACACATATTCATATCACTATATCAGTGTAACATAATCTGTGGAAATTTGGGGAAAGTGGCTGAATAGACTTTCTAAAACATTCGTTCGGACATGGTAAGTACTGGTCACTTATTTTATCTATTTGTGTTTGGGGAAATATTGTTTTTCATTTTGATAAAAAAAAAGGATTATTTATGGTGTTTGGGTAAATATAATCTGATTGTTGTGTTTTGTACGCTTATTTTATGTAAGCATTTACAACAGATTTTGAGGATGTGAACTATTGTTCCTCGTTGTACTAGGCAAATAGATAAAATTATTTTTCTTTAACTATGACTATTTTTATGCCTTACACTAAAATATACAAAAAATTAAATTATAAATTTTAAATTTAAATTTTAAATTTTAGGGTTCTAAACGCTTAATCATATACCCTAAAAATACACTTTACCCCTAATTTTCTAAACCATAACCATAAACTTTAACTTTAAACCCTGAGTTCTAAACCCTAAATTCATTTTTATAAGTGGGTCATAAAAATAGGCATAGTCAGGGGCAGACGATTTCCATCTGGGGGTGCTTATCGAGTTCAGCAACTCGCAAACAACTCGAGCTCGACTCGGTTAACGCTTGACTCAAAATCGAGCTTGACTCGAGATCTTAACAAGTCAAGCAAGGCCCAACTCGACTAAATATGTTCATGAGCCGCTGTTATTTTTGTATAAAGTCTTTTATGATTTTTTGTTGGTTACCTTAAAAAATTTTAGTTTCAATTTTTCAAAACGTTTTGTATTTTCCTAGAATTAAAAAAATAATTTGAATTAATAAGAAACTAAATTATAATAATAAGTCTTACCCTTTTTATTAAAGTCTCGCATTTTTCTTTTATTATTACTTTATTTATGTGTAAAGTAGAAAAGGAGAAAAGTCTTCAGTTTTTACTTCCCATATAAAAAAATACGATTGGAAGTTAAAAACTAAAATTCCTAAGGCATTCTCTCTTTTATTGTTCAGAAAATAACAAGATTCTCACACTCGAATATTAACTTCATCTCTAACTCGGTCTTGACATGTTCGTTTATTTATCTCCTCATACCTCACATTTTTTTCTTTTAAATTTCTATGTTTATATTAAGCTATTAAGTATCACTAGATTTTTCCTATATTTAAAAAACAAAGTGAAAATTTTGGTGAGCTAATGAGCAACAAGTTGAGTCGAGGAACGAGATTTTTTAACGAGCAAGAGTCGAGCAAAATTTTATCGAACTTAATGAGCAACGAGTCGAATCGAGTCGAGCAACGAAATTTTCTAACGAGCACGAATCGAGCACTACTCAACTCGTGATCAAATCACTCAATAAGCACCTCTATTTCCATCCATCGTAAAGGGGACAACATTGTTAATGATTGTTTACATTTTCATTATATTGTAAAATCTATACATGTTGAACTTCTCCTCATACTTATGATATTTTAACAACAAAATAAAAAGGGAAAATGAATTTGCATTTTATTCCTTTACAAAATTTTCTATTCCAATTACTCCAGTTTATCGTCATATCGTATCCATATAATCAAACTATACTTCACAAGTTTTTCATAAATTACTTCAAAAAACTAACCCCAACCCAAAGGCTGCACAATGTAAAGATTAAAGTTTACCGTATTTGAGTTAATCAAATACAAAACAAGCTGATACATATGCAAGACAAGGCTGCTCTTGTCCAGACTTGCTAAGTGCAACCTTGAAGTCTGTCTCTTATTTCTAGAATGTTGTTCGAATGCAAAGAAAAAAGGTTCTTTGGGAAAGGATTGTATGGCATCCTGAACATGTCATTCGGAGTTCCATGGTTGCTTGAATGGCTACTCTAGATAAATTACTAACAAAAAGTAGGCTTTTGGCTTTTGGATCGAAAGTTGACCCATTGTGTCCATTATGTAAGAGAGAACAAGAAACTAGAGATCACCTCTTCTTTTACTGTGATTTTTCGACGATAGTTTAAGAAGTTATTTTGCACGCTTGTCAGGTTCAACGAACAGTACTTGGATAGGACCAAAAGTTAAACTGGGTGTGCTGCTCCTTGAAGAGTAAAACACTCCCAGAATTGATCTTGAAGCTGGACTGAAACAACAGCATTTATATAGTGTGGCGAGAGAGAAATAAAAGGCTTTATCAGCATATTAAGAGCTCTGATGATCTGATTATTAGGTAGGTTAGAGAGATTGTTAAGTTGAAATTTAGAAATAAAGTTAAACATAATCGGCAATCGAGGCATTATAGCATTTGTTCTTCTTGAAATTTACTTGTATAATTTTTGATTGAGCTGCACATAGCCATAGCTTATTTGTACAGGAAAACTCTTGATGTTTTTTGATTAGTTGAAATACAAAGAGCAAAATTCATCTAAAAAAATATAACTGGAGCATTTTACTTTTATTTATAAAAGAGAAATGGAATAAATTATTCGGATTTCGGATTTAATCCTAAAATTTAATGACAGTAACATTTGAAAGTTGGTCAACTTCAATATTACATCTCAAACAATAAAATTATGTTTTTGACACATTAGAAATTATATGACTATACTAATTTCGTAATTTTATTTATAGTTATTTAAGCAACACTAATATGTTATTTTAAAAAAAATGTAACACCATTATTCTTCTAACTAACTTTTTTCATCTATCGAACGCCGCAAGTTTTATTTTTTTGTTTTATTTAGTCGGCGACAGCACCGGTTTTGATATTGGTTGCCAACCGATTGACCTGTTTTTTTTAGTTTTTTAATAAAAATAACTATGCATTTGTAGCACGTTTTTCTCTGCCTTTGTGGCACGCTTATTTGTAATTATGTTAATCTTCCATGCTCTGGACCTTCGGATTGAATTTGGATACACGGTTTGCGCTCGTGGATAGTTTCTCACGACGCTCGGCTCTGATTTGCGGTTCTCGATGGTCTTTCAATAGCTTAATCCCCTCTTGTGGTTCGTTTGCTGATGCAGTCAAATTTGTTCGTGTCTATTTTTCGTTCGAGTTTTTTGGATGGGTTTTTAACTTTTTTCATTTATGGTCCTCGTATGGTCTAAAGTGACTAGTTTTAGAAAAATGACTAAATTATATATTTAATTTACAATGATAGTTGTACACCCTTATTATAATTTTAGGTATTTTCTCGTTTAATAAAACTAACATGTTCTATTTAAATAAATAAAGGGATACTGGCACAAATGTCCCATGTACTTTATCAAATTTGTCAATGTGAGGTCTAAAGTTTGACAATGTTCAATGTGCCCTTGAAGTATGATTATGTCTTTTAAAATGCCACCCACTCCTAACGATGTTATCCTCCAACGTTGTTGGACACGTAACGTGTTCTTATGCTGCCACGTAAAATTTTAGATTAAAAAAAGTCAAACAAAAATCTAATCCGATGACATTTAAGCAATTTAACTATTTTATTTAATGAAATAAAAAAAAGGAATGACTGGTTATCTTCTTTTTCATCTTCTTCCCATCTCTTCTTCTGTTATTTCTTTCAGTATAAAAAAATAAAGAATACCTCCTTCTTTCTTTTATCTTTTCTTATTTTTTCTACTATGAACCCTATCATCGTCAAGAAAGTCGTTCAGCCTCCATTCACGCGAACAAAAAATTGGTAAAGTATGAGTCCAATGAGTTTGGTTATATGCGTCACTGTTGCTTACTGTCTTTCTCTGTAAATCATTGCTTCATAGACCAACTCCTACTATTGTATTTGCTTCTTGATGTCGCCATTCCCATCTGAAACTCAATCCCCAAAACTGCAATTGCTGCAATTTTCATTTCTTTAACGATAAAATTACTTTTATTTTTACATATTCCTTGATTTTCTTCCTACAAAATTTAAGAAATTTGAGATTGGTCTTTGAAATTTTGTTTCAAAGTTTCAACCTGCGTTAATTTCCTTTCCGTGGTCATTTTCTCTGTAAGGGTCTGAAATGAGAAGTAACAAAACGCTGTCGTTTTCTTAATTAGATGAGCGGGTCATTTAGACTAGTCATGTAATTAGTCAAAACGTGATTGTTTAACCAAAATAGGATAAAAGGAATTTCCAGTCGGTAATTAAGGGTATCGAATGAATGAATATTGAGTCTCTTCTTCTTCTAAATTTCTTTTCTGCCATCTCCCTCTACTCCTCTATCTTCTCATTCTTTTATAATTCTTCTTTATTTTGAACCCTTACAAAGGCATCAAAGCCAAAACAATCTTGCAATGGGTGACGAAGCTCTACAAATACCTAGTTCAATGGGCGACTAAATTGCATATAGAAACTTTTTATTTCTAGGAGTGTGTATAAAATAATTACCTAATATTTATTTAGTGTAGGATATAGATGTTAAATTATTTAAATTTATTATTTTAATTTATATATATTTCAAATACAATATCTCTCCATCATAATAATTAGGGGTAAGCATTCAATCAGTAAAATCATACCACGTTATTTTATTTTTTTTATATTTTCAAATATTATATCTATTTTCCTTCATTTAGGATTAAAGAGATTTTAATGAGGCACATGATCATGATATATTATGTATGATGTTTTATCAATAAAATCATACTACTTTACCGATAAAAAAGCATTCAATCAAGCTGAGTCAAAAAAAATTAAGTTAGTCGAGTTGAAGAGTCTTATTTTTTAACTTAAACGTTATTTGAAATTTGTTTGAGTTGAGTTAAGTTCGAGTTTTTGTTCAAATTTAATTGTAAACATTTATAATGTTATAGTACTAATTAATTCAAATTTAAACAGTTTTTATAACTATATACAATACATATATTTTCTCATAATCTTTCATATGTTATATATATATATATATATATGTCCGGCATAATTCATGAACTCGAATTGAAAATCGATCCACTAATTACTAACAATTTTGAGTTATTTAAATTTTTATTTTATAACTTAAATTTTAGGGTAAACTACACATATCACCGCCTAACTATGAGTTTGGTGTTAATTTGACCACTATACTTTTAATTTTGGTAATTATACCACGTAATTATTTAAGTGGTTCTAATCAAGCCACTTGCCGTTAAAACTTAACAGAGATGATAACTTGACAATTAATAAAATTTGTATAATTACACATTTAGTAGCTTGTTATTTACATATTATATTAATTTAGTCCATAATATCAAATAAATTTAATAACTCTAATCTTCTAGTCAAATTATGACACGTGTCATCATCTGATTAGTTGATTTTATTATTATTATTATTATTATTATTATTATTATTATTAATAAATTTTTCATCTAATCAAATAGTGACATGTGTCATTGTCCGATTAAGTTTTGAACCAAAGACACATAAGAAGAATACCAATGCCCAAGCCATTAAGCCAAGCCTACTTTATATCACATGGTCTACAAATTATATTATTAAACGATAATTTATGGGGAAATGCCCTAAACCCTAAATACAATGCCCAAACCATTAAGCCAAGCCTACTTTATATCACATGGTCTACAAATTATATTATTAAACGATAATTTATGGGGGGAAATCAAATTAGTAAAATAAAGTTTAAAGGAGAGAAAAATTTATATATTAAATTATGGGAAAATATATGATGCATTGTCTTAATTTCAGGGTTATGAGTCTAGTTTAGGGTTTATGATTTATAGTTTAGGGGTTTAGAATTTTAATTTGTAGTTAGAATTTAGAGTTTACTGTTATGGTTTAGGGTTTAGAGGTTAGGGTTTAGGGTAATATGATAGGGATTTAGGTTTTTACCTATAACCCCTAAATTCTAACCCTAAACTCTAAATTCAAACCACAATTCCTAAATTCTAAGCACATAAATCTAAACCCCTAAACTAAAAACCCTAAACTAAAGCACTAACCAATAAATTTAGGTCGCTTGTTGTTATTAATATACTAATAGTTTAATATAATATTTTAGATATGAAAATACTAATATATTCAATACGAATATATGAAAGTACTAATATATTAATAAAATATTAACATATTATTCTAAAAAATATAATATTTTCATAATAATATATTAACAATATAATTTTTTAAACTATTACTGAATATTTTATTAAATATATTAGTAGTTCTATATCTAAAATATTATATTAAACTATTAATATATTAATAATATTATTAAATATATAACAATTTAATATATAAATTTTTCTCTCCTCTGAACTTTAGTTTTTTACTTATTTAATTTTCTCTCATAAGTAATTATTTATTAACACAATTTGTAAACTATATCGCAGAAATAGGTTTGACAATGACACATGTCACTGTTTGATTGGATATAAATTTATTAAAAATAAATTAATAAATAATAATAATAAAACCAACCAATCAAATGGTGACACATGTCATATTTTGATTGGAAGATTGAATTTATTAAATTTAATTAATATTATGGACTAAATTAATATAATATGTAAATAACTGAGATTAAATATGTAATTATAGAAATTTTATTAACTGCCGCATCATCATCCCCTAAGTGGCTTGATTAGAACCACTTAAAAAGTTACGTGGTATAATTACCAAAATTGAAAATGTAATGGTCAAATTAACACTAACTCTATAATTAGGTGGTCATCTGTGTAGTTTACGGTAAACAATTTTTTAAAATTTTTTTGAATCAAACACTATATTTCATTACAATAATAAAAAAAATACACTGATAAGCATACTCTAAAAAGAAATGTAGAAAAGTAAGAAGTATACAAACATGAATAACAAATTTAAATTTCGAGTTAAGTTTATAAAATAACCGGTTAAAAAACGTTAAATTGATTGAGTGAAATAATAATTGAAATGTATGATTAATTGGAATCCAAGAGAATTAGTTATGAACGAAAATTTAACGGGGGTTGGAAATTTGGTAACGTTAAATTGAACTTGGATCCTTCCAAAGTAAGAATAGTGCAATAGAATCAACAACAATCAGAAGAAAAAGACTCAGACTGATAGTTAGAATTTGGTGATCTTCATCCTTTTCGTTCGACGGAGAAAGAAATCGATGATACTTTTACAGTCCCATTCACGATTCCTTCTCCAGACTTTGCTGAATCGAGTCCAGAAGTACTTTTTCCTTCCTCTTTTGTTTGTTTTTCTTTCATTCCCTTCAACCCATAACTTTTATTACTATTATTTTGTTTATGGTTCTTCTTTCTCGTCAGATGCCCAATCTTCCATTGTTGTTTTCCTTTTTAACTAGTAATTCTAGGTTTAGATACCTGACGATACAATCCCCAAATATGGCCTTCTTTATTGTTTTGAGGAATTGTTTTTTCTCCCCTTCTATTATTTTAAAAGGTTATATGTATTAGAGATAATTAACATGAAAGATGCATATTCCCCTTTAAAACTATAATAAAGGGTATTTGTATATCAATTACACCTGCTGGTGCTGAGTATAGAAACATATTTATTTCGGTTGAAAACACAGAATATTTTCAGGCTGCCTGGACAGTTCCAGCTTATTGTTTCCACTTTCTTGTACAGCTTGCTGATTTCTCTCATGTTGATTTTGCAGCCTTGAGAAGGCAATTGAGCTAGACCACCACTGGGTTGAGTTTGATGATGTTCGCTTCCATGTTCAGGTGATTTTGAAGCTTTTACTGTGTCACAGCTATGTAAAAGAAACCGAGTCATTCATGCCCAAGTATTGGTTTTTGCTCCGTTAGCTTCTCTGAACTAATAGGATACGAAAGACACTGTATTTATATTATGCTCATATAAGTTATAAATAATATGCAGATTTCAGTGAAGAATCCACATATTTTACAGCTTTCGTTATCATTGCCTACCCCACCTCTGGAAACTGTTTTCATTGGTGGACTTCCATTTGGAGCCATAGAAGCTATAAAAGCAGCTTATGGTGTAATTGTACAAATTCTTGATCCTCCAAGGGATGGCTTCAATCTGACATTGAAACTGAATTTATCCAAACTTCCTCAAAATGAAGGTCAACAAGTTCATTTTCTTAGGTCTTTATGAGTTTGCACAGTTATATGCCAAAATATTAGCATCAAGCAGTTGAAAATTCCTGTCCTTGATTAAAAATGAATAACTAATGTTTTCATTATTCGATAAATGTTTTCTCATTGACTATTCTACATTTAATTTGTTTGGTTATAAATTTGATATTTCATACTAGTAAGTACTGCTATACCTGAAGTTGAAAGGTACAAGATTACTGGGTGAATAGTCATAGATTTAGGAAGGATACATGTGTATATATACACCTTTTCAGGAACACAATAGAAGCTTTAGTTTAAGAGATCAATCATATTTTGTATGGTGCTTCTACCAAGTAGCTTCCATGTCAAATAAGATGATTGTCTGATAGTTTCAGATGCATATGCAATGTTCACCTTATCCATATAAGAAAGAATGTCATAGAAAATAATGATAGTCTGTGTCCAGTGACCAAGGGAGTCAGTGTCACAGGAAATAGAATCAGCTATATTAAAGCATGCTCCAAACACAAAAATGGAGTAATGTGCTCTTATTGCTTGCACTCACTGATTGCCTTAATGCCTCGTATAGGTTTGCTAACCATCCACAGCCACTCCATTAATCACACAAATGAAATATAGTTAAATTTGATCAAATATCAAACTCAACTCTTATAAACCTGTAAAATATTCTGCAGCCATCAGCTATGAAACGGAGCAAGCAAATTATAACTGTTAGCGACAGTTTACAGATGAATTGCTAACATTACTAGACTAAATTTTGTGTTTTTTTCCCTTAAATAAAAACGGAATATTTGGGCCTTTCTTTTACAAAGGATGAGTGCGTGTTATTCAACTTGTGGCAGGGGGATGATATAAAAAGGTGATCTCTATCATTTAGCTTCTTTCATGGTTGATTAGGATTAAGGGCTTAGATATCCATCTTGGCCGACTTTCAGTAGAAAACTAATTATTGTTAATTAGATGCACCTTCACACTGAGTTTAGCTTTTACTTGTTTCATTAGTCTGCATCATTCACTTTCTTGTTTGACAGTTTTGACTTTTTATATCCTGCAGAGCACAAACATACACTTTTGGTAAAGATTGCTTCTGTTAGAGAAGTGGTATTAGGGGCCCCTTTAAGAGTAATCCTAAAACACCTTGCTTCAAGGACTGTTGCTCCTGATATAAATCAGTTTGTCGCCCTTGTGCATCGACCAAATGAGTCCTTCTTCCTTGTTCCTCAGGTATTGTTTCAAGTGAATAGTCTGATTTTAGTTTTTGTGATGGACCTAAAATTGTAAGTTTGTTTTATATTTCATTCTCTTATCATCTCTCATGCAGGTATAGATTTATTTGTTTTGCCTTGGATAGTGTCTCTCTCTCATGCTCTCTTTTTCTAAAAATAATTGCTTGATTTTTTGGTTGGAAGCACAAACATGTCTATCTTACTATAGTTGTTTTGTTATTTAACTTGGTAGAAAATTACATTTTAGCAGGCAGAGAAGGTGACGGTGGTATTTCCGATGAGATTCAAGGACTCAATAGACATTGTTCTAGCAACCTCCTTCCTCCAGGTACATTAAGAGGGTGCAACAATTATATGCAGATCTTGTGGTTATATTTCTTGTCTTTCTCTTAAATGCTTCATCATCTTGCAGGAATTCATGGAGTCAAGGCGTACAACTGGGCTGAGTAATGCACCTCCTTGTTTGTGGTCTCATTCTCCACCCCTAGAACTGAAGGGAGCAACCGATGATGCATTATCAGCAAATGCAGGATTTGTTACTTTTGGTAATATCAGAATATTAGAAATGAATATTAGTAATGCACCTCCTTGTTTGTGGTCTCATTCTCCTTGTTTGTGGTTATTTTTGTTTTCCATTTTCACTTTCATAAAATGATTTCCATTCTTAGAAATGAAAATTTGTTTTCAAAATGAAAATAGTGAAAATGTGTTTGGTATCTAGTTTTTCAAAATAAAAATAAACAAATAGTTTCTCATTCAATAATTAAATTAAAATATAATTATTAGAAAAATATTATTATAATAAAAAATAAAATATGATTAAATGGACCAAAGTTCTAAAATTGACATTAGAAGTATTCGAACTTGGGTTAAATAGAGTTAAATTTAAAAACCTTTGTTTTCATCTTTTCCGCTTTTTTAAAACATTTTCAATGAAAATAGTGAAAACATCTTTTTATGTTTTCAAAATTTCACTCATTTTGTTTTCATTTTCTAAAAATCATTTTTAAATTTTACAACCAAACACATTTTCTTCAACATTTTCTATTTTTCAAGAAAATTGACATGTATTTTCTAGAACCAAACTCACCCTTAGAGTTTCTTTTTCCACTTTAGTTCTGTTGCCAATATTGACAAACTCTGGTGTTTAATAATGCAGTTATTTTCCCTCGGCATGTGGAAGGCAAAAAATTGGACCATACTGTGTGGAATTTATCAACATTTCATGCATATGTGAATTATCACGTTAAGGTCAGTTTTATTTTGTTTAAATTTCTTCATTTCATTAGCATTTTGAAATTTTAGAAACAATGCTTGTAGCCTAATTATTATATTACTGCCAGTAATTCATTTAATTGTTTTTGTTTTTTTTGAAATTTAGAAACTCTTATTAAAACCAACACTACTTCGGACCTCGTTAAAAAACCTCCCTACACCTAGAATGGAGGAAATTCATTTAATTGTTAGACTAGGATTCTAAATTGCTTTTGAAAAATTAATGTGTCAGTTGCTTGTTACAAATTGAAGAATACTACATTCAATTGCTGTAACTGTTAGAGACCATAAAAAAAACAACTTAAATTAAAATGCTGGTAACTACTAGAGACCATCACTGCATAATAAACCAACATAATATACTAAATCACCTAGTTAGCCTTGCTTCTTCGAACGTAGATCTTAGGAACTGCAGGTCTAACATAGAACCTTCTAGAATGTTTTGGATCCTTACGGGGCATGTTCCAAAACTTCCTTAATGTTCCAGAATTTTCTACCAATATCTCCATTCTTCCAAGACAAGTCTAAAATTTAATTGGTGAAATTTTTGGTATGTGACATTACACACTTTTGAAATCTTTAATTTATGTGACTTCCATTTTGTTCCCTAGTGCTCAGAGGGGTTTATTCACAGCAGGATGCGGCGGCGTGTGGAGTCAATGATTCAGGTGAGGTTTGACGGTGGTTATGTAGAGTGTTAATATCTTTTGAAAAGTTTGCACGACAGTTTTTGCTGCTGGTAAGAATCTCTTTGTGTATGCAGGCTCTGAACTGTGCCAAACCAGATCAGGAGAAGACCAAGAAAACACCGCATACAAGATCTTTCAAACGTCTGGTATGTGATGTAAATGATACACTCCGTACTTATTATGGAATTTGCTGATTCTAAATAAGAAATACGCTTGGTTGTAGAGTGTCAAGGACGGTCGAACCAATTCAAGTTCATAAATGTGTTAGCTGTTGACATCCCCTTGCCGTTCGTACCACCAAGAATACAAGTAGCTGGACTGCCTTCTTGGGTAAAAACTAGGATGACTATGGATGGTATGGAATTATTCTCTGTTTTTCTTTTCTTTTTGTGAATATGGATCAAGGTTTTAAATAGCGGTCGCGGTTGCGGCATTATATCGCGGTTTTGGACAAAAGCGGCTGAATTGCGGCGATCGCGGACCGTTTTTTACCCCAATCGCGGTTTCGAACGGCAGTGCAACCGCTATATCGCGGCTGATATCACGGCCGCAGTCCGCTTTTTAAATCCCAAATATGGATATTAGTCTACCTTTCATGGCAGATTTGGATAGGGATCCTTGAATACACGAATTCGCTTTGGTTTATTCCAGATAATACTTGATATCTAAATACAGTGTATGAATTCACTTTTATGGATATTGTTGGATGCTTAAATCCATTTCATGTTTATATATGCATTACGATAAATTTAGTTCTCAACGTTTGTCAATTTGGCCCTAGCTTTTTTAAAGTTAAATTTACCTCTTTTCAAAGAATTCGTCTTCTCAATGAAAATATTGATTAAAATGTTAATTTTGTATAATAATGATGCGATAGTCCATTGTACTTTATTGTGACATAGTTATGTTACCAAAATCTAAAGATTATTCGTAAAAAAGCCTAAAAAATATTAGCATGAAGTAAACGGGTGTATATTTAATTATTTATGGCCAAACTAGCATGGGGAAAGACTGCAATTTACATTTTATTGATTAAATACCTATTGAGTTTGGTTGTATTTTATTCAAGGATAGCTGTCCGGAGACCGTTGGTTGTTAATAGTCTGGTTGTCTTTTCTCCTTTATCATCAAAATAACATTTTTGTTTTTAAAATTAATGATTTAACTAGGGGTGAGCGTTCGATTTAGTCGAGTCGAGTTAAAAAAATTTAAGTTATTCGAGTTGACGCATCGTATTTTACAACTCAAACTTTATTATAAATTTTTTCGATTCGAGTTGAGTTTATGAAATTCGAGTCAGGTTCAAGTCGAGTCGAGTTTTTGAGTTTCTGCACAAATTTAATTGTAATTATTTTTCATGTTATAGTATAATTTGATTATAATTTAAACGGCTTTCTCTAATCCTATATGATATGCATACATATTTCTTCATATGTGGCTATATTTTTTTGGATGAGTCTACCATGTGCGACGAACATTGATAAACACCACTAAAGATGAATACCGATGAACACCATTAATTTTTTTTTTAATTTTAAAATTTAAAGGACTAAAATTATAATTAAAATTATCTATTAAAAAAATAAAAATCAAATTTAATAGTTACTTTATAATATTTTTTAGTAGGTTATAATCAAATATACTCAATTCTCCTAAACCCTAACAAAATCAATCTCTTAAAAAAATAGAAATCAGTTTATAATTTTTTAATATATTAGAATCAAATATACTCAATTCTCATACTATTGGTTCTAATCTATTAAAAAATTATAAATTGAATTCTATTTTTTAAGAGATTGATTTTGTTAGGGTTTAGGAGAATTGGGTATATTTGATTCTAACCTATTAAAAATATTATAAATTAATTATTAAATTTGTTTTTTATTTTTTAAATGATAATTTTAATTATAATTTTAGTCCTTTAAATTTTTAAAAAAATTTTAAAAAATTAATGGTGTTCATTGGTGTTCATCGTTAGTGGTGTTCATCAATGTTCGTCGCCCGTTGTAGAATTTTCCTATTTTTTCATATATTTTTATATCGCTATATATATTAGGAAAAATTGAGGGACTCGGCTCGAACTTAAATATCAATTCACTAATTACTTAAAATTTTGAGTTATTCGAGTTATTCGAATTTACATTTTACAGCTCAAACTTTATTTGAAAATTTTCGAGTTGAGTAGAGTTTATGCAATTTCGAGTCGAGTAAAAAACGAGACGAATTTTTTCGCCTCAAGTTGAATCGAAAAATTCAATTTTTCGAGTCGAATATTATTCACCTCTAGATTTAATTACTGTTTTATAATATTAAAGTCACATTTGACTTTTTTATAATGTTGATTAAATTTAATTAAAAAGAGTAAAGTTTTATGTAGGGGCGAAGCCTGGAACTAAAAGTTAAGGGGACTGAAAATAAAATAAAAAATTAAAGATATAAATAGCAATTTAACTTTTAACAAAAAAAATTAATTAAGCACTTAAATTTTTTTGCATCCAATTAAGTCTTTAAAACAATTTTGACCATTAAATCTTCACAGTTATTTTTGGAATATGTTTATGCAGTGCGTTGTGTCATAGTACCTCGACTTGACATTTAAAAAGATTATTTTATTTAAAAATTGTTTAAAAGGTCTAAAAATTAAAAAAATGTACAAATATAAAAAAATAATTTTTGAAGAAATCTATAAATGCAACATGATAGAATTGTAGTGTATTTGTCAATAATATCTAAAGAAAAAATTATCAAAATTTAATGGTCAAAGAGCTTGATTAATCCAATTTCTTGGTTTAAGAGCTTAATTGAGTGCAAACAAAAAAGGTTCAACAGCTTAATTGATTTTTTTAAAAGTTTAAGGACTTTTTACACATAAGTTCTAAAAACAATAAAAAACAGAAAAACGTCATCAATCAGATTCGATTTACTAACTTCAAGTAAAACAAACTTAATTTCATATACACACTTTATCAATAAAGCAACACTCACCCTACAATTTTAAAATAAATAAAATAATATAATTTAAAATTTTACGGAAGGCCAAATTGAAAAAAAATGGACCGAAAGGGTCAACCACGAGACTTGGCCCCTGCCAGCCTCTCATATAGCTTCGCCTATAGTTTTAGGTTTAAACATTAGAGACGACATTGTTGGGAGAAAAAATTACAAATTTTAAACATAAATTATAAAATAAACGTGGATTATATAAAAAAAGAGTAAAGTCAATTTTGACAAAAAGTTTAAACTATTTGGATTTTTTGGCATGCGAACCCCTATTATTAAGAATTTAAATGTTGGATGAGTCTACCACGTGCGACAAATATTGATGAACACCATTAACGATAAATATTGATGAAGACTATTAATTTTTTTTTAAATTTTAAAAATCTAAAGGATTAAAATTATAATTAAAATTATCTCTTAAAAATAAAAAACAAATTTATTAGTTTTTTATAATATTTTTTAATAGGTTATAATCAAATATACTCAATTCTCCTAAACCCTAACAAAATCAATCTCTTAAAAAAATAGAAATCAGTTAATAGGTTTAGGAGAGTTGGGTATATTTGATTCTAATCTATTAAAAATTATAAACTGATTTCTATTTTTTAAGAGATTGATTTTGTTAGGGTTTAGGAGAATTGAGTGGATGAAATTCCTCTACCCCTTTTCGGTGCCCCTACATATGCCCCCACGCTCAAAATTAACTTTAGAGTTTAGGATTTAGGGTTTTAGGTTAGGGGTTGTGGTTAGGGTTTAGGGAATTTAGGGTAGGGTATATTTTTTAGGGTATAGGGTGTAGGGTTTAGGATTTAGAATTTAGGGTTAGGGCTTAGATTTTAATTTTATAGTGTTTTTTAGTGTTGGGGCATATGTAGGGGCACCGAAAAGGGGCAGAGGAATTCCATCCGAATTGAGTATATTTGATTCTAACATATTAAAAAAATATTATAAAGTAAATATTAAATTTAATTTTTATTTTTTAAATAGATATTTTTAATTATAATTTTAGTCCTTTAGATTTTTAAAATTTTAAAAAAATTAATGGTGTTCATCAATATTCGTCGCTCGTTGTAGAATTTTCCTTAAATGTTTAACGAACTACTTTTTCATGCATGCCGGTGAAAATATTTTTTAATTAAATATTATTACAATAATATTTAAAAAGTAAATATTAAGGTCCGAACTTATAAAAAATAAAATCGACGAGCATATGTAATACCAATTAGTGAATCTCAAAAAAAATTAATTAAAGTATATATCTTTAAAATCCTAATTCTTAATTTTTAGAGCAGATAATTTACTTTTTTTATAGTAATTTGAATGATTAAATCGGTCATGTAATAAAATATTTTTAAAGTACTATGTATCTTAATATTTAAAGATACTTTATATAACTAATTAAATTTTAATTTATAAATAACTATTATATTTAAAGTACATATATTTTATTATAGTTTTTTAATAGATATTTTAGTATAGTTTTATATATTATAAATAAATTGTGTAAATTATTATTAAAGGCTTGTGCTTGGTTTGACGCTTAAAGCGTCTGTTTATTTATTTATTTTTGTTGGTTAAGGTTCAAAATTTTCATTTATTTTGGTGTAGATTTTGCAATCTGAATCGTTATTTCAAATAAAAAATTTAAATAAAATGGAAAATTATAGAATGAGTGTTATACAATGCTATATATTAATAAGGGTAAAATTTTGATATATATAGGGCGTGTAAAATAAATTTTACAATAGACTATATTTTTACTTTATAAAACTCAAATCTTAAATTTGTAACTCTAACCCTAAAAACTAAATTATAAATAGCATACTTTATACCCTAAATTCTAAACACTAACCTTAATTTTTAAATCTTAAAACCTAAACTCCTAAACTTTATACCATAAACTACAACCCTAACCCTTAAAATTAAAAAGCTCATATAAACTACACGACATGTGTATTGAAGTTTTTCGCTATTATTAATGTTACACATTTTTATACACCACTATTTTTTAATGACACGTTTAATCCTTATTATTTAAATATTAAATCAATTTAATCTTAAATCAAAATAATTCAACTCTCAATATTTAAAAATTCTATCAATTTGGTCATAATTCTAAATAACCTGAACAAAAGCAAGACCCTGTATATTTCCAAACCAAAACATGAATAAAACAGAAGCTTTTCGATCAAATTGAGGGTGAAAATCATTAAGAAATATAAGCATGGAAAGGAAGATGATCAAACTGGTCTGTACCAGAACTGAAGGGGAATAATGTTGAAATTAATACATAGATGAGGAGAATGCTTAAATTGTTACATGCTGGTAAATAGTACTGGTGTACCTTGGATTTAATTTCGAAACCTTAGGGTTCGTTTGAAAGATTCAGATATTGAATTATATTAAAATTAGACCAAATTAAGTTATAATAAAACATTTCCTTTCCAAGGTTTAATCTAGGGTGAGCATTCAATAAGTCAAGTAATTTTTTAAGTTAGTCGAGTTTATAAATATTATTTTACAATTTAAATTTTATTTGAATATTTTATTAGAGTTAAATTTTTGAGTTTTTATACAAATTTAGTTATAATTATTTATAATATTGTAGTACTTATTGATTTCAATTTAAATGGCTTTATATATCTATATACAATACACATATATGTTTCTTCATATTTTCTTTATATGTGCTATATATATCAAGCAAAATTGAGGGACTTGCTCCAACTTAAAAATCGGTCCACTAATTATTAAAAACATTTGAGTTATTCGAATTTCTATTTTACAATACAAACTTTATTTAAAAAAATTTCGAGTCGGTTCGATCGAGTTTATGAAATTACAAATGGAATCAAGACAATTCGAAAAATTCAAAATTTTCAAGTCGAGTTTTGGTGGCACCTAATTTAACAGAATAAAGTTTATTTACTTTACCTTATTAATATAAAATATGTAAACAAAATATGTATAATTATTTGATACACTGGCGATAGAAACTAAAAAGTTTCTACAATTGCCTTAGTTTTAAGATTTAAAGATTCAATTTATGGCATATAATTTAGGGGTTAGGTTTAGTTGTTTACAATTTAGTGATTGTGAAAAGAATTTAGAGTTTATATGTTAAAACTTAAATCATCAACACATTACCCTAAATTCTACATGTAGCTCTAGCCCCTAAATTTTAAATTCATACTCTTAAACCCCAAACTCTATATCCTAAACTAAGTCACTACACTTAAACTAATTCGCTTAAAATTCTCTAGTGTATTAGATATAAATCCAACAAAATATATGGGGTGTCATTTCCATTCATAACCGAATAAAACTTTCCTTTTGTTACCTCCTTTTTCCTTTATAATTGCTCTATCCAGAAAAGAGAAGGGAAAGTAAGAGGGCAGTCCAAGTGGTAAAGTATCAATATTTCATTTGAACCTAAACTCTGCCAAGTCCGATATGTTTGGGACAGCTGCTTCTTCTGCCGCTACCATCTCTACCACCGCCCACGCCGCCGCCACCGTACGCCGCGCTTTTCCTTTGAATTCTGTTTCTTATTCTCCTTCTCACGACTCCATTTTGTGCGGTCGATTTCATTTTGTCTCGCTACGCTCCTTCACCGCTGTCTCAACCAAAGCCATGTCGAACTCTCAAACCCTCGCTTCTTCTGAACTCGGCCCCCAATCATCTGCATCCGGTACTGTTTTTCCCTCCCCTTTTCCATATTCTAATGTTTTCTTTAACAATGTTCACCTTTTTTTGTTTTTTTTTTCCTGGAAAATAAGAAAACAATATATGCCTTTTGTTTTCTCTGTCAGGCAATAAGCAAGCACTGATTTCCTTGTCAGACAAGAAAGACTTGACCTTGCTTGGCAATGGCCTTCAAGATTTGGGGTAAATAACTTACCCCCTTTTTTCTTTAGATATTTTTATGTTTTATTTCATCTTTTACCACGGGCCTTTGTTGCTTATTCTTCTTCTTCTTTAGAAGAGAAAAAAAAGGAGGGAAAAGTATAGCCTTTAACATTGACTATTGATAACTGCTAGAGTAAATGAGGGGACAAAATGTCATAAATATGGCGTCATCTACGTATTCAATTCTTTGTAACTTTTTTTCTTAGGACTTGGTAGGGTCTATTTTATCAGTATCAGTGTAAAATTTTAAAACAGCAGTTCTGAAGCATTGGTTTGGACTTGCTTCTTTGAAATTATAGGTACACAATTGTTTCAACCGGAGGAACTGCATCTGCCTTAGAAAATGCTGGTGTCTCTGTAACTAAAGTGGAGCAGCTTACTTGTTTCCCTGAAATGGTAACCTTGGTTCTTATTCTGTGCTGTCCTATCCTGTTTATATATTTCTTTCCTTCTTAATTAATATTCCATGGCCCTGTTAGTTATGTTATTTAGACTCTGGTGTAAGTGTTGGACATGGGTATGGCTTGATTTTTCCAAGTTTTTCTATATATTTTGTGGATCCTTAGGGGTCAAAGCAACATAGTTGGTTAGGGCATCCAGGACTATATTTGAGGATAAACAATAATCAGCTGCAGTGATTATGCCGTCCTTACTGATAATTTGGGAAGCTTTTTTTTTCAACTTGACCTTGATTTTAACTATTTTACTGATGATTTTTTAATAGGAAAATTAGATACACAAGACCCGGCCTTGAAGTCAAAGCCTACTTATTATCTTCTCTCTTAATGATCGATCACCATGCTTTCCTAATGATATGCTGCTAACGTTATTATACCTCTCTTAAATGTTAGTTTCAGCTTTAAAGCTCACTAAGTTTGGAGATTGACTGAAGTGTCTTTTTTACAGCTCGACGGTCGTGTGAAAACACTACATCCCAACATACATGGCGGTATTCTTGCTAGAAGAGACCAAAAACATCACATGGAAGCTCTTAATAAGCATGACATTGGTTAGTTCTAACATCTAACCTTGGGGTGAAATGAAACTCTCCTTAATGGATAAGCTTTTCTTATCCAAGTATGAAGTATGGTATCAGACTTTCCCTTTTTCTTTTAGCTAAAATTGTTTCTATTCAGGTACGTTTGATGTGGTGGTTGTGAACTTGTACCCATTTTATGATAAAGTTACTTCTACGGGAGGAATTGCATTTGACGATGGCATTGAGAATATTGATATTGGTGGCCCTGCAATGATTAGAGCTGCTGCGAAGGTAACTGTTAACAAGTTGATTGTGAAATATTATTTTATTGGTGTATTCATTTGCCCAAGTTGTGTATTAGCTGGAATCATTGTTATGTAGCTTCATGTTCTAGTAGATAGTATTATATGCAAGCATGTTTATTTAAAAAGCAAAGCTAAATAGGTACCTGAACCACAATGGTTATGAAGGGATGTCAACTTGTTAATTTTGGGGCTGTAAAATTAGGTTTGGTTATAGTCCTGGATCAATATTAGCTTCTTAATTATCTGATCTAAGTGCAGTGCTAAAGGCACAGGAATTTATCATTCCTTAACATACAAGTTGAATAGGCCATTCTTTGTTTTAATTGGTTTCTATTGCAAAATAACACATTTACTTGAACAGAATCACAAGGATGTCTTGGTTGTTGTTGACTCACTAGACTATCCTGCACTACTTGAGTTCCTTAAAGGTGGGCAGGATGATGAACAATTCCGGAGAAGGCTTGCCTGGAAAGCTTTTGAGCATGTTGCTTCTTATGATTCTGCAGTTTCAGAGTGGCTCTGGAAACAGACTGGGGGAGGTATTCTATTATGCATTATTTTTTTCCCGAAGTCTTCTCTTATGCTTTAGCTACTTGGTCATTGTAGTTGAAATGGTATTTGGAAGAAAATAAAGCTACTTTACATGCCATAAGATTAGGTCTCAGCTAACAAAGTTTACTATTGCATAAAAAGAAAATACTTGTTCTTTTTAAAAGAATCAATATAACAACTGATTAAACTTTTTCATTAAGTGCTGCCTATAATTGTTACAAATTTAGATTGACATAATTCTTTATCTGTTGGAAGATAAATTCCCTCCCAAATTTACGGTGCCATTATCCCTCAAAAGTTCACTTCGTTATGGAGAAAATCCTCATCAGAAAGCTGCATTTTATGTTGACAAGAGTCTGTCTGAGGTCAATGCTGGTGGTATTGCAACCGCTGTTCAACACCATGGGAAGGTACTTTTGTTCTTTATGTTATTTTTTATGCAATTGACTCGGTCATGCTTGTTAATAAGTTAAAACAATAGATAATTATGGAATCATCTTGCCTATTTTCTCTTCCTAGTTTTCTTTTGCAAGAAAGTATTTTCTTTTATTATTTTTTATTCTGCTTGCTTTGCTGATAAATTCAGTTACAGATATGAGACTTTGTCAGTTGGGCCATACTTCTTTTCCAATTGGTTCTTATCATGCAAACGCAGATAGCATTTATATTGTTCCTTATGTTGAAGACTGTCTTGTTATGTTGTTGTTCCTTTTCGCTATGGTGATTGAGGACATGAAGTCCTTTGCAAATTGGAATGCTACGATTGTGTTCTTTTCCAATTTAGTTTTCAGTTGTGTTGTTCCATGGCAAATCCTTACATTTTTTTATCTTAGTGCAGGAAATGTCGTATAATAACTATTTAGATGCCGATGCTGCATGGAATTGCGTCTCGGAGTTTAGGAGCCCTACTTGTGTGATTGTAAAGCACACAAATCCATGTGGAGTAGCTTCTCGTGATGACATCCTTGAGGCTTACAGGCTCGCTGTGAAAGCTGATCCAGTGAGTGCATTTGGAGGAATTGTAGCCTTCAACATAGAAGTAGACGAGGCAAGTTAATTAGTTTTTTGGACTCCTTACATGCAATTGTGCCGTCTTTGTATCATACATCGAATATCATTTTATCTGTATGCTACCTTCAAAATCAAGATAGAGTACCCTTCATATCAATTTAATTGCTCTCTTTTTTGGCTTTAGGTTCTTGCTAAGGAAATCCGAGAGTTCCGAAGCCCAACGGATGGTGAAACTCGTATGTTTTATGAGATCGTTGTAGCTCCAAAGTATACGGAGAAGGGACTTGAGATCCTCCGTGGGAAGTCAAAAACATTGAGGATCCTTGAAGCAAAGAAAAATGAGAAAGGGAAGCTCTCACTACGACAAGTTGGTGGTGGTTGGCTGGCCCAGGATTCAGATGACTTGACCCCTGAAGATATCCAGTTCAATGTAGTATCTGAGAAGAAGCCACAAGAGAGTGAGCTTCGTGATGCGGAATTTGCGTGGTTGTGTGTTAAGCATGTCAAGAGCAATGCCATTGTAATAGCAAAGGTTTGTTATTTTGCTAGGATATTAAATTCTGGTTAAGATATTTCCCCTGTTGGCAATACTTTCTGACACTTGGACATTATTTCTCAGGACAACTGTATGTTGGGTATGGGAAGTGGGCAGCCAAACCGTCTGGAGAGTTTGAGAATAGCTTTGAGGAAAGCAGGAGATGAGGTCAAGGGAGCTGCTTTGGCTAGTGATGCATTCTTCCCATTTGGTAATTACTACCCTGAAAAGTTTTTGCATGCACAATGAAAATGTTGTCGAGTAAATAGAAAATTATGTAGGCATGCAATGGCGTGGCCTATATAACCCGTTTGCTAATGAATATGTTTTTTCCCCTCTCTATTAATAGCTTGGAAAGATGCAGTGGAAGAAGCTTGTGAAAGTGGGATTGGAGTCATTGCGGAGCCTGGTGGGAGCATTAGAGATGGAGATGCTGTCGACTGTTGTAACAAGTATGGTGTTTCCTTACTTTTCACAAATGTAAGGCACTTTAAGCATTGATACTTGCACTTGCATGGGTTCAAATGCAAGTGTATGTATGTTGTGCAATTCATGTGGCCGTAATCTTCACAATTAAGAAGCCTTGTGTTTGGATTTTAGAGCAGTTTTGTACTTGGTTTACCAAAATAATAGAATAAGAGATCTTAATTTAGATTTGAGTTGGCAAAAGCAACCATGGCCAACACCAACCGCATATTCTTGCTTCCATTCATCAAATCATATAATTCTCTGGGTTAATCTGATCAAAACCAGCTGAAATTAAGTAGCATCTATGATGGGATGAGGGTATTGAATTCATCTCTACTGAAAGGATCTTTTATGACTCGGCCATTACACATTCCTGCAACTAACAAATTCAGATAATAGTTCCATCAGGCCAGCTTTTATTGCATCCTGCAGTGTCTTTGGAGTTCGGTCCAAAGGTAACTGCCGACACAATATCAGCTCTGTTGTTGCAGTGAAATCATGTGTTTGTCATCCCATCAAAATATTACTACGATGAGTTACATTCATCTTTATTTCCCATGTCTCTTTTTACTGCATTTTTCATATGGACGTGCGACGAATATCGATGAACACCACTAATGATGAACACCATTAAATTAATTAATAAAAATTTAAAATTTCAAAGACTCATCATATAATTAATAATTATTTTAAAAATTCAATTAAATTATTTTTTATATATATTAAAATTTTATTTTTTAATAAGGTAAACTATATATTTAGTACCTCGCTTATTTCTGTATTTCTATTGAACCCTCATTACTTAAATATTATTTCAATTTGACCCTATTCTTTATAAAAAAATAATTTAACCATTAACCCAAAACGCTAAACTATTAAACCTTAAACCCTTAAACTCTTAAACATATACCATTAAAAATAATTTCACCATCATCGATTCAATTCAATTCAATGAATCGTTGACCACCACATAGACGTGTCGTTGACATTGGTGGTCCCAGCCAACTCCTCAGATGACCTTAACTTGATTCATCCGTTGAACTTTGCTATGGTCGACAATGGCATCTTCAGGTCGGGTTTCCCCGATTCTGCCAACTTCGCTTTTCTTCAAACGCTTAACCTCAGCTCAATCATGTACGGCCAAAGTTTCTTCCTTTATTACATGCAAATGAATTTCTTTCTACTTTGAGATATAAAAGTTACTTCCTTTATGTTAGATATCTGTGTCCTGAACCATACCCAGAAGCCAACACTGAGTTTTTAAAGTCCAATGGGATCAAGCTTTTTCAGTTTGGAATTGAGAGTCACAAGGTATTTTTTTTTCTTTTTACAAACGAGGTTGCAAGGGAATGGATACAAATTAATTTAATTGAATTGAATTGAATCGATGATGGTGAAATTATTTTTAATGGTATATGGTTTAGGATATATGTTAGTTTAAGGGTTTAAGGTTTAATAGTTTAGGGTTTTAGGTTAAGGGTTAAATTAATTTTTTATAAAGAATAGGGTCAAATTGAAATAATATTTAAATGATGAGGGTTCAATAGAAATACGAAAATAGGTGAGGTTCTAAATATATAGTTTACCCTTATTAAATAATAAAATTTTAATATATATAAAAAATAATTTAATTGAATTTTTAAAATAATTATTAATTGTATGATGGGTCTTTGAAATTTTAAATCTTTATTAATTAATTTAATGATATTCATCGGTGTTCATCATTAGTGGTGTTCATCGATGTTCGTCGCACGTCGTAGAATTTTCCTTTTTCATATTAAGTAGTTGAACGAAGGATTTCTTCTATATTTGTCGGAAGAGTCTAAAAAGAAGCCTCTAGCTTGAGGCGGTACCGTTGCTGCTGCTGAATGGGACTTTTAATGATTTCAACCATTGGATTAAAAATAAGGTAAAAGGCTTAGAATTTATACGGAGAATTTATATGGTTACCATGAATTCGAAGGGTTTTGGGTTTGATTAACTATGTTAAGTATTTGGGCTGGAACATTTTTTTTTCTTACCTTTTAGGTAAGAATTTAGGTTGGTTTCGGTAAGAATCTAGGTTCGAACCTAAAATTTTAGTTGTTCAGTAAGGAATCAGGTTGTTTGGTAAGATTGTAGGTTGGAACCTAAATTCTTACCATGAGTTTTCAAGGGTTCGGATTCTGTTAACATTAATTTATATTTTTTGCAACAATTTAAGTTAGTCTCGGTAAGAAATTAGGTTGGAAACTAAAATCTTGGGCATTCATAACAAATCAGGTTGTTGGGTAAAATTTTAGGATTCATCCTAAATTCTTACCATAAGTTTGAAGGATATTGGTAAGAATTTAGGTTGTAACTTTCTTTTTATTACCTTTCGGGTAATAATTTAGGTTGGAACCTAAAATTTTTGGTGTTTCTTAAGAAATCATGTTGTTGGGGGTAAGATTTTAGGTTGAAATCTAAATTCTTACAATTAGTTAGAAGGGTTTTAGTTTTTGTTAACTAATGTAAAATTTTCCGTTAACTGTCACGCCACCTCTTCCGTTAGATTTTAATGGCTGGTGGTCAAAATAAGACCAATTAAAAAGTTCAGTGGTGTGTTTGTCAACAATTTTTAGTTGGGTAGTCGAAATAGGATGAACCTTATAGTTAAGTGGTCACACAGGTAGTTTACCCTTAAATTTAAACAGAATACATTTTTTTAGTAAAGTAAATGTTGAAATTGGACTGAACCTAAATAGCAGTTGGCATATCATTTTCTGTTTTCGTTACAAAAGAACAATTATGGTCAAAGAGAAACCAAACCATATTTAATTAAATGGATGATCCTATAAATTTCCCATTACCTGTATAAATTTCTATTTCTTACCCTTACATTTATACCTTTTTCTCTCACTCTATATATTTTTTAAAAAAGTTGTTATAATTTTTTGAGTTAATTGCACAACACGTCTTTAAATTATGATTGTCATTCTAAATTAGTCCTCATACTTTTGAAAATTCTAATTTCATCCTCAAACTATGACTCATTCTAAATTGATCATCAATTTTTAGGTATTCTAATTTCATCCTCAAATTATGACTCTCATTCTAAATTGATCATCAAACTTTTTAGTATTATATTTAATCTCCAAATTTTAGTTTCCACTAATCCCATGTTAATAAAACTGTTATAAATTTTTTAATTGCCATGTAATTATTGATGCGAATTATGTAATAATATAATGTGGTATAAACGATAATACGAGGATAACAATTTAAAAATTTAAAAGTTTGGGGGACCAATTTAGAATGATGGTCATATTTTAAGGAAGAAATTAAAATATTAAAAAATTTAAAGAGCAATTTAAAATGAGAGTCATAATTTGGGTACATATCGTGCAATTAGCCATTTTTTTTTTAAAAAAGTTAAGTTTGGTGGGGCTATCAAAATTTTTGGGAAACTTATTTTTTCTATATAATTTGTATATAAAAAATTAAAAATAAGAATAAATGACACCCCTTTTATGAATAAAATGACACCTCTTTATAAATAATTAATCTTCTTTAAATATCGTTGTAAAAATGACACCCTTAACTATATTTCTAGCTCTGCCCCTGTGTATTATTATTTATTTTTCATCATTTTAATATTTATTTTTATTTTATTGATAATACAAGTGTCTATCAAATAATTAGTAAGATTTATATATGGCACATAAAAGAGGCGGACGATTTTTATTAATTAGGTACACAATTGCTCATCCCCTTGTGTCCTGGTGGCAAAGGTTGATGTTTATCATCCCTTGGGACCCGGAATCGAGCATCAGTATTGCATGCTGTGTGTGCCTTCGTTGAAAAAAGGCTAAATGAAAGTTGAACAGATGCTACCTTACATCACACCAGCATATTCTAAAAAAAAATTAGGTACACAATTCCTCGGCCACAGCCTGTAGGTAGAGAGGAGAAATGGCAATTACTTGAAGATTAGTATTAGTTGGAGAAAACAGTACCGGTGGATCAAAATGAAAGTAGATGTGATGTTGCAGTTCAACTATATATCAATTATCAATAGCTTCATTCACACTCCAAATTTATATCAATTTCCCGTTCTAACTTCAAGAGAAATTGAAATAATTTCAAGACCCGTAATATGAAAGAAACTAAAAAAAAGAGGCTCAAATATGAAGGTTCAATTTACCAAGCCCTAACATACAAGAATGGGCTGTAAATCAACTCAGCACTACTGAACTAATAAATACCGTTCAGAAAGGATTTGCGTTCTGCATTTTGCCCCACAGCTTCCTGCATTATTTAGATGAAAACGATGGTAGACCATAGACTAAGACCACTAAATAGTATTTAACTTATTTTCAAGTCACTTGTGGAGTACTTAAATAATTTTTTTGTTGGGGACCTTGGCAAAAAAGTTTATGGTGCGATGTAACTAATATTTTCAAAATATTTGAGGTTTAATGAGAATTTAAAAGTTATGAGGGTTGATTAAAATTTTCAAATATTTTAAAGGCTTTAATTAAATTATTTCCAAGTTCTTTTAAGTGCCTGAATGTTCCAACTATGATTGGAATCCATTAAGAACTAAAAATCATATTCACTAATATGTGTATGGTGGCAATTCGGTAGGGAATAATCAAAAACTGTGAGGATTCAAACTTATAAGTATGGGAATAACTGAGATTTTCACCCACGGAGATGGGGACAGAGAAGATTTGTCACCGAAGCTTAAATGGAAACGAGGACATAGATTGCTATACTCGAACCATTGTAATAACTGAAACGTACTCGTATAAATCACTGTGGGGTCCCTAAAAATATCTGCAGAGATCCCGATGTTTTACAATATTTTACAAATTTTGACGAAAAAAGGTAATTTACCCATTTCTTAACAAAAATCTAATCTTCCATAACCTGAGTATGGTCGGCTGGAGTAAGTTTCAAAATTTTCCGTAAATCCTATAAAAATAATTAAATAGTGGCTTATAGATCATTGTAAACGTGTTTTAGTTTAATTTTGTTTAAAGCACATGGTGATCAATTTCGATATGTATTTTAAAATATATTGGTATTTAAATGTTGAAAGGTCATAACAATTTGACAGTAGATTTTAGAAAAGAGTTTTAGCAGTTCCTTTGAAAAATCACCAAAAATTTACAAGATAAATCAAGAAGCGAGCCTTATATTTCTATAACAATACAAAAGTCTAGATTTGTTTAAAACAAACGTCTCTCGATTTCGAGTTATATATTAGAAGTTAGTAATTTTTAGTGAACAAAGGTCACAAGAAAAGGTACCAGATTATTTCTAAAAACAACAATGATAGTGACCTCAAAAACCATACGAGTAAAATTAGAAGAGATGATTTATATGGTTAGAAAGATTATCAAATCTAATTCCTTTTAGAACAAACAAATTATGATTTAGAAATATAGATTATTATTATTTACATATTTTATTTTAGAGATAAATGCATGTTGTTATGTTTTAATAGTTAATATTTTAGTCATATTTTATACTTTTGAAATAATTTGTTTCTTGTTGTCAAAAATAAATTTATCATTTATGATTGTAGTTTTGTATATTTAATATTGGGAGTTTGTTTTAATGTATTAAGTTTTATTTTTTATGAGTATTAACCGAAACCCGCGGGAATCCGTAAGGGATGAGATATACAGACAGAAAAATATCTGAAACCGTACCCACAAATATTGAAGACAAAATGGAGAATACAAAATCATCACCGACCTACCCGCTGTCACCCCTATATATGGGTCAACAAAACATAAAAACTAGTCATTAGATTCTCTTCGGCGAATATCTTAGAAAACAAAAAAAGCATGTTCACTTATCAATTTAAAGTAGTTGGCATAATTGTTGTTTTAACATCTTCGAGCGCGCTTATGCATAGATTTTTAGCGTAAACTGTTGTTTACCCTAATCATTACAATGATATATTTTATTTTGAGATGGCATGGAAAGCGTTGCAACTAGAAATGGGAAGGTATGAAGAATGACAACAAGAGGCGTGGAAAGCATTTCAAGAGCGGTGCCCATACAAGCATAGTCAAGGTGAGCCAATATAAGACAAAGACGTGAAAGAAAAGAAAAGAAAATTAATGAGTAAATTACATCAGATACCACTAGACTTTAAGTTTAATATCGATTATATCATTGAACTAAAAATCGATAAAATTTTAGCATTGAACTTTAGTTTAGGTTTTAATTATACCATTCGGCCACTAAATCGGTGACGTGGACGGATCTTAACAGTCCGTATGCGATGATGTGGAGGGATTTTAAAGGTCCAATGGTATAATTGAAACTTAAACTAAAGTCTAATGTTAAAATATTATCACTTTTGATTCAATGCTAAAATAATCAACATTAAACTTAAAATTGAATGATATTTAGTGTAGTTTACTCCATTTCAGAATAAAAATGGTTAATATGTATTTTTTTGTTGTTGTTTAAATTTGCCTTGTGTGTGGGTACATGCATTGCTCACAAACAAAGTGAGGAGTGACGATCAATTCCAATACCCAAACAGTAAGTAAGATGGTCCATATTTGATAGTTGGCTTATAAAACTTTCTTGCCTTTAAATATGTTTTTAACTTATTCAAAATATTAAGAACCCGCTCACTAATTTTTTTCTCTAAATTATAGAGCTGCTCATTCTTGTTCTTTTCTTTTTAATATCGGCGACGGCACCAATTTTAATATTAGTCGCCGACCGTCGAGATATATCGTTTAATTTGTTTCGTTTTTCAGTTTTTAATAAATTATTCTTTTCTTGTGGCACAATTTTATTCTACATTTTAATACGTTTTTCTCTGTCCTTTGGCACACTTTTTTCTTTTTTGCTTTTGACTTTTTATTAGGGTTGGATCTGACGACGCCATGACTGATCATCATGGCGCTCCTTTCATTATGCTACTAATCTCTCTATCTCGGACCCTCAAACTGGATTTGGATACACGATTGCATTTACCGTTCCTTATTCGTGATTGAGTTGTGGTAATGACCTTATTGTCAACGTACCTTCATTGTAATATGCATTTTTTTGTTGTTTGTTGATGGTTTTACCTATCATCGTTGATTTTGGTGATGTTTGTATCATTCTTTTATTTCGAGTCTTTGAATTGTTCTTATCTTTTTTTTCTGTATGGTCCTCTTTTGATCTCGAGATGTTAGTTTTGTTTATTAAGATTATGTTTGAATTTAAGTGTTTTGTTTATTAAATTGTCAATTTTCATTGTAATTTTGAATATATCCTCATTTAATAAAATTAATAAATTTCAATATATTTTAAAAAAAACTTTCTTGCCTTTTCTCCTTTTGAAAGCATAGCATGATGGCGCCTCAATTATTTAAACAAAGCAACACAATATCAAGATAAAAATAAGGGTAAACTACGTAAATTGTCACTGAACTTTAATATGTATATAAAAAATACCATTAAACTATGAATAGATATTATTATAACATTAAACTTAGATTTTAACTTCGATCCAAGCACTCCACGATTAATTATGTAATGAAGCGTTAAACCAAAACGACGTCGTTTTAGTATAGTTATTTTGATGCCTAAGATGGTCCAAAACGACAATGTTTTGATAGAGAAAAAATTAAGAAAACTTAGATTTTGACTTCAAATCTAAACACTCCGCCGTTAACCATGTAAAGAAGCGTAAAATCAAAACGGAATCGTTTTAGAATTGTTGCTTTGATGCTTAAGATAGCCCAAAGCGACATCATTTTGATAGAGGAAAAATTAAGAAAATATTACACTAAAAAAGACTTAAAACAAGGACATTAAAGATAGAAAGTAAGCACCTAACCACCAAGCCAACTTAAAATCTTCTTATAATTTCAATGCTAATATAAATATACTTGCATTTGAAATTAATTTTATTTATCTCATAATATAATTTTATAATATCTATAATATTTTATAATTTATATATAATATTTCTAAATATTATTTTTATAATATATATATATATAACTAAATCATAAATCCCAAACACCAAACTCTAAATCCTAAACTTTAAACTCAAACCCCAAACCTAACTAAATTATTATTTATAGTACATATAACTAAAACCTAAACCTCAAAGCCTTCATCCTAAAAGGTTTAGGGTTTGTGGTTTAAAATTTAGGGTTTAGGGTTTAGGGTTTAGTTATAGATATTATATATAAATTATAAAAAAAATTAAATATTAAAAAATATGGGTTAATTACACCAAACCATCAGATTTTTGGGTATGTATCGATTATACCACTAAACTAAAAATCGATATTATTTTATCATTAAACTTTAGTTCATGCTTCAATTATATCACAGGGTCATTAAAGTCCCTCCACGTCATCACAAGCGGATCGTTAAGATCCTTCCAAGTCATTGATTTTAAGGGCCCAATGATAATTGTAGTCTAAATTAAAGTTCAGTGTTAAAATAATATTGATTACTAAAGTTTAGTTCTAAAATAATATCAATTTTTAGTTTAGTGGTATAGTCAATACAAACTATATACCGTAATTTACTCTAAAAATAAAAATAATTAATTACACTCACAAAGGATATTATTTAATATAGTTCACCCATATAATATAATCTACCTCCATGGTCCCAAAATAACTAAATATCATCCCACTAAACTTATAATTTTGCGCAAATAAAGTAACAAATCTTATTCACAACAATTTGTAACAACCTAAGACTACACCATATTATCTATTCATAAGCAATAATCCTCATCACCAAGAACAGGGGCGGAACTAAGTGAAAACCTGGGACCACGATCCCTTAAATTTTAAAAAATTAGATTAATTCGACTGATTCGACTTATAAATTAAGTCTCTTACATTACTTTAGTTATCCAAACTAATGATTTATCAATTCACTAGATTTGTTTACCTTTAAAGATACTGTGTATCCTTACAAACTTATTTAAGATTTATATCTCAAAATCTTACGAACACTCTCAAAACGACAAAATACAAATTTAAAAAACTAAAAAAACCCTCACAAGACAATTATGTTTGCACAATTAAGCTCTCACCCAAATGAATACTTAGAAAAAAAATTAAACAAAGGAAGCTCACATGTGTTCTTACAATGAAAATAGACTTTAAAGCTCAAATACAAGATTTTTTTGATTGAATGTTGGTATAGACTTTCTTGATGTTCTACAATCACTTGGAGGTCTCTTTTATGTCCTTTAATCAATTTTTAGTTGTTTATAGTCGTTAGAAGAGGTTGAGCCGTTGAGAAGTCTAAAATCGTGCATTTAATGCTCACATACACAACACTTTTAAAACTTCTCAAAGTGTTTCAAAACACTTTGAGTGGGATTAACAAATTCAACCATTAGAGATCAGGAGTTTCGAAACTTACACAACAATTATCAATATATGTATATTTGAGAGTTATCAATATCCAACTCTAAAACAATAAATTGAAGTTAAATAAGAGTTTTTACATGTCAGCATTTTTTCACATGACCGCCAACATGTCACACCACATAGGACATTAACGTTATTTTGTCTTTGACCGTCTATTGACTCTAACGATCAACATTACATAAGGGTTAAATTGATCATAATTTGAATTATGAAGACTACATCTAGTATAAATTTTTTATAAAGGCTAAATTAATATTTTAATTTTTCGCTGAGTGTTAATTTGACCTTTAAGACAAATTAAATTAAAAATATTCACATAAAATTTATAATATAATTGTTTCCATTACACTATCAAATTTTAGTAAAAACTTGAATATTTCATAAAAAGTAATAAAATCTTACAATATATACAATAAAAATAGCATGACTCGGTGAAAATGTTATGCTACAAAATCAAATGATATATCATCAATTAATACGTAGAATCGAAACATATGTTAAAACAACATGAATGAAAAAAAATCTTTCCTCCACAGTTCGATAATTCTTTAGAGAAAGAAATGACATCCATTAGGCACTACAAAAAGAGAATTCAAACTAAAAATATCACCACAAATAATTAATATTCTGAGGACATTAAATAAAAAAAACAACAAATAAATAAAAGAAAACCCAAAAGAAAGTGAGAATATGAAGGGAAGTGATTCTTAATAATAAAGGATTTAAATAGAAGGGCTACCTAATTAATTTCTCCACCCAAACTATTGTTAACATAGATGAGTTGAAAGCATAATACCAAACTGGTAATATAATAGAGGAGTTGAAGTACTTGTTTACTTGTTTATGGTATTGGTGAGCGGTGGCGTAGGAGATTTGGTTCAACGACGTTTCACCAACCCTCACGGCTCACCTGCCTTTCACCACCAAATTCTGGCAAAATTCGAGTCCTTTTGAGAAGTCGATGAGTTAACGGACACATATTTTAGTCCGCTCTGGGACTAATTTTCTCGCTTATAGATAGGGATCGAACCACTGGCCTTATAATTAAAGGATGAGGGTCAATTAAATCGTGATGTAATTATAAAATATTTATATTGAAATAAAATTTGGGTTAACATTAAATTTCACATTTCACTCAATACAATCCTCTCACCTTCCTTTGCTTTATCTGTCCAAGTACAGTTCGACCAAAACATGGAACCGTTCTATTTTTATTAGGGTAATCGTGTAAAGTCGAGTTTGAATAGTGATAAGTTTGAGCTCGATTTTAAACATGGGGCTTAATACTTGAACCAAACTTGATTGATTATCAATTTTTAAATTTGAGCTCAACTTGTTTTTTTGTCCAAGTCTAAATTTGATTATTAATATTTTTGCGCAAACCTTTTAAATTATTGAACAATCTTGGAGTTTAAACAGATAATGGAATAGGGTTCCCCACTTCCCATTTCCCAAATAAGATAAGACAGGAGAGTGGTGGTGGAGGTGCATGGCATGCATGAAGTGAAATGGTGGAGACTGGAGAATATCCAATAATTTTCATGTTGGCCTTTGTCTTGCTTTTGATCCCATGTGGAGTATATAAAAGTTGTGCATGATTGTTGTTTTTATCAACTTTTTTGTGTCTTTGGCTCATTAAGTGGAAGTAAGGTCATCTTTCCAACAATCTTTGTTACAACTTACAAAGAAATCAACTAAGTTTGGAAACTCAAAATCTGCCTAAACCTACTAATCAAGATACACGTATCTTAAACTCAACAAGTGGTCCCAGTAGAAAAGTGAATGACGTTTATCTTAAAAAACTCGAGTTCAAACCGTTTTGTCTACAAGTTGTACGTGCATTATCAAAATATTAAAAATATGTATAAACAGATATTACCTTGTAATTACATTAAAATTATTAAAAAAAATATACTTACGTTTCAGACTTCAATATCATTGGAAACTGATTGGCTATAGCACATGCTTTCAACATCTTCCCTTCCACTACTTTTTCTACTATATTTACACCACACAATCCCTTTCTCATTCTTAAATTGAAGAGACATTAAACGTTTAAAAATATTTGTACGTTATATCGATAATGATACTAATCAGACTAAAGTTAATTTGCATTCTTTTCCTAATATAATTAAATTAAACTCAATTTGCATCGTTTTTCCCGATATAATAAAATATCAACTGAAGAAATCTATAACGTAACTAAATATATAACATAGTATAAAAAATTATTCTACTTGTACGACAAGGCTTAATTAGAGATTAAAAAGGCATTGGTAGCTGACAACTATGCATGATATTTGTTTTTTGTGATGAGTATTTTAGTACTTGTATTTTTTTTTGTTTTGTTAAAATATTCCTTTGGGTTCTAATAACTCATATAACCAAGATTAGATTTTTTCCCAAATAAGTACATTTACTAAATAAAGACTACTACTGACAAAATGAATAAAGGAGGGAAAGAAATTAGCCTATATTTATATTACTCGACGTAATTATTTAATTTTTAAAATGCTTGTTTAATTAAGATTAATTGAGTATAAAAAACATGAAATATGAGATAAATTTAAAAATCATATGAAAACAAATAAGGACTAATTAAAATACAACGTGATATCAAAAAAAATATCAAAGTGTACATGTAATGAATTATTGACGCGTAAAATTTAATTGGCTCTCTATTGGCTTATATCATAAATAAAAGTTTATAATATCAAGCATTTCATTTAGGCATTTAAAATATTTTTTCGTCAAACTAGATACTTAAAGTATATAACATTTTTCATCTAAGTACTTAAAGTATTTCGTCAAAATAGGCATCTAAAGTATATTTGTCAAAATATGTACTTAATGTATTTTTTAATCAATGCCGCATGTCAATTTTTAGAACCTATATGAATAATATATATACATATATATATATCTTTTAAATACATATTTTGATAAAAATACTTTAAGTACCTATTTTGACAAAAAAAAACATACTTTAAAGTGCAACTTTAACTAACAAAATACTTTATGTGTTTAGATAAAAAAAAGTGATATGTTGTATGTACTTGATTGCTTGTGATATAAGTCTTCTTTATTTGCAATAGTTCGAATTTAATACATAAATTAAATGTTTTATTTGTTTTTTTAATGAATGATTTTATTTGTTTTGTTGAATGGTTTTATTTTGAACACTGACGTATTAGTATAATCGCATCACTTCTCATAATTCTAAAATGTAAATTCATTCTTACTCTAAAATATTATGTGATTAAAAGTTTTTAATTAACATTATATTTTTTTCGAGTTTAATATCATTAGGAGCAAAATTTCGCTCCCCTCTTTATAAACAAAAATTGTTTAAAAAATAAACTTTACATAATCGAATTCAAATGGAATCTTTTAACTCCGTTACGTCGATATTTTTTTGTTCGAAGAACCATTATATTCGAACTTCATTTTTGTTTGAAAGAAGTTGGTTGTGTTTGGACTTTGACGTTAGAAAAAAGTCACCCCTTCCTACCAGAAGAGACCCGCCATCAAAACGTAGCGTAATAGGGTGCCGTGTCTTATGGAAGAAAAAAAAATACTATTCTTTTGAGTTCACAACAAAGGGGGGCGGATGACCGTTTCAACATTCAATTCTTGACCTGCCTGCACCTACCCACTTCTCATAATTACATAACTGCCCCTCTTTTTATATTGGTTAGATGGTAAGAGGATATGTCTTGTCATTAACAACTTACTTACTCCATATTAACCAATAGCCAACAGAGATAATGATGTCCTGCTAATTAATCTCAGGTCAACGCATTTGTTTTCATTATTGTTGACTTAATTAACATTTTATTTTCTTTCTGATTTATTCAAGCGTTTGGGCTTTGAAGTACATATAATTTCGCCCAATTAGAAATTACTTTAACCACATTCCATTTGATTTTGATTTCATTCATTGAAAGTTGACTTAGTAAATTCAACACATACTAATCGCTTCAAATTTAATTGTTTTAAGGTGATACTTGATTATAACAGTTTAATTTTATGTCATTGAAGTTGACTTAGTAAATTCATTAGCGATATGACAAGATAAATTGCTAATAACAATTAGTGTAAAAGCAGATAGCGAATATATGTTAGAATTTAACAGTTCTGTTAGTAAACGACGATCAAAGGGTGAGATTGATGTAATTTACGAGTTTGACGACTAAATTGATTAAATTAAAAAGAGGAACAACATTGTTGATTTGGGATTACTACAAGGGAAAATTACCCCGCAAGCATAACATTTTTAGGAAAAAAACATACAAATTAGGAGAAGAACAAAGATTAAATTGATAGAATTTTTAAATATAAATAATGAAAATGATAATAATATAAATAATCATATCAAATATAATAAAATAGTGAAAATATATTATATAATAATAATATTAACTACCGAGAAAATAATAGTGGCATTTTATAATAAAAATTAAAATAATAAATATAAAATAAATGAAAAAAACTAAGAATTAAAAAAAAACAAACATTTTAAGGGATAAAATTGATAAAAATAAAACTTGAAAGATCAAAATAGTAAGTAATTATGCAAAATTAGATTGCAATAAAAAAGGACAAAGATAACAATTTACCCCAATGTAACAAAATACCTTCACTTTTTTTATATAAAAATTATGGGTAATTGTAAATAAAAAAATGTTAGGATCCATATATGATCTAATTATTCAATTTTTTACTATATGATTCGAAATATTCGAAAATAAATGGTTTAATGACTATTTTAAGAATAAATGATCACTGAACTTTCAAAGTTACATATAGATATTAAATTTTAATTTTTATTACATATTGATCATTGGACCATTAACTGTCGTTAAATGAGTGATGTGATATTTATGAAATGATTGAAGGGAGTGTTAACGTTAAGGACGATGATTGACGAGGGAAAAGGGGTCTAGGGTTTTTTTCTCGGGGAGGTGAAAAGTTTTAAGATAAAATGGGAAAATTGGGAAGTTAGTCTTCTAAATTTTCTAGACTTTTGAATTAGGGCTAAATTGATTGAATATATAACTATAAAAGGTTAAATGTGCTCTTATACAAATTTTCATAACTGCTAGGTCACCCATTGAACAACAATTAACGGCTCAGTAACCACTTTGTAAAAAAACTAAAGTTTAGTGCCTAATATGTAACGTTTGAAAGTTCAGTGATCATATATACTTTATCCTTAAAATTAAAGGAGGAAGAAATAGAAACGTCGATTAGGTGAAGAAGCAAAGACAACCTGTTGTATAGTGTAGTACAAGTGTACAGTTCCCGCAAGTACAAAATGAGGTCCAACGGTAAATCCACATAAATTGCAGGGGCAATTTGGTAGTTTGGTGGAGGCCATTAGCCAGCCAAATCAAACCCAAACTTTGTAGTAGTTTAAAAATTGCTGTCTCCACCATGTCCCTCGGAAACCTCTCCAAACACAATCTCTCTCCCTCTCTCTCTTAAATCTTTTTATTTTATTTTTCATTTCTGTTTTTATAAATACATATACAAATTTCCTTTTATTTCCTTCTGATTTCCTCCCTGTCTTCGGTTTCCCTCTCTGCTCATTTCTCATCTTTCTTCATTTTCTGTCTCTACCCTAATGTCGCCCGGCCCGGCGGACCTGCAACTAACGTCGCAGGCTTCCGGCGGAAGGAGATCGTCTTATTCCTCGCCTGTACGCGCTGACGATCCCGTTGACATTGAGGAAGGTACACGACTTTTAGATTCGTACGACGCAGGAGATTTTAAGTCGGTAAGTATCGAAGAAGGTAGTATGAGGAGAATTCAGGTCACTGTAACGGGGATGACGTGTGCCGCCTGCTCAAATTCCGTGGAGGGCGCTTTGAAGAGCATCAACGGGGTTTATAAAGCATCCGTGGCTTTGTTGCAGAACCGTGCTGATGTTGTTTTTGATCCTAATTTGGTTAAGGTTATTTCTATTACCTAACCTTTCCTTTTTCTTTTTTCCTTTTAAATTAAGTTTCTTGGCTTTGCTTAATTAGATAGATTAGCTTCATTTCTTTTATTTCATGGTTGACTTTGGATTATGGTCTTGGGTTCTTTTAATTAGTGAAAATTAGCTTAATTAATGTTGGGTGAAGTCGACTAGTTACTCCCTTCATTTATGTGCTTCTGTTGATTTTAATGCGTTATCTCATGTTCCACACTTTCGCTCAAGCATAGTGTTGTTTGGTCTTTGGCTTGGTGCTTTTCCTAGTTTTAATTTTCGTGAGCTATGTTGATTAATTATCTGTATAAGTATTGCATTTGAAGTCTGATTTTACCGTGTCTTATCCGTAACTATAGAAAATTCTTTGAGAGAATGATAGCAATTTCTGACTTTAAGCAATGTTTCATCATGATCACTGCATCCATTTGCAGCGTGTAAATTATTAGTTTCTCGATTTTATTGGACTGAAAACGATTTCTAATGAACGTTGGAGTTTCATCTCTTTCACTCTCAAACAAGCATACATCACATCACATGTTTTGCTGCATCCATGGTATTTGCTTTTGATCAAGTGTTGTAATCATATTAGCATTTTTCTAAAGTAATAGTGTCTCCAGATTAAATTTATTTAGCATTACTGTAATTGCTTTAACTGCTGGTGTCTCTGCTAGGTCCCTTTCTATTTAATTGATCGTTGTCTCTTTAATTTTTTCATGGGGAAATAGTTTTGTGTCAGTCTATAATATTGTAGTATATATGATCTGTTCAGTTAGAAGACATAAGGTTTTTTTTTTTTTTTTTACTTTGAATATGTGGAGAAATTTGCTCTATTGTTTCACCTATTTTCTGTCATAAGGTACATTTTGGCTGAAATGCAACTTTCCAATAGCTTGTTTCCTCTCTCTCTTCTTCTTCTCCTTTTTTTTGGGGGGGGGGGGGGGGGGGCAACATTTTTTCTTGGGTGTGGTCGCTGGATTTCTACTGTGGTCTTTGTGCCTGGTACTTGAAACTCCTACTTATCTTGGGTTCAGTTCACGTCCTTCAATCAAATGCATGTACTTCAAAAATGGAGCTTTTGTGAACCAAGTTTTCTTTAATACTTCCTTGAAATTCAGGATGAAGACATAAAGAACGCCATTGAAGATGCAGGGTTTGAGGCTGAGATTCTACCTGAACCCAGCAATGTTGGAACGAAGCCACGTGGAATGCTTGTGGGGCAGTTTACAATAGGAGGTATGACCTGTGCAGCTTGTGTCAACTCTGTTGAAGGAATTTTGAGAGATCTTCCTGGTGTAAGTAGGGCTGTTGTTGCCTTAGCCACCTCATTAGGGGAAGTTGAATATGATCCTACGGTAATCAGTAAAGATGATATAGTCAATGCAATTGAAGATGCTGGTTTTGAAGCCTCATTTGTACAGAGTAGTGAGCAGGATAAAATTATACTTGGGGTTTCTGGTGTATTTAATGAGCTAGATTTACAGCTTCTGGAAGGCATACTTAGCAGCTTGAAAGGGGTTCGACAATTTCGTTTTGACAGAACTTCTGGAGAACTTGAAGTTCTTTTTGATCCTGAAGTTGTCAGTTCAAGATCCTTGGTTGATGGAATTGAAGGAGGAAGTAATGGGAAGTTCAAACTGCATGTTCTGAACCCATATGCAAGGATGACTACGAAAGATGTGGAAGAGACCTCGATTATGTTCCAGCTTTTTACTTCCAGTTTGTTTCTCAGTGTGAGTATTCTTTTACATCTCTTCTTTACTAGTAATCTAGTTTTTGAGATATGTTGCGGCATTTATTTTTCGTCGAGTATAGGCATTCGAGAAACTAAAGGGGATAGACTATAAGAATCTGTGTTTGAAACCATATAATCTTTTACATGAAAGCATAATAATACTTTGCCTTATGGCCTCCAAACAGTAGCACTTTTATGGAATCTTGCCACACCAAATGCTGTCTATGTAATGCAACGCATATTGAGAATTGTTAATTGGTTCCCCCTCCCTTGTATTTGTTTTGAGCTAATTGTTGGCCTGTTCTGATCCAGATTCCTGTCTTTCTAATTCGAGTAGTTTGTCCCCATATACCCTTGTTGGACGCCTTCTTGCTCTGGAGATGTGGACCTTTCTTAATGGGTGATTGGTTGAAATGGGCATTAGTTAGTGTTGTTCAATTTGTTATCGGGAAGCGTTTCTATATTGCAGCTGGCAGAGCTCTTCGAAATGGTTCAACTAACATGGACGTTTTGGTTGCGTTGGGTACTTCAGCTTCTTATTTCTACTCTGTTGGTGCTCTTCTTTATGGTGCAGTAACTGGGTTTTGGTCACCGACATACTTTGAAACAAGTTCCATGCTGATAACATTTGTATTATTGGGTAAGTATTTGGAATGTCTTGCGAAAGGGAAAACATCAGATGCCATCAAGAAGCTAGTAGAACTTGCACCAGCTACAGCATTGTTGGTAGTTAAAGACAACGGTATGGGTTTCTTAATCTTTGCTTTATTTTGGTAAATGTTATTTGAAGTGTACCTAGGAATTTACTTTTGTTATCCGTGCCATTAGGTCTTTCTTATTCAGATAATTGATAGTATTATATAGTGTTAAATTGGATCAAATTTGGTGCCAAAATTGAAATTGAAGGACTGGATGCTATCTATTTATTCTTTCTGCAGTTGGAAACATTATTGGAGAAAGGGAAGTCGATGCATTGTTAATTCAGCCTGGTGATACATTAAAAGTTCTTCCTGGCGCAAAGCTTCCTGCTGATGGTATTGTTGTATGGGGTTCAAGTTATGTAAATGAGAGTATGGTAACTGGCGAATCTGTACCTGTCTCGAAAGAGGTTGATTCACCAGTTATTGGGGGAACGATTAATTTACATGGTGCTCTTCACATAAAAGCCACCAAAGTTGGTTCTGAAGCAGTTCTGAGCCAGATAATTAGTTTGGTTGAGACAGCCCAGATGTCCAAAGCTCCTATTCAGAAATTTGCTGATTTTGTAAGTTCTCCTTATGAAAACTTGATTTTTACCTGGCTCTAAAATGATTATTTTAAGATCTCCTCAAGATCTTGGTTGATTAGATAGTAATATCGATTTCCGTCCGAATGTGTGAAATGTTTAAGTGTTACTATTTGAATCAGCTCATGGGTTTTTTATGACTAAATCTTTTCTATATTATCAGTATACTATCCTAATGTCATCCGTTTACATGAATAAATAAAAGATGATAAATCTATCCCCCTAAGTAATTATTTTTTTGTTAGAATATGAAATTGAAAGAATTAACATTTTAGGAGTGTGGGGAGATAGTGGAAGAGAAGTGGCAGAATTTTTGTTGTAGGAGAAAGAGAAACTGGTAGAAGTAGTGGCAGTAAACTACTAGTTTCTTCTCTTTGGTCATGTTAATTTTCAAATGAAGATTATAGCCTATAAATTTTTAAGTAGTTTCCATTGAAAATATGTCAAATGGTTTACGATAAAGTTTGGAATGGATGCAACAAAGTTCAATGCAAAAATACTGGAGGTTCCTTTATCAATTGAACACTTAATTTTTTTACTACAATATATTTTTATATTAAACATCTGTGTTCAATGTTGTAGCATCTATGAGGTTATTACTTGAAGGAACTGTTTGTTTACAGGCAATTTTGTTATCTTGCTTGCATGTTGGGTTTGGTCCTTAATACTGGTTTTTGAAGCTTGCAGGTAGCAAGTGTCTTTGTTCCTACTGTTGTTACTTTGTCCTTTATCACATGGTTGGGATGGTAAGATCTGAGCGGCTTATATTGTTATATTTTCCTTCTCTGATATAAAAATATGTGACCTCCATCTAATATCGGGTACTTTTATTGATTTATTGCAGGTATGTTGGTGGAGTTTCTGGAGCCTACCCAGAGCAGTGGCTACCAGAAAATGGCAATTACTTCGTTTTTGCCCTTATGTTTTCAATATCTGTGGTGGTTATTGCATGTCCTTGTGCTCTTGGCTTGGCTACTCCAACCGCTGTCATGGTTGCCACTGGGGTTGGAGCTAATAATGGTGTGTTGATAAAAGGAGGAGATGCGCTGGAAAGAGCTCAGAAGGTTAAGTATGTTATATTTGACAAGACTGGAACTTTAACCCAGGGCAAAGCTAAGGTCACAACTGCAAAAGTTTTCTCAGAGATGGATCGTGGAGAATTCCTTATTCTGGTAGCTTCTGCAGAGGTAATTTCTAACAGCCTGACTAGTTTCGAAATAAGATTTCTGTGTGTGTGTGTGTGTATTATCATGGCATTTCTGGTTTTCAGTCCTGCAAATGGAATTTAATAATAATAAGAGCAAATCTATAATACAGACTTGAAGAGCAGAGTAGTCATGCCTCTTTTTTTAAATGCATTTCTACAGTCCTTGAATTTCCCCTCTTCTCATTTCTTAGGCTAGCAGTGAACACCCATTGGCCAAAGCAATAGTTGAATATGCACGCCATTTCCATTTCTTTGATGAAAATTCGCTAACCGAAGATGCCCAAAACAGCAGCAAAGGATCCCTTGTTTCTGCATGGCTTCTTGATGTTGCAGAGTTCTCTGCTGTGCCAGGAAGAGGAATTCAATGTTTTATTGACGGAAAGCGAGTACTTGTGAGTGCTTGGCCATAACTATTTATATGTTACGAGGCTTAAGAAATTGTCTTTGTTACTCTTATGAAACATGGTATTTGTGAATAGGTTGGTAACCGGAAACTGCTTACGGAAAGTGGAGTTAGCATTCCCACGGATGTAGAAAAATTTGTAGTTGATTTGGAAGAGAGTGCCAGGACAGGCATACTTGTAGCCTATGATGGTAATGTGATTGGAGTTTTGGGAGTAGCAGATCCATTGAAGAGAGAAGCTGCTGTGGTTGTAGAAGGCCTAGGGAAAATGGGTGTCATACCTGTCATGGTTACTGGGGATAATTGGAGGACAGCTCAGGCTGTTGCTAAGGAGGTTTGTATATTGAATAATTACATATGCGTTGCATTACTTTTTTTATGGGATTTTGTTGAAATACTGCTTACTCAAATACAATGATAGATATTGCATCGGTTGTGTAGCTGTATTGGTTTGATGCAAGTTGAAAACTCATCTAATCTGCTCGTACTAATAATAAGGCCCCGGTTTTTGTTGCTGCCAGCAACGCCAACGCCCGTTTGCCCCCCAATTTTAGCGCCCAAACGGGCGTTTGGTGGCAGCTGGATTTTCCAGCTTTTGGCAACGGAAGATTGCATGATTTGAGTCTGTGTGGACTGTAGATTGAACAAATTGCATTTTTATTTGGACAGGTGGGCATTCATGATGTTAGGGCAGAGGTAATGCCAGCTGGAAAAGCAGATGTGGTACGATCATTCCAGAAAGATGGAAGCATTGTTGCTATGGTGGGTGACGGGATCAATGATTCTCCTGCTCTAGCAGCTGCAGATGTTGGTATGGCAATTGGGGCGGGGACTGATATTGCCATAGAAGCTGCAGACTATGTATTGATGAGAAATAACTTAGAAGATGTGATCACAGCCATCGACATCTCGAGGAGGACATTTAGCCGAATAAGGTTGAACTATGTATTTGCAATGGCGTACAATGTGATAGCAATTCCGATAGCTGCTGGGGTTTTGTATCCTTCATTGGGGATTAAGTTGCCACCGTGGGCAGCTGGTGCATGCATGGCACTTTCTTCTGTTAGCGTGGTGTGCTCTTCTTTACTTCTGCGGAGATATAAAAAACCCAGACTTACCACTATACTAGAAATAACTGTGGAGTAGAAGGAGAATTTTCACAGGTATTTCCCTTCCTCCCAACTTCCTTTGGGCTTATGCTTTATAGTATAGGAAGGAAACTGAGAGGGTGCGAGTGAATGGAATTTTGTGGACTTGCTTTTGTTCCACTTGTTTTTAGTCATAGGGAATTGGGGGTGCAAGCCATCACATGTAAATGTACTTGTTGTATAATATATGCGTTGTTTTCTCTCTTCAATTGGTCAAGAATTGAATGTTAGACACTGGTATTATATCAACACGTTTTTCACAAGGCAGTTGGCAGATAATTGCCTACCTGTACGAGCTTGACTTCTATCTAGAAGACAAAGGGTAAACTATATTATTATAATTATGCGATTCTAATTTGTATATTTCTTATGTTGCTTCATCTCTATTTGTTTATATGTTTAGTTATGCACCTTCATATCACATTGAGCTTTCTCTTTAGCTGTTTTTACTTTTCCAACGACTAAGATTAGACTTGATATACGGAGGAACTGGATCTTGAATTTATTTTTTTAGACACCAATAACTTTTTTTTTCCATTTTATTTTCTCATTAATATTTATTTGACATTTTCTTTAATTATTTATATTGTTAAAAATAAGTTTAACCGTGTCTTTAAACATTAGTTATTCCAATACTTGAAAAACATATTTCATGTTTTAAAGTATCAATATAATTAAGACTTTTTGGTAGATGTAAAGGCTTTATTTAGACATAGTTCATGTTTAGCATTTGCGAACGTTTATTTATATATTGCGAACATAAGCAACTATGTGCAAATAAGTTAACAATACTTATTTACAATAGTCTAAATAAGTTATCATTGTAAATATTAGTGAATCAGAAAATAACAGTGTAAATAATTTGTCTACCCCGACTATATGATAAATTCGTTATGCGGTTAATACGTATAAAATTTAAAGTTTGTTTAAAAAGCAAAAAATAATATCTTCTATTACAACTTATAAAGATGGACCTATATAACATCTTCATGATGCGGATAATTTTATGTAAACATTGTTTCCCCATGTCATGGGGATTGAGTACAATCTTACATAACAAAGAGAACATGAACGGACACAAGATTTTATTTGAAGGGTGCGAACTATTAGGAAGATATGTTAAAAACGTATGGTGTGCAAATTACAAAATTTTAGGAGTGCAAAATTAGATTATTAATGGGAAATACAAAAGAAATATCTAAACTATAGGTGAATTTAAATATTTTAGAGGGTGTGACTGCCTCACAGCACCCCCTTAGTCCATTCCTGAGGGGAGACAAACATATTGTTCAAGCTAACCATAAAAACACATTAATAATCAGAAATCTCTAAATTATAATTTAGAGAGTGAGATTCCCTCTTCACTTATACTAAAGTATCAATGCAAACATTAATGAATCCGAAATTTTCATAAAAACACATTAATGAACTAGAAATCTCTAAATTTTTATTTTTTTTTAGTGAACTTCCCTCTTCACTTGTAATTGATTATTATTTGGCATAAAGTTACAAAACACCCCAACGTTTGACTAAATAGTTATTTTGGCCCCTATTCTTTTTTTGGAGCAATTCAACCCTTAACGTTTTATTTTGGGTTAAAATGTCCCATTTGCAGATAAAATTTGTTAGAAAACTGACGGTAGACAGTTTGAAATGACTTGACAGAATGATATGTCAGCAGAAAAAATTATTTTATATTTTATATAATTTTATAAAATTATTTTTTGACCGAAGTAACTTTTTTTTAAAAGTCAATACATTTGTTTATAAGATACTGACATGTAACCCCCTTATCCCGGTCTGGGTGACCGACCGGTCCGAGTGGGCTACACGGGGAAAAACGAGGCGAAACCCGTTAAGGCTCCACTTCGGTTAACAACCCGAGAAGAAAGCTAACATGTAACCCCATTGTCTAGATGGATTCATTTAGACCTATGTGTGAAGCGACAGCGGAAAACAAGACTAGACCATACAAACGACACGTAATTCGATTTAAACTTATCGTGTATTCAAGTTAGGTTGATTCCTTGCACACGCGACCCAAACACACATAAACGATCGCGAACAAGGCTCACAAGAAAGCTAACATCAAACAAGGCCTAAGCCCAACACTTGAGAACCTTTAGAGATGCCAAAAGCCCACATTTCAGGCTTGTGTTTCGAAACAGGCTTGCCCGTTTCGATACATGGGCCCCAGTTTAAAAAGCCAGGCCATCTGTTCCGATACGCTCCACCCCGTTTCGGAACAGGGGTCCATTTTGCCTAGGCGTTCCGAAACACGTTTCGGAACAAGCACTCACAGTAGCAAAAACGTTTCGATACTCGTATCGGAACAGGGGTTCACAGTAGCCGAACCGTACCGGAACGCGTTCCGGTACGAGTGTCCCTGGAACCACACCCATTCCGAAACAGCCTTACCCGTTCCGAAACGCCTGCAGTCTATGTGTTACAAAAACTAGATTTTTGCATCTCCAAAAGCTCCCAGCAAGCCACAAACATCAAGAAACGAGATATAACATCCATTTACCTAATCTAGAGGCATTTACCCTACTCCAAACATGATCAACACACAACATACATAAAAGGCCATACATTTAAAGGGATTAAGCATTCACTAAAAGAAACATACACTGCATATCAAGGTTTTCATGACTTAGAACAAACATACACACAAGCATAAGATAAGAGCACAATGCAAACATACATAGCATAAGTAAGCCATACACAAACGTCAATATACTAAAGGAGTCTTAACAAGCTCCTTAACACAAAGCAACATACACAAATCCCCATTGTTTATCTATTACATCTTTAGCTTAAAAGTTCATACTTGATGATAGCAAAAAGCACACTTGGAGGCCTTTCTCCTTGCACAAGCAACCCACGAACTAAGGATCTGCATTGTCGAACAAAAGAGAGCGTAAGCGTAAAACTTAGTGAGGGTAAGCTCATAAAACAAACCTCGACAATGCAGGGTCCAAGTACGAGCAACAAAACCAAAGATGAATGCATGTTTCCTTACCTTCGGAACCACATGAATCAATTACATGAAATGCATGAACATAACCTCACATATCATGACATGCTCAACAAGTCCATAATACAACCATATGAAACACATTTAACAAAACGTATTGGCACCTAGCTATGACCCGAATACGCGGATAACAACTGTTGGAACTCACATCCAACGACTCAACCATTACATTACCTTACGGTGGGATTACACTCATCACCGTTTCACGCGGAGAGGATTCCACTCATCCTCACGCCCCGTCGATGGGATTCTACTCATCACCGACTAACATATAAATGAAGATTTCTGGGCGTACCCGTACTCCATCTTTGTGACTACCATCATCAAGACCACGCGCGCATTTCGACACTCGTGTGCACACTAAACATCCTAATAATCGATCATTTGTACCCAAGCATACTAGTGCCAATACTAACTCATCACAAGATCATCATAACACAATATCCTTACCGATTCTCGTGCCTAGCACGTATCCACCATGATTTACCACCATGCACCCACATTTCATTAAACACATGCATATCACAATGCATAAACAAATCATCATACCTCATTACCACACATAGCCACAATGTGCATAGCAACATTAATCACAAATAACATATGAGGCATAAACACAAGATTCAAAGTTCATCTATAGGTCTCTAACTAAAGCTTGAGATTAGACTACCAATCTAATCCCAACTCTAGGTGGGTTTACCAAGCTCGACCTAGGTCTACATGCTCGAACCAACGTTTGAAAATTAATTTAAAATCGAAGAACCACTCACTGACTACTCCAAGCTCAACAACTCTAGCCGATCAATCTACCAAGCTTCCCGGATTAGTTCCCGATGTCTCGCCGGTACAAAACCTTGATGCTATCAATCAAACACAAGCAAAATACCAATAATCAACCATCAACTCTCTGTCGAAAATACTATACACAAAACAAGCTTGTACTACCCCAAGAACACTCTCAAATCAACATTTTCGAGCAGCCCAAAAATTTTACAGAAAACTCCCATTTTCAACATCCAACTTGCCATCTAATACACCAAAAACAACCCTCAAACATCACTTAATCATCAGCCACCAATTTCCCACACAAAACAGCCCCAAAACTTGACATTTGAACCATCTAAAACCTCTCTAAAACCCATATCCGACAATCATTATAAAACCTTGTAAAAATTAGGTATGTTGGACCTTTTGGATAGTAAATAACTTATCTAACAACAACAAATCAAAAGCTCAACTAAAAGTTATCAAAGTTATCATTTTTATCTCAAAACCAAAAAACTTCAAAATGTGATATAATGGGTTTTAATGAAAACTAATGGTATAGAAATGAAGAGGAAGATAAGGACAACTCAAAAATGTAATTACTTTTCAAAAACCTTCAAGAATGAAGCAACGAGAAAATGGAATAGTAAACTTCTATGGAGAGAAAAAGAGTGTCGTTGGTTTTGAAAGTGGGTGGGGGAAGAAGATGATGAAAAAGACAATTTTATTTGTTTTGTCTTATTTTTAAAGCCAAAAGTCACTTTTACCCTTAATGAAAATGAGTTATTACAATAGTGTAAAATCTATGGCTATTTGGGTTTAATTTAAAACAAGCCCAACATAAATTTATTTGTTTTAAAATATAAAGCCCGAAATTATATTTTAATAATTTAATTTCACCGACCCCTAAATCCGGGTGTTACATGACATTTCAGTGTGCACAGCCACATAAGTTTGTCACGTCATTTTAAGCTATCTACCGTCAGCTGACTGACAGTTTTCAACCGTAGAGGGGCTATTTTGACCCAAAATGAAATGTTGAGGGTTGAATTGCTTCAAAAAAAAGAATAGGGGCCAAAGTGACTATTCTGTCAAACGTTGTGTAGAACTAAGTGTTTTGATATAATAATTGAAAAATATTTTGGACAAATTTAAAAAGGATTTAAAACATGTCATTGTGTCCAAACAACTTGAAAATATGTTTGAGGCATTTTAAAAGGTTTTTGGCAAAGTTCTAAATGCTTTAAAGTAGTCAAAACTGGTTTTTCAACTAGCCTGTACCGAAACGGTATACCTTGTATCGATACCCTTTTGCCCAAATTTTGAATCTGCCAAAACCCGTACCGATACGGGTGAGATCGTATCGATACAGATAGGGATCGTTTCGGTACGCCCCTTAAGCGTACTGATCCCTGTTTTAACAACCCCAACAGCTATTTCTCAACGGTCTTTTAAATGACATACCGTACCGACACGCCCTCAAGCATATCGATACGCTTAGGCTGACAAAGAGCCCAACGACTAGTTCTGGAGAAGGGCGTACCGATACGCCTCCACGTGTACCGATACGGTAGGTTACAAAACTGCATTTATGGTGGGAAATTAAGTCTCCAATGGCTCCAATTCAACCCCAACGGCTAGTAACAACTACAAACTCATTAAGGAATATAATAGAGATCTCCAAGCATCAAGAGAAGGTTAATGCTTCATTTGTCAAACATCATATGATCACAAATATGTCTTAGTGCTTTAAGTGTCAATTTATTGTATAGACAAACACTAGTGAGCCAAATTGTTATATTTACTCAAGTGTTTTAAGATTGAGTGAGAGCTTAATTGTGCAAACAAATACCTATTAGAGGGATTTGAGTTTGCTTATTTTTATCTCTTTGTAAAGAGGGTTTGATCAAGGCTTTAGGTAGAAATCTTGATCGGTTTGTAAGGATTTCCTCCTAAGCCTAGAAAATGGGACGAATCAGTAGTGGATTGATTGGAAATTCTTAGTGGGAAGTTAAGGTAGTGGATGTAGACCTTGGTTAGAAGGTTGAACCACTATAAATCATCTTGTCTTTATCCTTTTAGCTTCCACACCTCTTTCACCCAAAATTCCACTTCTCCACCACTAGGCGAGTAAGAACGGTTGAAGGAATCGAGCACCTCAAAACCCAACATGTTGGGGCATTTTTTGACTTTACGCCTTATTATTTTTGGGCTATTATGTAGGGCTGTAAATAAACTTTGACTCAAATAAATTATTTTTGGACTCCTAAAAAAATAAGTTACTATTTATGATATATTTAGTCAATTTTTATTATAATTTATATGTGGGTGAGGACAAATAAAATTTTAGTATGTGCACAAATAAAATTTTAAAGTAAGTACAAATAAAATTTTAGTATGTGCACAAATAAAATTTTAAAGTAAGTACAAATAAAATTTTAGAGTGAGCACAATTAATAAAATATATAACTTAGAGCAGAAAATTCAAATTTCAGGATTGACACGTATAACGTCCATGAATTCGCCACTGAAATAGAGTTATACCTTTTGGACCAAGTTCAAGCCATTACAAACATCAAGAGAGACAAATCATCTCGACGATGAGGGACATCATGAAAATCGGAGGAGGAAAAAAGGATTGAGTGGAGCGGCCACCGTTGGTCCTTAGGCTTTGTTTAGTTAGGTAAAAAAAATGGGAAAAAAATAAGAAGCAGAAAGAAAACAAATCTTAAGTTTGCTTGATAAGAAAGAAAAATGAAGGGAAAGAAAATGAAAGGTAATATCATTTATCACCATCAGTTTCTAAAATACGTTTTTTTTTAAGTTGAATTTCTTTTTTCAACTCTACCAAACAATATACGATTTTTTTTCATATTTACTACCGAGTATGCCAATAGAAATAAAAATTTGATTTTTCAATTTTTAACTTCTCTACTCTAATTTTTTATCCTTTCAAATTTCTTTTTACGTGTATCAAGCAGAGCTTAAGGAAGCAAGCAATTTAGAAAATAGTTTAAGAGAAGCTAGAAATCAGAATAGTAAAAAAAGTAATGACCGACATACAGATTTCAGAATAGTAGAAAACTAAGGACCAGATCTAGATAAGCGTTGTCTGTCTTTTATCTCCAATGGCAAGGGAAGTGAGTGAGTATTATTACCATATTGCTAATGAAATTCAGACAGATAAACAAACACCAAAACTAGGTGACGAATGGCTAGACTATGATTAATATCCTTACAAGAAGTAATTTCCACCATTTGCATTTTCGTTGGAGTCCCTATTAAACGCCTGTAAAGTAATATCATCCAACTCAAATCCCTCCAGAATCTGATCTGCATTACCTCTACTGCTAGAGGAGCTTAACAAGGCCTCGGGGTCAACAATGCCAAACGATTGCTGCTGCTGAGATGCGTTCTCTTGATGACTTTGTCGATAGTAATAGTGGTTTCCAGCGGCTGGCATCATGGAAGTTGCAGTCCCGCTTTGATTATGTTCAGTCCCGAGAGCAAATCTCAAGTTAATCGGGCCTCTTCTGTTGGTTGAAAACGGTGTTTCAGCAGGACAACCTGTAAATCGTTGCACCAAGGCTCGGAAATTTCCGGCGTTGGCATTGAGAAGGGTGGTGGGCTTTTTCCGGGAAACTCTAGGCCGCCTTCTTATTGGCTTTGTGGAAGAAGCGTTTGGTGAGTGTAAACTCTCGGAAGAGACGGCACTTGCGGTTACAATAGTGGCATCGGAGGACGATGCCGACACTTGATGATCAGCAGTCTGTTCATAGAATAGCATCCATCCAGTGGAGGTGTTCATGGAATGGGATGATAAGATTGAGTGGTTTTTGCTGGAGCATAGAAAGGAACATGCTTAGCTTGAGCTTGATTAAATAGTGAGAATCTGTGGTCAAAGTAAAAGGTATACTCTTGACCCTGCATACACAGTACACACTGCCTTGTTCCTGGAAACCTCCTGTGTTAATATCAAAGGGGCCATCATCCTAGCACATGCGTGTAGCGTAGGTTCATTTTTAACGATTTGCCTTTGGCGGGTCTTTGCTTCTTGGTCAACCAATTGCTTCAAAACAACAAATGAATTCAAACCTTGTTTTCCCTGTTGAAACTTGAAACTATAGTAAATCTCGCCTGATTTTCCTCCTTTCTTCTCCATTGGATTAGCAATGTCTTGTCAGAAAATATTGATTATTTTAGAATTTGAAGAGCAGCATGAACAATTGTTTAGGAGAAATTATTACACGAACCCTTCCCACCACCACCTCATTCATGGTCTTTACCCAATTAAAATTATCCACGTCATTTTTTCTATATCATATGTACAATTAGATTAAACCTTCCAAATCATCATCTTCCTTCTTTCTCTCATAAACAATTTACCTAAATTTAAAAATTAATATTTGACTTTTACTGTAAAAATAAAGATTCCATGGTAAAATCAAGACCAAGAATTTTGGTAGCATTAACTCTTACACCGTCAGAGGCACCAATAAAGTTATCAAAATTGCATTTTTTTTATGTAGATATTCATAAATTTAAAGGATTTTGGAATAAAAACAACCAATTCTCTCAATTTATGTTACAACAAAAGAAAAATATGTCTATCTAGTCAAGAATTTTATGTTTATGTGTGAAAACAATAAACAAAGTCACGACATAACAGAAGTAAAGGAGCCAGTGTAACATGTTCTTATGAACATTTTCACTGTAAAAATGTATCAATGGCTATCCCTTGGTCAGGTATGGATGGCATATGTGGACTAAAGAGATTCACAATTGAATGGTCAAATTCTTTTGTTGATGTTGATAATAAACCCTAATTTCCATTGTACTCTACTACTCACTAAGTTTACAAGGATTATTGCTCTGAGTATGAAATTAATTTTTTGTTGGCGATGATCTATTCACAATACAATGGAGAAGTCGACAATTAAACCCTATTTTTTTTTAATTTGGGCAAATTATTTGAGATAAAAAGAAAGAAGATGATGATTTGGAAGGTTTAATCTAAGTGTATATATGACATGGAAAAAAATGACGTGGATAATTTTAATTGAGTAAGGACTATGGATGAAGTGGTGGGAAGGGTTCATGTAATAATTTCTTATTGTTTAGAGTCCCACCAGTTAACTTCATAACTTCACAAACTTTTAAGTGACAATTTAGTAAATTAGTGGTTGCTAATTATTTTTTAGTTGTACTTTTAATGTTTTCTTAACAAAATAATAAAAATAATGTGTTCGATACATTTTAACCATATTTTATGGTGTAATAATGAAATATTAAATTAATTGTGTAAAGTAATAGAATATATCTTCGTTCTATAAGGGTCTATTTTTGAGTTTTCACTCAAGGCCCTGAAAATGTCCGATATGACTTTACTTTGAGGTATACTATTTTATTTGTAAAATTAGATGTTTGAATAATAAATTATAAATTATTATTCTATATAATATGCTCAAAATTTTTTTTAGCGATGAACGATAAATTGATGTTACAATTAAACAAAAGTTTTGTCTACTGGTGGACAATTGTATCACTCGTTGAGTATATGTGTTTTTAGTAAACATTTGAATCTCTTGATGAACACTTGTTATCTTTTGAAAAATTGTATCTCTTAGTGAACAAATTGGGAGACTTTCAAAACATATAATCTAGTCTCAAAAAATCATTCTAAATTTCTTCCTCCTAATGATAGATCATCGTTATTGTGCTACTAATGTGATTGTTTGTTGTTGTATTATGAGAGACAACGTCCAATGTTACTCAAACCATTCATGAGACATCGAATCTGCCTTAAAATTTTATTCATAACGACCTTAACAATATTATTTTTCCAAATTTTAACTATGTTCGATTATAGATATTTTGTTGTGTTACTATTTTACTCCATTGTATTACATTAGTATTGTTACTGACAATATTAATAGTAAGTATGGTCATATATTTTGTAACATGTGTCATAATTTTGTTTTGGTGACAAGGAATTCCCAGGTAAGGATGGTGATGGATGAATTTGCCCAAGCAACATGCAAGAATTGAAATTGTAGGTTTTGAAAAGTCGGCATAGCCTACCTGCTGGGTACATAGAGGACTAAGCTTCTAGATTCATATTTTCCACATTGTCCTTTCCATGCATATTCACATTTATAGGATTACGACCTAATTAATTAAGGATGATATCAGACATCAATGGGAACCTGACTTATTCAATGCCATTGCCATTGTCATCTTTTTTATTGTCGGATATTTTGAATTGAGATATTACAGAGTTAAACAGAAGACTTCACGGCGTGAATGATGCACTCCAAATAAAACTATTTTTTCTTACACAAAATTGTTAGAGGGCTAAGACAAAGGTCTTCCCAGAATGGAACGAAGTTTTGAACTTCCTTTGATAAGAAAAACTAAAAGTTGCCCTAAAATCATATTTTTATCATATGAAATTGCATCGTTTGCTATCGTTTTGAGAACCATGGATCATCTATTTATATGCATCCAATGAATGTCATTTTAAAGGGTTACAAGCTTTCATGTAGGATATATTTCTTAAAAGAAACATGTCCCATGAGATGTATCCATTGGATGATGATAAGTCATCACTTTTAACTTGAATAATGTTCATTAAACTAATTTGTAATCTATAAATTTCAACACTTAGAAAAAAAAAGCATTCCAAATAAATATAGGGCGTCTGTTATGGCAGATAGAAATGCACTCCTCAAAGAATAGAAATCGTCTGCCCCTTTTATGCCTCACTTTAAAATAGTGGGTTTAAAGTTTATAATTTAGAGTTTAAGGTTAGGACTTGTGATTAGGGTTTAGAGAATTAGGGGCAGGATGTATTTTTTAGGGTGTGGAGTTTAAGGTTTATGATGTGGAAATTAGGACTAGGGTTTAGAATTTAATTTTTAAGTGATTTTTAGTGTGAGGCATAGAAGGGGCATGATTAGGGGACAGAGGATTTTTACCCCTCCTCAAGTGTATAAAAATCTTCTGTCACTTTTCGGCACCCCTTTCTATACCCCAACACTAAAAAACACCAAAAAATATTAAATTTTAAGCCATAACCTTAAATTTTAAATCTCAAACCCTATATTCTATCCCTAAAAAGTACACTCTACTCTAAATTTTCTAAACTTTAACCATAAACTCTAACCATAAACCCTAAATTTTAAACCTAATTTTTAAAGTGGGGCATAAATATTGACATCGAAAAGGGATATAAAATTTTTTTTCCTCCTCAAATTGTTTTATTCGTGGGAAGAAAGGTTATTATGCAAAACAATGCCTCAACTCAAAATGCAACGGTTATGAGCCAATTTAGTATTGTTTTTGAAAAGTATGGTAGAAGTATTCTTTGACGTAACTATAAAATAAGTGCCTAAACTATGTCTCTTTTTTGCAATAGGTGCCTAAAGTATTCTTGACTGAAATAGGTGTCTAAATTATCATTTTTAGTTGAAATATGTGGCCAAATTGGTGCTAAAATTGACTTTAAAATAAACCAAAAATGAAAGTTTAGGCACCCATTTCAGCCAAAATAAAAGTTTAAGCATTTATTTCAACCAAAAAATATTTTAGACACCTATTAAAAAAAAAACATAGTTTGGGCACTTATTTTATAGTTTAGCAATATTCTTTTATAAGTGTTTTTAAGAAGTGTTTAAGATTAGTCTGAAAGTGATTTTGAGAAGACAAATTACCATTTTAAGTATGATATACATTTAAATTTGTTAATATTATAACATATAAAATATATCAACTAAATTTTTTTAATTTATAAAATTAAAAAATGTGCATTTAAATTATATTTAATTTCTTTAATGTTATAATATATGAAGTATTCGAGCCCAACAGTTCGGTTGTGATAAAAATGTGAAAATAATTAGAAAGTCAAAAGATTGAGAGTTCACACCTAGTAATCCTACTCAAAGCTAAAATATCTTTAAAAAAGCAGTAGAAAATCAAAAGCACTGAACTATAAAATATTTTAATGCATAAAATTTATAAATATTGTATATAACTGATCAACTCGGTTAACTGATTTTGCTTTAACCTGTGAATTATTACTGAATCAAATAATCTGCACCGAAATTGAATTTTTCGATTTGCATAACCGTGCCATTCGAGAGCTACCAAAATAGGAATAATTCGAAAGTTGAGTTATTAAATTGAATTTTTTTAAACTTCAATGACCAAAATAAGAGTGGGAAGAAAATTGAGCAATGAACAATATAATTTACCTATTATTTTATTCAGAAAAAATAAAAACTAACGTGCTACATCGTCAACTTAAAGTTTATGAGAAAGACCAAAATGAAAGCACTCTAAAAATTTAGCGACCATTTATGTAGTTTGCCCAAAATATTTTTGGTCCAAAAATAATGTTAAAACGTGTCTTATTGTATCAGATGGTGAGGATTTTGAACGAGTCCTCTGGCAGATGATGAATATGGACCACAACCAGAGTTCTTTCTGCCCAACTGGTCTTCTAGTAGTAATTAATTACTTAAACAGAGTTCAAAACTATAGAAAGTGGTTGGTGAAGTATTGATTCCATTTACATCATATATCATACGAGGATTTGACTTAAATTATAGCCTCTAATTTACTTTTTAGGATTATAGACATCATCTTAATCAGGTATATTTAAAAACCAATAGTAACAAATATTTTTTTTAAAATCTAGCAGCTAATTTTTTTTCAGTTTTTTCTTTAATTTTTCTTCAAGAGTATCGTCTTCCGCGGCGGTTTTAGTGTTATTATTTGACATTTTTTATTTGTTTTATTTTTCTGTTTTTAGTCTCAAATAAGTGTCTCTTTATTTTGTATCTATTTTTCTCGCACATCTTGTTGTGTTTGTTTCGTTTGACTTATAGCACGTTTTTCTCTATTCTTATGATAGTCTGGCCTTCGCATACTGTACATCACAACGCACCCTCTGATCAAGGAATATTGACGGTGTAATATGGTTAGATCTAATGGTAGAACTAGTGGTAAAAGTTGGGGGCAACTTTAATTTTATTTTTTAAATTTGGAGGTTTAAACTAAAATTTTCAAAATTTTTGAAGGTTTGATTAATTTTTTTATAATTATAAGAGATTTAATAAGAACTTTTAAAAAATTATGAGAGAAAATTTAATAAAAAAATATTCAAAATTTTGAAGCTTAAATAAATTTTTAAAAATCTTGAGGGGCCAAATTAATTTTTTAAAATTTTAGGAGTCAAATACAATTTTTAAAATGGGGGTGCATGACCTTTCTAATCCGTTAAAGGAACCGCCCCTATTAATCTTATTTTGTAGTAGTTTGTTGATACAACCAAATCCGCTATCAGAACAATATGAAAGATTTAAACATAAATATAACTCTAGATTTTCAAAGAAGTGAACGATGTAATTAAGGAAAGGTTCAATTTTCTTTTTTCGTAAGTATTCTTGGTAGACTTCTCTGCAAGATTGTTTTTACGAATCGAATGTGTTGTAATTCTTTTATTCCTGTTATAAATTATTTGCAACTCTATTTATGAACGACAGATAATGTAAATAAAATAGGACGAAATAACTCAAGTGTATGCATAGGTGAATAGTTGCAGCTCTTGTTATTTTTTTTTTTTAATAATAATAGACACACAATTATCCAAAAATTAAAATAGGATGAAGTAGGGGTAAACAAGAAGAAGTTGCTGAGTCAAAGGTTTATAAAGATTGCAGATGAAGCAAGCAGTAGAATGAAGTTGATTTCTTAATTTCCTAACAATTTTCTGACCAAAACACGAGGTGATGATCTCATTGACATAAACAGCTGCTGCTTCCAGGAAATAGCACCATCCTTATTCCTTTGGCAACAAGTCATCCATTAAAGAATGGTCAAGATTTGATTTGTCTTACTTTGACCACCCACCACCTACTCAGTACTCACTCTATATAACTCTAACTCACCGCAACTCATTAGAAAACAAACCCAGTTGGAAGTTGGAAGTTGGAAGCATGAGCCAAATCCTGTCTTCTGAGTGGATGCAACTCTACCAACAAACCGCCGACTCTTCTTTCCCATTCTCCGATGCGACTGCTGTCACCGTCACCGTCACCCCCAGGCCCAGCACTTCATTTGTAGCCGCCGCTGATGACCACTTGGCCCCCAAGGGCTGTATATCAAAGCCTATTCGGAGACGGTCCAGAGCTTCAAAAACAACACCCACCACCCTCCTCAATGCCGATGCCAAAAACTTCCGCTCATTGGTGCAACAATTCACCGGCTGCCGCCGTCGTAGCACTACCACTTCCATTTCATTCGCCAATAGCACCACAAGAGGCCCTGTCCATATAAGCTCAAATGCTAAGAATGGTCACCACTATAATCACAACACAACTTGGGATCATGCTCCAATATTGTTGCAGCCTTTTGTTGACAGCAAGCAAGAAAAGCATGAGCAACAACATTACCAGTGCCAGAAAAAACAAGTGTCAAATGAAGAAGAAGAAGGGGAGATGTCTTTTGACAGTATTACGTCGACTGATCATGATGATTTGTTCCCGCAAGGGTTTGTCATGGATGACGTGTTATTCCTTGCATGAAGGAGTATTCACTCTTTGTATTATATTTATTGCTTGTAGTAGTGAGAGATTTAGTCAATAAGAGCAACTGCGTACTGAATCCGAAAGCTGTTGATGTTCATCATCATGTGCTTAAGAATTGTCGTAATCGAAGCAATGTAAAACGTTTCTTTTCAGCAGTCTATTTCCCTTTTCATATCAAGTGGAGGAGTTAGGATTATCGTATAGTGGAATCAGATTAGGGTATAAACTACATAAATTTTCATATCAGTAAACTAAGTACTATTGTTGTGATCTCATACCTCCAATAAATTAATCAAGTGGAGTCTATTCTATTATATTATATAAAAATTCTATATTAACTCTTTAAAAATTTCATTTACTTCTTTAAAAATCTCGTACCCTAATAAATTAAGTTAGATTAATTGACCCCAATTTTATATGTGGCTCCGCCATTATTGATAGCTATGGTCAAAACCACATGTTTCAAAACTGGACGTGTATGCCTTCCAAGAAGTTACATACATTCATAATTGTTTATACTTGGAAATTGATATATCAAATGGAGTTAAAGATTCAATATTTTATTAACAAATCCTACAGTAATGATAATTTTAGTAAGAAAATTATTTGTGAAATTTATTATAAAATTTTATATATTTCAATGTTATTAGGATTTAGAGCTTAATATTTATGATTGAAATAAACTAGATTATATGATTTAAAATTTGTAAACATGTATATCAAATAATTTCCTTTAGTAATAGTAAAAAATAATTAGAGTAAGTAGTTTCGTTTAGGCTTAAAAATGTCCATAACGTTTGACTAAATAGTCATTGTAGCTCGTATTATTTTCTTTGAACAAATTTAACTATTAAGGTTTCATTTTCGGTCAAAATGACCCTACTGCAGATGAAAATTGTTAGTGAACTGACGATAAACAACTTGACAGAATGACGTGTCAGAAAAAAAAAATTATATTTTATACAATTTTATAAAAATAAATTTTGACTAGTGTGTCTTTATGTAAAGTCAGCATATTTGTCTATATGACACTGCTATCACGGCATGCACTGTCATGTATCATTTCAAGCTATTTATCATCAGTTGATTAACAATTTTCATCCATAGATGAGTTATTTTGACCTAAAATAAAATGTTAAACGTTAGGAATTTTTTTTTTTTTGGCATTATAGCTTTGGTTTATCGACTAGGCATTGTTTGATGAGTGCTCTACTGTTATACTGTTCCAATGTGGATTTTTGATGTTTGGTTTTTGCATCACTAGAAAAGTTTGTAGGAGAAAACACCGACATGTGAAAAGGAACAAATATTGACTTTACAATATATCCTTTCTCTTTTGGATTTGATGGGATATACACAGTGCATTACCCTCAATCCTTTTCCGCTAAACAATTTAAAATTATTAAAGTATTGGAAAATAAGAATTAGTACCATATATACATATTTACTTGGTCAAAAATTCAAAGATTAACCCTGTGTAATTAATTAAATTTGTGTTGTGATGACAAAAACACATCATTGATATTAAATCAATACCAAAATGAAAATTGAAAAAAGAAACATCATAAAAAAATATTTAATTTTACTTGAAATTAATATTAAAATTCGAATTTTTACGTTGTGAATGTAGCAAATTAGATTGAAAAGTATTCATGACCATGGTTGAAGAATTGAGATTTTCAAAGAAAGTGGAAGCTGAATTAGGGATTGAAATTACAGAAGTTGGGAATGAGAAAAAGCAAAGGGGTCGAGTTATTCAGATTGGTGCAAACCGCAGCGTTTTGAAGACTGAATTTAAAAATGGGAAAACTACACCGGTGATTACCCAACTATTATCATTTTCTTGTTTTGGTCACCTACTATTTTTTTTGTCAAAATCATCCCTCACATTAGATACTTTTCCTATTTTGGTCCATTTCCGTTAAAAAACTAACGGCAGTGCTGACGTGATATTTTTAAATATTTTTAACCATTTCTCTCTCATCCTCACATTATTTTTATTTAATTTTATTCAAACCAATTAAGTGGTACTGCCTGAGGGGTATGTGTTCGATTCCCAGTCTCCACAAGTTGTTTGGTTTTTATTTTTCTTTGATTTTCTTTAACCAATATGGTGGAGACATGTGTCACGGCTTGATTGGTTGAAGAAAAATAAACAAAAATAATGTGGGAGGAGAGAGAAATGATAAAAAATGCCACGCCAGCACTAGCATTAGTTTTTTAACAGAGATGGACTAAAATAAAAAAAATATTTACCGCGAGGGATCGTTTTGATGAAAAAATAGCTGGGTGACCACCCGTGTATTTTCCCTTTAAAAATCACGTGCAGTTAATGGAAGCATTGGGTTCAAGTCGAGCGAGCAACATTTCATTAAAGCATGCCAGTTATTGAGGAGGCCCAAGACTTGGCTAGGGTTGGATCAAATATCATTAGGAGTTTATAAATAATTGTTATTTATGCAACGGTCATCTCTTTTGTTTATTAGTACGATAGCTAATATTGTACTAAGAATATCCATCTATTAAGAATTATCAATACATTTTCTCTGTCTTATTTTCTTCGTTTCCTAAAACCCTTTCACCTTCTCTTCTTCAATCTCAATCTTATCTTAGTTCATGACAAAAAATCGTCCTCATAACAAGCTTCTGCAGTACTTTATTTAAATTAGTCAGTAAATAAATTAGATATCGATAATTACACTTGAGTGTCACGATCGAAGCAAAAGAGGGGAATTCTCTAGAACTAGGGCAATGAATTGGGAAAAAAGAGGCAAACGATGATGTATCGGGCTTGAAAATTAATGAAGCAAACGGCAGCGTATTGAGCTCAGCGTTTAATGAAGGAAACAACAGCGTTTATGTCCCAGCAAATGGAAATTAACATGTGACCCGCAATTTGGCTTGCAGACCGTTAGAGAGAAAAGCGGAGCAATAGACACATGTCAACGTTTCATTTGTGTGTATGTGTGCAGCTGGTTATATACAGCTCATATTATGAATATTTTCTTTTATGCAATTTTTGATGTAAAAACTCTTGCTTTCTCTGAAATCTACTCTTCTACTCTCCGAAATCCCCTTTCTTTCTTCTGCAAATTTCTGTTACTTTCTTGCTTGAATCATCACAATTGGTATCTAGAGCTTGTTTAAGATCCCTGCAAATATGGGAAAACATAAAAAGCATAGTCAAATGGCACCCCAAAACGAACCTACAGATATCCAAAACACCCTTATATCTATCTAAAATAGACTAAAAAACCTGAAGAATGAAGAAAAGGAACCCGATGGTTGACTAAACACCGAGAAACATCTGACTTAAGGATCACCACCCTTAAATCTCGCATGGATGTTACTCAAGGTTTACCTGGAGAGAATCCTGAAAGTTGTGCAGAAGCAGAAAATCTCGACACTTGTTATAAACAAAGGTCAGCCTGATAATACAAGTAAGCCATCCCCAGTTGTCACCATTTTAGGTTGTCACCATTTTAGATGAGAAACAAAGGTTTTCTTACAAACCTACTGAACCTGGAGTTTATCATCTCACCCTGAAAATTCTTCCCACCCTTCACAAAAACTTAAGGTGAAAATAGAAGCACCTATTCTTGAAAACACTCATGTTTTGGAGACTCAATTTTTTTTACAAGCATGAGCATCACTAAAGGTTGAATTGGGATCCTAATACATATAGATACAAATGGTCCAATGGGAGCAAGAATTTCCAAGAGCATTTGGAACATTTCGTTTCTGAGCAGAAGAGCCATTTTCAAGTAGTGTTCGATCGATTACGTATTAATCAATATTCGATTGATTGGTCTGAGGTTATCGACAAATTTTTTTGTCTAAGTCACTTCGTTTCTTTTTGTCCAAGTTGCTTCTCTTTTTGTCTAACTCACTTCCTTTTTTATTTGTGAGTTTCGGGAATATCCTCATTCATAGGTCTGAGATCCACATCTATGAATTGAAAGGTTCGAATGATCAACCTTGCAATCAGTTGTTAGAATCAATAGGTCTTCAAATCGTTCATTTGAAAAAATTGAAACATTTCTTATTGGATGATCATAATACTTCTCAAAAATCGAAATTCTTGATCAATGGAGGAACAATATCACCATTTTTTGTCAATAAGATACCAAAGTGGATGATTGACTCATTCCATACTAGAAATAATCGCAGGAAATCTTTTGTTAACACGGATTCCTGAAGAACAGAAAATGAACTTGGTGGCCATGCACCTTGAAGGTAAGGCTGAGACTTGGTTTGATGGTAATATTATGCAAAAACATAGGCTTTCTTGGCATGAATCCACAGCTGATTTGTGCCATAGATTCTGTGATAAAGCTTATACTGATGTGATTGAAAAATTTAATAAGCTGGTGCAGAAATTTTCTGTAGAAGACTATCAAGAGAGATTTGAGGAACTCAAGCCATATATCTTTCAACATAACCCAACCCTAGGAGAGACTTATTTCGTGTCCAGTTTTTGGAGTGGATTGAAAGAGAAACTCAGACATCGAATGAAGGTACAACATCATGATTTCTTGAACGAGGCTTATAGATTGGCCAAACTCCATGAACTCTCTCTCGAAATTGACACCAAAAAATTCAGATCTAAAACATATACTTATTCTCCACAAACACAAGCCCAAAAACCCTGGAACTCTTCTTCTTCCTCACCACCAAAACCTAGAAACCAAAACAACACAAAACAGACCCTCCTAGACTACAGAAGAGCTCATAACCTTTGCTTTAAGTGTGGTGATAAATTCACTCCAGGGCACCAGTGTAAAGTTAAACAACTTAACTTCATGGAAGAGGAAGAGCTTACTGGAAATGGTGAAGAAGAACCAATATATGTGGAAGTACATGAACCTAATGAGAAGACCAACTCTGAAAAATTAAAGATTTCTATTAATGCCTTGACAGACAATGTGGGACATAGCACCATGAGGGCTCATGGCATTATTAAGAGCAGACCTGTGAGCATACTCATTGATAGTGAAAGTACCCACCGTTTTATTAATTCTGGGTGGGCTAAGAAAGGTGTGGAAGTCTTGAACACAAATCCTCTAGTAATTACAGTGGTAAATGGAGAGAAGTTATATAGCAGTGCAAAAGTCAAACAACTGACTTGACAAATGTAGGGACACTACTTTATGCATGACTTTCGAGTACTGACTATGGGAGGTAGTGAATTGGTGTTAGGTGTGGATTGGATGAGAACTTATAGTCTTGTCAGTTTGAATTTTAAACTAATGACAATGAGATTTATGAAAGGAGAAGAACTCATTACATTATAAGGAGGGAATAAGACTGCAAGAATCCAAATGATCTTTAGTGAAAAGCTACTGAAGTTGACTGAAAAAAGATGTTGAATTAGATGGAGAAATCTACTTTCTAAATTCAGTTGAAGAAAACATGAAAGCTAGCCCTGAATTACAACCTATACTAGCTGACTTTGAAGATGTCTTCAAAAAACTTAAAGGAATGCCCCTGAAAGGTTTCATGAACATGCTATAGTTCTTAATGAGGGTACTCAACCTATCAACCTCGGACCTTATAGATTGCCTCACATTTAGAAAAATGAAGTGGAGAACTAAATTTCTGAGATGCTAGCCAATTCAGTGATTTAGACTAACAAAAGTCCTTTTGCATCCCATGTATGCTAGTGAAGAAAAAAAATGAGTCATGGAAGCTTTGTGTGGATTACAGACAAATCAATGATGCTACTATCAAGAATAAATTTTCAATTCCTGTGGCAGAAAATCTACTGGATGAACTCTCAGGGGCTAAATTTTTTTCTAAAATTGACCTAAGGTCTGGTTATTGACAAATTAGAATGAGAGAAAACACATATGTAAAACTGCCTTCAGGACACACCATGACCACTTTGAGTTCAAAGTGATGCCCTTTGGGCTCACTAATGCTCCAGCAACATTCCAAGCCTTACTGAACTCTGTGTTTGCTGAATTTTTGCGCAAGTTTGTCCTATTTTTTTGATAATATACTAATTTACAGTGCCACTATGTCTGACCATTGCTTACACTTGCAGCTTGTTCTTTCACTCCTAAGATCTCATAAGCTTTATGCTAGGAGAAAAAAATACTTCTTTGGCCAGAAATAGATTGATTATTTGGGTAATATCATCTCTGCCAAAGGTGTTTCTACTGATACTTCTAAGATAGAGGCTACGCAGAAGTGACCAGTTCCTAAATCTCTAAAGGCTCTAAGAGGTTTTTTTGGGTCTTACTGAGTACTACGGGAGATTTATCAGACATTATTGCTCTATTAGCAAGACATTGACTCAATTACTTAAGAAAGACTCTTTTGTTTGGTCAGCTGAGGCTGAAGTGGCTTTTCATGAATTGAAACAGACTATGTGTTAGGCACCAGTCCTAGCATTACCTGATTTTGCTAAAACTTTTTACTTAGAGACAGATACAAGTTCAAGAGGAGTTGGTGCTGTTCTTTCTCAAGATGGGCGTCCTGTTGCTTTTTTGAGTAAGGCTCTGGGTCCTAAACACAATGATTTATCTATATATTAAAGAGAATACATAGCTACCCTACTGGCTGTAACTAAGTGGAGACACTACTTAGAGGGGCAACCTTTTGTTATTAAGACAGATCATGAGGCTCTCAAACATCTCCTAGATCAGAAGATAACCATTTCTGTTCAGAAGAAGGGTCTCACCAAGCTACTTGGGTTGGATTATACAATACAATACATGAAGGGTAGACAAAATATAATGGTTGATGCTCTTTCTATACAAGATCTTCTATTCTTTCAAATGACTGCTACAACGCTCACTCCCTTGTGGGTTAAAGACATTGAAGCTTCTTATGTTCAGGATGCCTTAGCTAAGGAGAAAATCACTAAGGCCTCTGTCCAACAACAATTGCAACAATTGGATCTACTCTAAGGGCATTCTAATATACAAACAAAAACTGTATTTGGGTGACACTGGTGATTTAAGACTCAAGCTTCTCCTACATCTGCATAATTCTCATATTGGTGGTCACTCTAGCATTCAAGCCACCTACTGCAGACTTAAACTTTGCTTCTACTGGCCTGGTATGAAGAAGCAAGCTAAAGATTATGTCCTGAGCTGTGATGTTTGTCAAAAAACAAAAGATGAACACATTCTGAAGCCTGGTTTACTCCAACCTCTCTCAATTCCTTCCCAGGCTTGGGAATCTATATCTATGAATTTTATTGAGGGTCTTCCTATGTCTAAGAAGTTCAACTCTATTCTGGTGATTATAGAAAAATACACCAAATATGGACACTTTCTGGCTCTATCACACCCCTTTATTGCCTTTGATGTTGCTTTAGTCTATCTTGATCAAGTTTTTAAACTACATGGCAGTTCTAAAGTGATTATTTTAGACAGGGATAAAATTTTTACGAGTCTTTTCTGAAAAGAACTCATTAAGAAGTTGGGCACGATTTCTCACATGAGCTCTATTTTTCATCCTGAGACAGACGGTCAAACTAAGCGTTTAAACCAATGTCTGGAGCAGTACTTGCGCTCCCTGTGTTTCCTTAAACCTCACATTTGGAAAACATGATTACCACAAGCAGAGTGGTGATACAATTCTAATTTTCACATTGCTTTAGGTTTAACCCCATTCGAAGCACTCTATGGGTATAAACCTAACCAATTGAATTGGTCAGAAGAATCTACTGTGCAGAGTGTGAATGAGATTCTAGCTAGCAGAGAACACACAAGGCAAATACTCAAAGATAATTTAAACAGAGCTCAACAACAAATGAAATTCTATGTTGATAAAAACATATCTGGGAGAGCATTCGAAGTGGCAGATGAAGTTTACCTGAAATTGCAGCCCTATCGCTAATCTTCTGTTGCCCTCCGCAAGAACTTGAAATTGGCTGCTCGTTTCTATGGCCCCTACAAAATAACCAAAAAGTTAGGCTCGATGGCATACCAATTACAACTCCCTGTTACATCACGCATCCACCCAGTTTTTCACGTGAGCTTACTCAAGAAGAAGATTGGTCCGACGATCCAGCCTTCTCTCGATCCCTCTGATGTACACGAAGACAGACAATTGAAGGTGTATCCTCTCCAAGCCCTCGATAAACGCATGGTCAAACAATGTTGTTGTCACTCAACTTCTGGTTCAATGGGCAAACATGGGTCCGAAAAACGCAACCTGGGAAGATTTCTCTGTTCTTCAGTCTCAGTTTCCCAAATTTGATCATTGGGGACAAGAATCCTCTGGTGCAGGAGGTATTGTCACGATCGAAGCAAAAGAGAAGAATTCTCTAAAATTAGGGCAAGGAATTGGGAAAAAGGGGAAAGAGACAAACGATGGCATATCGAGCTCGACGTTTAATGAAGGAAACAACAACGTATTGAGCTCAGCATTTAATGAAGGAAACGACAACGTTTATGTCCCAACAAATGAAAATTAACATGTGAGCCGCAATTTGGCCTGTAGACCATTAAAGAGAAAAGTGGAGCAATGGACACCTGTCAACATTTCATTTGTGTGTATGTGTGTAGCTGATGATGTAAAAACTCTTTGTTTTCTCTGAAATCTACTCTTCTACTCTCTGAAATCCCCTTTCTGCAAATTTCTGTTACTTTCTTGCTTGAATCATCACACTGAGTGAAATCATGAAAGCTAAAACACTGAGTGAAATCATGAAAGCTAAAACAATATTCAAATCATGATTTTTTTTCTTGTAATGGGCTGAAAAGCAAAACCATATTGACACAGTGGAAGGAAAGACGTGTGATGTCATCACTCATATTTGAACACAAGTTTATGATTCGTCCGATGCAGTAACAAACCAAAAAGAAATACCCACCATCCATGCTACACCAGACTTTAATTTAATGCCACAACGTAAACTAGAATGACTTCACAATCAGAGGGATAAATTTTACAATTATGAAACAGAAATAATTTGCACCACTTATATAGGTGGCACAACCTTACTGCAACAAGAAACACCAAGTTTCCTCCAAACGCTATCACCTGCTCAGATCAGCTGAATGAAGCTCTCATTATGCAGATGAAAGCCCCATGATTGGCAGCCGCAAATAGTTGTGAGCTCTCAAACTGTGGAGGTTAAGACACAAAAGAAGCCATGGCAGGCAGGCAGGCAACACTATATATATTTCATTCCTCTTACAGAAACTTTACACTAGAGATGTCCTAAATGATCCCTATATACGCTAGTTAATCACTCTCACCGCTTCACCCCTACAAAAATTCGAGCACATCAAAGAATAATTGTTTTTCACTGTTTACTCCTGTATACCCGCATCATGGTCACTCGCAGGATGATCCGACACCGTACCCTCTGATGATATTTCCTCTACATTGGGCTGTTCAGGCCGAGAATGATCAGACTGAGTCTTGCTAGAATCCCCATCGCAATCAGGCTCATCTTGTCTCTCCTCTGGAGATTGATCCTGAACATCAATGGGTGGGCTCAGTTTAGCCTTCCCTTTGTCAGATACACCTTGTGATCCAACCTCAGTAACAGGCTTAGGCAATGGAAGCTCGCCATCAGGTAAGCTAGAACTCGTCATGCCAGAAGTTAATGACAAGTGTGGCCCTGGGGCAACACAAGATGCTACCAGCTGAAGCACTTCTGGGGAGGGGGACAATCCCATACTTGATTTCTTTGGTGGAATTAGATATGCTGATGAAGATGGTGGATTCATCATGCTTAAGTTAAGAGGAGGCCTGCTGAAATCAGATTCAATCAAAGGAACCCCTGCGGTTCCAGTTATTGATTGCGGAAGCAATTGAAATGGTGGTGCCAACGGAATTGTGCATGCCGGAGAGAGCCTACTACTTCCAGCTGCGTCCGGTAGGACCTGCCTGAACATGTGTGACTTTCTTTTCTTTTTCTTCTTTAGACAGTGTCTTGGATCCTTCGGTTGAGGAGGAGGGGGCCCAGGTATCACAAATGGAGGAATGGTTGGCTTATCTTCTCCATACAGTACACGAACTGACTCGGCTATTGCTGAGACAGTAGGTGGTAGATCAGGCTCTGGAGTTTTGGCAGGAACACTAACTGCTTCACGAAGCCAGTGAGGTAACTTGTTCTTGGAAGAACTGTTTCCAACTACTTTTCCCTTTGAATGGGAATGATTCAGCCCTTTATTGGGATCAGGGAAAAACCCAGAGCTGGCAGATTCTCCGCTTCCACCATTATTGTGGGAATCGCGTAAAATATTTAGAGATCTATCAAGAACAATAGGCAATTTCCCATACTTCATTGTACCATTGTCATCCTCCTTCCTCTGTAAATCAAAGTTACTGGTGCAATTCAAACTTGAAGCCAAGTTGCTGGCTCCAAAAGAGTTGAGAAAAAAAGGTTTCTCACTAGGTAAATTTACAGCCAGCCCTGGCCTATCAGAGGGCCCAGCAACTGAATCTCCAGAATAGTTTGCACGAGATTTGTCAGGATTCCATGTTGGAATAGGAGGAACATTATCATTTTGCAAACCAAGCTGATCTGATAGCTCAAAGTGAGGCAGGCCAGAAGCTAGATCACCGAAACCCAATTTCATATCAGTCAGGTGCGCTTGAAATTTTGAGGGTGCAATAAACCTACTACCCTGCAATGCCCGCGTCATCATTCCATCAGGAATGCTCGGAAACAAGGAAGAAGGTTTGGCTGTTTTTGTTAGCTTGGGGAGTTTTGGAACTGGAAAAGCTGGCCCATCCAAAATTTTGAGTTGTTCCTCCTCCCACCTAGTTGCCAAATCTTCCGAAGTTTTATACTTAGAAAATTTTAGTCTGGGGTCTCTAAGCATGGCATCCCAACTACCTCGTCCATGTCTACGAATACCAATCCAGAGAAAATCAAGTTCATCCTCTGACCAGCCCTCTACTTTTGATTTCTTTTTATACAAGTTCCCAGATCCGGATCCAGATCCAGTTCTCATCATGATATTTTCAAGCACCCTCCTATGGTTTTCAGTTAAAGAAGAAATGGACGGAAACTGACCCAATCCCAATGTTGGAGGCATGTCCCTCTCTTGTTGATTATACCTAGGCACATCTTGTGGAGGAAATTTCAAATTGGGTAGCAATGGCATTGTCGGAAGGTCTTGCACTGACTCATTCACAGCATCAAGTCTACTCCCTAAGGATAAACTAGGTAATAGGTCATGATGTGATGTCATCATGCTTTTGGTAGGAAGGGGGAACCGGGGTAGCAATTTCTCATCAAAAGGTATATTAGGCAGCGACATCTTTTCCTGAAAATCAGAAGAACTAGCACCAGAACTTTCTAAACGATCAAAAACTTTTCCTCGTGAAGCAGCAGGAGGATACTGCAAGGAAACAAGTCTTGTCATTTTATATTAAAACATGGGCTGGACGGTTTTGTATTTGAAACTAGAGAAAAACAAAATGCTGAGAAAGAGAGTTACCGGATTAAATGGGAGCCAACTATCTTGGCTTCCAATTTTAAGACGTTGTAAAACTTCTGATGATGCATCTTGCAATTTAAATTTGTCCAAGGTAGCCTCTTGACCGTTTGCTTCTTTCTCAGTTGAAGGTCCAGTAGTTGGAGCTAAATTGAATGGAAACTCTGGTCCAGCTCCTGCCCTGCTTTGCCGACCATTTGATCTTAAGAAGCTTTTATGAAACGAGTCCAGCTGACTAGCATTGGGGGCACAAAGCCCAAGAACTGGCAACAAGTTGTTGGTCGGTAGCGAGTTGTTATAGCCTATGCCTTTATGATTGTTACTTGGAAGGATTATGTCAGGAGAAGACTGATGAAGAGGATTAACAGAAAGATCCAATTGTCCGCTTCTTTTATGTTTAGACACCCTCCCAAGCCTTAAAATTGAATCATCTGTCCTCTTTCGTTCATCTGATGATTGACCAAGTCTGTCATCCTCCAAGTCAATTACCAAACACTTCTCTTTATCTGGCAGTTGATCTGATTTATTAACATGATCCCCATCTCTTTCATTCATGGAAGGACACTGAGCAACCGGTTCAAGTCCAGGAAATCCCTCACCGGGACGAGCTTCTTCAATTGCATTCCTCCTAGCAAGCCGTTCTTTTTGTCGAGCACGGAGTTTAGTACTGTCAAAAAGGATTATAGAGTAAAGTAATGCACCCGTGATAATGAAAATTTAAGAATATATCATACTAATTTACTTGAGAAAAGTCAATCAAATTGTATCTGTGAAAGTAAAAGATTGAGAATAGAAATGACTGCCAAATTATTCAAAGAGTTCATGTAATTGGAGCAAGTGTACTTTTCTACTTAAGGACGACAGTTTAACTCTAACATATTCATCATATGGATTCATTGACCCCATTTAACAAACTGTCAGCTAGCATACATTCAAATCACTGCTAGCGAAGTCATTTTGAAAATACCACTTTACTGGCATCTCAACAGAAAATCAGCAAGTGCAATTCTAGGAAAGAATCAGAACTTACTACTTTGCTTTAAGAGCCCGTCCTGCTGGTGTATAATCCCGCTCTGGCTCTGCATCTGGTTCCTTTTCTTCTTCACCACCACTCTGCTTTTCAACAGAAGAACAAGGTGCAAACACTATGAATAACCAGCACAAGAACTGATGTAGGCTACTTGCAAGTTCCAGGCTACTAGGCAAGCATGTGAATGTGGAACAATGGAAAGATCTCCATATATTTCAAAAAGTTTTACCCATCAAGGATAAAGAGAGCCAGTTTTACATGCATTCTAATGCAGAAAGCCAAGTGAAGTACCTCGGTCATTGTTTCATTGGGATGGGGAGCATAAGCTTCTCTATATGAGACAGCTTTCCTTTGTCGCTTCCCTCTACCAAGGGCTGCTTCCTCCTCACTTTGATATTTCTCCCACCTGTTACACAGTAAATCAAGCAACAAAGTTTACAGAAGTCCATAACAAAAAAAAAGCTACAGCCAAAGCGGGAAAACAAGTTTTAGGCGACGCTAAAAATAATGACAATTCTCTACTTTAGCTCTTTACAAAAGTCCAATGGACTCTTATTCCTATAACAAAAGTGTATTCAAAATTAATCTTCAATTATGCACGACAGGTTTAAACTAGACCAGATACTTTTGGATATTCCATCTGAAAGAACTTTGTTGAAAAGTAAATATAGCGTTTGCTAATTAGGTGTAAGAGTTGCTATTCTCGCACCGAACATAAGTTTATCTCAACTCATTATTTAATTTGACCACTCATTCAGCATATAGCATTTATTATTTTTTAACAACAGCACCAGCACAATTCATTTATTATGCATAATTTTTTTTCTTTGAAAGACAATGATCAGTTCTGAATTGCAGACCATGCTATCAAGCAGGAAAGAAAAAATTGAGCCTGTAAACTGCTGTCAATTGCATCAAATAGAAGCTTCACTGGACCTGAAGCAGCATAGCTATCTACAAAGCAGAAACCCAGGATAGTGGGACAAAGAGCAAGAAATATTTAAGATAATAACTTCACTTTCAAACATCAGACAGATTTGGTGGCAAAGTTTACAATCTACAGGTGCAACGCTATCAAGATCTAGTAGCCCCAATAATGCCAAAGAAACTGCCAAGAACTACTAAAAACGCTCAATATAACTGGAAATTTCAACACCCAGAATCCGAAACCTCAGTTCTCAATATCTCAGTAAAAAAAAAGCTTAATGTTCACAACTACAAAAAAAAACCCGAAAGAACAGGTATTTTATCCACTAATTCCTAACCCTAATAAATGAAAATGCAAATATAACCCTAAATTCCCTCTTGATACTAAAATTAAGATTGAAAACAAAAGACATATATTACCAATAAAATAAATCTCTTTAAAGTTTCATCTATCTATAAGCATGATTGTGTAATCTAAACCTGCCACTCACCACCTCAAGCTCAGTGCAGCCAACAAGAGCCATCCCTACTCTGACATAACATTTTATGACAAAAGTAAAGGATTGCATCTTTGTTAGCTCAGTGATTAACAATAAAGTCTTTCCTATAATTTAAAGAACAAGAGAGAGATTTTCTCAAGTTTATCATCCTAGTGGAATGCTTGGAGATCCTCTTAACTTCAACAAACTCAAATTCCTAGCTGTTGAACTCATTCCATGACTGTATGCATTGCATGAAGTTAATCATATTCTCAACTATTCTACTGGGTTTTTCATGTGCGAACTTAGTTTTTCCTGTGCATTTAAATGTAAGGAACCTTTAGTTCAAAAGTTTTTTTATAGAAAATAAATGATTTGGGTGGGGGAAAAAAGATCTTCACCTCACACGCAAAAGTTTGTCCCATTCATTTTCTTCTGTACCATTTAACACATTTTCTTCTTTCTTCTCAGAAGTCTGCTCAGAAATATCATCAGCAACATCAGGAGGCGATTCACCTCCCCCTGGTTCCTCTGTTGTCTCATCATTCCATTCCACCGACTGCATATGAAGAAATGAGGAAATGTTCAATAAAAGAAACAAGAAGATTTACTGCTTTCCTTGAAATTAGAATGAGTGCAGATGATAAAAATAGGAAAGTGTAACACAACCATAGGTAAGATCAAAGACTCGAAAGAAAATATTAGAAATTATAAGAATTTCTTAAGGAAAATAAAGTCCCACCCATCAGAAGCTACTTTTAAGACCCCCCTCAAACGGTGGCCAAATAAAGATGCATAATGATATAGTAAAACATTGAATAAACTATCAATTCTAACAATAAAAATGATTCTCACATAGGCATGAATCCTCTGGGCAACATAATCTAAAGAATAAGCAGATGCAATGACCTCAACAGCATGCTCTAATAGTTGGCAATAGCATTCAAGATTGTATGCATCAAGATTTTTATAAACTGAAAACAATCAGTATTATAACCTAAAGCTACAAGGAGACTTTGGGCTTCCCGAAACAGGTACAGCTTGTAACAATTGAGGGGTAGACCCAGGAGCTCCTACTTTGACCAACAAAATCATATATTTTAAGCCCACTTTTTTTTTGGTGGGGGGGGGGGGGGGGGGGGGGGGTACATTAATTACATAGACAATTTTTATTGCAAACAGCAAATATAGAAGCAATAAAACAGTAATTCCAAGTTTTGTTTTAAGCAAATGCATCAGTTTATATCATTCTCATGCGGAGAAAAAAATGTACAAAAAGCCATTGCATTTATAAGCCAATGAATTTATTAACATAAAACCACACTTCAACATGACATGAGTAATATACCTCACCTTTACTGAACCAAGCATATCATTTTCCAAATCCCCCTCAACATCAGTTGTTCCAGACTGAAGGTTTGAACGATCAAGCAATTTCAAAATTGCATTTTCATCCCACACAATCTTGTTGCTGCCATCCGTACACTTGTCTTGGTACACATCTCCAAGACCACCAGTCCTCTTCCGGTGCTTATGTTCTATATCCATCAGTGCATCTTCTTTATTGTTATTACCTTCACCTGAATCTTTCCCAGTAGAAGAATCAATGAAGAGTTCTTCTGTTCCCCATCGCAGAATATCTTCCACTTCCTTTTGGGAACCAGATTTGTTGACAAAAAGCTGATCAAGCATTAGCTTCTTTTTAGCAAGTTGCAAGATCCGTTCTTCTACACTGGCACGAACTACAAGCCTGTATACCAAAAGTCTGTTTGATTGTCCAATTCGATGTGCCCGATTCATAGCCTGGATGTCAGCATGTGGGTTGAAATCAGAATCATAAATTATAACTGTGTCAGCTGTTGCCAAATTGATACCAAGACCGCAAGAGCGTGTCGATAACAAGAAGACAAATCGACTTTTATCTTGGTTGAACCTTGCTATCGCTGTTTGACGATCAGCAACAGAAACAGAGCCATCAACTCTCTCGTATGTTTTAGGGCCAAATTCTATGGTTAAGTAATCCTCAAGGATATCAAGAAGCTTAGTCATTTGTGAAAAAATAAGAACTCTGTGGCCTTCTCTGTATAAGACTTTAAGCATGGAATGCAATACAGTCAACTTGGCTGAAGCTTTTATACGCATTTCATGAAGAAACTGTAGTGATCCAGACTCAGGCTCAGTACCTGGTATGAGATATGGATGATTACAAACCTTTCTCAGTTGCATCACAATGTTTAACATTGACTGCTGTGCAACCCCTTTCCCGATGTTCCGTAATATCTGGTAGTTCTTAGTTAGCATTGCACGGTAATATTCAGCTTGAATGGATGACAGCTCAACAGGCACCATTCGTTCAGTTTTAGGGGGAATGTTTTGCATAGCATCCCTTTTAAGCCTTCGAAGCATATGAGGAGCAACAAGTTTCTTCAGTTCTTCCACCTTTTCCGCAGTCGTAAGATCATTAAATCTCTCCTCAAATGAAGATAAAGAAGGGAAGGAAGCTGGCTGCAAGAAATTAAGTAAGTTATACATCTCACCAATGTTATTTTGGAGTGGGGTTCCAGTCAATAGAACACGATGTTGGAAAGAGAATGTGTTGAGCAAGCTAAACAGCTTACTTCCTGAATTTTTCAAACGATGACCCTCATCAACCACAAGAACTTCCCAAGGAACACCACGCAAATGAGAGGAGTCCACAAGAATCATTTCATATGTAGTTAAAAGAACATTAAATTTGTAAGAAGCTGTTTTCCGACTCGATTCATTTGGATCACTAGCATGCCATTCATACTGGCGAATGATGGCTCTTGCTTTGGCACAACCATGATACTCAACAACATTTAAATCAGGAGCCCATAATGAGAACTCAGCAAGCCAATTAGGCATAGTAGAAAGTGGAACCAGCACTAAACATGGCAGAGTAGCTTTAAACTCGAAATAAAGTGATGAAAGAAAGGCGGCAGCAGATACAGTTTTTCCGAGCCCCATTTCATCGGCGAGTATAACATTTTTGGATTTATGCCAACATCTACGCAACCAATTAAGTGCTTCAAGTTGATGGGGAAATAGTGAGCCTCCCTTCAGTTCTTTAGGTTGCTCAGCCAAAGTAACAATATCATGCCGCTGTTCCCCCTTTGCGCCAACTTCATCCTTACTGGCATCGTTTTCCCATGTTTGGTGTTCAAACTGGTCAAACTGATTAATCAGATGAGAAGATTGCTGAAGAACAGGTTCATCTAACCTTTCCCAAGTACATTCATCGTACGGAAGACCAGTCCATTTCACAAAAGCTTCCTGGACATTATTTGAAACACGGAGAGAAATAACTCGCTGAGGCTTCTTCCACTTTTCCTCACAGATATTTATCACAGTTGTCCCATACTTGGCCTTGTAATTTTCTAGTTTTCTCTTTGCCAGGCTTTTCAGTTGGGATTCAGAAATCCAACTATTATGGATATGGGACATCCCCACCCATTTAACAAAAAATTCATATGACACTGTCTCCTCTTTAGAACATGCAGATTCAGTCACAGCTGGTTCTTGGACTTTATTTTCAACACTGCTACTTATTTTCTTTCCTACACCCATCTCTTTTGCTTTTGCGGGCATTTGACAGACTTTTGGAGCTTCAGTGGTACCATGACTTTTCACATTAACATCGGCATTCAACTCTTCTACTACCATTTTTTCATTTCTTTTTCCTGAATCTTCTACACTTGCTGCAGATTCATCTTGACCCTTACTATTTATGAATGCACAGTCTGAATCCTTGTCTTTGCTCAATAAGTCCACGGAATCCCCTCCCTTGCATTTCTTAGTAACAGACCTTCTATATACATTCATTTTATCCACCCTGACATCATTCTTTGTGCTTTCTTCTTTATCATAACTTTTCAGAGTCTTAGGACAACCTTCGGTAAGATTTTCAGCAGTTACTATATCTGAATCAATATCACAAACAGAATTCTCCTCTGAAAGTCTGCTTGGATTTACTGCAATTACAAAATCGTCAGAAAGCACATCTTCTGAAAGTGCTGCAGATGCATGATGCAAAACACTAGCATTATCACCTTGAACCCGACATCCTAGAACTCGATCAACCTGTGAAGCATAAAAGTGTGAAATTAGGGGAAAAGGCCACTGATCAACCACAAAAGTAAAGAGTATAACCAATACAGATAAGTCAACTAACCTGCAGAAGTTCAGCAGGAACACTGTCTCCACATATTAGCGGGGCATTGAGAGTAACTTTATCCAACTCAACGGACTGATTTGTTGCAGCCTCAGGAAGCTTCTGCCCAAGAAATTAGCAAGAATTGAACAATCAGCAGAAAGAATTCCAGGAGTAGTCGCAATGATGTTATCACATCAGCAATGAGAAACATTGACATATGAAGACAACAATTGTATTTTGTAAGAAATCATATACTAGAGCATTAATGTGTGTGTATCATATATTCAAGGCATTAACTTTAGGAAGTCAAACTTAAATGGTCAACATAAACAGAGAGTACTAAATTTATGCAAGCACCAATGAGGAAGATCATCCTAAGCTGTATCTGTAAATTTATGCATCAATAGGGAAATACTTATATCAGACAGCAGGATTTAAGGACATTTATCAAACTGATGTAAACCAAAAGCTTGAACACCAACTTAAAATCAATAGACAACTTCAACTAGACATTCTAGTTAAAATATGCAGAACATGTGAAGTTTAGAAGACAACTGTCCACCTATTATCTCTCCCGAAAGAATACTGCTGAGAACTCTACTCTGGACCAACATTTTCCCCCAATCACATATGCAAGAGTACATTTCAGAAAGAAGAATCCATTTAAGTACAAAAACTTCAAGAGGACAATAAAAAAATATCTACAATAACTCGTTAAAAAAACACATACCTCATCCGAGCAAATGAAAGAAACTAAAAAACCTCCAACCACCCAGTGGGGCGGGTGGGCAGGGGGAGGGGGGATTAGCACATACCTCGCCTTTTTTCTGAGAATCAAAATTCTTGCTCCCAACATCATCCTTTGACAAAGATACAGAAACCCCATGGCTAACAGGTTTCCGCTTATGAGTTTTACTAGTTCCAGGATCAATTTTATTTGCTTTGGAACTCTTCTTTTTGGAAGTGCTAACAGCACGGTTACTCTTATCTTTCTTATGCTTCTTTTGACTTGCCTCATTACCAACTTTCTGCTTTCTTTTTCTATTTTTCCTTGTGGCTACACCAATTGCAAGAACATTTTTGTTTCTGGGTGACTCATTATCACAAGACAAATCATGCTTCGGTTCAGGAGCTTCTTCATCATTTTGCTCTGAATTTGTGCTTTTAGAATGAGACAAAACCTCACCAGCTACAGGAGTTAACTTCTGTTCAGCAGATGAACCTCCTGGAGATGCAACAGGCTTCACTGCATCTTCTATATTCACACATGATGAGCCACCAGCTACAGGAGTTAACTTTCTTTCAGCAGATGAACCTGTTGGAGATGCAACAGGCTTATTTCCATCATCAACATTCACACAAGATGAACCACCTTCCTCAGTACCACCGAGGGATGTAACGCTTGGATTAGAAGGTACATCTATATGGGAGGTTTCTGGTTCCTTTTTCAAAGTATCAACTCCCTGAGCTACATCAGATTTTCCTTTACCAGAGGAGGATCTTTTCTTTGCAATAATGGATGTTCCAAAAATTCGGGACACTTTTTCAGTAGCAGGTGACTTTATTCCAGTTTGAGCTTTTGTCTTGATCGTTTTCGATCTTGCTCGTTTGGAAATTGAATCCAGATGGCTAATGGACTTGAGTGGATCAGTCTTACAGCACTTTGGGCATTGCCACTTTCCCATTGGGATGCGCTACAATTATGGATACAGTAGAGGAAAGAAAATGAGTAAAAAGTAATAGCTAATGTAGCCATAAAACAAAGAAGATGGTCATCTAAAGTTAGCCGGAATACCATACCTTAAGAGGTGGATCAAGGCATTGTAGATGATAAGTCCTAGGACACTTATCACAACACAACAAGTTGCCACCAAGATCACAAATAACACATTCATAGTAGTACTGGAGACAATAAAATTGCGAAGAACAGTTGTCAGAAGCAGTTTAAACATGCCTATGAAACACATTCAAGACAAGAGATTGCAATTTGCAAATGGATGTATATTCAATTGGAGTTTGCTCCTTACACTTATGCAGTATGATAATATAATGATTTTCTAACAGCAAAAGTGTATACACGTTTCTCAAGAAGAGCAAGGTGAGGGAGAAAAGTAAAGCAATGAAATGTTCTTGAAAACACAATACATAATCATGGTCAGAACTCCGAAGTACACAAGGTCACAAGAATTGATGCATACAAGAAGATCCCTAAGCATTATTGCAACAGGAAAAAATGTGAAAACCCAAATGTACCAACAGTTCTTGTTCCGAGCCTGTTCACTCTTGAGTGAAAAATTATATTGAACAGCATGTGTAACTCCAATTTTAACTTCTGGCATGTTGATTCTGATACTTGATAAATATCTAGCTAAATTCATAACACTTGATCAATCAAATTTTGAGTAAAATTGGAACATACTGACGAACCATTTTCCAGAAAAGGACTGAGGAGAGAGTTTAGCAACATCCACCAAAAACAAACAAATAATATAAGAAAAGATAAGAAATATACTGCGAAGGGGGAAACAACTAAATGAAGGAACAAGAACAAAAAACAGCATACCCCATCATTCCCCTTCTTTTTAGATAACTGGTCGGAGCTACTTTCTCCCTTCAGCCTACGTTTAGCTGAAGAACTCCTCGGCGATTCAGACGATAAGTTTTCTTCTTTACCATTGGCTAGGGATGGGCCACATGGAAGCTTTCTTCGTTTGCGCTTCAGGACCCAATTTCGGTTAATCATTTTACTATTCAATGAACTGATATCTTTCATCCTTTTTTAATCATGAGTATTAACATTGTGGGTATGAACTGCAGAAAGCATGTCAAGTCACAGACAGAGCAATGAAGCTTCCAATCTGCAAACTTAGCCCCTGCAAAGAATCAAGGTGAAATTCCTACACGTTCAGCAATATAACTTGTTACAAGACAGAAAAGCAGCTACCAAGAAACAATGGTTTTATTACTCCAAAGGAGGATGAAGCATGCACTAAACAGTAAGCATATTGAAAACATTTCATAAAAGAAAGAAAACGTTATTTATTAAAAAGAAAAGAAAAGAGAGAGAGAAGGGGAGGGGAGGGGAGGGGAGGGGAATCATACTGAATTCATTAAAACATAAACTTTTCATATTGAATTCCTCAATTATTCATGTTTGTAAACAACATCTCAAACAAACTCGACTTCAGATTAGTTATTTATAATTTTCAACCAACTTCACCAGCTGCTAATCCTACTAAGCAACATCAAAGCCCACGTTATTCTCAGTGTTTGTTTCTAAAATGTCAAAGTTGATGTACCAATATCAAAAAGTTCATTAAACTAGTCAAAGAACTAATCCATGCACATGCCAAAAGAAAGCCACTAAGGTTTAGCTAAAAAGGTTAACATAATAGTGAAACCAAAGTCAAACTCCATATTCCATATAGAGCAGAGGCAACAATGGAATCAGATAATATGATAAGAGTAGCATAATTAATCTAGGCATCATCTCTGGGATGATAAATGAAGAAACAAAATCAAGAAACAGCAATGAGGGTGATTTGACACATTCCTAAACAGTCTATTGAATGAGCAACAAGAACAACTGCAAGCCTAAATCCCAGGAGTAAATTCAAGCAGCTTGGAAAATGTAACGACGAGGAGCTATTATCCAGACTAGTCTAGGAATGAAATAAGGCATCTAAACCAAACGATTTCATCAAATGCAAAGCAAATTAACATGGAAAACTAGCAAAATGGAACAATCAGTTTCGAAAATTCAATATATACAATAAACATTCAGCTTACATTGAACTAAAAACCCCCCATTTGAACAAACTCACCTTCATTCACAGACACACTCACAGAACCCCAATTCCCAAATTACTGCAAAAACTACCAAATTTCAATCCAATCCAAGCATAAACAAAAAGCTCTCAACATGTAGGACACAGGAAATGCAAGGAAACATCGGAATAGACAGAAGAGGCAGCTCAAAGCACCTAAATCAGAAAACCCAAAGCGAAAAAAGGAAAATAAGCAATACCCAGATAGGAAAAGAAGCTTACCAACCTCCCTCGTGGATCAAAGAATCAAAACCAAGTGGAATAATATCAAGAGTAACAGATTGAAAGATGTAGTGAATATAGACAGATAGAGAAGGAGAGAGGGGGTATTAGGGTATAGCAAAGCAGAGAAAAAAAGGAGCGAAGAGAGAGGGATACGAGAAAGAGAGAGAAAAGGCGAAGACACGAGAAAAAAATGAAATAAATACAGAGAATTGACAAATAATTATAAAAAATAAACCGAACTCAAAAAAAAAACAAAGAGAGAGAAGTTGTAAAGAGGAGGAAAGAGGTTTTATAGAAAGAGAAGAAAGCATACGATACGGATTCGCCGGGGTAATAGGGGACGGACGGGGTTACCACTCTGACATGGCAGCGCGTGAGAGAGAGAATAAGGGAAAGGGAAAGCAGCCCTTCCTCCTCCTCTCTCTCCTACCTAACCACTGATGCCACGCCACGTGGCTTCACCAGACGCCAGTTCCTATTTTGTTTCCTTTTTGTTTTTGTACATATTAAATTCCCTCTTCTCTTCTCCCACAGCACACGAAACGAAGCAAACTTGCCTTCCTTTCCTTTTCCTTCTCGCCTTCTCGTAATCGCCGCCATCCATTGCCTTTCACTTTACTTCTACTTGGATTTGTGGAAGTGGAACCCTCCTATTGTGTTATACTTATATACACTGCCTTCTTTATAATATTTCCTTCCCCTACTTTTTTTTTTGCTTTTCCTTTTTATTTTATTCATTCTTTTCTGTTCATGTTCTTGTTCTTGTTCCTGGCTTCTTCTCTGTTTTGTTTTGTTTCATTTCGATGTATCTTCGAAATTTTTAAGGCTTAAATACATATTTAGTATTCGAATTAAGTGTACTCTCGTAAATTGGTATTTGAATATTTTTTCATCTTAAGCTAATATCAAACCTTTTAAGATCCATGGTTTTATTACTTTTAGTTAACACCGGTAGTATCTGCTCAATTTTCGTAGCACTTTAATAACGCACATACGTCGTGCTCACATAGTGCTCAAATTCGAGTCCCCTGGATGAAATACATTAAACTTTGTTGACTTGCATATGTTTCCTATGTGACATTCATTTAAATGACATAGAACTTAATAAAAGAACAATAATTTAATTAAACAAAAATTAATAGAAGGTCACTTGGTGAAAAAAAAGTAATATGTTAGAGTTATGATCTAAATTTTAGTTTGGGCTGACCTGAATATTTATAAAAAACGGTGGCAAAAAGTGGGAGCTTGTTTGAGTTTAATTATTTTTATGCAGGTTTCCTTTGTAAACTAATAACTTTCCCTAAAATAGACTGTAGGGATTAAGGGTTAGTTAATCAATTGTAATCCCTTTTTCATTCTTTACTTGTGTTTGTTTTATTTTTTGCGTTTCGATTATTTGTTATTTTGCCATAAATATAACGTAGTCCATAACATAATCAAAAATATTTTATTAGAACTTTGAACACTGCTACTTCAAGCACAATTTCATAAGTAAAATCTTAAATAACAACGGTTTGTTATTGATTAATATGCCCAAAAAATCTCAATTGCTCCGGTATTACTTCTTAATCCTAACATATTTGTAATATCCCTAGAACCGGGCTAAAAGTTATGAATTTAATTGATAAGTTTGGTCTAAAATCTTATGAAATTATAGTGAATTCATTCCTTTTTAGGATTAGAGTGAATAATTAAAAAAAGGAGAGACATGTGTTAAATTACCACTTTGAAAAAAATGAAAAGTTTCCTTGTTGCATGTGATATTAACCCATGGTGCATGAAATGGGACACATGGCCGGCTAGCTTTTAAGATAGAGATTATGTGTCATTTTCTTTATTAGAATTAGATGGGGATTTTGTTATCTTCTTCAGGGAGACCGAAATTCCATTCTTCCTTCACCATGGAAGCTTGATTGGGAAAAGTTGGTGTTAAGGGCTCAAAATTTTTGTTTTTCCTAGTGATTCTGAGGAGAAGGTCAGTTTTAGTTGAATTGTAAGCTTTTTAGTGATTGCAGATTAGAATTTCTAGCTATAAGAAAGCATGAAATGTGGGCTGAAATTCTTGTTTTGATGGAATGACAACTTCAGTTTTGTATATTGAAATGATAGTGTATCTTGTTGTGTTGTGGTTCAGTGAAAGAAATGAATTTGATGTTGTAGTTTCGTTCGAATGATGCTGGAAATTTATGTTTGAATGATGTTTGCTGCTTGATAATAATACACTCTGTTTGCTTAAAAATTAAATAAACTTCTTTCACCCAATTGTTAAGAGTATGACTATTAGCACATTTGAAATAAGGATCTAAGTCTAGTTGACTCTAAAAGTTTAGAATCAGTTTAAAAATGCATTTGAATGACAAATGTTATATGCAGTTTGATTAAATGTTGTATGCAGTCCAGTATAATTATGCAGAGTTCAGTTCGAATTATACTCCAGTGTGCAGATTTGACTAAATGCAGATTTTGATAGCTTAATTAAGCAGTTTTGAAAAGAGTTAAGATGCAGTTTTTAAATGAGTTAAAATACAGTTTTGATGATGCATAGAAACAGTCTAGAATGGTATTAAAACAATGCGCAAATAGACGCTGAAATCTGTTTTTTAATGCAGAAACAGTCTAGTGTAAAATGAAGAAAAACAGTTTTGAAATAGCTAAATTTCAGGAAAACAGCAAGGTAGTTTGAACAGTTTGGTAATACAGTTAATATTGTCTTAAAAGCAGTCTTATAAGGTAATGAAAACAGTTCGGTAATGCAGTTTAGAAATGCTGTAAAATGCAGCAAGGTATGTGCAGTTTTACGCTGAAAATGCAGTCCAGTATGTGCGGTTTTGAATGATGAAATGTATGATGTTTTGTGTGTTGTTTGGTAAGCAAAGTAATGCTGTTTTGGTGTGCTGTTTGTGAGCTAAAAGTAATGCTGTTTTGTATGCTAAATAAGGCAGTTCTTGGTAAGCTAATTGATGATGAGTTGTTAGATAAATTTCATGGAATTGAAATGCTGTTTTGGAAAACTGAAATGTTTCATTGTTGGATTAAGTCTTTGATAATTGAATTAGTTCTAATGGTTTGCTATTTTGAGGTGCATGCATTGATAAGGACGATATTAGTAAATGAAGGCTAGGAAGGGGGAGTTGGAATTGAGGTTCGGGATATCAAGTGAGTGTAGTTGCATTTGTCTCGGATGACACGGAGTCATTCAGACCTTTGTTCCTATGTGTTTAATGTATGAGACGTTTATGTTTTGGATGCACATTATCATTTTGCATAAGGCTCACATAGAGCTCTTGGGATGGTTACATTCATAGCATGGCACCTTTGATAAGCTCATTGTTTATGCTCGCATTATTTATGCATCTTTTGCCTTGCTATGCTATGTTTTGAAGTGAAAGATAGTACTAACCTTGATCAAAAACTTAGATGCTAATCTATTAATCTCATGTCATAAGACACCAAGCAATAAAAGAACGATTACTAATGTTATAAGCCTATGAAACTTTTTGAAACAAATCAAATCCCTAAAGCTATATACCTTTGAAATCCTAAGTTCTCCGGAGCTATTAAGCTCATTTGTGCCATAAGAAATTAAGGAAAGAAATAAGTAAGCTTACCTTATGACATAAGATACCCCTCCTAATTTCAAAGCATAAAATGTATAAGTTGCCTAAACAATGGAAATCCTTGGACACTTCAGCATGGTGCAAAGATATAATTCGAGACTACGGTCTATGAGCTACGGCTCAGGGGTGACGACCTCATATATGTAATACATTGGCGACAGTATGAGGTAACGTGGGAGATGGTCAGGAGATTGGCGACAGTTGGATGGATAGAGAAGAGAAGCTAGGTTTGTTATGCTATAAACTAGTTATTGCTTTGTGCTTTGTAAAACACGGACCAATGCTACTTATGTCCAAATGTGATCCAAGACAAATGTTCTAAAAGATATGAACTCAGATATGAACTAAGACATGATCAACTCAGATAAGAACTTTGAAAGAACCCCGATAAGCTTTGAATAAGAAATGATACCCCTAAGACTTTGAATAAGACTCTAGATAAAGCTTTCACTAAGTATAAATTAAGATTAAGACTTAATTATGCTTTTGGTATTGTATGCTTTGTTTGCTTTGAATGGTGTCATTCATATTATTGACATTATGCTATGATATCATATGATCACTACCTCACTTAGGCTATAAAAGTATAATGCATTCATCCCCATGCATTTTCAGGGTATAGAAGCTTCTAAGGACGAAACACGGTTAGAAGTTGCAAGTCACTCCTCTAATCTTCCAAGTAGGAGTAATATTTATGCTTTTCCTTGAAACTGCTAGAATGGTGGCATATCAGCACGCAGTTGCAATTTGTATATGATAGTATTGTGCTTGGTGGCATATCAGCACGTAGTTGCAATTTGTATATGATAGCATTGTTGGTTTGTAAGAATATTTAAGTAATCAACTTTGTTACAAGGTCTTTGATAATTTTACTTATGTGATGGTTGTTGATGGAGGAACGTCTTGAACTGAATAGCATGATATATATATATATATATATATATATATATATATTGCAATGTTTACTGGAATAGCTGATGCATCTTGGTAGAAGTTAAATGATGAGAAATATTGTTTATACTTGTCTAGCTTAGCAAAGATTTGCATTGATAATTTTATGATTTGAGGGCTGTAAAATGTTTTTATAGACAACTTTTAGTTGTTGATTTTGATTGGAACATCGGTGTCAATTATTGTTTGAATTGAACTTGAAATCTCTCTAAGAGAATGGTTTAATGAATCAATTTGTTCCATTGGAGTTAAGCTGTAATTTTGCATTGAAACAATAAATAGACACTTCAAAGACTACCCATGTGTGTTTTTTAAGTCATGTTTGATAATTTCTAAAATTAGTATCTTATGATCTTATAACCTATGCTTATGACTTGTTCAAGGATAGTATGAAAGTTAAGTATATGCTATGATGTTTATAAGTAGAACGATAAGATCATAGGATAAAATGTTTTTAAAATTGTTTGCTTGATACTTGAATCGTTGATCTTTAATTATTTATCTTTAATTATTTCAAGACAAATATGTCATTTGTATTTTGTATAATTCATATGTTTCTTGAAATATGATATTATGGTCAAATGTGTACGAGTTGGTGTTTGTTTAACACTGTGATAATTAACATTGTACATATTTGTGAATTTGAGTAGTAAGGAGGAAAAACAACTTGAATTTATGTACAATTTGATAAATGAAATCACATTAGTTTTTTCTTTAAAAAAAAGAAACCTTATGATATCATGCTTTAGTAAAGTATCTTTGGCTATATTATGACCTTTACTAAATATTGGCTATGCAAGTTTTTGTTACGTTAAGAATGAAATAGTAACGCTTTAAGAAATTTTCGTAAGCCTGCCAAAGCAATAAAAATTTTACGATCCTGTCGTATGATTTTAGTTTAAGTTCTCTATCTTGTTTTCTTGTGACATCCCTTCAACCCGAATTCCTTTTAGATCGGATTTAGGGTGTTATAATATTTTTTTATATTTTTTTTTAATGATTCACATTTTTTAAGGGTTTATAGTCTTAATTTTTAGGGGTTCGACAAGTAAGGGGTTTTGGATTTCGAATTTTGAAAGGTTCTTATTGTGAAAGAAATGTTTATCGCACTAACTTGGTAAATTGTTGAGTTAGTTGATCTTTTTTCATTGGATATTTGCCTAGCCATTTTTCTACACAATTATTGTGATTGGGACTGATTTACGGTTAACTCAAAGACAAAAGTTCTACCAGCAACCCTCTCGGCTCTACTTTTAACATGGATACCATAATGTTGCATTTGAGGTAAAAATTAAAGTTTCTCTCTTTAATTTGGAGAAATTATATCATGGGTAATTTACGCCACACTATTTATGGGACTAATTAATAAAAATTATTTATCTTATTATTTTTATCACATCGTCTTTTTTCAAGTGAATATTCACTCATATTTATTATAAATTAAATTTAAAAATAATTTTTACCAAGTGAAGATTCACTTGGTAAAAAGATACATGAAAAAAATAAGATAGATGTTTTTTATTAGTTGGTCTCATAAATGTCGTAGCGGTAATGACTCATGATATAATTTCTTCTTAATCTGCTTTTTTTAGCATTCGACACTATCCTTATTTTGGTAATTTTTACTCTTACATATATGGTGAAACTATTTCTGAAGATCTTTGCTATTAGCAGGTTATGAACATTGGCTATATTGCAATAATGGCACTTGTTTATGTTGGATTAAAATTCGTAATCGTGGCTCGTGGGCACATATGTATAACATATGATGCTATTATAAATTATGATATAAATTAAGTGATTTATTATGTTACATGTATTATATGTATTAAAATGTTATGAAAACAAAAGTGTAGATTTTATAAATTATTTTTATAATTTGATGAGAGAAATAATTATAAATACTTAAAAGTTCATTTAATAATCATTTATATAAAAAGATAATCGTCCCAAAAAAATATGTTAATTTGTATTTTTCTCCTTCTCGTAAAAGAGTTTCACGGCAAGAAAAAACCTTCTTGGAAGAACAAATAAAAAATTGAAGATTTCAACCAACTTTTGAAAAAAATTGTTGTCACTTCTGAACTTATTTCGCATCCAATACTTAAGCTAAGAAAAAATCAATTTGGTCCTTTCACCTTTGATAACATGACTCAATATTGTTCGTTACGGTGCTGACATGGCAGTTCATTGTGTTTATGTGGCAATCCGCGATGGACGATGATGTAGCATATGAGCTAAATTAATTTTTTAGAAAGTTTAAGGGCTTAATTGATTTTTCTTATAAAGTTAGAGCACTTATTTAATATTTTTAGAAAAATTTAAAAAAATTATTTTAAATTTAAATTTAAAATTATTAAAATATTTAAAAATAAATACAAGGCTACTAAATATGAAGTTTAAATTACTAAAAAATAAAACACAAATTATAGACTATTAAAAATAAGGATAAAGTATGTCAGGTACCCCCGAACAATAGGGTGTGACCTGTTTTTACCAAACTTTATTTTTCGACTCGTTTATATATCACCCTGCCGTTAAATCGTTAACTCCGTGATGACATGGACGCTGCACCAAAATGACGTCGTTTTGCTAGCGAAAATATATGAAATTGTGCACTTAGTGGGATTTGAACCTAAGACCTTAAGCATCAAAGACAACCTCTTAACCACCAAGCCAACCTAATATCTTTGAATCAATTTTAGCACAAATAATATATATTCCCAACTGTAGTTTGTCACATAAATATATTATTTATAATATAAAAATATTCAAATATTGTTATTAATAATATTAAATATATAAATAGATAAATACATTATTATAAAAATTAAAAAACTAATTTTCAAAACAAAAATTTGTTTAAAAAATCTAAAATTCGACAAAACTTAATCCCTAAACTCATAAACCCTAACCCTAAACTATAAACTTTAAACCCTAAAATTTTATTCATAAACAAATAATATATTATTATAAAAACTAAAAAACTGATTTAAAAAATATAAAATTTTTAGAATTTACGAAAAGACCCAAAAATTCACCAAAATCTTAAACCCTAAACCCCAAATTTTTAAGATTTTGCTGAATTTTTGGGCCTTTTCGAAAATTTTATAATTTTTAAATCAGTTTTTATAATAATATATTATTTATTTATATATTTTAATATTATTTGTTTATGAATAAAATTTTAGGGTTTAAAGTTTATAGTTTAGGGTTAGGGTTTATGGGTTTAGGGATTAAGATTTTGTCGAATTTTAGATTTTTTAAACATATTTTATTTTGAAAATTAGTCTTTTAGTTTTTATAATAATATATTTATTTATTTATATATTTAATATTATTAATAATATAAAAATATTTATATATTTTCATTTAATTTATTATTTATGTATTAATATATGTATACCAATATTTGAATATTTTTATATTAAAAATAATATATTTATATGACAAACTACAGTTGGGAATATATATTATTTGTGCTAAAACTAATTCAAAGATATTAGGTTGGCATGGTGGTTAAGAGGTTGTCTTTAATGCTTAAGGTCTTAGGTTCAATTCCCACTGAGTGCACAATTTCATATATTTTCGCTAACAAAACGACGTCGTTTTGGGTCATTTATTATCAAAATAGCGGCACCAAAACGACGTCGTTTTGGTGCAGCGTCCATGTCATCACAGAGTTAACGATTTAACGCCAGAGTGGTATAAACAAGTCGAAAAATAAAATTTGGTGGTAAGTTTGGACCAATTGAAAGGTTGATGGTAAAAACAAGTCACACCCTATTGTTCGGTGGTACCTGACATACTTTACCCTAAAAATAAATATTTAAAAAGTATTAAAATTTTCTTTAATTGAAAAAGTCTTAAACCTTCTCTTGTCAGCCTGAGTCTATTTTTATAACATCTTTCCAATAAAAATATAAATATATTTTTAGTTTTTAATTTTTTAAATACCTTTATATACATTTAGGCACAATGACAATGTAATTTGTCATGTAGTCATGTTCGACAGTACACATACTAAACATGTTTTCATTTACATTCATATCATCAATATTTTTTTTAAATCCTATTCTACTTCTACCTAGAGGAGGAAGGGAAAAATCTAGGTGAAGGTTGTGCTCCTGAGGGGTCTTGAACTCGAAACCTAAGGGGAAGGGAATGGAGCAGGTGAGCGTGCTCTGACCACCAAGTCGTCATCGCATGCTCAATACTTATACAAGCATTTTTACTAGATTGATCGAGACTTGCGTATTTTACATCTGATAGAAAACATCGTAGGTTATTTGCATCGATATACACGTCTGATCATATTTCGACAATCTAAAGGGCTACTTGCAAGCCCTTGCATACGGTGTAATAAGTCAATATATAAAGTGTACTTACCTTGTTTCTGAGTTTTCGGGTTAGAATTTTTGTGGCCTTTTCCAAAATATAAAAATATTATAGCTTATTGTATAAAAGTAAATAAATAAATAAAATATTAAAGATTTTATGGTTTTATCTTATAATAAGCAGTAGGCTCAGGCTAACGAGAGATAGTCGAAGACTTTTTTTATGAAATATTTTTGTTTTTTTACTTTGTTGAAAATTTTAATAATTTTTATATATATTTTTTATTTTTTCCTAAAAAATTAAATCAGCCCTCGAACTTTAAAAGTAACAAAAATAACCAATTGAGCCATTAAACTTTCTAAAAAACAACTTAGCTCATCTGCCACATCATCATCCATTGTGGACTTCCATGTCATTGTCGTGGACTGTTACGTCAATATTGTGAATTGCCATGTCAGCCACGTAACAATTGATGTTGGGTTTCGTTAGTCAAAGAGTCAAATTGATTTTTTTTAGTTTAACGGCCACATTGGGTGCAAAATAAGTTCAGGGGTCACATTAAATTTTTTTCAAGTAAAATACATAAATGGCCACTAAATTATTCTTAAAAAATAAAATGGTCACCAAACTTTCAAAAGTTACATAATTGGCATTGAACTTTAATTTTTGTTACAAAATGGTCATTGAGTCGCTAACTGTCGTTAAATGGTTGAGGTGTCGGTTATGAAAATTTGTATAATAGCACATTTAACCCTTCATATTTACACATTCAATTAATTTTATCCTAATTTGAAAGCCTAGAAAATTTGGGGACTAACTCTCTGATTTCCCCTCATCAGACGCCTCTTCAACGTCGACAATCACTCTACCGTCACCACAAAACCGCGACAAACAGGGGATTTTAAGAAGATGGGCGAGAAATGAGATGATAAAGGAGTGTAGAAGATGCAGTCACCATGTGTCGTTGAGGCTTTGAAGAAGATCGAAGCTTTCAAGTCTTCTTGTTCTTTGAAGAAACTAGCTCTTTCTTCGAATTCCACAAGTAATAGTGTTGAGTGTGTAAAAGTTCTATTATTTACACCCTTTTTAACCCATATTTCTGCTGCATTCAAGCATCATTGCATTGCATTTAGGCCAGTTTACAGTAAAACATCACAAATTCACTAAAGGCACGGATTCTACTAAAAGATGGCTGATTTTGCAGGTTGCTGCCATAGTTGACGAAGAAGGCAGGCGCGGGGCAGAGAAGCAGAAGAGCTGAAGTGAACAAGCAGACGATGAGGACGAAGCTGCCATGGATCTGTCGTGATAGCAAGGTGACAGCAACCTTATGAAGAGGAAAAGTAAAGTGGACCTCGATAGATAGAGAAAAATCTGCTCGTCTGTCGTGTGAAAGCTAAATATTTTTCCAAGCCCCGGAACGAAAGATATGTCAAGCCAAAGCTCAAGGAGAAGAAATCCCTAGAAACAAGGATGGCGGCTGCAAAGTAGGACTCTTGGAGATTAAGTCTTTATTAGAATCTTACTTTTAATTAAAGTTGTAATCCTTGTTAACTTAGAATACTTGAGCCCAAAGCTTATATAAGGGCATAGATTTCAACCTAGAGACATAATACCCCATAACCGATAACCTAAACCCCTCCGCCGTTTACCCGTCGTCGACATGTTCTAAAACCCCTTAGGGCCACGGGTTGTTTTGTAAAGTAGTTGCAAGGGTTGTTTTGTTTTAGGATTTTCCAAGTGCAATAAAATAAACTTCAAGTTCTCTTATTTCGGTTTTAATATCTTGCAAGAGCATCGGGAGAGCATTGTGAGGTTATTTATTTACTTAGCATCGGGAGAGTTAAGTATACGAAAGAGATAAGAGCACGTTCTCTAGTTTATAGTTGAACCATCTCGTGCCTAGGGATAGGGCGAGGTTAAGTGGCTAAGGAAGAATTCATACATATCGGTGTTCATCCTTCGATTCACGCCGGGAGGTATCATCAAAGACGTGATCATCGACAGACTTGGACCTAGGGATAGGCCAAGGCAGATCTGAGATTCTTGCCAAACTTGGAGTACGGAGTTGGTGTGTTCGCTGCCGCGACAGTTAACGGACAGCCGCCGCGACAGGTGCTGTCGGCGACGGGCGCGACGACAGAACTGGATTTCCTAAGCATCGCAATACCTGCACTACTGAGCAATTCAATACCAGCCCATTCTCTCTATCTTGATATTTCTACTCTTTTTATTTACGTTTACTTTATTATTCTCGTGACAATTCTCTTAAATATTTTCTTTACTTCGTGCAGTGAATTTAGGTGAAGTCATTAGCCCAATCCCTGTGGAGACGATATCTGATACTTAGTATCACTTTACTACTTGCGTCGTGTATACTTGCACTACAATTGCGATAGACTATTTTACACGCAACAAGTTTTTGGCGCCGTTGCTGGGGATTGGCAACATAACTACATCTTTCTTTTATTGCACTTTTCATTTTTATTTTTGTTTTTATTTTTATTTTCATTCTTGTTTTTTTTTAATTTTTCTTTTGTGTTTTCAACTCTCGCTTTTCACAAGGTTTTCTTGTTTATGCGCAGATCTAAAAGAGGTGAAGATCCTGAGTATCCATTAGATCCGGAAGTTGAACGTTCCTTCAATCTCAAGAAACAACTTCGCCGACTTTTAGACAGAAACGAATACCTCGAGGAACAGCTAGAGAAAATGGGCCATAACCAACCTGCTGGCGGTGGCATATCACCCCTTGGCGATCTTAACCCGCCTGTCGGTGACCCGCCTGCAGCAGCCGGACGACGGTCATGTCGTGACTACATGCTGAACGATCATGTAGAGCTGGAGACCACACTGCCGGATATTGATGTTGATAACTTCGAGCTTAAGCCTGTCATGTTTAGTATGATCAACAATGTCGGGCAGTTTAGTGGTGCTGTGACAGAGGATGCTAGGGAGCATCTCAAAACGTTCCAGGAGATCTGTGGTTCGTTTAGACTACCAGGAGTTAGTCCGAAGATACTGAGGCTTCGGTTATTTCCCCATTCATTGAGGGACAGAGCTAAAACTTGGTGAAATAAACTAACATCGAGTTCAATCGTAACTTGGGCAGATTTATCTCGTGAATTCTTATCTCGTTTAATCCTTCGCATTTATCTGAGCGATTACGTAACGAAATTGCTACTTTTCAACAGGAAGATGACAAGCCGATGCACGAGGCCTGGGACAGATTTACTACTCTTCTTCGAAACTGCCCAATGCATGGATTCCCCGTCTGGAATCAGGTTACAAAGTTCTATAATGCTGCCAACCTACAAACTCGCATCCGAATTGATTCTGCAGCAAATGGGTTACTATTGGATAAGGATCCGGACGAGGCATTGCAAGTTTTGAAAAATCTGGCCAAGAATGAGGAGCAGTTTCTGACTGCAAGAAGATGGGGTAAACGGGTACTTGCTGTCAAGGATTACGAAGCCGACAGCACAATGAAATCACAGGTAGCATTCCTTACTAAAGCAATGAAAAGGTTATTAAATGATGATGGTTTACAAGGATTTGCTGTTGAGGAAGTATGCGATATCTGTGAGGGAAATCATAGTAGGGAAGAGTGCCCAATACATGTAGAAGAGGGAAAATATGTTGGAAATTACAAGCAAAATTATAATTCCAACAACTATAATCCCAATTGGAGGAAGGATCCCAAATTTTCCTGGAGTAATCCCAACAATGCCCTGAATCCTCAAGCACATAATCAGAATCAGGGAGGTCCTAGACTGCTGACGCGACAGCAGCTGCCGCAGAATCTGTCGCCGCCACAGCAGCAGTAGCCACCAACTGCCACGAGCAGTATATTGGAACAGACTCTGGCCACTTTAATGTCTCAGACCGGTACTTATATTGAGAATATGAATCAGTTTGTCAAGAAGACAGAGAATTTCATGGATAAGACGGAGATGAGGATGACAAATCATGAAGCTACTTTGAAATCTCTGGAAACACAAATGGGTCAGGTGTCGCAACATATTAAGCCAAGGCAGAATGGAGGATTTCCTAGCAATACTGAAAATGCTAGACCACCCACACATGAGCAGTGTAAGGCAATTACTACTAGGAGTGGGAAGAAACTACCAGGGCCGGAGAAGGAAGCTGAAACAGTAAAGGAACCTGCCTTGGATAAACCTGCCGAGGAAGCTGCCCCAACAGGTGATAAACAGACTGCTGCCGATGAGCCTGTCACGACAGCAGAAGCGACAGAGGAGAAAAAAGATGGATATCGTCCTCAGATTCGCATGCAGTGGGAAGGACGCATTGCTGACTATCGTCCCCCACCACCCTTCCCTCAACGGATACATCAAGCTAAGCATGAATCTCAACTTAAAAAGATTTACGATATTGTTAAGCAGGTTCATATTAATATTCCATTGTTAGATGCCGTTAGGGAGATGCCCGGTTATGCTAAATTTCTCAAGGATGTTATGTCGAAGAAATCTAAACTTGGGGAGTTTGAAACGGTAAAGATGACAGAAGGTTGCATGAGCATTCTTCATCGACAGCCACCCCAGAAAAAGAAGGATCCGGGGAGTTTCATCATACCTTGCGTAATCGGAAATAAATTCGTGGGTAAGGCACTTTGTGATCTTGGTGCTAGTGTTAATCTAATGCCCAAATCTGTTTTTCAGAAATTAGGTATTGGGAAGGCGCGGCCCACGACAGTAACTCTGCAACTGGCAGACCGCTCTTACGTTCATCTAGAGGGAAAAATCGAAGATATTCTGGTAAGAGTGAATAAATTTATTTTCCCTGCTGACTTTCTTGTTTTAGATTGTGAAGCAGATGAAAATGCACCAATCATCCTTGGGCGACCCTTCTTAGCCACGGGAAGATCATTGATTGATGTGGAAAAAGGAGAACTCACCATGCGAGTGAACGATCAAGAGATTAAGTTGAATGTTCTCCAAGCAATGAAACATGCTGATGTGGACGAGGAATGCAAGGCTATCACTGATGTTACCCTTGATCAACCCTGCATCAGGTCAGGCTGTCACGATATTCAATTCGGTCACTGCCATGGTAGCCACCTACAGGCCTGTCACGACAGCGACGACGACAGCATCGACGACAGCAACTTCTCTGAAGCCAATTCATCTGATACTGAAGATCGGGAGGAGGTAAACTGGATTGGCAATCGTCCAGGTAAGTTATTCGAACCTTTAAATTATACTTCGGATAACCATTTAATCCAAAAGCCATCTATTATTGAACCACCTGCCTTAGAACTGAAGCCCCTGCCAGGGCAGCTTAAATATGCTTTTCTTGGTTCAAATGATACGTTGCCCGTAATCATCTCTTCAAAGCTGCCGCAGGAACAGGAACGACAGCTAATCGACATGTTGAGGCAGCACAAGAAGGCGATTGGATGGACGATTGCTAATATACAAGGCATTAGTCCGGCGTTATGCATGCATAAAATCCTTTTAGAGGAAGATCATAAGCCGACTATAGATGCCCAAAGGCGGCTAAACCATGCGATGAAGGAGGTAGTGCGTAAGGAGATAATCAAATGGTTAGATGCTGGTATAATTTACGCCATCTCCGACAGCAAATGGGTGAGCCCGGTGCAATGCGTTCCCAAGAAAGGAGGAATGACCGTGGTGACCAATGAGAACAATGAGTTAATCCCAACCAGGACTGTGACCGGTTGGAGGGTTTGTATGGACTATCGGAAGCTTAATAAAGCTACTCGAAAGGACCACTTTCCTTTACCCTTTATTGATCAAATGCTTGATAGATTAGCGGGTAAACCTTACTATTGTTTTCTTGATGGTTACTCAGGTTACAATCAAATTGCTATCGCACCGGAGGATCAAGAAAAGATGACTTTCACATGCCCCTATGGAACGTACGCATTTAGGAGAATGCCATTCGGATTATGTAATGCACCCGCCACCTTCCAAAGGTGCATGATGGCCATATTCTCCGACATGGTGGAGGACTTTCTCGAGATTTTTATGGATGATTTTTCCATCTTTGGAGACGATTTTGAGAGTTGTTTAGGCAATTTACAAAAGGTGCTTGAAAGATGTGAAAAAGCAAATTTAGTTCTAAATTGGAAAAAATGCCACTTTATGGTGGATGAAGGGATAGTCCTGGGCCATAAGATTAGCTGCCGTGGGATAGAAGTCGACAGGGCCAAAATAGAAGTAATTGAGAAGCTGCCGCCGCCGACCACAGTCAAGGGCATTAGGAGTTTTTTAGGGCATGCTGGATTTTATCATAGATTTATTGCTAATTTTTCAAAAATCACGAAGCCCTATGCCATCTCTTAGAGCAGAACCGACCCTTTGACTTTAATGATGAATGTACTGAAGCATTCAAGGTTTTGAAGGAAAAACTGGTTACAACCCCCATAGTACAGCCACCAGACTGGACGCAGCCATTTGAGATTATGTGTGATGCTAGTGACTATGCTGTCGGGGCAGCACTTGGACAGCGCAGAGACAAGCTGTTTCATGTCATATATTATGCCAGCAAGACATTAAATGACGCCCAAGTGAACTACACCACCACAGAAAAGGAGCTGTTAGTTGTGGTGTTCTCCATTGACAAGTTTCGTTCTTACATACTTGGGACGAAGGTAATAGTGCACACAGACCATTCTGCCCTTAAATATTTGTTCGCAAAGAAGGATGCAAAGCCTAGATTGATACGGTGGATCTTGCTACTACAAGAATTCGACCTTGAAATCAAGGACAAAAAGGGGACAGAAAATCAGGTGGCTGATCACTTGTCAAGGTTGGAGATGGGACAAAGTCTGCCAATAGATGAGACACACATACTGGAGACCTTCCCAGATGAGCAGCTCTTCGCTGCCGCAATCGCTGCCGCGACAGCCATGGCGGCAGGTAAGTCTTCTGAACTTCCCTGGTATGCTGATTTCGTTAATTTTATAGTTAGCGGAATATTGCCTTCTGATCTTAATTATCAAGCCAGGAAGAGGTTCCAAAATGATGTTAAGCATTATTATTGGGACGAACCTCTCCTTTTCAAAATGTGTGCAGATCATGTTATAAGGAGATGCGTACCACAAGAAGAGCAAGAAGACATTCTCCATCACTGCCATGCTTCACAATATGAAGGTCACTTAGGAGGCAATAAAACTGCTGCCAAGGTGCTGCAGTCAGGGTTCTACTGGCCGACACTGTATAAGGATGCACGAGACTTCTACAAGAAATGTGACAGGTGCCAGCGGACAGGTAACATCTCGAGGAGAAACGAGATGCCACTGCAAAACATTCTAGAAGTCGAGATCTTCGACGTTTGGGGGATCGATTTTATGGGACCCTTTCCATCTTCATGTGGAAATCTATACATCCTCCTAGCAGTGGATTATGTCTCTAAGTGGGTTGAAGCTATCGCCACTCAAAAGAATGATGCCAAGACGGTCCAAAAGTTTTTACACAAAAACATTTTTTCTAGATTTGGCATTCCTAAGGCGATCATCAGTGATGAAGGGAGACATTTTGATAACAGGGTAATTGCTGCCGCCTTGAAGAAATATGGTGTCAAGCACAGGATCGCGACAACATACCACCCACAGACCAATGGACAGGCTGAGATATCCAATAGGGAAGTGAAGAACATTCTTGAGAAGATGGTTAAGCCAACTAGGAAAGATTGGTCTTTACTTCTGAATGATGCATTATGAGCATATAGGACAGCTTTTAAGACTCCATTGGGCATGTCTCCATACCGTTTGATTTATGGGAAAACCTGTCATCTGCCTGTCGAGATAGAGCACAGGGCATACTGGGCAATCAAGGCAGTGAATATGGACTTGGATAAGGCAGGCCAGAAAAGGCTGTTAGATTTGAACGAGATCGATGAAATACGGACAATGGCCTACGACAATGCAAGAATATATAAGGAGAAAACTAAGAAGTGGCATGGCAAGAAGTTGCTGCCACGACAGTTCTGCCCAGGGCAGTTTGTGTTGTTGTTTAATTCTAGGTTGAAACTTTTCCCAGGAAAGCTAAAATCTAGATGGTCCGGCCCGTTCCAAGTGGTACAAGTTTTCCCCATGGTGCCATCACGATCCAATCATTAAAAGACGGGCACCAATTCAAAGTCAACGGACAACGCCTCAAGCATTATCAGGGGACTGAAACCCCAGGAATACAGGAAGTGGTTACTTTAGGAGATGCCCCACAAGGCATCCCTAATTTAACCTAAATTTTATTTTTATTTATTTTTATTATTTATTATTAGGAAATTAGGGTTATTTTATATTCGAATAATGTTTTTAATTTTTATGTCTTTAGAAAAAAAAGGAGTCAAGAAGAAAAGGAGAAGTGACCCAAGCCCACCATCCATCCATTAGCCCAACAGAGCCCATTTATTGAAGCCTGTCGTTTCGGCTGTCGCCGCAGACGGATAAGACAGGCTGTCAACAGACTGACACGACAGACGCAGAAGCGTGTGGCAGACGCACAACAGACGCATAAATGCGTGTCAGACGCGTCAGACACGCTAACACACAACAGTCACTCTGTTATTCCCGTCTGCCGTTACGGCATTAAATGGGCAGCTCATCGACCGCTATAAAACCCCGTTTGCACTTTCATTTTTCCTCACTTCTGCTTATTCTTACTTGCTTTATCCTCCCGTTTTCATTTGCTTTCTTTATTTTCACAACCCTTGCAACTAATATATCGTCTAGACAGACCCGCCGCAGTGCTGCCTCAGCCTCTTCTTCAGCAGCCGCAACGCCCTTCGAAACCAAGGAATTATGGGAGGAACGAGGCTTCATCTACATCCGCAAAGCACCGAACATGGGGCTCCGACCATTTATAGCCAAGGCAATAAGGAACTTGCTATGGGAGCAGTTCGCTGAACAACCGGCAGAACTAAACGACACATTGGTGAGGGAGTTTTATGCTGCCATCGACAGCAGAACGGCAACCTCCGTCACTATCCGAGGGGTAGAGGTGCCATTTACAGCTGACAACATCAATCACATGTATGGCCTATATTTTGGCCCCGACGATGACACCCACCAGCAATTCGTAGAGACCCTCGATGCTGCCGCCTACGGTGCTGTGATGGCGGAGGTGACAGAGGAAGGAACCACATGGACTACGAGCAAAAAGAACCCCAACTCTGTAAAAAGGGGGCAGCTGCTCCCAGAAGCAAAACTATGGAACGCTTTCATCAAGAACCGTATCCTGCCGTCCTCCCATCACACGACGGTGAACCAACAGCGGTTGGCTCTCATTCACTCGATCATGCACGACCGCCCTATCAACGTGGGCCGCTATATGAGGGACAACATATTGGACTGCACATTCCGTTCCGCCTCCCGTCTTTGCCTACCGTTCACGATCACTCTTCTCTGCCGCTGCGCTGCTGTCCCAGAGGCCACCACCGACAAACTAATCAAGGGCAGAGGCTGGATAGACAACAACATCAACAGCCTCATGGAGCTGGTAGTGGCTACACCTATCTCTTCCTTCAACCCAACTGCCTCACCCGCAGACTCAGATGAGGAGCCTGCCCTTGAACCTGCCGCCGCCACCGCTCCGACAGACCAGTCTGCCCACATCCTTGCTGCGATACAACGGGTGGAAGAGAGACAAATGGGACTGATGACCTTCATACGGGATTTCACCAACTCGACGGTAAACTTCATTACAACACTTTAAATTACCCCGATGTTAATTTCCCTACTTTTCCTGCCCATTATTTCCGTATCCCCACCCCTGTCCACACACCCACACCACCTGCTTCCCCACATTCCCATTCTACTGCCTCCACCCCATCACCTGCCCCGACGGCAGCTGCAAGTCCTCCGGCCGACAGCCCCGCACGTGGAACGAAGCGGCCAACCACAGCCGACAGCGAGGAGGAACCTCTGATTAGGAGGAATTTGGAGAGGGAGTTTACGTCTGTCAAGAGGCTGAAACACGTGGCAGACAGAAAGCTAATGCTCAAGGCTAGCACCACCACCAGCAGCACATGGGACAGTGGAAGCAGTTCAGACATCCAGCTTGTGGAGCAACCTGCCCAGCCTCCTCCACAGCCCAGACGCCGCCGTCAGATCCGTGTCAGCAGCAGCAGCGAGGACAGCGATTAAAATTTAAGTCTTTTATTTTTCTTTTCTTGTTGCATGCTTTATCCTTATTTTGTGATGTACTTGCCTTCATTTTAACTGCCATTTTGCATTGAGGGCAATGCAACCCTCGAGTTTGGGGGTGGCACCCTCCATAGTAATGGAGTCTTAGTACATTTTTTTTATTATTGTTGTGTCTTTTATTTTATTTAAGCTCTCTTAAAAAAAATCAGAAAATATAAAACTGTTGGCTTAAAACTGTGAAGTTAGCTTACCTGTCATGACAGTTCTGTCGTGGCAGCATCTTTAGGACAATTTAAGGAGAAGTTTAGAGCCTTTCTATAGTTCTGAAAATTTAAAACACCATTGTGACTGTTATATTGCTTAGACTTCTTTTAGCCAAACTAGAATAGAAAACTTAGCACTTAGAGTAGAAAAGAGACTAGACTCTCAGAAAACCTAGAGGTGCCCAACACTGGCTCTAGGCAGATAACCAGAGAAAAACTTCTAGAGGTGCCTATCACCGGCTCTAGACAGTTAACTAGAGGTGCCTGAAATACTGGCTCTAGTAAAAATGAGAAGAAATTAGAAAGAAAACAACTAGAGGTGCCTCATTCTGGCTCTAGTAAAGGAAAGAAAGAAATCAGTCTCGTAAGAAAAACTCTAAACAAGCTAAAATATAATATTCTAGTGAAACTAAGAGAGTCCTAGCATATAACTGTTTACAAGCATGCACACACTGCACGAGAGCTATAGGGAGATTCCGGACAGAGCCTAAACCTTCCGACAGGTTGCTGCCGCCACAGAGAATGAGCGACGGGTAAGGGACAATTCACTGTTTGAAAGCCAACACAAAAATATTTTTCTTTTAGGTCTTAATTGCTTGAGGACAAGCAAAAACTTGAGTTTGGGGGTGTGTTGAGTGTGTAAAAGTTCTATTATTTACACCCTTTTTAACCCATATTTCTGCTGCATTCAAGCATCATTGCATTGCATTTAGGTCAGTTTACAGTAAAACATCACAAATTCACTAAAGGCACGAATTCTACTAAAAGATGGCTGATTTTGCAGGTTGCTGCCATAGTTGACGAAGAAGGCAGACGCGGGGCAGAGAAGCAGAAGAGTTGAAGTGAACAAGCAGACGATGAGGACGAAGCTGCCATGGATCTGTCGTGATAGCAAGGTGACAGCAACCTTATGAAGAGGAAAAGTAAAGTGGACCTCGATAGATAGAGAAAAATCTGCTCGTCTGTCGTGTGAAAGCTAAATATTTTTCCAAGCCCCGGAACGAAAGATATGTCAAGCCAAAGCTCAAGGAGAAGAAATCCCTAGAAACAAGGATGGCGGCTGCAAAGTAGGACTCTTGGAGATTAAGTCTTTATTAGAATCTTACTTTTAATTAAAGTTGTAATCCTTGTTAACTTAGAATACTTGAGCCCAAAGCTTATATAAGGGCATAGATTTCAACCTAGAGACATAATACCCCATAACCGATAACCTAAACCCCTCCGCCGTTTACCCGTCGTCGACATGTTCTAAAACCCCTTAGGGCCACGGGTTGTTTTGTAAAGTAGTTGCAAGGGTTGTTTTGTTTTAGGATTTTCCAAGTGCAATAAAATAAACTTCAAGTTCTCTTATTTCGGTTTTAATATCTTGCAAGAGCATCGGGAGAGCATTGTGAGGTTATTTATTTACTTAGCATCGGGAGAGTTAAGTATACGAAAGAGATAAGAGCACGTTCTCTAGTTTATAGTTGAACCATCTCGTGCCTAGGGATAGGGCGAGGTTAAGTGGCTAAGGAAGAATTCATACATAACGGTGTTCATCCTTCGATTCACGCCGGGAGGTATCATCAAAGACGTGATCATCGACAGACTTGGACCTAGGGATAGGCCAAGGCAGATCTGGGATTCTTGCCAAACTTGGAGTACGGAGTTGGTGTGTTCGCTGCTGCGACAGCTAACGGACAGCCGCCGCGACAGGTGCTGTCGGCGACGGGCACGACGACAGAACTGGATTTCCTAAGCATCGCAATACCTGCACTACTGAGCAATTCAATACCAGCCCATTCTCTCTATCTTGATATTTCTACTCTTTTTATTTACGTTTACTTTATTATTCTCGTGACAATTCTCTTAAATATTTTCTTTACTTCGTGCAGTGAATTTAGGTGAAGTCATTAGCCCAATCCTTGTGGAGACGATATCCGATACTTAGTATCACTTTACTACTTGCGTCGTGTATACTTGTACTACAATTGCGATAGACTATTTTACACGCAACAAATAGCTGAAACATTTGATTCATGGTTTGATAAAAATTTGTATAATAGCACATTTAACCCTTCATATTTACACATGCAATTAATTTTATCCTAATTCGAAAGCCTAGAAAATTTGGGGACTAACTCTCTAATTTCCCCTCATCAGACGCCTCTTCAACGCCGACAATCACTCTACCGTCACCACAAAGTCGCGACAAACATGGGATTTTAAGAAGATGGGCGAGAAATGAGATGATAAAAGAGTGTTGAAGATGCAATCACCATGTGTCGTTGAGGCTTCGAAGAAGATCGAAGCTTTCAAGTCTTCTTGTTCTTTGAAGAAACTAGCTATTTCTGCGGATTCCACAAGTAATAGCCAAAGCATTTGATTCATGGTTTGATAAAAATTTGTATAATAGCATATTTAACCCTTCATATTTACACATGCAATTAATTTTATCCTAATTCAAAAACCTAGAAAATTCGGGGACTAACTCTCTAATTTCCCCTCATCATACGCCTCTTCAACGCCGACAATCACTATACCGTCACGACAAAGCCGCGACAAACAGGGGATTTTAAGAAGATGGGCGAGAAATGAGATGATAAAAGAGTGTAGAAGATGCAGTCGCTATGTGTCGTTGAGGCTTTGAAGAAGATCGAAGTTTTCAAGTCTTCTTGTTCTTTGAAGAAACTAGCTCTTTCTGCGGATTCCACAAGTAATAGCGGAAGCATTTGATTCATGGTTTGGTAAAAATTTGTATAATAGCACATTTAACCCTTCATATTTACACATACAATTAATTTTATCCAAATTCGAAAGCCTATAAAATTTGGGGACTAACTCTCTAATTTCCCCTCATTAGACGCCTCTTCAACGCCGACAATCACTCTACCGTCACCACAAAGCCGCGACAAACAGGGGATTTTAAGAAGATGGGCGAGAAATGAGATTATAAAGGAGTGTAGAAGATGCAGTCACCATGTGTCGTTGATGTGAGAACCAAATCATAAATCAATATGAAACTTAATACCAAGGATCTATCGTGTCAAATCATCAAGAACAATAAATCGAATAAATTGAATGCGGAAGCGTACCTTAATTAATCGATAGATTGAAAACCTTAAATCTTCATGTTGAAATCCCAAATCTTTGGTATTGATATTCCAAAAAGATATGTTAGCCATTGCCGTAAAAACTCTCTGACATGGAAGGAGAGAAAAACAAGTTAACCTATTTCTCGGGGACCACTACCTCTTTATATAGTTGATTATTAAATCAACTATTAAATATTTATAACTCTGCCCATCATTAAATTATAAATATATCTTATGGTATCTACACTTTTATTTCCATGACACTTTAATACCTATGACACGCCTAACATAATTGGTCACTTGATTTTCTGTCATACTTTATAATAGCAACATACATTTTACATATGAGCCCACAATTATGGATTTTAATCCAACAATCTCCCACTTGGGCAACATATATTTCCTGATAAATGTACAACCTATGAGCTCACAAATTTGCTAGTATACAATAGGTATTCTATAACAATCTCGTCCATCAATTATATCTATATAGGATCAAAGCGGTCTTCGCCATATCAATCATGTCTGGACCCATCAATGGTCACGTATACAAACATAATCAAATGACATAGATCAATTATGGATGCGTAGCATGAGAAATTACATGAAATGTGAACCGAACATGTCTATTTCGAATTAGTCCTCCTAAACCTTAGTGAGATCAACTTTACTGAATTCAGAGTGTGCATAAACCAATAGAACTTTATTTCTGCAGAAAATAATCTTAAATAACTTTAAACTGAAGTAACTGAAATTGTGTCTAAACCAAATGACATTTTTTCAAAATTACAAACTCCCACTAAAACCGAATATCCTTAAATAACATTACACCCGTATGAGTAGTGTGCTCATGAAAGACCTAGGGTGACAATTTCTTAATATGTGCGCAGTTATGGAGTTTGTACCAACATGCTCTATAGACACACAACTACTCTGAATTTTCTTTAACAATAAGGAACTTAATATTTATGTGCTTCAAATTTGAAGTGTTCCTATTGTTTATAGAATAAATGAATGCATATTTATTGTCACAAAATAATTGAAGTGGTCTTTCTATTCAATCTACAATTAGCAGCTCAGGCGACAAAATTCTTTTGCATTAATATTCTATTAGAATCGAAGTTTGTAAACTTGATAATCTCTAATTTATCAGAACTTCGACATGTGAGCATGTAATTTTTATTCCCTGAAGATTTAGCCCACTCTACTTTTATTCCACTTCAGCTACGCCCTCAAAACTTAATTTAGGATAGTTTAGCATTGTGACACGCACAACGAACAAAAAAAGAATTATTTTAGTATTTTTTTGATTAAATAAAATTGTATTATATTTTTATATCAAGATTCGAATTCATATAAGATGATTAGATGAGTATCTTTAGTCACTACAAGTGGACTTAGTAAAAAAACGGATGATGCTCATTATAAGAGACTTTAATTCAATCGCAATGTTTGTGAGATGTATACATATCAAAAGATTAAAAATATTTATAAACAAATATTACCTTATAATCACCGTTAAAATAATAATAATAAAAAAGTGATTGGCACACCAAACCCATAACCGTTGGTTTCAGAACGCAGGGCCCACACCACCTAGAAGAACACACACAACCACTGCTCCGTGCTGTCTACGGTGTCGCACCGCGCGTCGAGAGCCAAATTGCCGACGTTTTTATTTATGTTAATAAAATTAGAATTATTATCTCGTAAACTAAGTGAAAAAAAAATCTTCCACAAACAAATTCTAATTATATAAAGAAAATGAATTAGGATTAGGATTGCCGTGTCAAAAAAGTCGTAAACAGGGAAAAAATACAAATAAAATCAAATTAAAAGCAAATTTAAGAAGAAAGAAGGAAATGATGGAGGGAGACGGCTCTCTAATCTCACTATTTTCGACGGAGAAAATGCGAGAATTCTAGAGACAGAGAGTCAATAATCTTCTCCTTTGCTGCTTTCAACTTCACAGCTTTCCCGTTTCTTCAGGTACGTATATGCTGTATAACTTTAAGAAACAAAAACAATAAATGAATTAGTGTGAGGTTCTAGTGAAGATTACAACGCTCAATCTGTTTATGGGTTTTGCTCCGATTCTGATTTGAACTCCGATTTTGTGATGAATTTTGGGTTTCATTTGTACCCATGTTTGGCGTTTCCCTAGTCTCCTTTTACACTGTTTGATCCTTCTCTCTTTACAGTGTTGTGATCGGTGTGGACTGGTTGGATATTATGTACTGATTGCATAGTCTTTTATGTGTTCGATTAGATTGCGCACTCTCAATGCATTGATATTATTAGTGTTCAATTTCAACCTCATAAATAAGTTGTTTTTATATCCGATTTAACTAAATCCGTTTTTCGAATTGGATTTGCCTTGTTTGGGATCACGCTTTGTGTATTGATTTAAGCACTCTTCTGGGACATGCACCAATTCCTTTGCATGTGTATATTGGAATTTGGAGTGCTATTTAGAATTCATGTTTAGGGTTCTAGATTTGCATAAGATGCATTATAGTTACTGCTTTGCATCTTCACTTTCTTTTGTAAAGCCTTTGATGCATGATTCAGTGGAAATGTGTATTACGGTTTCCATTCTGTTTTCTAATTGCGCTAATAGCTTTATTTAAAGTTGTTAGCATTGAGAATCCAAAGAATAAAAGAACTTCAAAAGTACTGTTATGAGGTTGCCAATTAAATTTAGGGTATTGATGCTTAATATACAGTACGATCCAAGTACTGGGATTACTCTCCCCCCAAAACAACTAGCCTAGGTTCATTTATCTTCAAAAATATGGTGCACTTTCTAAGTTGTGATTTGTGTTTAATTTCATTTATGCCCGTCAATATAATAATGCACTGGATGATTGACCTTTCTTGTGATGCTATTTTCTTTTAAACAAGTTGGTTTTACAGGTTCATTCTTTTAATGTATGTGTATTTATTAGCGTAGACAGTGTCATTATCAAAAAATGTCTTTTGTAATCTTAAGGGAATGGGAGTGCTATTTTCTCATTATAAAATGGTGGAAGTGATTTTAAGCTGCCAATTTTCTAAAGATTGATTTGAGTTATGTGCTATTCTCTCGGTAACTAATGGTGAATGCCCATACAATCTTTCAGGTTCAAGTTAATGTCTTTGGAATGCTAACTTTGCTGTTGGCTATGGCAGAATGCATGTGCTGAATTGCATTAGGTGTGATAATCATGGCATAATGCCTTGGGTTTTTATTCCTCGAAAATTCTATCTAAATGGAGAGAAATCTAGGAAAAGGCATAATGGATCAACAGAAGAACCATGAACAAATTCGATACAATAATATCAAAGCTGGAAATGAAACTCTTGAGGCTGCAAACCAAAGATTTTTTCATGATCCATCTAGTAATATAAATACTAACATCCGACCTCCTGATTATAATATATCTGCGGGAGCTAGACCAGTTTTGAATTACTCCATCCAAACAGGCGAGGAGTTTGCTCTGGAATTTATGCGGGAAAGGGTAAATCCCAGGCAGCATTTTGTTCAGAATGCTTATGGTGATCCTAACAGTGGACCTCTTTATATGGATCTAAAAAGCATTCTGGGAATTTCTCATACAAGTTCAGAAAGCGGCTACGATATCTCTTTGCTTAACACAGTAGACAAAGCCCGTCCCCAGGAGCTTGAGAGAAAGGCCCCTTCTGTGCATGAAGACAGTAGGTACCATGATTCCATGCGATCAATTTCTCAATCCTCTTCAAGAAATGGCATTAGTCAGGGAGAACAAGGTTATGCATCCAGAAATGCTTCACTCAGCTCATCAACTAAGGTGAAGCTCCTCTGCAGCTTTGGTGGTAAAATTTTACCACGTCCCCGTGATATGAAACTTAGATATGTAGGGGGGGAAACACGGATGATTCGATTAAGCATGGATATTTCCTTTCAAGAGTTTGTTCAAAAAACTTTAGCAATTTATAACCAAGCCCATACAATAAAGTATCAGTTGCCTGGGGAGGATCTTGACGCATTGGTCTCTATATCTTGTGATGAGGATCTACAGAACATGATGGAGGAATGTAATGTGCTAGAAGATGGAGGACTGCTGAAACCCAGGATATTCCTTTTCTCTAGTAGTGATTTGGAGGATTCTCAATATGGCTTGGGGAGTGTACAGGGTGATTCTGAGATTCAATATATTGTTGCTGTGAATGGCATGGACCTAGGATCCAGAAAAAACTCGATTGCAGCAAGTGCTTCTGAGAACAATTTGGATGAATTACTTGGTTTGAATGTTGTAAGGGAGGCTAGTCAGACTGTGACTGAAGCAGCTGCCAGCAGCTCTGCTTCTTTGACAGCTAATGCATCTTCATCAGTAGTCCAATCTTCTAATGCACCTGCATCAACAGTCCAATCTTCTAATGCACCTTCATCAACTGTCCGATCTTCTCATGCACCTTCATCATCAGTCCAAACTTCTCATGTACCTTCACCAACCCTCCAATCTTCTCAACCAGTTTTGGTGAGTTCATCTAGTGCTTTTGAATCTGGTTCACAACCATATTTAGAGCAAAAAATGCATCATGGAGAAGCAAGCCAGCCATTATCTTCCACTCCCCAGATAGATGGGAAATATGGTTATGGTTCTCAACCCTCTAACTATGTGATGCCTGGAGAAAATTTAGTTTCGATGCCGATCCATGGGCATGTGACCCCCCAGGTGGGTTTAGCTGATATGGGCTTTCAAGTGCAAGATCCAGAAGTATCTATTAACGAGATGAAACTAAAAAGAGATAGCTCCGCTCCAAAAAAAACTGAACCTGAAAAAGAGATGTCTCTAGACAAAGTTCCACTGATAAAGGAGCCAAAAATGAAAAGAGATGCATCCCTCTCTAAGATCAGTGAAACTGAAAAAGTTCGGGTGTCAGAGAAAGATTACAGTGTCCCTTCAAATGCATATGACAGTTCCGTTGCAAACCATATTTCTAGTGAGGGAACATCTGTTACCATTTCAGTGCCAGACATTGGCTCATCTTCGTTGCCTGCAAAAAGTTTCAAAAAGACCCAGGAATCTGGGCAGAATTTAGTGGCCCCTGAAGTCATAACTGAATGGAGAAAGAATGTTGAAGATGACCACTTTTACACATCTAGTGGACCTTTTACATCTGGTGCGGGTGGGTCTGAGGCTGATCCAAATGACTTTAGCTTCCTTGAGCCTTCTGTAATACCTCAACGAGTGTTTCATTCAGAGAGAATTCCTAGGGAGCAGGCTGAAATGAACCGTTTATCAAAGTCAGATGATTCTTTTGGGTCTCAGTTTCTAATGACTCAAGCACATTCTGATTCTTCCCAAATAATTAGAGAAGAAGTTGATAAGATTCAAGATGGGAATTTGTCTCCTCAAGCTGATCAGTCTGTCACATCTGCAAATCCAAGATCTAAAAATCCTCAAACTGTTATGGATGGGCTTGCTGAATTCGAAAGGTACAAAGGTTTTGCTGATAAAATCATCTCTAATATTTCTGAGGAGGAAGTTGAGTCAACTAAGGAAAAATCTGAATTAAAACAAGTCTCAGTTAAGAACACTGCTGATGAAGAAGCATCCGGGTTAAATCATCCCACAGCAAGTCAAACAACTTCTGTTAAGCACCTTGAAGATCCGTCTTTGAAGCCATCTGCTTTTGAGCAAATTGAGAAGGATGAAAACAAGAATACAGGAAATGATTCTCAGGGGCATAACCCACCTTTGGTGTGGGCAGAGAACCCAATTGGAGCAACTTCCAACATCCAGCCTACTCCTTCTGTGTGTGCCTCTGAGCATGGAGACATACTTATTGATATTAACGACCGATTTCCCCGTGACCTTCTGTCTGATATATTCTCAAAAGTAAGAATGTCCCAGAACCTCTATGGTATCAGTCCATTCTCTGGTGATGGAGCTGGACTGAGCTTAAACATGGAGAATCATGAACCTAAGCATTGGTCATACTTTCGTAATTTGGCCCAAGATGAGTTTGTTAGAAAGGATGTTTCCCTCATGGATCAGGATCATCTAGGTTTCTCGTCTCCGCTTACAAATATTGAAGGTGAGGCTCCAATTGATTATAGCTATCCACCTTTGAAATCTGCTGATGCCATTGCCGTGGCTCAAATTAAGCCAGACATCAATTTTGGTGAGGACATTAGGCAAGAGTCGACTTCTGTTGCTGCTACTAATAAGTTGGATATAAGCTCAGAATACAAGAAGTCTCCACTCAAGGGTGATGAAAGTGCACAAGTTGGGGAAAACCTCCAAGTACCTGAATCTGAGTTTGAGGTACTAGTGCCTGTTGATTTTGATTTATATCCTTAGATTCTGAAGCTAATTCTTGCTTTTGTCCCTGTTTTCTAAATTTTCTGTTTTCAAGGATGGGAAATTGGATATTCGGAATACTGGTGTACCTCTTGCGGATCATTCCCGTGGAGATTTTGATATAAGCACATTGCAGGTATATCTTGGATTCTAAATCATCTGATGTCTTAGTACCAAAAGAGCTGGTGAATTTTAAATTTTCTTTTATGTTTTCTAAAATTTCAAACTTTAAGAAAGCTTAGCCACATTATGTGCATTTATGTTTATGCTTAAATCTTCAATAGAAGCTTCTGTTCAGCCAGTAGTACTGGTATTCATCCACAACCAGCTATTGCTATCATTTTGTAGAATCTCATTTCCAATTAGACCAATGCTGCTGCTAATGGTTATTTTCTTAGCATGCTGCCAATTATGTCACTTTGGACATTATTCATCGCTATGATATCTGTTTCTATCACCTCATCTCAATTTATGCTGGTGAATTGAATGCAAATTTGGTGGAAGAATGTTATTCAGCATGCTGCTTGGTTGAACTGTTCTGCATTTTGTGCTTCTAGTCTCAATATTATTCAACTAATTTGGTCACATTTTTTAGCTCCATGTTGGCTAATTTCATCAAATTCCATGTCAGTTCATTAAAAATGAGGATCTAGAAGAGCTAAGGGAGTTGGGTTCAGGTACATTTGGGACTGTATATCATGGAAAGTGGAGAGGAACAGATGTTGCCATTAAGCGGATAAAAAAAATCTGTTTCACTGGCCGTTCATCTGAGCAAGAGAGATTGGTTAGTTTTCTTGTTGTTTGTTGTTTGTTGCCATTAAGCAGATACATACTTTTTCCACTTCGTCTCATATCATCAATAACAGTCGGTGTTAAATGTTTTACAGACTCTGGAGTTCTGGCGTGAAGCTGACATCCTTTCACAGCTTCACCACCCCAATGTAGTGGCCTTTTATGGTGTGGTGCAGGATGGACCTGGAGGAACACTAGCCACTGTTACAGAGTTCATGGTGAATGGCTCTCTTAGGCATGTTTTGCTTAGCAAAGACAGGTAACATTTTTAAATATAGTTACTAGAATGTACTATTTTCCTCTGTTGCTTGGACTCGCCAAAACAGGAGCCTCATCTGTGTTGATACTACATTTTTAAATATAGTTACTAGAATGTACTATTTTCCTCTGTTGCTTGGACTCGCCAAAACTGGGTGAGAAGAAGGAGAAAGAAGCAGCGGCTGTAGAAAGAGAAAGAAAAGGGAGAGATTAAAATATGTTGAAATCTCGGTTTTCGAGGGGAAAGTAATATAAAAGCACAAAGTAAAGAAAAAAAGTAGAACGTTAAAATCTCTTAGTTTCGGATTTGAAGCCCAAAAGATTGTTAATTAAATTCAATCCACATAGTAAACTAATATATTTTAGATTATATTTACTTTTAATATTTATTTTGTGAGCTGTAAATTGAATAAATCAGTTAGTTATTATCTGTAATTAGTATTTATCTGTAGATAATTTGAATTTAGAATAGTTTTATCCTATCTCTAATTTGAATACTAGAGTTGTATAGCTGTAGGACTATTGTAACTAAAGCCTATATAAGGTGCTGTGTTGTAAAGTTTTAAGTATGAATTAAAAACTGAGAAAACCTACTGTTTTCATCAGATTACTCAAACTTTGAAAACCTACTGTTTTCATCAGATTATTTAAACTTTGAAAACCTACTGTTTTCATCAGATTATTTAAACTGTGAAACCTACTGTTTTCATCACTTTACACATATTTACTATCAATAATAGTTAAAAAGAAATTTAATAAATAAAAAATGATATTATATCTATAAATACTGATGTATTATATTTAAGTACATATAAAATAAATCTCTGTACCCATGTCCTCCTTTCATATCCTTTTGTGCCGTATCCCTGTAACTTGAGTTTAACTCAATTGACAAGTTGGACATCTAGACACGTGCTCAAGTTTGGCACTCTTTCCTGAGTCCAAGCAACATAACTACTTTCATCACTGGAATTTCTATTATATATTTTGTTTACAAGTTTTGTAACTGTCTAGGCAACTTGATCGTCGTAAGCGGCTCATTATTGCCATGGATGCAGCATTTGGGATGGAATATTTACATTCAAAGAACATTGTGCATTTTGATTTAAAATGTGACAACCTGCTTGTCAACTTGAAGGACCCTGTGCGGCCAATTTGCAAGGTAATTTGCATGATCTTGTCACGTATAAACTTGTAAACTTTATGGTGCATGTGGCCCAATTATGCATCTCTTCTTTTTTGGTAGGTAGATGTTTATGTCTAAGTCAAACCTAAGTTAAATAAAGATGACGATGTGTGTGCAGGTTGGGGACTTCGGGTTGTCAAAGATAAAAAGGAATACCTTGGTTACTGGTGGTGTGAGGGGAACTCTTCCATGGATGGCCCCAGAGCTGTTGAATGGCAGCAGTAGTAAGGTCTCCGAAAAGGTAAGACGATTTTGTTTCAGAGATTAGATGAAGTTTGTTTAGATCTTGGTTCATATCTGGCTTTACTGCAATCCTGCATATGCTGGCAACAAAATTTATTATGCTTCATAGGACCTGCCTCTCAATGATTCTGTTTCTCATATTTTTTTTGGATGGCTTTTAAGAAGTGGGTTTTAAGCAAGTTATATACTCTTCGTTTTCTAGATTCAGCGGTACTTCCTGGCTCAAGTTGTAGTTTTCTATTTGCCATCTATAATGAAGTGAGATGCTAGGATTTGTTGGCTCTGCACATGTTTCAGACCTAATACCTTTTCCCCTATTTTTTCAATTTCAATCTTTAAAGATTTTTTTTTTTTTGCAATTTTATTTGTATAAAATGTAAACGATGGATCCACGGCTCAAATCTAGGTTTCTTCCTGAAAAGTCCACCTCCATGACCCGCTAAGCAAGGAGCACATGATCTTTAGGCAAATATTAATTACCTGGATTTTTTTCATTTTCAGGTTGATGTGTTCTCATTTGGCATTGTTTTATGGGAGATTCTTACCGGGGAGGAACCTTACGCCAATATGCATTATGGGGCAATAATAGGTGTGAAATCTCAATTGCTGTTTTTTTTTGCTACATGTGCTTTTACTTTGTCAGACGTCTTCCATATTAAGTTCTGCTGACCCTACCATTATTAAATTTCTTCTGTTAAATTTAGTATGTCATATTGATAGTTTACATCCATTTACTTTTTCTGGTGTCTGTAATAATCTTTAACACGGACAATGTTCCCACATATGATGATGGTGAATTGAATATGTTAACATGGTAGATTACTTCATTTCCGTGCAGGAGGCATTGTTAGCAACACACTGAGGCCACCTGTACCAAGCTACTGTGACCCTGAATGGAAGTTACTAATGGAGCAGTGTTGGGCTCCAGATCCTGTGGTTCGACCTTCATTCACCGAGATTGCTAGACGCTTACGCATCATGTCATCAGCATGCCAGACAAAACCACAGGTACATCAGCCTCAGAACCATGCATCCAAGTAAAATGTCTCTCAGTAATTCCCTTATTTTGATGCTAGATGTACTCATCGTTGATTATGATAAGTATTTTTTTTATTTTATACACTCCATAAATTTGTGTGTTATTTTATATGAAGAGTAAGGGAGGCGGAGCTCCCATCGAGTTTGTGAGGGGGAGACTTTGATATGATATTATTGTGTTTTGTAAGTCAAAAAAGTATGATTATATGTAAAGCTATTATTATTATTCGTGTCACTGTCAATAGTGGGATACAAACTTGTTTTGGTGCTTGCTTGTAACTAAAGTTCAATACAAATGTGTTTTTGGTATGTCAGTCTTCAGTGTAGCTGGATGGGCCTGTCTGTCTTTCTTAGTATTTGATTTTCACTAAAATGATTGCTTTGCTTGGTTCCAATGATATCAAGCATTCATATTTTGTTATGGTGCCTGCAAACAAGATGCCTAAGAAAAGGTCAAACCTTTAGTTAATGGTCTAACATTTTGACTACAACTAGGGATGGAGGGGACAGTTGTAAACCGTTTGTACTTTCTGATATAAAATCGTTTTTTCTATGTCTGTATTGTTTATGGTGATAGTTCAGTTGTATGTATGTGACATGTATTCAATGCATGATGCATGCCCAAAGCATCCAATCATATGTTACATGCATGTGTATACAGTATACATAAATGCAGTAAAAAAGAGGAAGGATTCTTGTGCGCACACGACCATTTTATTATTTTGCTCTTGTTCAATATCAAGTGATTGTATATAAACCGAAACCAAGAAATTTACACTAAAGATATAGGATTCTTTTGAAATATCTACGACACTTAAAAAAATCCCACACTTTTTTCAAAACAATGGTGGAATTATTTAGCTTAGTAGTCCCGTTTAATGTTTTCATTCTTGTGTTCTTTTAGACTATGAATCAAAACTTTAAAACCAACAATTCATTAGGTAAAGTAACGTTCTCACTGAACACGTTACATCTATCCATGTTCTTCAACGCTGTTGTGTGTTAATAAGTCATGTGTGCCTATATATTTTTTTATAAGTGCTCCAGAAAGTAGGGATTTAAATTGTGGTTGTGGTCGCGTTTGCCGTCGCGGCGCTTTATCGCGGTTGCGGACAATAGCGGACGGCTTGTGGTTATAAAGGACTGTTATTTTTCGCAATAGCGATTTCGGTCGGTGTTGTTACCTTTATATAACAGCCGTTATCGCGGTCGCAGACCATTATCTGAATCCCTACTAGAAAGTTTACAACAAATCTCGCAGAAGCGATTTCAATTCACACTTAAATAGGTTAATTCATCAAATGTATTATAAAACGATCAAAATATATTTATAAAAATCATGTAATGTGCAAGAAAAATGAACTTAAAACTTGTTGATTGGATAAAATGAAAATAATAAGTCAACAATGGACCAAAATGTAAATATGAAAAAAATAGGAACTAACTTGTAGTTAAATTGAATTGATATCTTAAAATAAGGAAGAGGTGAAGTAGGATTTACAGTAGAGTAAGTATAATTTTCGCGATATTTAAAGGTTTAACTATAAAACATGTGCCTAAATTTTACCTATTTTTTTGTAATAGTTACCTAAAGAATATATTAGTTGAAATAAGTGCCTAACATTTTATATTGGTTCGTTTTAAAGTCAATTTATTATAAAAAAATCGATCACCCAATTATAATTTGACACGTGATTTTTTTTAATTTTCCAAAACAAACTGAAGATAAAACAAATTAAAAATATCTCAAAATTTACAGAAATTACAAAACAGTCTCAAATCTCTAAAATCTAAAACTCAAAAATCTTATAATTGTCGTCGTTGCCACCCTCGATAGCCTCGTTGGATCCCATCACTGCCGTCATTAGAGGCTGATGTCCATTTCTCTTAACTCCAATTGCACTGGCGAGAGGCGGTGGTAGAGTCCAGCGAGGCTATCAGCAGCAACGACGTCAATTTTTATGATTTAGGTTTTAGGGATTAGAGATTTTTTTTAAAAAAAATTGTGAAGTTTAGGAATTTTTAAAATAATTTTCTTTCTTTTTTCATTTTTTGAATAAATAAATAAATTAAAATAAAATTTTTTGATTGAGTGATGAGTTTTTTTAACGGTGTTACCTTAAAACAATAACTGAATAAAATTTTAGGCACCTATTTCAGCCAAAAAATACTATATACACCTATTGCAAAAAAGATAAAATTTGGGCACCGATTCTATAGTTAAGCCATATTTAAACTATCAATGAAATTGGAATGAACAAATTTAAGAAATAAGGATTTAGGTGCATGAGTGAGCAAAATTTAACTCTAAAAAAATGATTTTATTTTAGTTTTGAGTTATTCAAGTAAAATTAAATTAATGATTTAGTTTTTTTATTTTGAATTAAGTTCGAATTTTGCAACTCGAAAAAAACTAAATTTTATTGTTTTGCTTAGTCTCCAATTTCTTTTTTTCAGTTCCTTTATTACGATAAGGCCATTTTTACTAAATTTGAACCATATGCACCTAAACTAATATAAAACAAATATGCAACATTAATTATTTTTTAAAACAAATTTCCTTTTTTACAATTTAATCTTTTAATTTTGTATGATCTTCTTATTTTTTAATCCTTCTTTCGTTTTAAGTTTATTTTTCTACCAAATTTGAACCACATGCTCCTATATCACTTTAAACCATCCATGTAACTTCAATTCATATTTTTAACAAAAAAAAATTATTTTTTTGCAATTTAATCCCTAAACTTTTCATTTTATTCAATTTGGTCCTTCAATTGTAATTTTCAAATTTTTTATTCTCATCAATTCCTTGAATCCTTTATACTCAAATCAATACTTTTCCCCTAAAATTACTTCTTTAAAATAGTATTATAATTTTAGAAAATATTTGATTTATTAAATAACATGACACTTACTTACACATGTGAAAAAAAAGAAAATGAATACATATAGGGTTAGGATCCACTTACACAGTGTAAAACTCAATTATTTTTACACATTTTCTAGACAGTTGGATGAGGATAATAAATGGCTAAGATTGTTTTCTTATTTTTTTTAGTGATAATCTTCACATCTTTTACCGTTAATCTCAGCTATCCATATACCTTCATCCAATGGACCAAAAAAGGTGTAAAACTTTCAAAAAAAACGTAAGTGGATGGGTAAAATGGATGGATGAGATTATCAATTGGAAAAAAGAAGTAAGGAGTTAATCTCAGCCATGCATTTCCCCCATCTAATGGCCACGAATTAGTGTAAAACTAGTCGAGTTTTACATAGTGTAAATGGATCCTAACACACACACATATATGGGTATATATATATATATGGTTAGGATCCACTTACACTATGTAAAACTCGACTAGTTTTACACTAATTCATGACCATTAGATGGTAAAATGGATGAATGAGATTAACTCCTTACCTTTTTTTTTCCAAGTGATAATCTTCACATATCCTACTTCTAATCTCATTCATCCATTTCGCTCATACAATGATCATGGATTAGTGTAAAACTCAACTAGTTTTACACAGTGTAATTGGATCTCATCTCATATATATATAACAAAGTAAAAAAAACAATTTGGGTGAGGGGACAATTTTTTTTTTATTTTTTTCTGTGCCCTTTCGTATGTCCCAACACTAAAAAATTAAATTTTAAGTACAAATCTTAAATTCTAAATCTTAAACCCTAAAAATACATCATACCCTTAATTCTTTAAACTCAAACCTCAAATTAATTTTTTAATATGAAAATATAAACGAGAGTACCAGAAAAAGGTAAAAGATTTCTATTCGAGAGATATACTAACAAACTTGTCTGGGCTGATGTCCTCTAACCTTTGCTATTATACTTATACATAGATGAAGTGGTGAGCCCTCAAATAAAAAGGTTTATTTAATTATTTACATTTTCCCCGCTAGCTGGTCAGGATATTTGAGGTTAAATCTTTTTTCGTGGGGAAAATGTAAATAATTAAATAAACACTTATATTCTTGTAAAAGGATTTTAGAATGCGCTTAAACTGTGAAAGTGGGATGCAGAAGTTGTGTGTCGTTTTATTAGAGAAGATGAATCCTGAAATTCATGTGATAAATCACGCAAAAGGGATGCATAATGCAGATAGATCCAAATCCAAAAAAGAAACAAGTTAATCAGCATTAGTTATTTCAGGACACGTTTGAACTCGAAATTATAAACTTGTCAATCACATTCCAACTGGCGATTCCCATGATGCAATTCTCGCCATTTTAAGAGCCGTTTCACTTGCATAAACACACTCTCTCTATCTCTCATGGAAGGAGAAACAAGAGGCGATTATGTGATCAAACTCGAGGCCGAACCCAGTTGCAGCGCCCTTGTACCAGATCAGACTCAGACAATCTGCAGGTACAAAGAATGCAGGCGCAACCATGCGGCTTCATTTGGCCGCTACGCTGTTGACGGTTGTAGGGAGTTCATTTGTTGCAAAGACGACGACTTTATGTGTGCTGCATGCGGCTGTCACCGCAGCTTCCACCGCAGAGACTATCCCTCTAGCAGTTTTCCTCCTCCTCAAACACCGTTTCTGGCACCCTTGCCTTTAGCATCCCACAATGGACTCACCGGTGAGACTTATTTATTCAATATCGCAGGTGGAGCAGAGGTTGAAGAGAATGAGAACACGAACAAGAGAGCAAAAAGAACTAGGCTAACACTGGAGCAGAAGAACAGGCGCCGGAGAGATCCCGCTCATGCATGTGGCTGAAATAAATGACAATAATACGAAAACTCTTCTTTCAAATTAGGGTTTCTGCTTCACTGTCTTGTATTGTCTGTTTACTTCTTTTCCGTTTTAAGTAAATGTAACTGAAACTGTGTCATGCGTCCCCCGGTTTTACTTGTTTTTAGTTTCTTTGAGCGTTTTATGTTTGAACTTAATAGGTGATATTATGGCTTCGGACCCTCTACCATGCTTACATTAAAAGCTAGTCTCTATACTTTAATTTGTAACGATTTGATCCTCTATTTTTAGGAGGTGTTTTCTTTTTCTTTTTCATGATATAGTGTATTAAACTATCCAAAACCCATCTCACTCGTAAATCAGGTTCAAGCCCATGTCCTTGTAGATATTGTATTAACAATCATACCAATCGAACTAAGGTTCATCGTATTTTTATAATGCGGTTAATTTTTCTCTATAGTTAAACCCCTGGACAACACATGCAGGGTACTAAGTCTCAAAATTGCATCACAATAGGGCAACACAAATGGAAGATTGTAGTCATATTTTGTTATCATGTGTAGTGTGGTATTGGATTCTTCGATGGTGAAATTTGAACTTTATACATGGGATATTGAATGAGTTTATCATCCAATGCTATCATGGTTCGTTTTATGGGTGTGGTGAAGAATTGGTGGCTGATTTGTGTGTTGGCGCATAATAGAGGGTGTGGATATGCAAAGGGCTTTATATGATTCTAAAATACTTCGATTGAGAGATTCATTAATTGATCGAATGATTAAAAATGTTCATATTATTTTATTTTATGTGAATTTGAATCATGACATTTATCTTAAGAATACAATTTTTTCTCTACTTGATAAAAAAAATAGCTTAATTGTGAACCCAACAAGTGTCCCAGTGAAAAAGCAGATGATGTTCATTCTAGGAGACACGAGTTCAAATCAGTTTATCTACAAAGTATATGCCCAATATCAAAGGATTAAAAATATGTATGAACAATACTACATTATATTGCCTTTTATTAACAAATAATAAATCCTTTCACTGAAAAAATGGATAAAAACAACAGACTCACAACAATTGCAGCAGAAACGCACCATTAATAAATATATATGGCTAGGGGTGGGAATTGGGCGGGGCTGAGACGATTTTATATTTCTCACTTAGCCTTCAATATTTGCGGGGATAATTTTAAGAATTCTCATTATATATTTTGAAGATTTTTTCGTCATCGGATCGTCACGATTTCAGAGAATTTTGTACTTAAAAAATTAAACAAAATTTACTAATTTATCGACCAAATATATATTCAATTTCAATTTACAAGTCATATACTCAATACACTTCAAAATATTCAAATTTTAATATATTAAAACATATATTCAACATTAAATACCCATTATCGAATCTCCAAAATTACAATATAAATGATAGTTTTAGTTTTACAAACAATAAACAAACAATTTAACAATTATAACAACAACTTAACATGTAACGATTTTTTGTAGCTAAATCAATCTAGCATGTGATACTTGATAATGCTCTTTGTAATTTTTTTGATCATTCTTGTCATCAACATATAATATGAAAAGAAAATATCATATGCATCAAATAATATAAAAATGTAAAATCTAGTTCAGGCTGTGGATTTTAGGCCTATCTCATGTTGCAGTGTCAATTAATTCATTATTATAATGCGGTTTTGGGTTTGATATTATTGATTTGGATTGAATTATGATGATTGATGTTATTGTCATTTAGGTTTTCTTGAAAATTTAAAATACTTTTAAAAATTGTATGATTTTAATTTTTACATATAATTATAATTTTTTTAAAAAATATTTTTAAAATAAGTTATGAATTTTTATATATTATAAAAGTTTTTTCTAATATTTTTATATTTTATAAAATATTTTTTAAAATATTAAAAAAGTACTAAAATAAAACTTTAGTTACAATTGAGGGACTAAATTTAGTATTATTTCTTTAGTTAATGTGCCAGGCCATTCTTTAAAATTTTAAATCTACTATTTTTTAACCTAAATTATAAATCTTAAAATATAAATTTAAAATACTACCACCTAAATCCATAAACTAACCCTTAAACCATAAAAAGTTTTAGGCGAAGTATTTTTAAAACCTTTTTATAACGGTATTCTTGATGTTCTTTAAGCCGCCATTACCACTGCCCTGCTTTATAAATACTAGCGGCATAATTCTCAGATTAGTTTCAGTTTCAAACATTAAATTCAATGGCATTCAAGATTGTATGGCAAAATTCTCAGCTTGTGCAAATCACGCCCCACCACCGTCAAATACCTCCGGGTTCAATCCAGATTGTACTAAGCGTTAATGTTGGGTACATCACCGCCGCCAACGCCAACCCTTTCTTCTCCCAACGAACTCTTTGTTTCCGTTTGAACCTCCTGCAAAGCCCCCGCCTCCTTCACCAGGTTCTTGCTCCAAAGCTTGAGGAGCTCAGAGTCGACATGTCCTCCGATGAGTATGAAGGGGTCCTTCAAGATATTATGCAATGTGGGATTGGAACTGTGCGTGGGATGTGGGACCAGGGATATTACTGCCAGGCCTTGCAATTGCGTTCGGATATGTATGTGGCACCCATGGCCATGACCACCAACCAGGAGACCTCGATGACCAGAGCTTTAGCGGAATCGAGGAGGGAATTCGAAAACAACAACTATGGCATCGTGGCAGCGGCAGAGTCGTCTGTTAAAAAGATGGTGAAGATGGGGAGAAAGGAGAGTGCATGGTGTGCTTAGAAGAACTTAGGGTTGGATTTGAAGCATCTCAGATGCCATGTTCTCATGTCTTTCATGGCGGTTGCATCCAAAGATGGTTGAAGCAGAGCCATTACTGCCCTATTTGTCGGTTTGAGATGCCGACCGATTAGATAGATAACAATTCTTTCTTCATCTGTTGTACAACTTGTACTTGCTTGTAAGTTGGTTTCGTTATTTCCCCCCGAAAAAGGGTCGCAATATGAATGAACAGCAATGTTAAAGATGAAACTTGAAACCCAAGAAACAAATATTCAAACATCTGCAAGTCTGAGTAAAAAAAAATTCTTAAATAAACATAACAATTCCTCGGATTCCTCATAATCAGAAATGTTAATGATCATCCAGAATTATCATATCAGTTGTATATGCAGTAAACTGAATTCTTAGTTATGAATAATTTCAAACAAGCTAAAAAATTGCTTAAAAGTAATAAACACATGTTTTTGTTTTAACAAAGAAGTTAAAATTGATCTAATGTTGGAAGCTTTACATCAAAGCTTTTCAGTTAGTTTGAGCATGAAGGAATTAACAACACCTGCATCCAACACAATCCATGAAGATTCAAACAGTTCATGGAAGAATTCAGCTCCGGTCTCCTCAGCCGCGTGACTGAATGCAAGACCGAATGCATTCCCTTTAAGTGCTCCGAGACGAGGCTTCCCACAGACCCCAACAATCAACACCTTAGATGGCTCTTGCAATATGCAGGCACAAAGCAAAGGCTTCAACTTTGCTCCCTTCTCCTTCAAGGCATCCATTAGAAAGTAACAGAACTTAATCAGAGCCTGGGGGTGACCCAACAGCTTTGTGTCTATCGAATCTTCAAGCTTCACCCACTCTTCGTTATTGCAGCACTCCCTTGCCTAAGAATAGCTCTTTGTATCTTGATTGCTTGTTGCATTCCAGATTTCAGCTTATCAAGATTACTTAGGGACAGTGCATCGTATGCTTCGAAGCACATGTGCCATCCGATTGCATAAATGATTCAAGCAGTGCAGTAACCCCATATACCATATCTGTTGCTGAAACCCTTGAAGTATAACCATGTAGGCGCAAGAAACTTTTGTAGTAGAAATCATTAAGTCCATATTCAGGCAAAATTTGTTGGAACTGATCTTTCATCTTCATGATTCATGTACTGGAACTTGTGCTGGCAATCCACAAGAAGAAGCTTAAGCTTTTTCATACCATTATCACTCCAGGTCTTCAAATGTATGTGGAGCACAGCATTGAATCAAATAAACAACATAAGTCTTGGTTCATCTTCATAGGCAATTCTTGAGGAATCAGGTGCCCGAACCTTGGTACCGTCTTTAAGAGTCACCCAAGTAACAGCATCAAGATTCCCTAAACTGTTAATATGCTGCTGAAGCTTCATACCTCTCATCTGTTAGCCTCTCGTGCACAAACTGATGAGTAAGTGAAACACAAGCCAGCCAAAGCAACTCATTCGTGTTTTTCCTCAATGAATGTGACAAATCATACATCAAACACCCTGATGGCTTGCCATGGAAAGTTCCCATCCGATAATAATCCCTTTTCAGTTTCTTAAATCGCCGCGTCTGAAGACAATCTTCTTCTTTTCCTAGAACCCCTTCCTCATCTTCATCCTCACTTTCGCTATCTTCATCTTCTTCACTATCCAACTCCGAATTATGCCAACTCCTTAACCTCAAAGTCATAGGCCAGATCAGCCAATCGTTCATCATCATTAGTATAAAGAACAACCACCCGATCATTCTAGTCACTCAAGTTATGCAAATGAATCGGCCTATGACTATCAACAACAAAAATCCTCACAGCGGACCCCAGCCTCTTGGAGGTCACGGTGGCACCCCCAGTTTATCAAAAGCATAGTAACAAGCTCTTCAGAGGAAGAACTCAATTCAGCTGCAGCATATTCTCGGATTTCTTGAAAACAAGACACCGGATAACAAGAGTACCGGACCGAAAATTGCATTACAATAGGGCAACAAAAATGGAAGATGTCATATTTTGTTATCATGTGTAGTGTGGTATTGGATTCTTCGATGGTGAAATTTGAATTTTATACATGGGATATTGAATGAGTTTATCATCCAATGCTATCATGGTTCGTTTTATGGGTGTGTGATTTGTGTGTTGGCGCATAATTATAATTTGATGTATAATAATAAGAGGGTGTTACTAATTCGAACGAAGCAGGGTTGAATGTGACAATTTCTTAATATACATTACGAGGGTGTTGAATCGTGCGGATAGATTTAACTTGTACAGTGTTGAAACGTGTGTTTCACTAATATCTTAGTGAAATGAATAATTTAGCGGATGCATTGGTTGAAGGTGGAGTTGATTGCAAGTCTTGGTTTTATGTGGCGTAGAATATTTATTAAGATGGTTTTTGCTTCTCTAGGAGAGGATAGCTGTGGATATGCAAAGTGATTTACACGATTCTAAAATATTTCGATTGAGAGATTTATTAATTGACCGAATGGTAAAAATGTTCATATTATCTCATTTTATCTGGATTTAAATCATGACATTTATCTTAAGAATACATTTTCCTCTCTACTTGATAAAAAAATAACTTAATTGTTAACCCAACAAATATCTCAGTAGAAAAACAGATGATGTTCATCCTAGGAGACACGAGTTTAAATCGCTTTGTCTACAAAGTGTATGCACATTGTCAAAAGGTTAAGAATACGTATGAACAAATACTATCTTGTAATCACCTTAACACCATTTAGAAAAATAACTTGATTGTGATAATGATGCTGGGAACAGTTAAGTGGTGGAGATTTGGTGTGATGTCTTACCAGTTTTTGTTTTGGAGTGTTTTCTGGTATAGGAAATAAGTTTAATCTTTCCTTATGTAAGCCTTTTGCCTTTTATTAATAAATAATAAATCCTTTCGCTGAAAAAATGGATAAAAACAACAGACTCGCAGCAATTACAGCAGAAACGCACCATTAACAAATATACATGGCTAGGGGTGGGAATTGGGCGGGACAAAGACGGTTTTGTATTTTTATTTAGTTTTCAATACTTGTGGGGGCAATCTTAGGAATTCTCATTATATACTTTGGAGATTTTTCGTCATCGGATCCTCACGGTTTAGGAGAATCTCGTACCTAAAAAATTAAACAAAATCTACTAATTTATCGACCAAATATATATTTAATTTCAATTACAAGTCATATGCTCAATACACTTAAAAATATCCAAATCTTAATATTTAAAACATATACTCAACATTAAATACCCAACATCGAATCTCCAAAATTACAATATAAATGACGGTTTTAGTTTTACAAACAATAAACAAACTATTTAACAGCTATAACAACAACTTAACATGTAACGATTTTTTGTAGCTAAATCAATCTAGCATGTGATACTTGATAATGTTCTTGTACTCTTCTTTTGATCATTCTTGTCATCAACGTATAATATGAAAAGAAAATATCATATGCATCAAATAATATAAAAGTGTAAAATCTAGTTCAGGCTGTGAATTTTAGGCCTGTCTCATGTTGTAGTGCGGTTTATAAGTGTCTTACAAAGTTGATTGCTAATAGGTTGAAGCAGTGGCTTCCTTATATCATCTTCCCTAATCAAAGTGCTTTCTTAGCTGGGCGCGATTTGATTGAGAATGTTCTGCTTGCCTAAGAAATTGTGGATGGTTATAGTCGAAAACACATGTTTTCTCGGTGTGCTCTTAAAATAGACTTAAAAAATATTTGATTCGATTAGTTGAAATTCTTTGCTCCAGGTGTTCTCGATTTTGAGGTTTTCTACAAAATTTTGTGAATGGATTAGAGCCTGTGTCACTCATTCTAGATTTTTTTGTTAGGCTCAATAGAGCCTTAGTAAGATACTTTTCTGGGGCGAAAGATATAAGACAAAGGAAGCTTTTGTATGGCTATTTTAATTTTTTGGTGGGATAGGATGTTTGTATAGCCTTTTTTTTCTTTTTTGTTGATTGTTGCAGCCTGCAGGCTGGTTTGTATAGGGTGTTTGTACTTGAAATTTTTTTTGAATGAATAAAATTCTATTTATTCAAAAAAATAATATAAAAAATAAATATTATAGATTCATATGCATCAATAATACAAGAATTAAACAAAAACTAATATGTTAATTAACATGTCAAACAACTCGTTTTTACATAGAATTTTGACAGTAACGCTTTATCTTTAAACCTAATTCATCTAAAGATTTTGATCAATTTAACCCTTTAGATGAATCCAGACTAATATGGCGTCGTTCCTATTTTTGGGGAAATAGTTTTATTTTTATTCATCTGAAAAATGTATTATTTTAACAAGAAAAATTAAAACAAACGGGTCACAACAATATTTTTTAACGAAAGATAATAAGAGAGACAAACCGAAAGTGAAATAAAAGTTGAATGATCGTAACGTAAATTTTAGGGTTAACTACACCGGATACCACTAAACTATAGCCTCTGAGTCGAAAATACCACTGAACATTAAAACTCTTCAAAACTAGCACCGAACTTTAATATTTGAGTCAAAAATGTCACTTCGCCGTTAACCATTAACTCCCTCGTTAAGTCAAAACGACGTCGTTTTGGTGCGACTGTTTTGAAGCCTAATTTGGCTCAAAACGACGTCGTTTTGTTGGAGGAAAAAATTAGATATCTTAAACCACTTCAAATTATTTTACCACAAATATTATATATCTTAAACTACTTCAGATTAATACAAAAAATTATCCTAGTTGACATCATGGTTTTAATTTTTTTTTCTCCAGCAAAACAGCGTCGTTTTGGGTCAAATTAGGCTTCAAAACAACCGCACTAAAACGACATCGTTTTGACTTAACGAGGAGCTAACGGTTAACGGCGGAGTGGCATTTTCGACTTAAATATTAAAATTCAGTGCTAGTTTTAAAGAGTTTTAAATAGTTTTAAAATTCGATAATATTTTCGACTCAGAGACTATAACTTAGTGGTATCCGAGGTAGTTAACCAAAGTACATAAGGTGGTTATACGATATGAGTTACAAAGCTTTGAATATACTAATTGCTTTGGCGAATTGTATGCGTTTTACCCTGCGGTGATTGGGTGAAGTGCATCGAGCAGAATATTTGCGGCCGCATCCAAAAAAGTATATACCTTCAATTTGCGGCGGCTGGTTTCTTTCTGGCACGAGCCGTCACTGTTTCTTCAAACCATTTAAGAAACTGATAGGGTTTTATTTTGGCCAGCCATTGTAAGATGTCTCTATTGCAGCCTTATTTCCAGCAATGCGCCACCGCATTTGCGCCCGCCTTCTCAATCTCCTCTCCTCACTCTTTCTACGTATCGGTTTCTAAACGCAGCTTCATCTCTTGTTGCACCTCGCAATCCCAAACGGCTCTCGTTAACGCCACGATCGATGGTAAAATCGCTGAAAGGGATGAAATTCGTTTCGGCTTGCCTAGCAAAGGTCGCATGGCTGCCGACACTCTCGATCTACTCAAGGTACTGCTTCTTTCACCAAAAATTGAAGTTTTCTCTCTCTTTTTTTTGTTAATTGGTTAGAAAGTGATTTATTTCATAGGACGCAGAAGCTATTAATGCCAGTGAGAAATTATTTTAAAAGTTCTAACTTCTTTTCTTGTTTGAAATGAATGTTCTGAATCCTTCCGTTCTTCTGTATCTCCTGCAAAAGGATTGTCAATTGTCGGTTAAGCAAGTCAATCCGAGGCAGTATGTAGCGCAAATACCTCAGGTTTGTGCCATCTTTCTATCACACAATTTGCATTGTACTTGGCAATTGGCATCTATATCTCATTTATGTATGGTCGATTTTCAATGCTTAGTCTGTTCTTCTCCCAGCTTTCCAATGTAGAAGTCTGGTTTCAGCGTCCCAAAGACATTGTCCGCAAATTGCTATCTGGAGATTTAGATCTTGGTATCGTGGGGCTCGATACTGTCAGTGAATATGGACAAGTAAGTTTTGAAGTATATGATACTGCTTGACTGGGGCCATCCTTTGTAGTGTTTTTCAATTGTGAAAATGTCACTAGTAATTCGATTATCCAACTCAGTGCAGTGATTATGTAATATGTAGAATTCCTGCCTTGCAATGTCATATTTAAAGTTAGAACCATCTCTGATATGTTATCATTTCAGTTATCCAGTGTTGAGTTTGGTTGTATTGTGGTTTATTCTAATACTGCATTTATCCTTGTCTTCCTATAAGCAAAAAGAGTTGCTCTCAGAAAATTGAGTGCAGATTAAAGTCTTATTGTTTCAATACTTTCTCAGGGTAATGAAGATCTTATCATTGTTCATGATGCCCTTGAGTACGGAGATTGTCGTCTATCTCTTGCAGTAAGTATTCTTTTTCACGACTATATATTGAGCCGTGCCTTCCTGATATCCCTGCTAATGATGATTTGTATTTTGTTTTTCAGATTCCCAAGTATGGGATCTTTGAGAATATCAATTCACTGAGGGAACTAGCCGGGATGCCCCAGTGGACCACTGAGAAACCTTTAAGAGTTGCAACTGGTTTCACTTATGTATGACATGCACCTCACTGATTTTTGTAATTATATGCTTTCCAGACTTTCATTCTTGTACAATCTGTTGAAGTAGCTTATTGACAGAACGTTTCTATTTGATTTTTTTTTTGTCTTTATGTAAAGCTTGGTCCTAAATTTATGCAAGAAAATGGACTGAGGCATGTGACATTTTCAACTGCTGATGGAGCATTAGAGGCAGCCCCTGCGGTAAGAATTAAGTTCTCCCCAAGTACCTGTAATTTAGGTTTTTCTTTTGAAGTTTTTCCTTATTATGTATTAGTTTAAATGTACCTTCCAATGTTCTACCCACCTGTTGTGTCCTCTCTGTCTTTCACCCAGTTGATATCTGATTGAGCAAAATGTTGTTTTCTTATTGAAGGTAGTGACTTTAAAAGGGAACGCTAGTAATTCTAGATAAGGACAAAGCAATCTGGCAAAGTAGTCCTTTTTCTTTGTATGATGTTTATAGAAATATTTTCTCTTGTTATTATAGATGGGAATAGCTGATGCAATTTTGGACCTTGTGAGTAGTGGAACAACACTGAAGGAAAACAACTTGAAAGAAATTGAAGGTGGAGTTGTATTGGAAAGCCAGGTAACTGGATCTTTGTCTTTTCTTGTTCATGCAATGTTGAAGCGAGTGATCTTATAGTCTAGGGTATGCAATTTGAAAAGGAATTGCTTTTAGAGTACCTTGCCTGATCTCAAGAGTCCATTTGACTTCAGGCTGTCCTAGTTGCAAGCCGAAAAGCATTGATCCAGCGGAAAGGTGCCCTGGACACGACACATGAGATTCTTGAAAGATTTGAGGCTCATTTGAGGGCACTTGGTCAGTTCACGGTGCGCATATTCATGATTCCAGTCTTGTGGAGTTCTTTCCTTTTCTTCCCTGCATTCTTCCTGTTTATATGCTTTTCTTATGGCAGGTAACTGCAAATATGAGGGGGAGTAGCGCAGAGGAAGTGGCTGAGCGAGTATTGAGCCAACCATCTTTAGCTGGGTTGCAGGTGAAGTTTGAAATGAATTTGCTCTCAACACTCATTTTCGGAATTAACTTAAAATATTTGAAGATTTTCTTAATACTATTGCTAAATCTAAGAAAGCTCTAAAAATTATTTATATTTGCATTTACAGGGGCCCACAGTATGTCCAGTGTTTTGTAAGCATGATGGAAAAGTAGCTTCTAACTACTTTGCCATAGTGATATGCGTGCCGAAGAAAGCTCTATACAAGTCTGTACAACAGTTGAGAGCGGTAAGTCATGATGAATGATGATAAAAGCAACCTAAATGCTATGGACATTGTGGCTTAAGTGCTTGCTCTATTTAGAACACTACTTCATCTCTATTCCGATTTACATATGAATTTAAATCCAGGTCTAGATCTGTATTATAATCAGAACAACACTTCATCTTGTGTTTTGGAAAATTCTAAAATAAAACCGTAACTTAAGACTAGTTTAAGGAAAAGGTAAAAAAAATGTAGTAATTACGCAAAAAGATTCCAACTTCAATTAATATTTTGTCATAAAGTGTAATCTTTTACGTAATTGGCCGTAACTTAGCCTCATTTTAATGTTTCCATTGTAGAATTCCTTGTGTTTTACCTTGCTTCTGAAAAGATTTCCAACCTATTAATGGCCATAATTGATACTCAATGCTCAGGTATCAATACCAAAGTGAGCTACTGTGTTTTTGAGTTTAAAATTGAGAATTTGACTAGGTTATTGATAACCTAAGGTTGAGTACCGATACCTAAGCTCTAAAATTAATAATTTAGCCTATTTTAAGCATTATTTGGTTCGTAATTCGCTTGTGTAGATATAACAACCTCCCCAACCCTAAAAGGGTTGAACTGATGCTCATCCTGGTCACTGAGTATGAATATTATCTGGTGCAGATCGGAGGCAGTGGGGTGCTAATATCACCATTGACCTACATTTTTGATGAAGAGACCCCAAGGTGGAGAGAACTTCTTTCAAAACTTGGCATCTAGTCCTGTGGGATTGATGCATTGGTGGCTGACTTGCATTTCGCATAAAAGCTGAATAACTTATGAAGTCTCAAGGTATCAAGGGGGGTTGAAAAATTACTTTTGGCAGAGAGATAGGACCTCCAAGCTTTTGTCATGGTGGTATTGTTTATCGATAGTGGCATTCTCCCGCCCCCCCATTACTTTCACATGCGTTTCTTTTGTCAATAATGTTTTTTTTTTCTCTCTCCCGTAATCATCCTCATTGTAACCGTATCGATGGTATACAAAACATGTTCTCCCCTTTTGATTGGATGTACCGTTACTAGTTTGTCTCGTTGAAATGCAGTCACGCGATGTGATGTAAACTGTTGGCTTCCATGTTATCAAGATTTTTCATTTCCTTAAAATATCCATATTTGATACTTGTATTTAGCATGGTATGAAAGTATGATTCAATCTGAGGCGAGAGATCCTAAGATTGTTGGGTGTTCTCTTGACCGCTTATGACTTTCAGCTTTATTATGCTTCCCTTAAAATATCGCCTTGTCGCAGATTGTAAACTTCCACCTGGGTACTGGCTGAAGCCATTATTGGCAATCTCTCAAGTGGCCGGACTTTGCCATCATTATTGATGATCTCAAGCTCCAATTTATGCTGCTTGTCTCTCAAATTTAGGCAATAGTAGGCTTCTTCCTTATATTACACAACGTGCTGTTGGGAGTTTGGGTGTGAACATTGTTGTTTGTTTGCAATGTTATAATCCCACATTGCTGAGATATGTGTTGATTGAGTTTAAAATATCTCTATAGGGAGAAGTGTTATATCTTTATAGATCATACGAGTTTAAAATATCTGCTTTTGTAAGAAAAAAGAGAGCTTAACTTGAGTCAACGTTGATGGTTAGAGCTGCAGATGAATTATGACTGTGAGATATAGTACCATTCGGGTAAAACTAGTGTTGCAGACTCTGAGTTGTTTGATGACTATGTTTTCTGGGATGAGTATGTATGATGATTGCCATTTATTGGATAAAATCTGGATTAAACCTATTTTTTGTACAATAGGACAATATTTATATTTTTAATGTAAATGTTGAAATTTGAACCACACAAGGTGGGAACAGGATGAACATTCTTGGCCACTCGACTAATTAAAGAATCTTACGTGATTAAACTCACTTTTGCTATGAATAAAGACAATAATAAATTGATCTAGATAAGATTGGAACACTCAATTTATTAAATCCAGAAAGTCTACATTGTAATGGTGAGCCTGAGTAGCATAATTAGAAACTCGTAATGTGTATAACTATTCTTGTATGTGATTTTCAAAATGTTATACTCTCTCACTTTCATCCAATAATATCTTGCGTAAATCAATCTTTAAAAATACATCACTCTTCAATTAATCATCATAACTTAATAATCAATCATTTTTATTTTTTTTTATTTTTTTAATACGCATGTCTGTCTTACGGTTCATGTTCGGGGTGCATAGCTGCTTTTTTTAACACTGACATCTCTAAAGTTTAAACTTATATCCTCTCCTTAGAAATACAATGTGCCTTACCAATGCACCAAACATTTGTTGGTATTAATAAGAAACAAGCCTCGTTTGGAAAAATTCCGTCAACGAAATTTGATCTTTGCTAGAAAAGAGTACATCAATTCAAAGTAGAAAAAAAAATGTACAACCTTTGATGTCAGAGCGATATTAATCCTTAAATTCATGTTTATTTATATTATAATTCTTATTTAAATTAAATGTAGATTTATTAATAATAAAGGTTTTGTCAATTTTAACTTTTAAGGGTGTTGTCAATTTTATGTTAAGTGTTTGTAATTTATTGTCTTCTAATTTATTATAAATTATTTTTAGGTAAACTTCATCAGATACCAGTAAACTTTAAGTTTAGTATGATTATATTAATGGACTAAAATCAATATTATTTTAGCACTGAATTTTAATTTAACCTTTAATTATACTATTGTATCACGGGGCTAGAGTCTGACTAACTTACCAGTATAGTCTTAGTCGGTGATCTTAAGTCTTTTGACTAAGTCAGCCTTTGAAAACCAAGCGAAAGTGCTTAGGATAGTGAAAGCTTTGGGTAAAATAGCTTGTACAAAAGAATTCCAAGGTGTTAGTTTCAATTTTTCAAGGACGAATGGCTTACCTCGGACTCAATGTCCTTGCGATCTTGATATGTCCACTTATTGGTTCCCACCATGTCTTGATGGCATCTAAGACATGTTTTGTTGGCAGAAGGGACGTGGGATGAACTCTCTTTGATGATCTCTAGCACTTCTCTCTCAGGTTAATTGATGGCTCCGGTTAAAAACTTTCGGCTTGCTACGTCTCGTTTTAATAAATTGTACAGGACCTTAGATCTTTGAATCACCCATGTTGAATGCAAATGGATGAATGGGGTAGTAACATTTCTTGAAAGGTTACAACTATGCATAATCCTTGATCAGAAATAGTTAGCATCTTTATTAATGATTGTGTTCATGATTGAGAAAAATCCCACGCAATGCAATACAACAAGCAAAGCTATTTCCTAAACAGTCTAAGAGTTTTGAATCTTCTCTTGAGAACTGAAAGAAGAGAGATGGCAAACGGCCATGTTGTTATGATGGCAATGTATGCTAGCAACCAGATTGATTGCCTACTTCGCCGTGAAAGCTTATCGATGCGTCCTTGCACACGGGCATTTGAAGATTGCTCACCCTGCTTCTCCTTGTCTGAATTTTTATCTTCATTCTTCTTATTGTGAATGCCATCTTCATTTGATAAAGCATCTCTTGCTTCATTCGCCGTAGCCGTCACCGGTCCATCTCCCACAGCATTCACAGAAGCCCCTTGATCAATTGAACATTGCTGTGGCCCCTGGAGTTAAACACAAAGGCAGTTAACACAACACACAAACCTCTTCTCCACATATAAATATAATTTGTTATTTTTCGGTAGAATTATTTAACAAAATCATACGTAAGGACCACCATTTCTTCCATTGAACATAGAGTTGTCATGGAAAAGATGAAACCCTGATCAGTTACTGTTTTGAGACTTTTGCAACCAAAAAGAGGCAGAACAATACAATGGGTAGAAGAATATTAACATTTCTGGGACCGGTACCGCCTTTCAGCTGCTATAACAGAACTTCAATTCTCACAACCTTTTCCGTTGGAGGAATTCTTGATTTCTCTACCATAATATAGGGTGTAGATATGTCTATTTGTTCAAATACAGCACAACTGTTTCTTATAAATTGAAAATACTGAAGCGGTTACCTTCCGTCTTCCTTTAATAACTGCGTTAGTACTGCTTAGAACACAAAAGAACTCATCAACAGCTCTTATCCACCTGCAATTCCACGCACAAGATTATCGGCATCAAACGAGCTTTATATTAAAACTCCCTATATTATCACACAAAGCTGCAAGTATCTGATGAAAGAAAGAAAGAGTGAGTGAAATATATTACAATATAACACAAATTATTACAAATCTTGTAATAATTACCATAAGCTTGATGCTGTTATCCCTTCATAGAAAGCTAGATGTCCTCCATGTTGCGTAGTAGCTAGGATAATGTTTTCATTGACCCTGAAAATAAATCAAACGAAAGGTTAGCTTCAAAGAGGAAGTATAATGTTGCCATCTGTTACTACCAGTCAGACACTGATATCATAAAAAACAAGCTCTGCTCTTTACCCCATAAAGAGATCATTCAACCTAATACGTGATGCTTAACTAAGTAGGATACTATAGTGTAACTACAATTTTAATACGTATAAATCTACAATTACAATAAAGAATCAAATAGTTTGTCATTTGACTCCACAGGAAATAGATAAACAGTTTATTCGGCTAAATGCCCCTACCTGCATTCGTCCCATGGGATAGCTTCACTTGTACACACAGGATCATCCAAGGCACTGATGCAGAGGAGAGGCACCGACACGTGTTCTACATGATTAATGCTGCTAGACCGCCTATAAAATGTATCCACAGTCTAGAACGCAACCTGACTTCATTAGTAACTGGAAGTATGGAAAGAAGATGGAATAATAATGTTTTACCTCAAATTTTCCAAGAACACGAGTAGCATGGTTATCAAAGTCCCTAACAGAACTTGACTGTAAAAACACAAACTGAGAACAATTAGGAGATCTTTCATTAGGAAAGGGAAAACAATAATTATTTCAAACACTGTTAGGACTAAAGAATGATAAAGAAATGCTAGATGAGGCATTTCTTGATTTAGTGCAACAGATTATTAGTATTATCCCTCTAAAATGATTCAGTTATGTGATCAGGTAGGTTGCTTTTTATGTATAGATGAACAAAATTTTGGGTACCTTTTTAATGCATTCCCAATCTGCAAGACGAGACAAGATAGACTTGTGCCTGTATGAAAGCTCAAAGTATAATTAGGTAAAGACAAACTCTAAAGCAAGTAAAATGATACTACAAATGAAGTAATGTAGACATACAATTGTGCATAACCTTGCAGGCCAAGTGTTAGCACTCTGTCATACATCTTCTGCACGGGTCTACGGTTGATGAATCTGTCACATATCTGCAAAGAAGCAATTTAGTACATACCCTTCCAGAAAGAGAATGAAGTGGCAGGAATTTTAGTTAGGAGATTGTGAGAAAGACAGACACAAAGTAAGAGAGATTTAGCCAGAAAATGATCGTGCTGCTGCCACTTCAGACATCCTTGATAAACTTCGAAATAGTGGCAGCAGCAGAAGGTTCTACCTTTATATCTGCATTAAGAAATGTTGACATTTAAGCTCAAACGATGCAGCATCTTTTCAATTGATAACTAGTGAAAGGAATTACTTGGTTGCTTGGTTAGGTCATGTGGCACCAAAACAATCAAATAGCATTTTACTTTCCTTGTTTACCAGGTGGGGTTTTAAGGAGCAATTACCCAACACAAAATGTAAGAAACTTTAATCCAGAAGAGATTGGTTAAGTTTACACTTAACACAACACAGGGATCCTATCAAGAGCCAAGTTTTCTTCTTATTATTAGTTCTCCATTATCCTCTTTTCCCTCCATTTTAGGGAAAAAGATGTATTGTCATTTGTGTGATGGAATCTAACAAAGAGAAATTGGGAGGGTTCAAAGTTGAAAGAAAAGGATAACCAAGATTCAACCCTCTAAAACTGAAAATTGCTGATAAGATAGAGCTAAGAAATTTGGTGGTATGATAGAGACAGAGATACTAACCAAGAGGTCCCAAGGGGAGCATATAGCTGCAGCACCGACAAGATGAGTGTTAGTCTTATCCTCTCCAAGATATTTTACCTGAAAGTGGAACTGGGTCTTAGTGAGGAGAAAACATAAATTTGGCCTTCCAAACAATACAAAAAAAAACCCTATATATGGAAAAACAACATATATCTAGACAGGATGGATCTTAACCACAACTGTTTTTACAGAGAAAAAATTGTGCACTGATATCTAGACAGCATCAAAAGGGATAACTATAATGTTACTGATAAAATGGGTTGATTCATCCTCCAAACAGGGAATCAAAATGCAGCTCAGGTATCAGGATCATAATTGACATTTCTTTTACTTAACATGCTGGGAGCACACCAACAAAAAGCTAAAATTAATGTAAAAGTTTTAAGTAATATAAATTCTTCTAAACTGCATAGGTGTTCAAAGCTGAAGAAGTTAGCGAAAATATAACTAAAATCATTATCACTTCCAAGAAAACTTTTGAAAAATGACATTCAAGTTCTAAGACTTAACAAACTTTGATGGCCACTAACATAACATAAAAACTAAGGCATTGGAAAAATTAATTTACCAAAATATTGGCGCCAATGCTAGTTCCAACAGCAAATAAAGGAGCTTCAGGATATTCACAATGAATATGGTCAATGATTTTCCGTAGATCCTCCGTCCGTCCGGCGTTATAAAAGCAATCAGACTGAAAATAAATGTTACAAAAAAATGAAGAAACCATGTAAGCTACTGGAGTTCACAAATTCGAAGATGTTAATTTCTGATAAGAGCTAGATGAATAGTATCTAACCAAAAAAAGTTCCATAATAAACTCACAGTGAGTGATACACCTCCCAGCCCACGATGGTTGCTTACAACAACCTTCCGACCGTTTCTCGCCATGTTGAATGCAAGATGCTTCACATACTGACCACATAGCAGAACTTCTTTAAGGAAACAAATGAGATAAAACATGGAAAGAAAAAAGAATGAAATGAACTTACAGCAGAAGAAGAATCACTGGTTAAACCAGGAATCACAATCACGATCGGAGTTTTATCAGCGGCCGAATTATCAATCAGGCGGGATCTACCCTCGGCCACTATAATGCATAACATTGAAAATCAGGCCGTATCACACGAATCCATAAATATAATCATAAATCATGAGGAGAAGCAAAAGAAAATAGTGACCATGAGAATAAGTTAGCCAGTCCAGAGCAATGGTTCCACCATCCAAAGCAAGGAATAATTGTCTAGGAATAAGAAATACTTGGTATGTTAATATTTATAAATTATACAAACAAAATGGAAATCAGGAAGCAAAAGAATTGAAGTACGTACCGTGTATAAGTAACTGGAGGAGCCTTGCCAAAAAGACTCAAGAAAGCTGTCTGAAGGTGAGGACTGGAAAGCCATGGAGTGGCGGAGTACCTGCTGCAAAGTAAACAGAAGCTTTAAATTTGGTAGACAAAAAAGGGGGGAAATTGTTTGATTTACCTGCCGCGAAGAATGGTAGAGTTGGAAACAAGTGATCGGCAGAGGTTGGAGGAAGAGTTGTAGGTCAAAGAAACAGGATCGCCTCTGAAAAGAGTGATTAAATGATGAAGGAAATGAATGTCTAGAAAAGTGTATAGAAATGCGAGGGATATACAGAGAGAGAGAAACAAGTAATGGGAGATGGGAATTAAAGCAAGCGCTTGGAAGAGAAGATGGTAAGGATTTGCCGCCATCGGTTCGCAATCATTTGTCATTGCAACTGATTTTCAAAACAAACCCAATTTTTCCTCTGGAAACAAAATATTACCAAAAAAATACATACCTGAACTGACATTTCCGACTTTGAATATTGAACTAAAAAAATAAAACAATTAAACATGAAAAGACTTGGAAAATCTCATTCGCCGTCTGTGGGAATCGAACCCACGACCACGTGGTTAAAAGCCACGCGCTCTACCGGCTGAGCTAAGACGGCTTGATGTTTAAGTGTTTTCTAAAATATTTTATAAATATTATATAAATCCTCAGGGTTTTGTTGGCCCCAGGATTTTCTGGTCAGGGCATTTCCCACTATAATTGGCTCTGCCTCACCAACATTCTGGCTTCTCTTTGATCTAGAAGAATTTAATCCATGTTTCTCTTGTAAAAGTATTATTTAATCTTTATTAATCCACGTGTCAGGGAAGGGTGGGTGCTCTTAATTCAATGCATGACATTATTGAATCAGAAAACACTGCAAGAACTGAAGAAGCCAATTCACCAAGTGAGTGATCCTCAATGAACATCGCATTTGTGTTTATCTTCTCACTTTCGATGGTAAAGGAAAAACTATGGCCATCATCTATTCTATTAAAATATAAAAGTTGGTAGTACTGTGTGTGGTTCTTTGGACATGCTGGGCTTGAACTTATATGCTCAATCAATTTTTGAAGTGACTCTTAACTCTTTTAACTCATATAGTTGGTCCTACATCATAGTAAATAACTACCCCATTGTCCAACAAGGGCCACATCAAAACAAAACTAGTAAGTAGTAACCCTTAAGTTTACTGCCATGTGTAGGATACACTGCTCTATCAGCCATTTTTGATTAAGATATCGATTTCACGGCCTTTCTGGTTTTGAACTATTCACAATCAGAATCTCAGGTTTCTAGTTTTGGACTGCTTAAGAAGCTGAAGCCTGAAATATGTTAGTTCCAACCACTCAGTATATTTTTAGTTCAAATTCTCTTGTATTTTTTCCTCTGCTAAAAAGTAGAGAATAACTGAGATTGAGTACACCTTTGGATTTCTTCTGATGTTATTGGGTATGGCATTTGCAGGGGACATACTCGAGTTGGCGAAGAAACTACAAACCTTTGAATCCAGGAAGATGAATTTGCTTGATTGTGCTGAGGAATCCAATTATGCAATTTCTATTGTCAAATCAACAATGCTACAATTGCAAATCTCTGGCGTGGTTTGAGCAACTCTTTTTACATTAGTCCCAGTTGTAATCTTAATTCCGAACTACCCCATCTCATGTCTGTTTTTGTTTCAAATAGGCAGCCAAGGTGACACAACAGAATCTTGAGGTGAATGGAGACAACCACAACAGTAGCAGTTAAAGAGACAGTTGTGTACATACATTTTATTTTTCTCAACCAACAATATTTGAGCTCACATACATACTGAGAGGTTGTTTCTTTTTTGTTTGATGCTTGAAAGTTAAAAATGTATGATTATGAAGCACAAAATCGGTTTGATAGTTGAACAGATGCAAGAATTTTATGAATTTAGTTTGTGTAATGATGATGTTTAAATACCGGTGACTCACTTCACTGTAATACAACTATGGAAACCAACTCTCCGAGGTTCATTTTAATTAGCTTGGGCCTTTGCCTAAATTTACTCATCTAAATAAAATAAAATATAGAGTAAATTATACAATAGGTAATTAAAGTTTTTGTGTTTCTATTCTACTCACTAGTGCTTAAAAAGTTACGATTATTGTCATTAAATAAAGTTATCAACTATCATTAACTCTCATTTAACATGACATGTTAACAAAAAGGATTATCATCAAATTTGACCCTTAAACTATGGTTAAAATATCACTTTGGTCCATTAACAATTTTTTTTAAAAGTATTAACTCTAAAGTCAACAATCTCTAGAGCAATTCATCCTTTAAGTTATGGGTTTTAAACCCATTAAGAGTAAAAAAAATATCCCTCCTTGTTAGTAGAAATCGTTAAAAAAAATATTAACTTTAAAAATCTTTTTAAAAGTTTTTTTTTCTCTAAAAATTTATCTCTTGTCGTCTCATTCCCTTCACCGTGAACTGCCATCAAAATGATCACCGAGAGGCTTCCATCATTTCAAAAAGATTTGGAGCCTAACTAAATTTAAAAAAATGAGAAGTATAGTGAAAACTTTTAAAATTACGGGGGAATTTAATTAAAAATTCACAAATTTTTAAACTTAGTATGTAGAGGAGGCTAATAAGTTAAGAGTAAGTATGTTGAGAATGAAGACCAAAACAGCTTTAACTGCAGTCAAAAGACTGAAATTCATGCTTGCACTTGATCTCCTCCCTTGTTGGAGCCTCCAAAACCTAAACAACAATTCAATATATATAGATAAGACATCCAACAAATACTTCTGAATTCAGCACTACTTAAACCCCCGCTCAATAGTTTTGTGCGATTACCAGTTTAATAAGATTGGGTAGAATTCTTCCTCCTCTGTTTTTGAAAACAAAAATATGAGAGAAACGATATTCGGATGCTCCAGCATTTGCATAATCTGCAACTCCCTATTTTTTGTACTTGTAGTGCTTTGAAGAACCTGCATAATACCAACAATTTTTACAGTTTCACCACATTTTATAACTGATTTTCACAATAACCGAATTTTTCATCCAGAAACAAATAACTAACAAAGGATATAAAAAAAATACATTGCGTCAACTGAGATTTCCGACTTTGAAGATTGAACAAAAAATAAAAATGAATCAGATTGAAAACTCTCGCCGTCTGTGGGAATCGAACCCACGACCACGTGGTTAAAAGCCACGCGCTCTACCAGCTGAGCTAAGACGGCTTGATATTTAAATTTGTTTCTGTTTATTTTCTATCAATTTGCAGCGTTTGGTCACAGGATTCTCTCTGTCAGGGTATTTTTATTTTTTTATTTAATATGCCTCTAGAGTTAAAAATTTAAATATAGATAAATGTAGAGTTAAAATTGATTGTTTTTATAAATTAGATAAAAACAATTATATAGAATTACAAACTAGGAGAAACTTTTGAATCGATAAAATTATATTATTCAATTGACATAAAAATAAAAATTTGAATACAATAAAAAAATAATATTAATTAAAAATAAATTAATTAGATACAGTCATAACAATATTGAAACAGACTTTGTATTCATATTAAATTACACTTATTATTTTAGATTATTATCACTTAGTCAATATTATGGTTTTATACCAACTAAAATTAAGATTTTGATTTTTGAGCATTATAAATTTATCATTATCATCAAACAATTAAACATTTTTATTCAAATGAATCTAAAGAAAATCACCAAAATAACTATATTTTAGTGACATTTGATCGATATTACTTCCATCATAAAAGGATTAAGATTATTATTAGGGTAAATTACTAAAATGGTCACTTATCTTTAGTCAATGTACACTTTTGGTTACCGATTTTCAAATTCAACCATTATGGTCATTTACGTTTTCGGTCTGTAAACTTCTGAACACTCGAACGCTAATTTCGTTAAGTATCGTTAGATAGGTGGTGTTACGGATCCAAAAAAACAAACACAACAACAGCGTCAACAGGAACACCGAAGCAAGAAAGAGGGGAAGGTCCGTCCATCTTCCTCCTCACAAGAACAAGCCCGGTCTGAAACATGATTGTCGGAGACTAAAAATCCCGTCAAATCGACCCGAGGAGACAACGGAGTAAAAACGTAAAAGAGGAGAGAACGAAAGACAAAAAATAATAAACAAAAAGAGGGGAAGGTCAAAGAAGAGGAGGCTAGCCACCAATGGCTGAAAGGGTGACTGGCCTCAAAACGAAGAGACTAAACAAAGAAACCTAGGGTGTTTTTAGAGAGAGGTCAGAGCATTTGATTTTAGAGAGAACTTTTTGTCACCCTTTTTTACCCTTTTTTTTCTTTGAAGGTAGGTACCATAACCATTTGTTTGATGAATGGGAGCATAGTCATCACATTTAAAACCATTGAAGTTATCAGGTATTGGCATGTAAAATAAACAAGATATGTAAACTAGAGAATGCTTATTAAGACAAAAGACAATACAATGATTGTATCTTATGATGAAGGGCACGCATATGTAGATATATGCATGAAATATTGTAAGATTGTCTGTAAGGTACAAAGAATGTTGGAGCACATCAGAAGCAGAAGGAACGTGGCAAAAATAATTAGGGGAAATAGGTTATTTTAACTAATGAAGTTGAGACGTCAAACCTTAACCTTATGGGGGGAATGAATGATACATGAAAGAGGGATATCATTGGAGATTGCCCAAAACTCAAAGGAGTTTGACTTGGCTCTTCCTAACACAGCCTCCCTAAGCTATGGTAACGATTTCAATCGATCATGTGCAGCAAACCAGCAGGATACAGATTTATCATCATATGTCTCCGGTCATCTTCCTGTCTTCGCCCGCTTCATTCCTGTACTGTTAAAGGGCGACATACTAGGGCTCATGCTTGGGCTCATACTTGGGCTCTCTTCCCTTAAGGTTCCATTTAGCAAAGCCAACTCCCTAAGCTGGTGTTTCTTATAGCTATCCAAGGATTCATCCTGGAAATGGTGAAAAGTAGTGGTTGGAAAACAGAAATGGAAGGGTAGCATAAAATATCACAAATTGCTTTTTGTTCATACCACAGGCTTCAGAAGGTTTTCTAGTATTGCAACAGCATACTCCAAACGATGGTTTACCATGTCCTCGGGAAATTCAGCCTCTACCAACACATGCAGTGGCTCATTAAGGTGTTCATATCCAGGTTTATCTTTCAGCTTCTCTTCCTATAGAAAAGTCAGCAGCCAGTTGTGAGAATTTAACACAAGTGAAGCAGAAAAGCAAGGAAAACTTATAATTAAGTTGAAAATGTAACAACTTGCTTATGCATCATTTTAATGTTACTTTATTTAGTAAAGGTGATCACTGCATCAATTGATAACAATAGTTACCAGTACAAAAATGTAAAAGATTCAGGTTCCATTTGTTTGATGCTTTTACAATTTGGTTTTGTTGTAATAGAAAAGTCAAAACACAAAATACATATGAACTAAAAACAAGGGATAAAGAGCAAAAAGCCTTAACGGAGCCCAAATAAACAAGATACCAATATTAGATGCAAATACATCAAATTGCAAACAGAGATGCAGATTACCAGAAAATGTGAAACTAGAAGATCAATTTTCGCATCGCCTACAATTTAAAATTCCAGCACAAGATGGTTGAGAGGAAAAATAGGGGGGGAGGATATTATACGCCTAAGCCTAGCTTGAGAACCAGCCACACTCCAATTATCAAGAAGTAGCTCAAGACTCAACTGTACAGCTCTACCAACATTACGTGTCGGAAATAAAAGAATTAAAATGATTGGCTATACCTTTACAGAATCCTTGACAGAACCCTTGCCTCTTATGAATACCCTACACTCTGTCATGGCTTCAACTCTCTTTAGGGAGTTCCCTCGTGGTCCCAAGATTCGGCCAACAAAATTATACTGCAAGAACTGAGTCAGAACTATTATCTTAAGAAAATGAGAACTTACAACTTTCAAGAGAACTTACATTTGGATATTTATCCACAGGTACATCAAGTCTAACAACTCTCTTTACAATTGGTGTTGTAGGGGCTCTTGGCAAACCAGGCCAACCCATTGATGCAGCTTGAATTGGAGCAACTCGTTGCATGTGCCCATTTTCCTGAAACAAGATAACCACATTAAAAGAATTTCATTTTTCTTTCATTTAACATTAATGATTAACACATTATTCCGAGTAAGAATAAATCACATTGAGGGCCAATAAGGATATTGAAATTTATTAGCCTGATAAGAAATTGCAAAGTTTGATATAAAAATTATTTTAAAAAAATCGGTATGTTTATAACCATTAAACTGCATTACCTCTGTTTGCATCACGGACCATCCCTCCAAATCCATCTGTCTCCCATTGGGATGTTGACCCAATGACCTGAAAGGACTATCATGCTCAAATCTCTCATGATCCAAAAAACTAGGTGTAAGACCCGAGACCCTTCTGATCTCTGCAGTTAAATAAGAAAACTTAGAACACATGATATGTTGTCAAAACAACCTCAGTGGTAAAAGTGGAATAGGCTACATGTTTAGGTAGAACCCTCTGGTGGCATGCCCTCCCGTATGCTTATTTATATTTTCAAAAGCACATAGAACCATCTAGTCTAAGAACACTTCAGCCTATAATAATTTAAAATCACACGTTGCTAGTTTAGGATTACAAAGGTCGACTTCAGCTAGGTGGACAGTTAGTATTCCACTGTTATTTGCTTACAATTTCAGTTCAATATTGTTGAACAATCAATGTGTTTATTTCATCATGTGTGGTTTATTCTTGGAAGGGACGAAGGAATCAACAGTGTTCTCACAATGATAAATCTAAGATAAAATCTAGCAGAATGAAATCTACATTAATTAGAACAACAATATAAATGGCAGGTTAAGGCATCCTTGAGAAATATATCTGTACAGATAGCTTTACTATTGCAGTGCTTTTCATGCCACCAAAAAACAATCACAATCAGTTCCGGATTATGCAAATAAGAACTTGCTAATGAATCTTATATTTTGTAGAAAAATGAAAAGAAAAAGAAAGTTCAATAACCTTGATTAAGAAGCCTGGTACATAGAGGCAGAACTTGGGTAAAAGGTACCAACTTTTGTTTCTCTGCCCATAATTCAGCTAAAGATCTGCCATTTTTAACTTGATTGTGAGGTCACATTGAATGTAACAATGATTCAGTAAGACCTATATCTAAGATAAAATATAACATAATATAGGAGCATCAACCTGAGGAAAAACAGAACCTTTTTCCCTTAAAACAATCCAATCATACAAAAACAAGATATAAACATAAAAACTTAAAGCTTTTTCCTTAAACCAACTTCAAGAACTCATATCAATCAGAACAAAGAAAGCTCTAATTATTAGATTAATAAAAAGAAATCCCATCAAATCTGACCTCTCACGATCGGTAGGAAGAGAAGAAGCCCTGTGAGGGGAAGCAGGGACTCCAGAAGGAGGATACTGAAAGTAACTCCCTGGTGAGATCCTCTCCCCCATCATATAAATCGCCTTCCCTTATTCCTGCTTCATTCGTTCAACATATAAAAAAGAAGTGTTCAAAATCAAGAATCCAACGAATAAACAAGTATATAAGGATTGAAGAAGAAAAACCCAGACTTACTTTGATGAAAGGAAAGGGAGAGAGAAAGTGGGAGATGGAGAAAGGTGAGGAAATGAATAAAAGGGGCAGAGATGCAAAGTCTGCTGCCCTCTTTTTTATGTGGAGCAGAGTGTCGATCAAAGTGACTAAAGCCCTACTCCCAACAAACACTATATTATGCGTTGTTTTTGCTCCCTTTATACCCTCTCAATTTTTTACCACGCCCATCATTTTATTTCACTTTTTCATGCAAAAACCTTTTCATTGTTTTTTTTGGGGGGTCGTGAAACACGTGAATTAAGTGTTTGGATTTAATCGTTTAGTTTAATTGTCGAAATGATGTTAATTGCGATCTGTGAATATCAACAATCCTACGAAATATTTAGGTGAACATATATATATATGAGTTTTATTTTGATGCACAAGCTGTGTAAATTTTTTTTACACAATCCTTTTATAAAATTTAAAATTTAAATCATAAACCCTAACAACCTAAAACCTAAACCCTAAACCCTAAACTCTAAACCCTAAACTTTAAATTCTAACCATAAACCTTAAATTATATACCCTACATACTAAACCCCTAAACCCTAACCTAAAATCCTAAACCCTAAACCCTAAACCCTAAAATTAAAGGGCTTGTGTAAACTAAAGTTTACACAAGCTTGTGCATCAAAGTATTTTCCTATATATATATATATAATTTAGTCGAAGTTTTTATATGTTTTTTTAGCTCGTTGAATTAATTGGATTTAATAATTGAGTTTGATATTGTTAAACCAACGATAGGTTAATTAATTTTTTTTGTATTTTTTTTCATTTTTATGTTGATAGTAAAATTGAGATTGGCTCACCCCTTGTTGTCTCAGTAGTAAAAGATGATGTAATTCATTCAGGTAACCCAGTTTGAGCACCAGTTCTGCACGGTGTGTGTCTTATTAAAAAAGACCAAAGAAGTTGAACAAATGCTACCATTATATCACACCAATATACTAAAAAATGACTTCTAGATGTTGTCTGATACAGATCCAGTAGTTTAAAGGAAATGGAAAAAAAAACTGTGGATTTTCTTAGATTGATAGAAGAAAGAAGAAGTTCTCATACAATTTTCATGCCCCTTTTCATTCACAGATTCACCTATATATATCTATCGTTTTAGGAAAGGACAAAATCTGTTAGGTTGGCTGGATGACGCCTAACTCGGGTGCTCCTTCTTGGTGCCACGTGTTCTTCTTCCATTGGTTCTTGCTCCTCTCTACATGCATGGCTCAACGTAGTCTCTTCCCCAGCATCATGGGTCTCTTGATACGCGTCAGGTTCATCCATAACAACACCCTCCCCATCGGAAACAACCTTGTCCTCAAGGTTCTCATCAGCTGTCTGCCCTGGCGTCTCCTCCACAAGTAGCGGCAGTGGTGTAACCTGCTGTAAGGGCTGGCCCCGACACGGCTTCAGCTGGGAAACATGAAACACGGAATGAGTACGGGTGGCGTCCGGCAACTTCAGACGATAAGCCACTGCTCCAATACGTTGCTCTATCATATATGGCCCAAAGAAGCGAGGGCTAAGCTTTTGGTGTCGGCGTAATCGTAAGGAGAGTTGCCAGTATGGTTGAAGTTTGACAAACACCCAATCGCTGATAAGTGTTTATTTTGGTTATGTTTTTAGTCCTTGTTTTGATCGAATATATATGTTTGAAGGACTTAATTGGGTTGTTTTTGTGTTGTTTTCGTGCAGGTTACGTAATGCCGGAAACGAGTTGAAATGCTGCAGAAATACTGAATTCGTGGGCAGATTCATGGGCATGAACCAGGGCATGAATGCTGAATGGGCGCCACGTCAGCACCTTCTAGAAGATGACATCAGCAAGCTTGATAACCTATCAGTCCACTTATCAAGATAGCCTATCATCCGAATTTTATCATTTAAATTCAAAACTTTGATATTTATCTTATGTAATTTTATTTAAATTTATTTTAGAATTTATCTTCTTAGGTTTTTAGGGTTTTTCAACTACTATAAATACCCCACTTTGGAGGTGAATTATTCATCAAACATTTTCCATTGTTCTCTTCTTCCTTGAGTAATAAAGTTCTCAATTTTTCTCCATTTTCTTTTCTCCATTTTTATTTATTTTATTAAGTATGGTTTTTTTACAAATCATGCTTAACTAAATTCCCTTTAGCCAAAAGCAACGCCAAACCCGACAACCCTCGTGAGATTAGGAAAATACTTCAACCCTTCGACAATTCCTTTTTAGATTCTCTGCAAAGTTGATTAGGCAATCGGTCTAATCTTTAGGCATCGCAATTGTTTCATTCCGAGAGCGCGCATCGGCTTGAAGTGGTTTAGATCCATTGTTGGGGACGAGGAAAAGCTTGTAACCAATTCAACTCCCTAAGAACAAACTTAGTGGCGGTCCACTAAGGGGAATCGAAATCGGAAACAACTCTCATCGAGACGAATATCCGAGCACGGGCTTCTCCAGCACTAACTCAGATCTGGGTTAGCATCGATTGTCGTGGCTAATTCACAAAAGTTTGACTTCAAGGATTGCCCTGGGAGTCGAATCTACCAACGAGAAGTAAGTTACAAGGGTTGGGCCTTGTAGACTGTAACCTGCGGGAAACTCGAAGAAAAATCAACTTCAGTGATCGAAGATGTCGTGGCAAAGCGTGGCTTGAGGCTATTTCTATCCATAATTCATTCTCAATTTATTTTTACGTTTTTACTATTTTTCATTCAAATCACTTCTCTAAAATCCCCCTTTATTTTCTACAGGTTATTGGTCTAAGTCAAAACGAAAGGTGTTAGAGTTCCTATTCCCTGCGGATCGACCCTTACTCTTGCTATATTATTTTAAATCTTATTTATTTGAGTTTAAGGTTTTATTTTTGACACTATACGACGCGTGTCAAAATTGGCGTCGTTGCCGGGGACTACGACAATTTACTAATATCGTTTTATTTGATTTATGACCAGGAGCAATCCGGGAGAACAATTTGATCTCATCCCGGAAATCGAAGCACTAGCCCGAAAGTTGAACGCACAAACACTTCGGGAAAAGAAAAACAAAAGACGCCAACAGAGATTCGAACGCGATCTAGAAATCACATCCGAAGCAGAATCGAGTTACGAGCCCAATCCGATGGGAGACGAAAATCAAACCATACGCCAACTAAATGCGGCGCCCGATGGCCAACAACCTATGTGCATAACTTTCCCGAATGGCGAAACACCGTTCGTGCTAAAAACGGGTTTGATCCATCTCTTGCCTACCTTTCACGGCTTACCGACAGAAAATCCTCAGAAACATTTGAAGGAATTTCACATGGTTTGTCTAACTACAAAGCCACAGGGAGTATCCGATGACCAAATCAAACTTAGAGCATTTCCATTTTCCCTAGCCGATATAGCGAAAGATTGGTTATTTGATTTACCCCCTAATTCTGTTACAACATGGACTGACATGGCTAAGCTTTTTCTTGACAGGTTTTTCCCTGCAGCAAAAGCAAGCGAAATCAGGCGCAGCATCCTGAGCATTCAACAAAAAGAAGTTGAATCCTTGTATGAATATTGGGAGAGGTTTAAAAAGTTGTGTGCAAATTGTCCACAACATGGGTTGTCGGAACAAACCCTCATCCAGTATTTTTATGAAGGATTGATGCCTATGGACATGAAGGTGATATATGCAGCAAGTGGCGGAGCTTTAGTCAACATGACACCAACAGCGGCTAAAACTCTGATATCAACCATGGCCGCCAACTCTCAAAGATTCAATCAATCTAGCGAACCATCTCGAAGGGTTCGCGAGGTAAGTACAGTTTCATTAGAAAACAAAATCGATAAATTAGCTGAAATAGTGCAAACTCTTGTTGCAGATAAGAGAAAAACAGCTAGACTTTGTGGAATCTGTACCAGCCCAGAACATCCGACAGACTGTTGTCCGATGATTCAAGAAGATGATGTCGCCCAAGCCAACGCCATAGGGAATGCTTATAATTCTGGGTGGAGGAACCAATCAAATTATGGGTACGCGAACAACCAAAGGCCAAATCAACCGTACCAACAAAGACAACCCTACCCACAACAAAAGACGTCTCTAGAAACCTTGGTTGAACGACTAGCGATATCCCAAGAGAAGTTCCAGAACCGTACCGAAATCCACTTACAAGAGTTAGACAAGCAAATGAGCCAGCTAGCCCAAACAGTAAGTCGTCTTGAATCCAAAGGTAAACTCCCTTCACAAACAGAGATAAACCCAAAAGAAAATGTTAATGCCATCACCCTTAGAAGTGGCACCGTGATAGAACCCAAAACCTCAGAGGAAAACACCCAAAAAGATAAACCAACTCCACCAGTCGAAAAAGATACACCAAATCCAACCCCTAAACCATCCCCTTATGTTGTCCAACCACCATTCCCGTTGAGATTAATGAAAAGAGACAAACAAGCAGAAGAAAAGGAGATCCTAGATGTGTTTCAAAAAGTAGAGATCAATATTCCACTCCTCGACGTAATCCGAAAAATCCCAAGGTATGCTAAGTTCCTTAAAGATTTATGTACTAATAAACGTCGTCTTATTGGAATTGAGAAGGTTAATCTAGGAGAACATGTATCGGCGGTCTTCCAGCGTAAGTTGCCACCAAAATTGAAGGACCAAGGTATGTTCGTCATTCCCTGCAAAATAGGTAAAGTGGGTATTAAACGAGCAATGTGTGATTTAGGGGTCTCTATTAATGTTATGCCCCTTTCATTTTATAACTCACTTTCTGCTGAGCCTTTGAAGGATACGAGGGTAACAATACAACTGGCGGATAGATCCATAATCTACCCGGAAGGATTACTGGAAAACGTTCTTGTAAAGGTAAATGATTTAATCTTCCCAGCGGATTTCTATGTCATTGACATGGAAAACGACCGAGCAAACAACTCTTCTGAGATCCTCCTTGGCCGCCCATTTTTGAGCACTGCAAACACAAAAATTGATGTAAGAAGTGGGATCCTTACAATGGAATTCGATGGTGAGGTAGTAAAATTTGACGTTTACAAAGCTATGAGACATCCTGAAAATGTTGCTAGTTTAAACTTTGTTGATGTCATTGAACCTGCCATAAATGATTTCTTTGACACTAGTTTTACTGACTTCATGGATGATTTGTACAGAGAAATCGCGGATTCCGACGAAGAAGACAGGGAGTTTGAAAATCTTTGTTCGATAAATAAAGACTTAATACTTACTGCATCTAAGACTAAACCTTTACCTTCTATATTGCAGGCACCCAAGATTGAACTTAAAGAATTACCCGAGCATCTAAAGTATGCATTTTTAGGGGAAAGAGAGACCTTGCCGGTTATTATCTCAACCAAGCTATCAAACGAAGAAGAGGAGGACTTGCTAACAGTACTACAAGCACATAAGGAAGCCATTGGGTGGACCGTCGCAGACATCAAGGGCCTTAGTCCCTCCACTTGCATGCATAAGGTAAAAACCAAAGATGGGGCTAAGCCATCTCGACAAGGACAACGCCGCCTGAATCAACCTATGATGGACGTAGTTAAAGAAGAAATACAAAAGCTTCTAGATGCGGATATAATCTATCCAATTTCGGATAGTGACTGGGTAAGCCCGATCCATGTAGTCCCTAAGAAAATCGGAGTCACAGTGGTTAAAAACGCGGAAGGTGAGTTAGTTCCAACAAGAGTCCAGAATGGTTGGCGAGTCTGTATAGACTATAGGAAGTTGAACTCTCTAACTCAAAAAGATCATTTTCCATTTCCTTTTATAGACCAAATGATTGAAAGATTAGCCGGTAAAACTCACTACTGTTGTCTTGACGGATTTTCAGGTTTTTTCCAAATTCCTGTGGCGCCCGAGGATCAAGAGAAGACAACCTTTACATGTCCTTTTGGCACGTTTGCCTATCATCGAATGCCATTCGGGCTTTGTAATGCGCCGGCCACATTCCAAAGATGCATGGTGAGCATTTTCTCAGATTTCATCGAAAAAGGTATAGAGGTATTCATGGATGACTTTACAGTTTACGGTAATTCCTTTGGAGAATGTTTATTAAACTTGACAAATGTGCTAAAAAGATGCCTTGAATTCAACATTGTTTTAAATTATGAAAAATGTCATTTCATGGTAGATAAAGGGTTAATTCTAGGACATATTGTTTCCTCAAAAGGTATTACTGTTGATAAAGCTAAAACAGATGTTATACGCTCACTTCCATACCCCACAACTGTGAGGGATATTCGATCGTTTCTTGGCCATGCAGGGTTTTACCGCAGGTTCATTAAGGATTTTTCAAAGTTGGCGCAACCCCTCTGCAGTCTATTACAAAAGGATCAACCCTTCAATTTTGACGAAAAATGCAAGGAGGCATTTGACATACTCAAGGAAAAGCTTGTAAACGCACCTATCGTTCAACCACCAAATTGGAACCACCCGTTCGAATTAATGTGCGATGCTTCCGATTTTAGCGTTGGAGCAGTGTTGGGTCAAAGAATCGACAAGGAACCGCATGTTATAGCCTATGCATCACGTACCTTGGATCCTGCGCAGAAAAATTATTCAACAACGGAAAAAGAACTCTTTGCTATTGTCTTTGCCTTAGAAAAGTTTAGATCTTATTTACTCGGTACTAAAATCGTTGTATTTTCTGATCATGCAGCTTTACGCTTTTTGATGAGCAAAAAGGAGGCAAAGCCGAGACTAATCCGGTGGATACTATTACTCCAGGAATTCAACCTAGAAATTAAGGATAAGAAGGGATGCGAAAACCTTGTTGCGGACCATTTAAGTCGCATCCCCTTATCTATGTCCGATCCACCGGTTAGAGAGGAGTTCCCTGACGAAGGATTGATGGCCGCTCAGCTTAATGTTCCGTGGTTCGCAGACATGGTGAATTACTTAGCCACGGGTAAGATGCCGCAAGATTTACCGAAAGCGGAAGTGAAACGAATAAAAAGGGAGTCTCGATTCTTCATTTGGGATGATCCCTATCTTTGGAAACATTGTTCGGATGAGGTAATTAGACGATGTGTAGCAGAAAGCGAGGTAAACTCTATCCTAAATTTCTGTCATTCTTATTCTTGCGGTGGTCACTTCGAGCCTAAACGTACTGCACATAAAATTCTTGAGTGTGGTTTCTACTGGCCCAACATTTTTCGTGATGCATATTTATTTTGTAAATCTTGTGAAAAGTGTCAAAGGGTTGGTAATTTGAGTCGACGAAACGAGATGCCACTTAATCCCATTACTGTATGTGAGATATTTGATGTTTGGGGATTAGATTATATGGGTCCCTTTGTCTCTTCATTCGGTAACTTTTATATAATTCTTGCGGTAGATTATGTTTCTAAATGGGTTGAAGCTAGAGCAACCCGAAATAATGATGCTAAAACCACTGTTAAGTTTCTAAAAGAATCTATCTTTTGCAGGTTTGGCACACCGCGAGCGATAATAAGCGACCGAGGGAAGCATTTCACTAACCGAGTGATTGATACTCTCATGAAAAAGTTCGGTGTCACTCACCGGATTTCAACATCTTACCATCCGCAAACGAATGGTCAAGCGGAGGTGTCGAATCGAGAGATAAAGACCATACTCGAAAAAATCGTGAAGCCGGATCGCAAAGATTGGAGCATTAAGCTATCCGATGCGTTATGGGCATACCGTACTGCGTACAAAGGCCCCATAGGGATGTCACCTTACCGTCTCGTTTACGGTAAACCCTGTCACTTACCAGTCGAACTGGAACATCGCGCATTTTGGGCAATTCAGCAATGTAACATGGAAATGGATGCGATTGGAAGGGAACGCAAATTACACATTCAAGAGCTCGAGGAAATCCGGAAACATGCCTATGATAGTGCACAAATTTTTAAAGAAAAAACAAAGGATTTCCATGATAAAAATATTTCATTTAAATCTTTTTCCGTTGGTCAAAAGGTTCTATTATTTAATTCTAAATTTAAACTTTTTGCAGGAAAATTGCGTTCCAAATGGCTCGGACCGTTCACTGTTGTTCAATCTTTTCCACATGGAGCGGTAGAAATTCAAGACACCGAAGGACATAGCTTTAAAGTTAATGGACAACGGTTAAAACAATTTTTCGAAAATGTTCCAGTTGGTTTGGTTGAAGAAATTTATTTCGAGGAACCAAATGCATAAATAAGGTCGTCAAGCTAGCGACGATAAACAAGCGCTAGATGGGAGGCAACCCATTTCTTTTTATTTTATTTTTCTTTATTTTTAATGTTATTTAAAATTAAAAAAAGAGAATCGAAATCATCAGATTGGAGATTTTAAATTTTGATTTTATCTTTTATCAAATTTATCTTCATTATTTTTCATATTTATTTTTTGAATTTTCTTTATCTACTTTTATCTCATCATATTTATTTTTGAATATCTTTTTATTTATCTCTTTGATTTATTTTATTATCTCATTATTTTATCCTTTTTATTTTGAATTCTATTTTTATCTGATCTTTTATTTATTTTATTTGCAGATAATCTAGATCGAATAAAGAGATGAGAAGCTATCAGGATTTTGTGGGCTGAATTTTTAATTTAATATTCGGATTTTATCCCATTTTCACCCAATCAAACCCATATTTCCAACACCTTCCAAACTTATCTACCCGGTCAACCACCACACTCCAAACTAAATTCAAACACCCAATACCCACGCAGCTTTTTTTCCTCTTTTCATCAGCCAATTAAACCCGTGACCCCACCCTCTTATTTATTTACCCTTTTCAACAGCCTTTGACCAACATTTAAACCCTATTCTATAATTTCTCACCTACTACAATTACACCTCCTCTCTTTATTTCTTTTACCAGCCACCCGAAAAACCCTACACCCCATCACCATGCCTCGCACAAGGAACCAGGCTCGCCGGCTCCCACAGCAGCCCCCGCTCGTCATCGGTGGCCGCCGGCGTTTCCAGCCGTCGCAGTACGTCGCCCTCAGCAGCGACTCCGAGCTTCCACAGCAGCAGCCCACCACCATCCCTTCTCCCGAACATCCCATCACCACCCCCCGTTCCGTCGACCATGCACCGCAGCACCACCAACCGCAGCGACCACCGTCACCCCCATCCCCTTCCTTCTACTCCCTTGCGACGCCAACCACATCCATGCACACCGCCACTGCCCGCACGCATCACTCCTCTCCCTCGCACCACGACGATCCGGCCATGGCGAGGGGCACTCCCACGCACAGATCTGGGCAGACCAGCACCGGCCGCACTGCTCGTGTGACCGGCAGTGGCGAAACGCCACCGTCATCACTCCGCCGTTCATCGCGTCCACCATCGCCGCCATCTTCCCCTTACCACCCTTTGGCGTCCGATGCGGCTGGTGGCTCCTCACAGCATCATTACATGCCCATGCATTCCCCAACCCATGTGCCCTCCTATCACATGCACAACAACACGTCCGGGCACTCGGATAATTATTCGGCAGCCGATGAGGTAAGTTCTGAATTTTTTCCACCATTATTTGTTATTAACCCTACCTCTGAACATGCAGATTACATGCACGCTGATTTTGCTGCCCAAAATCCCTCGGACGCTGCTCAACCGGAATCACCGCCTCACGAACACAATGATATTCCATCGGACCATGAAGAACATCCACGACGTAGCCAACGATTTACGACACCCAACGATGACAACTTGAAAGGGTTTTTACAATTCACTGGAGACGAACTCGTTATGTTTAATCATATTCGACATCGCCCACTTCTGGTTTGTAAGTACATTCCTGATCACACTTTAGATCGTTTGCATATACGTGAGTCGGTCCTAGCATATTTTGATAATATTGGATGGCGTCGATTTCATATTATTACTTGTGACACGTACTACGAATTAGTTCTTGAATTTTATTCTACTTTTTCGTTTGATCGTAGTCGCGCTAGGTCTCTTGATACACCAAATGTAATATCTTTTTGCTTATTGGGTCAATACTTTCGGTTGTCCATTATTGAGTTTAATGTTTATATGGGTTTCGTCACTAATGTTTCGGACCCTAACTATCAATCTGCACTTTTAGACATACCGGGAGATTTCGATAACGACATTTCTCTCGAGACTTTGACAGGATTAGCAGGTGTGCAGTACAATCCGAAAACAACTAAGGACCACACTATTCATAGCCCTGCTTTACGATATATCCATCGCTTCCTTGTTTACAACTTGTCTGGCAGAAACGACACTCCATCAACCATGAGTAGATCTGAGTTATTCTTTCTATGGTGTATGCAGGTAAATCTTAAGATGAGAGATGCCTAGATGCAATGGGCTTACTCGCAGGCACCCCTGATGCACCTTATATTGCTCCCCCGGGCACTCTCCCAACTCGTCGAGAACGAGTGTTTCGTAGACGAGCCCAGTCACAACCAACACAGGACGACCAACCCCAAAGAGATATGGATGAGCGTCTACATTCCATCGAAACCAACTTGGCCGAGATCTTATCCTATCTTCGCCCCGGAACTTCCCGCGGACGACATGGTCGCGGCCGTGGCCGCAATTGATTAGGGGAGTCTCTCCTTTCCTCTCTTTTATTTTAATTTTACATTTTGGGACAAAATGCATCTAAGTGAGGGGGAGGGAAGATATGCTTATCAATTTTTATCTTGCTTATCCGTCTTGATTGTTCGCTTGAAATCTTGGTTTTATTAATTTAAGTTCTCTGTTTAAATCCTTAATTTCGCCTTGTCTCACTGTTTTCACATGGTTCTGAATCTATCTTGTTAGAAAACTCTAGGTTGCATGGTAAATTTTTGGCATGATTAATTTTTAATTTTATTATGACATTTTATTTCTCTATTAATCCACATGATGCTTACCTAAGTACACAAGACATATTTGTGAGTTTTTGAGCCTAATGAGCATGCATGATATTTGCTCTTTGTTTCTTTGAGTGTGCCTAGCTAAATTAGTTGCATTCTAGAACTTGTTTTTAAATTCTTTTTGAGATTACATTGATTGATAATGATGCTTTAATATGATAGAGGCACTAGGTTTTAACCACTTCTCTTCCCAAATAAATCACTTACCCTTTAATTAATTTTCCCTAGTGAAATAATTTTTGAGCCTTAGCCTTTTCTTGAAAATTACCACATTTTAAGCCTAATCCAATTTCTTCTCAAATCCATCACTTTTGTTCCCCTTTTCAAGAAAAAATTCATCTTAAAAAAAAACAGATTCGAATAAATGCAGTGCAGCAGTGTATTACACTGTGCAGAAAAAAAACTGTGCAGAGTTGATTCGAATATACAGTACAGAATTGGTTCGAATATACAGTGCAGGAAATTGTTCGAGTCTGCAGAAAAATAAAACCAGAAAAAAAAACAGTGCAGTTCGAAAAGAAAAAAGGGTACACTGTTAAGCAGATTTGGTTCGAATGAAAAAAAAAAACAGTTTCGAATATATTTTGAGATGATTTTTTGTCTTGAGTTTTAGCCCTTATTTTCAGCCTTTATCCTACCCTTACCTTAGCCCCATTACAACCCTTATTTAAGACCTCTTGATTTTTGCATCATATTCATGTTAGTAGTGGAGATTAGATTTAAACACAAGCTTATGGTTATGCTCTAATTAGCTTTGGCTCGAGTGATTTTTCTTACCCTTAAACACTTTGAGTGACATGAGCGATTCCTTGTGAGGGTACTTGGTTTGCATCATTGATGTTAGTAGAGTTTTAGAATGTCGTCTTAGCTTTAAACTATTAGTATTGCCATTTATCTATTTTTGCTCCTTAGTTTTCTCTCATATTTAGATGCTTAATCATATTGAGAATCTTTGAGACTTCGTGAAATTAAGGATGAAAACTTGAACTTAAGATTATTTAATTTTGAGATACTTGAGGACACGCATCGGATAAGTGAGGGGGAATTTGATAAGTGTTTATTTTGGTTATGTTTTTAGTCCTTGTTTTGATCGAATATATATGTTTGAAGGACTTAATTGGGCTGTTTTTGTGTTGTTTTCGTGCAGGTTACGTAATGCCGGAAACGAGTTGAAATGCTGCAGAAATACTGAATTCGTGGGCAGATTCATGGGCATGAACCAGGGCATGAATGTTGACTGGGCGCCACGTCAGCACCTTCTAGAAGATGACGTCGGCAAGCTTGATAACCTATCAGTCCACTTATCAAGATAGCCTATCATCCGAATTTTATCATTTAAATTCAAAACTTTGATATTTATCTTATGTAATTTTATTTAAATTTATTTTAGGATTTATCATCTTAGGTTTTTAGGGTTTTTCAACTACTATAAATACCCCACTTTGGGGGTGAATTATTCATCAAACATTTTCCATTGTTCTCTTCTTCCTTGAGTAATAAAGTTCTCAATTTTCTCCATTTTCTTTTCTCCATTTTTATTTATTTTATTAAGTATGGTTTTTTTACAAACCATGCTTAACTAAATTCCCTTTAGCCAAAAGCAACGCCAAACCCGACAACCCTCGTGAGATTAGGAAAATACTTCAACCCTTCGACAATTCCTTTTTAGATTCTCTGCAAAGTTGATTAGGCAATCGACCTAATCTTTAGGCATCGCAATTGTTTCATTCCGAGAGCGCGCATCGGCTTGAAGTGGTTTAGATCCATCATTGGGGACGAGGAAAAGCTTGTAACCAATTCAACTCCCTAAGAACAAACTTAGTGGCGGTCCACTAAGGGGAATCGAAATCGGAAACAACTCTCATCGAGACGAATATCCGAGCACGGGCTTCTCCAGCACTAACTCAGATCTGGGTTAGCATCGATTGCCGTGGCTAATTCACAAAAGTTTGACTTCAAGGATTGCCCTGGGAGTCGAATCTACCAACGAGAAGTAAGTTACAAGGGTTGGGCCTTGTAGACTGTAACCTGTAGGAAACTCGAAGAAAAATCAACTTCAGTGATCGAAGATGTCGTGGCAAAGCGTGGCTTGAGGCTATTTCTATCCATAATTCATTCTCAATTTATTTTTACGTTTTTACTATTTTTCATTCAAATCACTTCTCTAAAATCCCCCCTTTATTTTCTACAGGTTATTGGTCTAAGTCAAAACGAAAGGTGTTAGAGTTCCTATTCCCTGCGGATCGACCCTTACTCTTGCTATATTATTTTAAATCTTATTTATTTGAGTTTAAGGTTTTATTTTTGACACTATACGACGCGTGTCAATCGCCCACTGCGAACTCCACTGCCCTGCGATGTCGATCAGCGATAAACTTCATGCGCGCTTGCGCGGACCCCAAATTCATTTTCAAAACCCGCAAAAGCTCATCTCGCTCCTGCAGTGCTTGATCCACGTGATTGTTCTTCGAACCACAGTCCAAATAATCACGCAACACCGGTGGGTCGCGTCCGTATAGAGCTTTGAACGGTGTCATACCCGCGGAACTTTGGTAAGCTGTGTTATACCAGTACTCTGCCCAGGCCAGGTGACTTTCCCATTTGCTTGGATCCTCCCCAACCATGCAACGAAGATACATTTCGAGGCATCGGTTGAGCGCCTCCGTTTGGCCATTGGTTTGGGGATGGTAGGCGGAACTCATACATAACGTCGTGCCCTGCAGGCGCGCCATTTCCGTCCAGACCTCACTGGTGAACACTCGATCACGGTCGCTAGCAAGAGATCTCGGTATGCCATGCAACTTGACTACCCCATGAACCAGAACTTGAGCCACGATTTTGCTGTCGAATTTCTGAGGAAGGGAAAAAATGGCCATACTTGGTGAGGCGATCGACGACCACAAGAATCGTTTCCTTTCCGTTAGACTTAGGCAGACCAGTGATAAAGTCGAGGGCCAAATCTTCAAAGACCTGCGAAGGAATCGACAAGGGTTGCAATAGACCTGCTGGCGTCAAACTCTCACTTTTCATCCTTTGGCAAGTTTGACAGTGTCGAACGTATTCACGGACCTCTCGGCGCATACCAGACCAAAAGAACCCGGCAGACAACCGCTGATAAGTGCGATGGACCCCTGCGTGGCCTCCCAACTTCGAGTCATGGTATTCCCGTAACAGTAACGAGCGCAAAGCAGCGTTATTAGGAATCACAATTCGGCCCTTGAACAAGAGTAAGCCATCATGCGCAGTAAACCCCACGGCCTGGCTATCTCCTCTTCGAATTTTATCACGCAAGGACAACATGTCGACATCCTGGAGAGTTGCCGCGCGTATATCCGCTATCACCCCAAAAGTAACTGTAGAGAAAGACATTAAACTTGCAGCTGCGTCGCGAGATAACGTGTCTGCCACTGCGTTCAACTTACCAGGCCTGTAGCGAATTTCAAAGTCGAATCCAATGAGCTTAGATAACCAGCGTTGTTGCTCGGGGGTCTGTATCGTCTGCTGAGTGAGTTCACGGAGTGATCGCTGGTCGGTGATAATGAGAAACCGTCGACCCAGTAGATATTGGCGCCATTTACCCACTGCCTGTGTAATCGCGAACATTTCGCGGTGATATGTCGAAGCCGATTACATGCGGGGGCTAAGTTTTTTACTGTAGAAAGCCAACGGCTGTTGACCTTGGTGCAACACTGCCCCTATTCCAACGCCGGACGCGTCAGTCTCAACCACAAAAGTCTTGGTAAAATCGGGCAACCCCAGCACAGGTGGTGTACAGAGACACTGTTTGAGCTGCTCGAAAGCTGATTGTGTTGCCGCTGTCCATGCAAAACTCACACCATTACGTAGCAAACCCGACAATGGTGCAGCGATCGTAGCAAAATTGCGGATGAATTTGCGATAGTACCCCGCAATACCAAGAAAGCCTCGTACACCCTTAACCGCAGTGGGTTGCGGCCATGCTTGAATGGCTCGCACCTTCTCAGGATCCACGGCTAAACCCTTGTCGGACACAACATGACCCAAATATTCCACTTGCTTCCTGCCGAACGCACATTTGGAACGTTTCGCAACAAAGCCATTATCACTTAAAGTTTGCAACACTTGTTGAACGTGCTTCAGGTGGTCCTGCCAATCCATACTATAAACGAGAATATCATCCAAAAACACCAAGATGAACTTGCGCAAGAAAGGCCGAAAAATATCGTTCATGGTGGCTTGGAAGGTAGATGGCGCGTTCGTTAAACCGAATGGCATAACGAGGAATTTATAATTCCCTTCATGTGTCCGAAACGCGGTTTTAGGAACGTCTGATTCTTGCATGCGAATTTGATGATAGCCAGCCAACAAATCCAATTTTGAGAAATACCGGGCATGTCCCAATTCATCAAACAACTCATCGGCCGTCGGAATCGGAAATTTGTCTTTGACCGTAATGGCATTCAAGGCGCGGTAGTCGACACAAAACCGCCAAGTAGCATCTTTTTTTTTCACCAAAAGTACCGGAGAAGAATATGGACTATGGCTCTTGCGAATAAGCTGCTGATCGAGGAGTTGACGAACCTGCCGTTCGACTTCCTGCTTTTGGAAGTAAGGATAACGATATGGTCGAACATTGACGGGTTGACTAGAGGGCAAGAGATGGATGGCATGGTCGTGTTCACGCGCGGGAGGAAGGCCTGTGGGTGCTTCAAAAACCTGAGGAAAGGCTGCCAACACAACGCACATATCCGAGGCTTTAGTGACATTGTCGGCTTCAGTGGCAAGCTGCATTTTCAAATAAAAACAAGTCGCGATCGCATTGGTGTCAGTCATTCGACGGAGTGCTTGATAACAAACCGGTTGAAGATCCGGCCCACTCTCTACTTGCCAAGAATGTTGTATCGCACCCTGTCGAAACTGAAAACTGAGCCGGGAGAAATCCATGGTAATAGGACCCAAGGTGGCCATCCAAGCAACACCGAGAACTATGTCTACCCCTTCCAACGGCAGCACATAAAAATCAGTCGTGAGCTCTGTACCTTGCACCCGTACTTTCAGATTGCGCACACAACCCTCGCTAGAAAGTTTGGCGCCATTACCCACTAACACCCTGAAATTAGGAGCGGCCGTAACTTGTAAACCCATAAATTTTGCCATTCGAGTCTGTACAAAATTATGCGTACTACCACCGTCGATCAAGATCCGAAGCAAGCGGCCGTTGACCTCACCTTGAACGCGAAGGGTGTTGGGTGTCACACAACCAGCCAATGCGTTAAAAGACACCAGGCATTGTTCCTGGGCAACCCCTGGCAGAGACAAATCCGCAGGAGCAACCTCGATCGAGCTATCAAAACCAAGTGGCAGGCCAATGTCATCATCGTCCAGCAAGAAAAACTGGGGATTCTAGCACTTATGACCCGCGGCGTACTTCTCGTCGCAATAGTAACACAACCCCTTTGCGCGACGAGCTTGTGCCTCTGCGGCGGAGAGCCGGCGTGGCCGAGGGTTGTCGACTGGAATTCTTCTGCAGCATGCTGAGGCGGGCTTCATGAAAACGAGCCAGAGCAAGAACTTTGGACATGGACGTTGGGCGTTGAGCTAATACCTCATGTTTGAGATCGGCACGGAGACCCGATATAAAGCACTGCGTGAGAAAGAATTCCGAGAGAGTGGTCGTAGTTCGCAACGCCAAAGCTTCGAAACGAGCCTGGTAATCGTCGACAGAAGAAAGCTGGGTGAGTTTAGTCAACTGTCCTTCCGGCGATTCAATCTCAGAAACCGTGAACCGACGGCGTTTCGCCTCCACCAGATGGTCCCAACCGGCCAGCTGCCGCTGCCTTTGCATCCAACGATACCACTTCTTGACCGTACCTTCCATCCGAAACGACGCCATAGTAACACGATGATGATCCTCTGTATGGTAAAACTCAAAGAAATCTTGAGCGGAGGCTATCCACTCCTCAGGGTCAGCACCGGTAAAGATCGGAAGTTCAACTTGAGCCGGGCGTGGCGCAAATGGAAAGGCATCATCGGAGTCGAGCTTAAGCTTGGCCTTACCTTTGGCAGGAACGGGATCACCCTCAGCATCTGGAGCTAGACCAAGGTGAGCCGAGATCGCGGTGAGATGACGAGTCAGCGTCTGCAAAGTCCGATCCGTCGCTTCATTCCAACGAGACTGGTCCTCAAACTGCTTCTGCAACGTCCCAGTTGAATCTTGGAGAGATTTGATAGCTTCATTGTTATTCACCATGATTCAATGAAAGCACCAAATGATACATATCAAGTAGTTTAAAGGAAATGGAAAAAGAAACTGTGGATTTTCTTAGATTGATAGAAGAAAGAAGAAGTTCTCATACAATTTTCATGCCCCTTTTCATTCACAGATTCACCTATATATATCTATCGTTTTAGGAAAGGACAAAATCTGTTAGGTTGGCTGGATGACGCCTAACCCGGGTGCTCCTCCTTGGTGCCACGTGTTCTTCTTCCATTGGTTCTTGCTCCTCTCTACATGCATGGCTCAACGTAGTCTCTTCCCCAGCATCATGGGTCTCTTGATATGCGTCAGGTTCATCCATAACATTGTCATTCTTAGAATTGATCGGTGATGATGGGTTGCAGAAGATAGAGGTAGAATGTGTTGTTAAACGATAGAGTCAGTTGAGAGGCCTAGTAAATTATGATAAAGATTGAATTATTTTTTATACAACATAATAGGAAGAGTTAAGTGAAAATTTTATTTCAAAAGAAAAAACAAAGTTTAAATATTTTCAAGAATATCACTTTTTTTAAAATAATATTTTTTCAAGGGGCTTTTTAAAAATATTTTTAAGGTATTTTGTTATATCAAAAATGAGAGATTATTAAATTAAATATTTTGATATATGAATTTAAATAAAAAAATATTTTTGACTTATTCAAATATTGCAAAAACAATCCAAAGTCTATTTAATTTAAAAAATGTGTTTAAAATATTTTCTACTATTTAATTTAAAAAATGTGTTTAAAATATTTTCTAAGTGTTTTTGGCTTATACAAATATTTCAAATATTCTCAAGTGTTAAAAATAGTCTTTTAGTATAGGCACCAAACCCTCGATACCGATACTCAGACACTTGTACGGTACGATTTTATCGAGTACTGATACGTGGAGATTTTTTAAAATTTCAGTAAGGAGTTTTAATATTAGTACGCACTTAAAGTATCGGTACCTAAGATATTGTATCGATACTCAGTTATCGGGTACTGATACTCTTTGTATTTTTTAACGATTTTTTTTGTATTTTAAACAAGTATCGGTACCCTAGTATGAGTACCGATATTAATATCACTCCCAACGGTTCTAAATTTCCTTCAATAGCTAGTAACGGTTATAATCTTGTTAGAGCACTTAAAAATGACCTCCAAGCTAGAAAACATATACAACATTCAATAGTAAAGAAATTCTTTTTTGTTCTTTAAAGTCAAATTTTATTTGTAAGAACACTTATGAGCATTCATTGTCATTTTAGCTCAAGTGTTCTTTTGCGTAAGAGCTTTAATTTGCAAATATTTTATTTTTTTATTTTTTATTTGTTAATTTTATAATTTCTCTTTGTGATAGAGTTACTCAAAATTTTGGGTATAAATTTTGAAGGTTTTGTAAGGATAGTTTTTGTCGTCAAAAGAAAGAGAAATTAGTGAATTTGTAAAAAAACTTTATGTAAATAACTAAGATAGTGGAGGTAGACTTAATTGAGAAGTCGAACCACTGAAAATTTTTTTGTCATATTTTTGTACTTAGCTTTTTCATCCACCAAATATTTAAAGTCAATTCACCCTCTCTTAGCACTTTCGATTGATAGATTCGAGCCCAACACTTTCAAAAAAAAGAGAATAAAGACATGCAAAAAAAATCTCTTATGTCGTATATAGTTGATGTAGTTGCCCACGCGACAGTTTATGTATACTCTATGCTAGCAAGTAACATGGTATATTTTTCTTATACATCTCATCAAGAAAAATAATTTTAAAAATAAAGACTAAAAAAATAGATGAAGTAAGCATAAACAACAATGCAAAGTGTCGTGCCAATGTCGTTAAAAATAAATATTTTAGTTAGTATTTGTGTTGAAGAAAAAAGATATTCGTTTTTTTTAATGTTGACGGTCAAATTTGATTTTTGTGTGTGAAAAATGTGCATAGTCTAATTTATCGTAAAAATGAATAAGAGTCAAGTTGGCAAAAGATGTAAAAACTATCATTGATTATTATAGTGTTGACATGGTGATCCACAATGGACGATGACATTGTATAAGGGCTTAATTGATTTTTTAGGTCGATTTCGAGGGCTTAATCAACTTAATAGAAAACTTAAGGGCTTGTTTAATATTTAAGAAAAAATTAGAAATTATTTAAAATATTAAATTCAAAAAATAAATACAAAACTACTAAAAATTACTTTAAAAAAATCAAAAAAAGAGAAAATTTTAAAATATCACAAGCTATAAATGATAATTTAAAAATTAGAAATATTTATAAAGTACAAGAAATTTTGAATAATTTGATTAAGAAAGTTTTGGACTCTACTGTGTCAGCCCAAATCTACTATTATTCTTTGAACATATTCTCAGTCGAAAATATAATAATATTTTATTTATTTTTATTTTATAGTTTTTTTACATTTTAAATGTTTGAAATAATTTCTTGAGTGGTAGAAAATATTAAAAAATAATATTTTATGTTTTTAATGGTTTTTGAGAGCTTTTCTTTTGTTTCAAAAATTTAACAGTATTTTTCTTTCTATAAATTTTATTTTTGAATATTTTAATAATTTTTATATTATAAATAATTTATTGAGTGGGGAAAATATAGGAATTGTTTAATATTAAAATATAAGTGTTATTATGATTTTATTATTTTAATATTTTTCTTACAATAAAAAATTATTTAAAATTAAAACATGTAAAAAATGTAAAAAATAAATAAATATATATAATACTATTATTTTTATTGAAAATATGCCCAATGAATAATAGTAGACTCAGGATGACGAGAGACATGCAAAAATCTTTTCGATAAAAGTGTCCAAAATTTTTAATACTTCATAAATATTATAAAATTTTCATTTTCATTTTAATAATTAATAATTTATCATTTTATATCTTATGATATTTTTAATTTTTATTTAATTTCACTTCTTTTAAAAATATTTTATTTTTAGCATTTTTTATAATTTTAATATTTTAAAATTTCAATAATTTATTAAATTCTTAATTTATTTGCTTAATGATTAAATAAGCTCTCAAACTTATTACAGAAATTAATTGAACCATAGAACTTGACCAAAAATTAGTTAAGCTCTCATGTAGTGGCGGATCTATAAATATTTTAAGGTGGGCACACATAAAATTTTAAAATTTCAGGGTGGGCACAACTTATAAATATTTTAAAAAAATTAAGGATCAACTCATAAAAATTGAAAAAAGTGAAGTCAAATATGTGAAGTTTAGAAAATTCAAGGTGGGTACGAGCCCACCTTAAGATACACTTGTATCCGTCACTGCTCTCATGCCACATTATCATATGTTGTGGATCATCATGTTAGTATCGTAAACTATCATGTCAGCATTATAAATTATTATATCAACACTATAGACTCTCATATCAGCATCATAATCGATAAATGATGATTTTTATTGAACAAAGGGTCACATTAGGTAAAAAAGAGTTCAGGAGTTGTTTTTGTTGTTTTCAAAAGTTTGAGTCTTGGATACTATTAAACTATAATTATATAAATTTTGAGGTAAAATAAAGAGACTAAATTCCATATATACAAAGAGTATAAGGACTTTGGAGCATGTTTTGACAATATGTTTATCCTTGTTCGGGTATCACAAATTCTAGTGTAATTTATTTATTAAATTTTTTAATTTTTTAAAGTATCGACTTGAACGAACCCAATTATTAATTTTTTAGGTTATATTAGTCCATATTAAAGATAGACGTTGATCACAAATTTCAAATTTATTTTATATTTAGGACGAATATTAAATTCTCTACCACTAATTAAGATAGAAGAGACTATTATCACTTCATCTAAACCCTTCGTTATTTATTCATTAAATTTAAATGAATATAATAAATTTTCTTTTAAAATATTTTATTTATGGAAAGTAAGCATTTTATGGACAAATTATAAAAAGAGTCAAATTGTTGTCTCGCAGTAAAATTTTCTATAACAGATCCGTCGCTCAGTCCCTTGGAAAGACAAGGACTCCCCTGGTTTTCTCAATTTCTTCTATCTCTATCCTCAACTAAATCTAAAATATGGCGAGGAGACCGGACGAGGAATACGATTACTTGTTTAAGGTTGTATTAATCGGCGATTCTGGCGTTGGAAAATCTAATTTGCTTTCTCGATTTACTCGGAACGAGTTTTGCTTAGAATCTAAATCTACCATCGGCGTCGAATTCGCCACCCGCACTCTCCAAGTAACAAATCTCCCCCTTTTCTGCTTTTATTTGTTCATTTGCAGTTCTATAATCAACTGTAATTTTAGTTTATGTTAGATGCTTGGATTTGGATCAACTATTTCCCGTTCTAGACATGCAGTAGATCTGATTCGCTCGCTTTTTAATCCTTCTCTTATTTGAATATCTCTTGTTCTTCTTCAATGTATTTACTAGTAATGTTTTAGATTGGGCCAATCACCGATAATATTAATTGAAAAGAATCAGGTTTTTCCGATTTGGATCATCTTTAGTTGATTCTCGCTTTAGTACGATTGAATTGTGTTGAATTAATGAGAGAAGTGAACAAAAACGTAAAATTTCTCATTGATTGCAATGGATTTGATGGGCGCCTATCTAGCGGTGAATTTATAATTAATATAGGCATGTTTTTTTTTATAAATATCTAAACTAACCAAATCTTGTATAAATTGGCTTAAACACGTTCAAATCCACCTACTCTTGTATGTTGTAACATCAATCTATGGGTGTCAACTGAGCTAAGACTTGTTGGCATAGTAAAATAAACACAACTGGAAATTTTTTATATTTATTAATTAAAATTGATGTTTTTGTACTTTTAAAATACATAATCATGTTGAATCTTGACTAATTTAGTTGAATAGTGGCATAGTGAAACTAAATTTTCAAACTTATAATTCCAAACATAGCATAGGGAAATAGAGAAACATGCAGTCCATGAGTCATGCTTTTAGCTTCTTTGGAACTGGGTGGGAACTGCGGAGTTTAGTCATCAATGTTCTGCACTAATGTGGGGGATGATTAAAGGCCTTAGCAATGCAACAGGTTCCTTGCTTTGTTAATCCATTTCTCTTGATTAACTGATGTTTATGATTGAAGGGCGTCTTTTAGTACTAAAAATGTTGAGCTAAATATATTTACCGATACAATTTTTATTTCTCTTATGAAAATCACTGGTAAAAGTTGGAAATGTCGTGACATTGCTGTTATGATCAAACAAGGATCGAAATGTTCTAAATCCAAAGTCTCGACCTTTTAAGAGCCGAACTGAGACGCACTTAAGTTGCTTCACTTTGTATTTGGGTTGGTCTACTTGATGGCCTACCTTCCTAGAACTGATCTAATATTAAGAAGTTTAGATTTTAGGTTTTTTTGTTTCTCTTGCCAGAAGGGTTGGTCCTTTTAGAGAGAGCATATAGGTAATGTCTGTTTCCTGGCGAAAGCCTTAAATGTGTTTTCGGTCTTTCTGTCTGCTTCCTCTCCTTCATGTGCGGTCAGGTAAATGTTGTTAAAATTCCTTGTATCAGGTTGAGGGGAGGACTGTGAAAGCTCAAATATGGGACACTGCTGGTCAGGAACGGTACAGAGCAATAACCAGTGCTTACTATAGAGGTGCTCTTGGAGCTCTTCTGGTCTATGATGTTTCCAAGCCAACAACATTTGAAAACGTGAGCCGATGGCTGAAGGAGCTCAGGGACCATGCGGATTCTAACATTGTAATCATGATGATTGGGAACAAGACTGATCTGAAGCATCTCCGAGCAGTTGCCACAGAAGATGGTCAAAGCTATGCTGAGAAAGAAGGCCTTTCGTTTATTGAGACATCTGCACTAGAAGCAACAAATGTTGAGAAGGCTTTCCAGACCATTCTCTCTGAAATATACCGCAAAATTAGTAAGAAGTCGCTTTCTTCTGATGAGCCAGCAGCTGCGAATATTAAAGAAGGGAAGACCATCGATATTGGAGCACAGGATGCCAACACGAAAAGGGCTTGCTGCTCATCATCTTGAACATGATCTTACTTCATTCATCTTTTGTGTATCAAAGGTGTGTTTTCTTCATTTTGCTTTAATTGAAATTGAGGGTTTTATTGTTGTTTCTATTACTCATGTTTTGGTATCATTACAAACATTTGAACCATTCATGTTCCTGTGTCGTTGCAAGTTATTGATGATTTTGATATGGCTGCAATTGCTTTTGGTATCATTACAAATATTAGGTTTCGTTGATAATGTTCTTAAGGTTGGTAATAATTTGCAACTGTTATGAAACCTAGATTTGATATGTCCGATGTTTTCAGGTGGTTCGAAAATGTTGGGTTTTAAAAGGCATACTTTCAAAATACGGAGTTGTCATTGATCATTTTAGGTTAAGCATGATGTCACGCCTGGGAAGAGAGTAATGATTCCGTGACAAATAATTAAACGCTTTTGTCATCGAATAAGTTTGGGCAATGCCTTGTCAATTAATATAATATGATAATATTGTCTTAATTTTTTGGGTAAATTACACCACATACTATTCAACTATGGCCTCTGACTTAAAAATGTTACTAGACTTTAAAATTGTTCAAAACTATTACTGAACTTTAATATGTGAGTCGAAAATGTCATTTCGTAGTTAACCGTTAACTCCTTCGTTAAGTCAAAACGACGTTGTTTTGTTGCGTATGTTGTGAAGCTTAATTTAGCCCAAAACAACATCGTTTAGGAGAAAGAGCTAAGCTTTAACCACAAGTATTATTTTTATGAAATAAATAATATTAAAATAAATTATTTGTATATATAAATAAAAATACCGTATTATTTTTATTTTGCATATAATATTTATAATATAAATATATTATTTAAAAAAATTCAAAATATTCATAAAATAGTATATTTATATTATAAATATTATATAAAAACTCTAATTCTTAAACGTTAAACTACAAACCTCAAACTCTAAATGTTATGATTTGAAGTTTAGGGTTTATAGTTTTTTTATAAATTATTTATAATATAAATATTTTTTTATGAATATTTTTTTGTTTTTAAAATAATATATTTTTATTGATGTATGTAAAAATAAAATATTTTATATTATTTATAGAATTATTTTTTATAAAATAATTTGGTTGAACCAAATAGATAAGTTTATATAATTTAAATAATAATATTTTATTTTTATATTATTTATAATATAAATATATTATTTGTAGAAATATTTTAAGGTTTTTAAAAATAATATATTTATATTATTAACAATATATAAAAATAATATATATATACACAAAATATATATTTATATGTTAATATTACTTATAATATTATTTATTTTATAAAATTATTTAAATTAATTTGAATTAGTTTGAGATAAGATATATAATATTTGTGGTAAAATATTATATAATATTATGTTAGTTTAGTGGTTAAAGTTTAGCTTTTTCTCTTAAAGGTTTTGGGTTTAAAACTCCTCAAGCTCATGGTTCTAATATTTTTTTCTCTAGCAAAAAGACTCGTTTTGAGTTAAATTAGGCTTCAAAACAACAGCACTAAAACGACGTCATTTTAACTTAACGAAAGAGAGTGAAATTTTCAACTCACATATTAAAGTCTAGTGATAGTTTTGAACGATTTTAAAGTTCGGTGACATTTTCGACTCAGGGACCATAGTTAAATAGTATATGGTATAGTTTGCCCTATTTTTTTAAATAAATGGAAAATTTTAAAATATGAAAAACATAATTAAACTCAGTAGGTAATTTACCCAATGAATCTAGAACGTGCAGATCTTTTTTTCTTGGATCCAGGTTGGACGTGGGTCGAACATTAAATTAGAAGACCAAAAGATGACATCATTTTGGGGTCAAGGAGTCATCTCAAAACGACATCATTTTAAGAGGCTTTAAATAGTCTATTTTACTCTCTTATTCATTATTTTCTTTTGATTTTTTTTCTTAGTCTAAGTGTTCTCTCCCTTCTTTCTAGATGTTGTCCAGGTTGTTAATGCTCATCATCGTCCACCGTCATCACCACCATCACCGATGGCTGATGTGTTTTAAATTTCACGAAAAATGCTGTGACACGCACAAATTTGAGCCAAAATCGCTCAACTCCCTTGGCTCTGATTTCCATCGCCTATCGTCCCATGAAGTTGTTTTTAAATATGTTGCTCCTCTTGGTGTCCTCGATTTCTTCACCGCTCGAATTGCAAAGGCAATGCTCCAATCAATGAAAAGTTGTCTGATCGAATGCTAGGGTTTATGATTCTTTTTTTCTCCTTTTCTACTTTCCTCTTACTAACCTCCTTTTGTAGGTTTTGTCTCCCTCCAATGTCCTCTCCCGTAAATTATCTTTCTTTCCCATGTATTTAGGTCGATCTCTCATCAGTTTTAAATAGGGGTTTAGTTTTTGAGATTTTTAGAGTGAGGGTGTGAATGTGTTTCACCATGTGCGACGAACATCGATGAACACCACTAACATAAACACCGATGAACACTATTTTTTTTAATTTTAAAAATATAAAGGACTAAAATTATAATTAAAATTATCTTTTAAAAAATAAAAATCAAATTTAATAGTTACTTTGTAATATTTTTTTAATAAGTTAGAATCAAATATACTCAATTCTCCTAAACCCTAACAAAATCAACCTTTAAAAAAAATAGAAATCAATTTATAATTTTTAATAGCTTAGAATCAAATATACCCACATCCTCGAACTTAAGGCCTTAATTTTCCAAGAAAATTGCAGCAACCTTGGAGACCATCGGGGCTTCAGCAAAAACGTGCTCTCTTCTTAGCACTAAACTCCCAATCCAACCCAAATTTGCGTCGTTCATCTTCTGCCACCAATGTCCATTAACGATCCTTGAAGATCCTCAAAACTGTTTCCTCCCTGTGAGCTCGCATTTTGCATCATCAAAATCATTTCTTGCAAAAATCTAACAAATCCTTCATCGTCCTCGTCTGCGAGTAGACCCAACAACCCAACATCATAAATCTTTCTCTTTCCTTCATCGGACAAAACCGAGTACGCCTCTTGAATATGTTAGAATCGTTTTTTAGCTTCTCCCGACACTTTGGGGTTCTTCATCCATCTGTCGGGGTGCCATTTCAAAGCCTGCCTGCGATAAGCGTCACGAATTTCAGAAGCAGAAGCTTGTTTACAGATTCTCAAGACAAAATAATAGCAGGTTCCAGCTTTCGACATCTACACCATCACCACCACCAGTGGAACTGTAAAAAACAGGGGAATGCAATTACAAGAAAGGGAACAGAACACAGTGGTGGTTTGGTTTTAGTTTGGCGAAAGAGGGGCTCGACAATTGAAAGAAGTTGACACTGTGATTAAAAAATTATATTTGATTCTAACCTATTAGAAAAATATTATAAATTAATTATTAAATTTGATTTTTATTTTTTTAATTATAATTTTAGTCCTTTCAAATTTTAAAACTTAAAAAAAATTAATAGTATTCATCGGTGTTCATCGTTAATGATATTCATCAATATTCGTCGCACGTTATAGAATTTTTTTAACCGTAAAGGGATAATATGATAGGGAATGTGAGTTTGAATTTTGATTTGATAAGGTTGTTGGGGTTGGGACAAGGGATGATGGATAAAGATGGCTGACGATGTTGGATCAAGGAGTGAGAGAGAGATGAGTGAGGGGAAAAGACTGTTGGTGATTAGAAATTATATCATAGATATTTTTTGTCACGTTATTTATAGGATTAACTAAACAAATACATTTATTTTATTAATTCTTTTTGTTGGTGATAGTGGTTGATCGACAGTTGATTTATTGGTAGGCGTGTGACATAGAAGAAAAATTATTAGATTGACATGGCACACGACGTCATCTGTGGTTTTAACAAATAAAATCTATCTATTTTATTTTTATTCAAGGTGAATTTTCACATTTTTCTTACATGTAAATAAGGAGTGAGTAGAATTTTGTTGAGATATTTATTTTGATATAAAAAGTGAAAAAAGTTTTAGACTAAATTTAAATATTGCAAAAATATTTCAAAGTCCACAAAACTTGAAAAATATATTTAAAATGTTTTGACTTTATTTTTATATCGAATATATATTTTAAAGTCAATTTTTAGCTAATTTTATAAATTTTTAATTCAAGTTTCGAAACCCCTTTAAATAGTTTCGAAAATAGTGAGGCAGTAAGGCATGAAAACTAAACATGGGAAACAAGTTTCGAAACCCCTTTCACGAAACCCTTGGTTTCGAAACCTCCTTCCTGGTTTTGAAAACCCTGCCTGGTTCTATACCCGCCCTCTGTAACATCTGATTTTTCATTTAAAAACTTGCATTGATTTCAAAACCCCTATGCAGGTTAGCATTTAATGCTCTATTTTAATAACTTCCAACAGCTGCAAAACTTCCCTAACGATCATAAATGGTCAGAAACTTATTAGAGGTATAAAAAAATTCCATTAAGCATTCATGAAAGACTAAAAAAAGTTAACAACAACAATTTTTGTATAAAGAAATCATTTGGTGCTTAATTTTGTCACAATTTTTTTGTAGAAAACACTTGTTGAGCTAAATTGTCAATATTGCTCAAGTGTGTAAGTTTTTGGTGAGTGTTTATTTTGCAAACATATTTTCCTTGTTTGCTTATTTTTTTCTCTTTGCAAGAGAATTTCTCAAAACTTTGGGGTATAAGTTTAGAAGGTTATAAGGGTTATTTCTTTGAGCATAGAAAAAGGAAAGACATATTAGTGAATTTGTAAAAAATTCTTAGTGTGGATAGCTAAGTTAGTACAGGTAGACTTTGGTTAAAAAGTCGAATCATTATAAATCCATTGTGTCCTATTTTTTTATTTTCTTAGCTTTTCATTCACCAAAGCAAAAATTTAATTCACCCTCCTTTTTTGGCACATTCGATTGATCGTTCTAGCCTCCCAACAATTAGTATCAGAGCCTCATCTCTACGCCGAATTAACATATGAAAGTTGATCCTTGAAAAGCTTAACCTTTCTACATTAACCAGAGATCATGATACAATTCATGGACAAACCTCCTTACTTCAACAGTGTCAACTACTCATATTAGAAGAATATGATGATATTTTCATTAAAGGCAATGGCTACCATTTTTAAGATTTAGTTCTTGATGGCCTGTTCATCCCAAAAGAAGCAAGGGGAAATAGAGTGCGAAAGATCAAAGGAAGATTCAACTCAACGAAAATTTTTGCATATACAAAAATTTGAACTTGAGTCTTGCTTAAATAATAGCAAGTTGCTCACCACTTGTATCAATTCCATTGGCAAAATTGTATGTTTATTATCAAACTTATAATTAATAAATTTGTGATAAATTTTACCATATGCCCAACTATAACACCCCTCACCCTTGATTAGGAGTAAGGGGTGTTAAACAGATTTGTATTATCATATTACGAGTGGGCAGCGGAATCGGACAATATCTTGTTAATTTTTTTCCGTACACTATCATAAGGTGAATCTAAAATTCATTTTCGATCAAATTAATTCACCAATAATTTAAACTCGGATATCTTAATCTTTTATACTTCATTTCAAAATACATATATAGCTTAATACTAGCTTGCTAAATTCTTACGATATATCAATTTGGTAAAGGAAGGTCTTATATAGTAAAATGTCATTTAATAATTAAATCATTTAAGTTCAACATCATACCATTATATATATATATATATATATATATATATATATATATATATATATATATATATATATATATATATATGCATCAACTATTCATCGTATTTGTTTTCCTTACACAAAAAGACTTCCCAAGATAACTAACATAACGGCTATGATCTAAAGGTTGCCTATACAAAACGTGACAAAAAGAAACCAAACCCCAAAACATATACCAAGGGCTAATCTATACCCCATATATACCCCATATTTACATAACAAAGTGAGGGAAACATATTATAAAAGTTTAGATGTTCTTCATATAGTACTTCATAAACATGACCATGAGTGCAAACTGGACTAACATGCTGACAAGTAGGCCACCCATCATAAGTACAACAAGGATAACAAAAAGGCATACTTCTAATCTTCAACAACTAACAAGATCAGTGGGTAGGCCGATAAATCAACGTCCTATGGTTTTGGGAAGAAAAAAAACTCGAGAGTAGTAAGTACTTATCATACTTAGTGAGGAAACTTTATTCTAATCATTTTAAATTTTTGATTACTTAGCAGTCCAATCATTCAACTCCAATTATCTCAATGAGTTTAATTTTCAATCTGAATTTCTATTCAAGTACGATATCAACTTATGAATTCACAATAAGAAACAATCAATCAAACAAACAACATTTTTACTTCTAATCAATTTCCATTTGAATACAAGGCTGCCTCAATTTAACCAATTCAAAATTTGTTGGGTTGTGTGGGGCTCGATTCGATCAACCAATTATGCTCACCAAGTGGTGGAGAGGTGGATATTTGGGTGGAAGGGTTTAGGAAGCTACAAAGAATAAAGACACAATGATTTATAGTGGTTCGGCCTTCTAACAAGCACCTACATCCACTACCTTAGCTTCCCACTAAGGATTTCACAATCAATCCACTAATTGATTCGTCCCCTTTTCTAGGATTAGGAGGAAACCCTTACAACCGATCAAGCTTCTACCCAAGCCTTGATCAAAACCCTCTTTTACAAAGAGACAAATGAAAGCAAACTTAAACCCTCTAATAGGTGTTTGTTTGCACAATTAAGCACTCACCCAAAACCTAAAACACTTGAGCAAATTTGACAATTTTGGCTCACTAGTGTTTGTCTATACAAGAAATGACACTTTAAGCACTAAGACAATTTCTTGATCATTTGTTGATTGACAATTGAAGCATTAGTCTTCTCTTGATGCTTGGAGGTCCCTTATATACTCCCAAATGAGTTTATAGCCGTTTAGGACCGTTGGGGTTGAAATAGAGTCGTTGGAGCCTTTAATTCCCTCCATAAATGCAGTTCTGCAGCTCCCCGTTTCGAAACGCTCGAAGCCGTTTCGGAACACCCTCAATATAGAAAGAGCCGTTGCAGTCTGTCAGGGTACCCGTTTCGGAACACCCCCTTGCCGTTTCGGAACGCGTATCGGAACGCCCTTAGCCCGTATCGAAACGACCTGCATTTAAAAGTTAGTTGGGAAAGAGCCGTTGGGGTTTATGACCGTTGTGGTCAGTGCCACGTGGGCATATCGAAACGGCCTAGCCTGTTTCGAAACGCTAAGGCCCGTTTCGATACGAGTATCGAAACGTTTTGGCCACTGGAGGCACCTGTTTCGAAACGCCCTAGGGTGTTTCGAAACACTTGGTCAGTTTTGTGAAAATAGGCCTTTGAAAACATGAAAAACCCTTTTGAAAAATTCCTTAAATATTATTTCAAGTTGTTTGGACTTTGGAAATATTTTAAATACTTTTTAAATCAGTCCAAAACATTTTTCAATTATTATATCAAAACATTAGTTCTACAAAATTTAATTACATAGCCATTTGAGCATTCATGTCTCACCAATTTACTATACATTCGAGCACTCTACATTTATATACATAGTTGTCTAACTTAACAATTTTCAATTTCATTCATATAGCAATTCGAACAATAGGCATCACCAAAATATCATTGAATCATACACACTTCATTTGAATACAATGCAGTTATAAGATCAGCATTTATATATTTTCCCATGCCACATTCGAACCAACATACTTCATATCATGAATTGCAATCAATTAGGTATTAAGTATACAAGCAGCAGCAAACTGCAGCAAATTAATTTTTATAATCTAATTTATCAATTTCTGCTCATATCAATTTAATCATTTTGCCTTGGTTCATATAGTGGGCTAGGTATTCGAGTCATGTATAACATAATTGTGAACCATTTCACTGTGTCATAGGTACCCAAGTACCACATTCGTATTATCGTATTACATGTCATCTTAGTGCCACATACACTAAGCGAATATGTACACTTACATACCATAATATCAGTACACTCACGTACCGTACTAAAAGAAGGAGCTCTAGACTTTAGGCATATCGTACTACCTATCCGACCATATAACCAAGGGCTTGTCCTTTATGATAATTTCTTTGATTCCTAATTTTACAATCATACTTCATCATGTATCAATTAATTTAACTAATGCACAACCAAACTCAAATATCATCATACTCATTAAATCTCAATTTCAAGCATAAAGTTTTAACCACATAGCATATAATTTCAAGCATCGAATGTGTGCTATCTATCACTCAACATGGTCCACATGTAGCATATAAAAATTTCATATTTCAATTATCATACAAATTTTCAGCAATCAATTTTGCATCATACACATTAAATTTTTTATCAAATTGCCTCGACACACTCTAATCAAACATGGTGACAATTAAATTTCAATCAATGTTAATCATACAATCAAACACAAACATAAACATAAACACAAAGTCAATTTTTTTTATCTTCTTTCCCTTATTGATTACCAAATCATTATTAAATCCAATTAAATTTCATGCATAACATGCATTAAAATCAAATTAAAAGGTAGTTGAGACTCTAATCTCAACTCTAAGTTCGTTTCAGTCATAGTCGTCGTGCAATTCTTGAACTCGGACGCTCTTTTTACGCTCCTTTGACGATCCAACTACTACATTCTCTTCAATACCTTCTCTTCTAAGTTCTATTTCATAATTTATATATAACATGAGATAAAATTCAGAATCAATATAACACACATTATCAACTTTTAATAAATTTCATATTAATCCTTGAACTAATTCACATTTCGGGCAGATTCAAAATTTACCTCCTATCCTAATTATTTTTTCTTAATCCGCAACTCAATTTTTTTTCCAATTATTTTAAGCTAATTTATAGTTTATAGCGCTCTCTCTCTCTCTCTTAATGTTACTTACTACTTACTTAATTCTTGTCAATTGCATTTAAAATTTTACATCAAATCTATTATTTTTTTAAATCGGACAGTTCTGACTACCTTTACGGTTTTAGCTCTAAATTTTGTTTTACTACTCAAAATTGATCTCCGTATGTTTTTAAGTTCAATTAACATCCCCAATTAACATATATCAAAATTTTGGACTTAAATTTCAATTATTCCATTCCCTATGAATTTCTAAAGTTTGCTGCCAAGACTAATTCAATCACTGGCGGTTTTGAGTGCCTTAATCATTTTGTTCCAGATTTTCCTAGGGTGTTCGAAACTCCATACTGTTTGTTTCCTATTAAAATAAACATGTCAAAATATGTTTTGTTAAATTTTTAGATCTTAATTCCAAGTATTTTATTTTCTATAAACTTTCAAAACTAGTGGTCTAACATATGAAGGTGTTGTGCAGATTTGAACCTCTTAATTTAGTGTAACTTTATTTTTAAAAATCTTATTACATATATCTCATCTTTAAATCCCTCTCCACTTGGCTGTAAAATCTTTGTCCATCTTTTTATTAGTAGCATTACAACACTTAATTAGTCAAATTTTTCATGAATAACCGAAATTTAAAACACACTAACTCTTTAAAAATTTTACATATTCGAATAGAGAATGAAAATTTTAGCTTACTTTTGATTTTTAATTTGTGATCCTAGACCAAGACCATTGACATGCAAAGCTCTCATTCTTCCCTCTCCCTTAACAATGGCCGACTAGGTTCTTCCACTCTAACAAGTTTCTTTAAATTTTTTTGTTTCAATTGTCTCTTTCTTTCCCACTAAGGGAGCCGACCATGGAGACACCATAATGGTAACAAGATGGCCACCTAATTGTCATCATAAGTGTCTAATTTACCCATTGTTCTTACATTAATTAGCCTCATTAATAAAGGCATATTTGATAATCCTTTAATCGTTGCATGCAAACTTTTCTATTTCTTTCTTCATTCGGTTTAGTCACTTCAATTAGCTATTGAAATCTTTTAAATTTTCAATTTAGTCTCTAATGTTGTTAAGTCTAATTTAATTGCTTTGATTTTTCTATCATAATCGAATCACTAATTCTTCAATTAGCTCATAACATTTAGGCTAAATTTTAGAATGTTACAATAACAATTGAATCATATCATTTTCTTTGTTTTGTTATTTTTTGTATAAGCTACATAAATGATCTTTTTACTATGACTTAATTTTTTGGTGAGTCTCCAACTATTCAAAGTTACAAACTTGTTCTCCGACTTAAAAAAGTTAACAAATTAGTCCGATATCGTTAAAAATTAAACGGTTGATGATGTGACAGTTAATATAAATTGGTATAATTACATAGTTAGCCCTCAAGTTCTACATTTATTTTAGTATGATCCTAATTCTAAAAATTAACTCTTAATATTTATACATTATTATAATTTAGTCCTGATTACAAAAAAAATAACTCTGTTCTAAAATTACATCAATTTAGTCTCTATTTTAAATTTCCCCTTCACCTCCATGTCACCCACTGATCCTTCACCCCTACCTTTAGCTATCACCATTCTGCAAATGATAATGGAACCAAAATCGTTCTTCACTTTTATCATTTTGAAAAAGAAAAAAAATAAATTCAAATTAAAAATAGTTAAAACCTCAAGCATTCTCAAGACTTCTACACATTTTTTCTGTAAATGATAATGGAACCAAAATCATCCTTCACTTTTTTTCTCTCCACCATTATCACGCGACCTAAAGGCTCATGTAGCAGCTTTATGGAAAATTGCAAAGCACGACTCATTACTCTTTCTTTTATTGCTCACATGTTATGCTTCTTCCTACGCCATTGTTCTAGTTTTATTTTTTCATTGATGAAAATAACGATATAGAGAAGGGCTCAAATGGGAACGAATCAATGAAAAAAATTAGAAATGAAAAAGAAATATGAATAACTTTAGACCATTCAAGCTTAACTCAGTTCAATCTAAAACAAGGAGTATAACTAGAAAAAAATATTTGTTGAGTGTTTTTTATTAGCATAAAGTCAAAATAATGCCCTCAACATCTGACTGAATAGTCACTTTGACCCATATTTTTTTTGGAGTAATTCAACCCTCAACGTTTTATTTTGGGTTAAAATGGCCCTTCTACATGTGAAAACTGTCACTCAACTACTTGTAGAGCGATTGGGTGTTCTCTAAATAGGAGCGCAAGTGCACACTCTTGTCAAGTTATAGTATAAAACATATCGTCTCCCACAGGGATTGGACAACTTATTCGAATCGCAATTCTTGCACAAGAAAAATTAAATGCACATATAAATTTAGTTTGTAAAGAAAAGTAAATAAAAACAAGTAATTGATAGAAAAGATCAGGGTGATAGAATGAGTCAGATTATGCTGCTTAGTAGTGTGAAACTGAGCTGAACAAGTTAAGTTGTTTTGCGATGCCAGACTTTGTTGCCTTCGCGGAAGATGGCATATTGGCTGCTTCGACGCTTTCGCTGCATCGACAGTGGAGCGGACGGTTGACTCGGCGGTAAACTCGGCAGTCCTTCAAGGCTCGGTATAACGCTTCGATAATGATCCCGTTTATGTCTAAGTCAGAATGTTGTTGTTTCCCACTGTAGATGATACCCGTCAGCGTGAATCATACAATGAACATCAACCTTTGGTTCGTTCCTTTTTAGCTGCCTTAAACTCTAACCTATGTCTAGACTGGATTGATCAACACATGATATTGATGAGATTATGCTTACTTCTTTCGTGAGTTTAACTCTCTCGATACCAAACAAATAGATTGCCCCCAATCGATCTTTCGACTCAATTGAAAACAATGAAGAACATAAAATAAGCAAACCTTGAATTTATTGCAAAACAAACTTGAAACCTAAACAACTGTTCTCACAACTACTTTACAACATAACCCGAACCTTAGAGAATTTAGAACATAGTGGCGGCAAGAAAACACAAGAGAAACTAGGCTATGCCGACTATGTGGCTTGAAATGACGTGACAAACTTATATGGCAGTGCACGCTGACATGGCAGCATCATATAGATAAATGTGTTGACTTGAAAAACCGTTACATCAATCAAACATAATTTTATAAAATTATATAAAATATAAATAATTTTTTATGTTGACTTATCATTATGTCAAGTCATTTCAAACTGTTTACCATTAGTTTTCTAACAATTTTCATTTGTAGAGGGGTCATTTTGACCCACAATGAAACGTTGAGGGTTGAATTGCTCCAAAAAAAGAATAAGGGCCAAAATGACTATTCAGTCAAACGCTAGGGGTATTTTTTAATTATATGCCTTTTTATTTTATTTTGAATTTGGAGTAAGAAAAGAATTTTTAGAATCCCCAAAGCGAAAACCAAGGAGTAGAACTAGAAATTAATTCAAGCTTCGGGAGAAGAAGAAATATACACAATGAGAGAGGTGAGGTTAATGATTAAATTGATGAAAATTTAAATTTTGAGGGCTAAAGTTTTAAAATTAGGCTGAAATTATAACAAAATGTAAAGGTTAAGGACTATATTTGATATTATACAAATTGAAAAACGACAATGTCATCTGTCGTTAGTTTTTAACGGCACCAGACCAGTTTGTTAATTTTTTTTTTTAAATTCAAGAGACTAATTTATAACTTTGAATAATTGAAGGACTCAACAAAGAATTAAATTATAGTCGATGAACTATTTATATAGCTTATCCTATATTGTTTAAAATAAACTTTCTTACCTCAATTGATTCAAAATTTTTCAATCAAACTCTTGCATCTTTGGCGGCATCGAAAAGATGTTCCAAGAGTTTTTCTTTTAATTTACTAGAAAAAAAAGAGTTTTTCTTTCCTTTAGATGTTAAAATTAGTATTACATCATTTGCTTAGGGTAATTATTTGATACACTGACGGAAGAAATTAAAAGTTTTTACGAGCGCCTTAGTTTTAGGGTTTAGAGAGTTAATTTAAGGTGTATGTTTTAGGGGTTTAGGTATATGGGTTTTGAATTTAAGGATATTGGTTGAAATTTACAATTTAAGGTTATAATTTAGGGTTTATAGATCAAAACCTAAATCTTCACCATATTACCCTAAAAACTAAACCCTAAATTCTAACCACTATCCCTAAATTCTAAATCCCTACACATAAACCCCTATACCCTAGAGTAAGCACATAAACCCTAAAACTATGACACTTATGAAACTTCTTAGTTTCTACCGTCAATCTATATGATAATAATTATTTGTTTAATAGAATAAAAATATTTTAATAAACAAATCTTTGGATAAAAATAAAAAGAAATTAAAACACTTTATCTGAGAATCTTATTATTAATTTATATATTAACTACTAAGAAAAATAATTGGATTAACAAGGTTATTTTTTTTATTAAATAGAAAGACATTATATTTTTATAGCGAGATTTGAACTCATATAAAATAGGATGAGTCTATCATGTGCGCCGAACATCACTGCACACCATTAAATTGATTAATAAAAATTAGAAATATAAATGGCTCGAATTATAATTAAAATTATTTAAAATAAAATATCAATTAAATTATTATATATATGTATTTAAATTTTTATTTTCAAATAATTCTATCAAATACCAACCATAGTCAATCCCTGAATTAAAAAACCCTACATTATTTTTCTTTTCCATTCTAACCGCCGCCGCCTCGCGCCGACGTCCCTGCATGACCGCCGTTCAAAAATATATTCATATTTGATGTTATATTAATCAGTTGAACTGAGTTCTTGGTTTCGATTTTGTTGTTGTCGGTGCTAATTTGACCAGATTAACTTGATTTTGCTACTTCAATCTTCGATTGTATGATTGATGTTTGAATCGATAATGCTTATGGCAGCTGGACAGGAAAGGTTCCGAACATTAACAAGCTCATATTACAGAGGCGCCCAAGGGATCGTACTTGGTATGTCCGATACCCATAAATAAAGGGAGATAAAAGTGGTGGCAGTGGCGGTAGTAACGATAGAAAAATAAAGGGGTTGAGTTTAGGGTCTTTCGTATTAAGAATATTTTGGGATATTTGATTTTAATATATTAGTTAAAAATACTATAAAGAAATATAAAAGTTTATTGAATTTAATTTTTAATTTTTTTTTGAAAGAATTTTAGTTATAAATCTAACTCTTTAAGATTTTTAACCTTTATTAATCAATTTAATGTTGTTTAATATTAGTGGTGTTCAGCCGTGTTCGATACAAATTATTAAATTTTTCTATAAAATAAGAGTAGTATGAATATCATTAGCCACTAAAGTAATTAATATCGATTAATGAAGTTATTATTACAGCACGTATCTCCACTGGTTTAGTGGTCTGAGAAGCGACAAATCTACGAACAAAAGGAAAATAAATAACAAGGTCAGCAACTAAAAAAGTTATTTAAGGGGAATAATATTTGGCATTTACGAGATTAGGTGGCAATATCTTGTCCGGCCAAAGATTCCCTTAATTTGGTTTTTCTTTCGACATTTGTACCAATCCATCTCTCCTCCCTTAACCCATTTCGGATTCTACCTTCCACTCTTCAACTTCTCAGGTTAAAGACTTACCTTTGTTATCTGTTTTTTTTTTCCATAATCTTTTATGCGTATGTATTATAAACTTATTCGGATTTTTTTAGTATGATTACCAGTATATCTATTCGCCATGTAGATGATAAGTGATTGCCGGGAAATGGGTTCTTAATGTATGGTATTGAATACTGTGATGTGTCTTCCTACAATTAGTTTTCAGCATGCTACTTTGTTTGAACATAATCATTCCATTGAACTGGGAAATCTTGGCTTTACTGTTTCCCATTTTAGAGGATTTGTAGCCTATGGATCTTAAATTTAGTTTCTTGATCTGATGGGTTTGGTTTGAACTTTAAAAATAAAGCTAAAAGAGGGATTTGAATTGGATGTGAGTTTTCTTATATCTTGCCGAGTACAAAGTATCATGATCCCTTAACATATGTCATTCTTTTCGTGGTACGATAACAATATATGCTGTCTGAAGTATTAATATGTAAGAATTATGATAATTCTAACTTTGTATTCATTCGATTGAAAGAAGGTGGAGAAAGGGAGAAGTATATGTATATTGTTCTGCTGTCATTTTTTTTTGCATGTTGTTTGAAAGCAGTTTAGCTGATTTATTTGCTATTCACTTATTTGTATACTCAGGAAAGATGTCTGAGAGAAACATCTTGGATAATGGTTTTGATGAAGGAGATAAAGATGCACCTAATCATTCTATGTGTAAGGTAAGTCATTTTTACATTTTGGGACGCTTATAATTTGTGCTTTTGCTTTATGGAATTCCGGTAAGTCCATTTTTTACTTATTTTGATCAGAGTTACAGGACTTTTATGAATGTACTAAGTGGATATAATTTTTTAGTTTTTTTTTTTGCAATTGTTGTTAGTCACAGATATGAGACCTAGCATCCGATCCATTTTAGAGAAAGAAGTTTACAATCTAGTAAAGCATGATCATATAGTCTAATGAATTAAATGCTTATTCAGTTCCCAGCTTCTTGATGTTGAAGCAAACATTCTGCTCTCTCTGTTTTCATATACTTTTCCTAATTCACCATATGAATGAAGGATGCCTAATTGCTTATGATGTAAAAAGTGTAGAAAAGATTCTTAATCTCTCGTTGATGGCTGGCAATGTCATTACTGCTTTCATGTTTCAGAACTGTATTTAGCATCTGATAGTGATTTCAACAGACATAAACTTTCAACTTGCTTTTCGATACTGTGAATGAAGGCTCTTTTGTACATATTTATATCTCTCGACTGCTTTTGCTTGTTTTGCTTAAGGTTGACCCTGGGAAACCACCATCACTAACTTGGAAGCGAAAACTAAATGGTGAGGGACATGTTCCTTCATCATTCACTCTAACTTTTCAAGAGAAACTTCATATGGTATGTTTAGACAACAAGATTTTTCATGGTTTTTGCAAATCATTACCCTGTGATGTATATACTACATAGTTTACTTTTGTTTTTTCATATGTAAATGTATAATGCTCTTAGAGAGTCTGAATTTTCAAAGTTATAAACAAAAAATAACTTAAGCTGAATGGAAGATTAGCAAAATGACTGTGAGTGAGCACCCATTCATTACAGTTATAGGTTGTTAATCATAGAATTCCTACTCTCTGCATAGGAATTTCCGATTTTTTTTATAGAATCAAACACCATTTCTTTTTACTGGTAGCAAATAGATACCACTATGATTGAGAGAATGTGCTTGCATTTTCTGAACAGAATGTACCAGATTTTCAGTACATTTTGTTGTAAGTGAATTTTAGGCTTGAAATTTGCAAAAACAAATTTGCAACCCCGTGTCAGACATAGGGAACATGAGTTTAGTTTTTTCAAGTGTCTAAGTGCAAATACTTTCTAGAGTTTCCAATGAATACTAGCACCCTGATATGATTTCTCAAAAACATGAAGCACATTTGATAGTGGTATAAAAAGTACACAGGGATGATAGAGTTTGACAAACATTTATCGATGCCTTATCCGGTGGTAAGAATCGCCGTGTTTTATTCTAACCTGGTATAGAAAAGTCCTTAACTGTATAATGTACATTTGGTAGGAACATTTTGAAAATGTGTACCTTTTCTTATTATTTGATCCATTAACCATTAATTTGCTTTGATAGGCTCCCATAGGTATACGGCTATTGCAACATATACGAGAAAACTCAGCCAAAGGAAAGGTATTTTTCTTAAATTTATTCTTAGCTTATTGTGTTACAAATGTTAAATATCATCATTCCGCCTAATTTCTCTGGTTTATTTTGTGACACTACATCTTCGTGTTTGTTTTGCAGCGGGGTATTATTATCGACCCATTTGCTAAGCGATATATCACATCTTCTCATGGTGTTCCTCTAGGTGGTGTTGGGTAGGGCTTCATTTACTTGCTCAAAATCTTGATTTCCTTTTACTTCAATTCATAACATTAAAGAATGAATGTTTGTTAAGATAATATTAGGAATTGATTATGAACAAAACATGTTCAACCAAAAACACATGTCGAAAGAGGATATAGTGGTTGACCTGAAAAAACAATAGAATGAGGACTTTGGTTATGCAAAATAGAAGAAGACATTCACTTAATAAGGTAACAAGCAATTAGAACTACATCCTCCAAAAACCAAGTGGAACTTTATAACGAATAAGTATGGTTTGAGTGGTTTCAATGAGATGATGATTATTCTCATTGTGGTGTATAAGAACAGGTCTGAATGACTAGATCGGCAAAAAACAGATCTGAATGACCGATAACCATCTTATGAAGTTTAGAGAGGTTGGGGTCACCGAGACAACTATTGGTATAGCCTTTCCCAAACAGATTGGTACAGTACCAAAATGTTGACTTCCCGTCGACTAAAGCTCTTGTGTAATCTGCATCTGTCTCGATGATCTTTTTTGTAGTTGTTCTTTGCTAATCACCTTTCCCAAACTCTGATCTTAATAAAACATGACTCGAATATCATGTTGTCTAAAAAGTTTACTAATGGAAATCAGGTTATAAGGACGAAAATCACATTTCACACATCATGAACACTGGTATTACACCCCTAGTTGCTTACTAAAGCTTATTACAGTAGTTTAGAAATGTTCAACACCATATTTAACAACTTATAGTTATAACGTATAAACACTCAGTTTGATCATTTAAAGCATGCTTGCACCAAAACACCCAACATGCACCAACTCAACATACAAAGCATATAAACAAAAAGCACTTCAAAGTTGGAATACAAAAAATTACGAAAGCTTCATCCTTTCTTCAGCTAGCCTCCACCTACTTTTCCCTTGCTTGGGATGACTCGCCAAGTTCCTTAACTAATCAAACAAGTTTAAAACGAATTACTACTATGATGAAGGTGATAAAGAAGTAAAGAAATGAACTTAGAATCTATTAATAAGCTAGAACCAGCTTGAGAAAGCTCAAAAGCCTTAAACCCTCAAGCAAGCTTCTCATCACCTTTCTAACAAGTTGATAGATTTTTCACGATGTTCTTGTGATGTAGATTGATAATCTAGCCTTCTTGAATCCCAAAAAACTTGGTAGGATGAAATAATTGAGATTTTTAATCTCTAGTGGCTAGGATTTTTTATGGGATGGAAAAAGTAGGAGAAAAGAAGAGAGGAAGAAGATGAAGGAGAGGGGTGAGCTCAGGAATCAGATTGTCTCCCTATCTCCCACGTCTAAACAAGGTTAATTAATGGGGATTCCACCCTCTTTTTCCGAAATGGGATAATTGCCCTCTTGATCCCTCCTTTGCTTCAGGATAAAAGTAACTTTGGTTCCCACAATAGACCACAAAATTGTGCATCAATTTGGCCCAAGCATCTTTATTCTTTTTATCAACTTTACTTGTACCTTTTTTTAGATGATCCTTGTACTCTTGTCCCATGAACCATAATTCAACAAAAACTGCCCAAAAACATGAACATTGAAGTTTTGGACAAGAAGGGTTTGAGAAATCCATCCATGCTGAGAAGAATAAAGAAATACCGAAAAAATCGAGAAATATCAACACACCAAATTGAAGGTACCAATAGAGTCGAAATCACTGTGCCAATTGTCAAAGAAGCACTGGCTTAAAATGGTTGTCGGAGGAGGCCCTAATGGTGGAGGCAATGAGAATAGATTGGCCCTAATGCCATGTGAATTGAGAAGAAATTGAAGGTTGAAGGAAAAAGAAGAAAAAGGAAGAAATAGAACAATTATTCTGAAATATTCAGCTTGATTAATCCTCAAGCCTAAACCTAATTTTATACTAATAATTATGTACACAGTAAGGATAAGAGAATAGCAGAGTAAATATTTTCAATAAAGAGAATCCCCAATATCTTGCTAAATCAATTCCTAATATCATGTATATCTGAACACTCTTGTTAGTTTATTGGTTATATGTACTTGTAACATGTGTTCACTGAATTTTTTTGATGCACCCTCTTTATTTTTTTAGTTTGTTTTTGAGTATTTTGTGACCTGTGACTAACTCTTTTAAAATTCTCATCCCCCTCATTCCATTTCACAATAACAACCTTCAGTGCCGGAAGCATAGGAAGAAGTTACAAAGGTGAATTTCAGCGCTGGCAACTATTTCCTAGAATATGTGAAGAGAAACCAGTTTTAGCAAATCAGTTTTCTGTAAGTTGGTTATCTCTGGCCATTATAGAGAAAGGAAATTGCTGGTGTTCCATCATTTCTATTCTCAGCAGCTATAGTTAATAATTAAACTAGGCACATGTTCTATCAAATGTTGGTAGTCATAAATCAGGAAATTCCTAAATCAGCATTATATGCTATTCTTCTTTAAACCAGAAGTGACAGCAAGAGAACAAAGTTGTGTGATTAAGAATTGTCTCCCCCCTCACCCCCTGCCCTTTTGTTTTTGCATTGTCATTACCATGACCTTTTTAATTCAAGGAGATGATGTGTAAGATTCATTAAATTAGTACCATATGATTGTTTACTGGCTTAATCAACTTTAAATGTTTCTTGCAGGTTTTCATTTCACGCTCAAGCAGCGAAAAGTATTCCAGTGTACTGTGCCCCGCAAGTCCTGAGCTAGTCAAGTAAGCAAATATCCTTTACTCTATATTTAACAAAAGAATGCCGTTGTTTATTGCTTGAGAGCAGCATGTCTCGTTTAGTACATAGTGTAGAAGTTTGAAATAGAACACTTTCATTTATATTTTATTTATCAACTAATATGGGTATATATACACAATTACACATATAATAATCCTTTACTAGGTAACATTATATATTACATTAATTACAATATATTTAGTCCTAAGTTTGAGGCTATAAACTAGTCTATAATTATATAACACATAGCAGGAGAAAATGTTTATCTTACTAATCACTAATACCATGTGCATTAACAGAGAAGATGCAGTCTCAGGAATTGGTTCTTGGGACTGGAATCTGAGGGGTGATAATTCTACATATCATGCTTTATACCCAAGGGCTTGGACAACATATGAAGGTATCCACAATTAGCAAGTGGTGAACTTTTGCCTCATTTCCTTTTTTCATGAGATTTTACTACCACATTGTTGTGTGTGTGTGTGTGTGTCATCTTATTGAGTGGTTACCATCTTGTCTTAAAATGCAGGTGAACCTGACCCTGCGCTTAAAATTGTTTGTCGACAAATTTCACCTGTTATTCCTGATAATTACAAAGAAAGCAGCCTTCCTGTTACAGCTTTTACTTTCACTGTGAGAATGGTTCTAAAATTTGCTTTGCTATGGTGAACACAACTTGTTTTGGCATTTATCACTTGATTTTTGATTGTTCAGCTATATAATACTGGAAACACCACCGCAGATGTCACGTTGCTTTTCACTTGGGCTGTGAGTAGCTATTTTTCTTTTAATACCACTTAATTTACCATTAGCATCTGGCATTCATGCAACTTTTTTGTGCATATCGTCTCAGAATTCCGTGGGAGGAGTATCTGAATTTTCTGGTCGTCACTCCAATTCAAAAGTAATGTAAGTGTGTCATGCTTCCTTAAACTTATATCCATACACATACAGAGACACATATATACACGTGTGTCTGTATTCTGATTTTCAGTTATACTTATTTACATATTAGTTGTTTCTCTAGTAGTTTCTTCCCTGTTGGAATATTCTTCTTCTCTTTGTTGCATAATTTTTATACTAACATATCAAGGAACCGATTTTGCTAGGATGAAGGATGGTGTGCACGGTGTCCTTTTACATCACATGTAAGGTTATCAGTGAAGATGGGGGGAAAACGTTTCAACTTGGTTTGATCTGTTGAATAGCTTTGCACTGTTTCTTTTTAGTCATTATTAACACCTTGTATTACTGGTACAGTACTGCAGATGAGCTACCTCCTGTGACATTTGCAATTGCAGCACAGGAGACTGATGTTGTTCGAGTTTCAGAATGCCCTTGCTTTTTGATATCCGGGAACTCAGAAGGCATAACTGCAAAAGAAATGTGGCAAGAAATAAAAGAGGTGTGTTGACATTATTTGCCTCAATTTCCATGTGCACTAGTCATTATATGACCATTGCCATTGACTTTTCATTTCTGCTTTGACCATTAACTTTGCATAACATTAGCTCAAGTTTTCCTTAAAAAAGAAACTAACTTTGATGACCCTATTCGTCTGCAATTATTCAACAAGTTTGATTCTAGCCAAATAGTCCGTAGAAGCTGTGATTGGTTTGCAGTTAGCAATATCCAAGTCCTAGCTTTTCTCTACAATGCTGCTGCCCACAGATAAACTTCGTGCTTAAATCTTTGTTAAGGTAATAATTTCACTGAAATTGGGACATCTCAAACTGTTTTATTTTAGCATGGCTCCTTCGAGCATTTGAGATCGACCGAGGCATCAGTGTATTCGGAACGAGGGTGTTCTATCGGTGCAGCTATTGCTGCTTCCGTGACCGTTCCATCCAATGATGTACGTACTGTTACTTTTTCATTGGCGTGGGACAGTCCTGAAGTAAAATTTCTGTGTGGAAAGACTTATTACAGGTTTGTGCTAACATACTTGTAGAAGAAATTTCCATGCTTGAAAAGCTTATTTGCTTGCTGAGTAGTGAATGTACTTACAGGCGTTATACGAAGTTCTATGGAACCGATGGAAATGCTGCGGCAAATATTGCACGTGATGCTATTCTTGGTAATAATTCCCTGTTCTCAGTGTTAATCGTGGTTTTAATTTTTATACGAATTTTTTCTATAAACTGTTTTGTTTCTAAAAATGATTTTGGCTTTTATTTTCTATTTTCATTTAAAAATTATTTTATTTTTTGAAAAAAAAAATTGTTTTGAAAAATTCTAGAAGTTGAAAAAAGTTATGCAAAGACCGTAGAAGTTGAAAACAGTTGAAAAGTTGAAAAACTTTGATTCAATCCATATTCCATTTTTAATAGTTTTTGTTTTTTAAACCAAACTGTTAATCTTCGTTCAAGTCTATATAAATGTAAACAGAATTATTTATTTTTCATTGTTTTATTCTGAGAAAATAGGTACCCAACCTATTTTCAATTTTTCGCTATTGAAAAATTAATTCTATGTACCATTTTTTTCTTCAATTTTTTAAAAAATAAAATATGAAAAATATTTTCTAGAACTGAAAATAGAAATTGAAAAACAAAAAAAATGTTTTCAATTTTTTAAAAACAAAAAAATATTTTCTGAAATGAAAATAGAAAATACAAATTAAAAAAATGTTTTCAAAAACAAAAGTAACCTAAATTTTTGTTAATGAAAATGAGCTTCAAATTTTAAGTTCATCAGTCTCTCAAACTAGTTGTTTTCAGCTCTAATTTTGCATTTTGATGTGTTGTTTTTCTTCTTGAAACATAGAACACAACCATTGGGAATCACTGATCGAAGCATGGCAAAGGCCTGTACTTGAAGACAAGAGGCTTCCTGAATGGTTAGTTGAGTCTTAATTATGTAGTCTTATTATTTGTAATTATACATTTAGTCTTTATTACTAAAATATTTTATTAATTTGGTTTTAATTTTAATTTAACCTAATAAATTTATTATATACTATGAATATAAGAATATAGTATAACATTTTATTATATTAATAGTTATTAACTGTAGTTTCATTCACATATAGCATGTTATATTTTTTCAAATATTAGCATTAATTCAGTGGTTAAGCCTTTAATAATAAATGTTATAATTCTATAACTAAGTGAATGATGTGGCTTAGTGACTGGAGAGTTAGTTGTTCACACCATTGGCCTAGGTTCAAATTTCTAATCTTAAGTTCTAATTCTAAATCTTATATTTTGAACACTAAACCTAAAATAATCCTTTATTTAACTGTCACATTATTATTTTTGTTAAACGTTAACGGTCGGTGACTTTAACCCTCTCAACAGGTACCCTGTCACTTTATTCAATGAGCTCTATTATCTTAATTCAGGGGGGACGGTCTGGACAGGTAGGTATCTGTATATTAGACTCGATTGCTAAAATTGGATTTCTTGTAATGAACTTATTCTAATCTTTCCCTTTTTGTTTGTACCACAGATGGATCACCTCCGGTCCATAGTTTAGTAAGCATTGGAGGAAGTAAGTTTTCCCTGGATAGATCTCAGTCTGGATCGAAAAACACTATTAGTGTTCCCCATCAAAATGATACTGCCATTGACATTCTGGGAAGGATGACTTCTATACTTGAGCAAATACACACTCCAATTGCATCGAATTCGGCTTTAGGAACAAATTTGCTTCAAGAAGGAGAAGAAAACATTGGTCAATTCCTTTATCTTGAAGGAATTGAGTATCACATGTGGAACACCTATGATGTCCACTTTTATGCATCTTTTGCACTAATAATGTTATTTCCGAAACTTCAACTCAGTATCCAAAGAGATTTTGCTGCTGCGGTAATGATGCATGATCCTAGTAAGATGAAACTTTTAAATGATGGCCAGCTGGTTCCAAGAAAAGTTCTTGGAGCTGTTCCACATGATATTGGAGTTGATGACCCATGGTTTGAAGTAAATGCATACTGCCTGTACGACACTGATCGGTGGAAAGACTTGAATCCAAAGTTTGTTCTCCAAGTTTACAGGGATGTCATTGCCACTGGTGACAAGAAGTTTGCAAAAGCCGTTTGGCCCTCTGTTTATGTTGCAATGGCTTATATGGACCAATTCGACAAGGATGGTGATGGGATGATTGAGAACGACGGCTTCCCTGATCAGACATATGATACATGGTCTGTGTCTGGTGTAAGTGCCTATAGTGGTGGGCTTTGGGTGGCAGCCTTACAGGCTGCATCTGCCTTGGCACATGAAGTAGGAGACAAGGGTTCTGAAGATTATTTTTGGTACAAGTTTCTAAAAGCAAAAGATGTCTATCAGAAATTGTGGAATGGCTCTTACTTCAATTACGACAACAGTGGTAGTCGCACAAGTTCATCTATTCAGGCTGATCAGTTGGCTGGCCAATGGTCCGTTGCACTTCAAAGCATTTTCTTTATTTTTGAACTTGGGATTTTCTCCCATTTCATTTTCTGATTAGAAATAAAAAGATGATAATAATGACATGCATCCTTCGTATAATGTTTTAGGTCTAAGATGAATATTTTCACAAGTTTCCCAAGCTAATTGAGATTTTGAACAGTCTAGGCTTGAGAAACTTATGGCTGTTCATTTTGTTGCAATGTTCCTTTACATCCTAGCTAAATCTCTTTATATTGTTTTGTTCATGTGGTAATGAATTACTATGCCATTGTAGGTATGCAAGGGCATGTGGTCTTTTCCCAATAGTTGACGAGGACAAAGCAAGAAGCGCGTTAGAGAAGGTATACAATTACAATGTCTTAAAAGTGAAAGGTGGGAAGCGGGGGGCTGTAAACGGGATGCTGCCGGATGGAAGAGTCGATATGTCATCGATGCAGTCAAGAGAAATATGGTCCGGAGTTACATATGCAGTGGCTGCAACAATGATCCATGAAGATTTGGTGGATATGGCATTTCATACTGCAAGTGGAATCTTTGAATCAGTGTGGTCTGAAGAAGGACTTGGGTAAGATTGACTTTTCCTTTCCCTTCTTTTTTCCATAGTTGGTGTTATGATTTTTGCGGAAAGATCTTGTTTTTTCTGCCATGGCCATGTTCTGCTTTTATGTTAGGACCGTGGCAATTATCAACTTCACTCCAAACATAACCGTTAGGACTAATGTAATGTAGGCCGAAAAACTCCTGCGATCGGAGTTGCACCAATCTCCCTGAGCCTCTTAAAGTGCATCTATTTCTCGAAACTTGGATTATTGTCTGAATATTCATTTGTGTTCACCATATTGCTTACATGTTGACAGTTACTCGTTTCAAACTCCGGAAGCTTGGAACACAGATGATCAATACAGATCTCTAACTTACATGCGTCCGTTGGCCATATGGGCAATGCAATGGGCCTTATCAAGACCGAAACTTCGAAAGCAAGAGCTAAAACCCCAGGTGAAGGCGGACTCCCTTCGTACACCCCATGCCGGATTCTCCAGAGTTGCTCACCTGCTAAAACTGCCTGAAGATCAAGATTCCCGTAGTCTGTTACAGATTATGTTCGATTATACTTGCAAGAGAATGTTTACTTAATTGTTATTGTACATCGAGTGTGCAATGCGCTATTCAATACATGGACGGAGCCAGGATCGAACATTGACAGGGGCTAAAATGTTGTATTTTAAAAATAAAAGGGCTTATTAAGTATTTAAACTCAAAATTCAAGGGTCAAGACCCAATTCGTCTAATATTTAAACTTATAAGGACACAAATTGTTGTTGGACCAAAAAACTTATGCAGACTCATACTTCTTTAGTTCAACTCTTGTTTTTTAAATTTGAATATTTATTTTTATAGGGACTAAATTATTATTAGATCAAAATTTATCGAATATTTTGATTTTATAACAGGTGACTTCATTATGAGTTTTGTTAAGAGGTAGATTGTAGAATTTAATTCGTGATTCGATTATTAATTAAAATATTTAATAAAAATAATTTAAATTTACACGATTTATTAAAGTAATAATATTAAAATTTGAAATTTAAAAATTTATTGTATTTAACGTTATTGTCGACCAAATTATGATATCTAAAAATTCATGACATTATTTCAAAATAAAAATAAAAATTCATGACATTACACCCCTAATTATTAGTGTTTCAATCTAATAATTATAGTCCGTATGCACTCGACACCTACTTCTCTATTTATTAATTTATATTATCATTTTAGGTGTAGGTATTTATTTATTTTTTTGGTTTCGGCCCCATTAGGTGCCACACATTAAATGCGTCTCAACACAGTTAAAAATTAATAAAATAAAATTTCTTTTACATAATAATTATTTTTAATAGTTTTATAGTATAAAATTTAAATAAAACAACTAAATTCTTTCATCTAAAAAGAGACGGAGCTCTATTGGTTCTCAAAGGGGTTTAGGCTCATGTTGAAAATTTCATATACTTAATACATTTTGGTCTAATAATATTTTAGTTCTTGTAAAAATGAATATTTAAATTAAAAAATATAATAATTTATTAAATATTTAATCATGTTGAAAATAATTTTATTGGGCTCGGCTCGGGCTCGAAGCTCGTCAGGCTCGGCTCGGGCTCGATAGGCTCGGCTCGAAATAAAAAATTTTGCTACAATTTTTTATATATAAAATATTCGTTAAAAATCCCTCTCATAACCAACACTAAAACGAAATTCAATGATCAGAAAGGGGGAAAAGTGTCAAAAATTAGATTAATCCAAATAATCAATAAATACTCTTATAATACAAACACATAATTAAAGAAAATACAAAATCAAACAACAATCAAGTAATGAAAGAAAATACAAACACATAATTTATTTTAGTGCATATGTAGATTTCGAGCCTATTCACGAGCTTTTCGAGCCGAGCCTAAGTAAGCTCGGCTCGGCTCGTTAAGGTTTCGAGCCGAGCCCGAGCCCGAGTAGCTCGCGAGCCGGCCAGGCTTATTATCACCCCTAGTTGTACTAAAGGCAACAAGGATAGTCACGAAATAGGATCAAGTATGACACGAAAATCTTCAAGTCGGTGATTATAGAGGGTGGTAAAATAGGGCGTTCATGACCCGAGCTACTACAACACATCCGATAACATACTCCAGGAAAATGTTACCAGAAGCAATGAAGTCACCTAACTCCACTCTAAGGTACGCAAATCAAAAGATAACCGCCATTTTTAAGACATGATCCATAACTAAAATTCGATTAGTCTAGTGAGACGGCACTAAATCTCTTAAATAATGTTAGGAGTTCAAATTTTGACGTTGTGAATAAAATAATTAGGTTGGGAGGGCTACCCTCGTAATTAACCTTTGCAGTACTCGATCTGAATTAGTCAACTAAATTAGTGGTTAAACCTTATATATAAAGATAAAGCTTTGATACACAAGCTTGTGTAGTTTGGACAAACCTTTCAATTTTAGGGTTTAAAATTTTAGGTTATTGTTTAAGGGTTTAGTGTGTAGGGTGTAAAATTTAAAGTTTATGGTTAGAATTTAGAGAGTAAAATTTAGGGTTTAAGTTTTAGATTTTATAACTTAAATATAAAAAGTTGTGTAAATGTGTATCAAACTATAACCCTATTTATAAAACTTTCTAGCATATACTAATATTTAGACCTGGCAAACTTGACCCGAGAACCGAAACCCGAACCGAATTACCCGAACCCAGACCCGAACCGAAACCGAAAATCAACCCGAAATCTGATACGAATTTTGATCCGAAACCCGAAATAAACCGAACCAAAACTGAACCGAATTTAGTTAAACCGAATGAACCCGAACTGAATGGACCCGAACCGAATAGACCCGAACCGAATGGACCCGATTAATAGAAATAAAGAAAGATAAAATATGAACAGCTGCACAAATCACTAAAATGTCAAATATATTGACTTTATAAAGTCATATATAGGGTGTAAAAATCTGACCAACCTAAAAATTTGATTAAAAATGACTGATCTCTCACTGAACCGAAAATAACCGAACCAAAATCAACCGAACCGAAAATAACCGAACCGAAAGTCAATCGACCCGAAATGACCCGAAACATAAAAGACCCGAACTAAAACCGAACCGAACCGAAACCGAAACCGAATCTGAACCGAAAATATCAGACCCGAAATAACCGAAACTGAAATGACCCAAACCGAACCCGAACCGATTGACCTGTTTGCCACCTCTACTAATATTTATAACCATTTCACCCGCGTAATAAACCATTATTGTTTTTAGGGTAAACTACAACTGAAGGCACCAAGTTATTGTTTCGTTCCTATTTTGGTCACCAAATTATTCTTTTACAAAACCATCACCAATATTTATTATTTTCTAATTTGGTCACCGAATGCGTATGGCGCTATTGAGTTGGAATTTTTTTATATTTCCCAAATCCCGCACCATTTTTTCATTCCTTACCAGCATACTCGGGGTTTATAGAAGACCATGGGAAGTGAATAAAACGATTCGCTTCATTGCAAGGGAAACGATCCGGAAGAAAGACTTAAACGAAGAAAAAAAAAACATTCATTTAATTAAAATTCTCACTTTGTTTCATTTAGGGGAAAAAAAACCAGACACTTCTGGTTTAATCACAAAAGCAACGGTGTGTTAGAACTTAATCGTAGTGTGTTGAGGTTTTAATCACATGATTACGTTATTAATTGCAAGGTTATTTTAATTTGAAACGCGATATGGGAGGCTGGAAGCTTCGAATAAAAGGGACAACATGCCCTCTTTATCATAAATCCTGAATACATTTAAGGGTGAACCCCACACAACATTTTTCACTATAAACCAGCCCTTAGTTAAATTTAACAAACTCACCCAAAACCATAAATTATCATAAGAATGTTATGTACAAAAAAAATAACATTCTCTCATGTCTCCTTACACTCTTCATCACACTTCTCTTTTCTAATAGACTATCTATCAATATCCTTGGACGATCAGTAATTTCAGAATCAAATCATTCGAAGAAATCACGTTTCCATGTTTTCTTCCAAAATTTGGACATCCAAAATATCATTTACTTAGTTGATGTCCAGCTTATTTTTAACTCAGCTGGAGATCCACAATGGCAATACTGAATCACTCTCCTTGCTTCCATCTTCTCTGCATTCTTCCTCTTCGTCTTTGTAAACCGTAAATAATGAAGGAATAATGATAGAAAATTAGTATTTCAAACCCTTAAATAATTAAATCACGTCCCATGAGTTTCAAACCTCTAAATTCCATAAATCCACGTATATGCTGACAAGGAATAAAGAATGGCGTGGAATTTGAAAAATATATAAAAAATTCCAACTCAACAGCACCATTAGAAATTTAATGAACGGTGACCGAACTATAAGAAAAAAGTAAACATTAGTCGGTTTTTTCAAAAGAAAATAGCTCAGTGACCAAAATAAAAACGAAACAATAGTTGGGTGACTGCTGGTGTAGTTTACCTTTGTTTGGGGGAAAAGTAAAAAAATAATTAAATGCCATTGGTCAGAATGGCCGAGAAAGAATGAATGCGACACTTTTACACGGAATAAAAGTGCAAAGCCTATATGCACAGTAACACAATTCCAGTCTCGATTCAATAATCAACTGGAAGCTATGTGAATAAAGTTACAACATCTCTACGATACCCTCTTACCATCAAAAGTCTGGGCAAATTATCGACCAACAAATCCATGTACTCCATGTAGCAGTAAGCTGGGTGGCTGATCGGAGGTGGCGGTAAGCTTACGAGCACAACTGCAGCCATTCTAGAATATCTTAATATAGTTGAATTCAATTTCAATGTTGTATAGAGAAACTTCTCTACTTGTTGCTCATTCACGATTACAGGCTTTCCATCAGCCATCAATGGGGTCCCTTCTTTCTTAGCTGTTGCCTTTATCTCTGCCAAGTAATCAGCCACCCGTTGCTGAGCGGCAGTAAATGCCTCCATTGGCTCGTCTGGCTGAGATCCACCCTCCGGTTGCACATCCCATGACTTGATCGTTATAACAATCACTTCAGCCTGCATCCGAAGATCGTATAAGAACTTCTTCACATCAGCCTTGAGTCCCTCTGCATCTGAATCCTCTTCTGCAATGCAGAAGACCTGAATCTTACAACTCTCAAAGCTCTCTTTTGTAAGAAGAAGTTGTGACAGAAGAAGCATGAGACCGCCATCTCTCACTATCCAATACAAATCAATCGTACCATATTGCCTTTGATACTCATTGGGCCATTCATCAAGGCCCTTGACAATGACAACTGCCTTATTTGCAACAATGCAGTCATTGATTATACCAACAAATCTGGCTGGGATTTCTTGTAGGTTCTCACGACGCCATATTTCTGGGTACCGCATCACTACAATATTTGGCTTAAGGTTGCCGAGACCCATGGTCTGCACAACTCCACGGAAGCCTTCAGTCATATTAGGTGCCACAACTATTTCTGCAACACCTTCGCAGTTCTTGTAATTAATGTAGGTATCAAGTTGCTTGCAAGCAGCCTTGGCGTCTTCAGCACGTTCATGATAGTCCCCATCTAGTATATTGATAAATATGGACATTCCACGGCCTTTCTTCTTCATGCAGTTGGCAAAGTCGGCAAGCTTTGGATGGCAAGGTACATTCTCTGGCAGCTTACCCCAAGGACGGCAGAATACAAGAGGAATGGGATACCAATTCTTTGGATGAACTTGGCTAGCTGCAAACAAAATGATAGGTCAACAGGAACACAAGAGGCAATACTCGTGTCAATATGTATAAAATACAAGTAGAACATGCCTATAGAGGCAGAAATGCAATTGGTAAAGATACATGATATAAGACGTACCTCCCAAAGATCTAAGACTGCGAAGGGCTAGTTGAAAATAAGCACTTTTGAAACCATCCCCCCAGTCCCCAGCTTTTCCTTTAATGCTCACGTAATAATATATGAGGCTGGCAAGGGCCAAAGACACTACAGTGAATGACCATGAGATCAAGAACATGATCACTGCAGCAAACAGAACAGTTGTGACCCTCAGTTTCCCATGCAAATAATGCGCTCTAATATACAGGATTTTTCCCATCTAAATGGGGCACAAAATGTTAAAAACAAGATTGCTCGCATGCAATGAAACCTACCTATACAAAGTGATGCTCCAAGGAGAGATAAGCTCCAGTGGTGAAATTTCCATCGAGGACGCCAACTGGGAGCATCTAGAAGGTCCAGAAGAAAGCAGGACAAGTTCACACCAGAATAGCACAGAAGGAAAAACATAGTTACAGTTGGTGTGATAAGATCCAAATTCCCAATAATCACACAACCCATACAGATAAAGGCAGTAAAGAGGGTAGCCATATAAGGCTCACTCCCTTCTGCAACTTTGAAGTAATTGAGAACAGGAAGAATATCATCATTGCTTATTGCTGCAAGGAGGCGAGGGGCACCAGTCAAGCTTTGAAGCGCTGCACCTAAAGTTGAAAGAATAATTCCAATATGAATGATAGCCGGAAAAGGCCAAGCAATTGTAGCCGTAAGTAGCCTGCATCAAAAGTGGTTTAGCATTACAACAATACCTAAACCTTAAATCCTAAATAAAATAATGCACAGGGGAAACATTACAATCAGAGTCCAAGGAGAATTTTTGTGTGAGACTAGAAAAATGATACCTGTCAGTCAAAAGCTTGTCTCGGGTGGCAACAGCTCCAAAAAGTAAGACAGAAACTAAATAGAGACCAGTAGTGGTAAGTGTGGCAGCCAAAGTCCCAATGGGGATAGAACGCTGAGTGTCTTTAAGTGAGGCAGATCGGTTTGAACCAGCCATGATTCCTGTTACAGCTGGAAAAAAGAGACCGACCAAAGCACTGAAGAAACATACAAATAAAAAGGAGTTAGAAACTCCATGAAAAGAAAAACATCCATCACATCAGGCTGGAGATAAATCTTGGCTAATCAATATCAACCCTAAATAGTAGGGGAACAGCATTTTTTTTCTTTTGATAGTTAGAAAGGTCGAGGGAGAGAGATGTTGAACCAGCAGTATGGCTAGCAATTAAGCCTAGGATCTTTTTTTCCTCCAGACCTCCATTACATAAAAGTTCGAATACAATTAAGTGAAAGTTTGGTGCTATTTCTATAGGACCCGCCAACAGGAATTGGAAATAATCAAGAGACCGAAGTTTTTCTAAAACTAGTCCTCCAGAGGTAGTACCTCGGCCTCTGAGCATGAACAGTAACAATGCAAGCACCTTATCAAAATTTAATTCTAATAATTTCAATGCTTGGAGCCTTGAAGATTCTTACTGGAAGTTCCACTGCACACTTCCTTCAGCATCAGGGATACCCGCACTGTTTGTATTCTGATAATCTGAACTCCAGTTATCTTTAAAGCTTTCTAAACTCAATCCCGTAACTCCAGCTGTATCAAGCATCAAAAGCAACACATTTCAAATATCCACATAAATCCAGGTAAAAGAACAGAAAATGACAAGAAAAATGCAACAAAGGAGAAAATTCAGATTGATTTTTAGCAATGGCATATGCCTTGCAACAAGCAATATGCCACTGTTATGTTCAGACGCACCGAACCAACTTTACAAGTTTTCTATGGCAAAATGGAAGAGGAGGAGAGAGAGAGCACTCACGTGCAGGATCATCCTTCTTTGCCAGAAAAACCCCGATGAAGATGCAAAATATTGAGAATAAAACAGGTATAAGGAAAGCAGGGGCAACCCTGTTGATCATTTTCACCCCGCCAAACACAATAAAGCAAAGTATAATAGTCACAACAATTCCATATATTTGCAAGTCATGTGAACTTATACTCTGTATAGGTTCTGAGAGAGTGCCATTGACCTTTGTTGTGGTCTCTGCATTGCAAGCAAGATTAGAAATGAATTGGTACAAAATTATTCAACAGATTAAATCTATACCATGGCAATAGCTACCAACAACCAGTACGCACAGTAAAGAACAAAATCATCAGGAATTGTGCTGTTGATAGCAATCAATAATTACCGGAAAAAATCCCAGCAGATGGAAGAGCTTTTAGAAAGGTTTCTACAGCTCCCAACACATAACTACATCCAAAACCAAAAGCACAAGATATCAGTATTAGCATGAGTTGAATGTTGTTAAACACATAACACATTATGCTATCAAGGTAGCAGAATTTACTGAGCTATGCAGAAATTGTATCATACAAAAAAAGAAAAGGGCCAGAAGATACACTCACAGAGCTCCCGCAACTGCATTGCCAAGAAAGAAACATAATCCAATGCTAACTCCTACCTCAGGACCAAGGGCACGACCAATGAGATAATAAGGACCACCACCCTAGCAATAATTAACAAGAAAATCACTAAATTCACCGCACACAATTATTTAGTGAAAGAAATATCCAAAAACAAGGTAACACAACACTAAAATCCAACTCCAAAGTAGATTATTGGCTTAAGACATCATAATCTCTAATATATGAGAGTCACTGGTCACATGAGAACTGAAAAATGACTGTTAAGGGTGTATACAGTTATAAAGAATGTATACCTTCATAGCTCCATTGGTTGCAATAGCACTCAATGAAATTCCTGTCAATAAAGTACACAGACCACAAAGTGATACCAGGAGCAGTGACTCGCCAATGCCACCCATGCCAACAATCCTGCAATTCTCATAAATGAACCTTATCAACAAAAGTGATCAAATCTAGCTATCTTACATCCTACGTTACAGCTCAAGGGCATAAAATAAGAATAGAATTAATATCCTTGACTAAAACCCTTTTCTTACAGCATTAATAAAAAATAACACAACAACGTTTTACAAAATTCATTTTCTTGCAAAAGAAGCTCAGCTTAAAATTTAAAACCAGCACCATCAATTAGAAGCAAAGCATGTATTCAATTTACATATGTACATGCACTTCTGCTCATCAGTGTTGTCAAGGCGTGCACTTGGGCACGCATGCACCTTGCGTCTTAGCACTAGATTATAAAAGCGCCTCAGACCCTTTAGGGTGAGGCCTATTTGATCAGGCATGTCTTGTGTGCACACACCTTTTTTGTAAGTCAATAGGAATGGTAAAAAAGCCCACCTAATTAAAGTTTTTTTTTTTTAATTTCTTTCATTTTTCATTAGATATACTTTTACTACTAAGAAAGAGATAGTATCAAACTCTATACATCTCAATATTTGAGTATTCAACAACAGGCACGGACCATAAGGAAATCGTGCATATTGACGAATAAAAAATAGAATGTTTTGTAGATAAACTAGACCATACTTTTGAGTTTATTATATGCATAAGGTATGTATGAACAAGCACACAAAATTTGCAAATAAATAAATTGCGCTTGACTTAGGCTGGTTCTTCTTTTCTTTCTTTCTTCTTTTTTTTGGGCCTTGCACCTGGGCAATATGAGGGTTCTACCCCGTGACAACACTGACAAAATAATGGGCGCACAAATTAAAAAAAGTAAACATCAAAAGAGATAAGACTTACCAAGAAAACCGGATATAGTATATAATACCCAAAATACTTTGCAGGCATGGGACAAATACCCCCATCAGTGTACCCATTTTGACATCAGAAGGCTGCATGATGTAGGCACAGAACATGGAACAGCATGAGTATGTTGAAAAGTACAGTTTCCTATGTTTTGTTACGAAAGAGAACAAGGAAACCAGGAATAATCTGATATGCATACGTTTCATAGTTTTTCATAAAGCTGTAGCACATAAACAAAATTTATCAATTCTTGCTAGCATTTCAACTGAGACAAACATACTTAACAGACATCCTACATAAACTAATTTTTAAATACTCCATTAATCAAATTTTGAACTACTTGCACACGATTGACATACACTCCAAGCAGGAAGGAGATTAAATTAGTATCTTTTTGTTCTTTCATCATACTAGGAATCAGAAAAACTCAAAAACTAATAACAGTGGAATACAATACTATGCCATATTCTTCAATATATTCCTTATTTTGTCCAAGTCTTATAGCTTTTATTCTTTCACTCAACAAAGCAACATTGAAGTTGATGAAACACAATGCCAAATAAAGGACAGCATAACTGTAATCAATCATGCTAAAGTAAACAGAGCGATTACCTTCGGTTGACCACTGGTGATGGAAACATCTTCACCGTCTCTAGGGCTGGAGACTGCAGGAATTTGCTCTCCTGTCATACTGGAAAAGAAGTCAAAAGCAGATAATAATCATAAGTTCAAAAATTCAGATGTAATGGAACTTGTCCAAAAACCAAAAAAAAAAAAAATCCATTAGTCGATTATACTTGGAAACATTAATCAGCAAGTACAAAAATGAAGCAAACATCTTGTAATTATTGAGCAAAAAATGAGAGAGAGAGAGAGAGCATTAATGAAAATTTACCTTTTGAGACCTAGAATACTCACAAGAGAATCAAAACCAAACAATTCCAACTTATGTTCCCTGTAGAGACCATTGGCTCCACCAGATTCCGGATTCGAACCTTCCCTTCCATTGGAATCCAAGTTCCCTGGCGTCACTACTTCATTTTTCCTGCCAATACAAAGATGATTATCGAATATTGTTAAAAGAAAAAGAAAAACTCTCAGTGAAAGAGAAAGAGGGGAGGATTACCGGACAGAAGATTTGGAATCGGAGGAGGAAGATCCATGATTAATGGTGGACATCTCGAGAACGGCGCGATCGTGAGCCCCCACCGGACTATATTTGCGGCCGGCTTTTCCATGAAAGGCCAAGTCTCCGCCGCCATCTTCTAAATCTCCATTGTCCATTTTTGGATTCTTATTTCAAAGTATATATTGTAGATCTAATTCCTTTTAGTCAGATCCAAAAATGAAATGACCAGCTATGAGAGATATAAACTAGAAGCAACGCAGCAGCAGGAGGAGGAATAGATCTCTCTGAATAAATCTGTATTTTACGGGGATGGGGATGGGGATGGGGATGGGGATGGGGAAGGAGGCGTTTTTACTTCTCTAAGAAAAATTTTATTCAAGTGTGATGAAACAACAATGAACGGAAAGCCAAGAGTAAACTTCTTTTCTTCATGTTTTCTTGTTAATTTCACAAATCTTACGTATTAGTTTGGTTTAATGCACTTTTCCCCTAAATGAAATATTTTCATACAGTCAACTAATACAATTAATTAATTAAATCAATTAACATAAATATTTATTTTTTTTTGATAAAAAGAGAAACCAACCCACGAATGTCTCGTTAAAAAATTCCTAAGCCTAAAAGGAAAAAAGAGTGAATTCGAAGAGATACGTTACAATAAACAAAACATCACCCCACATTCGGAGTAAAACTACAATCTCTAGAGACCCAAAATCGACATACATTCGGTTCACAAAGGAACTCTAAAATATTATGATCATCTGAATCAACCAGCGTGGCTAACCTATCCGCGACACTATTCGCATGCCTTGACACCCATGTAAACCGAAACCTCTCAAGACCATGCATCTCCTCCTTAATTAAACTGACTATCGGCAATTTCGCTCCATCTATTACACCCTTTGTTAGCAAACTAATCGCTTCCAAACAATCGGATTCAATAATCAATGAACGAAAGCCCAAACGTGTAGCTTGCTTAATACCTTTGAGTATCGCCCAAAGCTCCGTTTGAAGCAGCTCACAACAACCAATATAACTCGAAAAGCCAAATAACCACTCACTGTGACTCCCACGAAACACACCTCCAACCGACGCTGCACCATCCCCAATTCGGAAAGCCCCGTCGACATTAAGTTTGATCCACCCAGGTTGCGGTTTAGTCCAGTGCATGCGTGCTTGACCACCGTGCGGCTCCATAATCTAGGTAATCACAGCCCCCGTCCGAGCCTCCCTATACTGCTTTGCAAGGCTCACAGCAACCATAACAACATTCCGATAGAGCTCTTTACCATCACCGAGCACCATAGTGTTGCGGTTCTTCCACAACATCTAGCAGATGGTCACAAAAACAACACAACTCACCTCCCCAAGTACCAGGAAGGTTCGGTCATTCCTTGCCGTAGCCAATCCTCCTCCGTAGCAGCGAAGAACCCAGGTACCACGGCCTGTGGGAGCAGCTGCAACCAATTCTCACGGGCACGGTGACAGTCCCGTAACACGTACAGAATGGACTCACTGACATTCAAGCATATCGGGCATCTAGGATCCGAAGCAAGCGAACGTCTATATTGTTCTTCATTAGTAAGCAGTTTACGCCGTATTACTATCCACCAAAAAGCACGAGTGCGATGGATCACTGGAAGTTTCCAAATTCGCTTCCACATACTATCATCATGAGCCAAAGACGGCTTAACCAAGGTATAAGCCGAACGAATCGAAAATCGTCTATTTACCTTACCCATCCATCCAATCACATCCGTTCCAAACTCAACCTGTGGTGGTGGGATTGCAAGAATACGCTGAATACAACTCACCGGCAAAATCATCCGCAAACAACCCATATCCCATTCACCATTATCTAGCATCATACTCGCAACACAACACGGGGTAGGCGCAACCGAACCAACCATCAATTCAACTAACGACGGTAACTCGGGAAACCATTTATCATACCAGAAGTCCACAGTACGACCGTTTCGAACAATCCAGATTACACCTGATCTGACATGATGCCAAACAAAGCTAATGCCAGTCCATAAACGAGAACAACCAGTCTTTTGGGTAGTAGCAGGAACAACACCCCTCCATCCATACTTAGCACGAAGAACCTGGACCCACAACCGATCTGAGTTCGCAAACAATTAGAATTTTAACTTCAAAAGAAATGTCGAATTAACCGTAGCCAAATCCCGAAACCCCAAGCCTCCAGACTGAATGGGTTGAGTTACAATCTCTCAATTAACTAAATTAACTCCCCGACCATTACTGGAATGGCCCCAAATAAAACCACGGATCAACTGCTCAATTTTAGCACACACACCGCCTTGGGTAACCACGTTGCCTGCATGGTATAAACCGGAATTGCCTTAAGGACTGATTTCGCTAATGTTATCCGACCTGCAAAGGATAGCGATCTTGCGGACCATGTTTCAAGATGACCCCTAACCTTATCCACCAGATAATCATACGTCGCCACCCGAACACGAGAGTGAAGAAGCGGAATGCCCAAATATTTACCCAAGTCACTTACTTCGGAAAAACCCAAGTAACTAGTAATATTCTGACGCTCTCCCGTACTCACATTATTAGAAAAGAAAATATGAGATTTATTCGCACTAACCCGGTATCCCGATGAACCGCAAAAAATATCAAGAACTCGCCGGATAACAACCATCTGGGACGCAGAGGCTTCGGAGAAGAAAACCACATCATTCGCAAAAAATAAATGCGAAAGTCCCAGACCCTACCGACTCAATCTGATCTCCTTCCAATGCGTCTGCTCAATTAATAAAATACACAAATACTTTTATAATTATAGGATATTTTTGTCAAGTTTATTCACTACAAAAATTATAAAATAGTTTGTGGCTTAAACAAGTTGGTCATTTCGTTAAAAATTTAATTGCATATAATGTGATGGTAAATAACATTAATTTCATAACAAATTTGAGCAGTAACTTTTACATATTGTTATGATTTAATCTATCATTTTAAAAAAAATCACCCATACTATTTTTTCTGCAGTGATTACAAGAAATTTGTAAGTTTTTATCTTCTTTGTTGATCTTTTTTTTTCACCGACAACGGCCTTTGGCCGTTTTATTGGTTCTGTATATAAATAATCTTCATCTTTATGATGAATGTTTTATTTTTATATTTTTCTTATTTTTCTCTTGCTTTGCCAGTTTTATATCAAATCTGCTTTCATGGCAGTTTTTTTGTTTGCTTTTATGGTAGTTCCTTCGTCTACTTTTATGGTAGTTTTAGTCTGTCTTTTGACAGTATAGCGTTCGAGTGACGAAATTTCAGCGAGCGTTTTTCAGCGAAAGAGGTCGGTCTATAAATGCTTATGATTTCCTGTTGTGGTTGTGCTGATATGCCAAGAACAAGTAGCGAAAGAATTTGCTGTCTTCATAGAGCACTTTGGTTAAAGCTATAGTTTCCTGAATTTCTTTTAGAAGTTGCTTCAAGTCCTTCTTAAAGTGGTAGGTTTGTTCTTTAATGTTTTTCACACCCTTAGGTTTTATTGTATTTATCTTTATACATTGAATTTTTAATGTTTGAGTGTAATCCTTTGTAATCCTATCACTTTTAATATAATCCAGTTTGTTTAAAAAAAATCTTAATTCTAACAAATTTGATACATAAGTTATGTAAAAAAAATACACAACTATTCTATAAAATCTAAATCTAAATCTTTAATTTTAACTTCTTAAATACTAAACTTTAAACGTTAAACTCTATATTTTAAATTCTAACACTTAAACTTCAACTCTAAACTAAACTTCAAAATCCTAAAATTGATAAGCATCATAGGCTCTGTTCACACATACCTCAGTATCAAAGTACTTTCCTTCAAATATCACAACAATTTAATTCTTCTCTTATTTTTTTGACAAAAAATTCTTCTCCTAATTCATAAGTACATTTTTATTTTTTTTAACATCTACCAGCGTCCTCCACCATTTAACTTTAAACGTTCAACTTTGTGACTCTCATGTCACTTTCTTTAGAATTAGTTCCTTTCGTCTTAAAATCCATATATATATATATATATATATATATATATATATATATATATAATTTTCCCCTTCTATCTTTAGTTTGGATTCAAATTTTTAAATTTGTTTTCAAGTTCCGTTCTTCTCAATCAACTGAAAACTTTAAATCACATGCTTTAGTGATTGTTGACAATAATATACATTTTAAATATATTTGTTTAGTAGAAATTTGATATAATTGTTGATGATCAATGTGGGATGATAGTGATTTTAGGTGGTTCGCTCTTTTTTATTGGACGAAGAGTCGCAATAGATAGTTTGAAGTAGAGAAACACATGCTAAAAAAGTTAAATATAGACAAAAGAATCATTAAGCAAGGTGGAAACAAACATTCTTTAAACTACTATCATCAGTGATTTAGTTGATGAGTAATGATGGTTGGTAAGAGTAGATCTGACTGTCAAATAATAGGGCTAGTTGATGAATTAAATAGACTTGACAACGGTCATGTCGATGGATTGTAACTAAACGAAAGACATAATGAAATTTTTTCAAACAAGTCTTTAGATTTTTAGACAAAAGTTACAGAGACGGCAATAACAGAAGTACAACAATAATATGCTCTTCCTTTTCAATATTAAATATTGTTATTGCTTGTTTTTTTATCGAATAAGTATGATTTTATTAGACTAAAAATTATATAAGATGAGTTCATTCCCTTGTGTCTTTGTGGTAAAAGTAGATGTTCATCATCCCTTAGGACTCGGATTTGAGCACCAGTAATGCATGATGTGTGTGCCGTCTTTGAAAAGACTAAAAAAGTTGAACAGATGCTACCCTTGCATCGCACTAGCATATTCAAAAAAAATTATATGAGATAAAAATATTATCGTGTACCTCGTTAAAATCTTCACTCTTTCACTTATTTTTTTATTGCTTAGATGCTTACTTTTTTAGTTTTTTTTTTAAATTCAATTTGAGATTTTTTCTGATTGTGTATATTGTATATATTAGCTATTAGTTAATCTTCTACAACACTCTTGAAGCACATGATCTTCTCCCCTACACTTTGTTCATTCATCATTGCTTGTCGCCTCCTCAAATAGCCATTTTTACCATTCATAAAACCCTAGTTTTTAGAGTAGTTCACCACAGAGTTAGGGTTTTACTATAATTAACTTGTTACATTTCGAGAAATATATGTAGGTTTGTTACGTCATTTGAAGACATTAATCATTAGTTGATTAACGATTTTCTTCTACAGATGGAGCCTTTTAGCATAAAATAAAATGTTGAGAGTTATATTATTTTAAAAAAATATATGGTTTAAAGTGACTATCCAGTCAAACGTTAGTGTCATTTTTTTGACATTATGTCAATATAATATAATGTCGATATTATTTAAATATTAAACTTGACTTAGTTGTTAAACATTATTTTATTTTAATAAACTAAAATTTGAATCTCTTTAATTCCATTTTCATTCTTTAATTTTCACCGATAAGATAATATTAAATATAATATATTTTCATTATTTAAGTATATTGTCAATATTTAAGTGTAAGACTTGGGTCAATGGTTCAGTGTCCAAGCTTTACCCAAGTGACATGGTATTGATCTACTTATGTTTAACTTTTGTTTTAAAAAAATTACTACAAAATTCACGTTACTATCTAATTGGAAGAAAAAATTATTAAAAATTGAACTCATGAGAAAAATTAAGTGACAGCTAGTGAAAAAATTAAAAACGCTCTCCCTCGCTTTTATAGTTTTCAACCGTAGTTTCTCCCTCTTGGCGGCCAGCCGCGATTTTTCGGCGGTTGGCCTCCCACCCTCTGCTTCCCTCCCCCCCCCCCACTTCCTTGCTTCGGCTTTCGCTTCCCTTTCGTGTGTTTGGTGTTTTTGGTGCAGCTGTCGGTCGATTCGATGAGAGTCTTTTTTCGGCGGCCACGATTCGAGCCCTCCGCGGCGTGGTCGAAGAATGGATGCGAGTGTGGCGGCGAACTTCGCCTCTTCCGCTTCCATCCTTCTTCTTCCTCGTTTTTTCATGGAAGTTTTGGTTTTGGTTTCTGGTCATACATGCTCCGTTTTTTCTCTCGGTGGTCGGGTTTGATGCCTCCACCGGCTGAAGCTAGTTGGCAAGGATCTCTGGCTCCTCTTCCTTTCTTTGGACCATTAGGCATCATCGACTCCTCGATCCAGACGCGATGAGTAGATGATGGGTTTCTCGATGCATTCCTCCACACGAGTCATCCTCGGTCCCCCCCGAACAACATGCAGTCAAGCAGTTGAAGAAGATGATGTTAGAATCAAATTATAAATTAATATGAAATCTAAATCTCAGGATCTATCATGTCAAATCATCAAGAACAATAAACTGAATAAACCGAGTGCGGAAGCGTACCTGAATTCATTGATAGATTGAAAATCTTGAATCTTGATGTTGAAATCCCAAAACTTTGGTATTGATCTTCCAAGAAGATAGGTTATCTCTTGAAGTAAAACTCTCTGACGGGGAAGGAGAGAAAAACAAGTTAACCTATTTCTTGGGGACCACTACCTCTTTATATAGTTGATTATTAAATTAAACTATTAAATATTTATAACTCTGCCCCTCATTGAATTATAAATATATCTTATGGTATCTACACTTTTATTTCCATGACATTTTAATACCTATGACACGCTTAACTTAATTGGTCACTTTATTTTTGTGTCATACTTTATAATAGCAACATACATTTTACATATGTGCCCACAATTACGGATTTTAATCCAACAATCTCCCACTTGGGCAACATATGTTTCCTGATAAATGTACAACCTTATGAGCTCAAAATTTTGCTATTATATAATAGTTATTCTATAACAATCTCGTCCATCAACTATATCCACATAGGATCAAAGCGGTCTTCGTCATATCAATCATGAGTGGACCCATCAATGGTCACGTATACAAATATAGTCAAATGACATAGATCAATCATGGATGTGTAGCATGGAAAATTACATGAAATGTGAACCATACATGTCTATTTCCAACTGGTCCTCCTAAACCTTAATGAGATCAACTTTACTGAATTTAGAGTGTACATAAACCAAAAGAACTTTATTTCTGCAGAAAATAATCTTAAATAACTTTAAACTAAAGTAACTGAAATTGTGTCTAAACCGAATGAGCATTTTTCAAAATTACAAACTCCCACTAAAACCGAATATCCTTAAATAACATTACACCCACATGAGTAGTGTGCTCATGAAAGACCTAGGGTGACAGTTTCTTAATATGCGCGCAATTATGGAGTTTGTACCAACATGCTCTATAGACACACAACCACTCTGAATTTTCTTTAACAACTAGAAACTTAATATTTATGTGCTTTAAATTTGAAGTGTTCCTATTGTTTATAGAATAAATGAATGCATATTTATTGTCACAAAATAACTATAGTGGTCTTTATATTCAATCTATATTTAGCAGCCCATGTGACGAAATTCTTTTGCATCAATATTCTAATAGAATCGAAGTCTGTAAACCTGATGATCTCTAACTTACCAGAACTCCGACATGTGAGCATGTAATTTTTGTTCTCTAAAGATATCTCATAACCTCATTGGCTGCTATCCAGTGGTCCATAATATGATTCCTCAAATATCTGTTTAACATTCCAACAATGTACACAATTTCCGAAAGCATACATACTTAAGCATAAATTAGATTCTCAATTGCTTATGTATAGAGAATCTTTTGGATTTTCTAAATTTCAAGGTTACTTTTAGGGCATTGAGTAAGATAATACTTATCTTCTTTAGCAATATGAGTGTCACTTGGTTTACTCCCACTGAACTTGTAGTATATACAATTGTCAACCAAATTTATCTCAAAAACAAATGAGATAATCAAAATAAAATTTATATTTTCATTAATAAGAGTCTTACTTAAGCTCATAGATGAATTTCTTTAATTTACATATCATTGATATTGTATCATAAGACACAAATCTATGATTGTACCATATAAATAATTTCTTCAATGTTGTCATTGAAAAACACAAGCTTAACATTCATCTTATGTAGCTCAAAGATTAAAATAAGCAACAAGCGTCATGATTATCCTGAAAGAGTCTTTCAATAAAAACTTGAGAGAAAGTCTTTACAAAATTAATGTCTTCTTTTAGAGTATATCCTTTAGATACAAGACGTACTTTATACTTATCCACATTACCATTTTCATCCCTATTGGTTTTAAATATCCATTTACAACCAATTAGTTTGTACCTTAAGGAAATGAGATAAGTTCTTAAACTTTATTGTCTTGCATAAAATTATACTCTTCTTGAATGACATCAATCCACTTTTGAGAGTTAGAACTTTTATGGTCTGATAAAAAAATGATTGAACATTTTCTATCATTCCATTGTTACCTTATTTTCTTGAAGAAATACAATATAATAATCTGAAATAGTATTTCATCTTCCTCTCGTGGACCTCTTTAATGACACTTGTTTTTTAAGGTTGTTGAGTTTGTTCTTCTGAAACAATTACCTTATCTTGAATGAGAGTTGTTCAACATTGTTTTGTTGAGGTACTTGATTCACTTCTTGATTAATGATAGGTTGAAAACCTAAACATTGTCAAAAGTGATAGTAGGAATTAAATTATAATTCAATTCCTCCTCAATAACAATGTATCTAACCTTATTTCTCCCTCCAAACTCAACATCTTAAAAAAAATTATAAATCTCTCCTTAAAATAATCTTAATTGTGGGATCATAAAATTTACAGTCCATGGATCACTCAAAATAACCGAAGTAGTTGCTCGCTTTTAAAGTTTAATTTCTTTACATGTGTCCTAACTTATACAAAAGAATCAACACTGAAAAACTTATTGTCGTTTCTTTTGGCTAGAACCCTTAGCAACTTTATTTAAATATTTTCTTTATTGCCCTTATTCTTAAAGACACTAATTAAATGAGCACTAACAAAATAATTATTTTTACACTTATAATGCTTCAACCTTTCTTCCTCTTGAACACGATGAGAAATGAACTCAAATAGAGTATATTTCTCATTTTGGCAGTTGTAACTAATTTTGAATTGGTTAAACTGTATAAGAAGCAGTACCACAATCATAAGAACAAACAATTGTTAGAGAGTTTGATCTTATGTGCCTTATATTTTGAAGCAATATTAAGAATTTTCATAATATGCTCTCTCACATTTTCTTGATCCTTATACTTCATAGAAGTAAAAAAAAGAGCATAAGTGATGTCATCTTAACCTTAATGTTTTGGGTAAAACATTTCTTAATTTCGTTAAGGAAACCCTTAGTTTGAGTAGTTTCTTTAAATTTGTGCTCCTAAAAAAATAGAATGTTGTACTTTATGATCATTAGGCTCACGCGATTCGAACGATTTTACCTCTCAAAATATTTTTTATAGGTGCTTACCGCAGTGAGAGGTGCAAAATGTTCTTTCCTTAGTGCAAAGTCTATGCTCATACAACCAAATACTATATGTAAGTGTCTTTTCTTATTCCTTGAAATTAGTTTCACTAAACATGAGTTTAGAATGTATTTAACAGATATTGTGACAAGAAATGATAAATTAACTAAATATAGAACAAAAATAAATAAATAAAATTAAAACAAGCTCACATAAATATTCATAAGTAAACAAATAAATTCAAAATAATTACTAGTTCCCCTCAAGATACCAAGCAATACATTAATATCAAGTCTTTGGACAATAATATTAATTGTAAGCGATACTCTTGTTGTAGCAATCAAACATTGACAATAAACTATGTCAAACAATAGGCTAATCTTTGGACTAACGTATTGCTCACATAAAATCCCTTATAATTGTCACACATTTATCGCCACAGTTGTCGTTGTAATTCTGCCAAATATTAACTTTCCTTTGGGCCAATTAATAAACGCATGAATTACAAAAACTCATAATCATCTTAATATTTTAAATAAACTAATCTACACAAAAGCGGTCACTTTGGTGACATTATGTTTCAATTAATCCATTAAAATATTAGACATCCAAAGCCAAAATATGAATTTAATTGTTTCAAAATGTTTGTCTTAATTTTATCTTTCAATCAAATTAAAAGATAACCAAAATAATAATAAATTTGAATAAAGGTAAACATCATATCAAGATATCGAACACTCCATTAATATTTCATCTTTGGACAAAACATTAACTTGCAAGTGATATCTTGGTACAGTAATCAAACATTGATAATAAGAACATGTCAAACAGAAATCTTCCTTTGGGCCGATTTATTGCTCACATATAAAACTGAATAATTATCACATGTTTATTACCACAGTTGCACATGTAATAATGTTAATTGTTAACCTTCCTTTGGGCCGATTAATACTAACATAATCCGACTTACATGCACAAAACCTTCTATATTTTAAAATAAAATAATTTTCACAATAGAGGTCACTTTGGTGACTTAATGCTTCAATTAATTTATCTCAAAATATATACAATAAATATACCAATATCCAAATTTAAAATTTTCTAACTGTCAAAACTGAAATTTCTGATAACACTTGAGTTTTTCGAAATAACCTAAAGTAAGGTTGTCTGAATGGGGCTATCAAAAATCGAAAAAACCTAAATCTTTGAATGTTTCTTTAAAAATTTCTTAAGCATGCATTTACCAAATTTAAAGTCGGATTCAAAACAATCAATCTTTAGCTAAAAGTCCAAGAAAACACAAGTATCATATAAATGAATAATTCATATAATGAGCGCATGAAGCTTTAATATATCCATAATAACCTAATGATCAAAATTAAAATTTTAATCGAACCGAAGCAAATATACATTAATACCAAATACAAATATGTATATTCCTTGGATAACATTAGCAATATGATTATAAAGTTTCTAAGTCACGAACAATCAACCTTGACAAAACATAAGTCAAACTTTGATAATTTCCATTGTTAAATAACAATTGACCAAATAGGATCGAACATTAATACTAAAGGTAAGAATCAACCTTAAAACTTAATCCCTAATTAATAAGTGTGGATATATATACAAACTTATGATCTATTACTGCATTTAGTAACAGAACATTAACTTAGAATCTTTCGACATACCCATTATATGTATAAAGCATTTAATCTTTGAGAAACTGAAGACTTAAAAAAAACATAGATTTGAGCCTTTAATCTTTCGGTATTGACTTAAAAAGAAATTAATACCATAATATATATATATATATATATATATATATATATATATATATATATATATATTAAAAATAAACCTAACTTTAAACATTTATTTGCGTTCACCGTTGCATCCATTATTTCTAACTTATGCACGCAATTAAGTTCTTAATCGGGAAGTGAAGATCGAATACTAACACTTGAAATTAAAAAAAAAACATGATGCTATAATTCATGATTGCACAAATATATATACGATAAAAACCCTAAATTATTGAATTCATAATTAATCAAAACTTAGGACGTATAAAAACCAAATCCGAATATTAAACCCAAAATCTTAAGGAGTCAATCCAAAAAAAATATATATAAAATAAATTCATTCTCAATGATTCAACATGACGAGGCTCTGATGCCACTTGTTAGAATCAAATTATAAATTAATATGAAATTTAAATCTCAGGATCTATCATGTCAAATCATCAAGAACAATAAACTGAATAAACCGAGTGCGGAAGCGTACCTGAATTCATTGATAGATTGAAAATCTTGAATCTTGATGTTGAAATCCCAAAACTTTGGTATTGATCTTCCAAGAAGATAGGTTATCTCTTGAAGTAAAACTCTCTGACGGGGAAGGAGAGAAAAACAAGTTAACCTATTTCTTGGGACCACTGCCTCTTTATATAGTTGATTATTAAATCAAACTATTAAATATTTATAATTCTGCCCTTCATTGAATTATAAATATATCTTATGGTATCTACACTTTTATTTCCATGACATTTTAATACCTATGACACGCTTAACTTAATTGGTCACTTTATTTTTGTGTCATACTTTATAATAGCAACATACATTTTACATATGTCCCCACAATTACGAATTTTAATCCAACAGATGAAGCTAGCTCTTGTTGTTCTTCGGTTTCTATTGGATTTGGTTGTTGTTTTGCCTCCCTCGTTATGTGTTTTGCTTGTGGTTTTTGTTTTTTTTATTTGTTTTTTTGTCCTCGTTTGTTTGCTTCTTGTTGAAGCGGTTGTTGGTGTTTGCTGTTTGTTGCCTCTTCTGTGCATTGGTTGCAGTTTGGTCTCTCACTTTTTTGTGTGATGTTTTTGCGTTTGGTTTCTCTTCTTTTTCGCTCCTGTATTCTATTTTGTTTTAATAAAAGTTGATTTCTTGTTAAAAAATATGACGAAATTAATAGAATATATGAATAATGAGACTAGATGTACAATTATTCAAATTTCTATTATTTACCATATTATTATTTCTATTAGTTATTAATGATATATGACTATTGATATATTTTAAATAGTTAAGTGACCTAGTTAATAAAATTAATAAATCAGCTATTAAATTAAAACCGCATGTGTTTTTTTTGCCAATGTCATTCATGTAGTTTAACCAAAAAGCTAATATATTGTTACAGTAGAAGATGTCGTGAGATTATATCCTTCCTTTAAAGAGCATAAACATATATCGCTGCACGAAAATGGGATGCCTTCTTTGAACGTAGAAAACGTTTCATCAATAAATATAAATATATTTCAATTGTTCGACTGACAATAAGTGTAGTTGCTCAGTTTAAACACGGATAATTTTTTTTTTGTTTTTTTCCGGTGATTTTACTTATACTCTAATATTAAAAAATACTATAAAATTAAATTTCAATTAATCTTAATTTTAAATTTTAAATTCTAAATCCTAAACTCTAGACCTTATACCTTAAAAATATACACTACCTTAAATTCTCTAAACCCTAACCTAAAATCTTAAACCCTAAACCCTAAACTTAATTTTAAGCGTGATGTATAAGTAGGAAAATCGAAAGGAACATATGGTTTCCATCTTTTAAACACAAGAACAAATTTAGTTAAATATCAAATTATGAATGCAGGGAAAAGGACACATGTTCTTCATAAAAGTTCAACTATCATTTTTTTTCTAGGATTTTGACCTAACAAGCCGAGTAAATGAAACGCTTTACAAAACTGCCATCTTCATAGTTCTATAAAGCACCATGGTTCAAAATGCATGGTATTAGTAGAGGAGGTATTTCATTTTATAGCATTGCTCAGCAAACCCCAGCTTACTCAACCCAGAAGAACATCAACATGGAAAACCAAATTATAAAATGAAAAGGATTGTCATTTGTCAAAGGCAATGGTGGTTCCTGACATGTGCAATAAGAGCGATCGCACAAAAAATCCCACAATGATTTAAGTCAAATCCTTACGAAGGAAAAATAAAAAAAATAACTGTCGACCAGTCGAAGGTATAAGATGACCAATGACAACGGGAACGCAAAAAGCCTCTAATTCACCGGGTAGCTAAACCATGAACTAGCAATCTTCAGAATGACTCTAAAGTGAACACTTTTCTCACACATATAGCTTCCAATCAGCTTAGACAAACCACAAATATATGGAATTAGGAAGCAAACGCCCATTACATGATCCTGGAGAATCCTAAAAGGCAACAACTCTTAAACTTCTTGAAAAATTATTAGATGGACCATGTTCACCACGTCATCCGTGGTACCCGCCAATAAAGTTCACTCATTTTATTTTTCTCAAGGTGTATCTTCATATCTTTCCTACATGTCAATAGAAAGTAAGTAGTTATTTGGAAGTTAAAATGAGAATATGAGATGAATGGACCTTATTGGCAGGGAATACAGATGACACGGTAAACCGAATCCATCTAATAATTTCTCTTTAAAGTCGTTTCTCATAACGCCGGTGAAATGAAAGAGCCACATATTTTGCAGTCTAGTATACAAGTTTTATCATTTCATATAACATCAAAAGACAGTGGCATATACATGCTAAAAACATTTATTGCAAAAACACAAAAATGGATATGTGATGAGCAGCAATGAGTTTAGGATCCCACATACCATTTCATGGAATAAAAATTACTTGATTTGCCAATATTTCAAGTATCCAAGTTCTCCATTTGTATGCTGCTCTTGAGAGGCACATACTCCCCGAGATACCCACCCAGATGGTCGTGCAAAGCAGTCTTGTCGATCCCCTGATGATGATAACTCTTACAAACATAGTAGAATACACTCTGCACCAGCAAGCCAACAAGGTTGACGATCACCAAAACTCCGATCAAGAATCCCCCCACCACAATCCTCCAAAACACTCTATACCGTTCCCCACCGTGCACCACCACGGTCCCAAAGCTACCCCCAATCACGGCACAGATTACCAAATACCCTAAAACCAGAATGCAAGCCATATTCACCCTCCCTTTCAACAACTCGTAGCTCTTCTTCATTGCTGCAAGGCCGTAAATGGGTTCGAGCACCGATACGACGCTGGCCAAATGCCATAGCGCGGTGATGTAAACGTGAACACCCAGGAACAGCACCAGAATCAAGATGAAGGCCAAGAACGATAAAACGGCGTTCTGGGTATTAACGGCAAGGGAAAATATGAACAAGAAGGCGATCAACAAGGCATTGTAAAGAAACATCAAGAGAGCAATCCAGGAGAAGGTTATGAAAAGGCGCTTAAAAACCTTGGGTATGGCTGAGATGGTGGAAGAGAAAGAGACAGCCTTTGAGGTGTAGAGAGAGGCGACTGTGAAGACAACGGCAGCTGTGGATAAAAGGGAGAAGGCGAAGAGGAAGATGAGGTAAAAGAACTGGAAGGCTAAAAGGAGAGTCCACCGGGCAGTGTGGGATTCGAATTGGTTTAAGATGGGGTGGGTGAAAAGGGAGTGAGCTAAAATGGCGAAAGAGAGAGGGAAGATGAGGACTAAGGTTATGAGATTGAAGGCTTTGGGGGATCTCTCAGGGATTGAGACAGATTCTCTGAGAATGTCTGGGATGGAAAGGAACTGAAGCTCTTCCGGGGCTACATCCATGCTGTTTTCTTCTGCTAATAATTGGGGATTTCTCAAAGATGAAAGCTTGGTGATGGTTGGAAGGGGAAGCTGGTAACGAGACCTGTCAGTTGGAAAACTGAGGGTAGTTTGGAGATTTTACATAATATTTTTTATGTTTCATGAATAGGATACGATATAATCGCCGCTGTCGTTGTCTTTTTGGTATTACTTTCTTTATTATTAGCGTGAAAAAAGTTCGGTAACTTGATTATTAGTTCGGTTAAAAATAAATTTTGTTTTTATGTAATAATATATGTTTATATATATTTTTTAATTTTTTGGCAATATGTATATAACTTGCACATATAAATAATTGAACTCGGATATATTAATATGAATATTATTCTCTTTTTCACTGAAAGTATCGGTTGAATTCAATTATAATTAATGGTTAAAATAGATGTTAGACTATAACCTGAATTAATTTAATAATATTTTTACTTTTTATAACTTATATATTTCATCAATTTGATTTGATCTAAAAGTGATGTTTATACTATCAAACATTGGACATTCGTTTTATTTTACTGACAAAATTAGATGTTTGTAATATTTTTTAATTCAATGATCAAATTGTATCTTTTAAAAAATGATACGTTACTAACTAAATTAATAATTGAGTGATCGGTCGGGGTATATTTTACCCTTATTATTATTAATCTGGTATAATGATAAAAAAAATCCAATGTTAAGTAAGAGTTATCCCAATTACATTTAATTCAATAAGACTGATTAATTATGATGATTACCTAAACTTGTACACAGTTATAAAAAAATTAACTTAAATCAAATTACTGGGCTTCAAACACACTAGAAAAGTGAATGAAAAGATAGAAAAGTAAACAAACATTAATATTTTATTTTTGAGATAGAACGCTCTAAAAGAAAACATGTATTAAAATAAGACCTCGATAAGTCCAAAAATATTTGATAAAAAGTAGCATGACCTCTTCTTAAGAGGTGTAATAGGGATTATATTGATTTTTACAACCAAACGTGTAGTTAGAATTAACCAAATGCTAATACTTCCACCAAGCGATGCAAAATGTTTACTAAAATCAAATGCTAGTTGCAGACTGAAGAAGGAGAACAATGCACAAGATTAAAAGCAAACAACCAAATGTACAATCTTCAGGATAACAACCATGGCTAGTTTACTTGAACATCATTTGTTTTCGAGTCTTCACATATGTAATATTCGACCCCAGACACGCAACAGAAAAGAGTTTGCTAAGTTGAAAGTTAACATACCAAGCATGAAAAGAAGTAGATACGAAACATAGGTAGCAGCAGTTTATGAGACACGGCAATGCTAAAAGATAGCACTCACTTAGTTGTCACACAATTTTATTCCTTAATATTTCAGGCAGCAGCGCGGAGGAAGCCTATCGGAGCCATTCAAATGTCATCTTTGCTTTCCTCCCTCTCTCTTCCTACTATTTCACTGCATAAGAAAAGAAGAAATATCATACACAATGGAATGATGAATCTCGTGAGTAGACACAGTTCACTGGACTTGCCCATATGGATCATGATTCATGAACTTAAACAAAGGGTGTAAATTTGGCAGCATCACAAAAGGGAAGTAAAAATGAGTTCTCAATCATGCATTTTTTGAAGAGACTAATGTCATTGCTTCAGCAATTCATGTAAGAACCATGGAGCAAAGTAGCCAGGAACATGGCAAAATTGTTCATTCCTCCTCAAAAGAAAATAATCCATTCTTTTACCCTTTAGTTTGCCAAAGTTTAGCCAAATCCTCATCATATCTCTTAATACAATTTAATAAATTACCAGTGTTATATACATACATATATATGTATATATTTGGTTCAACAATTAACAGTAATACATTAATAAGCCAACCAGAAATTTTTAATGCAAAAGCATATGTCAATATTTTTCTAAAACTTCATTGCTCATTCAAATGGACTTATATAAAGAGAATTCACTGTTAAGACTCATAAGATAGTACTAATTCAGCATATTATATATAGATTCAATGTTAGAACTAACCTAAAAGAAGCATGTAATAGACTTTTTATACACAGAGATTAATAGTATCAGAAATATTATACTAGTAGTTAAGCAACCAACCGGAGCATTTCAGTGAGAGTGGCGGCGGTACTCAACTCGCCGGCTTCCCTTGCTTTGAGGATGCGAAACATGAGAGCAAGTTTAACCTGAGTCCTCGCACTTTGCTGAATTATGAGTCTAGTTTCCTTCTTCAATTCCTCGCACTCCGATTCAATCATTACAAATTTCTCTTTAACTTGTCTTTGCCCTTCCCTGATGTTCCTTTGCTCCTCGCTTATCTCCTCCATTTCTGATTTCAACCTTTTGAAGCTCTCCTCCATGTTCTTCATCCCTTTCCTCCCCTGATCACCATATCAGTTATATAATCAACAACATATTTAAGAATTGAAACCAAAATCTGCAGCGGGAAGTATAATTACATGCTTAGCCTTGGATCTGGAACGTTTCTTGCTCAGCGCGGAAGCCTGAAGGCGGCTGCGTAAAGAGAAAGGAGCCATTGTTACAGAGGCAAAAGGATTCCTGCTTAAAACCTAAAAGATTGATTTATCGAAACATTTCCTCCGCGTAGAGTTATTATACTTGTACAAACTCGCGTTATCGCGCGAGATCGGTCGAAAGAGGAAAAGAGTCGCGCGACTAGTAACGCGCGAGATCGGTTGAAAAAGGAACAGAGTCGCGCGATTGAGTAAAATATGCTAAAGGGTAAATTCTCGAAATGGATCCCTTTTATTTTATACATGTTTATTTTTTGTCATTGATTTTAAAAAGGTTATGTTTCGGTCATTTGTATTATCAATTTCTTATATTTTGATCATTTATGTTATTGATTTATTATATTTTGGTTACTGTGTCGTTAACGCGTGTTTGATTGATGATGTGATGTGTTAGTAAAATGAATTAATTTTTAAATTGACCTTAAACTTAGATAAAATTTTAGTTAGGCCCCTAAATTTTAGATAAAATATAAATTTGATCTCTAATCTTTAGATAAAATATCAATTTGACCATTGAATTGGACCAAAGTTTCCTACCCCAATAGTCACTCACCACTGACGATTGCCACCAGCCACCGTTGTCGACGACCATTAAATCTTAAAGTTTACAATCCACTCCTTTTTAGCCTTCTGAACGCAAATTTGATGTATGTTTGAATGAAAAATATTTTGAATTCAACAAATCTAATTATACCTTCAACTTCCTTTCAAATTAAATAAATAATAAATTCATCATTAGTATTCTTTCAAAAATAAGGACACAAAAAATCTAAATTCGTACATAATCAAATCTATAATTTTTCTATAATATTGTTATATTATAAATTTTTAAGGACAACTATTTAAATAGTACCTTACCTATGCTCGCGTTCATGTTTTAGTATCTATTTATTTTTTTATTATTTTTTCTCTTTCCTCTCCTAATTAGCAGCCAACATAGTATTATTATAATATTTATTCCTCAACCAATGAGGTGGTCATCACCTCAACAAAGAAAATAAATCTTATTTGAAGGAAAGGAGGGATTCGAATGCTCGCCCATTTGGGGATAAGCGGGTGAGTTAGCCACTGGGCTAAACGCAATATATAGTCATATTTTATCATAAATTACTTATAAGTCAAAAAATAAACCCTAAAAATCAAAGAAAAATTAGATACAAAGATTTAAACACGTATCCCCAAAAGAATAAATGATTGAGTTAACCACTAGGCTACATCCCATATATAGTTGTATTCTACCACAATTAATTTTAAATTAAAAAATACACCCAAAAGCAAAGAAAAATACATATTTACGACATCGTTATCAACATAGCTTCAATTATAAAATCAAAAAAGGTTTAAATTATTGGGATTAAACGTAAAGAGATTAAATTTTAAATGTACAAAGATTATAGAGACAATGAACAAATTATACAATTTTTACATAAAACGTAATAGGAACAATGTAATTGGAATATATATTGAAACTATATTTTTGTTAGATAATAATAAATATTATATTTATTACAAAAATAAGTTAATGAAGTAAAACTAAAACAATTTGTAATTAAAAACATTTTCTACTCCGTGAATTTGATTAAAAAAATAACTTGTTGACAATTCGAATAAATGTGTATTTTTTATTTTTGGGTTTATTTTTTAATTTAAAATAAATTGTGATAAAATACAACTATACATGGGGTGTAGCCTAGTGGTTAACTCAATCACTTATTCAGTTATTCTTTTGGGGATGTGGGTTTAAATCCTTGCATTCAATTTTTTTTAGTTTTTGGGGTTTATTTCTTTGACTTAAAAGTAATTTATAGTAATATATAACTATATATTGGGTTTAGCACATCAGCTTTGCTGTTAGTTATAAACGGCGGAGGTATCAATTTGGAAATGAAATGTAACGTTAGGCATATTTTGTTAAAAAAATAGGTAAGGTACTAAAATAAGAACGTGGGCATAGATAAAATACTAAATATGTAATTATCCCTTTTTATACAACAATTAAAACGAGACAGTGCATAAGCACGATGTTTCAATCATATCCGTTCATCAATCTGAGCCAAAGATTATCTAAGTTTCAGCCCCCCCCCCCCCCCCCCCCCCCCCCTATGTTTCAAATATTTGTCAACCATTCCAAGTAATATTCATATCAAGTTACTAATAACTTAACTTCTATTCATAATTACTTAACTATGAAGCATTATCGATTTATAGATTCAACCCAATAAAAAAAGTGAGTGTTGTTCATTTTAAAAGAATAGGGTTCGAATCGCTTCATCTGCATGTATGAATATATATTATTTTGTAATCACCAAATTATACATTCAACAAGTATAGCCAACTATTATGTTTCAATTTATCCATGATTCTTCACAAATCACAAATAGAACGCGTTCTTTCTTCTTCTTTTTGACAAATTTTAAATCTAATCTTAATCTTATTTATTTAAAAGGGGAAGGAATGAGGACTTTTAAGAAGAAGGAGAGTGCTCATAGCGGGTCTAAAACCTATAACCTAACAAAATATGAGACAACAAAAATGAACAACTTAGCCAATCAGCTAAATGTGCTTGCTCATAATTAAAACACAATCTAATTTGGGATATGCACAATAAATCTTATCTTACCTCCCTTGCAAAATATTAATCTTAAATTGACTTTGAACCGTATACTCCATGAACATAGCACACATATGGAAATAACGGAATGCATCCAAATACCATCACACATTCATACTTAACTTATTCATAGCATACGGAATTAAGCCTTACAAAACTTTGGAATTAAACTTACGGGTAATGCAGTATTAGGATTCTAGACTTAAACAAAGATTGATGACTCTTTAACATGTCCGTTCTTAGGAATCGGAAACAATATATATATAGTAAACAATTTATACAATTCAGTAATCGAATAATTATTCTATTAACGATTTCAATTACAATTCTTATTAAAAAAGAATTATTAGTTACAATTGGTTAACTCACACATATATCTTAATTTCAAAAACAATTTCAAAAAAAATTTAGTCCGTCAACACCTTGTCGCAAATTAGAATGCGTCTTTTGAGTGTGTCTTATTCTATGTTAATATCTATGTTTATAGTGGATTTTATGTCTCTCGTCTATGGGGTAGGCAAGATCAAACTATGTTAAATCTCATCTGTTGAGCATGTCTTATTTTATGTTGATCTCACATTGTTTACATTTCACTTTTAAATTCCCTACATGTGTTATCATGAGATATGGTTCGAATTGTTAATTTTCAAAAGAATTTGTTGTTATAGATTTTGTTCGCAATATTGGAGACATGCAAAAAAAAATTTTCTATAATGAGTTTTTAGTTGAATGAGAGTAATCATCAATCGATCCAATGGTATTTCTAGGGATATTACATAAGAATTGAATTGTTGAAGGTTTGGTAGTTGTGCTTCAACGAGTATTTGACTTATATAAGAATTAAAATTATTGAAGACTGAAAGATTAATGTCCAAATGAAATTTGTGTCAAGAGGATGATTGTTACATATTTACTCAAATTCTAATTGGGTGCTAAGTTGAATTTTATTGTAACTTCAATGGTTTAAGATTATTTGGTAATTAAATTTATTTAGTAAAAATTTACATCGAATAAGGATTCTTGATGATTAAGTTTATTTTTTCTTTAAATATATATAGTAGGTATTATCTTTTAGAATTTAGGTTATATACCACTTTAGTACATGAACTATACATTATTCCTCAATATCATGCATTTAAATTTTTTTATTTTCAATTTAATACATGAACTTTTTCATCATTAATGAGTTGCCCATTTCGTGACAAAATATAACGTGAACTCCTTGAACCAGTCAAAAGTTAATACATGACGTTTATTTTTTAAAAAATAAGTCTTCATTTAATTAAGTTATAATAGCAATTTTACTCTTCTACATTTTATTAATTTTCAATTTCACCATTAATTTTTTAAAATATATATTTATTTCTTTAAGGTATAAAAATTTGGATCAATTCCTAAGTGACACATGAAAAATATTAAAAATAAAAATATTTAAGGTAAACTACATTGGTAGTCCGCGAACTTTAGGGCACTTTCAACATGGTTATAGAACTTTTAAAATTTTCATTACGATCACCCAACTTTTATATTATTTTCGTTACGGTCACTATCGTTAGCTACGTTAAAAAATGCTGACGTGACATGTTATTTCTTCATATTTTTCCTTTTTTTCTTCCTCTTCTCTGTCTTTTTTTCAAAGACATGAGAACTGATAAAAAAAAACAATGCATTGTATCTCTTGACTTCCTTTATTTCTTCTTCCATAAACCTCAATTTGAAGTTAAAGATTACAACTCATAAAGGCAACACGTCAGAAACTTCGAGCAATGAGAAATGATTTGTAACAAATGAAATGGTTTCTTGTAGGCATTATATTGAAACAAACAAGAATAAATTTTGAAGTAAACTATGAACAATCAATCCTATGAAGAACACAAACAAGAAAAGAAGAGGAATCTCGATACACACATCCACAACACTTGTCCATGTTAGTGATGTGATTTTGCATTGACGACATAAGAAGAAAGGGTTTTAATGATCCCTTGAAATTGGTATTGGAATGATGGTTCGGGGCCTCGCCATTGGAATGGAAGATAAAATTTTGAATAAATGTTATACTTTTAGTTGTCTCAACAGAGTCTAAAAAACACCAAAAAAAAAAGTTAATGATTTTCTGAATTAGATTTAAGCTTCATGGAAAGAGCAATGAGAATGGTTTTATGGGTTTTATATATAATGAACGGTTTATGGAAGAAGAAATAAAGGAAATAAAGAGATGAAGTGCAATGTTTTACCAATTCTTATGTCCTTAGAAAAAAAGACAAAAAAAAAGAAAGAAAATAGAAAATAACGTGTCACGTCAGCGTTTTTTAATGACAGCTAAAGACAATGAACGTAATAAAAGCGGATATGAAAATTGTGTGACTGTAATGAATGTTTTAAAATTTTGATGACCGTACTGAAAATGTTCTAAAAGTTTGAAAACTACCAATGTAATTTACCCAAATATTTATTTTTCTCCCTCTATCCCCTCTCCTATTATTAGTAGTATTATTATCTTTCCACGTTTTGTCAAAAAAATTCAAAACTTTCGTCTTCCATCAACCCCATCAACCATCATTATTGCTACCAATTAAAAATAAATTTAGTATTTATTATTTATGCATTCTTTTAATTTGGACTCATTTATAATATTAAATATTTAAATTTGCCGTGAAAGCCGTTGAGCAAAAGAATCATACAAGTAAACTAGAAACGCCGTACAACCCATCCCTCCAGCAAGTGGTTCAACAAAACTGAAGAAGAAAACCCTAAGATAAGAAATGAGGAAGGGAGTAAGTGTTAGGGCTTAATGCAACGGTGGGTGGTTGCCCATATGAAGGCTGTAATTTGGAGGTGAGCATTGATAGCTGTGGGAAATTCCTAGATCCTAAATTAGTCAAGAAGGAAGCTTCCATTCCTGTTTATTGTGCATTTCCGAGGTGTTGTGCAGTAATGTCCAAATTCCAAAGGCGTGGTCTTACAATATACTGCTACTGTAATTGTTGGTGCTGAACGCTCTGGGGCAGAAAATGTGTGAAATGCCATCGCTTTTTCTACATCAACTGCAAGGTTGAAGGTTCCCTGGCACATTGATATGACCTGCTTTGATTACAAAAGACGGTTTCCTTATCCATGTTGAACTTGCTGAAGGATATATAAATTCTCTTCTTTTCCATGGAAAGATATAGCAACACGAAACTAAACACGATTCAAAAAGAAACTATTTATGTCCGAAATAGCATAAACTACTTTCGGATCTTAAACTCATCTCCCATGTGTGTTTTGAAATCCAATAAAATAATAATATCTGATATATCCATCTGCCCTCATTAATGATGTCGGTTTGAGTTATGAAAGAACTTAAAAAGAATTTCAAAGGTCTTCTCCCTCACCAACTCTTCACCTTCCATCACCGTTTTCTGCCCTTACCGCCGCTTCAAGGCCATCACTGTCGGCATCACCAGAAGCGCCACGGCGTCCTGACCTCATCTTTGGCCTCCACGCGCGTAATCGAGCTGCCTTTCGCCGGTAAAACCTAGTTTGAAGTTTCGGCCCAAAACCCCTAAATTGCCACCTTTGTTTCTTGCATTTTTCGGGCTGGTTCGTCGGCCGTTCGCGATACGGCCACCAGTTCTAGTTTCCCCACGCCGCGACGAGCAAAACCCCCTAAGCCGTTCACCGTATCGACGCCGGGAAGAGCCTCATTGGCGTCGCATTTTTCCGCTCGTATCGTGGTTATTTTAGGGCTTTTCTGGTAAGTTTTCGATCGTATTTGGATAATTGTTGGTTGCATTCTTGAGCCCTTCCGTTGATCTACGTTTTTCAGGCATAATCGACGCAATTGGAGTCTCTGTGACCATTTTTCGGCGACCGTCCGACGGTTCGAAATTTTGGAGTAAATGGATCGGTTCATGTTGTGGCCCAAAAGATTGAACCGACCACACCGGTTTGGACCTGTTTTTATCCAAGCCCAAAGCCTATGATAGCTAGTCCGACCCGAAACCCTGTCTGATCCGTTCAACTCGACCCGAGCTCAACTCGAACCCGAACCGAGTCAACCTGAGTCAGCCCGAGTTAACTCGCCCGAGTCAACCCGAGTTAACTCAGTTGACCTTTACCAGTTGAATGCCGACGTTAGCGTTGACTTTGGTCGTTGACCAAAAAGTCAACTTTTTTGAAAGATCATATTTTATGTTGTTCGACGTCCTGAGTCCGTTTTTAAGCCCGTTTTGTAAAATTTAGACTTGAAAGCCTCTAAATCTTACTTTGAACCCGAGAGTGCATGAGTTAAATATTCAGTATAAGAGCAATGTAAATGAGGACTGATTAAGAGCATTGTTTTATTGAAGGTATCCATGTATCTTTGTATTCGAAATGTTTTGGGAGATCGAATTCGGGTTCGAGTGCAATCGAATTGGGGTATTATGAATCGACCAATGCAGCCCTGAGTTAAGGTAATACATTACTACCTTCTGCACGCTTTCAAAACTTGTTGGTATTCAGTTAATTCTTGCACGACCATGATTGAGCATATGATTATTTTTCTGCTAATGTCAAACAATTAAGAAATAAGAATATTAAAGGTCAAGACAAAAATATTCGAATAAGAGGTTTGATATATCGAAAGGACTCCTGAGTTCAGTAATCGATTAATAAAAGCAGTTAATCTCCAAGTCTGATTACTTTGGCTAATGAATTAAAAAAATGCCCTCAATGTATGAAAATGACTAAAATACCCTTGGTCATCAACTGATCTAGAAAATCTACCTTAAATTTGGTAAAACAACTAATTCATCTGCAAACTTTATTTTGCTTGGAAAAGTTTTGGTAACAAAGCTTAAACCTTCAAAATTGTAAAATACTCGGATTTTCTTGAATTCTGAATAAGTATCAAAAGAGAAGCTTACGAAAAACTATTCGTATATCTGGATTAGTCAAAGTGGCGTAAAAAGATTGAAAACATCGATAAAGGCCAAATTGATTGAAATGAACGTAATGACCAGAAGACTGAAATATTCTCAGGTACTAATTGACAATTTATCTGAAATGATGGATATGTCCTTGAGGTCTGAAATGATTGAATAGTTGAAAGAACCGAAAGACTCAAAATAATTGGAGCACCTTCGGGCATCGAAGTGATTGAAATTACATCTAAGACTTGGAATAAGAAATATCAATAAAGTCAAACAAAGGTAATGGCTCTGAAAGTGGTAATACATGACCCTCGTTGGTTGGTTGTTTCAAGAACTATTGTGACGTTGGAAGAATACCATACATGAGCATGTTCGAGTTATTTGGAGAAAGTACCTATGTTAATGGTAAGAGCAGTCTGTTCTTCGTGTGTATTCGATGCCATAGATCTAGTTCAAGTGCAACACACATGTTCGGATACTTTGAAAATACCAGTTGAATACATGTTCGATTTCTCGTTGTATGTTCAGTGGTTGCTTGGCGAAGACGAGTTTTTGTTATACAATGTAATCAGTTCTGAGATGTGAGTACTTGCGATGTACTGATCCGGTTAAATAGTAAACCTTGTGCGATGGTTTACAATTAATTCAATGGGACTCGGAAACCTGATAAGTAACCAAAACTTCTAAACCCCGAACATCACTACTATTACCCGATAGTCTAATTACCAAATTACCCATGAAGCTCGAAATGACCAAAATGCCCTTGTACGCTTAAATGATTGGATCACTCTCGATACATCTGAAATCTCAATGTTCTCAATGTGTCAACTTTCGAATGTTGGTTTGAGCTGTTAGTACCGAGCTCCCTCGCCTAGAGACCTCGTTCTGAAATTGGTTTAAAAATGTCAGACGTCCTATGCTCTTTTTCTAATAATTATCAAGTGGCTCTCAGAAATATATTGAACCATAAAGTGTGTACCCTATGTCTGTGAATACACTGTGCTTTAAACTAAGATTATCTGCTCTAAATTAAAAGTATGACTTTGTTACCCGTAATGAAAGCTCAACTCTTGGCTTTTGTCTTCTAATACAGAAATATAGCTGATATTCATCTTTTGATACAAAATAAATCTGATATAAGTATTCTGATATAAAAATATATCTGATATCTGTTTTATGATATTATTGTCTTCTGAATATAAATTAAATTTCATCTGGGTATATTATCTGGAATATAAATGAAGATCTGTAGGCTCAGCGCTGGTAAGCCCTTCTGGACCTAAACTCCTATGCTTGACGAGCCTAGGGTAAGTCTTTCTAGACCTAAGGCATTCCATTAGGTAAGCTCATACGCTTGACGAGCCTAGGGTAAATCTTTTTGGACCTAAGGCATTCCCTTGGGTAGGCTCCTTCGCCTCAGACCTAGGGTAAGACCTTATGTATGCAGTTCAGGAAGAATTGCATTTTGGAGTTCGGTTGGAGGGTAGTTAAGTAAATTAATAAAACTTTTTTACCTCTTCTGAAACATACCCTACTAAATTAATGTATCAAAGTTGAACTCTCCGCAAACTTACAATCGGCGCTTAATGAACCACTATGAACTCCTTGATTCAACTTCTGAAATCTGAATCTCTCTTGAATCTCTGGCTTTAGACTCATCTCTTAATGAACCACTATGAATGTTGGTTTAAGCTATTAGTACCGAGCACCCTCGCCTAGGGACCTCGTTCTGAAACCAGTTTAAAAATGTCAGACGCCATATGCTCTCTTTCTGATAATTATCAAGTGTCTCTGAGAAATATATTGAACCATAAAGTGTGTACCCTATTTCCGTGAATACACTCTACTTTAAACTAAGATTATCTGCTCTGAATTAAAAGTATGACTCTGTTACCCGTGATGAAAGCTCAACTCTTAGCTTTTGTCTTCTGATACAGAAATATATTTTATATTCATCTTTTGATACAAAAATAAATATGATATTAGTCTCCTGATATAAAAATATATCTTATATCTGTTTTCTGGTATTACTGTCTTCTGAATATAAACTAAATTTCATTTGTGTATATTATCTGGGATATAAATGAAGATTTGTAAGCTCAGAGTTGGTAAGCCCTTCTGGACCTAAGCTTCTACGCCTGACGGGCCTAGGGTAAGTCTTTCTGGACCTAAGACATTCCCTTAGGTAGGCTCTTTTGCCTCAAGCCTAGGGTAAGACCTTCTATATGCAGTTCAGGGGGAATTACATTTTGGAGTTCGGTTGGAGGGTAGTTAAGTAAATTAATAAAACTTTATAACCTCTTCTGAAACATACCCTACTAAATTAATGTATCAAAGTTGAACTCTCCGTAAACTTACAATTCGTGCTTTATGAACAACTCCAAACTCCTTGATTCAACTTCTGAAATCTGAATCTCTTTTGAATCTCCAGATTTAGACTAATCTCTTAAGGTTCGGGTGATCAAATAAAGAACAACTCTGTTACCTTTTTGTATAATGCTCCTCTTAAATCTCGAATCGTAATTTGAGCTTATCGTTGCCCGGTTCTTCATGACAATGTAAAGCTTGTCATATACCTACTTGTGCTTTTAGCATCTTATGGTAGTTTGTATTACTGAGCTTTTCGAAGCTCGCGTTGTTTTTACCATCACAGGTTAAAAGATCGACCATGTTGCATCTATCAACGTCGGTATAGGGGGTTTCTTCGGCTTTGCTTGAGGAGTACGACACGTGTGTAAATAGGGGGTATGTATGTCACGTTTTGTTTTATATTCGAGTATGAAACTTGTATTAACAACTTTTATCACAGTTTTCTTTCATTGTCTGAATGTTTTCTTGAAATTGTATTTTAATTCAAAACTTGATTTACGATTTTAAATGATTTAGCAATTTGTTTATTTGAAATTTTTAACATGGGTTGCTCTAGTGACCCTAATGTGACTTCCTAGGGTCTGTATTAACGCATAGGTGGATCTAGGGGGTTACATTTAGTGGTATCAGAGCTTAGAGTTGCGTCATTTTGGGTAGATCGGCTGATCGTTTGTTATTGGTTGTTTGGTTTGTGCATGCCCCTAGCATAATCGTACTCCTCCGAGTCGGAACTCCGATGTCGAATCCCTTTTTTTGAATTGGGTGAATCTAAGCATTATGTCTTCCATAGATCGATTTGTACTAGAAAGAAATGTATATATCGTTCGTTTGTATTTTGGATTAAATTGATATATTAGAATCTGGATAAATAGTCTATGATGGTTCATGCAGGTGAAATTGAATAATCAAAAACAGATTGAGAATAAATGTTTGATCATGTGAGGTAACAAATATAAGATTCCACGTAATGATATCTGGCGATGGTGATTATGTTTGAGATATCCTGATAGAAATTTGATAAAAGCGGTATTAATTTAAAAGAAAGGTGTTTGTGAATGTGGCGAAAGTGTAAGTTCTATGGTGACTCTATAATACACGAAAAAAGCAATCTTCTGAAAATTTCGTTGAAGGTAAGTGATATCCGTATAAAACCTTGGTTATGCTTCGACTTGAAGAAAGACCTCTTATATTAAAATGCGATATGGTGTATCATTATATCATCATTGACTGAAATTTGGTGTTACATTTTGATTCTAGAAGGCCCTGGTGGAGGCCTTGAGTACTCGTCTGTATTTCAGGTACCGCTTTTCTTCCGTAAATTGATATTCAACCTAGTAGAATGATTAAGATTATAGAGAACATACTTCAGGGTTGTAAGATTGACTTCTATGGTAGTTGGGAAGATTCTGACTCATGGTTGAGACCATTACAATAACAATTATGAGACAAGTTTTCGTTTGACTTCGTAAGTTCTGTATGGATTCATATGTTGTATTCTGATATGTTGGTCTGAAGTGTAAGACGAGATGGTTTTGGGCCTAGGTTAGTCTAAGTGATTGAGGGCGCTACCAGATTGATCTATGGCCGTCTGAGAAAGCCTTGATGAAACAAGCATCTTTGATGGATAAGTTTCAGTACAAGAACGAACGAAAAAACAGTTTTTGCATTCCTCTGGTTCTGGTAAATTTCAAGGACGAAATTTCTTTTAAGAGGGAGAGAGTTGTAACACCCCAAGATTTAGAGAAAAAAAAGAGGTTATGTTACCCATAGGATTTGAACATGCACCCTTAGTATTGTGGGTAAAAGCTCTAACCATCTGATCTAAGGCCTATTCCTGACCTTAATCTGCCTTATTCGGCTCTTAAACTCATCTCCCATGAGTGTTTTGAAATCCAATAAAAAATAATATTTGATATATCTATCTGCCCTTATTAATGATGTCGGTTTGAGTTTTGAAAGAACCTAAAAGAATTTCAATGGTCTTCTCCCTCACCAACTCTTTAGCTCTCATCACCATCCCCTGCCCAATATGCCCTCACCGCCGCAGCAAGGCCATCACCAGAAGCGCCACGATGTTCTGACCTCATCTTTGGCCTCCACGCACGTAATCGAGCTGTCTTTCATCGGCAAAACTTAATTTGAAGTTTCGGCCAAAATCCTCTAAATTTCCGCCTCTGTTTCTTGCATTCTCTAGGTTGGTTCGCCAGTCGTTCGCGATACGGCCATCGATTCCAGTTTCCCCATGCCGCGACGAGCAAAATCCTCTAAGCCGTTCACTATATCAACGCTGGGAAGAGCCTCATCTTCGTCACGTTTTTCCGGTTGTATCGTGGTTATTTTAGGGCTTTTCTTGTAAGTTTCCGATCGTATTTGGATAATTGTTGGTTGCATTCGCGAGCTCTTTTGTTGATCTACGTTTTTTCGGCAGAATCGACGCAATTGGAGTCTCCGGCGACCGTCTAACGGTTCGAAATTTTGGGGTAAGTGGATCGATTCATGTTGTGGCCCAAAAGATTGAACCGACCTAAATCGACCACTCCACTCTAGACCTGTTTTTATCCAAGCCAAAGCCCGTGATAGCTAGTCTGACCCGTTCAACCCGACCCGAGCTCAACCCGAACCCAAAACCGAGTCAACCTCTAAGTCAGCCCGAATTAACTCGTCCGAGTTAGCTGAGTCAACTCGTCCGATTCAGCCCGAGTCAACTCAGTTGACCCTTACCAGTTGATTGCTGACGTCAGCGTTAACCGTTGACCAAAAAGTCAACTTTTTTGAAAGCTCCCGTTTTATGTTTTTTGACGTCTTGAGTCTATTTTTTAAGCTCTTTTTGCAAAATTCAAACCCCGAAAGCCTTCAAATCTTACTTTGAACCCGAGAGTGCATTAGTTAATATTCAGTATAAGAGCAATGTAAATGAGGACTGATTAAGGGCATTGTTTTATTGAAGGTATCCATGTCTCTTCGTATTTGAAATGTTTTGGGACATCGAATTCGGGTTCGAGTGCAATCGATTAAGGTATGATGAACCGACCGATGGAGCCCGGAGTTAAGGTAATACATTACTACCTTCTGTATGCTTTCAAAACTTGTTGGTATTCGGTTAATGCTTGTACGACCATGATTGAGCATATGATTATTTCTGTTAATGTCAATCAATTAAGAAACAAGAATATTAAAGGCCAAGGCAAAAACATTCGAATAAGAGGTTTGATATATCGAAAGGACTCCCGAGTTCAGTAATCGATTAATAAAAGTAGTTGATCTCCAAGTCTGATTAATTTTGCTAATGAATTAAAAAAATGCCCTTGATGTATGAAAATGACTAAAATACCCTTGGCCGTGAAGTGATCTAGAAAATCTACCCTAAATCTGGTAAAACAACTAATTCATCTGCAAATCTCGTTTTGCTTGGAAAAGTTTTGGTTACAAAGCTTAAACCTTCAAAATTGTAAAATACTCGGATTTTCTTGAATTCTAAATAAGTCTCCAAAGAGAAGCTTACGGAAAACTATTTGTATGTCTGGATTAGTCAAAGTGGCGTAAAAAGATTGAAAACATCGATAAAGTTGAATTCATTAAAATGAACGTAATGACCAGAAGACAGAAATATTCTCAGGTACCAATTGACAATTTATCTGAAATGATGGATATACCTTCGAGGTCTGAAATGAATGAATAGTTGAAAGAACCAAAAGGCTCAAAATAATTGGAGTACCTTCGGGCATCAAACTGATTGAAAGTACCTCTAAGACTTGGAATAAGAAATATCAATAAAGCCAAACAAAGGTAATGACTCTGAAAGTGGTAATACACGACCCTCGTTGGTTGGTTGTTTCAGGAACTAGTGTGATGTTTGAAGAATACCATACAAGAGCATGTTCAAGTTATTTGGAGAAAGTACCTAGGTTAATGGTAAGAGCAGTATGTTCTTCGTGTGTATTCGATGCCATGGATCTAGTTCAGGTGCAAGGCACATGTTCAGATACTTGGAAAATACCAGTTGAATACATGTTCGATTTCTCGTTGTATGTTCAGTTGTTGCTTGGCGAAGACGAGTTTTTGTTATACAATGTAGTCAGTTTTGAGAAGTGAGTACTTGTGGTGTACTGATCCAGTTAAATAATAAACCTTGTGCGATGGTTTACGATTAGTTCAAAGTGACTTGGAAACCTGATAAGTAACTAGAACTTTTGAACCCCGAACGTCACTACTATTACCCGGTAGTCTAATTACCAAATTACCCCTGAAGTTTGAAAGGACCAAATGCTCTTATAGGCTTAAATGATTTGATCACTCTCGATATATCTGAAATCTCAATGTTCTCAATGTGTCAACTTCTGAATGTTGGTTTGAGCTGTTAGTACTAAGCTCCCTCGCCTAGGGACATCGTTATGAAACCAATTTAAAAATGGCATACGCCCTATGCTCCGTTTCTGATAATTATCAAGTGTCTCTAAAAAATATATTGAACCATGAAGTTGTACCCTATGTCCGTGAATACACTCTACCTTAAACTAAGATTATATGCTATGAATTAAAAGTATGACTCTGTTACCCGTAATGAAAGCTCAACTCTTTGCTTTTGTCTTCTAATATAGAAATATATCTGATATTCGTCTTTTGATACAAAAATAAATCCGATATAAGTCTTCTGATATAAAAATATATCAGATATCTGTTTTCTGATATTACTATCTTCTAAATATAAACTAAATTTCATCTGGGTATATTATCTGGGATATAAATGAAGATCTGTAGGCTCAGCACTAGTAAGCCCTTCTGGACCTAAGCTCCTACGCCTGACAGGCCTAGGGTAAGTCTTTTCGGACCTAAGGCATTCCCTTAGGTAAGCTCTTACGCCTGACAAGCCTAGGGTAAGTCTTTTTGGACCTAAGGCGTTCTCTTAGGTAGGCTCATTCGCCTCAGGCCTAGGGTAAGATCTTCTGTATACAGTTCATGGGGAATTACATTTTGGAGTTCGGTTGGAGGGTAGTTAAGTAAATTAATAAAACTTTCAGACCTCTTCTGAAACATACCCTACTAAATTAATTTATCAAATTTGAACTCTCCGTAAACTTACAATTCGCGCTAAATGAACCACTTTGAACTCATTGATTCAACTTTTGAAATCTGAATCTCTTTTGAATCTTCGGCTTTAGACTCATCTCTTAAGGTTTGTGTGATCAAATAAAGAACAACTCTGTTACCTTCTGGTATAATGCTCCTCTGAAATCTCAATTATAACTTGAGCTTACCATTGCCCAGTTCTTCATGACAATGTAAAGCTTGCCACATACCTACTTGTGCTTTTAGCATCTCCTGGTAGTTTGTATTACTGAGCTTTTCGAAGCTCACGTTGCTTTTACCATCACAAGTTAAAAGATTGACCATGTTGTAGCTATCAATGTCGGTATGGGGGGGTTTCTTCGGCATTGCTTGCGGAGTACGACACCTGTGTAATTAGGGGGCATGTATGTCACGTTTTGTTTTGTATTCGAGTATGAAACTTGTATTAACAACTTTTATCACAGTTTTGTTTCATTGTCTGAATGTTTTCCTAAAATTGTATTTTAATTCAAAATTTGATTTACGATTTTAAATGGTTTAGCAATTTGTTTATTTAAAATTTTATCGTGGGTCGCTCCGGTGACCCTAATGTGACTTTCTAGGATCCTTATTAACGCATAAGCGGGTCTAGGGGGTTACATTTATCATTTCTTTCCATGCCACCAATTTAATGTTATTTTCAATTATAAATAAGACTAAATTTAAAGACTGTGTAAATAATAAGGGTAAATTTATTGAATTTTTCGAATTAGGACTAAGTTGATTGAATGTATAAATATGAAAGACTAAATGTGCTATTAGACCAAGTTTCATAATAGTCACATTAAGTATTTAACGACCGAGTTACCACTACTCATCAAGGACTAAGTTGATTGAATGTATAAATATGAAAGACTAAATGTGCTTTTAGACCAAGTTTCATAAGAGTCACGTTAAGTATTTGACACGCGTCGTTACTTGCGTCAAAATAAATCCTTACACTCAAATAAATAATTAAAAATAATATAGCGAGAGTAAGGGCCGATCCACAGGGACAAGGGAGTTCCAACACCAATTCGTTTTGACTTAAACCAAGAAACCTGCAAATAATAAAAATGGGGCTTTAATAAACTAATTCGAGTAATCGAAGTATAATAAAAGCGAAAAGAAATATTGAAATAAATTATGGAATGAATTAGCCTCAAGCTTCGCTTTGCCACAACTCTTCTCGATCACAGAAATGAATTTTGCTTAAACCTTCTTACCGGTTACAGTCTACAAGGCCCAACCCTTGTAACTTGCTTCTCTTCGATAAACTCAATTCCCAGGGAAATCCTTAAAATCAAGTGCTAAGTTGATTAGCTATGGCCATCGATGCTAACACAAGTCTGCATTAGTGCTGGAGAAGCTCGTGCTCGGATAGTTGTCTCGACGAGAATCGTTTCCGATTTTGATTCCCTTTAGTGAACCGCCACAAAGTTTTTTCTTAGGGAGATGAATTTGCTACAAACCTATTCTCGCCCCCAACGGTGGATCTGAACCACTTCTAATCCAACGACGCCTTCAGAATGAAATAATTGAGATGCCTGAAGGTTAGGCCGATTGCCTAACCAATTTTATAGAGAATCGAAAAAAGAAATGTTGGGGGAATGAAGAACTTTTCTAATCTCATGAGGTAAGTCGGGTTTGGCATTGCTTTTGACTAAGAAAAATTTAGCTAAACATGAATGGTGAAGAAACCATACTTAGTTTTAACAAAGGAAAGGAAAAATAAAAACCAATAAAGGTAAAAGAAAAGAGATATATTTCAGCTCAAGATGAAGAACAATAGTGAATTCCATGGTGAGTTTTACCCCAAAGTGGGGTATTTATAGTAGTCTAAAACCCTAAAAATCACTCCAAAGTGATAAAAATAAGTTCTAAAATAATTTAAATTAATTACATAAGATAATGATAAAGTTTAAAATTTAAATCCCGCTGATAAGCAAGTTGATATGCGGTTAATAAGTTATCACGCTGCTAACGTCGGCTTCTAGAAGGTGCTGACGTGGCGTCCAATCAGCATTCATGCCCCAGCTCATGCCCAACATCCCAGCCACGAATCCGGATTTTCTGCAGTTCCCAGCCTTTTCCTGTTTGTTCTGCATCCACCAAGTCCTTCATGAGAAAACACGAAATATCCCACAATTAAGATCCACAAATCGTCAATTTAAGCACAATTAGGAATAAAACGCCGACTAAACTAGCTACTCATCAAGGACTAAGTTGATTCAATGTATAAATATGAAAGACTAAATGTGCTATTAAACCAAGTTTCATAACAATCACGTTAAGTATTTAACGGGCGAGTTACTATTTTTGTTTAAAAAACATAAAATTTAGGGTAAACTACATAAATGACCACCATATTATTGGTAAAGTTGCAATTTGACCACTTTATTTTTTCCGAAGCAATTAAGCCATCATACTATTAATTTGGACTCAATTTGGCAACTTGTCGTTAGAATCTAACGGTAGGGTGACGTGACAGTTAAAAAACTAGGGTATGATTACACATTTAGTCTCTGCTATTTATACATTATTTTAATTTGGTCCTAATTTTAATTTAATAAAATTAAACTTAGGGTTTGAGGGAGCTCAACCTTGTTTGGATTCTCAAAATCTCTACACCAAATGATAGATTCAAGCTTAAGCTATTCAAATATGACTTTGGATTTTAATTTGGATGGCTAGATTTCCTCAAAATTAGATATTTTTTCATACTAGGATTTTGAGATTTCAACAATGGTGAAACAAGAGAGAGAATAAAAATATGGTGTTGAAGATGCTTAATTAAACACATTAAATTTAATAAAAATATAAATGAAAGATGACAAATTAAGTTAGTGGAGAAATTCTTTTTTTGTGTGCTAATTACTATATAAGACTTAATCTTCGATCTTCATTTAATTCCCACTTTCTATACACCAGAGTGTTCTGGACAAATTTCCAAGCAAGGACTTCCTGAATACAAACTATTCAATATGGTCCCTCAAACCTTCTAACACTTATAAAACTTTCGAGTGAACTCAATTTAAACCGAAATCTCATTACTCTAACTTAGTTAGACATATATAAATCCTTAAGCACTCACACATTAATATTATAACACTTGAAATCAGCTTTTTGATTGGTTTAACTCAGGTAATGAGCCGGTTCAGGGTTTAATGTGTTACAGTGTAATGTCATATAGAAGATTGATAAGTTCAACATAGGCCCTGTTTGGCACTTAGCGGATAACTGATAGCGGATAGCGAATTACATTAGCTAATAGTTGGTAGCTGATTTGACTAGCAGATTGTATTAGCTGATTGTATAAAAGTGTTTGGTAAAATTAACTGATAGCTGATAGCTGTTAGATTATTTAAACAAGCAAAATGGCATATAAGGACATGATTATATTCAATACTTGTTTGAATAGTTTATTAGTTATCAATATTTTGTATCTAATTATTATTAATTAGATCTATAAAATTATTTTTAATATAACTTTTCTAAACATATTCAAATTATTTATATATTAATTTATTATTTATATAATATTTTAATATAATTTAATTAATTAATAAATTTAAATACACATATAAATATGTGATAATAAAAAAATAAATAGGATTAGATTATAAATAGGGTGAGAAAATATTTAATTTAGGTTATTTTGAGATTTTTTGTAACTGTAAGTGTAAAAGAGTCTTTACAACTCTAATATCAAACCTCTAATCTCAAAAAGCTCAAAGCTCATATTATGAGCTTTTTCAAAATTAGCAGTTTTACCTCAATCCGCTCTTTTAATCTGTTGTTTACCAAACAACAATATTAGCGAATTTGACTGGTCAAACCTCTAATTATGTCTCAAACCTCTATTTTTGCTCAAACCTCTCTTTACCAAACATGACCTTAATCTTTCAATAATAATAATAATAATAATAATAATAATAATAATAATAATAATAATAATAATAATAATTGAACCTATACAACTCCAATAATTTTTCAAATGATATTCTTACAAGTTAGTGACCGCTCCTTATTATTTTAGTTGTATTTAACATATTTTCTAAACAAAACAATGAAAATAATGATTTGTTAAAGAAATATTAAATTACTTGTTCAAAGTAATAGAATATGCTTTCATTCTACAATAACTTATTTTTTAGTTTTCGCTCAGGGCCCTGAAAACAGGGGCGGAGCCACATTGATCATTGGGGTGTCGGTTGACACCCCAAATTTTTTTTGGAAATTATATTTTTTATATAATTTGTATATAAAAAATAAAAAATATATGTAATTGACACCCCATTACAAATAAAATGACACTCCTTTATAAATAATTAATTTCTCTTAAATATCGCTAAAAAATGACACCCTTTTAATAAATTTCTAGCTCCGCCCCTGCCCGAAAATATTCATGACGACTTTCATCCAAGCCGAGAGATGACCGTCAAACTGATGCTAAAATTTGTCATAAGAAGGCACTCCAAACAAGCCGACCATCAGTTAGTGTCGAACAACTAAAAAATGGAATAAAATTTGTCACTAGACCAAATCGACATGATCATCATATTGAAGGAACATAGTCGTATAAAAACATTCGATGGCCTATAAAATCAGACCGTCAAAGAAAAATAACTTAGAAAGGTAAAAGGAAGTGTAATTTTTTAGCATAAAAATGAAGTGTAAATTTGGATACACAAACTGTATAAAATTTATTTTACACATGTCTGCATATTTTCACTATAAAATCTTAAATTTTAAATTCCTAACCTTAAACTATAAAAAATTAAACCTTAAATTCTAAACCCTAAAACTTCAACATCTAAACTTTAAACCCTAAATTAAATATCTAACACCTAAAACTAAAAAATTTGTGTGATTTTACATATTCGTGTATCAAAAAAATTTCAAAAAAGGAAAGAGAAAAAAATATAGAAATTGTTTCCTTAATCAACAACCATTTATGGTAACAGCAGTTTGAGAATAGAATATTTGGGAAGCATATTCGATGAAGAGATAATTATTAGCGGGGAATCCAAATAGACACTACTAATTCGCAAGTCCAATGATAAATAATTACATTAAAATGGGATGCTATGCTTTTCAATAATTAATCAACAAACATTGGGATTTGACAATTTTGGTTTGGCCATTGAGTTGACTATTGACTTGCTATAGTTTTTTTTCTTTCTTTCTCCCTAATGCTTTTTACCGTAGGCTATGGCGGATGAACAAGTTCCCAACATCTGATTCCCCCTCTGCAAATTGCATGTGATCTCTTAAAATAATTAAAAGGACAAACTTTTTTTTTATTTTTCTTTGAGATATATTTTTTATTCATGTTAAACTATTTTTCAGGAAATAATGTAAATGAAAAAAAATAATTAGTTGAAATAACTTGGGTTGAAGATTATTTAGGGTATTACGACAAATGATGCAGTGGAGAGAGAATTCGCTCTGAAGAGTTTCAATTTTTTTTATATAGAATTCGTCATTTTCTCCGGACTAATTTCATTTGCTTAACATTCTATGCACTTCGATATATATAGAGAGAGCAAATGACGAGTTTCATAAATAAAAAAAAATCATTTTTCACTGAAACTCCTTGGAAACAGATAATAAATTCTCCCTCCGCATTAAGAAATGTTGTAGTTTCTTAAATATTTAAAAAAAAATCTCCATCCCACTCTATTTTTAATTAGGGTAAACTATACTAATGACCACCAAACTAAAGAGTTGGTGTCGATTTGACTATTAAAATTTTAATTGTGTTTAATTTGTTCCAATACAGCCACCCGCCTTTAAAAAAACGAAAAAATTAACAGGACTGTTAAAATGATTGGTATAATTACACATTTAGTCCCTTTATTTATACAATCATTCAATTTAGTTCTAATTTTAATCTAATAAAATAAATTAATTATCCAATTAGGTGGCGACACCTTATTTGAGAGATTTATCTATTTTTATTAAATTTATTTTCCTTGCTAGACCCAAGGGGAATCAAACCTAGGTCATTAGGGAGCAACACTCTTACTACTGGGCTAAGTATGTTTTTAGTATATGGAATACCAAATATAATGTATGTGGTATATGTATTATCCGATTGGAGAAAGAAAAATAAAAGCAATGTAATTAGCAATGGTAGGATTTGAACCTGGAAATCATTGCTAGAAGTGACAAAGGTTTACAACTAAACCAAACATGAATTTGCAATATAAAATACTAACTATAGTATATGAGTTATTCGATTGTAATGATTATAAAAAAGAAATAAATGTGACTTTAAGGGCTCGAACATCACACACTTATGATGCATAAAAACGTATAACCCAATTAAATATAATTTTATAATTTTTTTATATTATGTTCGTTATTCTTTTAAATTTTTTAACTTAATTAGTAATTATTAAAAAATTTCCTTGAATTGATTTTTTTAATTTAATTAATAATTTTAATATTTATTAAAAATTAATTAAATTATTATATATAATTATATTAAAAAACAAAATTTTAAAACTATATTTAATTAGATTATATGTTTTTATGCAACATAAGTGTGTCATGTTCGAGTCCCCTAAAATCACATTTATTTCTCTTTTATAACCATTACAATGAAATATCTCATATATTATAGGTAGTATTTCATATCGCAAATTTATGTCTGGCCTAGTGGTAAACCTTTGCCACTTCCACCAAGGATTCCTAGGTTTGAATCATACCATTGCCAATTACATGGCTTTTATTTTTCTTTCTCCAATCGGATAACACATATACCGCATATATTATATTTGGTATTTTATATATTAGAAACATGCTTAGCCCGGTGGCAAGAGCTTTGCTTTCTTTACCTAATGACCTAGGTTCGATTCCCCTTGGGGCGAGCTTCCACTATTTTATTTTTCTTACTCCAATTAAGGTGAATAAATCTAATAAAAAAATATACCAATTATTTTAACAGTTCCGTTAACTTTTTCGTTTTTAACGACAAGTGGCTACATTGGAATCAGTTAAATAGTTATATGGTATATTTAACACAATTGAAAATATAGTGGTCAAATCGATACCAACCCCATAGTTTGGTGGTCATTAGTATAGTTTACCCTTTTAATTATTTTTGAGTAATTATTTAATGCACACGCGTTTGTAGAAATTTTGTTTAAACAAGTGCCTTGGTTTAAGACTTAGGAACCTTATTTAGGGTTTAGGATGTAGGACTTAGGGGGTTAGATATAGTAGTTTTGAATTTATGGATTGTTGATAGAATTTTGGGTTTAGGGTTAAAATTTAGGATATATAGGTTAAAACCTAAATCCTTAACCATATTACCCTAAAACCTAAACCCTAAATTCTAACCATAAAACCTAAACCCTAAATTCTAAATTCATACACTAAATCTCATAAACTCTAAACTAAAATCCTAAACTTTAAATTTAAGGTACTTGTAGAAAGAAAAAGTTTTCACAATCTATATATAGGATAATAATCTAAAAAAAACTCCAACCCACTCTATTTTTTTCTAATTATTTTTTCTGAAAAAAACCTAAATTGTCACCCTGATTAATTTTGCATCAGACATAATTATCAATAAGCAGATGATAGAAAGTGAGAGATTATTGTTATAATTCACCAGGCACTTGGAAAACTAAATAAATGTTATTTTCATTAAAGATGATATAACTTGTGTCACACTAACTTCCCCTGATACTCCACCCTCCAATCATAAAAAAACAAATACACAATCACCACATGAATATTTTAATTATATTTTTGGTGGGCTATAATATTATAAAAACTGTAATTAAACCTAACAAACGTGTTCATCAGAATCGTAAGAAAGAAAAAAAAACAGAAGGAACAAAAACCAAAACCAACTAGTATACTACTACTTTCTGTGCCATGAGCGGAGTATTTTTTTTCCTCAATCTAAAAAAGCTGGCCTAGAGTTTTAGCTGCTACTGTAGGCTATACAGAGTTCTAAAGACAAGTATACTGAGAACCTGCAAAAACAAAACAGAATCTCTTGCCTCTGTGTTAGAAGTTGTAGTTGCTCACGGCAAAACCGTCTTTGGGTTCTTGTTTTTTATTTCCTCACACTCGGTTTTGCTTTGGTTTTGTTCAAAGGGGTATGTATGTAAAAGATTTTTACTTTGGGTTTGTTTTGTTCTTGGTGGCAGACGAGCCTGTGGTCGATACTTGGGTTGACCCCACCTTTGGTACTCATACTTTTTTGCTGTTATGAATGAAGATAAAGAGAGAAAAATCTTTGTCTGTCCTGTTAATCATTCATTTATTTTTTTCCCTTATGTGATTCATCCCTGGTGCCGGTCTGTTCTTTCATTTTTACCAAGTGTTTCTTCATTTTTGCTGTATATGGCAAGTTGGCATCAGATTGATGTTTCAAAGATTTGATTTTTGGTCCATTTTTAGCTTCCTTAGTGCGTGGGTTGAAAGTTCAGCCACTTTATCTGAGATTTTAAGTTGTAAAATTTGGTTCCTTTTCAGTTTTTTTTAGATCCTCTCAATTCCGATTTAGAATTTTGGTTAGATATTGAATTTGGGTGTTGTCTTCCTCTGTTTTATATCGCCGTTAATGTTTCTGGCTTCAATACATTTGCAGGATTTTGCTGGCGGCTTCTTATTCTCAGTCAGCTTTTGAATGGATTTCAAGTGAAGATTAGATTTGGTCAACTGGGTTCGTTTTTGGGGATTTGAAATCGAGTTGTGTGGATTAGGGATCAAGTTCTAAGTACTTAGTGATAGCTTGAGTATAAATAATATTGATTCAGTATGGAAATGGCTTCAAGAGTTGAGATTGATGAAGATAATGACAAGGGAAGCATGTGGGATTTGGATCAGAAGCTTGATCAGCCAATGGATGAGGAGGCTGGGAGGCTTAGAAACATGTACAGGGAGAAGGTATGCTTCAATTGTTTCAGTTCCTCTCTGTTTAGTTGAAATAAAGTAGCTCTTGGCTCATGTTAATCTACCTTATTAGGGGAACTGATTTAAAGCCTTTCCCTTGCATAAAATTGTAATCTACTTTCACTTTTCTATGCATTTTAAGTGATTGTCTGAGATGAGGTTTTGATGATATTGTACTTCTTTTGTTATTTGGATCAGTTGTAGTTTCTGATATGGTTTCAATTCCCTATAGAAATCATCCACATTATTGCTTCTGCGGCTTGCGTTCCAAAGTCTTGGAGTGGTTTATGGTGACTTGGGCACTTCTCCCCTATATGTTTTCTACAATACATTTCCTGATAAAATTGAAGATCCAGAGGATGTTGTTGGAGCTCTTTCATTGATTATATACTCCCTTACTCTTATACCGCTCCTCAAGTATGTGTTTGTCGTGTGTAAAGCAAATGACAATGGTCAAGGTGAGCTGATATCAGTGTATGAGGATATGCATGTTATAATTTAATCTGAGGCGTTATTTTGACAAACAAAATGCTTCTTAATGCTTCACAGCATGCAGAACCATAGGCTTGAACAATTATTTCTTTCATTATCCTAGTTCACTTTATTAATACTAACACTAATTTCACCTACTTATCTTTTAGCGGTTGATAATGAATCCTTCTCTTTTGTTGTCATGCAGGTGGAACATTTGCTCTATATTCATTGCTATGTAGACATGCAAACATAAAAACTATTCCTAATCAACACAGGACGGATGAGGAGCTAACAACTTATAGCCGCTCCACATTTCATGAACTATCATATGCTGCTAAAACAAAGAGATGGCTAGAGAGACATGTGTCCAGGAAGAATGCGCTTCTTATTCTTGTCCTGGTTGGTACATGTATGGTCATTGGTGATGGAATACTCACTCCGGCGATATCAGGTATTTTGCTTATACTCTGTCATGCTTGACCTCCATTGACTGGATAAAAGGATTAAGATGGCTTACTATTCGTGGTGGCTTTTCTCTGTTTGTTTTATGCTCAAGTGTGTTTGAAGCAAGTAAATGAAAAAGACATCGACATGCATTCGCCCTGATTTTATCAGAAAGTAAATGGAATTTGTCAGGTAGTTTTGTACTTGTCAAATTGTACTTAATTGGTAGCATGAAGTCTTACTATAACTCTGAAACCTAATTTATGCTTTTCTGATCAAACTCATTAGTGGAAAATTTTCTTATCCACTTGATTTTTTTTACTTATATAGTGAAACCACTTGGATAATAGATGGTAGAAATATATTTCAAATTCCAGTCTGTTGAAGTGTCCATTATGTTTGACATTAAAAAAATGATGCACGAGATAGGTGTTCCTTTCGGGAATATGCATATGACCATCTGGTTGAGTGGAAGTGACATGGATTAGAGATCCAACAAGAAAAGAAAATGACACGGGTCTTGCGTGCTATTCTCATTGAACAGGATTTATTTAAAATCCAAGGATAACCATATTCTAATAAGCCCTTGTTCTTAAATGCAAATTACAAAATTGGAATAAGTATTCAGATATATATACATTTGACATGAGTAAGTTGTTCATAGAGAAACTTGAATTTTGACGGACACCTTCTGAACTCATCCTTGCCGTTCCCCTTCACGATTCTTGAAAAATGCTGTTTTTTCCATCCAATTTGGGAGCATTTGCTTCCATACTTAGTGCTAAATGGAAACACTTGGAAGACTTACTTAGTGATGCTACCGCACCTACTAAAGCTAAGATAAAGGATATATTCCAGATTTCATTAACTATCTGCTCTTATCATTTATTACCATTGTTTCTATCAGTATTATATTTAACCAATTTTACTCCATGGAAATTCTGTATAATATATTGTTGATATGCTAATGTCAGCACACTTCTTTGCCTGCTATCTTTGCCAGTTCTTTCAGCCGCAGGAGGCATCAAAGTGAACAGTCCACACATGAGCAATGGTACCTCCTTTCTCTTCCTTAGACTTTATTCTTTCTTTGCATCCTTTGTTTGAACTCATTCGACAATATATAGCCACCTTTTTCTATAAGGCCAGTAATTAGCTTCCTTTTCCATTATGCAGGTGTTGTGGTGATTGTGGCCGTTGTAATATTAGTAGGTTTATTTAGCTTGCAACACTTTGGTACAGATAAAGTTAGCTGGCTCTTTGCCCCAATTGTTCTTATTTGGTTTCTTGTAATTGGAGGCATTGGCATATTTAATATTTGGAAGTATGACAGCAGTGTTTTGAAAGCATTTTCACCTATATACATCTACCGGTATTTTAAGAGAGGAGGGAAAGATGGATGGACGTCTCTTGGGGGTATTATGCTTAGTATCACAGGTAAACTTCCACATATGTTTATATCCCAAATGTTTTCCTTAAGTTATCGATTTTAAGTACATAAACTTGCACTGAAGTTAGTGAAATAATTTTGATGACTAAATGAATCATTACAGGTACGGAAGCACTTTTTGCAGATCTATCCCATTTTCCAGTTTCAGCTGTGCAACTTGCCTTTACCGCAGTTGTATTTCCTTGCCTTCTCCTAGCATATTCTGGACAAGCTGCCTACCTTATGAGTAACAGAGACCATGTGGTCGATGCATTTTATCGCTCTATCCCAGGTTTGTTCTTATATCTATTTTATTGTCTTATAATCCTGTCTGATATTGTACTTAGTTGTCCCATTAGTGTGGTAAGTGTCGATTTGCAGATTTTATTTGCTTGTTTTTATTGCAGATAGCATATACTGGCCTGTTTTTATTATTGCTACTGCTGCTGCTATAGTTGCAAGTCAGGCTACCATAACGGCAACCTTTTCAATTATCAAACAAGCCCTTGCACTTGGTTGTTTTCCACGAGTGAAGGTTGTCCATACGTCAAAGAAGTTCCTTGGTCAGATATATGTTCCAGATATTAATTGGATCCTTATGATTCTTTGCATTGCCGTTACTGCTGGATTCAAGGAACAAAGCCAAATTGGAAATGCTTACGGTAAGTTATTATTCCTTCTTACTTTTATCAAAGTTTCTTAATGCATCTTCTGTTCGATTGAAAATTTGTAAATATGTCTAAATTCATACGAGATTTGTTTAGAAAATTTTCATGTGTTTGCTGAGAGGCTGCGTGTTCACCATCATCTGGGGGTTTCTGTAATATATAATTTTTTTTTTTGTAAATTATATTGTATAGCCTTTTTAATTTGTGTCAATTCATGGTATCATTTCAAGCAATACATGTACCTAAGAGTTAAACTTAATTCTATAATAATTTATGTTAATGCAGGGACAGCTGTGGTGATCGTCATGTTGGTAACAACGTTGCTTATGACTTTAATCATGATTTTGGTTTGGCGATGTCATTGGATTCTTGTCCTCCTCTTCACTGGGTTGTCCTTGGTTGTAGAGTGCACATACTTTTCCGCTGTACTCTTCAAGGTTGATCAAGGTGGGTGGGTTCCTCTTGTTATTGCAGCAGCCTTTTTGCTCATCATGTATGTTTGGCATTATGGTACGCTGAGGCGATATGAGTTTGAGATGCATAGTAAGGTTTCGATGGCATGGATTCTTGGGCTTGGCCCTAGTTTAGGATTAGTTCGGGTTCCCGGAATTGGATTAGTCTACACTGAGCTAGCAAGTGGTGTGCCTCACATATTTTCCCACTTCATCACTAACCTACCTGCTATCCATTCGGTGGTTGTTTTCGTCTGTGTGAAATACCTTCCCGTCTACACTGTTCCAGAAGAAGAAAGGTTCCTTGTAAAACGGATTGGACCGAAGAGTTTCCATATGTTTCGTTGCGTTGCTAGGTATGGCTACAAAGACCTACATAAGAAAGATGATGATTTTGAGAAAAAGCTATTTGATAACCTCTTCCTATTTGTGCGGCTCGAGTCGATGATGGAAGGTTGTTCAGATTCAGATGAATACAGCTTGTATGGCCAGCAAACGGAGCAGTCCAGGGACGGTCTGTTGAACAACAACAACGGGAACACAACTTGCTCCTATGCTGATACCACAATTTCATCGGTGGATTCAATTGTGCCGGTAAGATCGTCGGGGCAAGTAAGCAGCCAGACAGAGATTGATGAGTTAGAGTTTTTGAATAGCTGTAGGGATGCTGGGGTGGTACACATCATGGGGAACACTGTGGTGAGGGCAAGAAGGGATTCAAGATTTTACAAGAAAATCGCAATAGACTATATATATGCATTTCTGAGGAAGATATGCAGGGAACATAGTGTCATTTTTAATGTTCCTCATGAGAGTCTGTTGAACGTAGGCCAGGTTTTTTATGTGTAAGTCCAAGGATTTTTGCTAATTTCATAAATAAAAACCAGTTTATTAATTTCCATTTTTCCACTCTACTCTTGCCCAATAAGATTTCATTAATTGTTACGGAGTAAAAATCTCCTATCCCTAACCATGCCTCCTTATATGTACAAAAATTTTGGAGCGGGTTAGGTAGCCCGGATGTAGCATTTTAGATTCGGATGGAGATTAGGGGTGTTACATGGATATTTGTTGGAATATCATTTCTAACTATTTTATATCATTAGAAGTCTTTGCTTGGTAGGAGACTCGCTTTTAATCACTCTAACAACTTGTTTATTTAACCTGATGTAAGCAGAGATAAAGTTAGGATCAAACATTAAAAAAAACAAATGTCTATTAAATCTTTAAATTTAAAAATTAGGAGGGGGCAAAGATCTTATTTAACTAGTATTTAAATTAAAAGAACCTAAAATGTTAATATACCAATAATTTTGGGAAGGGTAACAGTCCCTCCCACATTATATATAGCTCTGTCACTGGATGTAGGTTTTATTTAAGAGGCTAATTTTTACTAATTTAAAAGAAATAAAGTTAAGTCAGGTTAAATAATTTTTTAGTTTAATATTTTATTCAAGGAGTTTAAGGTCTTGAACTCATTGCAAGAGTTTCGGTACCAGTTCGGAATGTATTGATTAGAAATAGAATTCATATGTCTATTCTTTGTACTCTTTATGTCCATCAATAATTTTATATCACATGTATTAATATTTTATTAATTATTTATATTTTTTGATAATACACGTGACACAAAATCATTGACAGTGCATATAAAGGGACACATAAAAGGAGTAGCGGAATTATCATAAAATCATAGGGTCGTACAATCCCATGTTAACCAACCTCTTCAAGTAGAGGACTTTTGGAAACTTCACTGCCACTTAGACATTCATTCTTAGAGTTATTATTCTCAAGATAACACTGGTACACATATGAAACAAACCCCCATATTGCCAATACCATGGCAACCACCTTCACTGCATCCATTCTGTCATGGAAAAAGAACACAGCTAGAATTGGAATGACGGGCAAACCCAACACACTTATGGCGTTGGAGAAGAGCGAAGACACTTCGAAAATCAGTCCTATTGCTCCCACAACAAAGAACTGTGATGCTATAGCTGTCTCAACCAGGGTCATTCCGTAGGAGAACTTACCGAGTTCGAACTCCGCCATCTCTGTCGACAAACATTTCCATTCCCCGCTGGTGAAAAGTCCCACAATGGCAGCCAAAGTGGCAACCAGTGACTGGTATATAACGATTTCAAACACCTTCGCTCGTGTTTGATCTCCTTTTAGAAGCTTCTTGAAGGTGAGCTGTGTTAGAGGAAGCATCAAACCATACGCGGCGGATGCACCGAGGGTGCATGCGAATCCGATGGCGTAGTTTCCTTTAGAGACTTCGGTGTGGCTGGCCGGATTGGTTTGGAAAATCAAGAGCGTGGAGGATATGGTTAGTAGAACTAGTGAATTGAGTATAAAAGGAGTGAAGTTTTGTGAATGTAGGAAGAAGGAGAAGAGAGCATTGAAGGCCAGTTGTGATGCACAAACGAGGGAAAAAGTAGATACCGGAAGGTGTAAGAGTCCAATAGCAGACATCAAGGTGTATGCCGCTAGGCCAATGCCGAAAGAGAAATAAACCAGTGCCATTATCAGCGCCGATGGCTGCTGTATCTGCACATTTTTGGTGCAACTTTTTGGTGGTGCAAGGCAATAACAAGGTAAAAGGATTGGGAAGCCTGCAAGTTGGGAAACTGTAGCAATCCATACGCTGTTCCCTCCTTTGTCGTAGTATAGGCGGCCCAACATTGTCGATGCTGACTGACCTGAGATTACGAAGAATGCGTACATGATGATGCTGATCCACCACTTATAGTTCCTGGGTTCATGGCTTGCAACTTTCTTGCTGTTGATCTGATATTGACCTGACTTCTCTTCCTTAACTTCTTGATCTGTTGCAAAAATATTGGCATAATTGTCAAATGAGTTCTTTATTTGTTATAATATTCTACAAACTAAAATTTGCTGATTTGTTCTGATTATAAGGTAGTATTTGTTCATAGCTATTCTTAACACATTGACAAAGCACATACTTTCAGATTTTGTGATTGAACTCGGGTCTGTTTTTCTATTTGGACTACTTGTTTGGTTCATATGTAAGATTTATTGACATAATATAAGACTTTTAAGTTTTATATTTTTTTAGATAGTTGGATGAGTGAAAATTAATAAATGAGATTAACTATAGCAAATGATGAGATATTTTTTTGATTAAGTAGAAAGATATTACTTTCCCAAGGTAATATCGGAGTTCAAACTAATATAAGATGGGACAACATGAACATCCTTAATCACAGAGCCAATTAATAGATCTCAAATGATGAGATTTTTAAGGTAAAAAAAGCCGGATAATCTTTAATTGAAAAAAGTTTTAATTTATCTAACAAAATGTAAAACTGTTATGATTAAGTATATCCTAATTTTTTTATTAACATTAATTTTTAAATAATTAATAAAATTATGCTTTAGAAAAGTAAAAACAAATTACATAGTTAAAAAGAACATACGTCATTTTACGGTAGACATGAGTTATCTATAGAGATGACCAGTGGCGAAACTTAGAGTAAAAGTTTAGGGTGCTAAAATAAAATTTTTAAAAAGTTAAAGGCTTAAACAAAAGTTTTTAAAAAATTTTAAGGGTTTAACTAAAATTTTTAATAATTTTGAGAGATTTAATCATAATTTTCTAAAATATTTAAAAGGAAATTTAATTAAAATATTCAAGCTTATGAAGCTTAATATAAATTTTTAAAAATTTTAAGGGGTTCAAATTAAAAAAAATTAAAAAATTAAGGGCAAACTTCAATTTTTTCAAAATTTTTGGGGACATGGCCCCTCTAGCCCCATAGAGTTTCCGCCCATGAAGAAGACATATGTCCCTAATATTTGAATTCCTGGGATAATATCATATTTGATACATATACTTTAATAAAATAGCCAATGTGATACTTGTATTTATAAAATGTCTAATGTGATACATCTTTTGACAAAATGTTCAATATGATAAATGTACTTTGATAAAAATGTTCAATGTAGTATATGCACTTTTAAATAGTCGAATGTGTACTTATACTTTGTGAAAATGTTCAATATGGTTCATGAACTGTCATTTTATGTATTATTATGTTGATTGAGTTAACATTGTTAGTAAATGTCAAATATATCATTGAAAATTCACGAATACAATAATAATATATACGTAAAACCACTATAACGACCACTCAACTATGAGTCGCGATCTGTTTTGACCACCCAACTAAAAAAATTCAAAATTTGACCACCCAACTATTGAAATAGGCATATTTTGACCACCGACCGTTAAAAACTAACGGAAAGGTGACGTGGCCGTTAGGTAAATTTTGTATAATTACATATTTGGTCCTTGTTAGTTTTTTATTATATCAATTTAGCCCTACTTTTAATTTTAATTTAAATAAATAATAAAATTAATTAACCAATCAGGTGACGACACGTGTCATCACCCGATTGAATGATTTTAATCTAACTTTTATTTTATTTAATTTAATATATTTATTTTCCTCCAATCAGATGGCGTGTCACCATCTTGTGGAAGGAAATATAAAAATAAAGAAAGCTTGGCATAGGGATTGAACCCACAACCCCTTAAGGGAAAACCCAATGTCTTTACCACTACACTAACCCACTTTTTGTAAAATGGATTGCACCATTTAATATATATCTTATAATGCAGTAAATGTTAGGGAATAAAGAAAAAAAATGGTTGCAAGGGACTCAAATCTAAATCACTTGGGGCGTGTAAAACCATACAAACCACTTAACCGGTTCAAATAATTAATTTAAATACGAACATATTTAAAATATGAATATATTTTAAATGTAAAATACAAATATATTTAAAATACGAATATATTTTAAATATGTTTTAAAATACGAATATTTTTAAAATATAAATATATTTTAAATACGAACATATTTTAAAATACGAATATATTTAAAATACGAATATATTTAAAATATAAATATATTTTAAATAAGAATATATTTAAAATATGAATATATTTTAAAATACAAATATATTTAAAATATATTTAAAATACAAATATATGTAAAATATGAATATATTTTAAATATATTCGTATTTTATATTTAAAATATATTCGTATTTTAAATATGTTCGTATTTAAATTAATCATTTGAACCGGTTAAGTGCTTTGTATGGTTTTATACATTCCAAGTGATTTAGATTCGAATCCCTTTGCAACTATTTTTTATTTTTTTATTCCCTAGCATTTACTGCATTATAAGATATATATTAAATGGTGCAATCTATTTTATAAAGAGTGTGTTGGTGTTGTGGTAAAGGGATGGGGTTTTTCCCAAGAGGTTGTGGGTTCAAACCTTATGCTAAGCACCTTATTCTTATATTTTCCTTCCACCAGATGGTGACACATGTCATCATCTAATTTGAGGAAAATAAATATTAAATAAAATAAAAATAGATTAAAATCATCCAATCGGGTGATGACACGTGTCGTCACCTGATTGGTTATTTAATTTTATTATTTATTTAAATTAAAATTAAAATAAAGACTAAATTGATATAATAAATAACTAACAAGGACCAAATGTGTAATTATACAAATTTTACTTAACGGCCACGTCATCTTTCTGTTAGATTTTAACGGCATGTTGTCAAAATAGGTCTATTTAAATAGTTGAGTGGTCGAAATTTAAATTTTTTTAAAGTAAGTAATCAAAACAGGCCAAGACCCATAATTAAGTGGTCACTGGAATAATTTTTCCTAATATATATAATGTTAGTTTATGTACCCACTAAATATTTTGTCAAAGTACAAAAATCACGTTAGATATTTGTCAAATTATGGGTACGAAATATAACATTATTTTTTTATTGATTATCGGTTGCGATAAATGGGAGGTGGGAAAAGACGAAAAAACAAGATGAGAAAAAAGTTAACCCATATATTCAATGTGGTACTTGCATTTAGAAAATGTCAATCGCACATTACGCGGCAATTCTGACTAAAAAAATACATTTAACTTTAATGAGAAAAGAAAATTACTTATCAAGTCTCTTATATATTTTTTTTTATTCAGTTTAGTCTCTAAGATTTTTACTTAATCTTAAACTAACCCATATTTTTTCTTCTTCTAAATTTTATAATATTATAATTTTTTTTATTTAATAAATTAATATCATTCAATAAAATAATGACGCATATCTTCATCGTGGAAAAATAGGAAAACAAAATGCATTTGACGAGGTTTAAACTAGAGACAATTGGGAGGGAAGTCCAACGTCTTAACTATTGTAACAAGCTTAAAGCTTATTTTCTTTATAAAGTAAAGAGATATTGCATTCTAAGATAAATGTCAGAGTTCATACCCATATAAAGTGGGGGCAACATGAACATCATTGACCATTCAGTCAATTAGTGAATTTCAAGCTTAACATTGTTATATTCTTGAAAAAATTAATATTTATGTTAACTCTATTGAAATTAATTAAACCTATATTTATGAAGTATATTAATTATATAACATAAATAATTACATAGCTTACGCATTTTGGACCGTTGATAGGGTAAATGAATGAATAAGATTATTTTTTTACTTTTTTTTCTTTTAAAATCTCTCATTTTTTACCGTTAATCTCAACAATGTGGTTCAAATTTGGTATTCTACAGTGGTGTAGGAGCATGTGGTTCAAATTTGGTCAAAATAGACTTAAAACGAAGGAGAAATTGAAGAAAATTGAAACCAAAGACTAAATCGCAAAGGTATAAAATTCAATTTTTTGGTTTTTTGAGTTGGGCAAATTTCAGCTCGACTCAAACTCGAAAATTTTTCAAGTTACTTGAGTTGACTTGAATAATTCAAAATTAAAAAAAAAATATTTTTTCAAATCGAATTTTGCTCACTCTTATATTCAACAATTAAGAAAATAGGAGGCCACTTACCAATGACGTGGAGTTGCAGTTCTTGAGGTTTTCCCATACTCAAAACATGAATTGAAGAGGTCTGAAATGCAGGCAAGCAAGGGAAGAGAGGAGATTGTACGTGTATATAAAACCACGAAATTTAATAGGAGAGGGACTTTTCTCTTCCATTATATAGGCTATAGCAGTAAATGTTGATTGCAATTTATTTACTCTTTATTGGCATGAAAGAAAAGAATCCAACAGCAGAAAAAGAAAGGTATCCACTTCCATCCATAAGAAGCACGATTGTTTAACGACCATGACGGCTGCACACGTCCCTCGCCTGCACATGTTATTCGATTTAAGACATTAATATAATATATGAATATGTGAAATATATGTATGTTAATGTTTATTTTTTAGAAGGATGTTTTAAATATTGTATTTTTATACCAACAATCAATTGGTTTAGAGAGATGAGATGTTATGTCTCTTAAGAAATGCTAGAGGTTCAATTTCTGACTTTATGAATGAAGAAAATGAGTTGGGAGGGTCACTCCCATAATAAGCCTCTGAAAATCTAATTCGAATTAAACAGTCAATAGACCGAATACCAATGATTAAGATACACCTACACGATCATTGGATATTAGGTGAAAAAAACTCACATTAAAACAAAACAATTCAGCTACCAAAATAACAGAAGGGTAACTTGGTGTTGTGGTCCTCAAATTGATATTTGGTAAAAAAAAACCCATTCCCATTGGTCTAACCCAAACTAAGACTAGCTTTATTCACTAATCCAACAAGCCTAGCCTACAATGTTTCTAATTCGAACTTCTAAATACTCATATGCTAAACTCAAATACTAACCCAAAACTCAAATTATTATATTATGTTGTCGTTGAAACTATTTGATATAGTTGACATATCGTAGGATGTGGTATATTAACCAAAGTACTTATAAGTTTACATTTTAAGTATTAGTTTAGGTTTGAACAAGGGTATTTGGGCAACAAATGATGATGGTATTATAATTGGGCAACATATAATTATAGGGTAATTGTTCTATACACAAGCGCTTGTGGAATTTTTTTTACACAAGCGTCTTAATTTTAGGGGTTAGAGACTCCATTTAGGGTTTAAAATTTAGGGGTATAAGTGTAGTAGTTTTGAATTTAGGGATTGTTGATAAAATTTTGGGTTTATGGTTAAAATTTAGGGTTTATAGGTTAAAACTTAAATCCCTACACATATTACCCTAAAACTAAACCCTAACCCTAAACCCTAAATTATAATCCTAAATTCTAAATTCTAAACATGAACCATAAATTCTAAACATTTACATTAAAACCCCTAAACTCTAAACCCTAACCCCTAACCCTAAACTCTATAATTGAGGCGCTTGTGGAAATAAAAAAATTTTCACCGCCAGTGTATAGGATATTAATCCATAATTATATTGTATTTGGGCCACAAATGATGGTATTATAATTGGGCAAGATATAATTATATTGTATTTGGGGTCAAGGGTAGTTAATGGGTAATTGAGTTTGTAGTAGACTGACGGCGAAATTTTTTAGTTTCTATAAGCGTTTTAGTTTTAAGGTTTTATGGACTTAGTTTAGAGTGCAAGATTTAGGGATTTAAAATTTAGGGGTTAGGGTTTAGAGGTTAATGTTTTGATTTTAGAGTAATATGTTGAGTATTTAGGTTTTAACCTATAAACCACAAATTCTAACATAGACCCTAAATTCTATTCACAATCACCAAAGTCTAAACTACTAAACCTAAATCCCTAAATCATATAACTTAAACTGAGTCACTAAACCCTAAAACTAAGACGCTTGTAAAAATTAAAAGTTTTTACCGTTAGTGAATCAGATAATTATCTAATATATTATTTTATTTTTAAAAATTTCAAAATTGAAAAAGGGCCGATCTGACATTAATATATACCCGAATGCATGCCAAACCTGAGCCCATTTTGAAGACCAAGAAAAGCCCTATCATTTTGCAGGGTACGTGGCAAATCACTATTGGTTCTACGACAAATCCTTTTGTTTTAAAGAAAAAGAAAAGAAAAGAATATACGGATTTTCCACGCTCGTTTGTAAAGGCTGCGTTCTGTTAGAAAATCCCCATACTTCTCGAAATCTGAATATCCTTTTTCTTTTCTTGACCATTTTTTAATTAGTTTTCTCTCAATTCTTTAATTTTTCAGTTTTTTTAAAGAAATATTTTCTCCCTAGATAAAACGAAATACCAACTCACTAAAGAAAGGTAAGGGAAAACAAATTAATTTCCGTTTTATCTAATTTTCTAGGGTTAGGGTTTGTGATCGATCTGAGGGAGGGACCATATGGGTGGGGATGGAGATTCGACTGAGTCAGGACTCGGTGGCAATGTAGGAAGAGGAGAAGAAGGAGTGATGGTTAATATCCGCTGCTCTAATGGTACAAAATTTACAGTTAGGACCAAGCTCAATTCAACTGTTGGAGTTTTCAAAGTTGATTTGGCTCAGAATTGCGATATCCCAGCTGATCAGCAACGATTGATTTATAAAGGGCGAATCTTGAAGGACGATCAAACCCTTCAAAGTTATGGTAAGTTTCAATTGCCTTTGGAATTTATTTATTTATTTCAAAATAAAATTTGAAGTCGTTTTCAATTTTTCGTTTTCCTAATTTGACGAAAATACAGAAAAATAAAATTGAAAACGGTGAAATTTCCATAAAAATCGTTGCTGAATTATAAGCTCTGAAAGTACCAAGAAAGTACTAGTAATTAAGTTAGATATTGATTTGTTGAGCTAGTTTGGGTGATACTGAGCTGGTTTATAGGTGGCCGTCTATTTGATTGTCTAAATAGGAAACAATGAGGATTGTTTCACGATTACAGATTTTTTTTTTTGTTGGTTAGCTATATCCATGTATTTAGAAGTAAGTAAAATGGGAAGCATCAGCACTGCCTCTAATTTGGGAGTCATGCTGAACTGATGATGTAGTTTTATTTGGGTAATGAATTATGGAGAATTTGCTTCCTTGCTGCTGGATCTTGAAATACTATTAATAATTTGACAGGAGGATTCCCTTTAATGGCTGATGAAGATTGTTCCTTGCTTGTGCCGTTAAACAGTTGTTGTTTTTTTCCAGCTAAGAAATAAGCAATTTATCTTACATGTACTTAATACTTACTCCCAACTCTTTGTCCGTCCACCATTGTCTGAATAATTAATCTGAATGGTGCTTCCATACACACACGCACATGTTTTCTCCTCCCTTTATACAAAACATTTGTACGAATGACAATCTGAACTTTGAACAATCTATCTGGTTGCATTCATCGGTTTAAACAACTTATTTTGAAAACTTAATGATGCGACGTCATATATTTCAGTGGCCCAGTAATCAATGTCATGATACCTTAGGACCTACAGTTATAGATGTTGTGTGTGTAATCTTTACTTTGTAGGTAAATTTATTTCAGGGGATGGGATGGTTTAAGTAACTCTCTAGTCTCTAATATGTGCATTTAAATTTATGCTCAAATACTCAATGATCACCTGGTCATTTATTTTCTTAATCCTTGTTGAAGGTTTGCAAGTTGATCATACTGTTCACATGGTTCGTGGTTTTGCTTCATCTTTAAACAACTTATTTTGAAAAAATTAATGATGCGATATTTTTCAGTAGCCCGGTAATCAATGTCATGATACCTTCAAACTTAGAGTTATAAATGTTGTGTATGAAATGCTTTTGAAGATAAATCTATTTCAGGGGAGGGTTAAAGTAACTGACTAATCTGTGCGTTAAAATTTATACACAAATATTTAGTGATCATTTGACCACTTCACTTTCTTCATCCTTATTGAAGGTTTGCAAGCTGATCATACTGTTCATATGGTTCGTGGTTTTGCCCCATCTTCATCACCACGTCCTCCTGCAGCTACCTCAAATGTTGGAACTCCTGATACTACACCAGGGGTCATACGTGGTGTTGGTTCTAATGAGGGTGCTGGTATCGGAGCATCATTATTCCCTGGACCTAATCCGCTTGGTGGTAATGGAGGTAGTTTTGGTTTGTTTGGATCCGGTCTTCCTGAATTTGAACAAGTACAGCAGCAACTAACTCAAAATCCCAACATGATGAGGGAAATAATGAATACACCTTCTATTCAAAGTTTGGTGAATAACCCGGAGTTAATGCGCACTTTGATTATGAGCAATCCCCAAATGCGTGAGATTATTGACCGGAATCCAGAGCTTGGGCATATACTTAATGATCCTAGCATTCTGCGGCAGACTTTGGAAGCTGCTAGGAATCCTGAACTCATGCGTGAAATGATGCGAAACACTGACAGGGCTATGAGCAATATTGAATCCTCTCCTGAGGGATTTAACATGCTTAGGCGTATGTATGAAAACGTTCAGGAGCCATTTTTGCATGCTACAACCCTGGCTGGAAATAATGGAAATAATCCAGGTTCAAACCCATTCACAGCTCTTTTGGGCAATCAAGGAGGTTCTCAAGCTAGGGACTTAACTATCAACACTTCTGTAACTGGTTCTGAAAGAACTCAGGGACAAACCTCTCCAAACACAAATCCTCTTCCTAACCCTTGGAACAACACTGCTGGTGGTGGTAAGTTTCAGCCTTCTGTACTTCATTAACACCTTTTTCTGTGTAGCCATGCTCTTTGGTAAAATGTGCGCGCGTGCGGGAACACACACACATATGCATGTTAATTTTATGCACATGGTATTTCTATTACGAAAGGTAGGCTTGAATCTCAAAGCTACTGATTGATAAGAAAAAAATTGTGCTTGCTGAAAAAAACATGATGCTGAAAGATGATGGTCAAAGTAAATTTATTTTGTCTACTTGGTCAATGGGCAATTAAATCATTGTACTAAGTTTAAATTGTTATGGGGTAAATGATTTGATTTAGATTCGACTAAGTATAGAGTTCTTCCTTGTTTAATTTTGCTTGATTATGAATTATATAATCTTTTCTTTTGACATCTAGCAACATGAATGTGGGATTCTTCCTTCAATGGGAAAAATGCACAGTAAGCTAAAAGTGATATGACCTGAAATAATTTACCATAATTGCTCCATGAAACTAATATTGACTTAACTTGAATATCTTAAATTTTCAAAATGGGATGTTATGCTAGGTTTGTTCACTTGTGAGATGGATGATTGTTTGAGACTTATCTAATCATAGCTTGTTGTCCATGTTTACTGTTGTATTATTATGAATCTCTTTTATCTTATGCTTTGGTGTTTTCAAATACATAGGATTATATTTAGGAAAATAAAAATAATGTTTTACCATACTACTGTTGCATATGGTTTTAAATTCATATTTCCTGATGAAATACTGTGTGCTTGCAAATTGTCAGGGGGATCCCAGACCAATACTACTGCAAGATCAAATCCTGCTGGGGATACTAGGACACCAGGTATTGGTGGTCTGGGAGGCCTTGGACTTCCAGATATGCCACCCATGTTGAATGGTATGCCAGATGCTTCTCAGTTGACTCAAATGTTGCAAAATCCAGCTATATCACAGATGATGCAGAGCATAATGTCTAATCCCCAATATATGAATCAGGTCATTGAAGAATCACTTCTGTCAAAGAGATTGTTATTTGCTTATTTCCATTTGTTAAGAAATCTGCTTGTACATTTTAGATTATGAATCTCAATCCCCAACTACGTGAAATGTTTGATTTGAATCCTCAAATGAGAGAAATGATGCAAAACCCAGAAGTACTTCGTCAGATGTTTTCCCCTGAGACAATGCAGGTATACTCTTTTCCATGTATATGCACCTCTGAATTCTCTCAAAGTGCTTACATGACAGTATGGTTTTGATTCTTTTTCTTTTATATGCGGCCACCCTAGTTGATATGGGCTTATAGGGATGTTAAGTCTACCCCACTGGTTAATATCAGGCTATTTAATAATTTTCAAGTAATGTTTTGACAACAAGTTACTTGTGTTCTGCTCTCCCTTGTTTCTTTTATTTCTTGCAGCAAGTGCTAGCTTTACAGCAGTCTCTTCTGTCTCAGCTCAACCAACAGCAATCAACCCAGTAAGTGATAGTACCTTTGTTTATTCAACTGGTGCAAACCATAATTTGCCTTTTTCTTATTCCTGCTTTTAAGGTTGTCCTAGGTGTTACAAATATCAGAATTATTTTCAAAGTGAATTGATGCCTGGTTTCTTGATGAAACAGATTTTTTTGTATCCTATACATAACAGATGATTATTTCTTGCTAGATTCGACATTTTAGGGATCCAAAAAATAGAATCAAATTCTCTATGTTTGTTATTTGCCCATTTGACCCTTGGGTATATTTTTATCTTCATGGATATTAAACGTACCTTTATTACTCATTCCTTGATGATTTTATCACTTCTTTATTCTTAACCATAATTGGGTTTCTTACAGGGATTCTGCACAGACAGGTTCTACTGCAGGTACACAATAAAAACCAAACTGTAGTTATGTATTTTCTCTACAAACGGCATGAAAAGTACTTGAAGTTTCAAGGGCTCTCTCTAAGAATTAAACTCTCTAGATTGCTTGGCCACCTCCCTTTACTATCACTTCTTTCATCTATCTGTATGTTTGTACTTCATTTTATTTAATTGAATTTTTAGGAGCACTCCCTACTGCTGGTCTGGATTCGTTGATGAATATGTTTGGCGGTTTAGGTGCCAGTAGCCTCAGTGTTCCCAACCAACCTGATGGTTAGCATTCTACTTGCTTTAAATATATTTGCTACACTTTTGAGTCGCTCGCTACTAATTTCGTATTTTTGTGTCCATCCAGTTCCTCCAGAAGAACTGTATGCTACGCAATTATCACAGCTCCGAGAAATGGGTTTCTATGATACGCAAGAGAATATCAGAGCACTACGCGCTACTTCTGGAAATGTTCATGCTGCGGTTGAGAGACTCCTAGGAAATTCCGGGCAGTAATTTCTTACAACCTGATGCTTTTAAATTTTACCAGGAGCTCTCATGTAAGATCAGTTGATCTGGCCTGGTGCCGGTAGCAAAACCACAGATTACGGGCATACATGCTGATCGTTACCAAATGATTACCAAAGTGTATTTTTCAACCACGAAAATCGTTTCAAGTATGCCTCTAAACACCTGTGTTAAGGCCTTAATGATTACCAAAGTCTACCGAGGTATATATGAGCATTATAGGCTCATTTAACATCATTTTTAACAACAATTGATCAACTTTGGTCCACCAAAGCAAGTTTAGCATACAGACACATAACATGCACAATACCAACATTGTTATATTTATGATAGGCAAGAAACATTTCAAAATTGAAAATATACTACTTTACTGGATATCACGAAATGTAACTCCTTGATTTATCTCTCTTTTACTAATCAAACAAGTAAACGGACAAATTACTACACTAGATAACATAATAAGGAAGTAAGGAAATAATTTTGAAATTTCTTAACAAGCTAAAAACAACTTGAGAAAGCTCTCAAGCATCAAACCCTCTTAAAACCCTTAAAAATGCTTCTCATATCCTTCCAACAAATTTGTGGTCTTTTCTTAAAACCCTTGAAACGTAGACTATCTATCTAACATTCTTAAATTTTAAATGGTCAATTTGAATGATAAAGTTGAGTTTTTTAGTGCCAAGTGACTAAAGTTTTTTTTTTTTTGTTGAATAAAAGACTAAAGTTATTTTACGTGAAGGAATTAGAGAAGAAGAAAAAGAAAGAGAAGGAGAGTGATATCAACTTGTCTCCTCTCTCTAACGTGAAAGCAAAACCCATCTAATGAGGGAACTAGCCATCAAAATCATCAATGAGTAAATTATCGTATTGGTCCCTCTTTTTTCTTCTATTTATAAAAAAGTATCTTTTTTTTAACTCAATAAGTTCAACTGTCATCCAACAAGACCCAAATTTGACCCAATGATTTCTAAATACCTTATTCATCTATCAAACCCATGCTCGGGTCAACCCTTACCTGTTTACTCGAAAATTCAGGTCGTTGCGTACATATTGTAAGGTCCTTAAAACAAACCTTGAAAAGTTGACATTTTACACATAAAAGTCCACTTCCTAACCCCGGTATCATTTGATCACAACCCGATTAACATTGTAAAGTGGACTAAAACAAAACCTTGAAAGATATGTTGGCGTCCGACGAGAACATCAGCTTATAGGCTTGATTTCATACAATACAGTTTGATGCATATGCTTTCACTTGTTATTTTTATTTCCAATTTCAAATGATTACATAGTTGTTGTTGGCTCCATTTGTACTATTTCTCGTCCATAGTTTTGAGTTCAGACTTCTAATTCATGCACATATCATTTAGACATTCACTATTATTGTTATACAACTGAAAAACGATTCGTTCTCATTTGAGTTGAGATAGGTTGGATTGAACATTAATTCATATTGTCTCTATCGAAAAAAGAACACTTTATCTTGTAAGATTCTTGACCACACAATTCGATTCACTGTTCAATCCAACCCGCCTCAACTCAATCAACAAAACTTTGGTTTTTGAGACTTTATTTAGGACAAATTATATCATTGTTTGATAAGAATGTACATCAATATTGGGGGCTGTTTTCCTTTTGTTTTCTCTGGACTATACACGTACAAACATATCCCAAAATTGGGTTTTGAGGCACACTTTGTTTTAAAACAAGATGTCAAAACAGAATCTAACTGAAGTTTGATGAAGGGCTCCATCTTTCTTTTAAATATTCCTCCATAGAAATGTTACTCCTTTGCTCCATGCTACTAAATGATGTCGAATCATCGTCAATATCAAGCATTGCAAGACTTAAATGTAAATCTGCCCTTGAATTTGGATAAACTTCATCATCTCCATCATCGTCAGTATTATATTCTTGGCTTTCTTTGTGCTCATTTTGTGTCACAAAACAATTTTCGATAGGCTTTTCCCCTCTTAAGAGCTCCAGTACCTAAGCAAATTATGCAAATTATAAATGGAATTCAAACCTGTTCGAAGACACTTCAGCAAGATAGAGAAAAGCTTGATTACCTCGCTCATCTTCGGCCGGAGTCGAGCTGACTGTGTGATGCAGAGAGTTGCTGCTACCACCATTCTATGCATCTGAGCCACATTGATGTTTCCAATCAAATCAGGGTCCAGTATGCCTTTCACATCTCCACTCTCTATCATAGGCTTTGCCTGAAATTTAAGGACTTTCTGTATAATTGATGACATCTCAAAAGCTTGAAAGATCATCGTTTCAGAGAAACTCTTACCCACATGACCAAACTCTGCTGGCCCTTGTGATTCTCAAAGCTTATAGGTCTTTTACCTGACAACAATTCAAGTAGAACGATACCGAAAGCATAGACATCGATCTTGTCGCTAAGCTTGCCGTACATAAAGTACTCAGGAGCTAAATACCCAAATGTTCCAACAACATCAGCTTCAATCAGAAATGATGATGCAGTTGGTCCCCATATTGCTAGTCCAAAGTCAGATAACTGTCATATTGATCCAATTTTGTGGCATTGAATCAGTTTGACATTTAATTTTCAACTAAACAATATTTCAGTAAACACCATTTAAATTACCTTTGCTTCAAAATCATCTGAAAGAAGAATATTTGAAGACTTGACATCTCTATGAATAACAGGTCGAGAATGCTCATTATGTAGGTAATTTAGGCCTTCAGCAACGGCAACAGCCACGTCATATCTCACTTCCCATGGCAACGGATGTTTATCTTTGTTCTTCCCTATTATATATATACACACATGTTAGCTTGCATTAGTGCGGTTGAAAGCATCTTTTACCAAGCAAAGGAAAACAATGGAAGCTTTACCATGCAGAATTTCTTCTAAGCTTCCTTTAGATGAGAATTCATAGACCGATATTAGATCATAATCTTGGACGCAGACACCAACTAGAGGCCTTATGTTTTTATGCTTCAGTGAGGAGATTATTTCGATTTCATCAGCAAAATCCTTATTTGCTTCTTTTGATGACTTCAGAATCTTAACAGCAACTGCATTGCCATCCGGGAGGATCCCTTTGTAAACGCGGTTGCTCCCTCCTTTCCCGATCAGATTCTCTGCGATGAAACACAATGTTAGCCAAAAGATAATATCATAAAATGTAAAACAGAATACATCAAGGATAAAAACCTGATGAGAACTGAGCCGTTGCAGCTTTCAAAACTTCATAACTGAACCATTGGCAATCGGATGAATTTCTTCTCTGGGGTGTCTCCAAGCATTTTTGCAACTCACATGGCATAGAGGAATTGCTGGTAGCATTGCTATCTCCATTGCCACTAGACTCAATTTCTTTGTTGGTTGAGAATCGAGGACTATGATGCGGGGAACGAGTAGGCAAGTTCATAACCCATTGGACAACTGATATACTCCTCGAGAGCTTTGCTTGTGGTGTTGCCTTGCTACCCCTGAGCAGAAGGGGCCAGCCAGGCTTATAGTCCATACTATCTCCTGCATACAGAAAATTGGAGCTTGAAGAGACATTTGTGCCTTCATGAATAACACTAAATGCTTTACTCTTAGAATCATCACTACTGGTTCTTAATCCATCTTTGGAGCTTTGAATCCCTTCAAAACTGGATATCTCAAACCCTACTTCAGAATCACCATACTCTGACCGCCATTCTCTGGCACCAAGGTGTTCACTCGGACAAAATCCTGATCTCGAATCTCCTTCAATACCTAAAACAATTAAAAGTAACATCTATTAGTACTCTTGAAGACCAAGGTAGAAATCTAGATACCATTTATTACTTGTTAAAATCAAACCTGGTTGTTTATTATCGTTGGACCTTGTGAAAACAATTTTCCCATTGTTGATGGCCAAAACATTGATAGTTGTTGGCAACTGCTTCGCGCAATATCGAGCTACGGTAGTCCAACCCCTGAAAAAGATATCTGCTTTCCATCAGAGAGAATCAAACCAATTTGAACAATCAAAACAGATTTGAGTCTTTCAACTGTCCTTACCCAAGAGCACCATGCTTGCCTACACCCACAACTAGAGTCACAGCAGCATAGTTCTTTGCTTCTCGAATCAAAACTTCTCGCGTCGATCTTCCTTTACAAATCTGGATTCTAAGATCAACCTGAAACCCCGAGCATCAAAAATCTTATTCCAATCAAACATGTGCCAGACTCTTATTTCCAGTGATTACGGATCAAACCCACCTTCTTTAAGGAACATAGGCCTTCATATGCTTCTAAATAAGATTCTAACAACAGTTTCTCTTCTAAAGCACGATCTACATTGAAGTTCCAAATCAGGGCACAAAAAAGATTGATCAGGAAACCACGCATAAAATCGAAAATGCACTTACCTGGACAACGCGAAACATGAACTGCAACAACAGAATCACCAGGTTGTGCAACTTTTACGAGAGCCCAATTAAGCAAATCCCTACTTTGGCTATCTATTCGTATCCCAACCAACACAGTGTTCTTCTTATCACTAAGCATGTTCTTTTCAAGTTAAATGGAAAAAAAGTTTAACAAATCTAATAGTACCCACAACACTAAGCACTTTACACGTTAATATTCTGCAATCTAACAAAACCCAAACTCAAAAGCAACAAATACAAGTTGTAGGCATATATATAAGCTAGGGTTTACAGAGTAGCAAAGTTTTTGAATTGATGAATAAAGATAAACGAAAGAAGACAATTGAATTAGTACCTAAAATTTGTACCAATACATTTTTTTTAGCAATTTTCTTTGGTTCTTTTAAAATTATATTGCCGCCAAATAACATCACCCCTAATGCCAATATAATAGAGAAATTCTGAGAATCTTTAAAAAATAATTTAGAAACTTAAAAAAAATGGGGTGATGATAAAGATATTGAAGCTACTTTTTTTTCTTTAAGAAAATGGGATTTAGTTTTTGAAAAAGGAAATTATAGTAGTAATAAGTGAAGGGATACTTTGTTTTTATATATAAAAAATTAATTTTTAAGTTAGTTCATACAAGCGGAAATTTTGGCGCGAAATTCATGGTTGGAGACCAACGAAGTAACGTAAACGAAACTTTTTACCCCCGGCTATTGGGGAATGGGGGTTGACCATCTCCACCTTCTAAACTCAGCTTCGGCTCTTGACTTTTGTTTGTTTTTTTCTGCCCTTTTTCTTGATTTTGCATTAAAATTAAGCTTAACAGGTAAATAAGTATCTAAATTATGTCTTTTTTCTAATTAGATGTCCAAATTGTTTTTCGAGTTAAATTAGGACTTAAAATTTCATTCCGTGACCCATTTAAGGTTCGCCGTTAATTTTTTTCTGTTAAAAGACACATGTCATCTCCTGAAAATTCCAAAAATTATATTAAAAATAAATAAATTTAATAAAACAAAATAAAAAAAATATATATCCTGAAATTTTCAAATATTTCCAAAACAATCCCCAAACCTCTAAACCCCAAATCCGACCGCTCCCGTCAGCGGCGGCCGCGTTGCCGGCGACGAAATGAAGTGCCCTCCCATCGCCGAACAACCCACACTCCGTTCATCGCCTCTCATGCCGCCGTTCGTCGTGAATCATTAGAAAGAACTATTCGATAATTTCGTCAATTCACACGGCGTCAGTCAATTTTCGACGATGGGATGGTGGGAGAAATGGTCGTGATGGTCCGGCGACCGATGTGGTGGGCAGCGGCGTGGCAATCGGCGGTGGAATCGACTCAAATTGGGATTTAAATTTTGGGGTTTAGGGATTTTAGAATTTGGGGTTGTTTTGTAAAATTTGGAAAATTTAGAGAATTTTTTGAAAATTAATTAATTATATTTATTTTTAATATAAATTTGAATTTTTCTAGAGGTGACACGTGGCATTTAACGATAGAAATTAACGGCTAACCTTAAATGGGTTACGAAATGAAACTTTAGGTCCCAATTTGACCCGAAAAATAGTTTGGGCACCTAAATGAAAAAAAGAAGACATAGTTCGGGTACCTATTTGACGATTAAGCCTTAAAATTATCATTATTTGGTTTAATGTCAAAATAAGTACCCAAACTATCATGTTTTTTCCTTTTAAGTGCCTAAACTATTTTTTGTCTTTTTAGGTGCTTGAACTATCATGTTTTTCCTTTTAAGTGCCTAAATTATTTTTGCCCCTTTTAAGTGCCCAAACCATCATTTTTTTTGCCCCTTTTAAGGTCAAATCGAGGCATTTATTTTGACCAAAAAAATAATAGTTTGTGCACCTATTTTAACCAAAAAACAAATTAAGCACTTCAAAGGGATAAAAAATAATTTAGACACTTAAAAGGTAAAAATTTAATAGTTTGAACACTTTACACATTCATCGTCATTTTTAATGTTAAAGGATAAAGAAATTGTCGAATCTTAAGGAGTTATCGGCGTTAGCACTTAATTTTTACAATGATATATTCACGAGTTTGATCGGTGATGATGAACCATACGAGACTAGAGGTCGATTTTCGGTTGTGGCGCGGGAACGACTTAGTTAACTGACAAGGCTAGTTTTTGATGTTGAAGTTCATACAACATTGTTTGAAATGGGACCTCTCAAAGCGTCGGGTGTTGCAGTTAAAGATTATATTTTATCAACGTAATTGAGAATTTGTGGGTGAGTATGCTTGCCAGTTTGTTCGTCAAGTCTTTGAGGGTGGTATTTTGCCTGCCGATATCAATAAAAAAAAAATTGTTCTATTGTCAAAAAGTTGTGATTCCTGAGAAGATGAGTCAATTTTATCTAATTAGTCTTTGCACTGTTATCTATGAAGTGATCACCAAAACTATTGTCCACAGGCTTGTTACCAAGTAGGTTTCAAAAAACTAAACTAGTTTCATCCCTGGCCGCGCCATTACAAATAATATAGTAATTACACAAGATGTATTCCATTCGATGCGGCGGAACTCAGGTCGTCGAGGGTGGATAGAAATTAAGATCAATTTAGAGAATGCTTATAATAGATTAGAGTGGAGGTTCATCGATGGCACTCTTGCTAACCTCGGTATTCCATATTCTTTAAGATGTTTGACTATACATTGTGCCTCTTCGGTATTCACTCAGGTTCTTTGAAATGATTCTACGACAGATTCTTTTACACCGTCAAGAGGTATTCGTCAAGAGGACCTATTATCACCTTATATATTTGTTATTTGCATAGAGCGGTTAGCCCATACTATTTAGGTAGAAATATCGCACGGTCAGTGGAAACCTTTCTGCATGTCCAAAGTAGGTCCTGGTATTTCGCATCTTTTCTTTGCATACGATTTGATTTTTTTTCTTATATATAAGGTGTTTATATGGCTCGCTTGTTGTGGAAAATTTATGACTAATGAGGAGCGTGTCCATCGTAAATTTACCTCCGATGGGAGGTGCCCTATTGTGCGGTTGAGATGGAAGATATGAATCACCTTTTGCGCCTTTGTCCGTCGGCAACGATGGTGTGGTTCCCCTTGATTAAACCTGACCGTTTTAATGAGTTTTGCACCATAGATTTTAAGGAGTGGATTCGTTTGAACCTTACCAAACCAGATTATTTTGCAAGGAATAGCTCGGATTCGGATTTAGTATGATATTTATTATTATTGATAATATTATTTTATTTAAAATTTAATGTTAATATAAAATTAAATAAAAATATTATATTATATTTATAAGTTTAACATGTTTAAGTACTCAATAATATGTTAAAAAACAATTTTGATTAGTTGCCAACAGTTTTATGATTTGTTAATAAAATATTTGAATTATCAATCACAAAGATTAGTAGCGAAACCCAAATATCAAATTGAAACATACTGAAATTTTTTTAAAAAACAAACAAATGGTAGTTTGCCCAAAAATTATTAGAGATGAACTGAACTTATACACGTGTCAATCATCTGTAAACGGGGCACAAAGAGAAAACAAACAAATTGAATTCGACTAACCTATCATCTCTGGTCCCAACTAATAAAGCTCATTCATCTCATTTTAACTTCCAAATAACTACTTACTTTTTATTGACGTGTAAGAAAGATGAGAAAGACCTTATTGGCTGAGACCAAAGATGACATGTTAGCCCGGACCAATATAAACTTTCGAGTCTAATACGTATATAGTTCTCAACAATACGCAGAATGCGTAAAACAAAGCAAATCATTATTTACTCTTGAATAATATGGCAAGGTAAAAATATACAAGGTTATGTAAAACGTAAAAAAAGTATGTACCTTTACACATTTGTAACGAGTCGTGCCACCACCAATACCATAACTCCAATTCTCACTCACTACCACCATATTACATTTAGTAATAATATTCAGCAACTCAATGGTTAAAGAAAGGAGAAACAGGCTGCAACACTACTTGCTCACGACTTAGGAGACAGTTTCCTATTCCTCTTTATTGCATTCTTTGTAAGAGCATCAGATATCTCTCTCCTTCTTTTCGAGTTGCTCTTCACTGTATTCTCATTGTTGCAGTTCACAACTTCAGAGCACTTTCCACCATGTTTTAATTTATCTTGAACAAAAACCTTTAATCTCCACAAAGTTATTTCACTCTGCACTCCCAAACAATGGGGGATACAACCTCAGTTGCTGCTCTGCAGCCTTACAAACACATAGTAATCTATATAGGAAAGACGAATTATTGGACCAAAGAAATTACCTGCGCATCTATATCAAGATCCACCTCTTGCGCTGTAGGTTGAAAGCCTGGATTGTTCTCGGCAACTATCTCAAGAGCCTTACTAAGATCATCAGGTGACAATCGAGTGAGAGCCGTCCCGAGTTTCTTCTTCTCTTCAGTCGACATTTTTCTATATGTAGTCCGTGGTTAGCATTTATGGCGAAAGGTCTCGAAGAATTAAAAATACAAACTCAAATGATCAGGCATGTAAACATAGACAGAAATATGTACAAATAATACTTTAGGCCGATATGTTTATGATGGAATTAGTCCAACCAAAATAGGATTCTTTTTTCGGCCAATTACTTAAATGATATTTTTATTCTGTCAACAAAAGTCAGATTTACGGAAGCTCTACCAAAAATATAATAATATACATCATTTACCACAAAATTACCATAAAATGCTAAAAAGAAATGTAAAACCTATGGCTGGTTGAAAACGAAACAGATGCAATTAAGAACTAATACTAATGATGTGAAGATTTGGTTGAAGATTATATAGAAGATTAACTCTCTCTCTCTCTCTTTCTCTCTTATGCAATTAAGAACAAAATGCAAAAGTCTTATTTACGGCACCTCTCTACCAAAAATATAATGAAGTAATTCTCAAATTCATGACAACAAACTACCATACGTCCATCTGATACACACCCTGAAGCAAACCAGTTCATAATATTCATAAATTTCTTCCAAACACACCCAACTCCATATTACATATCTTCAAACAAACCTGCATTTCTGAATGACAATCCGTCTGAGATTCTCCAATTGCAAATCAACTTCAGAAAGCTGAAAGAATAGACAATTATATTGTTCAGAGTTGATGGATGAGAATTAGTAAAAAAAAGAAGTTAAATGCATTCTTCAAATTTATATTTCGTATGTCTTCTTATTTTACATACTTCATTGCTCAACTCTTTCGCCAAGTTTGCATGAACTGCCTCTTGTGCCAGCTTATCATCTAGTTCTGCTTTTGCTTCCTCCTCAACCAGTCGTTTCTCCTGCAAGTAACCTTAAGCAAGTGAACATACACAACATGCTTGAAGCAAGATTAAAAGGAAAAAGACTACCGAAAACAACAAGTTGATAAATCATCAACCATTTACCGGTGGAAGGTTCTCATACCCAGATAATGGCTTACCTCTTCAGCAACTTTAGGCAAAAGTAGCAACCACTTCTCCTCAAATTTTTCCAATAAAGTTTTCGCCATTATATGGACATCGTGTCTTTCATCATTGTATTTCATGGCATTCTTAAAAACCAATCTAACATCAGAATAAATTTCGCGAACATTCTTGTACCCAGTACCATTGTTAGCCTCCATCTTGCTTTTTATTGTACCAAAGTCCATAGGCTTCTGAACAACCTAAAATGCACACCCTTATGATGCATCAGTGAAAGCATACATATTAAGAAATAAATAAATTAAACAATTAAACTTTAAGAAATAAGGATTAGTGAGAGGTCTTTATGTACATGTGCATAAGGAAAAAAAATAGTACATTGAATTTCTAAAGCACAGAAAAAAGTCTCAAATGTAAAGGCCAATGAAAACATGAAGTATGTGTCTTATTATAAATGAGAAAGCCAGTTAGAAAATATTGAAACAATCAATAAGCCTTACCTCATAATAGTCGTGCAACCCAAGACCTTCAACATCAACCGGATGCATAAAAGGATGTGCCCATTTGTGCTGAGTGATCTGACAAACGGCAAGTATAATTAAAATTAACTAGCAATTATGATTAACAATAATAATTTAACTTTAAGGCAAGACCGCATTAATTTCTCGCAATTATAGGAATGGGAGTTTATTCAAAAGTTTTATTTAATTGCAACAAATAAAATAAAATAAAAATATTTAAAATGAAAATTCTTTTTTTGGGGGGTGGGGGAGAGGGTTGTGTTTGTGGTGTGAAACCCTTAATTTTTGTATAAATAAATTTTAAAATCTAAGTATTCTGTTTTATGATCTGCAACTAAAAGCATTCATTCACCTAGATGAAATTGACAAGGAGAATGCTTGTTAGAGTATAGAGTTTAATATGAGGACAAAATTTAAGTGTGTGGATAGATGTGGCAACTGTAATCCGACATAAGAATAGGCAGAAGTCTCCCCCCTAAAAGCAGATAATTTATTAAGAAAAGAGAGAGCAATGATAGAATAATGATGAAGAATAAAGCTCCGGCATGCCCTGACGGCTTAAAGGGCAAAACTTCCAAAAATATATTTTCCATGCCAACCATCTGTAATAGAAGTTTATATACCGGCTAAATAAACGAAGCACATGTCATTCTTGTAAAAGTCCCCTGTTTAAAAGAACAAAACAATATCTTTCAAACATTCTTTGAAAATTTTCTGATAAAAACTTAGCTTTCTTTGTCCTTATCTAGGTAAGGGATTAATAAGTTTTGATCAGAAAATTTATGAAAACATTTCGGAAGAACAAAATTGAAAACTATAAGAAATAAACTTGGAGGAATACACATGCTTTCAAAATAGGTGGAACCGGATCGAAACCTCTAAAGAAAACAAAAAATATCTATGCTTACCTGACGTAAAATCGTGGCAAATTGGCGCATAAGTTCCTGCATTCTCTTCAGAGCAGCAGTTTCTCTATTCGATGCTTCTTGCCGCTGCTTCTCAATGCTAGTAAGCTGTTTTTCTTTCACTTTTTCCTTAAAAGCTGAATTAGATTTGGTAACAGTCAACTCCATATTATCTGTAGTCCCGTAGAACCGTTCAACATCGTTGACTCTTTGCTCGAGCTGCATGTTCAATATAATTCTAATCAATAATGTAGAGATGCAAGTTTTTGTGCAAGCTGCAAATTGCAGGACTTAATACAGGAAAAACAAAAGGCTGCTAAAATAGCAAGAAAAAAATTGATCATATATTCATGATGAAAAAGAAAAAGTGAAAAACAAACTTTGACAAACATCAAAGAAATCTGGAATACAATATAAATTATAGTTCGGGATGAAAAATCTAAAGAATCATCCAAATAACAAACGTAAATTAGAAATTTCATAATAAAAATTCCTGGGGAAGAAAGGTTTACCCGATTGACAGTAGTGGAAATTTCATCAACATATCGCCCTAAATCCTCCACTTCTGATTCCCGCCCAAAACATTCAACCTTCACTGCTTCCATCGGTGATTTCCACTTTGCATGAACCGCTAGGGTTAAAGCATAATATGCAGTAATAGGTTATTATAATCAACTGCCAAATATGAAGAGAGGAGGCAAATTAATATCGAAATTGAGCCACTTAAATTCTTTTAAATTTATTCTAAATAGATATGTAGCTGAACAGCCTTGAGAAAAGAGTGCGAGAATAATTAGGTTAGCTTACCCGGCCGCAGTTACAAAGGCAGAAACATGAAGCTCTTCTTGTCCTTCTGGTTCTGGGAGGAGTTAGACTTGGACTTGGAGCCCAGTATCACAATTCGGCTTGAGACCCAGGAACCAAAATCCTGTTGCTTAATATTTGGGCTCTTGTTTCTAATTCAATCTAAAGCCCATTTTACTTCTATTTTGGACCGTACCTTTTCGGGTGAAATATATAAATGGTCACTAAATTATGTTAAAATAATTTTGTTAGTCACTGTACTTTAAAAGTTATAAAATAAATACTAAAAGTAACACATCAGATTTTCTAACAATAATTAAATTGTTATAATTTATTTATAAATTGGGATAAAGTGTAAATATGAAAAAGTTGTGGATCAAAGCATGGTTTTAAGAAGTTCAAATACTATTGTCATAATTTATTTATAAAGCTCTCATGATGTTAAAATAATTTTTTATGTGAAGTTTCATATTAAACAATTCATTTTTCCAAAATAACTAATCGATTTATCAAAAGGAAAGGTCACGCGACGATTCACATACAACAAAATATTTTTTTAACATTTCAAAAAAAAATTTAAAAAATTCATGCCTTCGTAAAACCCCCAAAAATTGTTAGTACCAGCGAAGAATAGTCACGTAAACACCCAATTACGACACTCTACAAACATATTAATAAGTTAAAACCACTTTTTTGTGGACTCGACATGTGAATGCTACACAGATCACGTGAAGATGCATGTGATCTGCGTCAGCACCCGAGTCACGGAAAACTCAACCACCAAGACATTTGTCATCCTCGATTGACACGTGTCTTCACTCCATCTGGGCACATTAAAGAAGTTGTGCGTTCTCAAATAGGAGAAAAACTCTTAAAGGCTGAGACCTGACCTCTAAGACCCATGATCTCTACCCAAAACAAACCTTCTTGCAGCATTTCTCATATAATCGGTTCTTTTTCTCGAATTTTACTCTTAGCAACTCCTATGTTTGGAGCAAGATGTTGTCTAATTAGACCGCGAATTACAAATGTCTGGAAAAGCTCTATTATTGCAACACCCGTGTTTTAGGGTTAGGAGTTAGTCGCGTGAGTTGGTTCGAGTCAGAAAAATTGATTTTAAATTTAATTGACCTTAGTCTTGATTTAATTGAGTTTTAAATTAAAAAGGGTGGCAATTTTGTAAATAAAGGGAAAAAGGTGGAAGACCATTTTTTGAATCAAAAAGAAAAAAAAAGGTTGTCTTCTTCCCTCTTACATTTTTCACGTTGGAAAACACCCAAAACCCTCCCAAACCCCTATTTACTATTCCATTCAATCTCTCCATTGATTCAAGGACGTTTTTGAAGGTAGTTTCACTTTTGAGCTCTCCTCATCATCCTCTCCATTTACATAGTCTTAGATTTCAAAACTATCCATTTTTGTATTTTTCAAGTTTGATGAAAGATTGGATTTTTAAGGAGTTTTTCATTTGCTTTTGATTTGTTGGGTTGGGTTTTGATTTAATCTCATCATAACACACTTAATATCTTGAAATGGTTGGATTTGGGTGAAAATCCGAAGTGGGTCTTTGGGGCAACTTTTAAAGTGTCTAAAATTGAATTTTTGATGTGTTTTAGGGTTGGGTTGAAGGGTTGATGGTATAGGGTTATTAGGGAAGTGTTTTGGAACCTTTTAGATGTCTTTTGGGTGCTTGAAATCATGGTTTTTTGCTGGGTAATAGGGGAGCACGAAAATTGGAAGTTTGGTGAGTAGTTGAGTTTGAAATTGGTGAAGTTTGACTTGTGTTTGTGGGTTGGAGTTTGTGACTGAGTTTAGCATCGAATTTGTGAGTAACGATTGTGTTTTGTTTGGTTAGAGGCAAGGAGAGACAGCGGAGAAGCATCGGGACCGAATCCGGGAAATTAAGAGGCTTGCTTGCTTGCTTGGGTTGCTAAGGAAGAGTGGTGAGTAAAACTTTAAATTTGTTTTAAAGTTGGTTCAAGTGTGTGTAGTGGAAGTGTTAGAATGAGCTTGGTAGGCCATTCCGAGGTGAAAGTTAAATTGGTAGTTTAACTCCTTGATTGTTGATGTTGCTTATATGCCATTGCCTATTTTGATCTTGTGAGATATAAATTGATTCGCATGTGTATACCTTGATATGTGTATGTGATGAATATGTACTATAATTGATGGATGTGTGTTGTAGCTTAAAGAAATTGTCACTAATTAACTTACCGGGTGTAAATGATCGATCATTAGGATTAGTGTGCACACAATTGAGTCAAAACGCGCGTGGCCTTGATGGCGTTGAGTCATCAAGGAGGAGTACGGTAATGTAATATTCCACCGAAAATTTATTTATACTATACGTGATGATGAGTGGAATCCCATCCGTAGGGCATGTGGTGATGAGTGGAATCCCACTCATGCAAGGTTCGGTGATGAGTGTAATCCCACCGAGGTAATGTTGTTGTTGAGAGTAAATCCGCACATCCGGGTAAGCTAATAGTGGCCAATGAACTTGTTCTTATAATTATGATGTTGTGATGTTGGTTTATATTGTTGAGCTTAGTATGATGTGAGATGCTATATTATGACTCTTGAGACACTAGCTACGTTGCCTTGCTGATGCCTATGTATGTTGTGTATGATGTTAGGGATTTGCATGCTTGGACCCTGCATTATTGTTGTTTTTGATTTTAGAGCATACTCGCTAAGCTTCTAGCTTACGCTCTCATTTTCAACAATGCAGATCGTTAGCGTGGTGTTAGCAAGGAGCAAGACGAAGGGGCTTTTCAAGTGTAGTTGCTCAAGTATGATTTAGTAATTAAAATAGTACTTTAGCAATGGGGCTACTATGTTATGTATGAGCGTTGTATGACTCATAATTGTTGTTGATGTTTATGCCTTGCTTGAATTTTGTAAACCATGCTATGTCTTTTGAATGCTTGTGTTGATGAAGCCATGCTTTGAATGTTTAGGTTGCTTTGGTTGTATATGAAAACCTTGTATGTGTTGACTTGTGCCTTATGACTTTTTGAACTCTTAAGTATGCCCTTATATGCAAAAATTTATCCCTTGTGTGAATGCCATGATGTATAAGTGTATTTGATCATCCTAATTGCTTTACATGTTAATTCATAGCTGGTGTATGTTGCATGAATGGTTGTATGTGGCTAGGAGAGTCCCAATATGTATTTAGAGTGTGAGTCTTGTTGGTTTTTGCTGAAATTGAGACTTGCCGTGCAGGGCGTATCGATACGCCTAAAGGCCGTATCGATATGGTCTTGCCTGCAGGACTCAGTTTTGGCTGGGCGTACCGATACACGAGGGTGTATCGATACGCTCTTTGCTCACTGGAATTCAGTTTTGGCTGGGCGTACCGATACACGGGAGTGTATCGATACGCTCTTGACTCTCTGAAATTCTGAGAAGTTTGTGAGTTTAGGGCGTATCAGTACGGGGTTGAAGCGTATCAGTACGATCCTACCTCGTTGACCACGAGATGTTGACCGAGAAGGGCGTATCAATACGCTCAAGGGCTGTATCGATACGGTCTTCCCTGAGTTGACTGTTTGGTTGACCTGGTCAAGGCGTATCGATACCCCTGATTGGTGTATCGATACGACCTGCCCTGTAAGTGTAAAATGAATTGTTTGAGGTATGTTTGTGGTTCGAATATGCTTCTTTATCGATGTTTTTCGCTGACGTGATCACTTACGAATTAACATGCCTTTAGACAAGATTAAAATGAAAGAAAATTTTTAGGGTTGCTAACCGAGGGGAACCTTAACGGGTTTCGCTTCGGTTTTCTCCGTGTGACCCACTCGGACCGGTCATCCGGCCAGACCGGGACAAGGGGGTTACAATTGTTATTTCGCGAGGCAATCCACATCGATGTAATGAAAGTGGGGGCCAACAACAATGACAGAACATCTCGAATAATCGACTCGTTTGCCAAGCAAAGTCTCACGAAATTTTGCCTCTTTGCCTCCAATTACATCTGAAAACGGCTTGTAAATTTTATTATGATCGTCATGTCCGTGGGTTCTATTATAAAGAAGTGTACCCATGGTTTCTTGTACCAATTTTTTTTTGACACATTACTAATTCTCCTGGCGTAGATCTACTTGTTGTTAATAGATTCGTAAGAGTATTATTTCGGTAGATAACTCTTCTATATTGTTCATTAATATTCGAACTTATTAGTTTATCCCTATCTATCTGAATGTTCGGTCTCAACTCGGGAGGAAGAAGCAGTAATAGGCATAAAATCATCCATTCCGGTTCTGCATTTGTTCGAATAAAATGCCCACCATCTAAAAAGGGTTACTCACATAAGTGATCAACATATGTATTTTTTTAATGTTGTTTGTTGTTGGTTTTTACCTTTTATCGTCGAGTTTTGGTGATGTTTGTAACTATTTTGTTTTGAGCATTTGAGTTAGGGTTTTTACTTTTTCCTTCTATGGTCCTGTTTATGATTTAGAGACGTTAATTTTCGTATTTTGGGAAATATGTATGGATTAAATTTGTTTACTCGATTTGTAAACTCTCATTGTATTTTTAGATTTTTTCTCTTTTAATAGAATTAGCGTACTCGTATTAAAAATATATAAATTATCGAGCTGAAAAAATACATTAACAAAATGACATAATGGAAAAAAATGCCCCTAACGTTTGATTGAAATGTCATTTTGATTCCTATTTTATTTTTTTAAAGCAATTTAGCCCGTAATGTTTTATTTTGGGTCAAAATGGTCTCTCTGCGGATTAAAATTATTAGTCTAATGATTTGAAATGACATGGCAAACCTACATAGCAGTGCACGCCACGATAATAGTGTCATATAAGCAAATATACTGACTTTATAGAATAACACATCAGTCAAAAAACAATTTTAAAAAATTGTATAAAATATAAAATATTTTTTATATATATTATTCTATCAAATCATTTAAAAAAATAGGCACAAAAGTTATATAATTTAATCTAGATATTTTTTAACAGTATGCGTAACAAAATAGAAGGAAAGCAACGGAGATTGCCTCATAGCTGTTACACCTCTGATCGAAAACTTTCTAATTTCACCCCAAAAAAGGACCTAAAATTGTAGAAAAGAAGAATATATGTTTGGTTTGTGAAGAGATGATAAGGGATTCAAACGTGGCCAGGGCGATGAGATTCCCATCGTTGTTCATCATATTACTGTGGGCTTTGACTACTGCTCCTTTGGGTGACGCCATTTGGTTGAATCTTCCCAAAACCGGTACTAAGTGCGTCTCCGAGGAAATCCACAGCAATGTCGTTGTTTTGGCCGACTATGTCGTCGTTTCTGTGGAAGACGGTCAAACCACTCCCATTGCCGTCAAGGTTTAATCGCGCTTTTTCCTTTCTCTTTTTTCCTTCCATATCCCCCCTTCGAATTTTTACGAAATGGTTATTGGATTTGTTCTTTCCTTTTAGTTTTGATTTCCATGGAATTTGTTTCGAACTGCGGAATTGATTTCTCTAAAGTTAATATTTGAATAAAAATAATCATAGGATAGCGGATGAATGGAGAACTTAACGATATCACGGTATTTTCTTTCGATATCTTTTACAACCACCTTTTCGGTATTTTCTTTTGGATGATGATGATGATGATGATGATGCATTCTCCAGCATTGCAGTGAATTTCAAACTCAAAGTTTGTAACCATGCAGGTGACATCTCCGTATGGAAACAATCTTCATGAAAGGGAGAATGTGACGTATGGCCGATTTGCGTTCACCACCGAGGAGGCTGGCAATTACCTAGCATGTTTCTGGTCCGATAACCGGACTCGTGGAAGTGGTGAAGTTGTTGTCAACATTGACTGGAAAACAGGAATTTCAGCTAAAGACTGGGAGTCTGTTGCCAGAAAAGAAAAACTTGAGGTCAGCAGTTCATTTTTAAAATTTCCATGTTTCACCTTTATTTGTGCTCATACTTGTGGAGTTTTATTGCCAAGCCTCTGTTTTCCCTGAGCCACAAATTGTGTGGAAAAGGATTGATATAGTAATTGTTGATTTCGTCTGTTTACTTTGTGGAGTTTTCAAGGTGGGGCTGTCAAAATGATTTTCAGCACGTCCAAAGCTTGAAATTTTATAACATTGATTGCTTGGATAAATGTTATGCATAATGCCAAAAAAATCTCATAATGTTTGATTGCATAGTTATTTTAATCTTTTCGTGGATGAAAAATAATTAGCTGACTAAAGGTTAATGGTGTGACAAACATACATAACAATGCACGTTGACATAGTAGTGTCATATATACAAATGTGCTGATTTGATATAATGACACATTGGTCAAAAAAATTAATTTTATAAAATTATATAATTTTTTTTTTTGCTGATATGTCATTATGTCAAGTCATTTCAAGCTGTTTATCGTTAGTTAACTAACAATTTTCATTTACGGATAGATCATTTTAACCAAGAGCGGAGCTAGAATTTAAGATTAGGGGCAAAACATAAATGTTAAAATACTTAAAAAAAACGGCTAGAAACCAAAGTGAACATCCAGTTATGCGTTAGGAGCATTTTTCTGACATAATGCTTAAATTATATTGATTTGGCAAAGGAGATGCAGTGGACTTCTTGAACCTTGATTGGAATAACATAATTACATTGAAATCAAACTTCTCTCGTATTATTGTTTCTATCTCCATTTTTGTGTGTTTTCATCATTGCTTACTTACATTACAAAAAAAGGGGGTTGAGCTGGAGCTGAGGAAACTGGAAGGAGCGGTGGAGGCGATTCATGAGAATTTACTGTATCTGAAAAGCAGGTAATTGGTGATATTTGTGTTGAGCAATGAGCATGTGCATTTAAAGTAAGCCAACGCCAACATGGTTTGTTCATCTTAATCTCATAACAGAGAAGCAGAGATGAGGAGTATGAGTGAGACCACAAACGCCAGAGTGGCCTGGTTTAGTATCATGTCTTTGGGTATCTGCATCCTTGTTTCAGGCCTGCAAGTCTGGTACTTGAAGCGTTTCTTCCAAAAGAAGAAGCTTATCTAATCACTGATTCCTATATCAGTATATCCATTTCTTTTTTTTATTATTTAATGCTGTGTTTGCACACAATATATGTAAAACACCTTCTCATTTCATTCTTATAAGTTATAATGATGAAGCAATTCTTTTGCACTTCTGATTCAACCATCATGTTTTAGTTTTTAATTGTTTAAAAACAATCATTCAATTAGCTTTTAATTGTTTAACAATCATTCAATAAGCTTATATCACAAATAATTTCTTAAAGTATATCAATTTTTCATTTAAGTACTTAAAATATATTTTTGTCAAAATAAGTATTTACAATATATTTTTTGGTCAAAATATGTATCTAAAAGATTTTTTCGTCAAAATAAGCACCTAAAGAATATATGCTTTTCATTTAGGTTCTTAAAAGTTGACACATGACATTGATTAAAAATACACTAGATACATATGTTGAATATATATATATATATATATTATACCTACTTTTATGAAAAAAATATTTTAGATACATATTTTGACCAAAAAAATATTTTAAAAAATATCTAAATGAAAAAGTTACTATACTTTAAGTATTTATTTTTTATATAAGCCTTATACAAAGGTAAAATATATAATTTAATCTCATGTTTACCGTTTTTATCAATTTAGCCATTAATATTTAAAAATACATAAAAATTTAAATTGTTTATTTATTAAAAATTATTAAAAACTAGATTCACTGCCAATTAATGTGTTTTAAATTTACTTTTTATATTTAAAAGTCATAATAATTGAATAGCAATTCAATTTTTATATTTAAATTTAATATATGGTGCTTCTATTTTAATTAAAGGGAATAACTCGTTTATACTATTTATTAAATTAAGTTAGTGTAACGAGTTAGTTAGACACTAAATGAAAATAATCCAGTCGAGAAATGACCAAAATAACCTCCTTTATTATGGATGATAAGAGTTACTTGCACAACATGTCCTTAAAATTATGACTTTTATTCTAAATCAATACCTAAACTTTTAAATGTTCCAATTTCACCCCTAAACAATGCCTTATTTTCTAAATTAGTCCATAAACTTTGGAATATTTCAGTTTCATCCTCACACTATGATCATCATTCTAAATTGGTCCCCGAACTTTTTGAACATTTCAATTTCATCATCAAATTATCATTTATATCAAATCATATTAGTATTGCATAATACTCATTAGTTTTTGCATGGAAGCCAACAATTTTTATAACTGTTTTACTAACATAGAGCATGATTAGCATATATTGATAATTTGGGGAAGAAATTAGATCATTCAAAGTTTAGAAGACCAAATTAGAATGAGGGTCATGGTTTGGGGATGAAATTGAAATGTTCAAAGTTTTGGGGATTATATTATAATGACTCATAGTTTGAGGGTAAAATTGGAACATTAAAAAATTAATAACTAATTTAAAATGAAAATCATAGTTTAAGAACGTGTGGTGCAATTAGCCCGAATAATAATTATTATGTTAGGAGTGTTTTCACATTTATAAAATTATTTAAAATATAGCAATTAAAACTCGTCACTTATTGCTGATGGTTTTATTAATATAAACTACTTACTTCTTTCTCAATTTTTTATTAAGTAGAGATTATTATATTTCTAAGATAAATGTCGAGATTTGAACACAAAATGAGATAACATGAACATCATTGACATTCAGTCCATTAACAAATATCAATTTCATATTACTTATTGCATATGATCTTATATACTTAAAATTTTTATGAAACACAATTCAAATTATTCTATTCCATTTTAATTTTCTAGTAATATGTATTTATTTATTTAAAATTCTTTTAAATCACAACTGAAAATATTATATTTATTAAATATTAACTTTATGGGTAATGTTCACGAATAGTCCCTTTCGTTTGGTGTTTGTTCTAGTTTGGTCACCAGATTTCAAAACAGCGTATTGTGGTCCCTTACGTTAATAATGTGTTTTATTTTAGTCACTCTTCCGTCATTCTCCGTTAAAGGAGTAACGGACGGCTGACATGGAATTTTGAAAATTAAAAAATTCCACATGTATAATACACGTGTATTATATTTATACACATGGCCATCCCCTCTCTTTCCCTCCGCTTCTTCTTTCCCTTTCTTTCGCCGCCTCTTCATCTACCCCCTTCTTCTTCTCCAATCTCCAATCACCACCATCAATCCCCAAAGCTACGCCGTCCGATTTGCTCTCGTTTAACCCTTTGGTCGCCGGTTAACCCTTTGGTCGCCGGTGAACTCAACCTAAGATTAAGCGTCGTGTGGGTTGTGTGTTCAATTTGCCAAAGGCCGCAGTTCTAATGATCCTCTGCTTGCTGTCAAGGTTTCTATCATTTATTTTTCTTCCTCCACAAGGTTTCTATATTTTTATCTCCCATAATTTGAAACTATATTTTTACCTTTTGCTGCAGGAATATTTGAAGGAGGAGCCATATACCTCTGAAGAAATCGAGAAAATCACCGAGAAGGATCTTCCATCAATCTTGGGTGATAACCCAACTTCTCTGGATGTGCTAAAAGCAGCCAAGCACTTCAAGTTGCATCAGGTACTTCTCATAGGCTGAAGTTGAATAAAATTGATTTTTGAATCAATATCATAATTAACTACAAGTAAGATTTGATTTGTTTATGTTAGTGTATTCATTTATCACTTGGTCCTAATTTCCAGAGAGCTGCTCATGTGTACTCTGAAGCTAACCGGGTTTATGCGTTCAAGGACACTGTGACATCGAACTTGAGGTAACTTTAATAGCTATAATTTTTCAAGGAATACAACTCTTTAAAATTTCCCTATGGTGATTTTTTACTGGTGCAATGGAGCTATATTGATGTGCCTGGAGATTCAATCTCAGCTGATTGGAGTTCTTGTGGAACATGATTTAGGCCTGAAAATTTATAGATCATACTCCTGTCCAACTAAACTCGTTTTGCTATTTTTAATAATTTCATAATTCATTTTGTAGCGAGGAGGAAAAGCTGAAAAAGCTCGGCGATTTGATGAACGAAAGTCACCACAGCTGTAGTGTTCTCTATGAATGCAGGTACACTTATCACAATATGTTTAGACTTTAGAGTGTCAATATTTTCAGAGTACTGTGATTGTACTTTGTTATGATGGCAAGCCCACACATGATTATCTTTCCTTCTTTATGTAACTAGCTGTCCGGAGTTGGAGGAACTCGTAAAAGTTTGCCGAAATAACGGTGCAGTAGGAGCAAGGTTGACCGGAGACCAAAGGGTTAACCGGCGACCAAAGGGTTAAACGAGAGCAAATCGGACGGCGTAGCTTTGGGGATTGATGGTGGTGATTGGAGATTGGAGAAGAAGAAGGGGGGAGATGAAGAGGCGGCGAAAGAAAGGGAAAGAAGAATGGAGAAGCGGAGGGAAAGAGAGGGGATGACCATGTGTATAAATATAATACACGTGTATTATACACGTGGAATTTTTTAATTTTTAAAATTCCATGTCAGCCGTCCGTTACTCCTTTAACGGAGAATGACGGAAGAGTGACTAAAATAAAACACATTATTAACGTAAGGGACCACAATACGCTGTTTTAAAATTTGGTGACCAAACTAAAACAAACACCAAACGAAATGGACTATTCGTGAACATTACCCTAACTTTATTTATTTAATATCGTTTTATAAATCTATTTTGTATGAACAATTTAAACTATTTCATTTTTTTTTGATAAAAAAACTATTTCATTTTAATTTGGGATTACTTATGAATGTATTATATTATTTATACAGACCAAAATTTCATTTAAAAGATATTAATAGTTCACATGCATAAGTCTGTAAGGGTTTGACCCAATGGTTGGCACACACTCTTTACTTTTCATTCAACCAGGTTTGAGTTACTTTATTTTTTACTTTTTTCTTCAATTATTTCCCTTGAACTAGATATTGACGTTACCATCTGATTAGAGGGTTTTTTAAATTAAGACTAAATAGACTATATGTGTAAATATGAAGGATTAAATGTGTTATTATACAAAAAAATTTAATCGGCACCTCACTCTGTTAACAGCTCAGAGATCAATTTGTAAAAAAAATATATCAAAAGTTTAATGATCATTTTGTAACTTTTAAAAATTGAATGACCAAAATGAATTTTTATAAATGAAGCATGTTTACTTGTTTCTTTTGTAATAAAATCCAAATAGCTCAATGATAAGAGAACTGTTCAAGAAAAGGTCAATCCGGCCTTGGAATATTGCATTCCACCAAATAGAACAGGACGGCAACATGGTCTTGCAATTAAACTGGCTTTGTCTTGTCTGATGGTTCCATTGTCGGCTAAACTATTTAGTTTCAAGAGAAGTCCACAAACATTTCTATCTCAAAACGGAACATCTGCTGTTAATAGACTTAAGTTCAGAGGTATAAACTTCCCTCAGCTGGATGTGGCCATCTTGACACAACCGGCCAAACAACAGTAACGCTAGGGACGGGCGCAGAACTTTATGTTAGAGGACTAACATATAAAATTTCTAAATTATATAGAAATTTCAATTTTTAGGGCCCCTCCACTCCCCTCTCGGTCCATTCCTGTAAGGCCTCATAATTTCTGCAAAACCTAAACCAAAACTTTGTTGTTCAATGGGAGAACAGTACTACCAATTCTCTATAGTTTACAATGATCTATTGGCATTCAAAGGTACATCAGAAACCGAAAAATTTCTCTCAAAGTCTCTGTTCTTCATCAGCATTGGCAGCAATGACATTGTTGGGAATTACTATTCGTGCAACCCGGTACTGAAGAACAGTTCATACCCAATTTAGGACTCGTATATGAGAAATTCTTACGTGTGTGAGTTCTTTATTTCTTCTTGCTTGAATCACATCAGCATCATATAAGAGATCCTAAGGTGTAATCACAAAACTGTTCATGATCACCAATGGTTATTTCTCAGTCCAATCAACAAAATCTATTACCAAGATTCTTCATTTCCCCTAAATCAACCATGTCTAACACATATGAGTACGCGTATCAGACACTCCCCCGAAGTCTTAGTAACATAGCTTAAGATGAACAACTGTGTCATGCTTAACAAGGAATTTATTTTTGTCATTTTGACTGAAGTAATGCAATGTGCAGAATCTAATTAGTATTGGGGCACGGAAGTTTGGCACGGTAAGTGTTCCACCAGTCGGGTGTTGCCCAACTCAAAGGATTTCTCAAGCTAACAGTGAATGTTTGGAGGAGAAGGGCTTTCTTTTCAACAATGGAGCCCCTTTTGAGCAACCGATATAAGAAACATATTCTAACAAACAAAAGATGCAAGTAATAGAAGATATTCTGCATTGCTACATATCATAGACACTACTGTAGACAATTTGCTCATTATGGCATATAGTTGATATATATTTACATGGTGCATTGGTTATCTAGTTTGCATGAGGAGATCCGGTTTTGTTCGAAAAAATCAAAAGATTTTACAACTTATCTAGGTATCATCCCATGTCATGGTTCCAACACTTGATAACTCATATTGTCTCAACAAATCTTTTTCATCTATGGAACCAAACCCATTTAGGATTTGATCTTTCTCCCTTTGCATCTCTAACCAGTACTCTGAGTCCTCAAACAACCTTAGTATCTGTCCAAAGAAAGCAAACAACATGATCCTCATTGATCAGAACAGCTCTATATTAATTGATTGCGGTACAACACAAACACGATACATGATGTTGTAGAAGTGGTCGAAAAGAAAATTATTTAAATGACGAACGGAGGAAAATTTACGGTTTTCACTGTTGGCCTTTGAGAAGATGAATGCATAAGGCAGATGCGTGCTATAAACATCATAACTTCCATCTCTTCTTTCTTGTAATTTTTGTTCAAGCAAGGATCAACTAAACGCTCACACAGGCCAAACCGGAGTAAAGATCTTGCCTGCAAGATAGTTGGACCAAAAAACTTAAAGCTTTGGGACATAAAAACTTGATTTTGGGTTTAACATGTCAATATATTTACCCAAAGCACTAAGCTTTCATGGTTTCTCTGGTTGCTTTGAATAGCTTCTTTCCCTGTAATAAGTTCAAGGAGCACAACCCCATAGGAATAAACATCTATCTTTTCATCAATCTTTCCGCACACCATGTACTCTGGTGCCAAGTATCCAAATGTCCTAACAATGTCAACTGGCTTTGTGTTTGCTGAGACTTGATAAGATTGGTTATGCACTACTGCTGCGCTGAAACCCGAGAGCTGCAAAAGAAATCCGGCATAATTAGCGAGCACGGAAAGTTGGTTTGCTTTATGAAAAGCATTTCAAAGCAGATCCAGATATACTAGCATATGCCTTAGAGTTAAGATTTCAATGTTGGCCACGTTAAGAGCCTAAGCTGAATTACTAAGCATCAAATACATTTGAATGTTTGTGTGAATCTTACTTGTGGCTGGCAATTATCAGAGAGAAGTATTTTAGATGGTTTCACATTTCGGTGAACGATGGGAGGGTCACAACAATGGTGAAGGTACTCCAGAGCCTTGGCTACACCGATTGCAATAGTCATCCTCTCAGCCCACTTGAGTTGTTTTAAACATTGTTTCAAGCTTCCATTTACAAGATTATAAACTATCGCTTGCAATTCTTTGCCATCACAGTACCCAATCATCTCGACTATGTTTTCATGCTTTATGCTGGATAATGTCTCCACTTCTCGAAGAAGATCCTTTGTGGACCAACTCATGGTTTTGAGGACTTTCACAGCTGCAGCTTGACCATCCTCGAGGTTAGCTCGATATACAATAGCATTTCCTCCCTTTCCAATCACCAAGGTGGGGCTGAAATTATTCGTGGCAACGCTGAGCTCTTTCGGTGTAAAACGCCTGCAGGGTTGCACTGTTTCTTGGAATGCCATCCTGTGAAACCTCCTCGTTGCAGTCACATTCTTCTTCGGATTCTGCTGGCCTCCACCACCAGTTTTCCATGTTGATGATGATGATGCAGAAGAAGAAGGCATAGTGAATGACTTCTTAAATTGATATTCAGGAACTGTCTTCTTGAGAATGTAACGTCCTTCACTGTCAATTTGACACGTAGATGGTGATGTTGACGACGACGGTATTGTCAACGACTTCTGTAGCTGACGAGAGCTAGTCGATTGATCAACTGCAGAGTTTATCTGGGAAGGCGATAAACAAGATGGGAAAGGTACACCTGCAGAACCTTGCTGGGATGTTCCCTGCCTTTGGATTAGGATTCTTCCAGCATTGTCCATCACCAGAAGGGTGCATGTGGGAGGCAAACTTTTCAGGCAAGTGCTTACAGCTGAATTCTTCGGCCTACACGAAACACAATCATAGAAATATCAGAAATAGAAATACAAAAACCTTAAACACTAATCATCCATATTTATCAGCTTCATTACCCTGAAATGTTGCATCCAATTGCAAGGATGGTAGCATAATTTTCCCGAACTTGATGAGATAAGGCTGAGATATAGGAGTTTCCAGCACAAATCTTAACAAGAAAATCAACCTGAATTGTGAAACTATACTATATAAGTAAAGCATCAAACAGACAAATCAATTCCAGTTTTCTAGTATCTTTTGATGGTAATTGGTACCTGTTTGGATTTGCAGATATCTTCATGGATGTGAAACGTGTTGGGATCGAAAGCATCATTCATTTCCTGGACATGAACGGCTAACACATTGTCCCCTGATTTGACAAGCAGGCTGAGTAACTGGATCAGCATTTCTCGACTGCAGTTATCAGATTTTAGACCAACTATTATTGTTTTGTTCTTCACAGTCCCGCAACTCAGGTATGACATAATTCTGCAGTTGATCTTTGCATTTCCACCCATCACTGAAAATATGTCTAATAATCCTCAGGCACCATTCCATTTCATAGGGAGGGATTCTTGTTTTGTTTCTGCAGATTTTAGGGTTTAGGAGTATGTTCCTTCATTGTCCTTAGAACAGGACAAGGACACAGCTTTAATTGTTTTTGTTGGCAATGGTATATGTGCTTTGCTTATCGTCCCAATTGGCTAAGCACTTACTTCAGTTAGGTGAAGTAGTTACAACTTACAACAACATCTGAAATGTCGACTCTGAAGCACCAATTGGCTACCTTAGATTTCTAATGACATCTATCTCTAGGGGTGCTAATTGACTTGAGCAATTCGTTTGGACTCAATATAAATTCGATTAAAGCTTAACTGAAGTTGACTAAACTCTAATTCAAGCTCAACTCAAGATCTTAACGACTCCATTTTAATCTAAGTATTTTGATACCCAAAACAGCCTAAAACGAGCTGTTTTGACAATGGATGAAAATTTAAAACAAATACTCTTATGGAAGTTTGAGTTTGGGAATTTAGGAATCAAATACTTGAGTTAAACCACCAAATTAACTTAGGTTTTTGTTATGTTACTAACATAAATAGTATATATTAAACTGCAATTAGAACTAATTTAATTTATCTTTGTTAAGGGTTCTCAATTCAAATTATAGTAAAAGTAGTCCTTAATGTTTTACTACTTTTTAATTTTGCCCATAATTTTTTTAAATTTCAACCTTAATGTTTCAAAAAATTTCAAACAAACCTTTTTTATTCTTTATATTATCTTAATATAATAACAAAATTAGTCCTCAATGTTTCATTATTTTTCAATTTCATCATTATTTCAAAAAATTGCAACCTCAATGTAAATTTTCTTTACTTTTCGAGACATGTTCTCACAGTTATCTTCTGGAATATTGTATATGCTTTGTTACAGAATATTTTAAGACATCTATATTTTATGATAAATAGTTTATCTCTTTAAAGAATATTTACATAAATTATTTTATTAGGTTAACATATTTTTATAGATAAAATTGATTTTTGTAGTTCAAATTAGTACATGTATTCCTTTTTTAAATTTATTATCTAAAATTGGCTTCTTTTGCATGTTTTGATCATAATTTTTTATATAATACAATCAATGTACATTGAGGCCTAATTTTTGAAATAATGAGATAGATATTGTAAAAAAAATAATGGTGAAATTGAAAATATTAAAATGTTGAGGATTAATTCTGTTATTATTTGAATTGAGAAACCTTAACAGAAATAAATTAAATTAATCCCAACTACAGTTAATATATATATTATTTGTGTTGGTAACTTAACAAAAACATAAGTTGACTTGGTGGTTTAACCCAAATATTTAATTCCAAATGACCCAAGTTTAATCCCCTATGAAAACAATCTTTTTAAATTTTCATCCATCATCAAAACGGTGTCGTTTTAGGCTATTTGAGCATCGAAACAACCAAATCAAAACAATACTATTTTGGTTTGGCCTTCACGTCATCAATCGTCTGCCATGTTATCAACTTACGAGTCAAAGACTAAAATTAAACAATGTGTAAACATTGAGGGTTAAATTTATTAAATTTCTTCGAATTATGACTAAATTGATTGAATGTGTAACTATGGAGGACTAAATGTGCTATTATACAAAAATTTGTAACAATCATGTAACCTCTTTAACGGAAGTTAACGGTGCAGTTGCTATTTTGTAACAAAACATAAAGATCAATTGTCATTATGTAACTTTTGAAAATTTAGTTACCATTTTCGGATATAGTTTAGTGACCATTTGAGTGTTTTACTCATTAATAATCTAAATGTTCAGAACAATTTTTTTTTTCAAAATTAATAATCAAAACTAAATAGAATTGTTATTCTGTAACTTTTGAAAATTTGGTTACCATTTTGTTTTTCAAGATAGTTTAGTGACCATTTGAGTACTTTACTCATTAACTGGTGTAGTAACTAAAAATGTTTACATTGTTTCATTTTATATGAATTTAATTTCTGATATAATATAAGAACGTAATACTCTCTATTTAATAAAAAAAAACAATCAAAACTGGATAGAATTAAAATAGGGCGAACACTATCTTATAAAATTAGTATAGATATAGAAAATTCAAATGAAGACAATCACCTAATATTCCAAACGAGTCAAAATTCACCTAGGAATCTAATTCCAACGCCTAATGTATTGCTTATCTGTTGGCCCAAGCATCTTCCTTATGATCGTTATTTTTTACCAAACCTAAGCTTCTTCCTTATGTGAGAATGAGATTAGGGTTTAAATTCGTCTCAAATTCAAACACTTTTTCAACTCACTCTTCACTATCACTACCCACTTTCCCTTCTTCCGTTCCCTATTTTTCTCGATCCTTCCCTCCGGTTTCCAAAAAACCCACCTTTTCAGGTTTTCTCCTTGCTGCTCTTTATCTATTCTTTACTGAAAATATGCGACTTCACTTTTTTTATTATCAATTTGTAGATATGGGTTTTTTGAAATTCGTTTGGGTTCACTCTCTGCAGGGAAAAAGAAGCTATATTTGCGGGTGCGAAGGGTCGGATATAAGACCGAGACGCAGTTAAGTGATAAAATGGAGTCAGGCAGGGAAATTCAAGAGCTTAACAGGAATCTTTATGCAGCTATAGAGCCTTATAGCACAGGTTTTCTCAAGGTTTCTGATGTTCACACAATTTACTGGGAGCAATCAGGAAACCCAAATGGCTATGTGAGTATCCATCAATTAGGAATGCAATGGGATATATTTTTACCTTAGGTTTTGTACCCATTCTTTTCATATTTTGCAGCCAGTTGTATTTCTTCATGGTGGACCTGGAGGAGGAACATCCCCAAGTAACCGGAGGTTCTTTGATCCTGAATTTTATAGGATCATTTTATTTGATCAGGTGACTCTTTGTTCCTTCATGTTCAACTCTTAAAAAAAGTTTCTTGTTTTAACCTCTAATTGTAAGATCTATATATATATATATATATATATATATATATATATATATATATATATGTACTGCTGCAGCGTGGTGCTGGAAAGAGTACTCCCCATGCTTGCTTGGAAGAGAATACTACATGGGATCTAATAGATGACATTGAAAAGCTAAGAGAACACTTGCAAATTCCAGAATGGCAGGTACTGTTATACTGGTTTTTTTATTGCTTAACCAATATCAGGTTTGGTTGGCAGTTGTAGGCGAGTTAACTCTACTGCTTTTTTCGGCTTTCTGCTTGTTCAGGTCTTTGGTGGCTCATGGGGAAGTACACTTGCTCTTGCTTACAGTGAATCACATCCCGACAAGGTGCAAAATTTTGTTGCTTGAAATTCTTGAAACATACAATCAGGTCAGCAGCAGTTCCAATAGTTCCTTCATTTGTCTTGAATTGATAGCCTCCTTCATTTATTTTAAGGTTACTGGACTGGTCCTAAGAGGGATATTCCTTTTGCGGAAGAAAGAGATCGATTGGTTCTACGAAGGGGGTGCTGCTGCTATTTATCCTGATGGTATGTTCCATATGTATTCTTTGCTGCTCTAGTCTTTCTAATGTTGTACGATAAGTTGGTAATTTTACCATGACATTTTAATTTCGAGATACACAGAAAGCTGTTTAGTTCGGAACATTTTAATGAATTTCAAACTGATTAGGAACAACTGATTAAACCCATTTTTATGTGCATTGTTTTGAGACTATTTTGTTTTGTATTTTTCTTATGAATGCCTGATTAAATATGCAAAATTAATCACTGAATAGTTAGTTTTTTGTTCAAAATATGCACAGCTTGGGAACCCTTTAGGGATCTTATTCCAGAAAATGAGAGGGACAGTTTTATTACTGCTTACCACAAGAGACTGAATTCTGATGATTTGGAAATACAGGTAAAAGGAGTCACCTGGTTTTGGATACATTGTTTTTTTTTTTTCTGTACCCTTATTCATCGAACCTGCTACTTTTGAGAGCAGTGTTTTTTTTAATGTAAAAAAAGGTTAATTTTTTTTCTTTGTTAACTCTCTGGTTAACTTTTAGTATGCAGCTGCTAGGGCATGGACCAAATGGGAAATGATGACTGCCCATCTTCTACCAAATGAAGAAAACATTAAGAGAGGGGATGATGATCAATTTTCACTGGTAAGTCGTATACCCTAGGAGACCTCTTAACAAGATTGTAAAGTTTTAATGCAAATTTGATGCATGTCTATTCTTTGTTGTGTTTAGGCTTTTGCAAGGATTGAGAATCACTACTTTGTGAATAAAGGATTCTTTCCTTCAGATTCGTTCTTGTTGGACAATGTTGACAAAATAAGGCACATTAACACTACAATCGTACAGGTATGTAACATTTACCATCCAAGCATTGCAGACAAGACAATCCTCTGCTTGTTCAAAGAGATGTTTTTTTAGCTCAGAAAGTGCTACAAACCGATGAATTTCAACTCTTTGTGTGCTTAAGTACTTCTATTTAAATTCTATTTGCTCCGCTTTGTCAGTTTGGTACTTGTAAGCAGTGGACCCTAACTGCTTCATGGTAATACCAAAAGAGGCCCCATGCCATCTTACCCTTAAATTTTTCCAGTGTGCGACATTTGACCTGAATTAAGATCAACCTTTGTGTGATACCCCTTGAACCATTTGAACAGGGAAGATATGATGTTTGCTGTCCCATGATGTCGGCCTGGGATCTCCACAAAGCATTTCCAGAGGCAGATTTTAAGGTAAGAACTAGAATCTCTCTTGAAGATGATGTTTTACATGTTTGGGTTGACAGAATAAATCAAAGCCTTTCTGCTGAATGCTCTATAATCTCATTGATATTTTATGCTTTTGGTGTCTGTTCAGCCCCTTTTTGCGCAATGAACACAAATCGCTTTATTTGTGTGGTCACAGGTTGTTCCAAATGCTGGGCATTCAGCCAACGAACCAGGAATAGCTGCTGAACTTGTAGCTGCAAACGAGAAGCTGAAAAACCTTAAAATATGAAAGCTAGGAGTCAGCAATGCATGACATGCAGTTGCAGTTTGCCTCGCAAACCGAAGCAGTTTGAGAATCAGTTGAAGAGCATTTGGTTTGAATTAAAACTGATGAATGCGTGTGCTTCATCTTTTTAGCTGTAGCCTGTGTTTTTTTTCTTTTTCCCGGAGCATATATTAAGAAATGTAGGGAAATAATCAAAACTGGAAATAAAAGAAGAAAAAAAAACAATATTACATTCTCACAGAAAGAGGTACCAAATTATTTTATCGTTTTTGTTCTCTAAACATGTACTCTTTAACCCATTTTTCAATACCTAAACTGGCCTTAACCCAATTGACTATCGAACCGAACTTGTTTGGGCCCAAATCAGTGCTGTTTTATTACCTGAAATCGTCAATACCTTTGAATATCAAGCCTTATTAGATCCATCTGACCCCGGTCCAATTTAGGGAATCGGTAAACCAAGACCTTTGCCTTAGCCCATTTTGGTTCGACCCATCTGTCTGACCTAATTCGACATATGCTGACTCGAATGTTGATCGAGTTGACTTAATCTAAATCAGAATAGTTTTATTTAGAATTGGTAAATCTGTTGAACAAGTAATTACAAATAGTCTTTTGTCGTATTTTGAATAGTTTTATTATTCTAGTGGGAAGGGTCTCAACTGAAAACTTTAACCACTTACTCTACATGATCTACTTTTATTTTAGATCGTCCAAGTTTGTGACTATAAATGAAATGTAATGACTGAAAAATACATAATATATTATTTACCATTGTATTCATGTCTACAATAACCACTTACTCTACATGATTTAGATCGTCCAAGTTTATAACTATAAATGAAATGTAATGACTGAAAAATACATAATATATTATTTACCATTGTATTCATGTCTACAATAGATGATATTATGACATGATCTTATAGGGAATGAATGCACGAGCATGACATCTGTAGCATAATAACTGAATGCATATATTGCTAGATTACTCGTTATATGTTTTTTGAGATTTAGTCATTTGTTTGAATGTTTCGTTTTTTTACATTTGCTTTAATGCTTATTTTTGTTATATGATGCACTGCTTAGACCAGGCTAAACTCTCAAGCTCATTTCCTTTTATATTTTTCTCATTCTAGATATTTAAGATGACAAGACGAGTTTGACATAGGAGGATTGTAGTCTCGTGTTTCCTCTCATTAAAAATAAGACTGGTTTTCCTTAATTTTTTTTAAAGTTGTTTAAATTGAAATCAATCAATACTTTAACATTATAACTTTTAATACCAAATGCTGATTGTGAAATTAATTTATTGGTCTCTAGACCAGATATTACATTCTCTATAAATATTGCAAGTCAGCACACGAATGACTTCGAAAAAAAACACCTTAAACAATAAATATAATTATGAGATGCCTCAAAATATACTAAGATGCGGTTTAATTTTTTAGGAAAATTGATAACATAATTTTTTTTTTCCTAATGCTAAACGATGGTTCCATAAAACTAACGTATATTCCCACTCAGAAACAACTTGTAGATGTTCTTACCAAAACTCTTCCAAAAGTCAACTTGTAGATGTTCTCACCAACTTGAAGGGAGTGTAGATTGAAGCATTGTAGAGTTAATAATTAGTATTCTAATTGTTGTGCACCAGTAGTTTAGTTAGTATTTAACTTATACCTAAGTCTTATCTAAAATAAAGATTAGATAAAAAAAAAGGTTAACCGTATAAATTTACTTCTAAAAAACAGTTTAACTTAAAGTAAATTAAAACTTTGTTGTAATCAACCTTTTTTGTTTAATCACCAGGGTGTTCAAACTTCAATTTTAATTGAATTAACCGATTGAACAAAAAAAATCGATTAGTCGGTAGGTTAACTATTAAGAATTTTTTAAACTTTGATTATCAGTATTTTAAATCCATATATGTATGGTCACTAAATTTTTAAAAGTTATAAAATGATGATTAAAATTTTTGGTAGGCTATTAAACTTTATTAAATTAGCACAAAAATGATAATTAATTTATAGAATTATTACAAAATGGTAATTAAACTTTTCAAATTTTATCAATAATTTATAATGTGCAATGACCATTTTGTAATAGTTCGTTAAGTTTAATGATGGTCTTATAACTTTTGAAAGTTCGATGACTAAAAGGATCATTTTAGCATAGTTTAGTGACCATTTGTGTACCTTATCTAAAAAGTTCTAACAAATTTCAATTAATTTGAAAATTGACCGAATTAACCGAACTTTGTTTGGTCCAGTTAACAATTAAAGCCTAAAATATTTTGGTTAATAGATTTCAACTAATTAAGTCTGCTCAGTTAATTCAAACCGTCCTATTGAACACCCCTAATCACTGGTATCCAATCCATTTGATATTCATTATGAGAGCAACCCTCCCAACTTAATTTTCTCCATTCACAACATTACTTAAAAGATCTAACATCTCAATTCTCACCCCACAAGACCAACTGATTGTTGGTTGTAATAACCTATTATTAATAGGCTAGAACAGTTATTATTCTCTGTTCCAAATTCTTAGTTTCTACAATTTTATCCCATAGGACAGTCCATACTAATATTTCACTTAGATCCACAACTAGATTTTTCATGGTACATAAAAGGCGAATCAGTGCCTTTTTATATTCTTGAATAAAAAAAATTGAATGAATTTTTGTATTAAATATGAGGTAATTCACCCATCCATTCCAAATTAAAGCAATGAGCTCCAACTTCAGTCAAAAAAAAGTAAGGAGCTCCAACAGGAGACCAGCCCCAATGACCCATCACCTAAACTCAAGCAGTCATCCTTTACTGAATATTTTATAACCAGAACTATTCAAATGTTATCCAATACTCCATAAAATTTTCATAATTCATCCTTTAAAATTGGTATACCAAAGCAACTTGTCTCAGAGCTAAATGATTCAACCTAGTATTTTCTAACATGAAAAAAAAGTAGCAAGGAAGAGATTACAGTAAACGAGTCTAGAGTAAAAAAAAAATGTACAATACAACTACCTATCCATTCTATGTTCATCGTCAACTGTACAACCGATCTCTTCCCGCAGGGTCTTCACAGCTTCTAAAACTCCGTCCTGAAAATGAATTAAGTTTCAGATAATCTCATTACCCCCCAACATAACAAAAATTGAAAAAGAGAGTAAATCCACAGAGAATAGATGCTTCAATGGGGTTGGTTGGAAATGGGTGGGAAATTGGGATTTGGACAGTTGATGTGTCTCAAACAATATGATTTATACAAGGATCTTTCACAAAAGATGATGAACCATTAGCTGCCATCGGTTTATTACTGTTATTGCTATATAACCAGGCTAGTATTTTGTGCAGTTTCACCAAGTAAATGCATGATGCATCAACGACAATGATAAGTATTATTCATAATGGCACATTACATAGAGAGTCGATCTCAAAAGTGAGAGGAACCACTGAAGTAAATGTTAGAATCCCTAAAATTAAGGACATAATTCTTGGCTTAGTCCTTGTAATTACCTTGTATAGTAGGATATAATATTAGTCTCTAATTCTTAGGAAGTTATTGATTTCTAGGAAATTATTTCCTTATTTGTACTTAGATCATCTTATAAAGGTTGTAACCTAATTAGAAAAAGATAACAATCTTCTTTCTAAGTTTGTTCAGTAAATGTGCTGGCATTCACTTATGGAGAGTAGGCAACCAATCTTTTACCATATTTCTACATAATTATTACAGATCTAATATTTATAAGCTTCGATTAAATGAATGGACACTAAAAATGTATCACAAAGGCAGCCATTACCTCAGAAGAAATCCTGTTACTTAAATCTAATGCACGGGCTTTGATTCTAGGAGATAATGCATCATGTATTGCTTGTGACAGTACATTTGCTGCGACCCTGATACTTGTGTTACTAATATTTTCTGGAACGAGGTGGTTTCTTCTCAATGGTTCTGGAGCAACTCCAAGCCAAAACATTTTATCTGCCCAGTAGAATTGATCCAGCATAAATGGACATATAATCTGCCATGTGATGACAGTTATGTGTGAGATGAGAAGTAGGGAAACAATAGGATAACAAACACCATAACAATACACACAATACAAATGTAAACTACAGTTACGTAAAAAGAATGCATGTAGACTCGAATGAATTTATATGAAACTGCCGTTGCATCCCATATAAGATGCTCATCACCTTTGTTAAATGACCATCACAAGTAAAAACTACTCGAATGCTAAACAAAAAATCTGCTCTAACAATAATGGAGAGCTGCAACAATAAGTATACTTGAATGGGGTTTACCATGCAACTGACCTGAGGGATACCAGCATGTAGTGCTGCAGCAGTAGATCCACTGGATTTCCATTGAAGAAAAATAATGCAACTAATAAAATGATTACTGCTTTGCATTCAACTGAAATAAAATGTCCACATAAAGAAAATAAATATGGGGGGAAATTTCTCACCTCCCTCCATGATGAATTGCAGCTACACATTTCGGGAACAGCCAATTGTAGGGTATCATACTAATTTTACAATGAGAAAATTTAACATAAAAATGTCAGGTTTTAGAAATAGTTATGGAATGTGATGTTTAAAAATAAGTCCAAAAGGCTTATCATCCACGTCTTTGTTACACCTGCAGTTACTAAGATGCACACCCATAGAAGCAAGGCTGGCAATAAGATCTAGTACACTATGTTATTTATTATGCATTGATGGTCTCTAGTAATTATCTTCAGTTATTGTGTTCAATTTATGTTTGTTAAAATCCCTAGCAATTACCAACAGTTATTTTGGAAGGTTGGAAAACCTGGGCAAGTTTTTGTGGTTAGTTTTTCAGAGGAAAATTTGTCGCTTGAAGTACCTTGTAGTGTGTAGCAAGAACTATGTATGTAATCTTCCATTGACAGTAAATGTTATTGAATTATTCTCCAGTTACCTAAAAATAGGAAAAAAGGTCCCTCATAGTAACTTGTAGTGCGTAGCAAGAACTATGCATGTAATCTGCCATTGGCAGTAAATGTTATTGAATTATTCTCCAGTTATCTATCAACTTCAAATCTGTATCATTAAGATCGAAGAAATTGTGAATTGTAAAAGTCAGTTTTCTTGTTACTTTCTAAATTAACAAGTTTTTCATACGTCGTTGACACCTGTGAGCATATCTCTTAGGAAGCCACCTGGGGTGAATCAACTTACAGCTTTGTCCCCCTTGGGGATTGTCTTGTTCCAAGACCCATATAAGAATCTGTTAGAGGAAATATTGGGAGGTTTCTCTCTCTGATCTTCCACTTCCCCAAGTCATGCCTCCCACAACTACATCAAACTACATTAGTTGCTTACTTTTTGATTTTGTTGCACTGAAATAACTGAACCCTCAAAGCTATTTGGTTATAAGTATGCTAATGGGTCCTAGATTTGGTTTTCATCTTTGATTTGTTCATCAGCTATGTATTAGGTGTTTGGTCCTCTCCATAAGGACAGCCTTTATCAGTGAATTATCTTTTAATTCCTTAGCCTATTCGTCCCACAGTTAGCACTGCTTCTATCAGTCTTCAGGTTCAATAGTCTTTTTTATTCTGGTATCCAGATGAAACGAGAAATACTCACCCTGAAAAGCAAAAGAGCCGGCTATCAAAAAGAGATAAGCCCTTTTGAGTTGACCACCTTTGGATTGAAATAGAAGATGCTTCATAGGCAATTTCCTGGACTGCTGCATCTAATGGTTCATAGCCGGCTGTAAAAAGGATGAATCTGTGACATGTAACCTCTAGAACAGTTCGGAGAACTTCTAGAAATGCTCGAGGATTCCTCATAAACCCCATGCTGCAAACAGAAAATGAACACTTAATTCAGGAAAAAAACAGAAAAGACACTTTCAAGCTATTATCCATTTATTTCCTGGATCCATACACATTACAATTCCACCATATTATGAATACCAAACTGTGTTCTGGCATTATTTTAAATTAAAACAATTAAGTTACACAAACACCAATATACAGAGATAACACAACAGCTGAGCGAGATAAAAGGCACTTTCTGCAGACAGCTAAGATATCAGACAAAGCTTGTGAACCTACCTTCCAATAGAACTCAGCCCTATGAAAATTGGTGGCCCTGACAAAGGGTTTTTTAGAAAATATTGTAACTCGGCATGAGCTGAACACAGGTCATCTGTGGTTAGATGCCCTGAGGAAAGCAATGATGAAATTTCTCCACATTCCAGGCAGGAAAATTGCCACTCTATAGGGAGGAACCAAAAGCCACAAGCCCGAGTATTTGATGGCCAATAATCTGTTAACACGTTGATATCATGAGAAATCCAAATATAAGGAAGAAGGAACAAAACAGAAAGAAAAAAAAGGTGCAGTGTTACAGGTAAGTTTGCAGAATCAACTAGTTATCCGAAAAATTTATCACAAAAGCCTATCCAACAAAATTCAGCACATATAAAAAAATGTTGGAAGTTTCGTGAAAGAAGTCTGAAACAAGAAGTACAGAAACTTAGGAGTTACCAGGACACTCGACAATTTCTTTGCTAAACCCATACCTGTGACATAGAAGCCTTTGATAATCAGAGATGGGCGTCATGTATTCACCTTGACTCAGTTGGATAATAAAAGTGAAGCATTATTGCAATTAATTTTTCGATCATTCAATAAGTCATTTAATTTATAAACTTCCTATGTGAAATAACAAGACTTACAAAAGTAAGGGAGATGGTGGCCTATCATGCCAAGTAGGAAGTCCAGTTACCGGGTCCTGCTTAGAACATCAAACACCGTCTTAAATTAGGAAGTTTTTAACTACATAATAAGTAAATGAGCACCAAAATAGAAGTACTAACAGTAAAAGGATATGGACTCAGATTCAAATCCTCACTTCTCCATGACTCCCAATTTTTGCTAAAAAGTGGCCACATCCAATGAATTACATCTTTCCAACAAACCTATGTTCATACACCAATAAGGAGTTAATATGAAAGATGCATCTTCAAACATATTAACAAGAAATGATAAATATTTTTTTTATCAGAGTGCAAAGGGAAAATCAGTTGATTTGTCAAGCACTTAATTTATATTGTTCAACTACCTTATCAGCGGGAGCTTCTTGGAAATATTTGTGCAAAAGAGGAAATTCTTTTTTGAAGTGATGCTCAAAGAATGAAGGTGCACTATACAACAAATTGTAAACAACACAGAGTATATAAGTTGCAGATAGTTATTTAAACCCAGGTCAGCAAATAGGCAAATGGAGAAATCATAGCATAAACTAAATTCTCTACTAAAAACTTTACTGGTCAAGAAACTTGCTGAAAAAACAGATATAATAACTTGAACTTGAGACACTGACAATCATTCAGGATTTGCCTCATTCAGCTGGTTAATTCATTGGACAAACTCCAACAAGTGAATGCCATTTCCAGGGGAAATATTTTAGGCCTTTTTATAGAGAAAGAGAAATAATAACATATAGAACTCAGTTCTTAAGATATAAGATAAAATTCCTTTATTTACCAATAAGGAACGACATAAGGAGCAAGAACAACACAACGGACATAGAAAAGTTCTGCAAGGCTCCATCCTTCCTGAAAAATAACAAAAATGCAACCTTAAAAAGAAATTGAATCATCACACTCATGGTCTTAAGTTTCAATAAATCAATCAAATCTAAAAAGTAAATCTAAAGTGTTCATTTAGTGAATTAGTGACAGTAGCTATCAACTTATCAAGCAAATCGAATTTAACTTTATTTCTTTGTCCAAAAGAAATACCAGGGCAAAGAAATTTATCCCAATAAAATCACCCTCCAAGCATGGACCATCGCCGAGTATTCTTTCAACTGCCGAATAGCATTCTCTTCTGTGCTCTTTTGTAATAATATTTTTCTGCTCCGAAAATTCTAATTCCGGTGAACCTGACAAATTAACATGAACTCACAGAAAAAAAGTAACAATATGGAAATAAAAAAGGAAGCAATCGAATTAAACCTGTCTCATCATCAATTCCGTTACTAGAAAGAACAGGTGGCGAGGAAATTGGAACATAAATTACACCCCTTTTTGCCAAATGTGAACTTAGATTCTACAAGAATGTGAAAGAAAAATGATTGTTTCGGCTAATTTTGCAACAACCAAAAGAACCCCAGAAGTACAGTTTTCATTAACCGGTAATTAAAAGTGGGAAGGGAAAAAGGAGCACCTCATGCGCTGAATGAGTGATAAAAGCGACGTCGTAACCATTCTGGTCCGTAGCAAAAGCTGCAGCAATGGCCTGGAATCAGAAATAAATAAAAGAGGGAAATTAAGAATTGTTTTCTTTAACGGAAACTGAATCGATTTTAAGAATAAAAGGGGTTATTACAGCTATAGGGTAGACGTCGCCTTTGGTGCCGAAAGCCATGAAAACGGCGATAGGTTTCGCCCTCCACGTCTCCTTCCCTCTCTCCATTGAGGTTGCAGTGTTTCGTGAGCTCAAAGAGGATCGAGGAAGCCCCCAAAGAAATAAAAACAAAAGGGTAAATTACCATCCTGGGAACGTGGCTGATAAACTAACTGTTGTTATAATAGTTGGATGAGCATTTTCTTACAAATATTGATTTTTACAATTAGATATAAAAAAGGTAAACTACACATATTACTACTGAACTATGAGTTTGGTGTTAAAATAATTTCTATATTATTTTTTTCGGCAAATGCATCATTCCATTTTAGCCTTGTTAAAAAAATTAGTATAATTATTTTTTTGGTCCTTTATATACAATATATCAATTTAGTTCTAATTTTAATTTAATAAAATAAATTAATTATTCAATAAGACGGTGACACTTGTCACCGCCTTATTGGAAATCTTTAATTATTTTTATTTAATTTATTTAATTAATTTTCCACTTCCAATCAGCTGGTGACACGTGTCACCACCTGTTTAAAAAAGAAAGACAAAATTTTGTTTAAAAGGGGATTCAAACCTCCGTGTGATAGGAAGAAAAGTAGTGGCATAGCCACTGAACCAAGCACATTTTTGTACTACAAATCATCGACTTTTTATATATCTCTTTTTGGTTTTACATCTATAAGCTTAAAGTCCAAACCCTAAACATTAAATTCACTAATTTATATATCTCTGCAGAATGTAAAAACCAAAAAGAGATATATAAAAAGTCTGGTGATTTGTAACACAAAGATGTGTTTGGTGTGGTGGCTAAGTCGCTACTTTTCTTCTTATCACATGTAGGTTCGAATCTCCTTTTAAGCAAAATCTTTAATTTTATCTTTCTCCTTTAAACAAATAAGGTGGTGACACGTGTCATCGTCTTATTGAATAATTAATTTATTTTAGGGTAAACTATACTAATGACCACCGAACTATAAAGTTGGTGTCGATTTGACCACTATATTTTCAATTTAGTCCCCTTTATTTATACAATCGTTTAATTTAGTCCTAATTTTAATCTAATAAAATATATTAATTATTCAATTAGGTGGTGACACCTTATTTGAGGGATTTATTTATTTTTATTAAATTTATTTTCCTTCTCCAATCAAGTGATGACATGTGTCACCACCAATTGGAGTAAGAAAAATCAAATAATTGAAGCTAGCCACAAAGGGACTTGAACCTGCGTAATAAGGGTTTAATAGCAATGCTCTTGCCACTGAACTATGCATTTTTTTGGTATATAGAATACCAAATATAATATATGTGGTATACTACAAACACGAGCGAATGAGAGATTTTTTCTTTTCGTTTCTTTCAGCCTAATACATTCAATGTCTCTCCCTCTCCCAACAGCTGTTGTATAATTAATACGGTAATGCAGAAATATTCATGTATGTTATTTTTACCATTATTTTCTTGTTTTGCTTCTCAAGTTTTACTTCATTCATCTTAATTTATGAGTATATGATCACCCTGCTTTTATTTTGTACTCATTTTTGGAAACTTTCACATGTTCAGATTTATGAAGTGGGTGATGTAGTACTTTTGGATGACAAGAAAGATGTTGGTGAGTCAAACCATCGTTTTAGAAGCTAATCAGTGACCATCGTGCCCTTTTAGCATATTGATGATACCGATCACGCTTTCACAACTTATTTTGCATGGTTGCATGTATTGAGAATAGCAAATTCGATAGGGAAAACTGATTTGGGAGTTTGGGTGTTTACAATGTAAACAATACGACACCGTGTAAGCAAGAGAGGGAATAGAAACGGTAACGTTTCACTGTAGAAACAAAGTAAAAGAAACTTTATTATGTAAAACTGAATCAAATAGTTTGGGATACAAAATGCCTTTATATAGGCTTAAAGAACCAAGAAACTAAAACTAACAAACTTAACTAACTGCCAGCTAACATCCTCTAATAGCCCCCTTCAAGTTGGAGCATATATGTTATGTATGCCCAACTTGAAAATAAGTGTTTGAAAAACAGAAGGATGCAAAGGTTTGGTGAAACAGTCCGCAAGCTGGTTGTGAGTGGATATAGGAAGGATTCTGATCAACTGTTGCTGCAACTTTTCACGAACAATGTGGCAGTCAATCTCTATATGTTTTGTTCTCTCATGCTGCACCGGATTCTCTGCAATTTTAATAGCAGACAGATTGTCACAAAAAATGTTTGCAGGTTGTAAAGAAAGGTGAAGATCAGAGAGCAAATAAACGAGCCACTGTATTTCACAGGTGACTGCAGCTAATGCACGGTACTCTGCCTCACTGGAGGATCTTGAAATGGTTTGCTGCTTTTTAGACTTCCAGGAAATCATTGCAGTGCCTAAGAAGACACAATACCCTGTGGTGGACTTCCTGGAATCAGGACATGATGCCCAATCTGAGTCAGAAAAGGCATTAAGCTGAATAGGGTTATCAGTTAGAAAAAATAAGCCTTGTCCAATGGCTCCTTTCAAATATCTGAGCACCCTATGTAAAGCTGATAAATGGACATCAGTAGGGGCTGAAATATATTGAGAAAGTTGTTGGACAGCATAAGAGATGTCAGGCCTTGTATTGGTGAGATAAAGTAATTTCCCTATAATCTTCCTATACAAGGTAATATCTTCTAGCAAAGAACCACTGAATTTTGAAATTTTAGTCTTTGGAACCATAGGTGTTGGAACAGGTTTAGAATCTATAAAGTCAGTTTCTTCTAGAAGCTCAATAGTGTATTTTCTTTGACACAAGTTAATACCTTTAGAAGATCTAGCTACCTCAAAGCCTAGAAAACACTTCAAGTCCCCTAGGTCTTTAATTCTAAAAGTATCATGTAAGAAGGCCTTTATTTTAGAAATTTCATCTAAATTAGGGCTTGCCAAGATAATATCATCTACATAGACAGCTAAAACAAGAAAAGAGGAACCAGTACCCTTAGTGAACAAGGAAGAATCAGCAGATGATTGTTTAAAACCCTGAGCTAAAAGAACAGTATTCAATCTTTCATTCCACTGCCTGCTAGCTTGCCTTAGGCCATATAAACTTTTGTTTAGTTTACAAACTAATTTAGAATTAGCAGAAGTAAAACCAGGGGGAGGTACCATATAGACTTCTTCAGTAAGAAAACCATGCAAGAAAGCATTATTTATGTCGAGTTGCTGTAAAAACCAGTTTTTTGAAGCAGCAATGGCAATTAAAGTTTTAACAGTGGTCAATTTTGCAACAGGACTGAAAGTATTAAGAAAATCAACCCCATTTTGCTGAGTATAGCCTTTTGCCACTAACCTAGCTTTATAACGTTCTAAAGTTCCATCAGATTTCAGCTTAGTCTTATACACCCATTTACACCCTATTGTTTTCTTATTAGGAGGAAGATCAACTAAAGTCCAAGTATTATTCTTCTCTAAGGCAAAAATTTCTTCTTCTATAGCTTGTTGCCATTCTTTATGCAAAACAGCTTCCTTATAGTTCTTAGGCTCTTTTAGAATGGTTATACTATTTATATAACTCAGATGACTATCAGAAACATGCTTATAAGATATAACATTTGCAAGAGAATGAGATGTCTTCTGTTTTGAAACAACTTTAGAAGACTGCTTTGGTAAGAAAACTTGATAATCATTAAATTTTTGAGGAAGTTTAGAAACTCTAGATGGCCTAGTGACTAAGGGAATATCAACAGTATGATGCTTAGAAGAATTTTGATTACTTGGTTCAGCAGACATAACATCATCAGCACTTAAGACATTGTCAGTAGTATCATCAGAAATAACATCAAGAGCAGGAGACACGGATTCAATGCTATCACCAAAGGTTGGAGTAACAGAATTATCAGTATTTATAGAACCATGAGAGACAGGAGATAAATCAAAACTTGAACCTTATCAGTATAATCATCACTGTCATTTGAAACAGGCTTTGAAAAATCTTGAAGAAGTTTATTTTCATAGCTTGGTAAAACAATATTATCCAAGGATTGAATTTTAGATTTTTCTTGAAAAGGAAAAGAATTTTCAACAAACTTCACATCCCTTGAGATAAAAAAAACTCTTAGACTGAAGTTTAAACAATCTATAGCCCTTAACATTCTTAGGAAAGCCAACAAACACACATCTAATAGCTCTAGGATGTAACTTAGTAGCAGCCTTAGGAAGGACACTAGCATAAGCTAAACAACCAAAAACTTTTAGGTTGGTAATCAAGGGTTTTGAATTAAACAAAATTTCAAAAGGAGATTTCTGTTTTAAAAGAGGAGTAGGAGTTAAGTTTATCAAATAAGCACTATGAACAACACAATCCAGCCAGAAATTCAAGTGTAAAGATGCATGAATTTTTAAAGATCTAGCTACCATTAAAAGGTGTTGATGTTTCCTCTCAACTACACTGTTCTGTTGAGGTGTGTAGTTACAAGAGTTCTGGTGAATAATTCCAGTGAAGTTATAAAATTCTAGCATCTCAAACTCCCTAGCATTATCAGTTCTAATGCACTTAGGTGTTTTAGAAAATTGTGTCTTGACCATGAAACAAAAATTACTAATGTGATTCTTAACTTCTGATTTGAATTGCATAGGAAAAATCCATGTATACCTACTCTTATCATCAACCACAGTTAAAAAATAAGAGTATCCATGTATAGATTTAACATGGAAAGGCCCCCAAACATCCATGTGAACGAGATCAAAAATTTCATCACTAACAGAATTACTTGTGGGAAAAGCTATCCTTTTTTGTTCAGCTAAATGACAAACTTCACAATTAGAAATCACCCCACTAGGTATATCATCATAAGTATCAGAAAAAACACTCATTCTACCCTGAGAAGGGTGCCCTAATCTAGCATGCCACTTAAGAAAAGAAACATTAGAGTTAACAGAAGAACATACAGCATTTGCAAAACTGCACTTATCCATTTCCAGAAAATATAGCCCATTTGCTTGTTTAGCTAAACCAATCATCCTCCATTGGATGATATCCTGTATAACACAAAAATTAGTGTTAAAGATAACAGAAATATTACCAGATTTAACAAGTTGTGAAACAGACACTAAATTGAAACCAAAATCAGGTATGTGAAAAACATTAAGTAATTGTAAAGATTCATTGTATTGAACTGTACCAACATGTTTAACTTGAACTAAATGATTATTAGGCAGTCTCACAAACTTACCAAAAACTTCTTTATATTCAATAAAACAATCTAAAACATTCACAATATGATTCGTGGCCCCTGAATCTAAAATCCAGGGGGTCAAAACACTATTATCAGAAGAACAAGTAGAAAAAATGGAAGGAACCATACCTGAGTTACCTGAGTTCAAAGCAGTATGTTCTTGAGTACCATCAGAGGACAAAATCATGTTTACATTCGAGTCTTTATTGAACTGACCATAAGAACTAGCCATTCTACCTTTGTCATTGATCAAACTCAAAATGCTGTCATACTGCTCCTTAGTGAACTTTACAATATTGTCATCTTTAGGACTATCCTTGACCAGATTACCAGTATCAAGAAGATCACTAGTAGAAGAAACACTATTTGTCCTATTAGAACTAGAATTTCTAGCCTTATAACTTGGTGGATAGCCATGTTTCTTGTAGCACTTGTCTACACTATGCCCATACAACCCACAAAAAGAGCATAAAGGTTTCCTACTTCCAGGATATCCCTTTTTAAAACCAACAGAACGATCTTGCCTAGCATCTTGCCTAGTATCTTGCCTAGTAGAATACCTATCAGCCAAGAAGGCACTGGATTCAACAGAAACATTGGAATTGAAAGTCCTTTCTTGTTGAACAACAATAGAAAAGACCTCATTTATTTTAGGCAGAGGCTTCATCATGAGAATCTGTGACTTTTGCACAAAGTAATTATCATTCAAACCCCACAAGAAACGGATAAGAAAATCTTGTTTCCTATACTCTAATGCAGAACAATCACATGCCATTAGAGGACGCAAATTGCAAATTTCCTCCCAGACGGTTTTCAATTGGGTATGAAAAGCAGTAACAGACAAAGAACCTTGCTGAAGAGAATAAAATTCTTGAATTAAATCTGAAATTCGGAGAACATCACCTTGATTAAAACGATCAAACAAATCTGTCCAAAGCTCCGATGCACTATCGAACCATATCACGCTTTGCGCAATTTCTGGGCTTAGGGCTCTTTGAATCCAAGACAGCACCAGATTGTTGCATTTTGTCCAGGCATCAAAACGGGAAGCATCAGATCGTGGCTGCGCAATTGATCCGTCGACGAACCCTAATTTGTTCTTCGATATCAAACTCATCTTCATGGAACGCGCCCAGGGATGATAGTTGGAGCCGGTCAACAGCGTCGAGGTTAAAACCAGTGCCGGATTCTCACCGGGATGAATGTAATAAGGATCGGTCGGATCGTCGTTCTTGAAGCCTCTTGATCCTTCAAGCGCGGAAGAGTCATCTCTCAAATCTACTGATACCATATTGAGAATAGCAAATTCGATAGGGAAAACTGATTTGGGAGTTTGGGTGTTTACAATGTAAACAATACGACACCGTGTAAGCAAGAGAGGGAATAGAAACGGTAACGTTTCACTGTAGAAACAAAGTAAAAGAAACTTTATTATGTAAAACTGAATCAAATAGTTTGGGATACAAAATGCCTTTATATAGGCTTAAAGAACCAAGAAACTAAAACTAACAAACTTAACTAACTGCCAGCTAACATCCTCTAATAGCATGAGCTGGCTAGTTGTTGGCTTGTTTCTGATATAATATTGCATTCAGTTTCCTTGTTTGTGCACTACACAATCTGTTCATGCACAACCTAATATTTCAGTACATCAAACTGTTTCTTTTATAATAAGAGGTATTATTTCTGAATGTCATCTTTTTAATTCAGCTCTGGTATGTAGTCTCCAAAACTATAACTGAGGATTCTGCCTAGACATTTGCAAAAGAGAAGGAGCTTGACTTGATTGTCATAAACCTGGCAATGGTGATTGGTCCTCTTTTGCAGCCAACACTTAACACGAGTGCTGCAGCAGTTTTAAGCTTAATTAAAGGTAAATTTCCAGGCTACTATTTGCCTTCTCATCTTGAACATGCCATTTACTTTGAGGATCAATACTATATTACCCTGGTGAAAATAAAAGGAAAAAAACTACATTCTTTAATGATCTTCTGAAATACACACTTAACCCTATATGCCTCTTTATAGGAATAAAAAGTACCCTTCCAAAGGAAAAACCAATAATAAGACCTTCTAATCAATTCCTCATGCATGAAATTTGTGTATTAGTACTGTAATAGTATCCCTAATAAAAAATGGTAAAAGTTTACATCCTAAAACTGTAGTTATTATAACCATGTTAACTTTTAATTCTTTGACTCACCAACATCTTTCTTGTCATCCAGAAGTACATCACCCACTTCATAAATCTGAACATGTGAAAGTTTCCAAAAATGAGTACAAAATAAAAGCAGGGTGATCAAATACTCATAAATTAAGATGAATGAAGTAAAACTTGAGAAGCAAAACAAGAAAATAATGATAAAAATAACATACAGGAACATTTCTGCATTACCGTATTAATTATTCAACAGCTGTTGGGAGAGGGGGAGACATTGAATGTATTAGGCTGAAAGAAACGAAAAGAAAAAATCTCTCCTTCCCTCGTGTTTGTAATATACCACATATATTATATTTGGTATTCTATATATCAAAAAAATGCATAGTTTAGTGGCAAGGGCATTGCTTTCAAACCCTTATGACGCAGGTTCAAGTCTTCTTGTGACCAACTTCAATTATTTGATTTTTCTTACTCCAATATTGGTGGTGACATGTTTAATAAATCTAATAAAACAATATTGGTGGTGACATGTTTAATAAATCTAATAAAATAGATAAATCCCTCAAATAAGGTGGTGATTGAATAATTAATATATTATTTTATTAGATTAAAATTAGGACTAAATTAAACGATTGTATAAATAAAGGGGACTAAATGTGTAATTACACCAATTATTTTAATAGTCCCGTTAACTTTTTCGTTTTTTAACGGCAGGTGGTTACATTGGAACCAATTAAATAGTTATGTGATATATTTAACACAATTGAAAATATAGTGGTCAAATCGACACCAACCCCATAGTTCGGTGGTCATTACTATAGTTTACCCTTTATTTTATTAGATTAAAATTAGGACTAAATTAATATATTGTATAAATATAAATGACCAAAAGAGTAATTATACCAATTTTTAACAGTTTTGTCAACTTTTTCTTTTTTTTAACGACATGTGGCTAAAATGGAACCATTTAAATAGTTGTGTGGTTCATTTGCCGAAAAAATAATATAGTGATCATTTTAACACCAAACCATAGTTCAGTGGTCATCTATATAGTTTACCCTAAAATATGTGTAATCAGGAACTCATCGGTATTAGTAGGGATGTTAAAAAATATTCGACTTGAGTGACCTGACCGCCTACTTGATTACCCGAATATAAATAATTCGGTGTTTATTAAGAATTTTTTTTGTTCGGGTAGGATACTCGGCCCGCCATTTCTTGGGTCGGGCCCGTGTCACAAATTAGAAATTTTTGGGTACCCGGTTACCCGAAGTACCCCGAATATATTTGAAATTAATATTTTTATATTCAATATATATATATATATATTAAACTAATAAAAATCTTAATTTTTTATATTTTTATATTTAATAAATACATATTTTTATATTAAAAAAATTCGTATTTTTTATATCGGGTATCCAAATATCTAATTTTCTGGGTATTCGAAAAACTCGAGTACCCGCAACATTCGGGTCGGGACGCAAGCCAGCCATAGAACTACCTGACGATCTAAGTACTAGATTTCCGAATTTGAACACTCCTAATTACCAGTAAGGATAGATACTTACTAACTGGTGTCAAAATTTATTGTGACGTATGTAAGAATAACATTTCAGTTGCAACTTAAAATGTTATAATTTTATATACAACATTTTATATATAACATTTTATAAATGTAGGGATAATATTTATAGACTTTTCAAAATGCCATTTTGTATGAATGGTTTAAAAATAATAAAATTAATGGATAGTGAGACGAAGAAAGTAATTTATATGAAACGGCGGCCAATGATCACAATATAAATAATGAATTAATGTAAGTGTATTTTTTTTTCTGTTGATGGGATTCTTATTCTCCGAATGTTCATATAATTTAACTTAAAAGCAATTTGATCACAAATAGACAGACTGAGTTCAACTTTCACAAATAGGTCTTATTCAGGGGCGGAGGTACATTGTTAATGAGAGGGACTATCGTCCCCCGACAGAGAATATTATTTTATCTTTGATTCTTCATATTTTTTTAAAAAATTAGAATAATTATGAATTTGTCCCCCACCTTTTAAAATTTATGTTTTGTCCCAACCCTTAAGTCTTAATTCTGTCTCTGGTCCTACTAATGTCAAAGAACTTGTTTTGGAATTGGGATACTGGAATCGCATGTAAAAACTTGTTCAAGTGACCAATCAACTTTGGAATTCTTTTCTCAGTCCATGTAGGGAAAGTAGAAGACTGAATGAAAATGTTTGATTCACTGTTAAAAGATCCACTTTTTTTTGTCCCAACTTCGCCTGCGCTTTAGGATAAAAACAATATTCTCAATGAATATTATATTTTATAAATTTTTGACTTTTGAGGATCAATTATTTCATTTACAATTTAAATCCAGTTTGCTTGAAAGTTACTTCAATCATATCTGAAACTTCAACTGAAGAGCTTTTCCCCAAAAACCTAACCCGAAAACATGCATGAGAATCAGAAACTCGTGATCTTAGTTTCACTTGTTATTTCCTACTTTCCATCCACGGCTTTCGGATCGTCAACGGAACTGGCAAAGCACATCGTGCTGGTTCATGGGTCTTGCCATGGTGCATGGTCATGGTACAAGCTGGTGCCACTGCTAAAATCAGGCGGCCACAATGTGTCCGCCATAGATCTGGCAGGCTCAGGGGTTGATCCGCAACAAGTGAACACTCTACGATCCATCTCCGATTACATCAAGCCCTTAAAGGAATTCATGGGACTGCTACCAGATGAAGAAAGAGTGGTCCTGGTTGGTCACAGCTTAGGCGGTCTCTGCAGCGGTTTTTGTCACTGCGGCCATGCCTGGTCCAACACTCGATGTTTCTATTCTCATTCAGAAGGTACGCATGCAGTGATTCGGTGGTCCATTTCATTGTTAAAAGTTGTGTTGGAATTTGTCAAATTTAAAATGTTTGTTTTTTGTCACAAGGCATTGAGTGATCAAGATTCCCAAATGGACAACCGTTATACATATGATGACGAGGCTAGCAGCCCTCCAACCACATTCACTTTTGGTCCAATGTTCCTCTGTTCCAAAGTCTACCAACTCAGCCCACCTGAGGTAAGATATCATTTCAACCATATAGGAGTCGTATTATTACTCAGTTCACTAGGTTTGGTCTATTTGGGTTGAGTTTTAAATTAAATATTTACTAATTCAAACTAATCTCGTCTTACTTGAATTTTGGTAAACATAAACTTAAATACTCTATCTATATCATTAAATTTGTTCGTGGTTATTGTTTTAAATATTTTAAACAATTAAATTTTATAAAATACATATTTAAAAACTACTTTATTGAAAGTTTTTAAAATATTTTTTCTATATTTTTATCAATAATAAATTTTAACTAATAATTAGTCAGAGTTAAAAAAATGATTTAAAAAATTAATAAAAACAAATTTAATAGGACCGAGGGAGTAGTAGTTAGCTAAAAGTTTAAATTCTAAACTCTGTACCCTAAAAATACACTTTATCTTAAATTCCCCAAACCCTAACCTAAAAGTTTAAACCCTAAACTTAATTTTGAGTGTGAGGTATAAGTATGACACCGAAAAGAGGCAGAGAATTTTCATTCGCGATCAACATAAACTGCATTCAGTAGCAGATCTAAAAAATTAAAAATAGGGTCTAAAATATATATTTTTTTCAAATGAGTATGATGATTTTTTTACATTTACACAATAAATTTTAAAAACTAAACTATAATATTTTATTTAATTTCTAAAAAATAGGATAGAGCTGTCAAACGACAAGTCGGCTGCATAGTTAGCTAATGCATCTTCAACTCATTTAATAAAACTAAAATTTTATTTTGATTTAATGGTAAATATTTTTATAAAAATAATTTTAATGTTAAAATAGTGAATTTGGGTCTATAGGTCAGGTCAAGGCAAACATATCCAATAAATGAAGTTAAAAAAATGCAATTCTCGATTGGACTCAAGAAATCTAATAACAACGAATTGCACTAGTTCATAAAAAGTTTAATTTGCCATTACACTTTCAAATCATGTATTCAAAACGCACGGATTATTCAGAAAAAATATTGAATTTGGTTAAGTATTCGTAATTGCGATCAAATTATTATTTTAATACTCTCAATTGTTACATTACAATTTTTTTTGGAAAAAAAATATAGGATTGTGCATTGGCAAGTACGTTGATGAGACCGATACGTTTGTATAGTAGAAAAGACATGTCAAGAGAACTAGTACTCTCCCAGGAAAAATACGGGTCTGTTAATCGGATTTTTATAATTTCAGAGAATGACATGGTCTCAACTCTCAAAGCAGGATTTTGTATGGTGGATGATCCGAAAAAACCCGCCCCATCAAGTAAAAGTTATCAAAGGATCCGATCATATGGTCATGATGTCCAAGCCTATACAACTTGCTAATCTTCTATTGTACATTGCTAAAAGATACGATTAAAGAATTTGAGAATAACTCAGTCCCTTCACGACTTTTCTAAAGATAAAAGGTATAATTATATTTTTAGCCCTTAACATTTATGGTTTTTTTCTTAAGTAATTGAAGACTTCGTTGACGGTTCTCGATAACGAGTTCAATCGAATAGTGGACTGGTTGTGTGATTGTGGTGTGAAACAAGTTGATATAAGAGGCACTAAAGTTTATGTGTCGAAAAGCACTTTGATGCTTAAATCAATGTTTTGACAACGAAAAAATTACGTAAAAGATGATAATGGAGTGTATATGATTGTGCAAATATGGATAACTAAATGTATTATTACACAAAATATTTTAACCACCACATTATCATTTTAACTGTTATTACGGATCAATGGCAAAATTGGAGCAAAACTAAACTTTTAATGGTAATTTTAAAACAATTGAAAGTTTATTTGTTAAATTGATTAATTGATAAAAAATTAGTGACCAATTGTTAAAAAATATAAATATAAAAGGGTAAACTACTTAAATGACCCCTTAACTATGAGGGGATGTCAATATGACCATTATACTTTCAATTTTGTCAATAAGACAACATAACTATTTAAGTGATATCAATCAAGCAATCTGCCGTTAAAACCTAATGGAGGGTGTGACGTGGAGGTTAAAAAATAGTTGTATAATTACACATTGAGTTACACCTAATTGAATGATTAATTTATTAACTTAAATTAAAATTAGTACCAAATTAATATAAAATGTAAGCAATAAGGACCAAATATATAATTATACAAATTTTTATTAACTGTCATGTCACCCCTCCGTTTAGGCTTTAACGGCAAGTGGTTTGATTGATACCACTTAAATAGTTATGCGGTCATATTGATAAAATTAAAAGTATAGTAGTTATAATGACAACACTCTCATAATTAAGTGGTCATCTATGTAGTTTACCCTAAATAAAAACAGTTTACCAACCAATAATTGAGTAGTATTATAATACGATAAGGTGAACACAGAGTGTGTGGCAGTCCTGTCCCGCTCACTCCCATGGACAAATTTTCGGCGTTTCTCCTCCCATTACTTTGTTTATTTCTCTCTTTATTTCTTTCCGATGCTGATTTTGCCGGAAATTCGTCCGATCCTGGCCTTACTTCCTCCGCCGACTCTCTCTGCGCCCAGCTTATCGAGCCCAATGGTTATTTCTGCTCCGAACACACCGTATTCTCCCTCTCTCTCTCTCTCTAGTATTATTCTTGTCGAAGTTCTTTTGGCGGCTAATATACGGGAAAAATGTAATGAAGGAAAAATAGTAAAGGACTGTTATATTTTGAGCCGTAAAAAAGCAATGAAAGCAAAATGTGCATTTTTTTTGTTTTGTTTCCGAGCACGCGGGATTTGTTTTTTGTTTTTCTTTTAACCTGGTTTCCGTTGTCTTTAATTTATAGAATTTTCTGCTGTTTTTTCATTCCCCTTTTGTAAAGTTTGCTTATTAGTATTTATTTTTAAAAGTAATTTGTTTTCGTCAAATTTGTGGTATAATTTGTTGCAAAAATTTGCTTACTTAAGTACTTTAGGGTTCTCTAGTTAGATATTGGCTGCTCTGTTGTTTGCTAGCTGAAAGTAAAGTTTCCTTTTAATTTTCTGGTTTATTGCTATTTTTGTTTAGGTTCAAACCAAGGATGGCTATTTATTAGCTCTCCAACGCGTTTCATCTCGTTCTGGTGATCTTAGAGTTCAGCAAGGTCATCCTGTTTTGCTTCAGCATGGATTATTCATGGTAAATTCTCCATTAATCCAAAATAACTTTTTTGAATAGGCAGGGCTCACATATTCTGCCTTACTATTTAGCTGCTACCATGAATCTTGTTCATGCAGGGTCTTCTAATGTGTCTTGATCCTACCATTAATCCAAAATTCTCTGTTCCTTTTTTTTATCCTAGTGAGAAATGCATGCTGAAAGACTGCCATTTTTTTTCTGGGTTTTTCTTAAGCAAAAACCTAGATCTAGTGGTTGTTGCAATAAATAACAAACTAAATGAGTTTGTTTTGCTGTCTGTTTCTAAGATTATATGTTCCTGAGGACCATCATTTTGTATATGCTTGAATTTCATTTACAGTTGAGCGGATTTTGTCACTGAAAGCATTCTCCAATTCAAAACAGGCTGGTGATGCATGGTTTTTGGATTCTACTGAACAGTCATTGGGCTTCATTCTTGCAGACCAAGGTTTTGATGTATGGGTCGGAAATGTTCGCGGAACACGTTGGAGTCACGGACACATATCTTTACTAGACACAGACAAGGTAGGCAAATTCTATACTTTATGTTTTATGAATTGACACTCACACGGCTTATGTTCAGTGTTTGTGCATCTTTTGTTTAGTGTAACCTAACATCCAATTTGCATAGCATCATGTACAATTTGCTGGTTGTAACACCATACTCAACGTTATCCCCCCTCCCCTCCCTTCCCCAGGATATTATGGTTTCCTGGTGCATCTATAGCTTCATGAAATCTGTGTCAAGATTAACTGGTAGTATCTCAAACCTCTTCGTCATGCATTCAGAAGTGTTTTTCCTTTATCTCCGGAGTTTATATAATTTCCTCCCATTCTGCAATGTGGCTTCTAAATCTATTGGCTTCTCATGCAGGAATTTTGGGAGTGGAGTTGGCAGGAATTAGCTTTATATGATCTTGCAGAAATGTTGCACTACATATATGCTGTTACAAGCTCCAAAGTCTTTATTGTTGGACATTCACAGGTCCTGGATGCTTTATAATATACCTAGTGCATGGTTTTCCTCGTTTTGCGTGGTACCAGTTTAGGTTACTCATCCTATGCATTTTACTGACAGGGAACAATAATGTCTTTGGCTGCTCTCACTCAGTCGGATATAGTGGAAATGGTTGAAGCTGCTGCTCTTTTGTCTCCAATATCTTACTTAGAACATGTCAGCGCACCACTTGTACTTAGAATGGTTGCATTGCATCTTGATCAGGTATAACTTGTCACTGTTGTTTTACCTAGTAAAATTGGTTTTGGCAAATGACGTTCTTAGACATTGTTTTCTGGCAGATGGTTCTTGCTTTGGGGTTGCATCAATTGAACTTCAGAAGGTTTGCTAATGCCTATATCACTTTAGTTTTTATGGTCCTCCCATATCTTCTTCATTGTTATTAAGGTGTTGATAGCCTTTTTATTGATTTAGTGGCTTAATTGAATTACATGTTTTTTATTTTAACTGCAGCGATGTGTTGGTAAACCTTGTGGAGTCTTTATGTGATGGCCAGGTGGATTGTACTGATTTTCTAAGTTCTATTACCGGTATTCTTCTCTTCTTCACACAGACAACAGATATCAGTATACATATGCAAACAAATATGCGCTATTTTTTATGGTTCAGGCTTTGTTAATACTTCCCATTTGATGCTACTCTTGAAACTTGAAATTTGCCTAAAAATTGTGTCATTCGGTCTGCTTCTAGCACTCATTTCAGATTTAACATAGGAATTGTGCTACATTGAGCTGAACGGATAATTGCCGTGGCTGGGTGTTAAAGTTTTAAAGACATAATATACAATAGAGGATTGTACTCTTTTCCCACCTTGAAGTCTGGAACAGGTGTCATTTGTTCTTGCTAGGATTGCATATATTTGTAGGCTTCAAGAGCAGCTTTTAAATTTTGACTATAAAAAAGTTTAATAAGCACTCTGGAACCAGTAGAATTGGTAGTTTGGTACAGATAATGAAATTGTTTGAATCTTACTTTTAATGGAAGGTGTTTGACAAGACGACATTTCAGGGAAAAATTGCTGCTTTAATATAACTCGCATGAACTTCTACCTGGATTACGAACCACACCCATCATCTGTGAAGAATTTACGCCATCTTTTCCAGAGTATGCTTCTTTATACCTTCTTTCAGTTTCCTTCTGTTTTTATTTTGCTGCGTTTTTAACCAACCTGAATGGGCTCATCTTTCTAAATGTTTTCTTGCATATCTGTTAAATTTCATTTGAATATATGTTAATTGAAGATGAATTCTTTTGCTAAAACATTTGTTCTTTTTATTTTGCAGTGATCCGTCAGGGTACTTTTGCCCAGTATGATTACGGAATCCTGAAAAACTTGCTGACATATAGACAGTTTAAACCCCCAGCATTTGATCTTAACAGCATTCCAAAATCATTGCCACTATGGATGAGTTATGGAGGGAATGATGCCTTAGCAGACATAACCGATGTGCAGCGCACTCTTGAGGAATTATCGTCCAAACCAGAGTTGCTTTATCTCGAGAACTATGGTCACATAGACTTCCTTTTGAGCATAAAAGCAAATAGGGATATATATGACCATATGATCGGGTTTTTCAGGTCGTTGGAAAAGCCAAGTAGTTATTAAAGCGACTGCTTTCTATGTTCCCTCGTATAACATATAGTATTCAAGTGTACCTAACAAGATATTGGTCAGCATATATATTGTAAAGTTCGCCCCTATATCCTATTCTTCTAAAGCTTCACGAACATTAAGATTTCAGAAAGGAGCTATTATATTATGAGCCTTGAAGTATTTGGTGCAAGGTCCACAACTAAAGTGGCGACCTATGCTTACATTTTTTTTTCTTTTGTAGTTAATTGTGCAGATTTTTACACTGGTACATTGACCCTTTCTCTCGAATAGGATGTTGAGGCAAATCGTTTTGACAGGGGTGGCAAGCTTGGTTGAAGGGACAAATATTATTGGAGCCTGCAATGTGAAGAAACCTGGGCTGAAGTTCTCCAGTTTTATGATGGAACCGGGGATCTTAAAAGAGTTTTATTTGTGAAGGTGGTTGTTCTGGAAGAGCATCGGGCAAGGGGTCACCTCGGAACATCAAGAACACGTGCTTCACTCATCTCCTACTCCAAGGTTGGTATATTTATGCCTTATATGTTGATTCCATCCACTGAATGATGTGTTTGGTGATTCTATATGTAAGGAGAAACTGATTTCATTTGCCTCTAGTTATTTAAAAAATGAAATTACAGAGCACTTTATTTATTAAATACAGGTATTACGTTCTCAAGTCAAATCTCAGATTCAAATTCATATAATATGGGACAACTCGATTAATTAATGGATCTGTTATAAATCACTTATTCACTTTATTGATTGCAATAAGTTTAGTTTTATTTATTATTTTTGGAAACAGGATTTGTTTGCTGAAAAATACTCATCTCTTAGGGCGTTTGGTTTAAGTCATCTTACCTTTGTATTTCTATTGGTAATTTGTACTCTGACATGATGTTCTGACATTTGATACGTAAGGATTGCCTTGAGAGGATAATCTTGCATTTCTAATGATAAAAGATTCTAGGATTATATTCATTTTTTTTAATTTTTAAGTCTTTTAAATATTTTTTGTTTACTGCTTTATTTTGACATTTTTATGTATTAGGTAAATATATTATATATAGGGATAAGATCCGTTTATACAACTTAAAACTCTTTAAGTTTTACACGTTTTTTGGACCGTTGGATGTGTGAAACGAATGAATGAGATTAACAGTAAATATGTGAAGATTATCACTTGGAAAAAAAAGAGTAAGGAGTTAATCTGAGCCATCCATTCCCCTCATCTAACGATCCAAAAAATGTGTAAAACTTAAAAGAGTTTTACACTGTGTAAGTTGATCCTAACCCTAATATATAAGACCGACCTATATTTATTAAAAAAATAAAGATCAAAAACCAAAACAGCATAAAGTATCGGGAAAATAGAACAAATATCAAAACAAAAATAAAAGAAAAAGAACTGGCGGTCGAATCTCTCTACAAAGCTTAGATAAAGACGTGAGAAAATCCATGGTGGAGAAGATGAAGAGATGGGGTTTAAGCTGATATGAAGATATCCCCATTAGCTCCAAAAGAGAACACCAAACACTGACTTGGTCCTGGAGGATCCATAAAGTGCCTAACGGATTTTGCAAGATCCAAAACCCTCAGCAGCGCATCCTCTACCAAAAAACGGTCTTCACTCTTTCCTCGAGCTTCCTGAGCCATCGCATGAGCCGGATAATTTCTAGATCGAAGGACAAAGGCAAATTTGTAGTTTGAAAAGGAAGATGAAAGGGTCTTAATATCTCAGGTAACGGGTTTAATTTCTGATAAATCTTCATCAGGAGAGTTTAATTTGTTTGTCGCCGTTCGAAAATCACTCTCTAAATTACCAGGTTGAATCCAACGTCTTGGCCGCAGAACAGAGACCATAGAGAGCTGCTATTGCTTCATCCAATCCGATTAGAATTATGAACATTGTTAAATAACCACATTAACCAGTCGAGAAAGCCATAATGATGAACCTCTTGAGGCCAAGTAATGTTCTTTTTCTTTTTTTATTTAAATAATTTCTACCTAGGGAGAGAAGAAAGTAAATTTACTCCTAATAAATTTCGAATTCACAACTTAAGGAAGAGGAGAGAGTGTCAATTGAAAACTTTAACCACTTGTTCTAGAGATTGTTGACCAAATAACGTTCATTTTCGACCAAATTGCTTCGGCAAAAGGGCAATCTCAACTAAGGTGTAAAGTAGTTTCTGGTTCTCTATAATATCTAAAACACCTACTGTCTGCTCGAATTTACTTGATATGTAAATTATAAAATGTAGGGATAAAATTAATACTTAATCTCCAAATTTAAATTCGTACCTTTGCTGGGCATTTTAGATTTCACAACTGCTTATAAAAAAGTCTGACATTAGAATCGGTTGAGTCATTACCATGAAGAAGTCTATGAAAATTTTGAACTAAGTAAATACCAATTTGCTCTTCACCACACACTTGTTTATCAGATTGAGACTGAAAAGGCAACAATATAAATAGGATAGCATCTCGATCAGTAGAAGTAAAAATATCGTTGATAAAAGTAACATTCCATGAGTTAGAATCATGTAGCAGAAGGCCATGAACAGTTAATACCAAGTCATTCTTTGGGAGTCTCAACTTTACGAAATGTGCCCCTTGGTAACCAGAAATCTTCCCATATAGATAAGGAAAATTCAAACCCAACCCTCCATTGTAATTCAGATAAAAGTAAGCCATTTGCTCTCCTAATACTCCTTTATATTAAGGATGTATTGGAGCATAGTCTTGAGTCCATAAAGTTTGACCCTAGAAAATATTTAACTTGGAAAAGACGAACAACAAGCGAGTTTGGGTTCTCAATAAAAAGACAACCTTGCTTAGCAAGTAATGTTAAATTTTGCTAAATCTCGAAAGCCCATACAACTATCTTTTTTGAGAGTGCATAAAAAACGCCATGTATACCAATAATTTTTTCGTTTCTCAACTTTGCCACCAAAATTGAGCCATCAAGGCTTTTGGTTCCTAACATAGTGCTTTGGGAAAGAGAAAACAAGACACCACATAAATAGTGATGGCCTGAAAACTGGCTTTATAAACATTTCACGACCTCTCATTATAGTGATCTAATGCTCTAATTCAATTTTTTTTTTCCAAATATTACTCTTTGATATCTCGGAAGGCTTGTATTTTATTCCTTCCTACCATCGATAGAAGCCCAAAGTACCTTTTTAAATTGTCACAGCTAGCAACACTGAGAAAATGACAAATATTCTCTTGTTGAAAGATAAGACGTTAGAGCTAAAAAAGTCTCAAATTTGTCAAAGTTCACTAACTGTCCCGAGCACTTAGCATAAGTTTGCAAAAAGTTCCTGATAATAGTGGTGCTAGCGGAAGTGGCCTCGCCAAATATGAGACAATCATCGGTAAAAAGCAAATGTGTAACTAATGGGGCATAACGATTAATTCGTGCATCCTTAATGCAACCCTACACGAAAGCCAACCTGAGGGGAGTTGATAATCCTTCTCTACACAACAAGAAGAGATAAAAGCTAAGTGAGTCCCCTTAATATTTATTATTTTTTTAAAAAAAGTAAAAGAGATTTGTCAGAGATGAAACAGTAAAGATTGAAGGTGGAAAGTAGCGAAATGGAAACTGTTTAAATATCTTATGTATGTATTTTATTAAAATTACTCAAGTTTTGATATAGATTTTTAATTCTGAGAATGATTTATTAGTCATTTTCGTTGATGGACAATAATGACTAATTTTACAAAGTTATTTAAATTATAAATTTGAATATTATACAATTATTCAATTCTGATTTAGAATTTTCAATAGTTATTGTATTTTATATTTAAGTTATATTTGTATGAAATGAAAATAATTAATTTCATTTTTACTGTAATAAAATTTGAAATTACTAAAATTACTAGGTTTTATATAGATTTTTAAAATTACTAAAATTACACAAGTTTCTTAAATATCGTAAACCTATGTATGTATATTATTAAAATTACTCAAGTTTTGATATAGATAGAAAACAGGCAGCAATGACTTCAAGCTCGCCTATGTTTACCGAGAGGCCAAAACGAGGCACACCAACCTGCGAAAATTCCTTCCTAAGCAAGGTAGGAAAGGCAGTTGAGAGGGCCTGGAGGCTTCTTTCAAGAAAAAAACGCAGGGAGAAGTTTGCTTCCCAAAGAAAGAGAACCTGGACTGCAACATTGTATCTAAACTGATTTGAATTATCTTTTATGAAATCCTTTTCATGGATAAGCTTATTTCTTGCAAACCATAATGCCCATACTACATCGGCAATAGTCTCCCAATGGGTTTCGAACCCACAACCTAAGGGAGAAGGGAGGGTGTAAATTGAGACCTTTAGCCACTTGCTCTAAAGATTGTTGACCAAGTAATGTTCATTTTCGACCAAATTGTTTCGGCAAAAGGGCAATCTCGAGTAAGGTGTAAAGTAGTTTCTCTTCACCACACACATGTATATCAGGCTGAGACTAAGAAGGCAACTATATAGATAGGATAGCATCTCGATCGGTAGAAGTAAAAATGTCATTGATAAGAGTAACATTCCATGAGTTAGAATCATGTAGCAGAAGGTCATGAACAATTAATACTAAGTCATTCCTTGGGGGTCTCGACTTTGCAAAATATGTCCCTTGGTAACCAGAAATCCTCCCATATATAGATAAGGAAAATCCAGACCCAACCGTCCATTGTAATTCAGATAAAAGTAAGCCTTCCGCGCTTTAAATACTCCTCTATATTAAGGATGGAATGGAGCCTAGTCTTGAGTCCAAAAAGTTTGACCCTAGAAAATATTTAGCTCGGAAAAGACAAGCAACAAGCGAGCCTAGGTTCTCAATTAAATGCCAGCCTTTCTTAGCAAGTAGGGTAATGTTAAATTTTACTAAATCTCGAAATCCCATTTTACCATCTTCTTTGGGAGTGCATAAAATCCGCCATGTACACCAATGAATTCTTCGCTTTTTAGCTGACTTTTGCCACCAACATTGAGCCATTAAGGCTTCCAGTTCCTGACATAGTGCTTTGGGCAGGAGAAAACAAGACATCACATAAATGAGGATGACTTGAAGAACTGACTTTATAAACACTTCGCGACCTCGCATTGATAGTGATCTAATGCTCCAATTCGAAATTTTCTTCAAATATTAATCTTTGATATCTCAGAAGGCTTGCATTTTATTCCTTCCTACCATCTATGGAAGCCCAAGGTACCTTTCCAAATTGCCACAACAACTAGCAACACTGAGAATATGACAAATATCCTCTTGTTGAAAGATAGGACGTTAGAGCTAAAGAAAGTCTCAGATTTGTCAAAGTTCACTAACTGTCCCGAGCAGTTAGCATAAGTCTGTAAAATGTTCCTGATAATAGTGGAGCTAGCGGAAGTGGCCTCACCAAATATGAGACAACCATCGGCAAAAAATAAATGTGTAACCAGTAGGACATAACGATTAATTCGTGCACCCTTAATGCAACCCTACTCGAAGGCCAACCCGAGGAGAGTTAATAATCCTTCACTACACAACAAGAAGAGATAAGGGCCAAGTGAGCCCTCTTAATATTTATTTTTTTTTCAAAAAAAAAAGTAAATGAGATTTTTCAGAGATGAACAGTAAAGATTGAACGTGGAAAGCTTAATTCTATACTTATTATTATTAAAATTGGATGGAAATCCTCTACCCCTTTTCGGTGCCCCTACATATGTCTCCACGCTCAAAATTAACTTTAGGATTTAGGGTTTAGGGTTTTAGGTTAGGGGTTGTGGTTAGGGTTTATAGAATTTAGGGTAGGGTGTATTTTTTAGGGTATAGGGCGTAGGGTTTAGGATTTAGAATTTAGAGTTAGGGCTTAGATTTTAATTTTGTAGTGTTTTTTTAGTGTTGTGGCATATGTAGGGGCACCGAAAAGGGGCAGACGAATTTTATCCATTAAAATTACTCAGGCTTTTATATAGATTTTTAAAATTACTAAAATTGCACAAGTTTCTTAAATATCGTAAACCTATGTATGTATATTATTAAAATTACTCAAGTTTTTTTTTTCTGATCGGCAACCGTATGCTTTTATTAAAAATAAAGAAAACATACAGCTTGACGGGATCGCACGCCTCGTTAAAAACCTCCCTAAACCTAACGGAGGAAAAGAGTACGATACGATCCGTCGAGTACAAAAGGAAATAATAATCGCAAAACACAAAGTCACAAACATGCCACAAAAGTCGAAAGTCTATCTACTATCTCTTTGGCTAATGCATCCGCGAATCCATTCGCCTCCCTTGGCACGTAACAGAATTGGATATCATACGTGACTTGACAGGCCTGATCAATTGCCAAAAAAAACTCCCATAACCGCCAAGGTCGTTTTGCGGACTGAGTAACCCAGCTCAACGCGACTTGAGAGTCCGACTCCAAGATAACACAACCCTGTCGCCATTCCCTCTCCTGTACCATACCCAAGGCAAAAGCTATCGCTCGCACCTCTGCTTCGTTCGACTCCATCACGCCTAAAGGGCCTGGAAACAAACCCAATATGCGACTGTCTGCATCTCTCATTACGCCACCAATACCTGCCGGACCCGGTTTTCCTCGCGCCGATCCATCCGTGTTGAATTTTAATACGCCTCTTAACGGAGGCTGCCAGCACCTTCCCACCCTCACTCGTTTTGGTTGTACATTAACCTCACATTTTGAAGGACAAGTCCACCAAACTGCTTCCGGTAACAATTCACCCCGCCTATCAGCTTTTATCCAGTAATATGATCTCAATTTTACCAAAAAACATAATTCAGCTAAGTTCCAGCGTTTCCCACGGAAAATTACTCAAGTTTTGATATAGATTTTTAATTCTTAGAATGATTTATTAGTCATTTTCGTTAATGGACAATAAAGACTAATTTTACAAAGTTATTTAAATTATAAAATTTGAATATTATACAATTATTCAACTCTGATTTAGAATTTTTCAATAGTTATTGTATTTTATATTTAATTTATATTTGTATGAAATGAAAATAATTAATTTCATTTTTACTGTAATAAAATTTGATTGTTCCACAAAAGGTCACCACCGAAAATTTCCCTTTTTCTATACAATTAGCTTAGTGGTGGATTTTATTCTTGTCTCTTCTCTTTTTTTCAAAGTTCAATTTTATACTTATTATTTAACAATAACATTATGTATAACGAATAAATAACAAAAAAAATATTATTTTTAAAAATAAATTTGAATTTTATTGGCAATGTTTTCACCTCTCACTACTTATTATTCACATGGTTACTTATCGTCTAGATAATTGTGGTTTAAAGAAATTTTGAAACCTCAAACAATAATATGTCTTGTAAACTTGTAATTGAAATAAGATTCAGAAGAATTTAAAATAATATGAAAATTGTCTTTCACTTATTAATTATTACCATTATTATTAATTTTCAACATATAAGAGTGCACCCGAGACAATTTCGGATTTTGCGACTCGGTAGTAAAATCTTAGCACAATTGACGTCTGTTTTTGCATTTAACATCCGCGATCGATATCATTGGGGGCACACACTTGCATTTACGGATTTCGTCACAATAACCAATACCAACGGAGTCACATAAACCCGCACAATCTTTATCACTTGTACAACCCTTGTCTGTTTCTTGTGACATTGTGTTTGATACACCTGCAAATATCACTTTCAAACTTGTTAAAATGTTGAAAGAGAGAAAGATGGTATATATGTACGTACGTATGTATAGATTTATACTGACAAGAAGCTAGGATCAAGATGACAAAAAATGAAGCAATGCTAAGAGAAGACATCTTCATTTCTTTGTAGATAGTTTTGAAGTTGATTAGAGAAGAAAATAATATTCAATTCTTTGTATTTTTGTGTTGTAGACGATGATATACAAAGTGTCTTGTGTTGGGGGGTTTTATAGAAGAATTTTTAGGCATTTAAGTCACTTAAAACTTAAGGGAGTTGTATCCTTGGTCAATTTTGGCATCAAAAATCTTAAATAATTTATTAGACAAAGATCGAGAGATGTTATAATATGAACCCCATATGGAAATTAAAATCTAAGAACATTTAGTTCTTGGATTGTGGATATTATTTTTAATTTGCTTGTCTTTTGTAGTTGAAAATAGAAATAATAACATTTTTCTCCTCGTTTGTCATTCTAGCTCTTCTAGTTTTTTACTTAATGACACATAATTTTAAAAACGTTTGAATATTTTCTAATGTAGTCTCAATTTTGTTTTCAAGTGCTCGATTATTTTTCCCTAATAATATTTTCTTCAAGTAGTGGAGGATCAAAGTAAATAGAATTTTGGTTTCTCATTGAAAGTTAAATATCGAAAAAGATCGGTCTGGCTGAAATCAATTGATTGAATTGAAGGGTAAACTACATAAATGACCACTATACTATGGATTTGGACTCGATTTGACCACTATACTTCTAATTGCAACAATTAAACCACTAAACTTGTAACACCCTTCGCCCGGATTAGGAGCGAAGAGCGTTACGACGCGCAGCGGACATATTCGGAATACGAATCATGAAAACTAATTCGAACTTTAATAATACTTAACCAAAAAAAGTGGGCTAACAAAAACTTTTAACATTCATATCATACATATCAATAACATGATCAACAAGCATACTTATCAATCGTATAAACAAGATTAATTATTTAAAATCAGTCATATAAGATATCACAAAGGTGACCATTCATGCTTTTCTTATAAACAAACATCAAGTATGTCAAACATGATAGCAAGCATTGAATAAACATACTTCCAAATCAATTTCTTATTCTACCCTATTCGAACCAACATGGAATTCTAATTGAACAATCATAACTATATTCGAACTAAACATGGGCATTTGCATTTCATTCCATTCGATTAAAGCATGTTAACATACATGTGAGTTAAATACAAATTTAAACTTATTAAGATTATACACTCGACACTCTTCCTATGAGACCATTCGAACACCACACACATATTTAAGAATATTTCGAACTTCATAAACACATATACAAGGCATATCATTCGAAAGGAATTAACAAAATAACATCCATATTCATATACATAACATAAGAGTCTTACAAACTTTAAGCCATAGCTTCAAATAGACATTACATACCATGATACTCAAGTCTTACGTACAAACCATATTAAGTGTTCACATCTAACATAAAAATCAGCCATGATGCATGTGACACAACTCTAAAATACATATCTATGCCACCTTCTAGCAGTCTAAACAAAAGAACAATGTCATACATATTTCTTGGCTTGTGATTTGCTCCAGGTTCAGTGTTGTTATAGCTTTCGATCAAGTTAATATGTTGGTTTGGGAAGAAGAAAATAACATAGTGATAAGTACTTAGTGAGGTAGTTTCTATAACTATCAGTTCAACCTTTTAAGTGCTTTATTTCATTTAACCAAGGTTACCTAGCTAGGCTTCAATCTATTTGAGTGAAACCTAGCTAATCTCAAGCATGATTAAGTAGCTCACTTAGCTAGTCTTATATCATCACATAGAATCATATAAACATGTACACCAAGCTTTATCAGATCAAATCAGAACATATAAATCATATAACATATTCACGTAGCCAAATTTCTAAAACCATCCACATAAATCAATCAAATTCAAACAATCACATTCCATGTCTCATTCGAATGGCCTTGACCCAAGCATTACTTATGCAAGTTGAACAATTTTGATTGATCATCCAATTACATATAATCTATGATCACATTTTCAGTTGAACTCTTTTATATCTCATATTATACAATTTATTGAACATGTGACAAGTTTTATTTATGAGTTTTTAAGTGCGTTGTCCTGGTAGATTAGTGGGACTAGGTAATCGAGTCACAATGGGTACAAAGTACCGGATCAGAGGATGCTCACAGCATCAAATCAGAGGATACACAATGTATCAAAATACCAACATAAGATGTACAAAGCATTGAGTTCACTAGGTGCTTCCAACACTAAACAGAGAGTACACAAGGTACTAAATCAGAGGAGCTCTAGACTCTAAAGCATGTCGTTCTACCTAAGACCAACTAGTAAACCAAGGGCTTTCAATGTCTTTTAAATTAATCAAACACATTACAAGTGGTTATCAATCACAAACAGCAAGGTCACATGCCATATTCAAGTTACTAGTAAGTAGAACCAATCTCATTTTCATCATTTCACAATTTCCAGCCTATAGCAATCATATAATTATTTTTTCAGAATCATGAATCACACATTGTCAGTAGCATATCACTCATTTCATGCTCATTTAATCAATCACATAACCATTCAATCATAGGTAATTAAATCATGCTTCAACAAGACAAACATCTAGCAACATAGAGCATGCTTTCATGTTTTCCATTTAATCCATCTTCCCTTAAGTTAATTACCAAACCATGATTAAATTCATTTCATGCTTCATGTTAAACTTCATAAATTAATAAAAGATAGTGGTTAGGATACTAATCCTAACCCTAAAGTTAATTACACTCACTATACTCCAAGCTAATTTTGATCTTTGATAACAATGCCCTTGCTCTTCTTTTTGGATTGCCCTGACTTTGACTCCTCCAAGGTTTCTTCAAATTCTTGGTCTTATAATCCATACACAAACATAAACAAAGCATATCAAGAGACAATTCAAGCATATACACTCATTTAAGCAAATGTAAACACCAAACACTCAAAACTAATTTTCCTATTGACAGCTTGAGCACCTGTTACTAATTCAATCATAACTTTTAATCCATACGTCGGAATTTCGATTAATTTATCTCGTTAGTAAGCTTATTCAACTATCTTTTTATCCATGCATGATTCATATTTTTCCTATTTATACATCAATATAATTTATTATTTAAACATAGGTCATTTTATAGTTCTGGACAATTTACAGTATCTACACGATATCGATTCCAGATTTTTCTATAGAGATTGAATTTTAGTGTCGTTTATTTCTAGTTAAAATAGACATCACCAAGTATTTTATATAAAAATTTCAGGTCTAAATTCCATGTATTTTATTTTTGGTGAATTTTTGAAGGTCACTGTCCAAAACAAGGTAGTGCTGGGCAGATTACACTAATTTCTAACTTAAGCTCCTTACAATTTATATTCACGGCTTCACCACCTAATCTTATTTTATCAGCTAATTCTACATTTCCTCGTAACAATATCTAACACTTTCAAACATCAATTTCCAAATTTATTACGGATCAATTTAGGGCTTTACCATTTTCAACTCCTCCAAAACAGCCCCTTTAACTATTTTGTCTTTGCATGTGACCTATTCTCATTCTAACTCACAAATCAGTCAAATTATTCTTAAGAAAACCTTCCCAACACTTACACACATCAAATTATGGCATTTTCCTCCTAGTAAAAATTTTCCAGAAATCATTTATAACTCTTCAAATTTCCAGATTTGCTAAAACAGTCCCTATGAGTGTTCGGTTTCCATTTTACACTCTATATTGGTTCAATTTAATATTCCTCCCACAGCTCGTATGAAAATAACCAATTTTTCTTCATCATATGACTAAATTTCCAGCAAGCAACATTCAATATAACACAATCAAAACATGCTTCAATCAAGAAATTAACACCATTACATGAGGTATACAAAGAAAGAAGCTCACTGAGCTATTTAAAATCAATTTTCTAGTTGAATTTCCTTGACATGCAAGAGTTTTTCTTTGAGTTTCCATGGCTAATAACAAAACTTCTTTCTTCTCATTCTCTGTCAATTTTCAGCTGATTGGAGTGGTTAGGAGAAAGATGACAACACATTGAGTGTTGGTGGTAATGGAATGTGTTTTGTTACTTTTACCCCTAAGTTATCCTTTAAGGAAATTTTCAGCCAAGGGTAATTAAGAGAAATTAAGAGTTTGGACATGCAAGTCTACTCTTTTATTGCATAATTCAATTTAGTTCCACCCCCTTAATCCTTTGATTAATTCTTTCTTCTAATTAAATCCCTATTAACCGAAAATAACTACTAAAAAGGTAATTTGTTTTAATTAAATTAATTACTTGACCAATTAATTTAAATAACTTTTAGGGTATATTTGAGGATGTTACAAAACTATTAAATTGGACTCAATGTAACCATTAGCCGTTAGAGGCTAATGGATGGAGTGACATGGTAGTTTATAAAAATGTGTATAGTTACACATTTGGTCCTCATTACTTATACATTCTATCAATTTGGTCCTAACTTTAATTTTAATAAAATAAATTGAACATTCAATTACATGATGAGACATGTCAACACTTTATTGGAAGAATTTAATTATTATATTTAATTAAATAAATTTATTTTCCTTCTCCAATCAGGTGGTGACATGTGTCACCACCTGTTTAGAGGAGAAAAACAAAATTGACCCAACATGCACTAGGCGGGGATCACACCTGGGTATCACAGGGGTGAAGGCAATGGCTTAACCATTGCACCAAGCACAAATTTGTGCTATAAATCACTAACTTTAATATATGTCTTATTGTTTTGTACATTAATTTTTTTAATTTCACATATATAATCATCGAATTATTTTTTAATTTAATTTAACATATATAATAATTTAATTGAGATTTTTTAATTAAATTATTATATATGTGTAAAATGTATAAGATATATATATATATATATCTCATGTGACCCATGTTCTAGTCTCCTCTCAAACATTTTTCTTCTTTTTTCCCTAGCACTGACTTCATTATAAGATATATATAAAATGGTAAAGTTTACATCACTAAAGAATAGTTGGCCTAGTGGTTAAGCCTTGGCTCTTTTAACCAAGAGTTCATGGGTTCAAACCACACCATGATGACATGTGTTATCATTAGATTGATTGATTAATTTTATTTATTTAAATTAAAACCAGAATTAAATTGATATAATAAGTAACTAACAAAGACCAAATGTGTAATTATACACATTTGACTTTAACGGCCACGTCACCTTTCCGTTAGCTTTTAACGATCGGTGGTCAAAATAGGTCCATTTAAATAGTTGGGTGGTCGAATTTTGAATATTTTTAATTGGGTGGTCAAAACAGGTCGCAACCAATAGTTGAGTGGTCACTGGAGTAGTTTACCTTAAAATTTATTATTTTATATTTATCTTGCATGACACATCATAGAAGTTTAAACTATTATTTTTTATTAGTGTCAAATCTAAATAAACAAATAAATAGATAAATTTATATAATTATGGTATTCCACCTCATAAGAAGATATTTTAAATTATTTATTAGTTATAATAATTTTTTTGTTATTATTGAATTTCAATTCGTAAGAAAATATTTTAAATTGTTTCTTAGATATATTAAAATATTGTTATTATCTTAAAACTAAAAATATATTTTTATTGTTATATTGAAAAATTTAAATATTAAATTACACTTTATACAAAAGTTTTAATTACCGCGTCAAAAAAATATTTATTTGCATGCACGTTCATTTTAATTTAAAATATTCAATTTGTAGTTCAAGAATATGTTATTGATTTATATTTTTTTTTATAAAAGCCACTAAATTTTTATTAAAACCATAGAAAAAAAACACAATTACAAAGCATCCAAGAAGAAGAATATTTGAATTAAACAACCCAAAAACAAAGAAAAATGAAAACTTCTATGGAGATAAGCATACCAGCAAAATTTAGCAGCCTTCTGAATCTCCTTGTCTCTGTCCAAACGAGACACATAAAGAAATAAGTAGTGGTGCACGATCCAAACTGTCAAGCAAAAAGTACCGCTACCCAGGACTGATTTCATTGACAAACAACCATCAACCGAGTGGTGATATAACTTTCCGAGTGACCATTGACAAAAACATAAATCAGAAACTAGCGCCGATAGAATCTCTGTGCGAACAACAATCGATCGCTAGGGTATGCTGAAACATGCCACAAAGATAGATGAATCAAACCACAAAAAAAAAGACATGTCACAAGGATAGAGGAAAAACATGTCACAAGAATAGAGAAAAAGATTATTATTCGACAACCAATACTAAAATTGATTGCCGACCACCTATCAAAGGAATTATCAAAGTAGAGAGCGACTAAGGTTGAAAGAATTTTGGCAGTGGAGAGCGGCTATTTATATTATTTCTTAATTGAACATTGATATGATTATTTAACAATATGTATATTCACATTTAATAAAATAATATTATCTACATATAATGACTAAAATGAGTATACAAAATTTTTTATGTTAATTAAATTTGTTTAAGACTTTGTTTTAACAATTAGATTTGTTTGTGCAAGGAAATAACTCTAAATTATTTAATAACATGTATATTATGATGGCATTTAAAAATTTAACAACAATTAGTCTTATATGCATATGAATAAAACTCATTTAGGACATAATAATTAGAAATTAGAAATTATTATAGTATAGAAATAAATCCAATTATAAATTACAATTACTTATTAGATTAACTATCACTTAAGTTATTACATGTATATACGAATTAGAATAAATATTTAACATTAATAAGTTAAAAGTATCTCAAAAAAAATGGAGCATTTTTTTTGCTCGGCAAGAGTAATTTTGATTAATGAAGATGAAATATTACATCTCGCCAGATCCGACTTGCACGCCTCATTATTTTAATTGTGACTTGCTCGGAAAAAAGAATGGAGCATTGGAGTCGTTCTTCGACCAAAACTTATTGTTTATATTGTAATGACAAGTGCGTCGGCGAAAGATGGAACATTATTTTAATTGTTAATGAGTAATAAAATATTGTGATATTTTTCTGTTTAATTTATTATACGTAAATATACTTTTTAAAATTTTAAACATTAATGCATATGAATATGAGTGACGTTGGTTCGTGAGTATGTTGTAGGTGACTCGTTTGATCATAATATGTGGTATTCATTTTTTCGGCGAAGTCTTCGTGTGTTCGAATCTAGACAGGTTTTGACTTTGCGGATGTTGGTTGCTTCGTTAGTAATCGGGGATGGCATTCGCGATACGTTAATTTGGAAACCAGATTCTCATGGCAAGTTCTCGGTTCAGACTCTATCTAATCTTTTAATGGTGGATAAAGTGGGCGGCGGTGATTTTGGAGGTTGCTTTGCTTGGAATGTGCTTGTTCCACCAAAGGTTCAAGCTTTTTTGTAGTTCATATGGTTACAAAGGCAGCCAACTTTTCAGTTCTTGCGAGCTTGAGGCATTTCTATTGATGAGGATTAGGGATGTAAAAACAAGTCAGAACCTGGAAACCCGACTGAAACCTGCTCGAGTCAGAACCTGATTTGACCCGAGGTTTTGATGACCCGAACCCGATCTGCAATTGACTGTTGTTGATCCGAACCCGAATTTGACCTGTTACTGTAGTAACCGAACCCGATCTGCGTCCGACTGAAAACGACCCGAACCCGAATTGGACCTGTTAATTTGGACCTGAAACCCGACCTGCGTCCAACTAAAACGAACCCGATCCCGAAGCCGACCTGGCAAATAACCGAATTTACCCGACTGAATTGACCCGATATCCGATTTTACCCAACCTGAAATGGACCCGACTTGTTTTGAACCCGACCTGCTTTAAACCCGACCTGTTAAGTGACCCGACCTGTTGTTGACCTGAGCTGAAATTAACCCGAAACTTATGACATGATGAATTAAAAAATTTTAGAAGTTGATATACCATATACATATATAATGTATATACATATACACCTACATATATTGATGTAGGTGATGTATATGCGCGCATACATATATATATATATATATATATATATATATATATATTAAGTACTAAAGTTGAAAAAAGAATAAGTAATTGATAATTTATGAACTACAAAAATTAAATGAAGAGTTGTTTTTAATTTTTAAGTTTATTCATTAACTTGAATAAAATTGTAGACTTACAAATTATAAAAAAAATAACAGTTGTATAAGTCTTTAACGTTAATTTATGAACTACAAAAATTTACTAAAGTTGTATATGCATTTGTAGTTCATAAAATTTACTAAAGTTATAAAAAAATTTGTAAGTACAATTTTAATTTTTTATACTTAACAGATTCAAGTTATAAAATTTAGTAAAGTTATAACTTATGTATAACATTTGTAGTTCAAAAATGATTAAGTAAATTTAGTAAAGTTACAAAAAAATTTGTAAGTACAATTTTATTATTTTATACTTAACAGATTCAAGTTATAAAATTTAGTAAAGTTATAACTTATGTATAACATTTGTAGTTCAAAAATGATTAAGTAAATTTAGTAAAGTTACAAAAAAAATTGTAAGTACAATTTTATTATTTTATACTTAACAGATTCAATTTATAAAATTTAGTAAAGTTATAACTTATGTATAACAGATTCAAGTTTAAAATTGTAGACTTAAGTAAATTAATGTTAAAAAGAAAAAGATTAATTAGAACAGATTAATTAATTTTATTATTTTTGTAGTTCAAAAATTTTCGTACAAGTCTTACTACAATTTTTGAAGTTCAAAAATGATTAAGTTATAAAATAGATGATTTACTTAATTAGAACAAATTAATTAATTGTTGTCTTAATTTACAAATTGTAGACTTAAGTTAAGATATAAAATAGAATTAATACACTTAAGTTAAAAAATTAACTGTTATAACATAAAAATAACTTAAAATTAATACACTTAGGTTGGACTTCGTCAATCGTCATTGATTTGGAGTTAATTATTTAAAGTTATATCAAATTAAAATTATAAAACATTGGAGTAATTGAAAAAATAATGAAAATGGGTCAATTTGGACTGAAAAGGGGTCAATTTGAATTAAAAATAAAGTTTCACGGATTATAATGAACAAAAATATCAAATTAAAATTATAAAACATTAGACAAATTTAAAATAAAACAATGAAAACGGGTCAATTTGGAATAAAAATAAAGTTTTATGGACTATAATAAACAAAAATATCAAATTAAAAGTATAAAAGATGATTAATTAAATATATATATGGGTCAATATGGAATTAAAATAAAGTTAAGGGACTAGAATGAAGAAAATATTAAATTAAAATAATAAAACATTGGACAAATTAAAAAAAATAAATGTAGGTCAATTTGAAATAAAAATAAAATTTAGGGAGTAAAATGAAAAAAAAAATCAAATTTGAAATTTTGGTGGGAAAGTGTCCGCTAAATTTGGACAAATATGGACAAATGTAATATTTGGAAAAGAATTTCCAATTTAGATTTGGTGGGAATGTGTCCGCCAATTTTTTGGTTTAGGGAAAATTATTGCTATAGTCCTCTTATGCTTTGGTACTTTACGTTTAGGTCCTAATTTTGACTTTTAGGTTTCAATTTAACTCGTTAAAACTTTAAATTATTAGGGTTTTGTGTTTTTTTTTTATTTTAGAATTTATATTACAATATATGTATATATAAAAGTGGATACCCTAAACCCTAATCTCTAAACCATAAAACCCTAAGCACTAAACATTAAACCCCAAACCATAAACACTAAAACCTAACCCATAATTTATGTAAGTATGTAAGTGTGTACATATTAATGCATAAACCCTAAACCCTAAACCCTAAACACTAAAACCCAACCCCTAATGTATGTAAGTATGTACGTGTGTACATATTAATGCATGAACCCTAAACCTTAAACACTAAAACCCTAAACCCCAAACACTAAACCATAATCCTTAACCCATAAACCTTAAACAATAAAACCCAACCCCTAATGTATGTAAGTATGTGCGTGTGTACATATAAATATATTAACCCTAAATACTAAACCCTAAACCGTAACCATTACACATTAAAACCTAACCCCTAATGTATGTAAGCATGTGCGTGTGTACATATTAATGCATTAACCCTAACCCTAACCCTAAATACTAAACCCTAATCCTAAACCCTAAACACTAAACCTTAAACCTTAAACACTAAAACCCAACCCCTAATGTATGTAAGTATATACATGTATACATATTAATGCATGAACCCTCAACCCTACCCTAAACCCTAAACCATAATCCCTAAACCCTAAACCTTAAACACTAAAACCTAACCCCTAATGTATGTAAGTATGTGTGTGTACATATTAATGCATAGACCCTTTAACTTTATTTTAATTCCATATTGACCCTTATATATATTTTAATTCATCATGTTTTATAGTTTTAATTTTAAATTTTGTTCATTCTAGACACTAAAACTTTATTTTTATTCTAAATTGACCTATACTTATTGTTTTTTTAATTACTCTAATTTTTATACTTTTAATTTGATATTTTTGTTTATTATAGTCCCCAAAACTTTATTTTTATTCCAAAATACCCATTTTCCTTGTTTTCTTTTAAATTTGTCTAATGTTTTATAATTTTAATTTGATATTTATGTTCATTATAATTCCTGAAATTTTATTTGTAATCCAAATTGACCCATTTTCAGTCCAAATCGACCCATTTTGATTATTTTTTTAATTACTCTAATGTTTTATATTTTTAATTTGATATGACTTTAAATAGTTAACTCAAAATTAATGACGATTGACGAAGGTCAACCTAAAGTCTATCAACTACTTATACGGTTGTACAGCCGAACTCAAACTGAATACGAATTTCAATCCCGAAAATACCCCGACCTGAATTACCCGACCTGAAATTACCCGACCTGAAATGCACCCGACCTGAAATAGACCCGACCTGAAATAGACCCGACCTGAAATGAACCCGACCTGAAATAGACCCGACCTGAAACGGACCCGACCTGAAATGGACCCGACCTAAAACGAACCCGACCTGAAATGAACCCGAACTGAAATGGACCCGACCTGAAGTGTATCCGAACCCGAATTAACCTGCCAATTATCTGCTTCGGACCCGACCCGTTCTAACCCGACCTGAAATGGACCCGACCTGAAATGGACCCGACCTGAAATGGACCCGGCCTGAAATGGACCCGACCTGAAATGGACTCGCACCCGACCCGAGTCGAGTCAATTTTTTTTTACCTGAAATGACCTGTATCGAGTGTGGCTGCCCTTTTTTGGTCGCTATGGCTTGTGCGTAAGGAGTGTATTTTAACAAGAAAAAGCTTTCGATGTTCGAGATATTTTTTAATTAAACTGTGCGCATTTATTGGGTGAAGGTTGCGAAGGAGGTTGTTAATATAAATGAGTCCATGTGGTGGAATTGCCCGAGTCAATGCCTTGAATGTTCGTCTTCATGTTCAGCCCGAGTTGAGATACGTTGGGAACCTCCTTCTCGTGAGGTTCTTAAGTTCAACGTTGATGGTTCGACTAGGGGCAAGCCTAGGCCAGCTGGTTTTGGTGGTGTTCTTCGCGAAACGGATGGTCAGATTCTAGCATTGCTTTCGAGTCCTTTGGAGATATTGGACTCTAATGAAGCTGAGTTACGCGCCATTGAGTTTGCTTTGGCTTTATTTTTAAAATCGCAGCGGGCAGATATTGTCTAGTGGTTGAATCGGACTCGCGTATTTGCATTGGTTGGGTGATGCAAATGCACAATAGGCCTTGGCGTCTTTGGGAAGTGTTTGGGAGAGTTGATCGTTCTTGTTAGGTCTTCGGAATGTCACTTTTCGTCATAGTTACCCTGAAAAAATGGACTCATCGATGTACTAACCAAGGAGGGTGTAACCCGTGAATTTCTCTTTCAGGCTTTCTTGTGAACCTTTTGTTGTGGACATATGCTTGTGGCATGTGCGATTAGAGGGGCCATATTGTTTGTTCTCCGCGGTTGGGCAAGTTCTGTGTTTTGAGATGGGCGTAACCTGTGGGGTTTGCTCTTGTTGAGTTTTACTTGGGTGGTTTGTTTCCCCAAGTTTGGTTCTCATTTTTTGTTTGTTTAGGGTATTCGAGTACGGATAAAATTTGTCTGCCCCTTTTCGGTGCCCTTATATATGCCCCAACACTAAAAAACACTACAAAATTAAATTCTAAGCCATAACCCTAAATTCTAAATCCTAAACCCTAAAAATACACCATACCCTAAATTCCTCAAACCCTAACCACAACCCTAACCTAAAACCCATAAGCCCTAAACCCTAAAGTTAATTTTGAGTGTGGGGGCATATGTAGGGGCACCGAAAAGGGGTAGATGATTTCTATCCATCTGAGTACTCTTTTCCCCCATCCTAGGTTTAGGGGGTTTTAACAAGGCTCGTGATATTCTATTTGTGTACGATTTTCGCTCTTAATAAAATCATACATTGTCGATAAAAAAATACATAGGAATATAAAAGATATAAATAATTATGATATTGTTGTAAATAAAATAAAGAAGAACGATAACATGAATAAGAACAAGAATAAAAAACAAGAATAAAAAACAAGGAGATAGGAGAAAGAGGAAGATTCATATTATTCTCAAATATAGACTTATGTACAATGCCTTCAATAAATCATCTATTTATAGGCATAAAAAGTACATAATACATTAAACTCTAATTAATGCAGATAATATTCCTAATGATAAAATATGTCAAATCTCCTTGATAAAGTTCTTATCATGATAGACATCCACATAAGATCTTTAAATCTTCATAATTCAATCTTGAATACTATTTTTCTAAAGATCGTGATGGATGAAACTTTGGAGTAATATGTTCCATGATGTATCCACCTTTCGATTGAGATATACATCTTGCATTATCTCTGCACAAGATAGCTTTGTATCGTATCTTGTGAAAGTAAATCACATATATTCTGGATATGTTAGGTCAATGGTCTTAGCCAAAAAATTTTGGCTTGCCTCGTGCATAAAATTATTTCTACAAGATTTGAGGAGGCATCGACGAATGTTTAAGAATTTAAACATAAAAGGAGACTCATACTCAATATATATTCTCAACCCTTTTTATTTACCCATTTTGTGCATTGTGGTGGAGCAATTCAACAATATATCACACATTCAAAATTATAAAATGGGAAATGTATGGCTTTTGACCAAAAACCAATCATAACGGGGAATTTATTATAACTCGTTGGCTTGATGCGTATAAATGTTGCTATATGAAAATACCATATAAATAATAATTGTTTTGTTCTCATAGTTTAGCTATCAAAGATAAGGAATCCAATTAAAATTTTGCTAAAACGTATTTTTCATAATCAATAGGCTTTGTAACAACTAATATAGCCTAAAATATAAACCCACTAGCTTTTGCAAAGTCTAACTGCATAATTTGAATCCTTTTATAACCAATCTCACAAACTTCTGGTTATAAGTTGATAAAACAAAGTAGATGCATCTACTAAAATCATATAAAACTTTTCACATTTGTGGATAAATGGGCCCATATTTTATTCAGATGTGCAAGACAGACAGTCTCAACTTTAGTACAAGAACTTCAAGTTCTTTTGATAAGTGGGATCTTAGTAATTTCCTTTGAGAACAAGCAACACAAGAACTTCGTGTTCTTTTAGTAAATGAAATTTAATCAATTCCTTGAGGCCAAGCAACACAAAAACTTCGTGTATATATATTTCTGAATTTGTAAACTTCTGATTTACCATAACATGTGATTCAATCTGATTAGAATTATGAACATTGTTAAATAACCACATTAACCAGTCGAGAAAGCCATAATGATGAACCCCTTGAGGCCAAGTAATGTTCATTCTCTTTTTTTTATTTGAGCAATTTCTACACAGGGGAGGGGAAGGCGAATTTGCTCCCAATGGGTTTCGAACCCACAACCTAAGGGATAGGGGAGGGTGTAAATTGAGACCTTTAGCCACTTACTCTAAAGATTGTTGACCAAGTAATGTTCATTTTCGACCAAATTGTTTCGGCAAAAGGGCAATCTCGAGTAAGGTGTAAAGTAGTTTCTCTTCACCACACACATGTATATCAGGCTGAGACTAAGAAGGCAACTATATAGATAGGATAGCATCTCGACCAGTAGAAGTAAAAATGTCATTGATAAGAGTAACATTCCATGAGTTAGAATCATGTAGGAGAAGGTCATGAACAGTTAATACTAAGTCATTCCTTGGGGGTCTCGACTTTGCAAATGTGTCCCCTGGTAACCAGAAATCCTCCCATATATAGATAAGGAAAATCCAGACCCAACCTTCCATTGTAATTCAGATAAAAGTAAGCCTTTCACGCTTTAAATACTCCTCTATATTAAGGATGGAATGGAGCCTAGTCTTGAGTCCAGGAAGTTTGACCCTAGAAAATATTTAGCTCGGAAAAGACAAGCAACAAGCGAGCCTGGGTTCTCAATTAAATGCCAGCCTTTCTTAGCAAGTAGGGTAATGTTAAATTTTACTAAATCTCGAAATCCCATTTTACCATCTTCCTTGGGAGTGCACAAAAAACGCCATGTACACCAATGAATTCTTCGCTTTTCAGCTGACTTTTGCCACCAAAATTGAGCCATTAAGGCTTCCAGTTCCTGACATAGTGCTTTGGGCAGGAGAAAACAAGACATCGCATAAATGAGGATGGCTTGAAGAACTGACTTTATAAACACTTCGCGACCTCCCATTTATAGTGATCTAATGCTCCAATTCGAAATTTTCTTCAAATATTAATCTTTGATATCTCAGAAGGCTTGCATTTTATTCCTTCCTACCATCTATGGAAGCCCAAGGTACCTTTCCAAATTGCCACAACAACTAGCAACACTGAGAATATGACAAATATCCTCTTGTTGAAAGATAGGACGTTAGAGCTAAAGAAAGTCTCAGATTTGTCAAAGTTCACTAACTGTCCCGAGCAGTTAGCATAAGTCTGTAAAATGTTCCTGATAATAGTGGAGCTAGCGGAAGTAGCCTAACCAAATATGAGACAATCATCGGTAAAAAAACAAATGTGTAACCAGTGGGACATAACGATTAATCCGTGCACCCTTAATGCAACCCTACTCGGAGGCCAACCTGAGGAGAGTTAATAATCCTTCACTACACAACCAGAAGAGATAAGGGCCAAGTGAGCCCCCTTAATATTTAATTTTTTTCAAAAAAAAGTAAAAGAGATTTTTCAGAGATGAAACAGTAAAGATTGAACGTGGAAAGCTTAATTCTATACTTATTATTATTAAAATTACTCAGGTTTTTATATAGATTTTTAAAATTACTAAAATTACACAAGTTTCTTAAATATCGTAAACCTATGTATGTATATTATTAAAAGGGTTTTATTTTGATGCACAAGCTGTGTAATTTTTTTTTACACAATCCTCTTATAAAATTTAAAATCTAAATCACAAACCCTAGCAACCTAAAACCTAAACCCTAAGCCCTAAACCCTAAACTCTAAATTCTAACCATAAACCTTAAATTATATACCCTACATACTAAACCCCTAAACCCTAACCTAAAATCCTAAACCCTAAAATTAAAGGGCTTGTGTAAACTAAAGTTTACACAAAGTTGTGCATCAAAGTATTTTCCTTATTAAAATTACTCAAGTTTTGATATAGATTTTTAATTCTTAGAATGATTTATTAGACATTTTCGTTAATGGGCAATAAAGACTAATTTTACAAAGTTATTTAAATTATAAAATTTGAATATTATACAACTATTTTGAACTCTGATTTAGATTTTTTCAATACTTATAGTATTTTATATTTTAGTTATATTTGTATGAAATGAAAATAATTAATTTCATTTTTACTGTAATAAAATTTGATTGTTCCACAAAAGGTCACCACCGAAAATTTCCCTTTTTCTATACAATTAGCTTAGTGGTGGACTTTATTCTTGTCTCTCTCTTTTTTCAAAGTTCAATTTTATACTTATTATTTAACAATAACATTATGTATAACAAATAAATAACAAAAATATTATTTTTAAAAATAAATTTGAATTTTATTGGCAATTTTTTCACCTCTCACTACTTATTATTCACATGGTTACTTATCGCCCAGATAATTGTGGTTTAAAGAAATTTCGAAACCTCAAACAATAATATGTCTTGTAAACTTGTAATTGAAATAAGATTAGGAAAAATTTAAAATAATATGGAAATTGTCTTTCACTTATTAATTATTACCATTATTATTAATTTTCAACATATAAGAGTGCACCCGAGACAATTTCGGATTTTGCGACTCAGTAGTAAAATCTTAGCACAATTGACGTCTATTTTTGCATTTAACATCCGCGATCGATATCATTGGGGGCACACACTTGCATTTACGGATCTCGTCACAATAACCAATACCAACGGAGTCACATAAACCCGCACAATCTTTATCACTTGTACAACCCTTGTCTGTTTCTTGTGACATTGTGTTTGATACGCCTGCAAATATCAATTTCAAACAACTTGTTAAAATGTTGAAAGAGAAAAAGATGGTATATATGTACGTACGTATGTATAGATTTATACTGACAAGAAGCTAGGATCAAGATGACAAAAAATGAAGCAATGCTAAGAGAAGACATCTTCATTTCTTTGTAGATAGTTTTGAAGTTGATTAGAGAAGAAAATAATATTCAATTCTTTGTATTTTTGTGTTGTAGACGATGATATACAAAGTGTCTTGTGTTGGGGGTTTTATAGAAGAATTTTTAGGTATTTAATTCACTTAAAACTTAAGGGAGTTGTATCCTTGGTCAATTTTGGCTTCAAAAATCTTAAATAATTTATTAGAGAAAGATCGAGAGATTTTACAATATGAACCCCATATGAAAATTAAAATCCAAAACATTTAGCTTTTGGATTGTGGATATTTTTTAATTTACTTGTCTTTTGTAGTTGAAAATAGAAATAATAACATTTTTGTCCTCCAACTTTACTATGTTAGTCATTCTAGCTCTTCTAGTTTTTTACTTAATGACATATAACTTTAAAAACGTTTGAATATTTTCTAATGTAGTCTCAATTTTGTTTTCAAGTGCTCGATTATTTTTCCCTAATAACATTTACTTCTAGTAGTGGAGGATCAAAGTAAATAGAATTTTGGTTTCTCATTGAAGTTTAAATATCGAAAAAGATCGGACCGGTTGAAATCAATTGATTGCATTGAATTGAAATGTAAATTAAATTTAATCTTTATAAAAAAAATTTAATTTGATTTTTTATATACAAATCATTGTTGTTGTTTTTTATAATATAAGTTTTACATCTTTTAAAATATATTTTATTTTGGTAATTAAATAAATTTTATTATTTTATATTCATTTTGCATGACACATCATAGAAGTTTACACTATTGTTTTTTGGTAACAATTAAACTATTATTTTTTATTATTTGATCAAATCTAAATGAAAAAATAAATAGATAAATTTCTATAATATTTGAATTTGACCTCATAAGAAAACATTTTAAATTATTTATTAGTTCCAATAAAATATTGTTGTTATTATTGAATTTCACTTCGTAAGAAAATATTTTAAATTGTTTCTTAGATATATTAAAATATTGTTATTATCTTAAAACTATAAAGATTTTTTTATATTAAAATTTTAAATATTAAATTAAACTTTATACAAAATCTTTAATTACCGCATCAAAAAGTATTTATTTACACTTTCATTTTAATTTAAACTATTCAATTTACAGTTCAAGAATGTGTTATTGTTTTATATTAATTCTTAATTGAACATGATGATATAATTATTTACCAATATGTATATATATTCACATTTAATAAAATAATATCTACATATAATGACTAAAGTGAGTATACAAAAAAAATGTTTTAAATTAAATTTATTTAAGACTTTATTATAACAATTAGATTTGTTTGTGCATGAATAAAACTCTAAATTATTTAATAACATGTATATTATGCTAGCATTTAGGCATGTAAATGAACCGAACGAACACGAATGAGGGTATGTTCATGTTCGTTCGTTTAATTTAATCAAACAAATGAACGAAACACGAACAACTAAAAAGACACAATTTCTTGTTCATATCTGTTTGTTAAGGAATGTAGTTTGTTCGTGTTCGTTCATGTTCGTTCGTTAAAATGATAAATGAACATAAACGAACACAAACGAACGAACATAAAATGATATATGTGAATAAATTTAAACGAACATATGTGACTAATTTTTTAAAGAAAAATATAATACTTTTATTATGAGAAATAATAAATATAAATGGACATATGTGAATAAATTTAAACGAACATAAACGAACGAATTTTTGAACGTTCACGGGCGTAAATGAACGAACGAGCCCTTTATTCGTGTTCGTTCAATTAATTAAACAAACAAAAAATCTTGTTCATGCTCGTTCGTTTAATAAATAAACGAACATAAACGAACAGTTCACTGAACGCTTGGTTCATTGACAAAAAGAATTTAACAATAATTAGTCTTATATGCATATGAATAAAACTCATTTAGCACATAATAATTAAAAATTATTATAGTATAGAAATAAAAATCTTTCCAATCATAAATTACAATTACTTATTAGATTAACTATCACTTAAATTATTACATGTATATACTTTTTAGATTAATTATCACTTAAATTACTACATGTATATACCAATTAGAATAAATATTTAACATTAATAAGTTAAAAGTATCTCAAAAAGAATGGAGCATTGGAGTAATCGTTCTTCGACAAAAACTTATTGTTTATATTGTAATGACAAGTGCGTCGGCGAAAGATGGAACATTATTTTAATTGTTAATAAGTAATAAAATATTGTGATATTTTTTTTGTTTAATTTATTATAGGTAAATCTACTTTTTAAATTTTTTAATATTAATGCATATGAATATGATTGGCGTTGGTTCGTGGGTATGTTGTAGGTAGCTCTTTTGATCATGATATATGTCATTTATTTTTTCGGACAAGACTTCGTATGTTCGAATCTAGACAGGTTTTAATTTTGCGGATGTTGGTTGCCTCATTAGTAATACGTAATGGCATTCACGATACATTAATTTGGAAACTAGATTCTCATGGCAAGTTTTTGGTTCGGACTCTGTCTAATCTTTTAATGGTGGATAAAGTGGACGACGATGATTTTAGAGGTTGTTTTGCTTGGAATGTACTTGTTCCACTGAAGGTTCAAGCTTTTTTGTGGTTCATATGGTTACAAAGGCTGCCAAATTTTCATTTCTTGCGGGCTCGAGGCATTTCTATTGATGAGGATCATGGTGCTTGTGTATGGTGTGAGTTTGCCGACGAAAACATTGATCATCTATTGTTCTTTTGTCCAATGTTGTGTGGGATATGGGATTGGTTCTTTGCGTGGGGGATGTGCTTGTCGCTTTCGCGTTCCCTTATCAAATTTTTTGTCCTCAAATTCCATTGCTCGTTTGTGTGTGTGTGTGTGTGTGTGTGTGTGTGTGTGTGTGGGGGGGGGGGGGGGGGGGGGGGGGAGGCGAGGCGACAATGGTGGATATCGAGTGTGGCTGCCTGTTTTTGGTCGCTATGGCTTGCGCGGAAAGAATGGATTTTTAATAAGAAAAGCTACCGATGTTCTATATATATTTTTGATTAAACTGCGCGCATTTTATTGGGTGAAGGCTGCGAAGAGAGTTGTTAATATAAGTGTGTCCATGTGGTGGAATTGCCCGAGTCAGTGCCTTGAGTGTTCATCTTCATGTTCTGCTCGAGTTGGGATACGTTGGGAACCTCCTTCTCGTGAGGTTCTTAAGTTCAACGTCGATGGTTTGGCTAAGGGCAAGCCCATGCCAGCTGGTTTTGGTGGTGTTCTTCGCGACGCGGATGGTTGAATTCTAGCATTGTTTTCGGGTCTCTTGGGGATATTGGACTCAAATGACGCTTAGTTATGCGCCATTGAATTTGCTTTGGCTTTAATTTTAAAATAGCAGTGGGCAGATGATTGTTTAGTGGTTGAATCGGACTCGCGTATTTGCATTAGTTGGGTGATGCAAATGCACTATAGGCCTTGGCGTCTTTGGAAAGTGTTTTGAGATGGGCGTGACTTGTGGGGTTTGTTCTTGTTGAGTTTTACTTGGGTGGTTTGTTTTGAGATGCGCATGTATCAGCTCTATACATTTGAATCAATTGTGGATACCTTAACAATGACCATGTATACATATATGATTTTGCATTGCTGGATGTTGAGCTTACTGTTCTTATCAATTTCATAAAATTATTTTTTATTATTTCAAAATTTGCCTCTTTTCAGTTCATTTCTCAATTAAAGTTGAGTTTTCCCTTCATCTTTCAGTTCATTTACAGTACCCAAATTTGTTCTTATTATTACTAATATTCTTATGTTGGTAAATGAATAAAACTCTTGTGGATTCTTTCTCCAGTGGGTTGATAAAATGGCAGATTTTAACCAAAAACATTGGTGGAAAATAGGGTTTCAATGCTTATTGGTGAATGAATTACTTGCATTCTTTATTCTAGGGGTGTTCGCGGTTAACCAAAATACTATAACGGTTAACCTATAAGTTATGTTCTTAGTATAAAAGTTATATGTTCTTAATGCAATTAGAGGAGAAATGCATAGAGAATGTACCTAAAAATGCATAGAAATTAAGGACTCTTCCTTAATGGTTAACCAACGGTTAACCATGAACACCCTTACTTTATCCAGTAAGGATCTAGAAAATTTTAATTTAGTTATTGATGAGTTCTCAAATATGAAATATTTCATTTGCTATTTTTCTAGTTATTTGGACTTCTTGCTGCTTAATACATGTTGTTTTCGTTATATTTTGTGCAGGGACCCAATTCTGGAAATAGCAGTGAAAATGATGCATTTCTGCAGTTTTTATTATAATTCTGTCATGACTGGCATCATGGGCACGACACCGGGCACGACGCGTCTGACGTGGCAGTGACGTGGCAATGACGTGGCGACTTCTAGAAGCTTCTGGAACGTTCTGAGAGATCTTGTCAGCTTATCCGATTAGATTTCCTGCATTTAAATTTCAAAACATTTGAATTGTTTTATCTTTTGTTTATTATTTTAAATTATCTCATCACTTTATCTTTGTAAATCTAAGCCTATAAATACCACCCTTGGTAAAGGCTTAGATCATGAATCATTTGAGTGATCATCTTCTTAGCTTTGAGTTTTTTTTAGCTTTTCCTTTGTAAATAGTTTTTAGCTTTAATAAAAGTTTTTTTTCTTTATTTTCTTGTTCCATTTATTTTATGTTATTTTATTACTTTTCTAAAAACCAAGTTAAGTATGATAATTAATATCATGCTTAGCTAAATTTCTTGAGCCAAGAGTTAGCCAAATCAATTCTAATCGTGAGAATTGAACATTGCCTAAATTCCTTCGGGAATACATTTTTATCTTTCTGTTTAGATAGTTTGGCAATCGGCCTTACTAAAGTTTTTAATCGTTTTTCAAATCAAAAGAGCTCGTTGATCTGGAATCGTTTAAAGACATAGTTGGGAGGAAGGATCGGCCTGTGGCAATTTCGACTTCCTGTGAACACTCTTAGCGGCGGTCCGCTAAGGAAAGATAAAATCAGAAGCGATTCTACTTTTAGACAATTTCTGAGTCGGGCTTTTCCTGCTTTCAAAACTAAACACTTTAACGACGATAGACGTGGCTAATTTGTTTAAGAATCAACCTTCGAAGATAGTCTTGGGAGAATTGGTTACTCGAGAGAAAAGCAAGTTGCGACGGGTTGGGCCTCGCAGACTGTAACCGACATGATCCCCGAAGTAAAAATCTATTTTAATGATCGAAGGAATTGACAAGGCTAACTCGAGGCTAATTTGCACATTTGGTTTTTCTATTATTTTCCTTAATTCTTGCATTTTATTTTTTTTACTTCATTTGAAATCAAATATCACCCCCTTTTTTATTTTCTTGCAGATATTCCTGGGATTTCGGATTCAACAAATTCAAGTCAACAATTCCAGCTAATCTCCCTGCGGATCGACCCTCTTTCCCTATACTTATTCAATTTCTTTATTTATTTATTGTTGAAAGAGGATTAATTTATATTTATTTTGACCGGTTAACGACGACTTGTCAGTTATGTGGGTTTCTTTTGTAAGTATATACTTAAGCTATTTTTCAGAATTCTACTAATTCTAATAAGGGTGTTGGCAATGAAACGAAGAAGATTGAGAAAGAAGGGGAACCAGCTTGATGTTGGGTTGGAGATGAATGAAATTGAAAATAGGGCTTGTGGGATGAAGATGGGGTATTTGGGTAAATTTAGGGTGTGGTTTAATATATTTATTTTATTTTATTTTATTTTATTTTATTTTAAAAATAAATAAAAAAATGATGTGGTACATTCTGATTGGTCAAGATAAGTTTTTTTAACGGTAGTAGTTAATATGAATAACGGAGAAAACGTTAGGGGGCAAAAGTGGTCAAAATAAACTTTAGGAGCAAGTTGAAAAAATATGTAAAGTTTAAGGGAAAAAGTGTATTAAGTGTAAAATAAATAAAAATAATAATTTTGCCAAATTAAAAATGGAGATAAACCAACATTTAAACTTCCCAGATTTGTCATTCTTGGAGATTAGTTACCATTTTCTCTCCTTGCAGCAAGCATGCGGATTGACTGCAACAATGGCGATGATCACCGATCTCTGTGGGTTCCGAAGGAAACGGTCACCAGCTTTATCAGCACCTGCGTTGGCTAAGAAATCAGATATACAAACAGAACTGAAAAACCCAAACAAACAATCATCATTACCACACCAACAGCTGCATTCTAAACTGATGATATCTTATGACACGTGGCAATCTCAGATTTGGTTGTGATGACAAAATTATTAGTTTTATTTATTTTAAATAAAAATTACTGACGTGGCATTTTACCACATTATTACTATTCTACATGTGGGCATGTCATATCAGTCTTTTAGGGAAATTAAAATCGTTAATTGTTAATTAACTGACGATTTTATCTATTCGAATGTGTATAACTTAACAAATGTATCTTGAAACGCTATCTTCAATTCTTCACTGATGGGAATGTCCACTTCCAGGTGTTGGGAAATATTTTCAATTTCTAATCTCACCCCTCAAGCATGGTTTAGGCTATTGTTCTCTAGAGGAAATTGAAAGACAAAATGTTGATGAAGATGTTTTTCGGTGGGAAGAGAAATAATTATTTTTCCTCTCTTTTTAATGTAGCCCAAATTGCTAAATGACCATCCAATCTCCAAACTAAGACCTTTAATTGAATTGATTGGAACTCAATTGAAAATTTCACCAAACGTGGTGTTATTGCCTATCCAGTTCCGACATCGAAAATTTAAGGACATTACGTCAATTATGCCTTCAATGAAAGACATTACGATGTTCCATTAATGCTTAATTTATGTTTTGAATGCAAATCGAATGCTTTCACAGAAAGAGAAACATTAATGTCTGTTAAGAATTTGTATACAGAAAAAATATCTAAAGCGAGATTAATATAAAATAAGACACACAAGAATCGATATTTAATGTAGTTCGATTTTGTTTATCTGTATATATGAGACTAATAATTCGCTATCAACGTAGAGAACACAAAGAGTATAATTACACAAAATCTCATGTAATCACGTTACTCAATATATATATATATATATATATATATATATATATATATATATATCTCAAAAACCAAACACTCTTCCCAACGTCCATACAATACTCATATCTGCAGTATAGTTGCAAAAATCCTAAAAGTGGTTACATCTCTCTAAAAATAATTCTACCTCTCATAATTACAATTTACAAAGGTCATCAAATACTTGTCACCAAAGAACCTTATTCAATAAGATCTCTTTTTAATATTAATATTTACTCATTAAAGTAAATTTTAGTTACTAAATAATTTTCAACCATTAAAATTACAATAATATACAACTTAATTAACCAACAAGGATTGGATGCATTAGTAAGGCACATTGTACTCTCAAGGAAAGGACGTGAGTTCGAACCTTGGAGACGACATTGTTGGAAGGGGCAATCACGCACCCCAAACATAAATCGTAAGACAGACATGCATATTACCAAAAATAATATACAACTTAATTACCCATCAAAATTTAAATTAAAATATAACAATGTCAAAAAGGAAGTTTTTGATGGAAAAAACTTCATATTGTTGCCTCCTTTTCTAAAGGTTTTTAAGCTCAACAATTAATATACACCAATTAATATGAGTTGTTAAGAGTGCAGAAGTGTTAATACACACAAAATAAACGAAAATGTGACTAATTAACTGATGATTAAATGATATCGATTTTTAATTCAAATAGTATAATTATATTAAATTTAAATTTTAGTGATTTTGAAGTTTTCCTTAAGACATTTTTCTCTCTCTTTTGGTTGGTTAAGGGACTGTCCGGAAAATAGAGACGTGTACACATGGTTCTTACTCTCATGGCCACAAATTTTAGGGTTTTTTTTCTAACATGTGCTCTCTTTTGTCTTAAGCTGTGCCACTTGGAACTCAGGACCGTTAATTACAGTTCGGCTGTAATTTCCTCAAATTTTAATCCACTATCTTTAAGAACAAAATTTACAAGATTCATTTGGTCAGACAATCGAACGGCCCTGATCTAAAGGAAAACATACTCCCGACCCAAGCGCAAGCATAAGCTTTTTTTCATTTACTTTCTTAATTTTCCCCAGAAATAAAAGAAGGCATATTTCTCATTTTTTTTCCTTCTAAAAATGGCTGCAACCACACTCTCCGTCCGGCCAAACCGTCTCACTCCAGGCACCCCTATTCCGAGACCGGCGGCCAACCTTCCCAACCAAACCCACCCTTCTTTTAAACCCGCGAAGACCGAACTCTGGAGAGCCGCGACAATCGTCAACGCCCGGCGAATATTAGCCGCTCGAGCTGGTTCACGAGCTGATGACTCGGCTCCGTTCGAGATGTCTGTTGAGAACGCTCTCAAGCTCCTTGGAGTGTCCGAAAGCGATTCTTTTGATGATATTCTTCGCGCCAAGAATTCGATTGTTGCCTCTATTAAGGATGACCAAGAAGCTGTTGCTCAGGTTAATTCATTGCCATTCTATTTTCAATTTGAGAAGATGGATGATAAAATATTGAACTTTTTTGTGTAATTTGATCATTTTGCTACTTGTTAGCATTTTTTAGTTTTAACTTTGTGTCGTTTACCTGAATTTGATTTTATTGCATCGTTTTAGAGTAATTATTTTTCTTTACAGCTACCCATCAATTTTTTTTTTTTTAAAAAGGTGTTCTTTATAGCATGTAATTTGCCATTTGTTAATGTTCTATATACTAGAATGGTGTTTACCGGACATTCCCATTTTCTAGATTAGACAAATGCTTGTTATATTGTTGTCATGAAATGAAATTATGATGCGTATGGTGGTTCATCTATAATTCTGCTGACTTAACTAAGAAGATCTTATAGACAAAGAACACCGGTTGATTTTTTTCGCTGATAAATGTGAACTGTATGTTTTCGAAATTGGCTCCTTTATGGTTGCCTATAGTTTTTGTGGTTTATGTTTTAGGTTGAGGCTGCATACGATATGCTGCTCATGCGGAGCCTAACCCAACGACGAGCCGGGAAAGTCATGGACAGAAGCATTAGATATGCAGATGTTAATTCTCCCAGTGTGGGAACAATGCCTCGGTGGGTGCAAACAACTGTGAAGAATTTACCTGTTTCAGTTGAAACTCCAGTTACTAGTGAATTAGGCATACAAGCTGGTGTATATGGTGCTCTTATGGTTCTAACTTATGTGAATGAGTCCTCAGTGATTCCTTATGCCGGACCTGACGTTCCCGGGCTTATCTTAGCAAGTAGCTTTGGAGCTTCCTTGTATTTTATGACCAGAAAGAATGTGAAGTTAGGTAATAAGGTTTCTTGCATTATTGATTATATTGATTGCTATAAAATTTTAATTCTATGTTACTTATGTCAAATTTGAAAGCCTAGTAATTGCTACTTGCTACCTGTTTTTTTTTTTCAATCTCAACGAAAGAAATGATGAAGGGGGAGTAAAAAAGAAGAGCAGAAGAGCCCATGGGGTTTCAGGGTGCTGCTGATGCTTATTTGTATATAACGGTGAAACGTGTATATGATGCTAGCAGATTACTACAAATTCCACTAAATTTTTTTAGCGGCTTATATTTTGTAGGGAATTGCTTGTGGAAACGCATGACTCGAAAATTTCCAAATTTCATTTTATAATGCATAGATGCAGATTTGTAGTGGTTTTATAATCATTCTGTATTTGCAACTCTCTTTTTTTGTGTCCCTGTCTAGTTACTTATCTGAATTTTTAGTTCATTTCTCTCTTTGAGCTTAGCTTTTCTGTTATCCTTGAGTTGAACTTAGGCTATGTTATTGAAGTCCTTGAAAGCCAAAGGAAGTTGGCATGCCATTGGGGTTTTATGGCCCTTTCTGCCAAAGCATGCCCATAGATTAGACTGCATAATTGTACAAATTTCGAATTTGTTTAAACTTCTGTTTGGAAAACCATCTTAATTCATTTCATTTTTACGTCATGTTTGCAGGTAAGGCTACATTGATTACAATAGGGGGGCTTGTTGCTGGTGCAGTGGTGGGATCGGCTGTTAAAAACTGGTTGCAGGTAGATATTGTCCCATTTCTTGGAATACACTCTCCGGCTACCGTTGTTAGTGAATTCATACTCTTCTCCCAGTTCTTGGTTTCTCTGTATCTAAGGTAGGAATAAGAGAATGTTTCTGGAATTTAAATTGTAAAACCTGTAATTATTCATTTGCATGATCATAATCAAGCTTTTCTAGGATGTGTATCATTGCATGTTGTACTATTACTATACTACCAATAGAAGATAGTGAAACTTCCTTCCCTCTGAAAATCTGATAAAATATTATGTTCGAATATGTGATTTTTTGTTTGTTGGCGGCCACGCCGTTTCTTTCATGCATTCATACTAAATTGTTGGTGGATTTTCTATCAGTAGCTGGTTCTACTAGCCATTGCCATCTATGTTAGACTGAACCTAGGACTCTTTAAGAAGAACCAAATCTTTTAGGGATTTTTATACAAAGTCCGTTTAGGATTAGAGAAAATGAGGAGCTTTTGGATATGAGTTTAATAGGGTTTTTATACAAAGTTTTATCATGTTTAAATTTAAAAAAGGAAAATAATCTGAAAATGTAGTAAAAAGTGTATTAATAGATTTTGTTCTTAACAAGAAATATCCACACTTTAGTTCCATAATTTCAGAAGTTACTAAAATAGTTAATGATGCATATGAATACATACAAATCAATACATGAGGGGTGATAAAGAGTGGAGTCTCAGCCTGGGTAAGCTCGAAACTCGTTGAGCTCGAATTTTTAGGCTCGAGCTCATATTCGAATTGGACAATTTAAGCTCGGTTTATTGCTTTCCTCAAATTGCTTCAAAATATATATTTTTTTAAAGTTTTAAAAAATAACATATGAAAACTTGTCTGGGAAAAGATAATATTTATTTTTTAAGTCCGCAAGTAACTATAATACATTTTCTAATTATACAAATTCACAAGGAGAATGCAATTTAAAGTATTTAACTATAATAACAAGTTAACAAAATTGAAATATATATACACTATATATATAATTATTTTGAGCTTGTTCACAAGCTTTTCAAGCCAAGTTTGAGTCGACTCAGCTCAACTTATTAAATGTAAAGGTCTCGAGCCGTAACTTGCGAGCCAACTAGGCTCTTTTATCACCCCTACTCATCCTTATATATCAGTGTATATATTAGATATGAAATAAGTTAGTCTTCCCATACTCATTCCTTCGGAATCACTTTAAAAAAAACTTTATTATTTGTTAAATGTTTTTGGTTTTTCATTTTTACACCGTTCCAACAAAGTATATTACCGAATTATAACGTTAGGAAGAAAATTTGCAAGTACTTGCAAAAACGAATATATATGAAACATACATGCATAACACGTACATGTGTGAGCACTGAGCATTATGATACTTATATTTATTAGTATACCAACCGAAAATTACAACAAAAAATAGATATAAAAAAATGATGACGCAAAATAAGGAATAACATTTTCATCATTTTTTTATTCATTTTCCTTTCTAATCTTATATACAAAACTCTAGCAGCTGAAGGCAACAAAAACCCGCTCCTACATTCTTTTGTGCTTAAGCATATAATTTGCACCCAACTGCGGGAAATGGTAGGCAAAATAATAAAACTCAGATTTGGGTGCCCAAGAATTTCAAGGCTGTGAGTTTGAACAGATGGTCAGAACATTAATAGTGCTAACAGACCTTGCCAACATCACTTGTAATGGAGAAGCAGCGTGAAGAGAAATGTTAGGCATTCGAGCAAAATTAATATATGCCACCTCCATACATCAAAAATAATGGCAGCAGGTGAGAAAAATTGACCTGTTATTCAGAAGTATACACGCACCTCAACACATCACAGCTCCGTGCTGGTTAGTCTTGCGCGACACAGGACTCATGATAAATCAAAAGACCCTTGCCCTTCGCTGATTGCATATAGCAATTTCTTATACATAATTTCCTGTTTAGAAATCAGTGGTAATCAATGGATGAAAGACAATGTAAGAGAACATCAATGAAAATAGTACAAGATCATTAAAAAAACAGAAAATCAATCCGAGTAACCATAGGCATATACCTTGGTAGAATATGGAGGGAGCTTCAAGTAATTAGCACATGTCATGACACTAGGCAAGTCCTCGTCTGCTGATTCTGAGGGTCCGGTTCCATTGACAGCGAAAGAAGCAGGTGCAGATGAAGAATGCTGCAGTCAGATTTGAGACAGATGAGCATTCAAACCTTGAACATACCAAACACAGATAGCTCAAGATAGTATTGCCATACACCAAAGAAGATTGGCAACATAACTCGCTTTAGTAGCAATTTTGAAAATACTGAAAATGTTTAATAGACAATCTGCATAATCAATATGTAATCTCATTTCCATCTGACTTCAAAATCATATTAAAAGAATTTCAATGCATGATGACATACATCTACATCGTTGTAAGCGAGACAAAACATTACAAAAAAAAATCCAACTCCAATCACACCTTTCTAACAATTGTCAGCTTTGGATTTAGCACAGCCAGACCACCAGGTGGAAGTCTTGGTGCACCAGTAACAAATTGGCAGAAGGCCCGCTGCTGCTCTGGTGTAAATTCTCCCATAATTTCAAGCAACTAATAGATCATAAAACAGAACATCAGCATGGATCAAATGTATCTCAAATGCAAGGGGTATGAAACATACATTAACAATAGCAGGGCTCTTTGCAGTATATCCATGATCGAATTTTATGTGATCAACTAGCGTCTCAGCCTGCAAAATTAGAAGTTATAAAGTTAAAATCAAGTGGGTAACCAGCCCTAATGAAAAAAGATGGTAATTCTGTCATAATTCACGTATCAAATTACCTCCCACAACTCTCTGCGACCACACAGCAAATAGTCAAGCTCTTGGGGAGTAAATATTTGTAGGGATGCAATATCAAAAACCTGCTTGTTAGAAAAAGGATTATATTAACAAATAGAAAATCCAAAAAAACAGCTCCTTAAATGCATGTATTATCTTATGATTACTCAACAAAAGTTGGAGCACAGAAAGCATCTTGACCTGATTGAAACCAGCCCTAAATGCCTCCATTTGCCGCATTATTCCAGACTTGACAGTTGCATCAACCACCAAGGATATGTATTCCTCTAAGTTGTTGATATCCACCTGATGTTTTTAACAGAATGTTAGAATAATCTCAACAAAAACATGAGGCGGGGATAATAGAATGAGAAGTTGAAGATAATACAGTTTCATCCCCTGGCTTCAATATGTAGTCTGGATAGCCTGGGAGTGTAAAATCCAAACAAAGATCTTCTATTGAGGCCCCATGGAACCGTAAATCAGCAATTGCACCACTACTGTCACCACCCAGTGATTCTAGATATTGTTTTCGACAGACAAGTAAATGCAATTCTTGCAAAATCTTCCCAAACTCAGCATCAAAAGAAAGAATATCATGTAAATCAAGCTCCTGCAATGGTTTATTTCTTTAGCAAGGTAAAAGATTATTGTGGCAGTGGTAGGGATATCATGTGTATGAAAAGATGCACTGTACGGTTAAACTAGATTTAAGATGTCCCACAAGTTAAACAGTGCCACAAGCTTACTTGACCGAGCACAAGTTTATAAAATGATGTTGAGAGAGGCAGATCTAAAAGCCGCCCATCTTGAAGAGCTTTCGCCATCACACGCCCAACCAGCCGAAAAAGTTCAATTAATTTAAAAAACTGGCTACCTTCACAAGCATCAGCATTTGGCGGCCAAGGACGGGGAAACAACCCAAGAGGAGCTTGGATTATATCTTCATCGACAGTAGCAGAACCAGCAGTTTTTCCATTTTTCTCTTCATCTCCATCAATTTCCATCACTGACTCATTCCATGTAGAATTTGACCTCCACATTGCAAGTTGAACCTTTTGCAAGTCATAACTTAAAAGTGTATAGAACTCCAAGGTTGGACCCAAACCGGTGCCAACTTCTCCAAAATATTCAACTTCAAGCACAGTTTTTTGGCTGCAATACATCTCCATTACTTTTGCAGCAGAATCCACAATGCGGTTTCGGGAGACGCGGACTTTCTGCCGCTGTAATCTCCCAACCCTGAGCTCTCTTTCATTAGTTGACCCATGGCCCTCAGCACCCTGATGCTGTTGCAGACGATATAATGCACGAGAGAGCCCAAAGGCAGTTGAATAGAAGTATTGTCTTCGTGTCTCAAAAGGAAATAAAAAGGAGCATGCCTTTGTCAACTGGTAACACCAGGAAGGAAGGCTTCCACTACAGAGTGCAAGGACATCCTGAATTTGCCGCGCCAGTTTTGGAGTCAGCTTACCATTAATAAATTCCTCATGAGGAACTCTAGAACCGGAGGTGCTCAACTCATCCAGGTTTAAAATAATTCCCTCGGCAAAATTGTCAGAAATTATCTGAGCTCTCAAACGAGGTGCAAGCTGATTCAGACCCTCTAACACACGCAACAGTGCCAAAATAATGTAAGTAGGATTGGATCTTTCTAGATCACAAGGAAGTTCCCCTTGCAAGATGCTATCTAGTAGTGACATTCTCTGAGGTTGGGGATCGGAGTTGGAGTTGGATGAAGCAGATTTAGCAGATCTAGAAGCTGTAGCAGAACCTGATCCCCTTGCCGGTGTTCGATCAGCTTGGCTCTCAGCCCTCTGATAAGTTATTGTGTAGATATCACTCCACATCCCTCTTCTATCACTAGATGTAAAATCACTACCAGTATATCCTTCACCATCCTCATCCTCATCCAACACAAGCTGTCTCTGAATGGCCTGATAGATGGTCAAATGCCTGTTGAGCTGCTTATTACCAGCAGTAAATATCAAATTTGGAGGCTCACTAGAACTGCCAGATGAAGGTCGTCCTTGTCGATCCCTACCTCCCCTAATACCTCTACCATTGGCAGATCCAAGCCCAGCCATGGCAGCAGCCGCAAATGACATTGCACCCCTAGAGCCATAACCACTCCTAAAATCAGCAGAGTCAGAACCCCTAACAGCAGCAGCTCTGCTGCTAGAACCTGAAGTTGCAAAAGTTTGGCCATCACTTGCAGCAGGAGCAGGTGTTCCATCTTCAGCTGAATCACTCAATTTAACGTCATGTACTTTATCTGGTGTGCAAACAGGAAGAGAATCATCTCTGAGAACCTGGAAAAGAACAATGGTTTTATCAATCAATCGTAAGATTAAGAGGAGTTTACAATCAACAAGTCTTCACATTTTCTACAGGCACAATATAACTTACATCTTCATGATCATCGTCTTCATCAGCAGAAATATCATCATCTTCAATCACTAAAGCATCATCGATATCAACAGGAGACATATCCAATTCTTCATCCTAACCAAATAAAGGTACAAATGATGATCATTCAAGAGGAAATGATAAGAAAGTCACAGTTCCAAGCAAGCAACAGAAGAACATGAGCTAAAAACAGGTAAGTATAATATAGTAATATTGAACAGGACCACCTTATAAACAAAAGATAATCCATGTCTAATAACCAGAAAGCATACCTCAGAAGTAGAGTCATCATTTAATGGTTTCAATGGAGCATCCTTATCCAGAGCAGCTCTTCTACAAGCAGCATTTCTTGTTTGAGGTCCTCTTGCCTCCTCTTGAGAAGACTTCAAAACAGCCTTACCTTTGCCCTTAAATGAACATGTGCGTTTCTCCTGTGCTTGTTCTTTTCTGGCAACATCTCCAATATTGACAGATGATCTGGACCGTGAAGATTGACGACGAGTGGTAGAAGGAGGAGTTGAAGTAGATGGAGAAGATAAACCAGTCCGACTAGGTCTGTTGCCTGACTCTGAAATTCCAACAGACCCAGATTGTTTCTGAGCAGTGTCACTTCGTTGAACTCGCGGCCAAAGAAATTCTTCAACAGCTGCTACACTTGCTAACGGGTCAATCAACACAATATTTGAAGAATAATCACGAAGAGACTTCTCTCCTGGGGCTCGACAGAGCCGCAACTTAAAAGGCTGAGATAATGCACCTAAACCAGAAGAGAGGCGTGCACTCCCACCAGATGACCTAGATGAATGGCTAAGAACTACAGGGAAACGCTCTAGGGATGATAAAGCATTTTGAAGCTTCTGAACCAGGACAGTCATAGGAGCAATACTTCCTTCATCAACACTAGAAGGAAGGGCAACACTGATAAACAATTTGAATCTTTTAACAGCTTGGTGCCGAAGTTTGGCTAGGTTCACATCTGCAATTCTCTCCTGGGAAAAGTATCCACAAGAAAAGTAATTTAACAAGGCCGCAACAACACCACTGCCAATAAACTCAAAAGTGGATACACCATCCCCCTTGCTTAGTTCAGCTAGCATCTCAGAAATCACCCCAATCAAATACTCTTCATTGCTAGTAGAAAAATCCACCAATGGAGACCCTGAAGCTTTAGATTTTCCTTTTGCCTTAGTCTTTTGATCATTAATAGCAGCATTCAATTTCATGCAAAGATTTTTTAAGTGCAACAAATCATCTATTACTCCAACTTCAATAGCCCCAGTATCTGAGGGGAAATACTTATCCTTAAATGCTTTAGCACTTGCACTAACAGCAGTACGAAAGCTGAAATTGGCTGCAGGAGTTTCTACTGAACTATGAGGTGAGACAATATTTAAAGATGCCAGATTCTTGGACTCCTCCAAAGAACTTCCTCCAGGATTAGACTTACCACTACGTCGTCTGTATCGCCTGGAACGTGATGAAGTTCCAGATACAGAGTCATTATCCTTCTCAAGTGAAGATGCTTGAGCAAGAGTGGCATTTTGATTACCGATTAATACAAGCTGGTCCACAGCATGAACTACACCCTCTCGAACAAACATTTTGGAGAAGGTTCCAGGCAGCTTTTCCATGAGGATCTCAGCAATTTGAAGGGAAGGAACCAGGACACATGGATCTTTCCATGCTAAAACACCAGCTAAGAAGCTATAAAATCACACAAAATAGTAAGACTATAACCAAACATTCAATGAATATGTAAACTACCTTTTTACTAAAGGTGAATACCTAGATATGTTTGTCACGCTCAATAGATTCTGAATCATCTCTGCACTGCTGAAGTACATCAGTTTTCCAATCACTAAAAGACATTTGTGGCGAACGGGACTATAGACACTAGAACCATAGATCTGCTTAACAAAAGGTAGGAGACTAAAAATATTAAAGAACCAAAAGAAAATATTGTAAAGAGAAGAGACCATAAGTACCAATAAACCAATGGATAACCAAACCACCATCTGCAAAGCAAAGGTTACCTGTATGAGAACAAGAAGGAGATCCACTCCAAACTGCTGAAGAAGTTCAGGTTGATCATTTAACAATTTCTCTCGCGGTGAAACCTCAAGAGCATTTTGATTGGTGTCTTCTTGCTTGCCAGAGATGCTAGCAGGAGACTTCTTCAAAATAGACCCTTTCACAAATATACTAGAGCTGGCAGGGAGGGTGATGGTTCCTTCGGGTAACAAAGGAAGAAGTTCATTTGCAAGATTGACAATCTCAAAAATCTACACAAGAAGATAAGAATTACAATTTACAAGACCACCAGACTAACACGGATAACATGCATAAGCTATTACTAACTTACAACATTAATTTAAATACAAGGAGGTGCAGAATATAAATAGATTGAATTGAAAGCAAGTAACTTTTAAGTTTTAACCACAATAAAAAGGGGTATACTTTGTTCCTTAATATTCTTACTGTTTTCCACAGTCCTCACCACTATGGTATCAATATAATACTGAGAACATTACATGTATACACATTCAAGTACATATAAACAACATGCAATGGAGAATACCATCACCTCAGCTTTAACTAAAACAGATATATTCAAAAAACGTCCCACAAAACAAAAAACAACTGGCATGCAAGGTTTACATTAATAGTAAACTAGGAGTTGATATTTGGTGTTATACTTGTACAGTTGTACCATTTCCTTAGCACTGCTTGTATTAATATAGCAACAAACACATGTCAACAGGTATATGTGAACAGCTAGCAAAAACAACTACCAACTCTTCAGCTTGAATTGGAAGTGTTACCTGCTCTGCCGGTCTGCTTAATGCTGGTGAAACAGATGAGTTAGCTGAAACACCAGAACCTGATAGTATGTCTTTAAGTATGCCACTGATCCCAAGAAGAAGTAACGTTTTTGCTCCCAGATGAGACCCACTTGCACAAATTGAAAGCAGTCGAATTAAGTCCTGAATTCAAAAAACCAAACGTCATGATGTTGCATAGAATGCATTCAAATAGATAAACAAAGGAGCATCATCAACTCACCGTATATGTTGGTGTACTCAACAATGCCTGTCCACCTCCAGAATTACTGGTGGAAATGAGAGATGCAGCTTGTGCAACTAGTCCATGATTGCATAGTTCATCTAATTTATCCGGGGAAGATGCAAAGGCTTCGGCAATGCGAGTTAAACAAACAGAAGCATGCTCCAACACCTAGAAAAGTAATGAAATGTACAAGATGAAGAAGAAACGCATTTACAACAAATGAATCATCATTAATATGATGTTCAGTACCTTTGAGTCATGATACTGCAAAAGATTTGTCAATAATGGTACAGCTTCCATGACGTAATCAGCTGCATCTGAAGGGAGTTTCTTGCAGATGTTTGCAGCAGTAGATAGTGCCACTCGCTTGAACGTGGGATCAAACACAAGAAACAAATTGAATAAGAATCTAAATAGCAAGAAAGTTTTCTTCACTCCATATATCACTAATGCATGTTGACAAATGAATTACCTGAACCCCAGTGGAGAAGAAATCCAAGTATGAAAGCACTGCCATGAGAGCACCTGCTCGCAGACAGGCAGTAGGGTGTTCTTGAGATATCTTCTTCAAAGCTTGCAGAGACTGTTAACAGCAATTCAACCAGAAAGACAAGAATGTTGAGTAGAGAAAATTTGATTTTTCAAATTTCTAATTCAAGTCCACTGCCATGAACAATATGGTGTACCCTTGGGTACTGGAAAACCAGACAACAACAACAAAATTTAAAAATTAATCTGAAATTCAAATAAGCAAATTTCAAGTCACATAGGCTTCCAGGAAAGCACTGAGCTATCCCAAGTTGATCTTGGTTCAACTTCATTATAAACTAGTTAGTTGTATTCTAGTTTATAATGAAATGCAAGATGCCGTTCATTAATTCAAGGTATTTTGGAAGTAACCAAAATAAAAGCAAACCTGTTCAGCCAAGTCCATATACTCTATAGTGAGCAACCTAGCACAAAAACAAGAAACAGCACCATAATGCACCACAGCAGCACATGAAGAAGGCAACACATCACACAAATGAGTAAGAGCCCTTGCAGCAAGAATCATAATATCAGGATTACTCTCGTGATTAAGCAATCCAACGAGCACGGGAACAAAGGAATCAACAGAAAACGTGCTTAAGGACTCCTCGGTCCCAATTGAAAGCATTTCACACAGCTGAGTCAAGGCCTCCATTTGCTTCCCTTCCTCTCCATCTGCACGCAACCCAGACAGAATCTTCTTCAACCTCCCGCTTTGATGAGATGATGACACAGAACCCATGGCGGACGAGGGTAGCAAATCATCAAGTCCGGCACCAAGCTTCCTCAACAAGCCTTGTAACGCGCTGCTGGCTGACGTCAGATTCTGGTGCAAAATCCCTACACCGACTTCACTATCATTATCATCCTCATCGCCACCAGAGGTATCCATATTTAATCCTGAATTTCTCTCAGAATTATTACATTTTTTGCTGTTGTCTCTATTATCCTTGTCTCTATCTCTATCACGAATCCGAGGATCATGTTCCATCTCTTTTCCTCTATCGGAGGCAAGATTCGAATTTTCACTTGTGGTTTGGTTAGCTTTGCTGGAGCGGAGATCGCGGGGAGAACCAGAAGAAGATTCGATACTAGTGGGGTCCATTGAGGCGGCGGAAGTACGGGATGTGCGGGAAGCAGGAGAGCGAACGACAGCGACGGCGGCGGAAGAGAGACGAACGCGCTTGTGAGGGCGAGTGGTGGGACCGGTGGGAGAAGCTGAAGATGAAGGGGCAGCTGAGGAAGCCTCCGCCCGCTTCCGGCTCCGAGTTTCCATACAAAGGGGACCACTGCCCCTGATTGTCGGATGGTCACCACGACAAGATCAGACGATTCCTGATCCGATTATTCTATGCATCTCAACCACACCTGATCGAAACCCTAGATAATTAAAACAAAGAAATCCACGCTACGGATAATATGTCAAAACATAGAATTAACGATTAGGAAAAAGACGCCTTTGTGTTGGTTTAATTAAACAACAACGGCAATGAATAATTTGCGCCCTAAAGAGATGAAGGTTGAGCGATAGACCTGAAACCCTAGATTGAACAAATTAAAGTGGAGGAAGTGTTTTTTTTCTTTTAAATTTGGGTAAACTACTTCTATTAGTGGAGTTCAAAAACTTAGGTTTTAACCGAATTAACCGACTAAACTGAAATTTTTTCGATTAATCATCAATTAATTTTAAGTTCGGTCGATTAATAATTAATAATTTTTTTAAAATTTTAGTTATTAATTAACTTGGTTTGAAATTGATTAGTTAACCAAAATTATATATTCTATATATTACATATATTTATTTTTGGTCATTTAACTTTTAAAAATTATAAAATAATCATTAAATTTTTTATATATGATAAAATGATCATTAAACTTTACCAAATTAACAGAAAATGATCATTAAATTTATTGAATTATTAAAAATTGATCATTGAACTTTTCAATATTTATCAATAATTTATAACGTGTAATGAATCAATGACCATTTTGTAATAGTTCGATAAGTTTAATGGTTGTATTATAACTTTTAAAAGTTTAGTGGCTAAAAAGGTCATTTTAACATAATTTAGTGACCATCTGTGTAATTTATCCAAACAAATTTCGATTAATTTGAAAACCGACCGAATTAAACGAACTTTTTGAGTTTGGTTAAAATTTTTTGAAAAAAAATCGGTTCGATTAATAAAAAAAATCGGTTAAAGAATTTTTGATAGTTCAGTTCGGTCGGTTAACCGAATCGACCAATTGAGCCCTAACTTCTATAGTAACTTAACTATGATGATGGATTTTTGCTTTTAGAAAAAAAAAATTATAATAGTGGTTTAATTTTAGGGTAAAGTATAAGGTAATAATTAAATTTTGTTTAAAATTTTAAAACGTTAACCAAACTTTCAAAAGTTACAAAATAACTATTAAACTTTTAATTTTGTTAAAAAATATATATATAGTAACTCAGCTGTTAAAGCTAGTTAACGTGCTGGTCCAACTCACCACTTTTGCCTCGTCGGCTTTATCTTCTACATTGGTTCCTTTCCCCGCCCTTCAAAAAGTGTCGTCTGCTCAACTGCTGCTACATCACCCTCTATCACTGCGTCGGGACACCTTGCTCACCTCCTCAACTTGAGCAATGCCTGCAAACCACAAACCCTACAAACTTGGCATCAAACACAAATCCTACAAACCAGCAACTGCTACTCCAAACACAATATAAAAACAGATTTTTATGTTGCCCTAACGCAAAAGTGTTTCGAATACAGACATGCCTCGACAAACAAGGAAACAGTTCCAAATGGGAGATTTCATGTTTGGGTCCCCTCTCCATCTATGTTAATAAAGAAAAAAAAACACCCCAAGAAGAAGAAGCAAACTTAGAACAAAATGAAGTAGTTATCTCTCACCACTCGAAACTAAGAGTGAACCTTAAGCATAACTGCAAAAGATATTTAGCATACATTATTTATAAAGCATATCAGCCAAAGCAAAAAGCATCTATCAACAATATCAGCAGAGATAGTAACCATTGGTATCGGGCACCAAATCTAAAGGTGTAGATTACATCTAAAAACTCTTAAACCTTAGAAAAAGTCTTGCATTGCAGAAAAAAGTAAAGCTTTATATTCAGCAACATAAGCAAATTCATCCTCTGCAAAAGGATATTGTTCCCCCAATGCAGCCAAATAAACTAAGCAACTTGGAAAGTTTATGGTGGCAGCTAATTGACATCAATATATGTGCTTGCAAACCCATAACTGGCTGCATTATTCTTAAGCAAAGAAACTCAATTTCCTAAAAAAGAAAAACAAAAGGTCAATTTATATCAAGTATATTGTATCTTACGGTTCAAATTGATTTGTTTCTTGATACATAAGCCACTATCTCGATACACAGAACACCTTTTTTCCTGTGCTGAGGCTGAGTCAAAATCGGTGCTTAGGTCAACACAGATTTCAACTTCTCAAAGCTAGCCCGCTAATCATCAGTCTACTTTAATGAGACGTTCTTTCTCAACAAATTCATCAAACAAGAAGTTGTCAAAGTATGGCTTTTTGTTGTAGTTTTCCTAGCATAAACTAGAGTTGAAGAAATAATAGGCTGAATGAGCCCATCGTCGGGCAAAGGCTTAGAGCCCATTTAATCAGCGCATGATCCGACCTGTTTTGATCTTCTTCGGACTGTTCACTTTCTCCGTTTCTGTTCCTCAGATTTTTGGTTTTTTGTTTTCTGTTTTCGTTTCTCTAAGATCAATTGCAGAAGAAACGAAAAACAGCGATCGCTCACCCCATGGGAGATTCCAGCCATTCACTTCGCACATCAGTTCATAAAGCGCTTGGTGGTGGCCAAGGTCTCCTTCTCTCTTCTTCTCTTTCTATATATACTCGCAGCAGCGTCTCCGTTTCATTTCTCGATTGATTTTCTGAATACTAATATTCCATGGGCCAATTATATTGTTCAGCAACTCGTTTTTTTTTGTTTACATGATTCTGACTATTTTTTATTGGTATTAGTTCTGTTTCTTGTTTTTGGGTCTGGGTTTAATTTTATTTATGCATTTCCGGTAGTTGCTGATGTGCTATTGTGGAGAAAATGGTGTGGCGGAGCTGTGATGCTAGTCTCGGCAACGACGATGTGGTACTTATTCGAAATAGCTGGTTATAATTTCTTAACTTTCGTGGCCAACGTTTTATTGCTCCTTGTTGTTATTCTCTTCTTCTGGGCCAAATCTGCTTCACTTCTCAACAGGTCTCTCCCTTTGTTAAAACCACTTTTAATCTTTCCTTTACTAACTGGCTACCCATTGCATGCTTTGGTGGAAAATACTCGTACGCAGTTAAAAGAAGGAAAAAAAAAGTGTTCTTTCGTTGTTATTAGAACAGATTTATGCTGATTTATGAGAAGAAAATGGAAGTGATTATGATTTCATATGCAGACCTTTGCCGCCAATTCCTAATATGGAAATTTCCGAGAGAACTGTCAGATTGATTTCTGATGAGTTACACGTATGGATTAATTGTGTATTGGCGATTGCACACGGCATTACGATCGGCAGGGATTTGAAACTTTTTGTTATGGTTAAGTTTTTTACTTTATATCAGTTCATTTGATTTATGTACAACTTTATTTGTCCTTGCCTGGAAAATTTTAAATGTCTGTTGCTCAGGTTGCTGTTGGCTTGTGGTTTTTATCATTCATTGGTAGTCTATTAAACTTCCTCACTCTGATCTATGTTGGTGAGTTATGTGACCCTTTTCGGTTCTATAACACTGATGGTTCCATCGACTTTACTCAAAAGTTCTAATTAGCCGGATGTTTTCGCAGGAGTTGTTCTTATCCTATCGGTTCCTTTGGTATATGAAAAGTACCAGCATCAAATTGATGAAAAGTTTTCTGTAGCAGACAGAACCATTCAAGCGCAATACAGGAAAATTGATGAAATGGTCTTAAGTAAGCTTCCATTGTCCTCAAACAAGGAAAAGAAGATGCGGTAGGTAAGTTTATTTCCTTCTCTCTGCCTCTTGCATCACTTCAGTCTAAATGACAAAGATGCAAGCATCTTTTACATTGTTTGTGTTGCATTAATTTAGAGTATGCAACTCTTTTATTATTCTGTGTTGAAAGTTGAAACTGATTTGTTCATACCACATGGAAAATATTACTCCTGTAACTGCACATTTTGTGACCAATGTACTTGCCCTGGAAAAGTTATATGTAACAGCCAAATCATAGAATTTGTGTCTTTTGGGAAGGCTGTTGCTCTGTTAAATTTAAGAGTATAATTGTTCGCGGTTAGATTTTGCGGGGAGTTCACCTTTTTCTATTTAATTGCTAATCTTTTCTTAGTGCCTCATCTCAGCAATTCTCTGCATGTGATTTCAGTCCTGTTTTTCCTGTGAAACCCTGTTTAAAATGCATTTATTTTACTAATTCTTAATTGGTTTCTTCAATTGGATTTTGTTCTGAAATAATAGTACATTATCCAAATATCACAAGACATGTCTTTCACCAGTTAAAAGTTCTTATGTGTTGCTATACATGGTATTCAGGACGAGATACTGTAATGTCACCATGAGCAAACTTAGCCCAGAAGTCAGTTTACCCATTCGGAAACCTATTCAAGAAAGCTCTGATAGAAACATGATTTGCTAGTATTAAAATGTAGACCATATGCCTCTAACAGGTTCTGTCTGATGTCCAGCTGAGCAGAGATTACAAAATTAATGCCACTAATAACATTTAACCCAGAGTTTGTTTGTGGTCATAACTCATAAATGACAAGTTTTGAATGTCTTTTCCATCCAATAATTCTTAAGAGTATGTTGCTTCCGTGATCCAATTACCAAGTGAGAATCTTGTACTTTAAGCAAGGTCAGAGGTTTGAATCCTAGCGTTGTGAATGGAGGAAACTGGGTTGGGTTGATCCGGATTAGTTGGCCAATGAGTCAGATACTGGCGGTTAAACAAAAAAATTTGAATAATTAGCAGCAGATAATGGGTATGATGCCCGGAATGATTAATTGTTACAATTGTCTAGTTTGAGCTCATTTCTGGGCTCTCTCTGTTTATGATTCTTTCCCTCACTCACATATTTTACGCAGGGTATTAGATGGTTAAGTGTGACAAGAGGCATGGGATTGGGGTTTCAAGGTGTGAAGCTTTTGGCTTCTTTTTGCTCGGTGCCCTCAATTTTCCTTATACTGATGGAGTTTCTTTAGGAGCTACTGGACTAACCTTAACAACTTGTATTGTTGGGAGAAGATTCAACTCTTTTATTTTCCTCCCCCCTATGGGAACCCTATATTCTTGACTCTCAAGCCTTCGCCGGTTGTTTTTACATTTGTGGTTATACTTTTTTAGGCTTAATGGTACGAAAGGCCCTCAAACTTTTGAAAAAGAATTTACGTGGTTCCTGAATTTATTTTGTACCTAATGTGGCCCTTAAATTGAGTAAAAATTAATATAGTCCTTTAACCAATGAAAACTCTCGTCGATCGTTCTGGTGCTGACATGACAATTAATGTCGCTGATGTGGTGGTCTATGGTGAATGATGATGTGGCAAATGAGCTTAATTCATTTTTGAGTGAATTCGTGGGTTTAATTGATTTTTTTGAGTGAATTCAATGGCTTAATTGATTCTTATAGAAATTCAAGCTCTTATTTAAATTTTAAGGAAAAAATAACAATTTAAGAAATTATTTAAATTTTAAAACATTTAAATAAATAAAAATTAAGGGCAATTTATTGTGATGGTCACTTTTGTTTCATAAGTGTTTACATTTTCTCGTTGAATTATAAAAAGTAATGTTTTTATCACTATGTTATTGTTTTATAATGTTTTGTCACGAGTGGGGTAATTTACATTTTAGATACTAAACTTAACATTCACTTACATTACAAGCCTTTAATTTAATCAAATACATTATTCAATTCTTATAATTTATAAATCAAGTCATTTATATTGACATTGTCAAATAATTCTATCGTAAAAAAACGAAATTGACACTTTTATTCAACGTATTTTTCATATATTATCAATAAATAACGTTTAATTGGAATTTTAAATATTTTTCATATATTATCAATAAATAATGTTTTATAAATTTATTTAAATATTTAATTTAAGTTCAGTGATCTAAAATGTAAATTACTCTCACTTGTGTTATTATATACGACATATTATTAAAATTGATTAATTTTTAATAACTCTCTAAATTTATATAAAATATCAAGTTGACCTTTAAATTTTAGATAAAATATCATTTAACCTTTGACATTTAGATAAAAATTAAGATTAGTATAAATTTTTGCAAGTCTGTCAAGCATCATGAGTGGATAGAATATTGTGAAATGAGATAATGAAGTTAGAAAGGGTGTCGACGAGGACTCCGAAAATGATTTTATCTTGAAGAAACTAAGTGATGTAGGTGAGATTAAGAATGATTGTGTCATTTTGGGTAATACTTTTAGGAGGAGCAAGATTAGAACCATCGATGAATTTATGAAGATCAACCCAATAATTGTAGCTTCAAGTTGAGTTTTTCATGAGATGTAGTTGGTGAAAGTGAGTTTGAGAATGTGGGAATAATAGATTGATCATTGATGGCCATTGGAAAAAATATGATGTAAGAAAAAAAAGAAATTTCATTTTCAGATCTTACTGCTCTGACATCATATAGAATAAACACTCAAATTGTAATTGAAAAGCTTGAAAATACTATTAAAAATGAGAGGTTTTATACACCATATAAATATCCTAATTATGGTTACAATCAAAAAAATAAATGGAATAACATGAGTAGATTGAGGGATATAATCAGGTAATTAAGAGAAATAAATTAAGGGGTATATTTTACTAATATCATGTAATTGATTCTCTACTATCCTCCACCTTGTAATAGTTCTTGTGAGAAGAAGTTCATCAGCATCATTCTTTATCATTGTCATATCTCCCTTCTTTGGAGCGGGTTGAACTAGATTGACTTATACATTGTCTGAAATAAGATAAATGATTCCAGTATCAAGGCATATAATTATCTCTTTCATCACTACCTTTATCAAAATGGGATTGAGTCTTCTTTGAGGTTTAGTAGAATTGCTATGACAATATGCAAGTAAAATTTTATTCATACAAATAGTAGAGTTAATACCATTCAAGTTAACAATAACCCAACAATACTAGGGATGACAACGGATCGGATTTGGATCGGATTGTATAAAATTGGTTAACGGATGCATTGGATGGACATCAAGTGGTTGATATTATTCCCCCAGGACCAGAACTTCTAAGTTCGAATCCGTTACAATCAGACTTGGTTTTTTTTGGATTTGGATTTAAATTTTTTTCAACCGAATTTGGATCAGATTGTTTTTGGATAGATTTTTTCGGATCAGATTTGTTTCAACGAATTTAGATCAGAGTTTTTAAATTCAGATTAAATTGGCATCCCTAATCTTGACCTAAGTCTGAGAGGTAGATTCGCGAATTTTAGCGTCTTTAGGGTATATTGGGTTTTGGCTCTTTAGTAATTTTATTTTAGTGCAAATCAGTCAATAATTTTGTATATTTAATTTCTTACGGATTTAATTTATGCTATTTAATTCTACACTTGTTCATTTCTATCAATTGCACATCACTTACTATTTCATTCACCAACTTTCTTAATTTTTAGTAATTCATTGATATTTACATTTATTGTTTTTCCATTGTATTTATTTTATTATTTGTTTATCTATGACTTGATCTTACATTTATTTTTTCATATTTATTTAAACATGCATATGATATAAATAGATATATTACACTATATTAAGGTTAATTAATGTATATAAATTATAATAAATATTATTATTATTTAACTTACATTCTTAAGACATTTATATTTTTATTATCCCTTTTAATATATATATATATATATATATATATATATATATATATATATATATAAATAAAGTTAATTTTGTTTTTACCATTATTCTAAATTACTTAATATATACATTTATGTTCTCGTTTAAAAAATATATGTAGTTATGTTTCTTTTGATGTATTTAGTTTAACATTTTACTTTGTTTATGTTGTCTTCTTGTTTTAATGTAAATATTATACATGATATTTTGTTTTAAGGAATTAAAAGTCCTAAATATTTTAATTTGGACTCAAATATGGAGCGGATGCGTCGGATTCAGATCGGACATGAATTTGGATTGGATTTAAATTTGGATCGGATCTTGACATGATCCATATCCAACCCATCTCCTATTAGGACTCAGACATTTTCCTTAGATTTAGATTCAGATTTTTTCCAATCGAATAAATTCCTTCGAATTGAATCGAAATCGGATCAAATTGTTGCTTAATAATGACAGTTCAATCGAATTTTGTTGAGAATCTTGATTATCACCTTGTTCATCTTTGTTGATGAATTCATCAGCGCTTTTATCTTTGTTAAAAAATAATCTTTTAATTTTTTTTCTTTTTAACTCCATTTTTAATGTTTCGTTTCATCGAACTTAACATTTCTTGAAATTTTCACCATCTTGATTATAGGATTATAGAGTCTTGAGGCTTTACTCCTTCAATCATATCCAATAAAAATAGATTTTTCTCCTATGTTGTTATGGTTTTTTTGTCTGCTTAGGTACGTGAGCATATGCAATGCATCCGAAGACCTTGAGGTGGCTAATTTTTTTTACCACTTCATGTTTCGTTTGGCGTTATATCTCTTACATTTTTTGTTGAACAACGATTTAACAAGTAAACTGCACATCGAACTGCTTTAGTCTGAAAGTTCTTGAAAGATGCTTACCTTTTACCATGCTTCTTGTCATGTCGAGAATAATGTGATTCTTTTTTTCTGTAAGTATATTTTGTTTGACCTGTATCTAACTATCAACTGATGAATGATACCATGATCCTTGCAAAATTTTTTAAATAAAATTGTTGTAATCTTGACACCTTTGTCAGATTTAATTATCTTTAAGTATTGTTCGTTTTGTTTTTTCGTCATTGCTTTGAATTCTTTGAATTTATACAATGCTTCTGATTCTTCTTTAAGAACATACATCTAACAGTTTCTGCTATAATCATCAATAAAAGTCATGTAGTACTTGTTTCCTTCAAGTGATGGTATGTCAAAAGAATCGACTATGACACTGTGAACTATCTCTAATTGTCTTCTAGCTCCTAAGATTTGCCAACATCAAAGTTGTGCGTTGTGTTTTTCTTTGATGCATGCATCGCACCATTGATTTAGAGAATTGATTTCTGATAATTCGTTCACCATCTTCACATTTGACAATATTTTTAAGTCAAAAAATTCAAGATGTTCATAACTTAAATGTCACAACTACGAATCGTCTCTGATTTCAGTTTTCATGCACTTCACATCTCCTACCTCGATGTCAATAGTAAAGAGGCGATTTTGTGTCATATCAACTTGGGCAACTAATTTTTTATTTTTGTTCTTGATGAAAAGTGAGCGATTCTTCACATACAATTTATATCATTTATCTAGTAGCTGGCTAAGAGCCTAAGACTTATGATGTAGCTTTTCATAGTGATACAAAGTAAACGTTTAATATTTATTTATTTTCTTCATTCTTTTGAGTAATCATGACCTCTCCTTTACCTTTAATTTCTACGTGCGAGTAATCTCTAAAAAATTACTCAACCATAAATTGTTTCGTCTAATTTTACGTATAGCTCATTTCGACGTTACATATAATTATTAACACAATTATCAAGATATCAAATATTTTTATCGAATTTTTTATTTTCTTTATAAGTGAAGAATACATGAGATTTTTTATTTTTTTCTTCTTGAACTACTTCTACATAGCTAACATAGTTACCCTGACCTCGCCGAGTGTTTTACCAATTCTTTTTATTTTATTTGTCATAATTTTTACACGGCTAACATAATCACCGATGCTTTTTTTATCTTTCTTTTTTAGAATTTTAAATTCGGCTTTGAGTTAGTGTAGACGTACATTTTTGCTTTTTCAACTTTTTAAAGTGATTTATGTAAAGTTTTTTATGCTTCCTTCGCGGTTGTTACATCTGAAATTTTCTTAAAGGTAGATTTATTCATCGCTTGAAAAATAAAATATACACCCTTTTGTCTCTTTTACAATGTTCTCTTAGTGCTTTTTTTCTTCATTGGTTATAGTCGTTTCTTTTGCTGCATTTTCAGTTTCGGTGTTTCCTTCTTCTACGATGCCCCAGTAATCTTGCAAACAAAGTAGTGCTTTAATTTGAATACTTCAATTATCATAATTTGTTTTTGTCAATCTCAAGATTTATGAGTATATTATGTGTTCTAATTTCTCGTAACATGAACTCGAATACCGCTTGTTGAAAGTATACGTGGACACTTAATATAGTTTATAAAACACTAATATATTACAAACGAAAGAAAATACAAATTACTTGCTGCTGCAAGTTTGTTACACACCAAAACATCTCATTTTCTTCACTTGTTTTGACACTTTTTTTCCTCGCGCACGCACACACAATTATGCCATCCCATAATTATAGTACTCTTAAACCAACATAGCCAAGTTTTAGAGACTAATTAAAAACTGTTAAACTAGTCCTAGATTTTTTTAGCTGATGGTTCATGATTTTCCCCTGCTGCCATACACTTACGTTGAGCTTTAAAATATTGCCAACACGTAAGTTTGAATCTCTAAAGAATTCTTGAAATTTCTTACCTTGCCGCCATGTTTATCTTTGAGATGTTTCTATATTGTTCATTTTTTTAATCAAATTTGATTTTCAACAGTTGCATTGTGCTATATCTTATCAGAAGAGAACTAAGGTTAAGTCTATAGTTGGTGTTTCAAATTCTAAACTAATTAATTTAATCATATAAATCTATGTATTGTTTGGAGAAAAAAAAACCAAATTTAGTAAATAATATTGCTAATGCATGTATTTGTAGTAAAAAACTTAAGACTAACATTGTCTATGATAATCAGTTGATTCAAGTTGACAGTCAAATTTTGTCCAAATACTGTGGACAAAGATAGCAATTATAAGTTTGAGAAGAAACATGGATATATTTTATCTACTTTGATAGTTGTTGCATCCGCCATGGCAGAGACAAGTAAAGAAGAGAAGAAAAACTTGGGAACAGATATCCGAAACACGACGAACATCGCGATCGGACATTGCTTCTTCTACCTATGTGTTTTATTGTTCTGGAAAACAGAAAGGAGAATGAGTTTGCAGACGAAATTCAATTCCAGACCTCATCACCTTTTATTCCTAAGTCCTAATTATTTGGACGCAGGACCAAGCATTCTCCGCTGCAAACAACAGGAAAGCAAAAGTTGTTCAATTACATGCGGTTTCGTGTTCTTCAAGGCTTCAAGCAAGGAGATGACATTGCCAGATGCTTTAAAGCTAGAAACATCAAACAACTCCATAAACCTCTGATCTGAAACTCTAGCTTTCGCTGCAGCAAACCTGTGGTACTCGTCAAACACAGATGATAAACACCATCTTTGCAATTTCCTCAAGCATCCGACCAGACAACCCGTTCGGTGCTGTAAAATAAGACAACGGAGCAAGATTATAAGTCTCAGTTGAACTCAGGTATCAAAACTCTGGAGAGAAAAAGAAAAAACCCCAGCATGCACATACCTTCCCTCGGTTACAGTGAATTAAAACTGGGTGATTCCTAACATCTGCATTGCAGGGGGGGTAAAATTAGTGCCTTGAAGCCAATGAACCACATTTAAAATAGCTAAAGATGAAGTTTAACAGTGTTAAAAGCTTGTCATACCAAGGAGAATTCTTAGAGCTTCGCGAATTGTGTCCTCCGGGATACTCACAAATGGGTCCTGGATGAAATCTGTGTATTAGTTAATTTCTAATATAGCCAAAATAGCTTTTTTTCAATGCATAGTGTCTGCACCAAAAAACAAAAAGGAACTGCATTTAGGGAATGAAGAAAAATGAAAGTTTTCTTCCCAATATCCCATCTAGTTTTCAAGGAATAAGAAGTTAAAAGGAGAAATAATTCACAACAAAACACATATCTTGATTCCATTTCTCATGATTAACTCTAAAAAACAAAAAGGAACTGTTTTTTTGTACTTTTGAGGAATGCAATTCAACAAAGTTATTCGTTTTCCTTAAAGTATTTGTGCTTGAAGATTGTGTCCGACACACACTCCGACAAGACAAGAGAATGAAATACAAATGCATTCAAATATATAAAAGAACTTCAAAAATTGTGCATACTATGGATATCATAGAAATGACTTAAACGCCATTTGCATCAAATAAAACAATCCTAATTATACAAATCAAAGCCCCCAAGTATTCATATTAATAGAACAATGGGCAATGTCCAATAATTAGGCAAACTTTTGGTCTATAATCATTTTTGAGACCTAAAAACAATTCTCAGCAATTACATTGACTTATTCTTAGGAGTTTGGAGAATTAAATGAAAGCTGAAATCATAGTTGATATTAAAGTAACATGGTTAAGATCGAATTGATCCCCTTATCATTTGAGCCCTTCATTAGTGTTTATGACACTCTAAGCATATATAGAACCAGAATTCCCTTCTCTTGTTAATGAATTAATATATAATATCTCCTAAATGACTAAACTTGACAATTATTTGGTCAAAGATCACGATCAAAGTGTATGCACAACATTTAGGCATGTTCAGCACAGTTTCTCCAACCAATTTTTGGTTGTCGAACGGAAAAGTTGTACCGAACGATTAAGGAGAGTGCTTCAAGCAAACTGTTGTTCTCACCCAAACCGCCGTTAGCGAAGCTGTGCCGAATGAAACCTTAGTCTCGATTGCAAAGCAAACTTTAAGAACCTAAGCTGATTTGCTTCAAACCCAAACACTTACAATCCATTCCCTTGCAACCTCGCTTATAAAAAGAAAAGGAAAAAGTTACCTTGTAACTCTCAATTCCAAACTGGAAAAGCTTGATCCCATTGGACTTTAGAAACTCAGTGTTGGCATCTGGGTAGGGTTCAGGGCACAAATATCTAACATAAAGAAAAAGAAAAGCAAACAAAGGGTACCCTTTTAACTCAAAGTACAAAAAAAAAAAACCATTCGCGTGTAAAAGAAGCATCAAAATTTGATGATAAAGGAAGAAACTTTGGTCTTACATGATGGAGCTGAGGTTAAGCGTTTGAAGAAAAGAGAAGTTGGCAGAATCGGGGAAACCCGATCTGAAGATGCCATTGTCAACCATAGCAAAGTTCGATGGCGGAATCAAGTTAAGTTCATCTGACGACTTTGCTGGGACCACCACCTTCAACGACATGTCAACGTGGCGGTCAAAGGCGGTGGCGACACCTTCTAGGGTTCTGCACATCTGTTGGCCACCTGCTGGTTGTTGGTTTGGTTTGGTACTACGACAGCCTTCTGTCATGAATGAAAATGAGGGTTTCTTTTGGTACCACGGTGGCGCCGTGGCGATGACAGTTAAAAGAGCTGAAGAGTGCGAAAAGTGGAGATGGAAGAAGCTGGTGGTTAAAAGTGGAGGGAGAGGGCGTTAAGGAAGATGGAGATTGGAGATGAACATGGCTTCCTTATATAACCCAATAACCAAAAGACTAGTTAGACGAATAGAAATTCTCCCTGCTTTTATTTATACCCTCACATTAAAAAATTATGTTTATAGTTTAATTAAAATTTAATATTAAAGTTTAAAAAATTAAAAATAAAACAAATTTAAAATTAATATTTAGAATTTAATTTTTTAATATTGAGACATAAAAAAACATTAAAAAGAGGTAAATATTTTTTATCCATTATAGACTAATGGTAAAACAAATTGGAAAAGAAAGATATTGTTATAATTCATGAGTTGGAGGAGTAAAAATCCTTAATCGTTTTTGTGTCTACTTGTATGTCTCGACGCTAAAAAAATTGAACTATACATTCTTACCCTAAATTATAAATTTTAATCCTTAAAAACTAAACCTTATCACATAAACCCTAATCATAAATTTTTTTAGTAATGGGGGCATACCAAAAAAGAAATATAATTTCTATTTGAGTTTGAGTCTTGGTAGACTATTTTTTATTTAAAAATTAACCTACCATGCATATAATATAACAAGTCAACTAATATTTGATTTTTTTTAATTGATGGTCTCATTTTGATAAAGTTTACAAGATCTTTAAATTTTTTAGCCTCTTGTATTTATAAAAGAATGTGATTTTTAGGAACATTTAATTTTTTAAAATTTAAATATATATATATATATTCATGGAGTACTATACATTAAATCTTTGATTGAAATGTTCATAGCCTCACTATTTCAATGGTTAAGTGGTATAACACCTGTTAATTACAGGGCTCAAATAAATCCCCTCCCAAGTCATAAGTCAATTCAATATCAACCCAGATGAGAAATAATTTACTTTTACTTTACCGTATAATAAATATTAGGGAAAATAATTTATTTAGTGGTCAATCTAAGTCCACGTTACTGTTTTGGTATGTTGTCGCGTGATTTTTTTAATCAGCATGTCAATAAATTATTAATGGTTGAGGTACCAATTTAAAAATATAACGTTATGTATTATTTTATCAAAAAAAAATAATTCGGTACCAAAACAATAATGCGGGCATAAGTGTATACTAAATAAGTAGTTTTTCCTAAATATTCTTATAGTTACCCTCCACCAAAAATCACTTACTGGTGACTGTACTGTTCTCTTATCGGAGTCATGGGCGATCCATGATGGCCTCCAGCAAGCTTGGCAGTTTGGTTTCGGAAAGGTGATTTTGGAGTCGGATAATTTGGAGGCAACTCGGATTTTGAATCGTTCATCGCAGGCCCTTTGTTCTCACTCACTTGTCGCTTCGCTGCTGGAGATTATTTCGCGGAATTGGTTGGTTGAAGTGTGCCATGTGCACCGGTCGGCCAATTTGGTTGCTGATTGTCTAGCTCGCTTGCATCGGGATGGTCCGGTTGCTGCTTCGATGTTTCCGTCTCCTCCACCTGAAGCTGCTGCTGCGTTACTTCATGATGCTGCTAACTAGCTGCTAGTTTGTTTTGTGCACTGCTTTATCTAAAAAAAATCACTTACTGGTATTATTTTTCAAAATATATTCTCACATAAATTATTTTTAAAATTTTAAAATATTTATACTTAATAAAATAAAAGTATATGGTTATACTAGTTATTTAATGAGATTGTACTAAAAAGTAACTATTATTAGGGTAATTTTTCTATGCACAAACGCTTGCGAAAACAAAGTTTTTACATGCGACTTAGTTTTAAGGTTTAGAGATTTCATTTAAGGTTTACGGTTTATGAGTTTAAGTGTAGTAGTTTTAAATTTAGGGATTGTTGATAGAATTTTAAGTTTACCATATTACCTTAAAATCTAAAGCCTAACCCTAAATCCTAAATTATAATCATAAACCATAAATTATAAACCCTACACTAAAAACCGTTAACTCTAAACTTTAAACTAAAACTCTAAACCCTAAAATTAAGACATTTGTAGAAACAAAAAGTTTCCACCGCCTTATTCACTTTTTAAGCGTGATATAATTTAAAAATTTTATACTTATGAAATAAGTGTGATAGAAATTTATACCAGTACTTTAATGAGATTGTACAATAAATATTGCATACTTATGAAATAAGTGTGATAGAAATCTAATTGTTTTATTTATTTTTTCTTGTCAGTCGATTTATAAGTTATAACCCTAAATTTTAACTTGAAAAAAAATACATAAGGTTTTTTAAAACAAATATTCCTTTCGCGATCGAATGATTAATGAGCAATGAGCCAATACTACAGAAAGGTTGTTTCATAGAACACCGAATTATGATGATGTAGAAACATTAACATGTTAAGAAATCAGTGGGAGACTAAAATAATATATATATAAATATATATAATGATTTTGAATAAGGTGGAGAGAATAAATTATTCGAGACCGAATTCAGTTTAATATTAATAAAGACTAAAATAATGTTTGGCGCCAATATGTTATAGATTTAGTTGAAAGAAATTTGATTAAATAATAATAATAATAATAATAATAATAATAATAATAATAATAAATCAGAAATTGACAGACGATAAAAATAAAATATGGTGATATGAGAGAGAGGAGAATAGAGAGCACATTCTAAAGAATATGCTTTGGGTACGCTAGTGCTCGGAATGCGAGGTCTATGCGCCACGTACTTTCTAAATACTTTATTTCTTTCACAACTTAAAATCAAACGCCACCCCAATTGACATTCGAGTTTATAATAGTTTTGTTTGTCAATTAGTGGATAGCAGATAATGTATAGCGGATTATATTAGCTGATAGTTGATTGTATTAGCTGATTTGACTAGCGGATTGCATTAACTAATTATATAAAAATATTTGGTAAAATTAACTGATAGCTTATAATTGTTAAATTATTTAAACAAACAAAATGACATATAAGGACATGATTATATTCAATATTTGTTTGAATCATGTTAATTAGATCTATAAAATTATTTTTAATTTAACTTTTCTAAACATATTCAAATGATTTATATATTAATTTATTATTTATATAATTATTTTAATATAATTTAATTAATAAATAAATTTAAATACACATATAAGTATGTGATAATAAAAAGAGAAAAAAATAAATAGGATTAGCTTATAAATAGGGTGAAAAAATATTTAATTTAGGTTATTTTAAAATTTTTGATAACTGGTAAGGATAAAAGAGTCTTTACAACTTTAATATCAAATCTCTAATCTCAAAAAACTCCTATTATGAGCTTTTTCAAAATTAGTGGTTTCACCCAATCCGCTCTTTCAATCTGCTATTCACCAAACAACAATATTAGCGGATTTGACTGGTCAAACCTCTTATTATGCCTCAAACCTAGGGATGGGCACGGAACCCGAATCCGACGGGTTCCGACCCGACCCGATCCGATAGGGTCGGATTTTTTTTAAAAAAATTCGGGTTCGGGTCGGGTCGGGTGGAGTTTATAAAATGCTCGGTTTCGGGTCGGGGTCGGGTTTGGGGGGAAAAACACCCTACCCGACCCGACCCGGGTACTTTAATATTTTTTTTATTTTTTTATTTATATTATATTATGTATTTTACACTTATACCCTTTCTTTAATTTTTCCCCCAATTCTCCCTTAGATCGACACAGAGACTCAGTTTTCATTTTTCACGTGTTTGAAGCCCTAAATCCCTAATCCCCTTTTTCTTTCCATCGTCGCCGTCGGCCGCTCGCGAATCTTCCATCGTCGTCGTCGGCCGCTCGCGAATCTTCCATCGTCGCCGTCGGCCGCTCGCAAATCTTCCACCGTCGCCGTCGGCCGCTCGCTCTTGGAAGTTTGAAATTGTTTGTCCCAACTCCCCCAATTCTCATAAACTCACTGTCAAGGTTTGTCCCAACTCCCAACCAATTTATTTGTTTGTTTTTTTAATGTTTGGAGATTGAATTTGGTTGGGGTTTTACTGAATTTCTTTGTATTTTGTTTTTGATTTTATTCTGATTGTTTTTGTTTTGTGTTGTTCTATCTTGTTTTTGTTTCTGTTATGTTTTTTGCGTTTAACTCGTATACTTTTTTTATTTTTGTTATAATTGTTTTTTATTTTATTTTTTTAATAATAAAATTAATTCGGGTCGGGTCGGGTCGGGTCGGGTCGGGTCGGGTCGGGTTTGAAGTCTTAATATCGGGTCGGGTTCGGGTCGGGTGGTATAAGCTTTCACCCCGGGTCGGGTCGGGTGGCGGGTGGAAGGTGCAAAATGTCGGGTCGGGTTCGGGTGGGCCGAAAATCCGACCCTACCCGACCCGTGCCCATCTCTACTCAAACCTTTAATTTTTGTCCAAATCTCTCTTTACCGAACAAGTTCAATAAATTACATTGAAAAGTGAAATAATTATTAATGATTATAATTTGTTGGTTCTCATATGTAGTTAGTAAGGCTGCATATAGAAAAACCCTTTAAATAAACTCAAACTTAAAAATTACATCAATTAACCACTTTAACTAGCATAAATTATTTTATTATATTGACATGGTGGTCCACAAATGAATGATTGTTGACATGACATAAAAGTTGAGTTGTTTTTTTAAGTTGAAGGCTTATTTAATTATTAAATAAAATCTAAAAATTTATTAAGCAAAAAGGTATTCATGAAATATTTAACAAAAACTTGAAAATTAAGTTATGGAATTTAAAATATTTTTAAAGTTTAAAAATTGGAAAATATTAAAATATAAAAAATATTATTAAAAATAAAAACTATAAAATAATAAAGATGTTATAAAGTACAGTAAAGAAGAACAAGAACAAGTGATATTAGAGACAAGTAGAGAAATTTGTATTGTTTACTCAACGTGTAATGTGTACAGTGTTTTATCTAAACTCTATATTTACAAACATAAAAAGTAAATACCATATAAAACTTTAATCCTAATAGACATTAAAGTCCTAATAATAAAGTACAACAAAGTCATATTTAATATATACAGTTTTAATCATAATGGACATCCACATAAATAAATATTCATAACACTTCCTCTTAGATGTCCATGGAGATAATACATTTCGTTAAAACCTTATTGAGATAAAAAAAACCGTGAGAACAAAATCACAGCGAAGAAAAAAATAAACATATATTTAATGCGCACAATATAATGCCTCATTAAAAATCTTACCAGAAATTCAGTAGGATAAAACCTTGGTTAAGAAAAAAAGGAGTACAACACATATTTACTCACTCTCATGATTTGAATCTTCATAATTCAATCTTGAATACAATCTTCAAATGTTGAAGTAGACAATGCACTAATGAATAGATCTTCAAATTATCACTTGAACGAATTCGTCAAATATTTATATTACCATTCTTTTAAAGATTGCGAGATAGACATCTTTGGATAAATATGTTTCATTCCGTCTCCCTTTATGTATCCACATTTCAATTGAGTTATACATTATGCATTACTTTCTTACAAGATAGTTGACATAGTATCATGTGAAAAAAAAAAATCACATATCTTCTGGATATGTTGGGTCAATAGTCTTTGTCAAACATATTTTTGACTTGTCTCATGCAACACAATTATTTTTACATGATTTGAAGAGACATCAATTGATGTTTAAAGACCTGAAAATAATAATCTTGTAATACTTAAATAGTACTTTTAAACTAACTAAGATCTGTTATTTATAGACCAATTGGTTAAATACCGATAATTAAACTAAAAAATAACTATTTTTAAGTTGTCAACTGCTTTTTAAACCTTAGAAGATCACAAATTAAAGCTATCTCACCTAAATCTAATTTATTTCTGAATCAATTTCTTAAGAATTAATAATAGCCTCTATTGTTGGAGGTTATCATGATATCCACAATGAGAGGTTAATTTATAACTAGCCCTAATGTGCAATGCTAAGCCTTCTCTTTTAAAAGAAGAACATATATAAAACAATAATTCCCTGGTTTCAGACATTTATTGATGCTGCCCTTGCATGCCTATTTTTGCTGCGCAATTTAGTTGGTTTAGAATCATAGGCCGGCAACCGAAATATGATAGCTTTTGTGATTATTTTGGAAACATTCATTCATATTATTTTATTGAACTAATATTTTAGGAACATTATTCGATGCACGTGTTATATTGTGTAGTTTTTAAGGTTTATAATTCATCTAATTTTATAAATTATACATTTAGTTTAAGTTTAGAGGTTTATGGTAAAAAATTAAGATTTAAAGTTTAGAGTTTTAGGATTAAGAATTTAATTTTAAAGATAAAACATGTATATATATATATGTAAAATTTACTCAATATGTGTATACTAAAGTAGAAAAAAAAAACTTTGATACACATGATGTGTAAACTTTAGTTTTATACGTGCCTTTTAATTTTAGGGGTTATAGTTTTAATTTAGGGTTTAAAGTTTAGGGGTTTAGGTTATATGATTTAGAATTTAAGGTTATTGTTTAGAATTTAGGGTATATGGTTTATGGTTTAATTTTTTAGAGATAGAGTTAAAATTTTAAAATTTGAGTTTTATAGTGTAAATATGCACGCTTGTGTAAAATTAGTTTTACACAGTCTGTGTATTAAAATTTAACCCAACAAATTACTCACGTTTTTAAGTTGTGTTTGAAAATTTAGATTAAAATATTTGATTTTAGATCCAAAGAATAGTACATCGTTTATGTGATATATATATAGGATTAATATCCTATACACTGGAGGTGGAAACTTTCATTTTCCATAAGCGCCTTAGTTTTAGGGTATATGGAGTTAGTTTAGGGTATAGGGTTTAGGGGTTTAGGGGTTTAGGTGTAGGGGGTTAGAATTTAGGGATAGTTGTTTCAATTTAATGTTTAGGGTTATAATTTAAGATTTATGGTCAGGGTTTAGTTTTTTAGGGTAATATAGTGAGGATTTAGGTTTTAACCTATAAACCCTAAATTATAACTATAAACCTTAAATTGAAAAAACTATCCTTAAATTCTAACCTCCTACACCTAAACCCCTAAAACTTATACCCTAAACTAACTACATATACCCTAAAACTAAGACGCTTGTGGAAACTTTCAATTTCCAACGCCTGTGTATAGAATATTTATCCATATATGTATATAATTGTAACATTTACGATTTTTTATTTATAAATCATTAGATATCTATTTAGTGGGTGAATTTGAAAATTCTTAAAAAATCACGATCAAATAAGTGAGCTCTTTAAAAATCACACACACGATCAAATAAGTGTTCATATTATATAGACGTTGATTACAAATAACAAACTTTATTGTGATGATGCAAAAGCTTCCTATTGATTGTTAAGCATGTTAGCATGCAGTGTCGGAGCAATGATCAAGGGGTAAAGTATAACTAAGTATGAAAAATAGGGAGAGCAAAGCATAAATAAATTGAAACTTAGGGGTCAAATGTGTAAATTTTCCATTCTATTTTTAGTCAAAAAAATTACATATTTGACCCTAAAACGTGGGGTTTAAACTTTAAACACAAATTGCCGGCGGTATTTAAGTGTTTAATAGTGACAACCGATGGTTAAAATAGTGGTGGCGACACTGTCTTAAATTATTATTGTGAAAAATAAAAATTTAATAGCATTTATTATGTTCGCAATTACGATAATATACCGCGATTAAAAAAATAATTGCAATTGCAATTTAAATTTCTAGGTGATAGAAATGGACATATGAACAATGACAGTTCCAAAAATTTAAGAATAAAGTCTAAAATAATTTTTTAAAATGAGAATACAAATTTTCGTTTTTTCTCTGTCTACACACTAGATTAATTTTAAAAAAAAGAAATTTAACACTAAAAAGTTCCCCAATTGCACCCCAGGCCATGTGGCTCCGCCACTGGTAAGAGATGGGGCATTTGGGTGGTGCCGGGGGTTATAATGGTGGTCCAAGGCTATGAAGTACGGGAACACCACCTTAAGGCCATCCTGCATCTCCAATACGTCTTCGGGACAAGAACGATGCAAGGATGGCTGGGAGACGTCTCGAAAACGTCCTAACTATACCAGGGAGGATCAAACGTAGAATATATTTACTTAAAAAATGTAAAATAAAACCTCCATCTTATTTGTGAGCAATGTTTTAAAAATCATTAAACTAATCTAAACTTAAAAAATTCAAGGATAATTAAACTAAAAAATTATCCTTAAAAAACTATTAAATTAAACATTCCACCTAAAAACTATAAACTTAACACTTAATCTCAGCTAAAAGGCCAAGACTAGATTGTTTCCTTGTTCTATGTGATAAATGCCTATTTAGAGGCTGCTTTCTCTCCTTGCTTTATGTATCTTAAGAATGTGGGAAATTAGGTGTGTATTGTATTTGTAACTTGTTTTAAGCTTAATCACTCAAGCTTAAAATAGGAATGGATAAATATCTATTTCAACCACGTCATCTTTTAATTTTATTATTTTAATCATTAATTTTCTCTTTATTTAGAATGTAAAATTAAATTTCTGTTCAATTTAGTAATTTAATTTTAGTAATTTTTTAATCTAAGTGTTAAAAAGTAATTTAAAATTATTAGAAGTGATTTTAAATAACTACAATTATAATTATTGTTTAATACAATTATAATTTTAGTCCTTATTATATTTTAAATTTTAATATTTTTTATTATATATATTAAAATTTATTTTATATTTATCGTACTTGTATCCTTTAATTTTAAAAATTATCGCTTTCTGTCCCCGTCCCTTCCCCGTATCTGTGCAACTTAGGTCCAAGGTTTTTCAAAATAAAATACTACAAAAGATGGTATTGGAAATAGTTGAAAAGAAATAAGCACATTGGAGCCTGCGCCTATAGGCTATAGGGTACTACATACTTTGTTATTCCAGAATTCCAGACAATGTTGATTTGCTGCTGTTCATATCTTACAGATTGTGATATCCGGCCTTTTTGAGATTATTTTAGGAAAAAAGAAAATAAAAAGATGGGACTACAACTACGTGCAGCAGCAGCAGTATCAGTAGAAGTAGTTGTTTTAAAGATTGATATTTGGCCTGAGACTGAAGTGATTCTGAGCTGCAATCTGAGCTGCTACAAAAGGATCCAATCCACAATCTCCCTTTTTCCTTTGTGCTGGCATTGGCAAGAACAGCTCCTCACAGCAAACAGCTCCAGGGGCTGAAACTGTTGCTGAACTTGTCTTGTCTGTAGGAAACGGAGACATTTTCTTTAGCATTAATCTGCCATATTTGGTGATCACCCACGCCCACTCCTTTCTCTTACAATTCTCAACGTCTGCTTTGTTTCCCATGCTTTGCTTTCTTCTTCTAACCCGAGTCTGGGCTAAATACCACAAAACTCTTCTCCAGATATCACATGCAAAATGTGTTTGGTTTCTTCTTACGCAAGCAATCTCTGAATCTGTTTACAGTACAGAGTCATTGTTTTTATTATTATTAACGAAATGCAAGAGCTGAAAACTCCTCATGTTTTGTTTTGCCCAACTCCCTAACCGAATCAAAGGTTTGAAAAGTGAGAGATGTTAAGTTAGCTCACGCCATCTCTCACTTTCTGCAATGTAACATGTTTAACTTCTTCACGCCTCTGGCCTGTAGTTTCGTTAAGGGCGAAGCAAGGCTTGTTAGGTCAATATACGAATATGATATTGAACACTTAAACATACTCGATCCTATGTCATTTTGTATATTATATTAACAATAATATCAATCGAACTATACTCAACCGATAATTATATATAATTAAAATTTATATCATCGTCATTGAAATCATTAGTTTGTGCTAGTGATATAAGTTTCTTTTTGTACGATTGTTTTTTTTTTTATAAAATGATATTTAATATGTGGTCCTCCTGTTATTGGGGTTACCCAATTTTTATTTCGCTTTCATTTTAGTCTCTCCCGTTACCTTCCATTAAAAGATGCTGACGTGGCTTGTTAATTTTCCTTTGGGTCCCACGTGAACCTTCTCTTTCTTTGTTTTTTTTCTCCAAATTCCACTTTAGGTCCCACGTAAACTCTTTTCTCTCTGTTTTCTGTTTTGACATTTTTCATTTTCCTTGTTGTGACAAAAAGAAAAGGAAAAGAAAATCGTATGGACCCAACGGTGACATTTTTTTTATTTGATGCCAAAGGTAATGACACAATTTGCAGGGAAGTTTGTTATATTGTTTTGTAAATCTGATGATTGTTGAAACTCTTGGCAACAGCTTTCTGCTCCTGCCATATTTGCCTTTGCTTGCATAGGTAAACTTAACCATATTTTTCGGTTTCGTATTGAATTTGGCCATCTGGGTTTTGATTTTCTTTTGATTTTTTTTTTGCTTCTAACTTGTTTGTTTGATTCCATTTTTTATCTTCTTTCTTTCCTTTTAATACGCAAGTTTTTGTTTTTATGGTATGTTTGTATGAAAACTGGGATATGTTTTCTCTACAGAGATTATACCAGGGACTGGTTTGATTTGATTGTGTTGATCCACGATCTGGTTTAACTTTTCAGGATGCCTAGTTTAATATTGACATATTCGTTTTTCTGCGAAAATGAGTGGAGCTGTGCTTGTAGCTCTTGCAGCAGCCATTGATAACATGTTGCAAGGATGGGATAATGCCACCATTGCAGGTGATTTTTCATTTTCAGAGTTTTTTTCTTTCCAGTAATTTCATCAAAATTTGTCTTTTTGATTAAAATGGCAACTTTTATTTGTTAAAGATCTCTAATTTTCTTGATGTAGTTTTTCTATCCTTAACATGTAGAGAAGAAGAAGAAATAGAAGAGTTTATGTGAGACTCAAAATAGAATTTGGAGAAGAAGAAAAAAGAAAGAGACGGTTCGTGTGGGATCTAAAGAAAAATTAACGGCTACGTCAATATTTTTTAACGGAAAGTAACGAGAGAGACTAAAATAAAAGCGAAATAAAAGTTAGCTGACCCCAATAAAGATTTTAAAAGTTCAGTGACCAAAATGAGCGTACCCTAAAAGTTCGATGACTATTGGTGTACTTTACCCTATTTAATATGTATTAAAATATTTTAAATTAAACAAATTAATATTATTTTTAAGGATAGTTCTTCTACGCTCGACGAGCAATGGCGAGCACCACTATTGACGAGCACCGATGAACACTGATAGATTATTTTATAAATTTTTTAAATCCAAAGTAAAATTTGGAGAAGAAGAAGAAATAGAAGAGTTTATGCTCAAAGTAGAATTTGGAGAAGTAAAAAAAGAAAGAGACGGTTCGTGTGAGACCCAAAGAAAAATTAATGATTACGTTAGCATCTTTTAACAGAAGGTAATGAGAGAGACTAAAATGAAAGCGAAATAAAAGTTAAGTGACCCAATAAAGATTTTAAAAGTTCGGTGATCAAAATGAACGAGCTCTAAAAGTTCGGTAGCCATTGGTGTACTTTACCCTATTTAATATGTATTAAAATGTTTTAAATTAAACAAATTAATATTATTTTTAATATATGGGTTAAGATCCACTTGCATTGAACACTTTTTTAAACCATTGGATGATGATAGTAAATGACTATAATTATTTTTTTATGTTTTATTTTCAAGTGATGATCTTCACATTTTCTACTGTTAATCTCATTTATCAATTTACCTTTCATCCAACGGTCTAAAAATATGTACTAACTTTTAAATTTTACATAGTGTAAGAGGATCCTATATATATATCAACTTACACTGTGTAAAACTCAATTACTCTTACACAGTTTTTAGACCGTTGGATGATGGTAATTAATGGCTCAGATTATTTCTTTATTTTTTTCCCAAGTGATAATCTTCACATTTTTTATTGTTAATCTCATCCATCCATTTCACTCATCCAATGATTATAGATTAGTGTAAAACTAAATGAGTTTTACACCATATAACTTATCTCATCCCTATATATATATATAGGATGGGATCTAGTTACACTATGTAAAACTCAATTAATTTTACACTAATTCATGGCCATTAAATGAGTGAAATGAATGAATGAGATTAGAAATAGAATATGTGAAGATTATCACTTGAAAAAAAAGGAGTTAATCTTATCTATCCATTTTACCCATCCAAGGGCCATGAATTAGTATATAACTAGTTGAGTTTTACATAGACCTGGCAAACTTGACCCGAGACCCGAAACCCGAACCGAATTACCCGAACTGAAACTCGATTTTGACCCGAACATGATGATTCGAAGTTGACCCGAAACCCGAACCGAATCGAACCGAACCGAACCGAAAATTTTTGTTGAACCGAAATGGACCCGAACCGAAATAGACCCGAACCGAATAGACCCGAACCGAATAGACCCGAACCGAATATCGACCCGATTTTAACTCGATTTTAACCCGAATATCTATTGTTAACAATATAATAAATAATAAAATAAAGTATAGAAATTTGAGATCTTGGTGACCAATTTTATAATTTCATCATAAAATATAGCATAAAATTGAAATTGTAGACTAAATTGACAATTTGGAAATGGAGAAATTTGAAAGTCCAATGATCAAGTTTGTAATTATACCATATAAATAAATAGGGGTCAATTTTGGCTAAAAATTAAATCTTTGAAATTAAAATGAACAAAAATATCAATATATTAAATTAATAGACTAAATTACAAAGATTAGTCAATTTTAACTAAAAGTAAATTTTTAGTGACTAAATATCACTACGGGGAGGGGAATTGTATATCCGAAGTCTAAACCGTGAGAATACTTGTGACTAAATTAAATTAAACTAAAACTTAAAGTTGACTAAAATGTAACATTTTAAATGCAACATGACCTAAAAAGTAATTAATCTCTAGCTTAAAAAATTGGTGGCTTATTTTCCTCCAAAATTTTGTCTTTTCTCTCTCTATTTTTTTCAATTGTCTTTTTTCTTTTTTTTTAATCTAGCTTAAAAAATTGGTGGCTTATTTCCCTCCAAAATTTTGTTTTTTCCCTTTCTATTTTTACCAATTGTCTTTCTATTTTTTTTGATTTAATTGAGTTTCAATTTAGATTAATTTAATTGAAATTTCACATTTAGTTTTAAAATTATTTTAATTATATTCGTGATTTATGCTTTTAGATTTTAGTTAATTCAATTAGATCCTAAGTTTAATAAATTAATTCATTTCAAACATTATTATTATTATTATTATTATTATTATTATTATTATTATTATTATTATTATTATAAACTTTGATTCAATATAATTATACAAAAAAAATTATATGGATACATGAAGCTTTGATTTAAATATTTAATCAAATTCAAATGCATAAATTGACAAGTTAAATTAGAATTAATCTCATACATCAATAACTCTAAACTAAACCATAAATACTAAACCTCAAACTTTTAACCCAACTCAAATCAAATTGTCCCGAAAATTTAAATGCTGACCCGACCCGAAATTGACTCGATTTTAACCCGAACCGAAAGTGACCCGAACGACCCGATTTTGACCCGAACCAAAAGCGACCGATCCGATATTGACCCGACCGAAAACAACCGATCCGATTTTGACCCGATCCAATACTCGAACCGAATCCAACTCATCACAGACCCGAACACGAACCGAATCTAAACCGATTCTAGATAGACCCGAAATGACCCGAACCGAAACAACCCGAACCGAACCCGAATGACCCGATTGCCACCTCTAGTTTTACATAGTGTAAGTGAATCATATCCCTATATATATATATATATTTATATATATATAAGCAGTAATTCCATTTTCCAGTTCCTTTGGGGCCGACATAGGTGTGGAACAAGAATCAACAGAATAGTACCCACCACGGAATACAACATAAGGCCCTAAACCCTTCTCCGCTAAAAATATAATTTATTCTCAAAATTTACTGCAAAGATTAAAGAAAAAAAAAACTATTTTTGCTAACCAATGGTAATTTACAATATAAAAAAGCAAAAAAAGTTGAAAACAACGCCAATAAAATTACCACTTCACATTGGCAAGGCGAGGGAGTTACAAAAGTCCAAGGAAACAAGTCCTAATACAAACTCACATTTTCTATACGCCATATGCATTCTTTTCTCAATGTTGAGTCTGCAAATATTGCTCTTATGATATCTTTCACCTGAAAACAGAGATCATCATGAATACACTCATCGATATACATAAAATAAACAGATTGTTTAACTCGTACCTCTTGCATTGTGAAACCGCAGCTGAAAAGTTCTCCACTTTCCCAAGCAGACGTGATCGATTTTAAAGGCAAATCTAACAATTCTGCAATACAAAAAGAAAACGGAAAAGAGCCAGATTCAATTACCGAGATTTTACATTCAAACACTAACCTCTAGTCCCCAATGAGATAGCACCCCAAGATCCAAGGCCATACAATATATGGCAACAGATGAACTCTTTTCAAGTATAGTATAGTATAGACGAGATACTTGTACTCAATTTTCTCAGGCTTAGTCTAAATAGAACTAGAATTCGACTTGAGCTTTTCAGCTATTGTACAAGTCAAATTCAAGTATCCTAGATCTTCACTCACATAGCTCATGTAACTAATTGAGCTTCATATTTTAAAACTAGTACATCTAAAAGTCTCAAATCGAACTCGAGCTTTAGCATGTGTATCAAGCTCATTTTTAATATTAATTGAGCCTAATTAAATAAGCTCAAGCAGTTCAACTTTTATCAATATCAAGCTTTAAAAGTTAAAAATCAAACTCGAGCCTAACTTTGAACTTTGGGTTTCGAGTTGAACTCGAGCTTCTCACAATCCTAATCAAGAGATTTAAGGATATGAGAAAAACATGCCTGCTAGTTTGCGAATTTTTCGCAAGGATGGTATGATATCATCTATAGGACGGCTGGAGTCTTCTGACTTCCCACTAGAATCGATGACGGAACTCAGAGACTTCAATAAAGAGGATAAGTTATCCAGCATCAAATGGATTAGTCTTTGCAACTGTTCAACAAGTTGATGGTTAAGATATTTTAACTGAAATATGTAAACGCTAGGAAGACTAGGATACAGTGTGATAGACCAGACCTGTAATGTTTCATCGGCAGCCAGATCATCAAGCAAAAGTATGTCTTTTGTGATTCTAGATAAGACAGACTCTAAAACCATGCACATACTTCTCTTATAAGTTGAAGGCCTTAACAGTGGCTCCCATATTATATGTACTTTCTCAAGAATAAAAACAACCTGATTATCAACCATTCAGCTTCACAGTCAGTTGAAAAAGAAGAGAAAATAATAATAACAACAACGAGGACCTAGAGGAGTAACAATAAAATAAATAAACAGTACCTGTTCTATGCTGAATTTTGCAGATTCAAATTGCTGCATTTGATGGGTATTTTGAAACCCATCAGCACCATCTATAGCCTAACAAAGAGAAACATCAGCAAAAGGTCATCCACAAAAGCAAACAATACAGTAAACATGGATGATAATCAAATTAGAACTGCCACAGTTTTAACGGTGATAATTCAACCATTTCATTTTTTATCAAAGATTTTGTTTCACCATTCCCAACTTTTATTAAATGCATCCATAAATTTACAAATTTGTATGGCTTCCTCATACTGTACTTCAGACATGCAAACAATTAACCTAACAAAAATTAAAACTGCAATAACAAATTAAGAGAAATTCAAAGCAAAAATAGGCAAGAGAACTTAGTTCTAGTGAGACGGAAACATTTTTAAAGCGTTTAATTTAGGGATATTTCCAAATGTGACAACAAAAATATTTAAGCAAGTCGTATGCAAGAGCTGCAGGCATCGGTGCAGTGACCAAAAACCTACCATAGAGTTTTACCCAAATTTGCAAATGGTGAAAAAAGAAACAAAATGTGGACCTACACTTCAACTTAACAGGGTTACGATGAAAGTGTCGCCTTGTAACCTTGTAATTATATAGAAGCTACAATTTTTTTAATCAACTTAATAATGGATTAACTTGAATTATCCAAGGCAAGGGAAACCTGCCTAGACCACACCCATCTTAGGTCGGCCTTGAGGTTCAATTTCTAAGTTTCTATATAGTTTCAATTTTAAACTACAGTTGAAATGTTTAAAATATCAGTATAATAATTTTGATTTTAATAATAAATATAAAATAAACGGGTGGGATGAGCCCAAACTTAGGATTTCAAAAAGTAAATTAAGCCTACAGGCTATAGACACCTCCAGCTTGAACTCTACGATACAATCTGTTTTATGTAATCATCCTCCAAAATTTTCAGGCAAACCAGATTGACAGATATAGAGGAAACCTACCTCTCTCAAATTAAAAATAACAATCTGAATTTGCCTCTGCAGTATTTCTTCAGCCATGAGATGAAATCTTGGAGCCATATCAGCAAATACAGCATGCTCTTTAATGGAATCTGGAAAGTCTGTGCGGTACTGACATGTAGGTTCAAATACATTAGTTAACATGTATAGATAAAAAATAAAATAATGGAACAGCAAAGGTACTTTAGATTAAACAAATACAACCACTAAAATAGTAGCAAAGATGGATCTATTTCCCTTTTCAGAATTAAGGGAAAGGATAAAATATAAAATAAGCCGTTTTATTCAATTAAATTTATCACACGAGTCCCTATCTTTATTATTGCAATCAATTGAACCCATTAGCACTTATTTAAAAAAAAGTGAACCCCCATTTAGATGGAAACTATAACATCATTAGCTATTTCTTCCAATTCAGATAGAACTGCCACATGGAAAGATATGTGGAATAAATATTTCAACATGGCATTGTTATTCCATATCATTCATGCCTCTCTCCCAGCAGGGAAAGGGTGTTAATCATTTCAATGTTTCCCTCAAGTAAGAGCTCAATTGATTGTGAATTATAAATTAAGGACTCAACTGATTACTATATAAGGATGAGGGCTCATATGATACTTGAATTAAGTACAGGGATTATCGAGTTTTTGCCAAGTACTAGTTGCAGATTTGCGAATATACATAGCTATGTATAAATAGTACATATGCACATTTCATTTTGTTTCTTTCCTTTTTCTCAAGCAAGTAATTAAGTCTACATTCTACATACCTCAAATGCAAGCCCAAGAATCTCCCGAGATAAATAAAGACAATCATTGTGCATAAGAATAGCAACCTGGTTGATACCATCAAGCTGCCTTTCTAGCTTCACAAGCGAAAAATAAAGGTTACAAACAATAGTCACAGCACACAAAACCCAGCAACACGTCTATATGCAATATACCTAGCTTATACAGCACTCAAAGCAAAGCACAATGACGGAAAGTGGGTGATCAAATATGCGACAAAAACATTCATGACATTTCTTAGAGAGCTAGAAAAGATTTGTAAAATTAAGGTCAATTACAGGGTGCACATGATAAACTAAAGCACAACCAACTAATTAGATGTCAAGAGCAAAGACTAGGAATCTCACAAACTAATAGATTGTTTGCTCCAAGATTAAGAATGTTATTACTTGTTTATAAGTAAGAACCTTGTCCAATTCAAAAAGAACAAAAAACCTATTTGTGCAAATATTGAGAGATTTCAGGAACCAAATAATGGAAATTATCAAGGATCCGCAAAGATAGTCTAGATGATATATTGTTGACAGATATAGATGTTTTTTGCAGAAGTAATTTAAGGATATGCAAACATGGCAAGTCAATTTAAGATAAAGGGATTGGGATTACAAATTCCCATACATGGGTATAAAACACTCCAAGGTTTTTAATTAAGGCATATAAAAGGCACACAAATTAAATGAGCACTACAATGCAATCTGGGCTCCAAACCTCTGGTCTTTTGAATAACCATAGACGTTTATGCACATATACCAGAATGTAATAATAATTCTGGTAGCTCAGAATGCTTTTTACCCTAGCATGGATGTGCATGCTTATAGGCATACACCAGTTTTCAGTGTACACATCCAGGAATCACACACTATCATGTCTATAAACACAAACGTCCACAGGAATCACGATAATGTGTCTTAATAAATTTTAAAGGATAAGGCAAAGTAGCTTCACAATCTCAAATACAAACCTTGACAGGAATAACAGCTTCATAAAGAAGTATAGAATCTCTTGCAGCGTGATAGAATTCCAAAGCAACTCTTGTGGATGACAAGCAAACATCCTGCAATGATTTGTGATAGGAAGGATCATCTCCTGAGGTTTACATGCATATGTCATGCCAGTAGATATGAAAATGCATGGGATGAGTGACTGCAAATAACTTCAGTTATAAGATCCATACATTAGAGATGGCATTTACCTACAAAATTATATTAAACTATAAAGAGCAGGCAGTAAAGTAAGCTTTGCAATCTTTCATCTGTAAGAAAATTAGGGCTGTCCAGACATGAAAGGAACTCAGACTTTCAAGTTGCAATGGGTAGGGAAATGGACCATAGTATTGCAAGAAGAATATAGGAAAATTAGCAGTTTACCTGAAGTGTCTGATGTACTAGCTCCATCAGTTGAGAGGATGCCTTTGATACCACACACCTCTCAGATGAAAAAATCAAATCAACAACTTGTTCGGAAGAATTTATAGCCATTCCATCATTCTTCAATAAAGGACCTTTGGAAGTGTAATCCTACAGAAAAAAAAATATTTATGAAAATAAATCAAAGATAGAAGCCCAAAAGTTTTATTGTTAGGAACTTACTTGAGGAACAGAGAAATCACACTGAAGGAGTAGATTTCTAGCTCTTCCAAGGATTTCTGTTTTCTTCCTAAATGCAAAGTGAACCTCAACATTTTCAGCATAATTGCTCAACATGTAATCTTTGCTATCAGATGCCGATATGAACATCATTTCCCTTAAAGAAATCTCAAATTCTGACGTGCATTTGATTATCTTCTGAAAGTCTGCAAGTTTGGAGGCATCTTCAGGGACAACCTAAAGCAAGATTCCAACCTCAATTATTACAAAGCTAAAAAGAAAATACGCCCAGATGGTCCTTTACAGAATACAATGTGATACTATCAAACCATAATCGTAACAGAACAAATCAAGAAAAGAGGTCATATTGACAATATACCAAGTTCCATATATTATGTCTTTTGATTTTACTATTCACCCTTAAATATGGAAACCAAGATATAAATTAAATCAACGCTATCCCCTGGTTTTCATGCAATGTTCCGATGTCAACCATTTTGCAAATTGGTTCAAATCGCTTCCCATTAAATTCTACCAAAACATTCATAATATCTTGAAAATTAAAATATTTTACGACTTGATGGAGACTATATAAACCGAAGTACATAGTTTAGAAGACAAAGATCACATGGTCATACAATATAGCCACAGATATAAAGGTTGCAAAATCAGAACAAAATCAAATGTTACAATAACTGGAATCAGTGTAGTTCAAGACAGTGATAGAGGAAGATTATGCACAATTGCCTTCTATTTATTTATTAATTGCTTGCTTTCTTTTAGAGTTAGTTATGTCCCTAAAAAGTTTAAAGGGTTTGATCAGCCCACGAAAGAAGAAATGTATTCGAGCTTCCCAAGGCTTGAATGTAAAATACAATGCAATTCCAGATCGCACCAATCGAGTGTTAATGCCCTGCTGGATGTTCCCATAAAAAACTGAGTTATATATTGATACACAAGCTGTGTAAAAAAAGTTTACACGACCCTTATTTAAACTATAAAACCTAAAATCTAAACCCTACCCCTAAAACCCTAAATTCTAATCATTAACCCAAAATCTAAACCTCTAAGCCATAAAATAGATAGGGTTGTGTAAACTAAAATTTACACAGCTTATGTATCAAATAATTTTCCAAAATAATTATATTCATACACCTTTACCAATAATTAAGCTTCACACATCCAAAGAAATTAGTGACAAGTCAGCAAAGTATCTTGTCAAACTACTTATATGAGCCTAAATTAAATACTATTAGAGTGGTAAAAATAAAAGGCATCAAATAATCAATAATATATACACACACATATATGTATAGAAACCTTTTTTTGATGGAATATATAGTAATTTTTGAACTGACGAGAATGGAATTCTAAACTGCCATTTTAATCTTTTTTCTAGAAATATTAATAAGATTTAGCCAAACTATCAATAACCCTACTTCCATCTAAACACTCATTAAAAAAATATTCGCTTTAAAAAAAGGTTAAATTTTACAACTTTTACATGTTGTGCAAGGTTATACAGATTTTAAAATCTAAAGAAAAACATGTGCAAGTCACGTGAAAATAATACTAGTTAATGAAGGCAAGGCAAGGTTATACATATAATTCATAATTTATGTTGGGGCTATAGCAGATTCTAAATCCTGACCTTTGAGTACAAAAAAAAAAACTGATCTTGTCTAGTGTTAGCCATTAAAGCTCTTTTGCTACACAAATGACTACTATGTAAGGAAAATTAATAACAGAACAGCCCATCATAAAACTAGATTGAAATAAGAGGAAATATATTTATATAAATTTGTTAACTAATCATACAAACATCTCAGATACCCTGAAGGGAAGGATTTCATCAATAATAACCACTGGTTGTACCATTTGACGCTAAATACTAAATATTAGCCATCTCATCTCTTTAAGGCGCAAATTAATACCTGCAAATCAAGCCATGCTTAAATTTTAAAGGCAGAATTAAAAGATGAATCAGCAGCTAAATCACAAGTCCTACAACTTTTGTACCCAGAGCAGCCCCTAGTATAATATCTCCAGTTTGTTTGCAGCACTGCCAAATTCATGCTCTAAATGTAGCATACATGATATGCTATTGGTTGTACTATATATACAACTTGTATAGATTCTCTGCATGCCTACTTAATAAAAAAAAGTAAGAATATAATAGAAATCAATTATTGACAACTATAAGCAGGCATTCATCATTCTACAAGCAAAGTAGAATAGAAAGAATTATCATCTTGAAATCAAGCATTGAAAAATCAAACCTTTGAAAGAAACTTGGATATAATAAGATCTGATATCCTAGGCCAAGTTAACCTTCCAAAAGAACGAATCCATGAACCATTCTCAAAGCATAGATGCTTGAAAATAAACTTGATGACTTGAATAACTCTCGCATAGATAGCATCACCATCCACATCTACAACCTGAACATAACAGAGGAGATGTTTCACACTGGAATCCATGAGTTGCTTTCAAGCAAAATGTTGTTTACATGGAGAAAGCATTAAGTAATATAATTCATATTCCAATGAACATATCAGCTAGCTTTATTTTCTGAAGATATGTCCTAGTTAGTCAAATTTTGTATCAAGTATCAACCAAGGATTTGGAATATTGGTAGAGAGCACGCACATTGTGATCTTGTGAAGGTAATATCTTCAATACTGCTTCTGAGATTCCTTCAGAACCTTGGCTTACATCTTCTACAAATGCTACAGGCGATTCATAGTTTGCAGCTGGAGTGATGGCATGCTTAATTATCAAGTCAGCTGCTTTAGCAAGACTATAATCCAGAATTCCAGCAGCCTAAAAATGACAATATCATATCATCACGGCAAACTAAACAACAATATATCAATATTAATTGACCATCAAAAACTTAGACACTTAAGCAAGAGCATACAATTTTCAGTATTATCTATCTTCATCAGATCTCCATCATGAAAGCAAAATAATAAAAAACTTGTCCAAATAATAAGATTTAGCAGGTCCATTCTATAAGTAAAAGGAACATAACGAAAATCTTACATCCATTGCTTCCATAACTGTACGAAGTTCAATCCCATCCATCTCATCAACAGATAATATGTACTTCACTCTAATTGTTCTAGAATCCTGCTCGAACCGAACTGCATTTTCCATGAACTTGGAAAACAAGTCTTGCACCTACAAACCCAAATCCAATTTCTCTAAAAAAAGAATAAATCACCAATAAAATGAATAATACAAAGAAAGAGAAAAAACGCTAAGATGACAAAAAACTAAACATCAAACTTAATCTATTTCTCTCTCTTAGTTTGCCTGATTGCCTCTTTTCTCAGTAACCGAACATAGCTTTACCTTATCGAATAAACCCGCCCATTGTTTCCGCAATAAACCATAGACGATAGGCTCTCCTTCTTCCTCATCGCCAATCCTCAAAGCCTTCTTCAACTCTTTAACTTCCTCGGCGGCGAATCTGATCCGGCCATTACTCAAAGAAGATCTGGCGCCTTCTAATCTCTCGCAAATGGCTACAATTATCCTCAACAACCCTAACATTTCCCTCTTTTCCCTAGCCTCCTTTGTTGTGCTCCCAATCTGAGAAACCAACTTACGGATCTCGACATCGATGGGGCGGTCGGAGATGGAGGAGAGAATATCGGAGAGGATATCAGAGATGTCGTTAGTCTTGGAAACGGCATCGTTGCAGTGTGAGAAGAGTGAGGCAAAGTCGTCGCGGTGAGAGAGGAGGTAAGAACGGACTTTTGATTTGATGTGAAGAGAGTGGGATTCGAGGCGGCTGATAAGGAGGCGGAGATCGGGTGCGGAGAGCGGCGTGGAAGGGTCGGAGAGGTCGTGGCCGGAGAGGAGATCGCGGACGTTGATCTGATCAAAGAGTGGGTCCATTTGAAGATGTTGATGAAGATCGTCAACACTCAACTGGCTTTCAGGCTTGATTGTACTAACTGCTTCTTTTCGACATAAAGGCACGGAGAGTGATAACGCTTACATGCTTTACATTGTTCAGTTTGGACAGAGTAACATCTCAATTCTCAACTCTATTGTGTTATGGTTGCTGAATACCCTCGCGGCTTCATTCATCTATTAATATATTTTCTAAGGGTGTGAAAACATATTGGGTAAATTATATAAATAGTCTCTAGACTATAATCTAATTTTTTGTTGAGTCCCCTAATTATGAGAAATTATAAACATGTCTTTCAACCAATCGCGACTAACAAGTCGTCTAATTTCGTTAAAAAATAAGGTGTTGAGGTCGTGACAGTTAATAAAAACTGTATAATAACATATTTAACCCTCTATTTTTTTACATTTTATTTTAGTTTGGTCTTAAATTTAAAATTTCATCTCTTAGTATTTAAATATTATAATATTTTAGTCTCTTAAATCCTAAACTTCATCTTCTTCCGTTTTATAAAAACAAACCTTCATTGATGTTAACGGTAGCCATCAACAATCCCATTTGTATGAGCAGTTCCAAACCTCCATTGATGTTTACGGTAGCCATCTACGATGAGCTATCCACAGCAAGAGATGCATACCTTTTGTTTTTAGAAGGGAAGAAGATGAAGTTTAAGATATAAGGGACTAAAATGTTGTAATATTTAAATGTTGAGAGCTAAAATTTTAAATTTAGGACCAAATTAAAATAAAATGTAAAGGTTAAGGGTTAAGTTTCTTATTATACAAATTTTATTAACTATCATGTCATCAGTCATTTATTTTTTAACGAAATTGGACCGATTTGTTAGTCGCGATTAGTCGGGGACCTATTTATAACTTCTCATAATTAGGGACTCAACAAAGAACTAGATCATAGTTGGAGGACCATTTATGTAGTTTACCCAAAAATATTATATCCAACGGATCCACTATTATTTTCGGGTTACATATTCGATCAATTTTTTTATTTTTCGAATTAGATACATATAGTAATCTTGTAAGTTTTGAATTATTCAAAAATTTTGAAAATTTAAAATTTTATGGATGTGAATCTTGTTATATTTAGCAATTTGATGATTGTTATATCCGAAAGATCCGAATTTTTTATAGATGTGAATCTTGTTACATATAGCAATTTGCTACTTGTTATATTCCAAAATATAAAATTTCTATAAATGGTTGTACTTACATTATCGATTTATAGCGTTTTTGGTCATTGTGACGTTAAAGATCGTTAATATGTTGATATGACATGTTAATAAATGGCTGTTAATATTTAATTTGACCTTTAAACTTTAGATAAAATACTAATTTGATCTTTGGAGTTTAGATAAAGTATTATTTTAACCCTTAAATTTTAGGTAACATATTAAATTGACTCTTAAATTCGACCAATCTCTCAGCGTCGGCAATCATCATTGGTCGCCACCGATTATCGATATCAACTATTGTTCAACTCCATATTTCTATTTTATTTCTCAACCTTCGAAACATAATTTTTTTTTTGGTAATATTGAACTGGTTAAGTAACAATTTATATGGAGTCTTGGAGGAGCAACAAAAACACCTCAACCGGCGGCACAACATGAGTCGTTCCACTCATTGTAATCCTCTAACCATCTCGGCCAACCTGCTAACAACTGTATTAGCTTCGTGACGAACATGAGCTATCCGTACAACCTAATTCCGACGCGACACAATCTTTATCCTTGCCATAAGGGCGTTAGCTACCAGTACCCTAGAGTCCCCATCCAAGATAACACTGCTGTAGTGTTGTCCAATTCCGATTCAACCCTACGATAACCAAGCCTCCATGCGTGCATTAATGCATCCAGGCCTATTTCTGAGATTTTAGTGGCCTGGAGTGAACTAAAAAAGTTAGGCCTCTAATAAGAAATTTAAATTATGATTATGGTCGCGTTTCATCCATGTTGTGTTTTATCGTTGATTGCGGACATAACGATTGTTATTGCGGTCGCTGCAAGTATCGTGGTTGTAATTTTTTTAATAACATATGTTATTGTGAACATAACAGTTACGGATATCGCGATTTCAGAAGATGTCGCTATCGCTATATAACGGTTGTTGTTGCGGTTGCGAACTGTTATTTAAATCTATGTTCTTTAATAACAATCATTGAAAAAAAAATTTGATTATCTAATAACAAATATTGAAAACACAACTAAAATTTAAGAGTATGTTCATAATAACAAATATTAAAAAATAAAATGGACCTCTAATAAAATGTATTGAAAATTTTGAAAAATTAAAATAAAATGAGCCCCTAATAATAAATATTGGAAAAAAATTAAGCATATAATAACAAGTATTAAAAAACATGGACCCTTAATAACAAGTATTAGAAAAAATGTATTTTAAGAATATGGCTATAATAATAAATATTGAGAAAAAATTGGACCCTTAATAACAAATATTATAAAAATAAATAAATTTTAAGAGTAGACCAATAATAATAAATATTAGGAAAATTGGGCCCCTTAATAATACATATTGAGATAAAATTAGATCTTTAATAATAAATATTGACAAAAAATAAGCTCCTAATAATAAATATTAAAAAAATTAAACTTTATAATTAATATACAATAATTATTTATAAGTATAATTAATTATACAAATTCTGAAAAAAAAAATTAATATACAATAAGCCCCTTCAGCTCATGCCCAAATACAACACTGAAAAAAAAAAAGGAATAAGACGATTATATAAATGATGCAATGAGGTAACGGTCCGATAAAAATAAAATTATTATTATTTGAACAATAAAGATTATTATTTAAAAATGAAATATCATTTACAATATGTTGATAAATAATTTTTTCACGTAGAATGGTATCATGATGGTCTCACAGTTTTGTTCCAACAGCTTACTTTTGACGAGGAAAAGAGAGGAAGATGAATCCAGCTCAGATCCTCCTAATTCCTTTCTATATTATAAAGCTTTGATTTTTACCCACCTGCAATTCAGTTTCTTTCATAACTTATTTTTTTATTCATCCAAATAAGTATTTTTCAAAAAAAAAAAAACTCCTTTTTTTAGAAAATCTTGTTCCATTTTGCTTTTTTCTCTCTTGTACCCGAACAAAAAAGATTGTTATCTGCGCTTTGTTTCTCTGGCAGATCGCAACTCTTGTTTAAATAAAAGCCATTTGAAAGAGTTCAAATTTCTGAGCTTGCAAGCTCCAATCCATTGACCTTTTTTCATTGTTTCAAAACTTGTAGTTTTCTCCCATCTCTGACACGCCCCTTACGACCCCATTTCTTCTTTTCTCCTCTTCTCTTCATCCATCCAAAGGGAAAATGTTTGGTCCCCAAAGCAAAAGGGACATTGCCCTGGAATGGCAAGCACAATTTCCCATGCTAAGGCAAAGCATCCATGCGAGAAGAGCAAATCTAGTTGTGAAATTCCAAGACCTCTACGGGTTCACCGTGGAAGGCAATGTGGATGATGTCAACGTGTTGAATGAGGTCAGAGAAAAGGTGAGGCAACAAGGGCGTGTTTGGTGGGCACTCGAAGCAAGCAAAGGGGCCAATTGGTATTTGAAGCCGCAGGTTCCTTCCATATCTGAAGGGATTGGTTTGAAATCTTCACTCAAATTTTCAGGTTTTGTTAATGCGATTACCTTGAAGAAGCTTATTAGGAAAGGCATCCCCCCTGTACTTAGGCCTAAGGTTTGGTTTTCGCTTTCCGGTGCCGCTAAGAAGAAGTCTACGGTGCCTGAAAGCTATTATAATGATTTGTTGAAGGCGGTTGAAGGTATGGACACGCCTGCAACTCGGCAGATTGATCATGTAAGTTCCTGCATTTTTCCCTCTCTTTCTTTTTTACATGGATCTTTGTTAAGATTGATGATCTTGTTGGTGGTGTTTGTCTTGGTCTTTCTCGAGAGGTTTGCTTAATTTTGCATAATGAACTTAGAATTGGAAATGCATAATCTTTTGCGATTGACCTAAATGCAAGGATGATTTTGTTTTCATGAGTTAATATTAGGATTTTGAATTCACTAAATATTCTTTTCTATCTGGTAATTGGAAACAAGTAGCTCCCTCAGAAGGTTTTGATCTTTTGACAAAAGGGTTTGTTTTGTAATGAAAATCTCAAGAGGTTCGAGCTGAAAACATAGGTTGTTGAAAATGCAGAATTATAAGGTATTCCAATCAATGTGAGTTATTAAATTTGAAGATCCTATTGGAAGTTCCTTAGAAATTCATCAGCAGTAATTGCATGTAAAGTAATAATAAGTTTTATGATTGAAGATATATACATATGCCTAACAAAGATCAATGGTTTCAAATCTTTTTGGTGTGAGACTACTGTCATTTGAATCTTTTCAGTATTGATAAGTGCATCTTTCAAAAATACTTGTGAAAATTCCAAAGGATGTGAAGGTCTAACACATAATTGTTGACTGGATACAACTAAAATTGTGATTTTGTTGAATGAATAAGATTTAAGTTTCTGCACATTGAAATATTATGGTGCCTCTTTTCTTTTAAATTAATTAGGCTACTTGGTTGAGCATTTTGTTTATTATATGTATTCTTGCAGGACCTTCCACGAACCTTCCCTGGTCACCCATGGTTGGACACAGTAGAGGGCCATGCAGCTCTACGGCGTGTGCTTGTGGCATATTCTTTCCGTGATTCTGATGTAGGCTACTGTCAGGTGAGTTCATCAATTTTATGCTTGCCTTACAGAATTTCTTTGCATCTATGTTTCATGGGCATAAAGGACTCGTAGAATATGCTACAAATATTTTGTCACTAATTTATTTGTTGTGCAAAAGGTTCCCTTTTCTGGGTTGTTTGATTTCCCCTTGAAGGATTTCTTTCCCTCTTGGTATGCTCATTCTTTCTGTCAATATATAATGAAAGTTAAGAGGCAGTAGCCTTTTATGGTCTCAACAATGAGAACCAAGCTAAAGTGGTTTCACGGTGCAAGTTTTTTTTTTTGGCTAAGCATGGTACTAAAACTTGTTTTTTAACCTTGATATGTAAATCCTGCTTTCTTATTTTGTCTATATGCCCTAATCCAATGAAGAGGAAACTAAACTTCAATTTCAGTCATTTTGTCCATGCCCTTGCCAGCTCTTGTTATTCACTGTGACTTAAGCTTAGACCCTAATCAAACTTCATTCGTCGATTACTGTTGATATTAATTATTCATACCAAATTTAATGTGGAATATTAACGAAACCTATCATTCCAAATACCACTTTAAATTGGTCCCTACTATTGCCAACTATAACTGTTATTACTTATTAATTCTGCATATTATGATTTCATTTTAAGAAAAGAACTTGTTCTTGGTGCAGGGCTTAAATTATGTCGCCGCACTATTATTGCTTGTTATGAAAACAGAGGAAGATGCATTTTGGATGCTTGCTGTCCTCCTTGAAAACGTTTTAGTTAATGACTGCTATACAAATAACTTGTCTGGATGCCATGTTGAACAAAGGGTTTTTAAGGATTTGCTTGCTAAGAAGTGCCCAAGGTATTGTGTGAGGATTGAACTGTTTTAGTTATCAACATATTTTTGGTTAAATTGATCTGTTTTAGCTCTACGCTTGGACGGAACTAATCTTATTAAAAAATGGAATAAAACAATGCAGGATTGCTTCTCATCTGGAAGCATTGGGGTTCAATGTCTCGCTTGTTGCTACTGAGTGGTTCCTATGCCTCTTTTCTAAAAGCTTGCCTTCAGAGGTCCGAACAATTTTGCATTACCATATCCGTTCCTCATTTTATCTTATTTCCTCTTTGCAGATGGTGCCAAATTTATTCGAGGTTGCTTTCTGACCTTTTTTTAATCTCTTTGTTGATCTATTTGTCCAGACAACTTTGCGGGTATGGGATGTACTTTTCTATGAGGGTGCAAAGGTTCTTTTTCATGTAGCTTTGGCTATATTTAAGGTGCCAATGTCTTTTCCATTTGGTCTTTTGCATTCCATAACAAGTTGATCATTTTCTTCAATGTTATTCCTAAAATTAAAATTTCCCGGTTTTCAAAACAATACGGTGGGAGCTAAATTAAGTTTTGATATGCTTTTACAGATGAATGAAAATGAGTTGCTTCTAACGCATCAGGTCGGTGACATTATTAGTATATTACAGAGAACTACACATCACCTTTTTGATCCCGACGAGTTATTGACGGTAAGATATGTCGTTGGTTGTTCCTCAGTTTTTCTTTTACTTTCTTAACATATCACAACTGTTTTGTCATTCTGTTCGGAGAAATGAAATAATGAGTAGCAAACCTAGTCCTTGAGATAAACTGGATAGGAGATCATGGCACTTCAAGGAACAGTTATATGGGTTTTAAACATAATATGGAAGCCTAGTTCTATGACTTCATTTATGAAAATCAAACGGGTCCGGCTCACCTCCATTACATAGTTAATCCCATTCAAATGTATGACTTATACAATTATAGGTGGATCTTCCATGTTTGAATGGAAATGATAAGTTTATCGAAAAGTAACAAACCGGATCCTAATCTGAATTGAACATGGTAGTCTTCTATCTTGCCTTTGGCCCTATTTTTGCATTCTCTTTCTCGTTCTTTTAGGGGTATGTAAACCTGTATCATTCTTCCTTGACAAACAATGATTCAACCTTCCTTTACATCTCCGCAGGTGGCCTTTGATGAGATCGGATTCATGACAACAAACACAATATCGAAGCAAAGGAAAAAGCAAGAAACCGAAGTAATGAAAGAGCTGGATCTGAGATTGAGAAGACTAAACTCCATGAACGAGAAATAAAAAGTTGTGTACAAGACCCAAAGTTTGTACATCAAACATCCTATAATGGAGAACCCCGTTGCCCTTATGTAGAAGAATATGAAAATCACTGACATGTACTTTCAATGACAATGACAGGTGAAGAGATCGTTTTCTTTTTTCCTTCATTTTTTCATGATGTTTTAGGTCATTCAATGTAAAATCTTCAATTCATAGTCATTAACCAGCCGGAGTTACTTCAATTAGGGCAGTGTTGAGTTTTCAGCACCCAGTGCTTTTTTTATTTGCCATTGGTTGCTTTATCAAAAATGTTCTCAGGGTTACTCTTACACTGCTTTCAGATGTTCATTATTATTTTGGCCATAAGAACTTGTAAACCATTGCCAGCCAAAACAAAGCAGATTTCCCATTCTAAAACTGACATTCAATCAGCTTAAAGTTTACATTTTTAATAATTTTACGAATTAATATTTCCGAACACTTAAGCAAACTATTAGTCTACCAAATACATAGTGGTAAAGTGCATTGATTCATCAAAAATACATTAACAAATGCCAATATTTGATTCCACTTTGGCTAGCAGGTATTGTAAAAAAAGCAAAATATCTCAAGTCTTGGCTCCCAAAGTATCAAAACAAAAGAAAGTGAAAATCAAGGATTTAAAATGTTTATGTTTTACTTTCAAATTCTGTCTTCTGTCTGGTTGTCTGTGTAAAGAAGAAGAAGAGGCAGCCTAAAACAAAGGTTGAATGCCTGATTAGATTGAATCATTCTTTTCCTTTTCTAGTTGGACTTGTATGTGCTGAAGCAGTGGATCAGACAAAGACAGGCAACGGCATCGAGACGTCTGTGTGGAGAAATACTGTTCCAGAAGATCATGGAGATGAAGCGCAACAATGGGATTGAAATAGGATGGTCATCGTGATTTGGTGATTAAAACCCTAAACGACCCGAGCTTGAATGAACAAAGTTGTGTTCGTGTTTGTTTATTTATTTTTAAAGGTGTTGTTCCTTTATCTATTTTTGAAGTATTCGCGAACATGTTCGTTTATATGTTTGTCAACATGTTCTCCGAAAAAATGATAAAATTATGTCGCTCCTTGGGTTTTACAATTTGAACTCCAAAATCCACTATGTGTTTAATTTAGTCCCTAACTTCATCCATATTTAAAATGTAATAAAATAAAAGAAAAAAGGGAACCGGGTAAACAAGCTTATAAATGAACCGAGTAAATTAGCTAATAAACGAGCTTGTTCGTGAACATAAACGAACTGAACACACCTTTGTTTGTATTCTTTCATTTATTAAATGAACATAAATTTTTTGTTCATGTTCGTTTATTTAACTTAATAAACGAATATATGCGAACGATTCACGAACAGTCCGTCGAATACTATATTCTTTTACACCCCTATTAAAAACAAACCAAACCAAGTTGAATATATTGCGCTGTGCTCGCTGAGAAGGTGATTGGGCCATAGATATTTGGAGAAAGTGGTTGTACGTGAGTTTGGTTCATAATGGTGCCAAAACTTTGAGTGTATTTTGAGTTTGAGAGTAACAATTACATTTAGGCTGTTGGTGCCAAAACTTTCCAACATATTGTGAAAACCATGTTTTAAGCATGTTTTTGATTGCTCTTCAAATCCAGTTGACTTTATAATAATTACAATAACAAAGCTACACAAAGGAAAAATGGGGTAACTTAACCCTAGATTTGAAGGTACTAACACTACATCATGCTTGATATATAGCGGCACTTCCAAAAACGCCGCGAACATTATACTTATCACGGCGTTTATAACAGAATCGCCACAAAATGACAAATTTGGCGGCGTTTTTAGTATAATCGCCGCTAAAGAATCACATATAGTGGCATTTGCCAGGAAAATGTCGCAATAAATCTAGTATAATTACACATTTAGTCCTCTATATTTATACAATATATCAATTTAGTCCTAATTTTAATCTAATAAAATAAATTAATTATTTAATTGGAGGAAGAAAAATGAAACAATAAATTAATTATTTTTACGTCATCGACCGTCAGTCATGTCATCACCTCATTAAGGAGTTAACGGCGGAGTGTAATAAACAAGTTAAAAATTAAAATTTAATGGTAAAACTGGACCAATTCAAAAGTCAGTGACAGAAACTGGTCACCTCTTATAATTGGGTGGTATATGGCGTAGTTTATTATTATAATTTATAACACAAGTGAGTTGGAAGATGGAGTGCGCTGCACATGCATATAAAAAAAAAGCAGTTCTTTTATGAACATTTAACAATAATTGGCGGGGCAGGGCATCAGAAAATTCTAATTATTTGTACCAATGGTGGTTGAGTTCTTTTTTTTTAACTTTGCCTTCTTCTCAAAACTGTTCTTTCCCTTGTTTGGATTGCCAAGCTCATTTGGTTGATGCATGCAGATGAAGGTGTTTTTAATTGTGAAAGAAATGCAGTTTGTAAAAGCATAATTTGAACAGCTAAATTTCCCAAATTCTGATTCTGTATAACAAGCAATATTCATATAAATTACAATTAGATGTGTGGAGATAAGGGTGTTAAATCCAATTGAAACTTGCTGCATGAACAACTGTTTGAAACCAATGAGGGATTCCCTTAAGTACAAGATCTGTGAATTTCCCCTTCTTTGGATCATATGAAACTAAAACCCTGTTCTTGTACTCCAACAGGATTCCACCATTGTCCAGCACGGAAACAACTCGAACCACTTTACCATTCGAATTCGAAGCATTCTTCCACATCTTCAACGGCATATCTCGATCCGAATTCTGTTTCAAACATTTCGGCATATAAGCTCCAATGCTCAATTCTCTAGTCCAAGACTCCTTCACATTATAATCCTTCATAACCCATATCTCCAGTTTCCCATAATTCCCATAAACAGTTGCAGCAAGACACCCTCTTAACACACACAAATGGAAGTTACACCTGTTTAGGCCACCACAATCTGGTTTCGGGACCTCCCGGAACTCTTCGTCCCCTAAGCCGAACGACATAATGCGGCGAGCCGGGAAATATCTCTGTGGCCTACTCACCCAATGAAGCCTTCCACTGACCAAAGCCTCAGACGGCCGCCTTATGAGCTGGTATGATATTTTCCCTAGGCTCCTCCAGGCAGAGGTCCCCAGGGTGAAAACCTGAACATCGGATTGAGGATAAACAACTCTTCGGGCACGACTGTAGCTCCTGCTACATGTGTTCCTGTAATAAACAACTTTAACCACCTTGTATTCCTTGGTTTTCGGATGGAATCCGAATCCGAACACTACTTCCTGATCCGGATACTGTCTAGATTTGGGCAGCTGGATGTGATCCATGGTAAAAGGGTTGTAAACATAAAGAGCATCGTTGTATAAGGAATCCGACAAGCACAATAAACCATTACACGATCCAACTACATCGAATTCAGGTATGGATGTCTGGAAAGGAACATATAATCTTCTTACCTTGTGCTTGTCTTGGTTGTGAGGCGATAAATCAAGAAAATAGAGTTGGTTTCGGATGGGAAAATCGCAGTGAAGGATGAGGCATGGATTCGTAGACTGAGTTTTCCAGGAAAGTTGAATATCAGCAAGGAGATGACCCTGAGCTAAAGCACGCCAGCCTTTGCATACGAACTTGAATTGCACCAAAGATGTGATGGGCAGCCTCGAGAATATGTCGACGATGATTTCGTTGGGCAGGGTTTGCAGCCCAGTTTTCGTGTGCTGTTGTGGATGATCATCTTCAACCTGGAGCTCAGTTTTTGTTCTTTTCGAGACCCTCTCATCGTCTAAATCCATGGCCGGGAAGAGATTTAGATTACAAAGGGTGGGTTTTAAGGGAGATGAGATTATCGAAAAGGAAGGTTGAAGATAAACATTGGTATTGTAGAGAAGGAGAGACGGAAACCACAAGGAAATTAATTTGTGTTTGTATAGAAAGTATCATTCCCTTGCCTTATACAAATACAATGGTTTGATATTATTTTTCTCTTCCCATTTGATTAATAGGACAAAGCTATTAATCAATCTGCACCGTCGGATTAAGCATATAGATTGCTGAAATGTGAATGCAGAAAAAGCAAATTTTATGAATCAATTCCATGGCTGTGCAAAGATGGCCCTACTGATAGTGACTTTGCAACATTCAGTCCTCAATATCCGCAGCAAAAACAAATTTATATATAGGGTAAACTACACCAGTGACCGCCAAATTATAGGATTGGTGTCAATTTGACTATTATATTTTTAATTTTAGTAAATATACCACTTAACTATTTATATGGTTCCAATTAAGCCACCAACCGTTAAAAAAAAGAAAAGTTGACGGGACTTTTAAAAAAATTGGTATAATTACACATTTGGTCCCCTATATTTATACAATCTATCAATTTGGTCTTAATTTTAATCTATTATTTTATTAGATTAAAATTAAGATCAAATTGATAGATTGTATAAATATAGGGGACCAAATGTGTAATTATACAAATTTTTTAATAGTCCCGTCAACTTTTCTTTTTTTTAACGGTTGGTGGCTTAATTGGAACCATGTAAATAGTTAAGTAGTATATTTGCTAAAATTAAAAATATAATGGTCAAATTGACAACAATCTTATAGTTTGGTGGTCACTGGTGTATTATTTTATTAGATTAAAATTAAGATCAAATTGATAGATTGTATAAATATAGGGGACCAAATGTGTAATTATACCAATTGTTTTAGCAGTCCCCGTCAACTTTTCCTTTTTTTAACGGTTGGTGGCTTAATTGGAACCATGTAAATAGTTAAGTGGTATATTTACTAAAATTAAAAATATAGTGGTCAAATTGACACCAATCCTATAATTTGGTAGTCACTAGTGTAGTTTACCCTTATATATATTACCTTGCTTTCTTCTTTAATTCATGGTTAAACGATGGATTACATTTTAATCTCTATTGAAAATTGAGCTAACTAGTCTCCATGTAATAGAAATGTTGAGATTTGAGAAAAGAATAAAAATATATATTAAAAAATAAAACATTTTGAGCATTCAAAATTCACATACATCTGTAGATAGTGGCGGACTTGTGGTTGAGTTTGAGGGTTAATTTAAAACTTTAAAAAAATTAGAGGTTTAATTTAAATTTTTTAAATTTTTTGAAGAGTTCTATTATTTTTCAAAAAAATTAGGGTCTAATTAAAATTTTTGAGGTTTTGAGAGGCTTAACGAGAACTTTTAAAAATTATGGGAGAGATTTAATTAAAAACATTCACAAATTTCGAAGCTTAATCTAAATTTTTAAAAATTTTGTGGGAACCAGATTAAAATTTCTGAAAATGTTAAAGCTCTAAACTATAATTTTTCAAATGGGAGGGGGATCGTGGCCCCCACGGGTCCCATTGTGTTACACCGCTATTTGTAGATTATTTTATTTAAACTCGAATTACCTAAGAAAATTAACACTATCTTTTATCATTGAGATCATTCAATAGATTCATTGTATGTATTTTTAATTTGAATACATTTGAGTTAAAATTTATGGATAGTTAATCAATGTTATTTTAGATTTAGAAAGCAAATTTTGTGTAATTAACTATGGAACAAGTGTTAGCTAGATTAAAATTAAACATAGCACTTTAGAGAAATCTATGATTGATACGGATGTGCCATGTCAATCTCGCATTGTCAATGTCATGAAATTGTCATGGAATTGAATAGCGAGCTGACAATAATCGTCGAAAATGTTACAGCTTTAAAGATAACTTTTAGTCGAAATTGCACCATAACCTTGGTATTAGATCAAGAATTAATTTCAAAACTGGATTAATCTTTTTCACACTCATAAAGTGAGAAAATTTGATGTAGCACTTCTTGAGTAATAGAACAAATTGAATGGTAGATTGTAATCACGAGGGTTCGATTCGAGTGTAACAAAAATTTTAAGTCCTCGCGAAACAACTCGTAACCTTCATTCATAGTCGGGAATGATGACTGTTGCGGAATACGGTCGTCGGATAGAGCAAAAACGCAACTGATAATTTGAGAAAATAACAATGAAGATAAAGGAGACACAGATTTTACGTGGAAAACCCCTAAATAATATAGGGTAAAAACCACGGACAAAGGTAGAAGAATTTCACTATAAGAAAATAGGAATTACAACTTCTCTCAATCTAACAAGGAGAAAACAATGACAATTCTCTCTTGATAAAAAGGAGAAAACAACTCTATAAAAAAACTCTCTAACTTCTCTAGTATTGGGAGGATATTAGAATGATTTGGGATGTGTAAGAATGGCAAATGGCTAGGCTATTTATAGTTGAGCTTTAGGGACTAACTTATAAATAACTTAAAGTTTAAGGACCAAAATTATAATTTTCCTATGCCATTCTTTTCAACCTTGGCTGCAACTACCATGGTAATTTTCCATGGTAAATTTCAAAGCAATGTCAGTGCATTAATGCACCGAATTGCTTGACTTTCAACAATCTCCCACTTGAAGATTTGATTGGAACAATCATATCTTCACACCATTCTTTCTACCTCGTACTTTTCATGTTGCTTACGTCTCTAACAGACCACAAGAGGATCGACACCAAGTAAACTTATCAATGTTGATTGCTTTTGTCATGAAATCTGCTATGTTGTCATCGGTATGGATCTTCTGCATATATATCGTCCCTTCTTCTACTTTCTCACGAATGAAGTGATATTAGACCCGAATGTGTTTTGTTCTTGAGTGAAAAACAGGATTCCTTGCAAGATGCAAGGCGCTCTGACTGTCACAAAACAAAGAGACATTCTCTTGTTTGTGCCCGAGTTCCTCCAATAGCATTTTTAACCATATTGCTTCTTTACTGGCTTGTGTAGCTGCTACATATTCTGCCTCCGTTGTTGACGTAGCCACAACCGATTGCAGTTTTGAAACCCAGCTTACAGCTCCACCAGCAACTGTAAACACATACCCTGTTGTAGATTTGCTTTTATCCAAATCTCATGCATAGTCAGAATCAACATACCCGCTGATAAGAAAGTCTGATCCCCCGTAACATAATGCAACATTTAAGGTCCCTTTGATGTATCTTAAGATCCTTTTCACAGCATTCAAATGCTCTCTGCTTGGATTCGCCATGTACCGACTAACCACTCCCACTGCTTGTGCAATGTCTGGTCTAGTACAAATCATACAAACATTAAACTTCCCACTGCTGATGCATACGGTACTCGAGACATTTCCCTCCTCTCTTCTTCACTGCTAGGACTCATACTGGAGGATAATTTAAAGTTAATAGGAAGAGGGGTAGAAATTGGCTTACAATCTTGCATGCTGAATCGTAACAAGATCTTTTTCAAGTAATTTTTTTATGAAAGCCAAATCTTCTTACTACTTCTATCTCGGTGAATTTGCATCCCTAGAATCTTGTTTGCTGGTCCCAAGTCCTTCATTTCAAATTCCCTAGCTAGTCGTGCCTTTAATTCTTCAATATGATCTTTGTTAGGGCCTGCAACCAACATGTCATCTACATACAACAACAATATAACAAAATCATTTTCACCAAACCTCTTGAAGTAAGCACAAGGGTCTGCATTAAGTTTGTTGTATCCAAGGCTCATGATGAAGGAGTCAAATCTCTTATACCAACACCTCGGCGCCTGCTTTAAACCGTACAGAGATTTGTTCAACCTACAAACCAAGTTCTTCTTTTCTTTTTCTTCAAAACCTTCAGGCTGGAGCATGTAAATCTCTTCTTCAAGATCTCCATGAAGAAAAGCTGTTTTAACATCTAGCTACTCTAGATGTAAATTTAATGTAGCACACATTGCCAGGACAACTCGAACCGTTGTTAGTCGAACCACAGGAGAAAAAATTTCATTGAAATCAATACTTTCTTTCTGAGCATATCCTTTGACCACCAGTCTTGCACGATACCTCTCCACTTGATCGTCACCATTTCTTTTGATTTTGAAGACCCATTTGTTACCAATTGGATTCCTTCCTTGTGGTAGTGGCACAAGTTCCCATGTATTATTTTTATGAAGGGCTTCGATTTCTTCTTGCATTGCCGCCATCCACTGTGAAGCATCTGAGTTGTTCATTGCCTCCTCGAATGATGATGGCTCACCGTCCTCCGTTAAAAGGCAGTATGCAACATTACCTTCTATAACATAATCTGAGTGCCAATTGGGGCGTCTTCTCACACGATCTGATTGACGAGTTGTTGGAGCTTCAGAATTCTCTGGTTCTGGTTCCTCGAGCTCTGGTTCTACTTCAGAACAATCTCTCTGTTCAAACTCATTTTCAACATGTATCTGTGTAGTCTCTGGCTTTTCTTTATCAGTGCCATCATTTTCTTCTTTTCTTTGCAGCTTATCTTCTACAAAAATAACATCCCTGCTGATAATCACTTTGCAGGCAGTGGGATCCCACAAGCGATACCCCTTTACTCCATCAACATACCCCAAGAATTTACATTTTCTAGATTTTGGATCCAACTTTGAAATTTCTTGGGCATTGTACATCACGTACACAATACTTCCAAATATATGGAGGTTTGAATAATCAACTGGTTTACCAGTCCACATCTCCATCGGTGTCTTCAACTCAATTGCAGTTGATGGAGCCCGATTCACCAAATAACATGTGGTATTGACTGCTTCTGCCCAGAAAGCTTTCTCTAGTCCTGCAGCTCTCAACATTGCTCGTGTTCTTTCTAACAGAGTTCTGTTCATCCGCTCTGCCACTCCATTTTGTTGAGGAGTGTATACTGTTGTGAACTGTCTTTTGATGCCTTCTTTTCTGCAGAAGTCATCAAATTCATCACTTGTATATTCACCTCCATTATCTGATCTGAAACACTTGATCTTATTTCTAGAATCAAGTTCCACCCGCGCTTTGAAAACTTTGAGGGTTGAAAACACATCTGCCTTCCTCTTGATAGGATACACCCAACATCTCCTAGAGTATTCATCAATGAACGAGACAAAATACTTTGCTCCGCCTAGGGATGTAACCGGTGCTTGCCATACATCAGAATGAACCAATTCTAGAACAGTCTTGCCTCTAGAATTTGATGTGTTGAATTTTAATCGATGCTGCTTACTTGTAATACAATGTTCACACAAAGGAAGTGATACCTTTGTTAAACCCTGAAGTAGCTTTTGCTCCACAAGAACTTTCATTCCCTGTTCCGACATTTGTCCAAGTTTCTAATGCCATAACATGGTAGAATCTGAACTACATAAGGCAACAGAGGCTTCTGCTTCTAGCAAGGTCTCTCCCTTCAGCATGTACAAATTTGTCGCTATCTTTTCACCTTTCATCACCACAAGCGCTCCATGGAACACCTTCATGATTCCTTTCTGTGTTTCAATCTTGCTTGCATTATTATCCAACAATCCGTAGGATAATAAGTTTTTCTTCAAGCCTTTCACGTGCCGCACATCTTGAACGACTTTGATTGTCCCGTCATACATCTTCAATTTGATGGTTCCAACGCCAACAATCTCCAAGCTGCAAATCCTCCTGAGATAGGTTCATAATTATAGAACCATTCTCTTCTTGAGGTCATGTGATATGTGGCTCCCGAGTCAATAAGCCATATGTCTGCAAATTTTTTTCTACCTTCCATGGCTGTTGATGCTTCACAACAGAGAGCATCTCCATCATCTGAAGTGTTTGCCATATTTCCTTGAGGATTGGAGTTTTTAGGTAAACTCCAACAATCCTTCTTCATGTGACCCTTCTTTCCGTAGTTGTAGCACTTTAAATTCTTCTTACTCCTTGACTTTGATCTACCATGATTGTGACTGCTACTTTGGCCACGTTCTGTTGATCTTCCTCTCATCACCGTTAAGGCCTCTGCTTGTTGTAGATTTCCTTGTCTATCTTCCTTGTTCTTGCGCCGATTTTCTTCTTCCAGAACAGCAGCTGCAACATCATCGAAGACTAGATCACTTGTAAGGTTGTTGTTTGTCAAGTTGATGATGAGTTGATCATACGAATCAGGTAGACTTTGAAGCAGAAGTTCAGTACGTTCTTGTGACTCTATTTTATAGCTTAGGGATGTAAGCTGAGAAAATAGAGTATTCAACGTGTTTAAGTGCTCTGTCATTGAAGTAGATTCTGACATCCGAAGAGTGTACAATTTCCTCTTAAGGAAAATTTTAATGTGCAACGATTTGGCCTCGTATAATTTTGTGAGGTGATCCCAAATCTCCTTGGCTGTCTTCTTCTCCTCGATGCTTGATAGTACTTCATCTGCTAATGCTAAATGAAGGTCTGCAATAGCATTCTCGTCCATCTCATTCCATTTCTTGTTATCCGTAAAATTTGTTGGCCTTTCGCTGATAGCCGCTAGGCATCCGTTTTTTCTTAGGTTAGCCTTTATCTTCAATTTCCACAGTGAGAAATTTCTCCCATTGAACTTTTCAATATCAAATTTCGTTGCCATAGCTTCTATTTCAGATAGCTCCCACTATTTCACCTTTTTGACGTGAATAATGCCCACCACCTTCAATGAATGAGTAATATCTAACTTACTTTCTTATGATGGAGGATCCACTTTTTAGTGGCAACCAACAGAGAATACGGTAAGTAGATATACACACCCAAATTAGGCTCTGATACCAATTGTTGCAGAATACGGTCGTCGGATAGAGCAAAAACGCAACTGATAATTTGAGAAAATAACAATGAAGATAAAGGAGACACAGATTTTACGTGGAAAACCCCTAAATAATATAGGGTAAAAACCACAGACAAAGGTAGAAGAATTTCACTATGAGAAAATAGGAATTACAACTTCTCTCAATCTAACAATGAGAAAACAATGACAATTCTCTCTTGATAAAAAGGAGAAAACAACTCTATAAAAAAAACTCTCTAACTTCTCTAGTATTGGGAGGATATTAGAATGATTTGGGATGTGTAAGAATGGCAAATGGCTAGGCTATTTATAGTTGAGCTTTAGGGACTAACTTATAAATAACTTAAAGTTTAAGGACCAAAATTATAATTTTCCTATGCCATTCTTTTCAACCTTGGCTGCAACTACCATGGTAATTTTCCATGGTAAATTTCAAAGCAATGTCAGTGCATTAATGCACCGAATTGCTTGACTTTCAACAGACTCATGATACCTTTTTCACACAACAAATTAAATAAGAATTTTTCGAAGAGATGAGAATGATGAGTAGAGGGAGACAACAAAAAAAAGTTTAAAATAAGGAAGAAGCAAATATTCATTTTTTATAAGCTGAAAACCTACTAATTTGAGAGATTTTATCCCAAAAAATAAAACGATTAATAAGAATTAAAGCATAATAAAAAAACATCGTTTTGTTAAAGTCAAAACAACGCGTTACATAAAAAGATCTCATATCAGTATAAGGTAGTATTTATATTTGAATAAAATTATGAAAAAACAAGAGGAGTTTAATAGCGAGGGAAATTTCAGCAGGCAATAATATATAGGGTAAACTACATAAATAGTCCCCCGACTATGCTTCAATTATCTTTTGCATTCCCCGACTATCAGAAGTTACAAACTGGTCCCCTAACTTAAAAAAATAACAAATTGATCCAATGCCGTTAAAAATTTAACGGTTGGTGACGTGACAGTTAACAAAAATTGGCATAATAACACATTTAGTCCTCAACTCTTACACCTTGTTTAACTTTGCCCTAATTCTAAAAAAATGACCCTTAACATTTCAAAATTCTATCAATTTAATCCATTTTTTCTCTTCACACAATCCTAAACAAGAAGACTCGTGCAAATGTCTTCAAAAACATTACTGCAAGCTTAGGCTATCTCCGACTCTCTTATCTTCTTCACTTCCTCCGTCTCCTATTTCACAGGCTTAGGCTATCTCCGTTCTCAACTCCATAGCCGCTAACGAAACCTTGTTTCCTTCCCGAATCAGATACCTAAAAAGAACAATCCCCAGACCCCCCAAAATGAACGTTTCTCTCTTCCATTTGCTTTTCCTCCTATCTCTTTTGATTACCCATCTCTCCTTCTCTCGCGTCCTCGTCGATTCCCACTTTGAAGGATTCGACGCCGAAGATGATGAAACTATTGAGGAAGAGATCTTAGACCACCACTCATTCCGATCGCCGTCCGTGACTAAGTCCGATTCACACCCCCTTACGGATCTTGAAACCCAAACCGAGCCTGACCCCAACCTTGTTCCCGCTTCGGATACTCCGTCCCAATCGGATCTTCAAAAGCCATCCGCTACATCTTCTGAGTACTGGGATGAGGACGAATTCGAGGGCTTACCTGTCGAACAGCCGCCGCCCGAACCTACAAAGGATACTGAAAATGCCACTCCCAATAACCCAGATCCGAAAACGACCGCGAAATCCCAAGACATGACGGTTTCAAAGAAGTCGTTTACGGTGGAGATTGTCTGTGGGTCTTTCTTGATTGTTTTTGTGATCAATTACTTCAATGGTAAACGTGAAAACGAGAATCTTGCTCTGGCATGGGCAACGAAGTTTGCTACGAAAGGTTCGATCTTTGAGAAAAATTTCAGTATTTTGGGCGTTGGAGAAGGGGAGGACTCGCCTTTGTTGTTGAAAGAAGGGCAAACCGTGTTCAAATTCTATGCGAGTGGGCGAAGGCACTGCCAGAGATTGCTGGCAACAATGGAATTAAAGAGCAGGCATGATTTGATATCAAGATTGTTTAATTTAGAAGATCGTTCTTGTTTAGGATTGTGTGGGGAGAAAAAATGGATTAAATTGATAGAATTTTGAAATGTTAAGGGTCATTTTTTAGAATTAGGGCAAAGTTAAACAAAGTGTAAAAGTTGAAGACTAAATGTGTTATTATGCCAATTTTTGTTAACTGACATGTCACCAACCGTTAAATTTTTAACGGCACTGGATCAATTTGTTATTTTTTTAAGTCAGGGGACCAGTTTGTAACTTCTGATAGTCGGGGGATGCAATAAATAATTGGAGCATAGTCGGGGGACTATTTATTGTAGTTTACCCTAATATATAAGTGGTAGAAATGCAATTGTATGGTACCGACGTACCGTAGTGTTTTGATTGTATTTGCTTAGACGTGAGAGCCAAGCCATTTTGGGTACATAGCTTAAATTGAGCAAACCCATTCCCGAAGACTTTCTTTGAAACTTCGTCAAAAAATCTACAGGTCACTTCCAAAAAGATGTCTGCATGTGCTGCGTCTACACTATATTTTTTTAAATTTATACATTTATATAGAATATAATTTACATCCTTTTCCCGTGTTCATATTATTTTATTTTTAGGCTAAAGGGTCAAATTTGCCCCTGTTGTAATCTGAAATCAGTAATGTTGTCCTTACTTTTTTTTCTCCGTAATTTTACCCTCAAAGTCAGTCAATTGTAGCAATGTTGCCCTTTGACCGATTTTGACCGTTAAATGCTGACGTGGCAGTTAACGGTGCTGACGGGGCAATTTTACCCTCGAAGTCATTCATGCAATTTTACCTTCGAAGTCATTAATTGCAGCACTTTTACCCTTGGTTTATTTAGTTTTGGAATAAAATTGGATAAATAATTTGGTTTTTTCGAGTTGAACTTTAACAAACAGAATATATGAAAAATTGATGTAAATATCCTTTGAGTCCCTAGTAATTTTAAAAATAAGCAAAATGAGAACTCTCACAAAAAATCAAAATATTATTCCTTTTTTTTTAAAAATCTATAAACTTAATAAAAATAAATATAGTATTCAAAAAAATTATTGAAAATAAACCAACGAGAAGCGTGTTAATTGAACGGTGAACACGAACTATTCTATTCGAACGACGTTCGATTGACACACTTACCGACGATGGGTTGTTAGGAAAAAATGTACGATGATCTCAGAAAACGACATTGGTGGTGTTCGGCGAAAACGACATGTGAGATAAGGGCATGAGAGATAAATACAAGGATATCCGGAAGATAAAGCAGAATTCAACCTGAGCCACATGATTCGAGTTCACCGTACAGTTTTTCCTAACAACCCATCGTCGGTAAGTGTGTCAATCGAACGTCGTTCGAATAGAATAGTTCGCGTTCACCGTTCAATTAACACGCTTCTCGTTGGTTTATTTTCAATAATTTTTTGAATATCGTATTTATTTTTATTAAGTTTATAGATTTTTAAAAAAATTAAATAATATTTTGATTTTTTGTGAGAGTTCTCATTTTGCTTATTTTTAAAATTACTAGGGACTCAAAGGATATTTACATCAATTTGTTAATCGATTTTTTATATATTCTGTTTGTTAAAGTTCAACCCGAAAAAACAAAATTATTTATCCAATTTTATTCAAAAACTAAATAAACCAAGGGTAAAAGTGCTGCAATTAATGACTTCGAGGGCAAAATTGCATGAATGACTTCGACGGTAAAAATGCCCCGTCAGCACCGTTAACTGCCACGTCAGCATTTAACGGTCAAAATCGGTCAAAGGGCAACATTGCTACAATTGACTGACTTTGAGGGCAAAATTACGGAGAAAAAAAAAAGTAGGGGCAACATTACTGATTTCGGATTACTATAGGGGCAAATTTGACCTTTTAGCCTTATTTTTATGCTATCTTAATTTTTAACTCTCTCAATTTTATTTTTAATATTTTAAACGGTAGGAATTACATTAGCATTATAGAAGTAAGAATTATTAATCGATCAAATGACTAAAATTGTTTTATATTATTTCATTTCGTATAATTTTGAATCTTGATATTAGTCTTAGGAATGTAATTACTTCACAGCTTAATAAAAAAATAGGTTTAGTGAAGGAAGTAGGGATAGTAATGGGCTGGGCGGGTTTTTGGCCGCCTCGAAATCTCCCCGACCTATAAACTTCTAACTCCGACCCTGTCTCGCCTCAAGTTTAAATATTAATTTACCTGCCCATCCTGATATATCAACTTATAAACCCGACTCGAAAATTTTAAAATATTATTTTTCATCGAGAATAAATGTTAGATCCGACCGAATCACCATTATAGTAACAAAATATGGGTTTTAATGAACTTTAAAACTATATAAATAAAATAAAACCAATTAAATTGCCCACATGAAAAATTACATATTTAAAATAATAAACTTCAATCATTGACCGTTAGAATCATATATGTTTTAACTCGAATAATATCTAATAAAAATTTATGATAAACACAAACTAAAAAATTAAAATCTCTAAAAGTATTTATATATAGTGGTATTTTTACAAATATAATAAAATTAAATAAATAAAATTAAAAAAATATCGGGTTGAACGGAAAATTTCTATCTTATACCCAAACTTGTCCCACCCCGATTTAATGCTTTTCAATACTTGCCCCGCCCTGCCCCGATCCTTAAAATTTATAAAGAAAAACTCGATCGGATTGGGTCGGACACATCAAATTAAATCGAGGTCAGGTAATTTTGTCATTCTAGAAGGAAGTTCAGGAATTTTCATGGTCATGTTTAACAAAGGTATAATTCATTGGATTAAAGTCACCAATAAGATGTACTATTTGCGTCAAAACCAGTTAGGCATTCCTTGAAATTTAAGACCCAATTACATGGTTTACCTGTACATCATTGATATAGCTCCCCAAGAAACTCGTGATATATGCATGCGTGCACACATGTTCATAACTTATAAGGTCCCACTACCTTTTATGTAACATCTTAATTTTGATCTGATTCGATCCGATCCGACTCAATTAGAAATACAAAAAAGTCACATTGGCCACTAAAACAACTGACTGATTTTTGTCAAATAATTTGTTTAGCCAAAGCATTTTAAACTTATTCATAAAGATATATAAAAAAAAGTTAGGCATACGATTAAAACATTTTACAAACGGGTGCTCCAAAGTATAAAACACGGAGGTATACCAAAATAGTAGACATAATAGAGTTGCGAACCAAAATATTGTAAGGTCTTATGAATATATAAAAAATAAAGAAATGTACTCTGAATGAGCGATATTGGGAATTTATCGTTGATGTGTTGTTTTCAAAACTTGATGAACAAGTATCGAAACTAAGGCATAAGTATCAAATCTGTCATGAAGGTTTTGGAACTTGTGTTGTAGTTTTGAAACTCTGGACTCTTCTGGAATTTTGGTGCTTTTATCTTAGTTTGAAGAAAATCATATTACTTAGACTCGGTAATATTTTATCATAAATATTATATATTTCAAATTACTTGAGATTAATTCAAATTATTTTATGAAATAAATAATACTATAAATGATATTAATATATAAAAATATATTTTTATATATTATGAATAATATAATTATATTTTTTAAAAAAACCCAAAATATTCATTAAAAACAATATATTTATATTATTAATAATATCTAAAAAGACCCCTAACCCTAAAATGTTAACCCATAACCCCCAAAATTAAACCCTAAATCTTAAAGTTTAAGATTTAGGGTTTAAGGGTTTTTATATATTAATGTTATGAATATTTTAGTTTTTTTAAATAATATATTTATATTATAAATATTATATAAATAATATATTTTTTATTTAAATTATATAATGTAATTCATTTAGTCAACCAAATTATTTTATGAAAAAAATAATACTCTAAATAAAATTAATATATAAATAATATATTTTATATTATTTACATATATATTAATAAAAATATATTAATTTATAGTTTTTATGAATTATTTATAATATAAATATATTATTTTTAAAAATATTCATTAAAATAATATATTTATATTATAAATAATTTAAAAAAACTCAAACCCTAAATCTCAAATCATAAGGTTTATGATTTGAGGTTCATATTTTGTAATTTAAGGTTTAAGATTTAAAGTTCAGAGTTTTTATATATTATTTATAATATAAATATATTATTTTTATAATATTTTGAAGTATTTTTTATATATTTATATTATAAATATTATATAAAAACTCTGAACCTTATACTTTTATTTATATATATATTGATATATATATATATATAAATATATTTTGTATTATTTATATATTAATTTTATTTATAGTATTATTTATTTCATAAAATAATTTGAATTAATCTCAAGTAGTTTGAGATATATAATATTTATGGTAAAAAATTATATAATTTTAAGTTGGTTGAGTCTTTTTATTTGAAGGTTTTGGGTTCAAACCCCTCCAAGCACATGGTTTTAATATTTTTCCTCGAGCAAAACGTCATTTTCAGCTAAATTATGATTCAGAACAGCCGCACTAAAACGACGTCGTTTTGACTTAACAAGGGTGTTAAGTGTTAACAGTGAAGTGGTATTTTCGAGTCACAAACTAAAGCTTAGTGTTGGTTTTGAATTTTTTTAAAGTTCAGTGACATTTTCAAATCATCGACTATAATTGAGTGGTATCAACGACTATAATTGAATGGCATGTGGTATACTTACCCTAAATTTATTATTTATCCTTTTCCTTATTTTTCAACTCTACTTCAATTTTCCGTACTTTCAATTTTATTTATTTCCACCCATGAGAGCGAATACATGGAATCAAATTATAATTAACTGTTATTTAAACACCAGAGTTTGACAAATATCATGTTCAGTCATGTGTTTATTGCCGTTACAACATAAGCAGCAGCAGCTAGTTTTGTGGACAAGGAAAAACATTTCAGCTTGGGATTCCATTTTTAAGCTCCACATTGTGAAACCTGCAAATCAATGATGTTTCCTTCCCAGAAAAACAGAAAATGAAAAAAGTGTTGATATACATGAAAATTTTCAATCTTTCATTGTGTATTGCTTAATCATTTCCCTAAGGCTGAACTATGTATACCTGGTATAACAACTTTACAATGATGTTCTGTTTTTAATGGCTTGCTGGATGCTACTTATAAATTCATCAATCCTCATGCTACCAAGCTCTCCACCATATCTAGATCTAACTGTCACACTATGTGTTTCGACTTCCTTTGGACCCACCACTGCCATTAGGGGAATTTTCTGCTTCTCAGCATTTCTTATGAGTTTTGGTAAACGTTCACCATGGCAAACTTCAGCCCGGATGCCATTGGCTTTGAGTTTTCTGATCACCTCACTGCAGAATCCAAGCTGTGAAAAAAGACAATTTTTTTAGAAAACTGTAAGTGCAAGGTTTTTGAGAAGATCAGCATGCAGTCAATCAAAGTAGACACTTGATAAAGTGTTGATGAAACCCGAAGCCAAGTATACCTGTGTATCAGTAACTGGTAAAACCCGAGCTTGTATTGGAGCAAGCCACAAAGGAAAGTCACCAGCATAATGCTCTATAAGGACTCCGAAAAATCGCTCCAAGGATCCAAGAACAGCCCTGTGGATCATGATCGGACGCCTCTTCTCTGTGTTTGAGTCGACATAAGTAATATCGAATCGGTTTGGCAAGTTAAAATCAACCTGTCAAGTGAGAAAACGAATTACCAATTACGAATGTATATTTAGGCTAAGACTCAGATGAGATGGATGGAAAGAGAAGGTGCAGGAAGTCCAGAAGAAAGGCAGAGAATGGGGAAAAAGTCTGAAACTTGCCTGGATGGTTGAGCACTGCCACTTTCTTCCAAGGGCATCCTCAATCTTAAGATCAATTTTCGGACCATAGAAAGCACCACCACCATCATCAATCTGATAGCTCCAGCCTTTATCATCCAAAGCATCTTGGAGTGCTATTGTTGCCTTCTCCCAAATATCATCATCTCCCACAGCCTTTTCCGGCCTAGTTGAGAGGTTCACCTCGTACTTGCTGAAACCAAACTGCAATAGTATCTCTTCCGTCAGGTCTAAGACACCTCTGATTTCATCCTTTATTTGATCTTCCAAACAGAAAATATGCGCATCATCCTGCAAATGTGGTTGCAATTCAAGCAACACAGCATGAACAGAAAATAAGTAACGATATATTTTAACGCGTGCACCTAAGATCCATGAGATGTATACTTTACCTGGGTAAAACCTCTTACACGGAAAAGGCCATGTAAGCTCCCAGACAACTCATATCTATAAACAGTCCCAAGCTCAGCAACTCTTATGGGGAAGTCTCGATAAGAGTGAAGCTTCCTTTTGTATACCAATATGTGATAAGGGCAATTCATTGGTCGCAGTTGATAAAGTTCATCCTCAATATCCATCTGTTCATACATATTTTCTTTATAGAAGTCCAGATGACCACTGATTTTCCAAAGATCTGCCTTGGCCACGTGTGGAGTAAATAGCAAATCGTAACCATGCTCTATATGTGTCTTCCTCCATGAATCTTCTATAATGTGCCTAACAATGGCACCCTTGGGATGCCAGAAGACTAAACCTCCGCCAGCCTCCTCCTGTATTACATGCATTTTCCATTGTGAACATATCAAATGCAAGGAATCACAAATGAAGAACAGCAATTTTAAAGTTATCAACTACCACAAAAGCAGGAGCGCCATATGGAAGAGAAGACCTACCTGTATCGAAAACAAATCGAGATCTTGGCCAATACGTCTGTGATCCCGGCGCTTAGCTTCCTCTTTGAAGTGAAGGTAAGCTTTCAGTTGTTCTTCATTTTCCCATGCAGTTCCATATATCCTCTGTAGCATAGGCTTCTTTTCATCCCCTCTCCAGTAAGCACCGGCAACAGACTCAAGCTCAAAAGCTTTATTGTTTATCCTTCCCGTAGTTTCGACGTGAGGTCCAGCACAAAGATCCCACCATTCATTCCCTGGAATCAGTATTAGTCAACAAAAAAAGAAATTATATTGATTTTGTATATAAAGATTAACCACACTACACTGATCAAGTTCAAAAACTGTACAAACATATTAGCATATCCAAGAAGAAAACGTGGATTAAGGAAACTGAAAATTACAACAAGAAGATTTTTTTTTCTGGAAAAGTTGAACCACTTTATTCATATAATTGATAAACAGTTACCAATATGATAGATAGTGATAGGATCCTCCTTAATACTATCCAAAATCTCCATCTTGTAAGGTTCATTTATAGCCATTATCCTTCTCTGAGCTTCATCTCTCGAAACTTCTTCTCTTACAAGCGGTAAGTTTCGTTTGATGATCCGGTCCTACAGATTTCGATGTAACAAATGAATTTCTATAAGCCTATAAAAACCATTTCCCCCTTTCTGTTCTTCAAATAACTTTCATTACTTTACTTACCATTTCCTTTTTAATCCTCTTGAGATCTTTATCGGTCAAAGACTCCATATCAAAATCGTAGTAAAACCCATTGTCTATCCAGGGTCCAATTGTCACTTTTGCTTCTGGGTACAGCTTTTGAACCGCCATTGCCATTACATGTGCGCACTGAAATCCCATTCATGAAATGAAATAGCACCAAAAATGTTCTTATGGGATGAAAAAGAAACACCCAGAAAAGAAAATCGATAAAGATTACCGTGTGTCGAATTCTAAGGAGCTCATCAGATGAGTCGTTGGTTGGAAGAACAAGCCTGGAAGTTGGTTCTTGCTTCTGAGTTTCCTGTACGGGGTCGTTTTGGAGCTCAACTGCTGGCTGAGCTGAATCGGTGGCTACGGCTGCCCCGTGTATGCGTTTGAGTTGGTCCGGTCTGGGGAAGGAAACGAGAGGTTTAAGAGGGAAATGAAGGGAAAAGGATGGATTTGGGAGGGGGAGAGAAGTGGGTTTTGAAAGGAAACGAGAGGAAGAGGGGAGAAAGTGGAGTGTAGCCATTGCGTTAAGTGTGGACTATGAACATCGGCGATTTCTGAATATCAACTGAAATTGAGGAAGAAGATTTCTTGTTTTGTGGTGGAGAGTCGTTGAGCTTTGTTGGTGGATGGATAACAACTCAATCTTTCAAAACTATTCTCATTGGGCCTTTCACCATTAATTTTGTACCATTTTAGGCTCTCACTGAGTTTCGAGTGCCGATCCAATTTAATATTATAACCAAGACCGACACATAATCTTATGCCAATAATAAATTTTTAAACTTTTAGGCGTAAAAATACATAAAAATAATTAAAATATATTAAAATTTTCAGAACGAAAAAAACCTCCCATTACCCCTTGATCCTTCACTGTCCAATGGAATTATATCAAACATGAGAGCTTACAATGTTTAGACTGTTCTTAAGCAAAGTTGGTTTTGGTTAGGGGTGTTCACGGGTGGTTAATCGTATCAGAAAAGTTTGCCAGTACAGTTATCAGAATGAAAATTTTGATACTTTTATTAATTGTTGTTGTTCCGTTTAAATCGGTTACCACCTAGACAATTAATTAATTTATTCGGTACAATTACTCACTTAACTATGAACTATTTTACATCTAGTATAAATAATATAAATTTATTACTAATAATTTAATAGTTTAAAAATATCAACCAAAGAATTTTTAAAAAGTCTTCAATATTTATATTAAAAAATCTTCAAAATTTAAAGCAATTAAAAAGTTTAGAAAAAATAAAATATAGTGCATGTTTAATAAAACACATAGAGTTTAAATGTCTAAATCCTCAAATTTTAAGAGTAAATTTTTGATACACAAGTTAGATAAAATAACATGCATATTTACACAAGCCTACATATTTACACTATAAACGTAAATTTTAAATTTTTAACCCTAAACTCTAAAAACTAAACCTTAAATTTTAAAAATTAGTCTTAAATTCTAAATCTTAAAACTTAAATTTATAAACTTTAAACTATAAACTAAACCCCTAAAACTAAAAGGTTTGTGTAAGTTTGCAAAGTTTTTTTTTTCAAATTTTAGTTCCCTCTATTTTTTTCTTATGGGTTAAATGAATGAGTTAAAAATTATTATAAAATTAATAATCAATATGGTTTAATTATGGCATAAGCTATATATTAAATTATACGCAGGTACACTCAATAAGAGATGAGCAACCACCACATCTCATGGTTAAGCTATATTAAATTATTAATTGCTACTAATCAATAACTCAATATCATTATAAAATTACTTTTTAATTTTTCTTATCGATTTTCTCGGTTAACCGTTTAATAAAAAATTGTAAGAGTAGTCGTTCCGTTTAACTGTTAATTTTTTCGGTACGGTTATCGTACGATTTCAATCAATTTTTATCAGTACGACTAACTATCATTTAATTTAATTTTTCAGTATGGTAGATCGATTCGAATTTTTATGAAAACCCTTAATTTTGGTGTGAGTATTGGTATTTTCAAAATATTTTGGCTTTTTGGCTGTTTGGAAAAGGAAACGATCGTACGCGGATGGACTTTTCTAAGTCTAAGGTCGTTGCAACTTGCTACTACATTGATTTTGCAGCAGCTGGTCACAACTCACAATTTCTAAATAATAGAGTGATCAGTAGAGTTTTGAACAAGCTTCAAACGATCAATGGTTTTTAGACAAAGCGATTGCAATTTATCTTAAATCCATAAATAATTACAGGTACACAAATTTTAGGTTATATTCAACTACTTCCCACAAATGAATATTAATTCAAAAGAAAGTAGAACTAAGTTTAAATGTGTTGTGGTATTTATTAATCACTGTTTTAAAAGTAAATTTGTTCAATCTTTATGAAACGAATGTAGCCCCGAGATCAACACAATCTTATAATATTTGTACACCCAAATATCAAAGTGAAATTCAGTCGGTAATACTATTAGTAGAACGATAAAAATTTAGATCAGAAATATTTCCCTAAGATGAAATTTTTATCAAAAACAAAAAATGTACAACTATGCGTCAAAAATATACGTTAACACAAACACGAATTAGATCTAACCGAGCAAATCAGCAACAACAGTGCATGTGAGCTGCCATTAGCCCCATTTATTCGATGAGAAAAATGGTAAGCTACATGGGAGACCATTTAACTAATGGAGCGCACTTACTTTAACCACAAGTTTTTTAATTTGATTAATTAGACCACTTAATTATGTATATATTATTAATCAAGACACTTATCATTAAAATTTAACAGAAGAGGTGATACGACTGTTGATGAGAATCGATATAATTATACATTTGATCTATTTTATTTATATATTTTATCTTGAATTTTAATTTTTAATTTACCCTCTCAATCAGGGGTAACATGTGTTACCAGCCGATGATGATTGGAAGTAAATAATTTGAAATGGGAATGACAATGCTGGGTTTTGAACCACGCACTGCTGAGGTACCTTTACCACGAGGATAAATGACAATTTTTTTGGTTAAATGGTATGATTTTATTAGAAGAAATATCATATACATGGAGTATTATCAGTGTTTCATTAAAAAAAATTTAAACCTAGTCGGAGAGAAATAATACAACTAATAATACTGAACGAAAGAAAAAAAAAATAGACCATGCTAACATGATAAACAGTAGTAAGGCAGACAATAAAAGTCTAAACCGAAACAACAACATCCAGCTGTACGAGATTCTGAACCACAACCGGTGGATTGTGAAAATACCAAACTTCAAATTCCGACTCAGAGGCCAACTTTGCTAATTGGTCAGCAACATGGTTCCTGGACCACGAAACAAAATAGAATTGCTAGGACCAATTAAGGCGGCTCAGCTCCTCAATGTATAACAGCAGAGAACTCCCCTGCAACCATTTCGAGCATTGTTTTTTTAGATAAATGAAAACTTTATTCATCCAAAAAAATCTTTCAAAATCTAACCTACAATATCAACCTTGTATAAACAGCATTAACTACTCACATTAAGTCCCAACTATCTAGCAATTTTGATGAATTATTTACAACCTTAGAATAACCCGATAATCTCAAAGAAACATCTCTTTTGATTTGAAGAAAAATAACATCCACCAATTGAGGGGTTTTCCATGCAAATGCCCGTTTCTCTCCTGCCAAATCAGATAATTAAGTCAGCACCAAGCAAGTCGAATAACTGTAGCACAGAGTGATTTGCCCCTTCCATTTCTCTGAACCCAATCAAATAAATCAGCCCATTTCGAGCATTGTCAATAAGCCGTAAAGCATTCAAATTGTCTAATTCCACAACATGTCGCCAACCTCCTCGCCATGCACAAAGAAGACCTTGATATAAACCCCACAACCCCACATCAATAATCGAACAGGCTCCAACAAATATAGTGAAGCCAATCAGCCAGACACCCCTATGGTCCTGAATGACGCCACCACAGGCTGCATGGTTATCAGTCGATCGACATGTACCATCTGAATTAAGCTTGACCCACCCCTCATCAGGCGATGTCCATCGACAACTCCTTTGCACCTCGTCTATAGACGCCGATTGCACATTCGCATGGAAGTCTAAGGCCGTGTGAGACAAACTTGGAGATGATAGCCGCGCTCCAACACCGAGCCAATGCCCTCAATCGGATTATCAAAGACCATAGAATTATGATGGAGCCACATGTTCCAAAGGATAGCCCCGAATAGCAACTCCCGGTCACTACTAACCACAACAAATTAATTGGGATTGGACATGCGCACACTTATATTTAACACGGAAAAAGCAGACCCACAAAGCACTCTTATTGGCAAGTAAAATGAAGGTAATTTTTATTAGGAAAGCCTCATTTTAGTGATAAAGTTTACGAAAGCCAAAACCGTCATAGGAGAAAGGTTTACAAACATCCTCCCAACGAACCAAATACTCATAGTTACATAAGATTAAAGTCACAATCTAAAATATATGCAGAATGTAAAATATTAAAATATATCCAAATCATCTCAAACGAAACTACAATATTAAAAGCATCAAAGCAAAAAAAAAAACATCCAAATATCATCCATAAAATCATAATAACAACCAATGACATAGATGCAAATAATGAAAAGCAAGAGAAACAAGTCTATCAAGCATTCAATGTCGGTGGTGGATATCAATATTTGAGGACGAAACTCGAAATAAGAAAATTTTCGAGAGAGAGCGACAACCTCAACCGAAAAAGTTAAATCAAACAATAAATTTCAAGCTAAATACCCCAAGTCTAAAAAAGAGACTTTGTTAAAAAAATCAGATAAAAGTGTAAAACAACCTGCAAAAAAAAGAATAAACATGTTTGCAACTATTCAATCACAATTCTCAATAAATTCTACTAACCAAGACAATAAGTTTAAAGATAGTATATATATGTGTTATTAAAAAGGCAATATATATATATATATGCATAACTATACTTAATATCATATGTATGTATATATATATATATATTCAAAGATAGGAACAATATATAAGTATAGTGTTTAAAAATTTTAAATTTGTATGTGATATGTAAGAACAATATAGATATCATCAAGAACAACATCGATACCGTCAAGAACATATCAATACTACATGATACTTTTACCTATATTTCTATATCCGTTTAAATAGTATCAATACGACAAGAACAATGCCGATAACAAAATGCAAAAAATATCATTTTTGCTCGAAAATGCTTCTCAATCTAACTCTAACCGTCTCATAGTGTCCCTAATACTATAACTAAAGCCAACAACATTGTCCACGCATCATTTAACATCGTTACTACCAAGCATTCCTAATGTCAAACTAATTTCAAGAATATTCATTCACTAAATCCAACATGAAATGCATTTATACACATATTTAACCTACAAGACTTAATCTTTATAACTCATATGCCACCTACTAGTAATGAAAGTGTATTATCTTGCACAAGACGTCCAGGGACGGAGTTAAAATTTGAAGTTGAGGGAGTAAAATATAAATTTTAAAAGGTGAGAGGCAAATTTACAATTATCCTAAATTTTTCAAAAAAAATATAAAAAATCAAAGGGTAAAAAAAATTTCCCCTACTTGGGGGGGCCAAAGCCCCTCCCATTAGAGCTGTGACTCTGTCCCTGAAGACTCCCCGAAGGTGACTCCTTGATCCCGTCCTTAAGCTTGCTCATTGCCTCTCCTTTTGGAATACTCTACTGCTTTCACTATTTATCCATCAACATATAATATATAAGTAAAACAAAAAGAAGAGTGGATGGATTAAAAAGAAAGACATCTACTAAAATCCTTCAAAATTTATGCGAAACCAAAAACATACCAAAATCTTAACCATTCGATTAAAACTCGAATTGGTAGTCATATCTTATTTTAAAGCTTCATATGTGAAGAGGAAAATTCCTACCTCAAATCTAAGTGAATGTAATTCAAATCGCACTTGTAAATAGGGATGGGCACAGAACCCGGACCCGACGTGTTCCGACCCGACCCGGCCCGATCGGGTCGGGTATTTTTATGAAAAAAAAATTGAGTTCGGGTCGGGTCGGATTTTTGTGTAGGGTGAGGTCGGGTTGGGTTGGGTTCGGGTTTTAGGGTGAAAAAATCCGACCCGACCCGGGACTAATAGTGTAATTTTCCCCTAAATTTTTTAGGGATATTTATAATAATACCCCTTATATATATTTTTATAATTAGATCCTTAAAATTGATTTTTTATTTACAATTTAGTCCTTAAATTTATTATTTTTTACAATTAAGTCTCTTAAAATTATTATTTTTACAATTTAGTCCCTAAAATTGATTTTTTTATATATAGGTCGGGTCGGGTCGGAGTCGGGTTTAAGGTATTTATTTTCGGGTCGGGTCAGGTTCGAGTTTAGGGTTAATATTTTCGGGTCGGGTTCGGGTGGGCCAAAAACCCGGCCCGACCCAACCCGTGCCCATCCCTACTTGTAAAATTGAAAATTTGAAAAAAGATGAAAGAAAGAAAATGAGAAATGAGATTTTTTTTTTGGTATTGATTCTACCGGCTGATTTTTAATACCATTTTATATTTACAATGGGAACTGGTTAACCACTTTAGCCTTTTACCATTTTTCATTTTTTATTTTTTTAATCCAGTAGTTACGATCTAATGTTATCATCACAGACCCCATCTAATGGCTGATTGTTATCCACCTCTTTTTAGCCTTATATTAAAGGTTTCATTTTAGACTCACCTTTAAAGTACAATGAGCCCAAAAAATATTAAGAGACAAAATGGAAAATGCATGTGCTTTGATGGAAAAAATGTTTTAAAAATGTTTATTAGAAATATTTTTTCAAATATCTAATATGATTACATATAATATCTTAATATATAGTTTCATATTTGGTTAAATCCGCGTGTATTTTTAGATCACATTATTCGAATTCGAGTTATCTAAGAGAAACATTCAACTCTTTACTCTTTTTAAACAAAATATAAGAACTTCATTAATCAAGAAACCAAACATTCCTACATCTAGGGGAAATAAGCCAAGCAAAGCAAACCATGGCAGTATAAACCCAGAAACAATACATGAACATCCAATAGGTTGGGGTCATGAGGAAAGAAGAGAAGTCGAGGAGTGATGTGGATATGGCATCAGACTGCTCGAAGCATAGGGAAAGAGGAATGTGCTGAAAGCCAGTACCAAATCAATAAGCTTGGTGAGGAGTAGCAAGGGCATCAAAGTGAGATCGAAGGATCGGGCTGACAGCAACGGCAGGTGCGGAGCCACATTAAAGTCACAATTAATTATCCTTAATTGCTCACTTTCCAAATTGACTGGGAGTAAAATGCACATATTTTATTGAGATAAACCAATTTATCCAGTTTCAAAATTGAGAAACACCTAGAAGGTCTTTTTACCTTTTAATTGTAGTAGTTAATTCACTAAATTTAGCCCTCGTTATTTACGCATTCTTTCAATTTGGTCCTTAAAGTAAAATTTCAAAGTATGGTAACATGATGAATAATTACAATTGAATTTTTATAGGAATTCGAAAACTCGACTCGAATCGAAAAAATTTCAAATAAAGTTTGAGTTGTAAAATATGATGCGTCAACTCGAATAACTCAAAATTTTTTAACTTGACTCAATCGAACGCTCATCTCTATCTTAAGATATGACGCATCAACTCGAATAACTCGAAATATTCGAATATTTTAAATCATTTTTTCTTTTAAATCGAATATTTTTTAAAATAGAATATTTAATATTTTCATATTTAAATCACATCGAATATTTAATAACTACTTTAAATATTCTATTTTAAAAAATATTCGATTTAAAAGAAAAAAAATTGATTTAAAATATTCGAATATTTAATTAAATTTTTATAGGAACTCGAAAACTCGACTCGACTTGAATAAAAAAAATTCAAATAAAGTTTGAGTTGTAAAATATGGCGCGTCAACTCTAATAACTCAAATTTTTTTGACTCGACTCGATCGAACACTCACCACTATCTTAAGATATGACGCGTCAACTCTAATATCTCGAAATATTTAAATATTTTAAAAACATTTTTTCTTTTAAATCACATCGAATATTTAATAACTACTTTAAATATTCGATTAAAAAGAAAAAAATTGATTTAAAATAATTGAATATTTAAAGTAGTTATTAAATATTCGAATATTTAAAGTAGTTATTAAATATTCGAATATTTTAAATCAATTTTTTCTTTTAAATCGAATATTTTTAAATTAAATTGAATATTTAAAGTAATTATTAAATATTCGATGTGATTTAAATATGAAAATATTAAATATTCTATTTTAATAAAATATTCGATTTAGAAGAAAAATGATTTAAAATATTCAAACATTTCGAGTTATTCGAGTGGGCGCGTCATATTTTAAGATAGAGGTGAGCGTTCGATCGAGTCGAATAAAAAAACTTCGAGTTATTTGAGTTGACACGTCATATTTTACAATTCAAACTTTTTTTGAAATTTTTTCGATTTGATTCTAGTCAAGTCGAGTCAAGTTTTCGAGTTCTTATAAAAATTTAATTACAATTATTTATCATGTTACCATACTTTGAAATTTTGCTTTAAGGACTAAATTGAAAGAATGCGTAAATAACGAGGGCTAAATTTAATGAATAGTTTCGAATTAGGACTAAATTGATTGAATGTATAAATATGAAGGACTAAATGTGTTATTATATCAAATTTTATAACAGACTTAACGTCTAGTTACCATTTTGTTATAAAACATAAAGTTTAATTGCTATTTTACGATTTTTAAAAGTTTGGTTACTATTTTTTTTACTAAAGTTCAGTAACCATCTGTGTATTTTACGCTTTAAAAAATTAGACAACTGATATTAATTTTAGTTACAACCGAGAATATTACATTACGATGGGTTTTAACTTAAAATGTTACCCAAAGTACCTAAATAGTTACACAATTAATAATAATTTTGATTACATAGCTTTCTTGACAATAACTTTTTAGGTTGCAACTAAAATATTTATACAATTTACATAATTTGTTATGAAGAACATAATATTTTCAGTTTTAACTTAAAATATTTCCAGTGTAACCTAATATGTTACACATTTGTTAAGTTTTTTAGTTATAACCGATTTTAACCTTTTTATTTTATATTAACCAGTTGTATTTTAGAGTTCCCACCTTGTTAATTTAGATCAGCCTATTTATTATAATAGATTTATTTAACATTAATATTTTTATAGAATATAAATAGATTTTAATTAAATTTAAATGATAAAAATACACATTAAATAAATAATTTGACCGAGCGGTAAGTGACCTAAAAGGGGGAAAGCAACCAATAAGGCAGTAACGGTGTCTCAAGACAGAAAGAAATCCAGACTTATGTGTTACTGCTCGTATCTTAAATTTTCCCAAAGCTCTTTGCTTTTTTATTACTATTATTTTTTATTTTTCTCGGGATTCGACTTTAACAACCTGAATCGCTGCTCCTTCCCCGACTTCAATTACGATCACCGGCGTCATCAACGGCTCTGATCAACTCTTATAATCGCGTTCTTTCCACGTGATCTACGGCTAGGGTTTCTTCATGGTCTCTTCAACAGTTGCATAGGTAACTTTCCCCTTCTTTTATCGTCTCCACCTAATATATTTGTTCTGCACTGAATTGAATTTATCGTATTTTTCTGGAAATCATGGCTCTTAATTTGTTCCTACTCTTGCAGAAACTCAGTAGAAAACGACCCACAGAGTTTGAAAAAGTTTATTCATTGAATTAACAGTTCAATTGTTTTCTTAAATTTTATTTTTCGAGTATGTTTTTTCCTAGGCGAAGAAACAAAAGGAGCTTCGAATTATTCTTCTATTAAATTAACCTCATAAATTTCATCCCCTTTTTTGTAGTATAATTTGGAATTGTTTGGTTGGCGTTTGGAAGCATTTCGCATAACCAAAAAGAATGAAGCTTTTGAAATGCATAAGCTTTCTGCAAATATTTTGGTTGATTGTGAAATGCATAAGCCGATTAGAATTCGATGCAATATCATATGAGTATTCTCTAAATTTCTAAGCAATTGAATACTAATGGCTAATACGGTGGCCGGCCGTTCTTCAGCTGGTTTGTTTTGTAATTATCATAAAGTTATAAAGTCATGGACGCATAATTGTTTTAGTTATACAAGACCTTTTTGAATGGTAACTTGGGTTTGCTGAAATTTTAACTGATAAGAGGTTCTTTACATCAGATGGTTTCTTCAGGGGAGTGTGTAACAGATGAAGTTGGTACGAATAAAGTACAGAGCCCAGATGCTGGAAGTCATCAATTGCAACTGAGATCTGATAGTGAAATTCGGTCATCACAATCTGATCAAGGGAAAGGAACCCTCACGGTTAAATCGGAGAATGATCCACTGCCTAATGCTGGGATCCATACTTTACAATCAGAGCAAGAAGGACATGTTTCCTCCATGACATCCAAGAAAACATCACTGACTCCCTCTCCTTTGCCTAGTATCAAAGGGAGCAGTCATGTTGTACGCGAAAAAGCCTTAGAGGACGGGTACAACTGGCGTAAATACGGGCAGAAACTTGTTAAAGGAAATGAATTTGTTCGAAGTTATTATAGATGTACACACCCAAATTGCCAAGTGAAAAAGCAATTGGAACATGCACATGATGGGAAAATGGTTGACACTGTTTATTTTGGTCAGCATGATCATCCAAAGCCGCTGAACTTACCCCTTGCTGTTGGCCTTGTTGTCTCTGTTGTTGAAGAGAGACCATATGATGCATCTCCAACTGTTGTCAAAGGTAAGAAACCATCTTAATCATTAGTGACTGGTCTAATCTGATGAAGTAAAAGTTGCTTGATTTTTAACTGATCTCATATTTGAAGACAAGTCATTGGATGCACAGATCCAAATACCTCACCCAATTGAGCCTGGAGATGGCTCGCAGCCTTTACTTATTGCTGCCAGTGAAGATGTCAAAGGCACATCTTCAAAATCAAATAGGTTACTAAATGTTCTCGGTAGTGATGATGACCATCTCGTCTCAAAACGCAGGTACCTTAGTTTATTTCTCACGTCTTTGTATACCATCTTAACCTTTGTTTAACAGTCATCAAATGTAAACAGGAAGAAAGAGAACAGTGATCCTTCTCCTGTGCATAAGCCATCTAGTGAATCACATATGGTTGTTAAGACTCTAAGTGAGGTTGACATCGTAAATGATGGGTACCGTTGGCGCAAATATGGGCAAAAATTAGTTAAAGGCAATCCAAATCCAAGGTATGAATCACGTTATATTTGTTTGTGCATGTTTTAGACACTAAAATTTGTCTAATTTACATTTTATTTCTCTTCATTGGCAATGGAAACGATTACAATGTTATTCTGACTGTGGAGGTCTCCTCATCTAGATATGCTCCTTATCTTTGCACTCATGCCATATTACTTGACGCTTTTTGATCGTACAAAATTTTACTTCTTTATATATATATGTGTGTGTGTGTGTGTGTGATCATGCCGCAGCTTGGTCTTGGAATTGAGTTGACTCTGTGCTCACTTGTGATGTAGGAGTTATTACAGATGCTCAAGTCCTGGATGCCCTGTCAAGAAACATGTAGAGAGGGCATCTCATGATGCAAAATTGGTTATAACGACTTATGAGGGACTACATGACCATGATTTGCCTCCGACAAGGACTGTTACTCATAATATAAGAGGAGTAAACGCTCATTCAGAAGCTCATAATGACGAATCAGGCACCAAGGTAGGAGAAAGTGAGAACGTTCATTCTAGTTCTGGAGCAGAGAATAAACCAAGTGTGCAATGTAATGGTGAACCATTAAAAATTTCAGAAGCAAGTGCTACTGTTAATGTTGGTATAATTGATGCATCTATATCGGGTCCTGAAAGTGGGAAGTTGGATCCCAATGAAGAGAGTGAATCAAGTTCTCAGAATACATCGTGAGGGAATGAGTAGCGAACCTGAAACAAAGTTGGGAAATAGTAGTGTTTGCATCGACAAGATGGTCCAAATCACCCCCATTCAGGGGTGTAATTTGTTGCCTGGAGCATAACCTGTCCGAAAAGCTGAACTGGGGCCGTATCCAGATGTATCAAAGTTGGGGGTAGAGTTTGGTTGGTTGTATTAATATTGGCAATCCACCCCATGTGTACAAATTTATTCAACCGATCAAATAATGTTAATCTACATTAAGTGTAGTATTTTACTTAATATGTGATATAAAATAGGTGTGGCTGCTAATCCTTATTAACATTTTTGCAGTTATTGTTGGCCATCTTTTTGTTTCTGGACCAATCTGTTGCTATACTGTATTGTGTGAAAAGACGGCTAATTTATGATTTACAAGGATATAAAGCCCCATCCTTCCATGCACAAGCGGCAACCAAATCCCCCTATCCTTCCAATCCATCCAAGATATAAAGCCCCATCTCTGTTCTCAAGCCTATATTTATCACAGTAGTTCTCAAGCAGTGTTTATGGTGGCATTCACCAATGAAAAATAATTTGCTAACAGTCAACTGGTCTAGTGAGATGGGTACTAGATCTCTTAAGCAAGGTCAGAGGTTCGAATCTTGACGTGAATGAAGCAAATTGGGTTGGGAAGGTGACCTTCATAATGGTCTCTACAGTACTCGATCCAGATTGGTAAAATATTAAATTAATTGTTTAAAGTATTAGAATATGCTTTCATTCTATAAGAGTTTATTTTTGAGTTTTCATACAGGACCCCGAAAATATCCGAGACGGCCTTGGAATCAAATGATTCAAACATGTAGTTCAAGGCAATTTTAAATGAATATACATTTTTAATAATTAATTACGAAATGACCCATCCTCAATTATTAGAAAAAATGATCCCATTTTATCCACGTAGGAATGACTCACATTTTATAAAAAGCGTTTAAAGAATTCGTTTTCTGCATATAGCGAGTTTAGTCCTACATGAACAAACTTTTTAGATAGAGCCTTATAATATTTTGAAAAATAAACTCGCATTTTGCGTATAGCGAGTTTTATGAGAAATTGAATCAATTTATCGTTGGTCGTTATTATATTGAACTCGCTTCCTGCATGTGTTCAGCCTGAATAATCTTATCCATATTACAAACATAATGTACAGAAAAATAACGAGTTCAGTCGAATATAATATATTACAAAAGCATTTAGATATTCTTATCCATATTGAACTCCCTTCATAATAGATATATATATTGTATAAAAATAATGTAGATTCGAATAATTTAGTATTCTGATGGATATATATTCTATCAAAATAATGTAGATTTGAAACTTTAATCTGAATTAATTTTAAAATACCCTTTCATCTTTTCATTTATTATCTTGAAAAATCTTTTCATTTAAAAATCTTTTAATTTTAAAAATTTTAAAATTCAAAAACTTTAATATTTTGTTTGCATTTAAATATCTTTTATTCGAATACAATACAATATATATATACATATATTAAAATTAAAAAAACAGTTAAAACTACAAATATCTTTTAATTTAGGATGAGTCTACCACGTGCGACGAATATTGATGAACACCACCAACGATGAACACCGATGAACACCATTAATTTTTTTAAAAAAAATAAAATCTAAATGACTAAAATTATAATTAAAATTATCTCTTAAAAAATAAAAATCAAATTTAATAGTTACTTTATAATATTTTTTTAATAGGTTAGAATCAAATATACTCAATTCTCCTAAACCCTAACAAAATCAATCTCTTAAAAAATAGAAATCAGTTTATAATTTTTTAATATATTAGAATCAATAATACGAGAATTGGGTATATTTGATTCTAATCACCCTTAGCGGAGACGAACAGGCGATTGGTCAGTCAAGTTTTGATCTCCACCTCATCAGGAGCTCGAATCTGGTGGCTGTGTCGCTAATGGAGGACGGACGAGGCTGGAAAACGCTAGAAATAGAGGCGCCGATTGGGGGGTTTGGCCGGAACTTCAAACGAGTTTCACCGTCGAAAGGCATCTCGGTTGCTCGCGTGGAGGCCAGGGATGAGAACGGGACGTCGCGGCGCTTCTGGTGATGTTGGTGGTGGTGGCCACGGCGTGGCGGTGGCCGGGATCGAGCAAGACGAAGGGGCAACGTTTGGGTTCTCGTCGAGCCTTCAACCGGCTCTCCACGGCGAACGACACCGGCTCTCCGGAGTGGTCACCTGGGCATGACTCGGAGCGAGGCGAGGATGCCAACGGTAGTGGCGGTGCATACTACGAAACGACGGTGGAGCATATCGAATAGGGCAGGTGTAGGGTTAGGTGAGCGGTCGAGGAAGAGGGAAGACACAAATGGGTTCTAGATATTTCTTTTGGGCATTTCTTTCGATGGATGGGTGGTTATATCTTTATATATTTTGATATAATTGAAATGAATAGTTTAAAAAAAGAGCTGAGGTAAACATTATTAGAACTTAGCTTTAGTTAAAAGGTTAAGTCAAGGGATGCATAACCAAGGGTCACGGGTTTAAACCCTTTGGCCAAAATTTTCAACATTTTCATTCATTATTTTTTATTTTATTATTATTTTTACTTCTCTATTTTTTAACCTTAAAATATTGAGGTGTTATAGCCCTTCTCTCAAGTGCACCACCGACCTGAATGACCTAAATCAAAAAGGTCACAATCAAACAATGTCGATCAAAATGTGTTCATACTTCTTTCAGATTTAGTACAGTCACCCCACTTTTCAGATGTGAGTATGATTTCATTGAAGTCTCCAACAACAAGCTAAGGTAAGCTTTGATCATTACCTAGTGAACGAATCAAATTCTAAGAGCGTTCACGTTGACTCTTAACGAGATTACCATAAAAGCCAGTACGACGCTAAGTTGAAGATGAATTAGTTTCTGATACCTTCACATCAATGTGATGCGATCAGAAAGTTCGTAAAAAAGCCATAATTTCTTGAGACAATGCAATAGAAAGACCACCCCGTGAACCACATGCACTAACATCAAACCCATTAACAAAGCCACATCTTCTTCTTACATGGGCCATTTTAAAATTGAACAATTTCGTTTTCATATGAAATATTATTTGGGGATGAACTTTTCTCAACTTATTCTTGAAGAATCGAACAGTTCGCAATTTTTTCAGATCGCGAATATTCTAACTTGAGATTTTTTTTTGGACGACTGGCCTGCATATCAATGCTTACCAATGATGAAAAAATAACACCTTTCAAATTCGGAGAAATAAGAAATTTAAGTGGAGAAAGTTAGGGTATGTTTGGTTCAAAAAATATTTTTATTTTTTATTTTTATTTTCAAAAAATAGTTTTCATTTTTCGTTTTCTAACAATTTGAAAACACATTTGGTTAATAAAAATAAAAATTAGTTTTCAAAAATGAAAATAGTGGAAATGTGTTTGGTATCTAGTTTTCAAAATAAAAAAGCTTAAAGGTCAAATTAGCTCTCAACAAAAAATTAAAAAATCAATTAAACCTTTATAATTTTTATACCCGATTTAGCCCTTATAATTCAAATTACAATAAATCAGACCCTCATAATTCAAATTTCAATCAATTTAGCCCTCTCATAACATTGATTGTTATATTTAACTGTTAACTCACAAACAATCCTTAAGATAGTAACACTTGGTACACCTAAAAATATTAAAAAAAAAGAAGAAAAAAAAGCATATTTAAAATTAACCTCTCCACATCTACCCACCTTAAAATAGTTTTCTAATTAGTTCTCCTCCACAACTACCATCTTCACTTGGATCCATTGAAACACTATGAAGTTTGCATGGGTTGGAACTAAATCTAACATCTCCATGTATTATTTATTAAGGATTGTTTGGTTCCTAAGAAATTAGTAAAATCCCAGTGAAAAACTTAATTCGCATGGATTGGAGGAAGAATGGATAGCAACTTCACAGTAATGATAACAATGGGGTTTGAGATTTGAATTAAAAAAAATCAATAAAGACCAAATTGAAAAAAATCAAAACTGATTTTTTTGAAATAAAAATATAGTAAATGGCCAAATTAAAAAATATTTTAATATTTTTAAATATTTTTTTAGATTTTTAACGGTGTAATGATGTACACTTTTAAAGTATGCCACATGTTATCATTTTTAGTTTTTAATGACTTAATGGTCAAAATTTGGCCAACCATTATGAAAGGAATAAATTGAGTGTGTTTATGAAAGGAATAAATTTAGTTTTCAACTAACGAGAGTTAAATTGGGTACAAAAATTAATAGGGAAAATTACACCGGTGGTACCCTAACTATGCATGTTTTCCTACTTTGGTCCCAAAACTATGTTTTTCGGCAAAAGAGTCCCTTCCGTTACATAGTTCTCCTGTTTTGGTCCCCCGACGTTAAATAACTAACGGTTTTGCTGATATGGCATTTTTTAATATTTTTTAAGGCTGACGTGGCATTTTTTAATATTTTTTTAATCATTTCTCTCTCCTCTTATACATTATTTTTATTTAATTTTATTCACCCAATCATGTTTTGACACGTGTCACTACACTATTAGGTGAACCCCCCCCAAAATCCTAAAAATCAAACTTAGTGCCGCTAGGATTCGAACCCAAGACACCAACACACCAAACATGCGCTTGAACCAACTATGCTAGGCTGGATACTTGATTCAAATCTACAAACACTTATACTTGAATCAAGTATGCCTCTTTTCTAGGATAGAATCTACCTTCTTTCTATATTCCTTTTTCAAGACTGCAATGTTCATTTTTGTGTGACGAGGAATCTCCAGTGCTTGATAATGATCTGAGCAGTTCAATATTCTTGTCATTTCATCAGCTGAACTCGTTTGTTCCTTGACAATTGTTTTAGCAGAAAACTCTTTTTGGAGTATTGTGAAGCACCAGCCATGGAAGGAGAAGCAAAATATTGCGCTACGTCGTTTGAGTCTTTCGTGGATTCGGGTGTTTCTATGTTGGGACAAAGCATCCAGCTTTTGTCTACTGAGTTGGAGAGGGAAACGCAAAGCCAAGAGTTTAGCATTGGGGAGGGAATGAAACTGATGGGGAAATCTGAGATTGTTTGTCATAAAATGAGTTATGCATATGCTGTGTTCTTATGTCACTCGATTGACAAAACAGATGTGTATCCCACATCCCTGTATTCGGATATCATATGCAATATCCTGCATCCCTCACCACATTACAAGCTACAATCGGATATTGTATATGTGCATTTGGGGACGATATCATCTCCCACAGGCCTGCTGTTCCTGTTTAACACAGAAATTATATTATCCAGCAATTTCACTTTATTTTGGGACCAAGCCAATTTGGTTTTTTGTTCTAAAACCATAACAAAAGATAGCCATCAAATTCATGAATATTTACTTGAATTCTAATAGTCAGATGAACTTTTTCAAGTCTGCAGTGCGATAATGTAAGGGCAATATCCAAGCAGAAATTTACACATACAAAATGATACAGGGCAATATTTTCTGAGAAGATGAATCTGAAATTCTTAAGCATGCTGCAGAATGTGAATACTCTATTCCTATCAATGAATCTGAGAAGATGCAGCCATGCAAGTCATCTAGCAAATCTGCTACTACATCGGTTATTAACCAAAAAGAGTTTTCTGCTAAAACGATTGTCAAGGAAGAAACGAGTTGAGCTGATGAAATGACAAGAATATTAAACTGCTTAGATCATTATCAAGCACTGGAAATTCCTCGTCACACAAAAATGGACATTGTAGTCTTGAAAAAGGAATATAGAAAGAAGGTAGATTCTATCCTAGAAAAGAGGCATACTTGATTCAAGTATAAGTGTTTGTAGATTTGAATCAAGTATCCAGCCTAGCCTAGTTGGTTCAAGCGCATGTTTGGTGCGCTGGTGTCCTGGGTTTGAATCTCAGCGGCACTAATTTCGATTTTTAAGATTTGGGGGGGGGTTCACCTAATAGTGTAGTGACACGTGTCACAACATGATTGGGTGAATAAAATTAAATAAAAATAATATATAAGAGGAGAGAGAAATGATTAAAAAAACATTAAAAATGCCACGTCAGCCTTAAAAAATATTAAAAAATGTCACATCAGCAAAACCGTTAGTTATTTAATGTCGGGGGACCAAAACAGGAGAACTATGTAACGGAAGGGACTCTTTTGTCGAAAAACATACTTTTGAGACCAAAGTAGGAAAACAGGCATAGTTAGGGTACCACCGGTGTAATTTTCCCAAATCAATAATAGATTAATTGATTTTTTTTATTTTTCGTTGAGAATTAATTTGATCATTAAACCAAATAAAAATAAACAAATAATTACTCATTAAATAATTAAATTAAAGTATAATTATTAAAAATATTAATATAATAAAAATAAAATATGATTAAATAAACCAAAGTTCTAAAATTGGCATTAAAAGTATTCAAACCAGGGTTAAATAGAGTTAAAATTTAAAAGGAATAAGGTCAAAAATAGCCCTTAACGTTTCACCATTTGCTCAATTCACCACCTAATCTTTTTTTGGTGCAAACAAGCACCTAACGTTTGATTTTTATTCAATTTTCATCCTCAGTGGATAGAAACCGTTAGCCAACGGGCGTTGGACGTTTGAGAATGACATGACACGCAAGCGTGGCATAAAGGAATGATGTGGCAGACTGGTAGTGCCATGTGGTAATTTTTTTAAATTTTTTATAAAATAATTATTTTTTATAATTTTTAAAAATTAAAAAATAATTAATTTTAAAAAAAAATCTCTAAATTTTCCAAAATTTGCAAAATAGCCCCCAAATTTTAAAATCCTTAACTCCCTAAAACCCAAAACCTGATTTAAGCCTATTCCACCGTAGATTGTCACGCCGTGCTCATCACATTGGTCGTCGGACCATCACGATCATTTACACCACCATCCCGTCGTCGAAAATCTATCGACATTGTGCGAAACGCCGAACGAATGAGAAATCTTTGAATGGTTCATTGGACTGATTCGCGATGTACGGTGGCAGAACATGCGACGAACGGTGTGTGGGTCGTTCGGCAAGGGGTGGGCGCTTCATTTCGTCGCCAGCAACGCGGACAACGCCGGCGGGAATGGCTGAATTTGGGGGTTTAGGGTTTTAAGGATTGCTTTAGAAATATTTAAAAATTTAAGATATTTTATTTTTAATATATATATATATACATAATTATTTTTTAAAAAATATTTTTTGAATATTTTTAACCAATCAAATGATACCACGTCAGCAAAGTGCCATGTGGCATAATCCGATTGGTTAAAAATATTCAAAAAAATATTTAAAATTAATTAATTAATTAATTTTTAAAATGTCATATCAGCAAAGTGTTATGTGGCATCGCCACATCATCTCCTCATGCCATACAGATATGTCACGTCAGCCTTAGGCGTTGACTTTTAGTTGACTAACGGTTTCCATCCACTTATGGTGAAAGTTGAATGGAAATCAATCGTTGGGTACTTGTTTGCACACAAAAAAAAGAATAGACGGTGAATTGACCAAATGCTGAAACGTTGGAGGACTATTTTTGACCTTATGCCAATTTAAAAACCCTTGTTTTCATGTTTTCCACTTTTATAAAACATTTTCAATGAAAATAGTGAAAACATCTTTTTTTTATGTTTTCAAAATTTCACTCATTTTTATTTAATTTTTTAAAAATCATTTTCAATTTTTACAACCAAACATATTTTCTTTAATATTTTTTATTTTTCAAGAAAATAAAAATATATTGTATTCTTTGAAACTAAACGCACCGTTAGACTCTCGGTTGTTTGGACCTTTAATATTTTCAATTGGAATGTCTTCATCATCCAATATCATATAAGATTCCAGCCTAACAAAAGTGTTTAAATAGGGAAAAATTATTGCATGGTCCCGGACCACCATGTCAGCCATGGTCCCTTCCACTAAAAGTCAGCCACATAATTTTTTTTTTTTCATGTCATTTTTTTCCAAAGATGAATCTTCACCTTTTTAAGTCATGTAAATAGTGAGTGGGTAGTTACATAGAAGTTGATTATAAATAAAATAATGACATGGAAAAAATTTATATGATTTATTTTTAATGGATAAGGACTATAGATGACGTGGTGGTCCGGGAACATGTAATAATTTCTCCACTAGAGAAGATAGCCCATATTTGAATTAATCGCCTCAATACCTTTTGACTTCATAGTACTTGAATTAGGAAACACATCATTAGAGATTACTGGAGCACTAATTACAGAAGGAGATTCCTCCCATGCATCAGATCGTGGAGAATCAACTATAATTCTCGGCGCCTCGCGCAACCATGGACTGAATGGCGGAGTCGCCCTACGCCTTGGTGCACGTAAAGAGTTGTCCCAAGCCATAACCATCTCTCCATCCGGATGAAAAACATGCAAAGGGTAGAAGCTTTCTCCATGGCCCAGAGTTCCACAAATGAGAAAAACAGTACTACTTTCTCATATTCAAAACCAACCTAGTGGTCCTTAGTACCACTACCAGTAGCAAGGAGTTTTTTTCGACGTTTGAGAGCCAATCTGATATCCATCCGTATCCGGATAAGAATACTTGCCACACGAGTAAAGAAATCCGAATATTCAAAAATATTAAACCTTACCACATATTATTGAATCATTTTAAACATGTTAGTTGTTACTAACAAAAACATACATAATGAATATAATCGCGGTCATTGTATACTGTTACTTTCCGCAACAATAATTTTAGAATTGTGATGCTATCGCTATATAGTAACCGCAATTTGAATCCCTGGTGAGAAGCAAAGGGCAGTCAGCTGGGGGAAGCCGCTGCAGATTGAGCATTCAAAATCAAACTCCAGTTTCCCAGCGAGCCTGAAGTAGGTGCTGGCTAGGATTGGTGTGAGGTTGTGACTTGTGACTAGTGACTAGCTTTTTCAACTACACTAGTACTCGAGAGTAGGTCAATTAACAAATCCGAGGTGGCTCCTCTTTGTACTGAATCTGATCCCCTCCAAACACGCCTCATTTTTATATACATATCTATGGAGAGAGAAAGATATGTTTGCTTTTCTAACCTAAATAGCAATAACAGAGGATAAAAGAAAAAGTTGGACAAAAGAGAGATACTCCTAGAAAAGCACCTGAAAACACTGTGGCGAATCCAAAAATCCATCAGTTTCTCTTGTGACCTGAAACTAACTCCCCGCCGTCTTTGCAGGGCGGGAAACGTTTACCAGATAATACTACCTTTGTTATATGTCTTTTATGCGTATAAATACCGGTTCATATATGTGTATAACGTGTGTATACATACTCATGTATGGGTCGTAGCTCAAAAATGAAAGTGAAAATTGTCGTAATATAAATCCAAGAATCTCAAACAACCTCTTTTGGGTCCCTCACTTGGTGTCTTTTATCTAACCTTTTTGTCCTTGTTCTTTTTTGCTCATTTCTTGCTTCTCCCCTTTATAGCTTCCATCACCTATTATTGATGTCTTCTCCTTCATCATCATCACCATCTTCTTCTTCGTCTGAAGATGGCAATGGCGATGGTGTAAGACACGGGCGTGATTTCGAAGGTCCTTCTTTGACTCGTAGACGTGGCAACAACGAAATCTGGCCTGGCCCTTTTATCGAAGATCTTCTTCTAAGACTTGCCATTGATGCTTCTCGTTCTGCTGGCCGCCTTGCTGCTGCTGCTGCACTTGCCAATGTGTTTCGGGTATGCTTCTTCATTTTCGTATTTCATTTCATTCTTTTTTTTTTATTTTTCTGTAGGTCGACTAAGAGAATTCGTGAATGAGTTTTTGCTTTTTGATATCCTTGTTTTAGACTTTTACCAATCTTCATAACATAATAATGGCACTGCAAGATCACTGCATTAACAAGATATGAAGTTGTGGGAAAGGACAAAATATGGTTTTTAACCCTGAAATGTACTGTAATTCTACAGATTCTGTTGCCCAGATTTTGATTTTGTTCTGTCTCTTTGATCTCTCCCTACTTGAGAAACTCTATCCAATGACTGTAGAGCCGAGTAAATGCTTATATATAGTGTGTCCATGTCTTGGATTTATTAGCTTCAAGAGGGGGGAACTACCTTTGGATGGGTCCATTTTTTTCAAATGTATGTCCCTTTCGAATGCTGTAGTTTCATTTCTAGGCAATGGTTGCTCGTTTATTTCCTTTTTAGCACTTTCGAAAAGTCTATTTTTGGATCTTCTTTTCATGGATTTAGAGCTAAAGGGCTCTTTTGTTTTGAATTCCCTTTCTTGGCAACACCCTTTTTATTTCTAAAGGTCTAGAAATCCTTCCATTTGTTTTTCTCGACCGACCTTTCTTAAGTATCTGATAAATCCATGGATTCTATTTTTCCCAATGCAAACATGTAGATAGAGACCTCTGTTGCATTTCTATATTTAGTTAGCATATGGGAACTGTTGCCCTGTTTTATTTATATAAATTTAGTATAGTTTAGTACTTTAGGATTAAGATATATAATTTTCTATCACCCCAAATCTACTCCAACATATGCCTAGTGCATAATATCTGTAGCATTAACTAGCATGAAAGAGACTTTAAATTACATGATTATAATATCAACCATTGTTCATGTTATCCAAATTCATTTTTATGTTTTGATAATTATATTTTCTAGTGACCCCCAAAAATGAAGAAATCTAAGAGGGAGCAACACATTACACATAGGGTACATTATTTAAATCATAATTATGAACAAAAAATGGAGTTTTATGGTAGAAGATGGAAGGCTTTTCTGGGTATTTTTTATATAGATAATAGATATTATGGGTCAAAGGTTTGCATGTGGCAATGTGCAATGCCAAAAAGCACATGGAACCCAATTTCTTTTTATAAAAAAACTGATATCTCCTTGTCATATCAGAGACAAGGGTCTTCTCATATTTTGCTTAAAGCCCAGAGGCTGAGTTAGGGTGACTTCTATTTTGTTCTTTTCCTTTGTGTTCATATGTATTGATTAGAATATGATTCTAGAGGCTCAGACCCTTTTGCTTTCTCGGTTTTTGATGTATTTATTATTTGTCAGAACAACAACCTAAATAAAAATTAAGCTGAACAAGTTTTGGATTCTTTCTTTTGCTGGTGGTTCTAGTGATGGGTCCCAAGTGAAACACAAATTAATATAAAATATAACCAGTAATTCAGTAGGGAGAAATGGAGCTGCAGGTATGTGGGAAGAAGTGGAAGTATGGGGGTAAGAGTCCAAGAAAAAAAAGCAGAAAAAAGGTAAGCTGGGGAAGGCTATAAGCTATTAGATTCTCTCCTTTTAACAACACTAGCTTTTGGCCAATCCTTTCTAGGAAATGAAAGAGTTGAATTTTATATATATATGGATTATGGGCCACAGCTAATACTTAAAAAACATTGTCTTTGTCATTTTCTTGCAGTGTTTAGTTTTCTAGCATTTGTTCTCCTGTAGGCCAGATCCAATAAAAATGTATTCCAAGTAAAGAAAATAAAGAAACAAAGAGCTGTCACAGTCTTTCTGAAACTGGGATATGAGAATAGGTCTTTTTGTACTTGTACAAAGTCTATTAAGCTCCAAAGACAAGTCGATTCAAACAATTACTGCATATTTTGAAAAACAAAGAAAAGTGTTTTCTTTTTTATTAAGGCCTCTGCGATTTTCTGACATCTGAACCCTAAAAGCAGCTTTCATCTACTGCCTGCTCCAGCTTCAACTCTCTTGTCATTAAAATTCTATGACGCGCATGCCGCTGCGAAACCACTGTTTTACTCAACTGTCTCTTCCTTTAGTCTTTTCCACAAATATATCAATCCGACCATTGTTGTTCTTGTTGTGATCAAATCTTAACTATTGCGTTATGTTTCTGCCTAACTATAACTAGTTTCGTTGGCTATGTTTCTTACGTGAAATCTGTTTGCATGCAGGTCTGTTCCACGTGGCAAGCAGTTTCTCGTTCTGATCCTCTGTGGCACCGTCTTACAACCGTAATATGGGGCCGCACCCACCGCATGCACACCACCTGGCATGAGGAGTATGTGTACCGCCATCAAACGTCTAGGAATTTTCATATTGGGAGGTCGGCTCACGAGACCCTCCATTTCGCTTCCACCGGCGTTGACAACTCCGATGGGCTGATGTGTCGTTGCCTTACCCTCTCCGACACCCACCTCGCTTGCGGCTTCGCCGATGGCACAATCCGCCTCTTCGACCTTGCCACTCGCCTCCACGTCAGCACCTTCCACCCTCAGCACGGTGACCGTTTCGGTCGCTTCTCACGCGCCGTATCCGGGATTATCATCTCGGATCTCAGGATCATATTCGCCACGTTGGATGGGGACATCCACGTGGCCGTCATAGACGGGCATCACCAGGCTCGCAGGGCTCACATAGGAAACATCGTCGACGATGGTTCATTGGTGGATTTCAGCGGGTGTGGGCGTTGGTGGGTAGGGCTTTATGCGGGGGTACCGGGCCGTGCTATCCACATTTGGGATGGTAACACTGAAGATCTCGTCTACGTAAACACAACTTTAACCGACCGAGAATCATTGAGGGGTTGGCACATGTTGACGGAGTTGACTGAAACACTAGGCCGAGTCAGGGTCACGAGTCAGGAATCGGCAGTCGCATGTACGAGTAATAGGTACATGGTTTTAGACTTGAGAAACCCAGAGTTTCCATTGCAGGACCGTGAGATTAGGAGAGGGGTTATGGTGAATTCCTTGGATACCAACAACGAGGCGTACATCATGGTGGACAACCGTGGCAGGGCAACCGTACGGAGGGCCGATACATTAGAAGAGCTATGTAGATTCAACACACGGCTAGGGAGCGTAATGAGTTGTATGAACTTGGGGTACGCGCTGATGTGCGCGGCGGGTGTAATAAGGGTATGGGAAATAGAGCATGGACAATACTTGTACAGATTCGGTGAGAACATAGGGGCCGTGAATGCGATGGTGGCAGATGATCGGCACGTTGCGGTGGCGGGCAGTGACACGACGATCCACCTTTGGGATTTTGGTGCACAGTAGTAGGGGAGGGGATGCCAATTGCCATGGTGGAAAGGAAGGGAGTAGGAATTCAGAATAATTGATGGAAAGAGGGAGCAGATGTTTCGGGAGTTTTTTTAGGGTTTGAAAATGAAAATTTGTGGGGAGACTGGTTCAGTTTGCTTTTTTCAGTTAAATTTTACCAAGGAAAAAATAGTGCAAAATCCTTTAGTCCGTAGTTGTTTGCCCCCATATTTGTGCTTTTCTTCTATACTTGCACTTCTAATTTGATTGGAAACTACCAAATGCCAAGCTTTATTTTTAAGATATGCAGTGTTAATTTAAATTAATATTCTGACTTTATACAATATTAATTTATTAAAAATAAATTTATTGTTCTTAATTTGTTGAGTTAATCGTAGAGGTTATCCCCAAATTATGATCCCTTTTTAGTGTAATATCTAATCTTTAAAACTTTTTATATTAGTTATCGAACTATAATCACATTTGAAATTGATCTTTAGACATTAAATCATTATATATTAGTCCTCAAGCTATCAGTATCATTCTGCTAACATCCCTTCTTTTGAAGCTCCGTCAACATTGAACTTTACCTTCCCTTCCGGGGGTGGGAGCCAGTTTGAAGAAGACTGCAAAATGCTGCTGATGTTTCCAGGACTTTGCCATGAAACTGTCCAGCAGCTGCAGAATTTTTGTCAAAAATAGCACACGAAGAGATGATTGGAGCTTTCCTGACCCGGACCACACCAAGGGCGAACATTACTCAGATCATCTAATTGCATTCCACTTCTCCAAAGGAACTCCTTTGTGGGAATTTCGTCTAGCTTCAACATCCACAGAAAAGACTTCACCTTTGGAGACATTTTATTTTTCCAGATTTTATCAAAATCGAACAAAGGCTCTTCAATATTTGCCTTCACCAATAAATCAGTTAGCTTTCTGAATGAACATTGGTCTATTGATCACGAAGCTAATCCTGTCAGCGAAATCAGTACTGATTGTTTCCTTTTAAGATCCCAAAAACTGATGTCTCCCTTTTTCTATAGTTGTCTTCAAAACATTGAACTCCAATCAATTTCCAACTAAAGCTGCTACATTAACATGTCCAATTCCTAAGACCTTGAAATCAAATCAACTCTTTCTTATACCAGTAGAGTTAACGATACATTAATGAGAAGATCAAAATATAATGACACCGGTAGTTTGAGGATTGATAAAATGTTTTAAAGTTTAGAAAATACTTTGATACATAAGGATTTATATAAACTTTTTAGTTTTAGGGTTTAGGAGATTAATGTGTAGTGCGTAGAATTTAAGGTTTATGGTCAGAATTTAGAGTTTAGGTTTTAGGGTGCCAGAGTTTCAAATTTAGGTTTTAAATTTTATAGAAGAGCTGTGTAAATTTTTTTAACACATCTTGTGTATCAAAATATAACTATTAAAGTTTAAAGACTAATTTAAAATTAGAGTTATAATTTGAAGAGTGATATAGAATATTTTAAAGTTTAATGACAAATTTAGAATGAAACATAGTTTGGGTATATGTACAATTATCTCTATTAAAAAAACTAATTAGATAATATCATCTTTATCTTTGATAATACACAAATATAAACTTTATTATTATTATTATTATTATTATTATTATTATTATTATTATTATTATTATTATTATTATTATTATTATTATTATATTTTTTTGGAAAGGAGGCGACAAAGCAGTTCTTGGAGCTCGGGTGAGATGGAGTGAAATCTGTTTTCTAAAATCAGAGGGTGGTCTTGGTTTTAAAGATATTAGTTACTGGAACAAAACTTGCATTTTTCTCTTAGTGCGAAATATTCTTGCTGATCAGGGTTCACTTTGGGTTGCATGGCTTAAGGCATATGTTTTCAAGGGGACTGATTTTTGGTTGCTTGAGAGCCAACCTTACTTCAGTTGGATGGTGAGGAAAATTCTGAAGATGCGTGCAGAAATTGGTTTGATCTTTACGGGTGTCCTGAATTGGTCAGTGGTTAACACTGCGTGAATTTTTGAGAGGGTAGGGAATCGAAAGGAAAAAGTTAGTTGGCAACGACTGGTGTGGTGCCCTTCTCATGTTCCGAAACACAGTATTATTGCATGGATGTGTGTATTAGATAAACTCCCTACTAGAGATCGTTTATGTCGAATGGGTATTGCTTCTTGTGTTGATTGTGTGATGTGTCCTGATGGCATTGAATCTCGTAACCACTTGTTTTTCGAATGCCCTTTTGCTGCTGCAGTTTGGAACTTGATCTTGCTGAAATGCAATGTTCATAGGCAAATCTTAGTTTGAGAAGATGAATTGCAATGGACAGCAATGAGATACAGAGGGAATCCCTTATTGCAAACATTTTATGTCTTGCTTAATTTGCTTGCATATATAGTATTTGGGAAGAGAGGAACTTTCGAATTTTCAGGAAAATTTCTCGTAAAGTGACCGGTTTAGTTGGAGGTGTACAGGCGGTTATTAGCCTTAAATTCCAAAACAAAAACATAGATTTAGATGATAGTGTAAATGCTAGATTGTGTATAGAGTGGGATATCCATACTTAAAATAGGTTCCGAATAGATTTATTGTAATGATGTTGGTGAATTTGGATGTGGAATAAAATCATAGCTCTTATCCAAAAATATTATTATTATTATTATTATTATTATTATATTATTATTATTATTATTATTATTATTATTATTATTATTATTATTATTATTATTATTATTATTATTATTATTATTATTCGAGATTATAAAAGATTGCTTCCTTCAAATAAGAGTGAATTGCTTTAGGTGGTTTCATATGCAAGTGATGCACATGAAGATCGAGAACTTGTTCCTCAGCCTGTCAATTTTATCGATTGCACAAAATTAGTTTATCACTATAATTTTTTTTATTAAAACAATTTTGCTTCAAGTACGACTGAATTGCTTTAGGTGGTTTCTTGTAACCTTTATGTACTTTTTTCTTCCAACTTAAGTTTAAGGAAATTTTTAATGAGACTTATGATCAAGGTTATTCTAATAAAAAAATCGTTGCTGAGCAATAAAAAATTGTAACATTGTCATTTTAAAACTACAAAAATATTATGCAGACCGATTAACCCTACGTTAAAAAATATAATTCAAATCTAACATTTTTTTAAACAAACAAATCTCAAAATTGATAGGATTCTTTGATTTAGAACTAAGTTAGTTAGGAAATAGAGAACGATACTCTCTGTAATTTATTGATAAAATTCATAATATCTCAAAATAAGACTAGATAGAATTTATACAAGAATGAGATAGTTAAGTGACTCAGCTAAAATAGTTACTAACAATAACAACCTAAATGCGTTGCTGACTCAGCTTAACTAATCACAAAATACAATCACAATATACAACTAACTACCTACCTATACTATAACTATAACAAAAATAACATACACACGTTAACAGATAACTAAATGGTACTACATTCACAACTTAACTTCAAAATATTGTATTTTAACATAATAATTTAATTAATAAATAGCAGAAATATAATAAAGACTAAATGAATAAAAAGTTAAATTCAACAATTTTAATAACTAACAAAACAAAATATTAACTAAAAGTGAAAATATATAAATTAAATAATTAAATTAAGAAACACTAATCTTGGATGAAGTTGAAAAAGTTGAACAAAGGTTTGAAATTTTTTAACAATTTTTTGAACAAAATATTGATTTTTTAAACAATAACTAATCTTAGAATTAGATCTAACAAAATCCATACAAACAACAAAACGAAATCCGAAATCTCAATAGGGCATAAAATATCAAACAAATTGCTATTTCTTCCTCTAATTTCTCCATCAACAATCATAAGATTCAGTATCATAAATACTTCTTTCAGTATTTTTTTAAGAATTTTGATAGAGTGTTTTAAAGAAAAAAGAATGGTTGTACGTATTAATAGGTTTGGGGAGGGTTTTGATTCAATGTTCAGTAGCAAAGTTGGTCTCATTGCTTTGTTGGCCAACTGAGCCTTTCAAATTATTGTTGCTCAAGAAAGTAAAGACGTATATAAAAGATTGACTTTTGTTACATTAGACAATAATTAACGAAGTTATTGAGTGAAATGTTTTTTTCAAACAAATTCTTATTTGAAAAATCACGATAAAAAAGTCATAAAATTGAAATGTATCTTTATAAATGTATTTGTATTGACTGTTAAAGTGAACAAGAGTCGAAGACCACTGTACGATAATGGTTCTGAATGTGATTGTTGGTCTAAGTTCGAGTGTGGTCTTTTTGGTGAAGTGTTGGTATTTTTAGAGACCAAGGGGACCAAGCTCGCACCTTACACACTCCTCATGGGGCGAGACAAACATTTCATGTGCTGCCCAAGACCAGAGGGACCGAGCCAACAACCTCTGCACACATCATGGGCCTAGACGAGTTGCCCACAACTGATGGGCCCAAATCAGCACCCAACATGCTATCAAGTAGTTTTGGCCAAATAACCGGACCTATTCATGCCCAATCCGCCTAAAAGATCAAGACTTATGGATGAAGTTCATCTTTTGACCAATACCAATGAAAAATATCCTTGCCAACTTGAGTGCAACAATCAAGTGATGATTGACTACGATAAAGAGGGGTAGTTATGCTGTGAGGCGGTTAATATACGGCTAATATACGGCGTGACCGGTTAAATAGGTGACCGGTTAAACATAACAACATAGGTAAAATTACCTATTTTGTTGATAAGATTATCAACATATCAAGTAAAATTACCTATTTTGTTGATACTTTTGAGTAAATTACTTATTTTGATGATACTTTCGAAGTATCTATACTTTTCTAAAAGTATCGATACTTTTTTAAAAAGCAATGTAACCAGTTGCAATGTGGCTCGAAAGTAAAAAGTATCAACAAAAAGTATCGATACTTTTTTAAAAAGCAATGTAACCAGTTGCAATGTGGCTCGAAAGTAAAAAGTATCAACAAAAAGTATCGATACTTTTTTAAAAAGCAATGTAACCGGTTGCAATGTGGCTCGAAAGTATCGATACTTTTAAAAAATTATCAACAAAAAGTATCGATACTTTAAAAAAAAATATGGATACTTTTAAAAAAGTATATATACTTTCGAAAGTATCAACAAAATAAGTAATTTACTCAAAAGTATCAACAAAATAAGTAATTTACTCAAAAAGTATAGATACTTTCCAAGGCCTCATCAGCTTAAAATAAGTAATTTACTGGATATGTTGATACTCTTATCAACAAAATAGGTAATTTTACCTATTTTGTTATCGTCGAATTTCCAAGGGCCCATCAGCTTAAACTTTAATAACAAAATAGGTAAAGCGCTACCGAATATGTTGATACTCTTATCAACAAAATAAGTAATTTTACCTATTTTGTTATACCTACCGATAACTTAAATTTGCCGGTTACCAATTTGTTTAATATATTTTAATATTTTCTACCGGATACATTATTTTAAATCAACATATCCGGTAGCGCTTTACCTATTTTGTTATTTATCTTACAATATTTTCGATAACGCCGTTTCTTAGCCGTATATTAGTCCGCATTTTATTAGAATTTCCCGATAAAGAGTGATTGTTCCCCAACATATCATGCATCTTTGTAATATATGAATATAAATTTCATATTTAGAGGACGTGGATTAATGGATAATTTTTAGTTTTTGAATCCATTTAATTTAGATCGTTAAATGTAAGAGGGTTCGCCTATAAATAATGACTCAACCTCGCCCATTTATTTATTCACAGTTCACTTGAGCATTTTAATTAATTCTTAAGTAATAGAAAGTCTTTCATTCTCCGTATCCTTTCTTTGTTTTCCTTTGCTAGGAATGATAGTCAAACCTAATTAGTTCCAATTCGAAATATTGTCAAAAAGCAACGGCCGACTCAACTTTCAATGGATATCATTAAATCTCGGAGAAAGTTGACAATAAAATAGTGAACACTAAATATGGTGGTAAAAAATTCAATTGTAAGATAACATTATTAATCCAAAATAAAACAAAGCAAACATCTTCTATCTCTTTATTGAAATTCTTCTATCTTTGGACCACTTTATTGGTTTAGTTTATTCAAACATGTTTGCTTAAAGTTAAAGTTCTAAAAAGAACGGAAGGCTTTAATTATTCTTAATATAGAGGGTCACACAATTTATAAAATATGTAACACCCGGGTTTAGGGGTTAGGTGAAAATAATATCTTAATAATATTTTGGGCTCGGTTTTATAATTGAAATGGTTTCTAAGAATTTCGGGTTTCATTTCCAAATTAAATTGATTTAATTTGATTTACTATGTTTTGTAATTAAACCCCAAATAGCCATGGAGGGTGTGCCCTTGTGAATGCCCCATTTCATTAAGGGCAATATGGTCTATTAGCTTTTAAATTTAAAACAACAATTAAAACACCCATTTCTTCCTATTTTTCCCACTATTCATCTTCTTCTATAACGTGAAAAGAGCCTCCTCTCTTCAATCTACTATTCCATTCCAAAACTTCTCCATTCCAACTCCAAATTGAAAGGTAATGGTAATTTTGAACTCCCCTCACCTCCCTCTTCTTAAAAGTACATTTTATTTTCGTTTCCATGAAGATTTTAGAAATGGAGGTTTTGAATGTTTTGACTTAAAAATGAGAACTTTATGTAGTTAAGTGGAGTATTTTGATTTAGTATGCTTAGTTATGGTATATAGAGACCAAATGGTATAACATATATAAATTTCAAATGATTTGGGGCAATTTTCGGAATTGTGTTTCAAGGGGGTTTTTGGAGGGTTTTAAAGTGTGTTTTTGGGCTGTTTTAGGTTGGATTTTGGGGGCTGTAGGTAGTATGTTATATGAGGATCATTTTGGGTGTATTTGATGCTTGTTTGGGTGTTCGAAATGGGAGAATTCAGTGGGTGTAAAGGGCTGCTCGAAAATTCTGTTTTGGGGTTAACTTTGAGTGTTGGATGCTTGGTAATGTAAATCCGGGTTAGTTTCGATGATAAGATATTAATTGTGGATGTTTTGTTTGTGTTTGGGATCGATTAGAATCAAGTTTGGGCACCGGTGAAGCATCAGAAGCGAATCCGGGAAGTTGAAGGTTGTTGCTTGCTTGGTCTTGAGCTTGGGAGCTTAGGTGAGTGGTAAATTGTTTTAAACGGTTTTAAAACTAGTTGGTTCGAGTATACGGATTAGGTTGGGCTTGGTAGACCCACCTAGAGTTAGGATTAGGGTGGTAGCCTAATCCTAAGCTTGATCTAGAGCCTTTGGTTGAACTTAATTACATGGTTGTGTATGTCTCGTATGAAATGTGATGTGAATGCTAATGTATATTGCCTTATACATGTGAAATGAGATTGGACTTGTGATGATTGAGACATGCATGATGATGGTTGTTGGTGAGTACATGCTAAGCACGGAATTGGTTGAAATGAGTAATGTGAAGTGAGTAAATATTGGCACTAGTAAACTTGAATACAAATGATCGATCATTAAGATGTTAGTGTGTACACATGAGTCTAAAGTCGCGCGTGACCTTGGTGGCATTGAGTCACCAAGGAGGAGTACGGGTTCGCCCGGAATTGTATTTAAATGTAGTCGGTGATGAGTGGAATCCCATCGACGGGGCGTGAGGATGAGTGGAATCCCCTCAGCGAGACCGGTGATGAGTGAAATCCCACCGTGAGGTAATGTGGTTGTTGGATGTAAGTTCCAACATGTCTATCCGCGTATTCGGGTCTTAGCTAGGTGCCAATGTTGTTTGATGTATATATCAATGTGTTGAGGTTCATGGTTTTATTGGGATACTTGTTTGTGATTACATGTATCATGGAAATTGAGATTATGATTCATGGCATTATTATTGTCTATTGCTCATGCATTATATCTTGTGGACCTTTGGTATGATTGTGTTACCTTGGCTAGATCGTGCTCGGACCCTGCAATGTTGAGGTTTGTTTTTAGAGCCTACCCTCACTAAGCATCATTGCTTACGCTCTCTTTGTTCAACATTGCAGATCCTTAGTTCGTGGGTTGCTCGGGCAAGTGGAGGACCTCCAAGTGTGGTTTTTGGCTTGAGTTCATCAAGTATGGATTTTAATATTAAACATGTAATAGTTGAGCAATGGGACATGTATGGTTTTGTTGGATTGTTGTTGGATGTTTAGGAGCATGTATAGACTCCCTTATGCCTTGCTTTTGTATGATTGTGTTGCCATGATGAATGCTAACTCATGCCTAAGTTGCTCTTTTGAATGTTAGCCTTATGCCTTAAGAGTTTATATGTGTGTTTGAATGATGGTTGTATGAGTGCATGTTTGTGTGGCTAAATCATTGTTGAAGCATGCCTAAACTCTTGGTTTGACACTAGGAAGCATGTTAGTGTGATTGGTTGAGGTTTGAGAGGGATTTAAGGGCCACTTGTGCCTTAAATCAGCTCAAACCAGTGTTTTCGTAGCAGGGTTATCGATACGGTCGGACCCGTATCGATACGACCTTCATAGTTTAGGCCCCGCGTTTCGATACGCGAAGGGGCGTACCGATACTATTTTTGCAACTGAAGCCACTGTCTAGTTCCGTATCGGTACGGGCCCTCACGTGTATCGATACGGTCCCCTTAGCGTTGACCGTGGGAAGTCAACAATTGGAGAGGGTATCGATACACTCCAAGGTGTATCGATACGGTCTCCACGGGTTGACTTTGACCAGTTGACCTGGTCAAGGGGTATCGATACACCCCTTAGGTGTATCGATACCACCTGCAGTAAAGTTTAAAATTTGGCCGTAACATGATTGTTTGAGCTCGTTTGTTTTGTTTCGCATATGTTGTTCCGCTGTATGATCACTTAGGGTTTAATATCCATTTAGACAAGATTTTAAAATGAAAAAAATAGGGTTGCTAACCGAGGGGGAATCCTTAGGGGTTTTCACTCGGTTTTCCCCGTGTGGCCCACTCGGACCGGTCATTCGGCCAGACCAGGACGAGGGGGTTACACTTGTTGGTATCAGAGCCTAAGGTTACCGAGACCTTGGGCAGGTAAGTGAGGTAAGTTTGAGTTTTTAAATTGAATTGCACGGTGTTTGCTTGTTTTGCAAGAATGCTTGCTTGTGTGACAAGTATGTTGACTGTTTTATTTTAAAGCATGTGCGTGTGGGTCCCATTGCTACTATTACATTGGAAAAATGATTTTAAGTGAGGGAACGTACTTGAACCACTTGGAAGCCTTGCCTTGCTAACCAAGCTTGTATGTTTTGTTGTTGTGGCTGTAGTTAATATTTGTGAGAGCGATGTCTAGGCCGAGAGGTAGACCGAGGTTGGTTCGTCAGGAACCACGAGTCGCGGCTCCTGTTGAGCCGGTGGTTGGTGCGGGGGCTCACATAGAGGGACCGGTGGCCGCGGGAGTTGGCGCTCCTCCACCACCTCTACCACCACCACCTCCTCCACCTAGAGTTGGGGGCGAGGATGGAGTCGGAGGAGATGGACCACAAGGTGGCCAGGGTGGCCAAGGTCCAGCTGGAATCGACTTGACTCCGCTAGTGCAAGCAATAGCGGGAGCGTTTCAGGCCGCAGTCGCGGGAGCTCAGGCTGCAGCTCAGCCTAGGTGTGATGATGCTAGTCTACCTTTGGAGAGGCTCCGTAGCTTAGGGGCCGAGGAGTTTAGAGGATCTACTCCGGAGAGGTCAGAGTTATGGTTGGAGAAGACGGTTCGTATCTTGGCTCAGATGGGTTGTGCGGGCGCACGTAGATTGGGTTGTGTGATCTCACTGCTTCAGGGTGATGCCTACACCTGGTGGGTCACCATTACTACTGGGGTTCCAGAGGCCGAGATTGATTGGGAGTTCTTTGAGTCTGCTTTCCGGAAGAGGTACTTGGGACCGAGGTACTTAGATGAGAAGAAGAGAGAGTTCATGGCTCTTACTCAGGGAGATGCATCTGTGACTGATTATGAGATTCGCTTCGTTCGTCTGAGTCAGTATGCTCCAGAGTTAGTACCCACGGAGAGGGCTCGATGTGATCGTTTCAGATATGGACTTCATGAGGAAGTTAAGAGGTATACCTTAGCTTCTGATTATACTGACTTTGATGTCTTGGTTGCTAGAGCCAAGGACATTGAGCACAGCTTGGGGCTGGCCAAGCGTTCTGGGGGATCGAGTTCTGGTAAGAGGCACAACAACTTCGATGGTAGAGATGCCAAGAGACACAGAGGTGGCGGACACCAGTTTGACCATAGGCGTGGCGGTGGCCACCATGGTAGGGGCCATCAGGGCCATAGAGGAGGAGGGCGTTTGCCCGAGTGTACCCGTTGTGGGAGACAACATGCTGGTGAGTGTTGGGGTAACTTTCATGCTTGTTGGAACTGTGGTTCGAGGGACCACTTTAGGAGGGATTGTCCGCATCAGGCGGCTCAGGCACCGAACATTGCTCAGGCTCCTGCGAGAGCTAATGATTTTCAGAGAGGCCGTGGGCGCGGTCGTGGCTACTTCCAGCCTAGTGCTGATGCACCTAGGGTAGATGCTCAGAGGAACCTTGCTCATGTTGTGGCCGTGCAGCCAGAGGCGGGAGGACCAGCGAGAGTCTATGCTCAGAGAGAGGCCGGGAACGACACCGATGTGATAGCAGGTAATTTTGAGTTACAGTCTATGTCTTTGCTTTCTTTGGTTGATTCGGGTTCTACGCATTCCTACATTTTGAGTGAGCATGCACAGAAGTTAGATATTCCTGTCGAGATCTTAGATGTAGGTATGCATGTTACTAGTTCTTTTGGTGAGACAGTTGTGGTTAGACGTATGTATAGGAGGTGTCCACTGAAGATTCAGGGTCATGTGTTTTCAGTTGATATGATGGAACTTCCCTTCTACGGTTTTGATATTATATTGGGTATGGATTGGTTGGTTGAGCATCGGGCTAGTGTGGATTTTGAGACGAAGAGAATTTCCTTGAAGCTTTCCGATGACTACGAGGTAGTGGTAGTGGGCGAGAACATTAAGTTCTTGTCTAATGTGGTGTCAGCTTTAGAGGCTCATAGGTTGATGGACTCGGGATGTGGGGCCTATTTAGCTTATGTTATGAATCCGGATATGAGCGAAGCTAGACCGAAAGATATCAGGACAGTGTGTGACTTCCCAGATGTGTTTCCTGAAGAGTTGCCGGGTTTGCCTCCTGACAGAGATGTTGAGTTTGTGATTGAGACAGTTTCAGGGTCTAATCCAGTTTCGATAGCTCCGTATCGTATGGCTCCGAAAGAGTTGAAAGAATTGAAGAGTCAGTTGCAAGAATTATTAGACCGTGGTTTCATTAGGCCTAGTAGTTCTCCGTGGGGTGCTCCAGTGTTGTTTGTGAAAAAGAAGGATGGTAGCATGCGCATGTGTATTGACTATAGACAGTTGAACCGGTTGACTGTGAAGAACAAGTATCCGTTGCCTCGTATAGATGATTTGTTTGATCAGTTGAGAGGTGCTTCAGTGTTCTCGAAGATAGATTTGAGATCCGGGTACTATCAGTTGAAAGTAAAAGAGTGTGATGTTCCGAAGACAGCTTTTAGGACTAGATATGGCCACTATGAGTTTCTTGTGATGCCATTTGGGCTCACGAATGCACCAGCCGCATTCATGGACATGATGAACAGAATTTTTAGGGACTATCTAGACCGTTTTGTGGTTGTCTTCATTGATGACATACTTGTGTACTCGAAGACAGAAGAAGAGCATGATGAGCACTTGAGATTTGTTTTACAGAGATTGTTGAGCAATCAGTTGTATGCGAAGCTTAGTAAATGTGAGTTCTGGATTCGAGAGGTTGTATTTCTTGGCCATGTTGTTTCGGCCGAAGGTATTCGAGTTGATCCATCGAAGATTGAGGCTATTGTTGAGTGGAAGCAACCTAAGTCCGTGACAGAGATTAGGAGTTTCCTAGGACTAGCCGGTTACTATAGGAGGTTTGTTGATGGCTTCTCTAGAGTAGCTGCTCCTTTGACTAAATTGTTGCAAAAGGAAGTTAAGTTTGAATGGTCAGATGCAAGACAGAAGGCCTTTGAAAAATTGAAAGAAGCTTTGACGAATGCTCTAGTGTTAGTGCAACCTGTTTCAGGTAAAGAGTTTGTGATTTACAGCGATGCTTCCTACGTAGGCTTAGGATGTGTTTTGATGCAAGATAGGAGAGTTGTTGCTTATGCTTCCAGACAGTTGAAGATTCATGAGAAGAACTATCCTACTCATGATATAGAGTTGGCCGCAGTTGTTTTTGCATTGAAAATTTGGCGTCACTATTTGTATGGTGAGAAGTGTATTGTCTACAGCGATCACAAGAGCTTGAAGTACTTGATGACACAGAAAGAGTTGAACTTGAGGCAGAGGAGATGGCTAGAGTTGTTAAAAGATTATGATTTGACCATTGAGTACCATCCGGGTAAGGCAAATGTGGTAGCCGATGCTTTGAGTAGAAAAGTGGCCGTTGAGTTGAGAGCTATGTTTGCTAGATTAAGTGTGTCCGATGATGGTGGTCTGATCACCGAGTTGCAAGTGAAGCCTTCTTTGATTCAGTTGATTAGAGAGAAACAGTTGCAAGATGCGAGCCTAGTTCCCCATGTTCAAGACATAGCCGAAGGAAGATCGACTGAGTATAGTTTCAGTGGTGAGAGCTTGTTGTGCTTTAGAGATAGGATTGTTGTACCGGAAGATGTTGAGCTGAGGCGTCAGATTTTGAGTGAAGCACATTCGAGTCCCTTTTCTATGCATCCGGGTAGTACCAAGATGTACCGAGATTTGAAGAATGATTACTACTGGGTTGGTTTGAAGAGAGATGTAGCCGAGTATGTGAGCCGTTGCATGGTTTGTCAGAGAGTGAAGGCAGAACATCAGGTTCCTTCAGGTTTGCTACAGCCTTTGAAGATTTCGGAATGGAAATGGGAGAGGATCACCATGGATTTTGTATCGGGGTTGCCTTTGTCTCCTTCGAAGAAGAATTCAGTTTGGGTGATTGTTGATAGGTTCACTAAGTGTGCTCACTTCTTAGCAGTGAACACTACGGATTCTTTAGACAAGTTGGCAAACTTGTACATTCGTGAGATTGTGAGACTTCATGGAGTTCTGAAGTCTATTGTTTCAGATAGGGATCCTAGATTTACTTCAAGGTTCTGGAGTTGCTTACATAGTGCCTTGGGTAGCCGTTTGCATTTCAGCACATCTTATCATCCGCAGTCCGATGGGCAGTCAGAGCGAGTGATACAGATTCTTGAGGATATGCTTCGCTGTTGTGTGATTGATTTTCAGGGTTCTTGGGAGAAGCACTTACCGTTGGTTGAGTTTGCTTACAACAACAGTTATCAGTCTAGTATTCAGATGGCACCTTATGAGGCTTTGTATGGTAGACGGTGTAGGACTCCGATTTGTTGGGCTGAGACAGGTCAAAAATTGTTACCTATGCCAGACTTGCTTAAAGGAACTACAGAAAAGGTGAAGTTGATTTGTGACCATTTGAAAGCAGCTTCCGATCGTCAGAAATCTTATGCAGATTTGAAGAGGAAAGAGATTGAGTACTCAGTGGGTGAGAAAGTGTTTCTGAAAGTATCTCCGTGGAAGAAGGTGATGAGATTTGGCCGGAAGGGCAAGTTGAGTCCGAGGTTCATTGGCCCGTATGAGATAGTTGAGCGGATTGGGCCTGTAGCTTATCGCTTGAGGTTACCTTCTGAGTTAGAGAAGATCCATGATGTCTTTCATGTGTCTATGTTTAGGAGATATAGATCAGATCCTACTCATGTGATGCCCGTTGAGGAGATAGAGTTGAATCCGGATTTGTCTTATAATGAAGAGCCCGTAGAGATACTTGCTTCTAATAGCAAGGTGTTGCGTAGCAAGACCATAGAGTTGGTCAAGGTGTTGTGGAGACATAGAGGTGTGGAAGAGGCCACGTGGGAGAGGAAAGCGGATATGGTTGAGCAGTTTTCGTATCTGTTTCCACCAGGTAATTTCGGGGACGAAATTCCTTAAGTGGGGGAGAGTTGTAACACCCGGGTTTAGGGGTTAGGTGAAAATAATATCTTAATATTATTTTGAGCTCGGTTTTATAATTGAAATGGTTTCTAAGAATTTCGGGTTTCATTTCCAAATTAAATTGATTTAATTTGATTTACTATGTTTTGTAATTAAACCCCAAATAGCCATGGAGGGTGTGCCCTTGTGAATGCCCCATTTCATTAAGAGCAATATGGTGTATTGGCTTTTAAATTTAAAACAACAATTAAAACACCCATTTCTTCCTATTTTTCCCATTATTCATCTTCTTCTATAACGTGAAAAGAGCCTCCTCTCTTCAATCTACTATTCCATTCCAAAACTTCTCCATTCCAACTCCAAATTGAAAGGTAATGGTAATTTTAAACTCCCCTCACCTCCCTCTTCTTAAAAGTACATTTTATTTTCGTTTCCATGAAGATTTTAGAAATGGAGGTTTTGAATGTTTTGACTTAAAAATGAGAACTTTATGTAGTTAAGTGGAGTATTTTGATTTAGTATGCTTAGTTATGGTATATAGAGACCAAATGGTATAAGATATATAAATTTCAAATGATTTGGGGCAATTTTCGGAATTGTGTTTCAAGGGGTTTTTTGGAGGGTTTTAAAGTGTGTTTTTGGGTTGTTTTAGGTTGGATTTTGGGGGCTGTAGGTAGTATGTTATATGAGGATCATTTTGGGTGTATTTGATGCTTGTTTGGGTGTTCGAAATGGGAGAATTCAGTGGGTGTAAAGGGCTGCTCGAAAATTCTGTTTTGGGGTTAACTTCGAGTGTTGGATGCTTGGTAATGTAAATCCGGGTTAGTTTCGATGATAAGATATTAATTGTGGATGTTTTGTTTGTGTTTGGGATCGATTAGAATCAAGTTTGGGCATCGGTGAAGCATCGGAAGTGAATCCGGGAAGTTGAAGGTTGTTGGGAGCTTAGGTGAGTGGTAAATTGTTTTAAACGGTTTTAAAACTAGTTGGTCCGAGTATACGGACTAGGTTGGGCTTGGTAGACCCACCTAGAGTTAGGATTAGGGTGGTAGCCTAATCATAAGCTTGATCTAGAGCCTTTGGTTGAACTTAATTACATGGTTGTGTATGTCTCGTATGAAATGTGATGTGAATGCTAATGTATATTGCCTTATACATGTGAAATGAGATTGGACTTGTGATGATTGAGACATGCATGATGATGGTTGTTGGTGAGTACGTGCTAAGCACGGAATTGGTTGAAATGAGTAATGTGAAGTGAGTAAATATTGGCACTAGTAAACTTGAATACAAATGATCGATCATTAGGATGTTAGTGTGTACACATGAGTCTAAAGTCGCGCGTGGCCTTGGTGGCGTTGAGTCACCAAGGAGGAGTACGGGTTCGCCCGGAATTGTATTTAAATGTAGTCGGTGATGAGTGGAATCCCATCGACGGGGCGTGAGGATGAGTGGAATCCCCTCCGCGAGACCGGTGATGAGTGAAATCCCACCGTGAGGTAATGTGGTTGTTGGATGTAAGTTCCAACATGTCTATCCGCGTATTCGGGTCTTAGCTAGGTGCCAATGTTGTTTGATGTATATATCAATGTGTTGAGGTTCATGGTTTTATTGGGATACTTGTTTGTGATTACATGTATCATGGAAATTGAGATTATGATTCATGGCATTATTATTGTCTATTGCTCATGCATTATATCTTGTGGACCTTTGGTATGATTGTGTTACCTTGGCTAGATCGTGCTCGGACCCTGCAATGTTGAGGTTTGTTTTTAGAGCCTACCCTCACTAAGCATCATTGCTTACGCTCTCTTTGTTCAACATTACAGATCCTTAGTTCGTGGGTTGCTCGGGCAAGTGGAGGGCCTCCAAGTGTGGTTTTTGGCTTGAGTTCATCAAGTATGGATTTTAATGTTAAACATGTAATAGTTGAGCAATGGGACATGTATGGTTTTGTTGGATTGTTGTTGGATGTTTAGGAGCATGTATAGACTCCCTTATGCCTTGCTTTTGTATGATTGTGTTGCCATGATGAATGCTAACTCATGCCTAAGTTGCTCTTTTGAATGTTAGCCTTATGCCTTAAGAGTTTATATGTGTGTTTGAATGATGGTTGTATGAGTGCATGTTTGTATGGCTAAATCATTGTTGAAGCATGCCTAAACTCTTGGTTTGACACTAGGAAGCATGTTAGTGTGATTGGTTGAGGTTTGAGAGGGATTTAAGGGCCACTTGTGCCTTAAATCAGCTCAAACCAGTGTTTTCGTAGCAGGGGTATCGATACGGTCGGACCCGTATCGATACGACCTTCATAGTTCAGGCCCCGCGTTTCGATACGCGAAGAGGCGTACCGATACTATTTTTGCAACTGAAGCCACTGTCCAGTTCCGTATCGGTACGGGCCCTCACGTGTATCGATACGGTCCCCTTAGCGTTGACCGTGGGAAGTCAACAATTGGAGAGGGTATCGATACACTCCAAGGTGTATCGATACGGTCTCCACGGGTTGACTTTGACCAGTTGACCTGGTTAAGGGGTATCGATACACCCCTTAGGTGTATCGATACCACCTGCAGTAAAGTTTAAAATTTGGCCGTAACATGATTGTTTGAGCTCGTTTGTTTTGTTTCGCATATGTTGTTCCGCTGTATGATCACTTAGGGTTTAATATCCATTTAGACAAGATTTTAAAATGAAAAAAAATAGGGTTGCTAACCGAGGGGGAATCCTTAGGGGTTTTCACTCGGTTTTCCCCGTGTGGCCCACTCGGACCGGTCATTCGGCCAGACCGGGACGAGGGGGTTACAAAATATGCCACATATCACCTATTTATTTACGAGCAGACACGTTTAGTTCGTTGACCAAGATGTTCATATTTATTTCTTTATATTTATTTAGGTCATGAATTCTAAACTCACCAAAAGCACCAATTTATTCTCTAGAATCTTCCCTTCATCTTCTCTCTAAGTAAAACTAAGATTTATCAAAAGCAGATCACCTATATATTTACATGTGATTATGCATAATTCAACTAATGAGTGATTTTCCAAACTCACTCTTAAATTTTTTAATTGTGTTATAGTAGGTTGTTTCCTTTAATTTTACCTTTAACTTAAATAAACCTCATATTTAATTAAATACAAATAAAATAAAAAGATCTTATTAATATATAAAAAATATGTAGGGACATATTTAAATGAAACGATATAATTTGGAGCCCTTTTAATATTTGAACATTTTTTTTATTAAAAATACATCATATGTTGATGACAAAATGAAAAGACACCGAACAACGAAGGCAAAAGACAGATGATTAACATGGTTGTGGCAGATTCAGTCGGTGAGCCGACTTTACGTAGGCTTGGGGCGAAGAGCCGCAAACAACATGGCAGTTTGAGCCATGAAAGATATGGGAAGAGTTGATGGAGAAGAATGGTTCTATCCTCAAGGTCCGACCTCCTTTCTCTATTTACAATCACGTATATTTAGTCTTTGGGATTGTTAGTAAATAGATCAGGAGAAATAAGTCTAACTTTGAGTATTTAGACCTTGCATATCGGTCACGTGAATACTGTGTAGAGGTGACAAGTTGTTTCTTTTCCTCGGAAAACTTGAGGGCTCGGATGATACTAATCTCGGGAAGAGCCCACCTTATGAGGGGTAACTATTGTGTACGATCTCTAGTGCTTACAAGATATGGAGGTGTTGAAAGATATTTTTGATATTAAGAGGTGAAGAATTTTAATGTAACACCTTCGGATCAAATATGGTATATTTAAATATTAAATTACAATGCAGTGAATCAGACATGTTTTTTATAATGTGAGTTAATAATTAGATTTGAGAATTAAGAATAAATTTACTTTTCCCCTTTTTGTTAATTTCTTTTAAAGGAGTAGAAATGCTATGCTATTATATAAGTAAGCATTGTGAGGCTAAACAGGCACAGCTAAACGTAATCCAATCCAAATTACATATACTTTTACAATGGGTTCTGTTTCACTGAAATGCTGCTTTCTGGGTCTGGTATGCTTGGCCATCTTCTTCTTCAACATGGGTATGTAAACTCCTTGCTCATTCATCAATCTATAAATCAGTTGATCAGTGAATCCAACTGCTTTCCTCGTTTCTTTCTTTTTGGGGTTTGGTTTCAGAGAAAACAAGTGCAAAGGTGTGGGAAGCAGTGATGGGGCCATGTTCACAGTACAAAGATTGCAACCGGTATTGTCTCTCCAATGGCTTCCCTTTGGGTGGTTTCTGCAAAACGCTGAACCCAACTGCTCCGTCTTTCTGCTTATGCAAATACACATAGGCCTTATCTCCTTCGGCTTGTTTTAACTGAGAATTTGAAATTCTTGGAGCAATGCTTATATAACTACTTCTAATTATGCTTTTCCTTTCTACATTCCTAAGATTTGGTTTTAGTATCACTACCAACGATAAAAAGGATTGAATCGAAGGTCAAATCGATTTAACTTTTTCTGATTTTTTGTTCAACCGATGAATCAGCTGATTTAATATATAAAATTTAGGGATGGATATTCGAACAAGTTAAGATGAGTGGAAAAATTCGGGTTGATCGAGTTAATAAGTATCATCTTACCATTCATATATATATTTAAAGATTAAAAATAAATTATAAATTGATTAAAAATTTCAATTAAATTATTTTTCATATATATATATATATATTTAATTTTTGGGTAAACTAACCCAATGACCATCATACTACGGTAAATGTATTAAAATGATCTCATTAAAAAAATCGACTCAATTGACCACCCAAACTATTGAAATTGGATCAATGTGACCACCAGCCATTAATGGGCTAAAGGAAGGTGACGTGGCAGTTAAAAAATTAAAGGTATAATCACACATTTGGTCCTTATTATTTACACATTTTTTTTAATTTAGTCCTAATTTTAAACTAATAAAATAAATTAATTAGGTGGTGACACGTGTCAACACCTTACTAAAGGAATTTAATTATTTATATTTGATTAATAAATTATTTTCCTCCTCCAATTAGATGGTGACACGTGTCACCACCTATTTAGAGGAGAAAAACAAAATCCCCAAACTTGCTTTAAGTGGAAGGCAACGCCCTTAACCACTGCACCAAGCACATGTTTGTGCTAAAAATCACCAATTATATTGTATGTCTTATTGTTTGTTACCATTCAAATTCACCTTCTTCCTCATCACTTTTGTCCTATTGCGATTCGAAAATCTAATTGTCGTTGAAAGAATGTACGAGTTGATTTATTACTGCTTTCATTATGTTTGATTAAATGTCTGAATCTTCTTCATTGTCTAGTTTATCTGTTTCTTCATAATTCATTGTTGTTATTGGTGTTTAGGCTTCTTAGCTCTAACAATTTTACTGGGGAAGTACCAGAAACATTTGCCAAGCTTACCAAATTGAAAGATTTATAAGATTTTATTTTTCTGATTTATCAAGCTTAAGTTCTAGTTCTATATTACCATTCGAGTTCTAATCATTTCGGATTTCTCAACAGTCGGATTAGTGATAATCACTTCACTGGACAGATTCCTAGCTTCATCCAGAATTGGCCAAAACTTCAAAAGTTGTAAGCTGAGCCCTTTAGAACCGTAGTTTATTCATTAGGACCTTTCTCTATCATTTACTTATTACCTAAATGGAATGTTGGTAATGACAGAGTAATAGAGGCAAGTGGTCTGACGGGACTAATTCCATCAGGCATTGGTGATCTTGAAAAGTTAACCGACCTGTAAGTTGGATATCGATTTTAATATTCTTCAAACCTACAAACCGGAACAGTGCAGTTGTATTATGATTTATATATACTTATGAAAATTATTGATATACAGGAGAATCAGTGACTTGAGTGGAACTGATGCAACTTTTCCACCACTTAGTAGCATGAAGAAAATGAAGATATTGTAAGTAAAACTCCAAAATGAAGAAAATTTCATTAAACAAATATATCAAAAAATCAAATAAAAGATGATAATGGTTGAATTACAAGATATTGAGGAGTTGCAATCTCGTCGGAAAGCTACCTGATTATCTTGGGGATATGACAACGTTGAAGACCTTGTGAGTCATAAATCTGATTTCCTTCTTTTCTGATATTGTAGTTTGCACACTGTTCTTGTTAGATAACGTGTCCGACACTGGTATATTCAAACCTTTTATGTTTTCTCATATATGTGGCGGATCATACTTTCATTCCCATGTCCAAACATGTTCGGTAACAAAGATTTTCAACGTGCTTCTCAGAAATACTTAGGCCTTCTTTGTTTTCTTTTTGCAGAGATCTCAGCTTTAACAAACTTAGCGGAGACATTCCAAGCAGTTTTTCTGGCCTTATGGAAGTGGATTACTTATAGGAAAATTCTACAACGTGCGACGAACATCGATGAACATCACTAATGATGAACACCGATGAACACCATTAAATTAATTAATAAAGATTTAAAATTTCAAGGACCCATCATACAATTAATAATTATTTTAAAAATTCAATTAAATTATTTTATATATATATTAAAATTTTATTTTTTTAATAAGGGTAAACTATATATTTAGTACCTCACTTATTTCTGTATTTCAATTAAATTTTAAATCTTTATTAATTAATTTAATGGTGTTCATCAGTGTTCATCATTAGTGGTGTTCATCGATGTTCGTTGCACGTGGTAGACTCATCCTTACTTATAAGTGATTGATAAGATTGTTGATTTTCCTCACATTTCATATAATATCAAGCTGTTCTTGCTGATACCATGAATATAGTTACTTAATTGGGAGCTATAAATGGCTAATCATTCAATAACGATATTTAACGCAGAAGAAGAATTTGAATGGTAACAAACAATAAGACATATAATAAAATTGGTGATTTATAGCACAAACATGTGCTTTGTGCAGTGGTTAAGGCGTTGCTTTGGTCCCTATTGAATCTAAGTTTGATTCCCATTAAAAGCAGTTTTGGAGATTTTGTTTTTCTCTTCTAAATAGGTGGTGACACGTGTCATCACCTAATTAATTTATTTTATTAGTTTAAAATTAGGATTAAATTGAAAAAATGTGTAAATAATAAGGACCAAATGTGTGATTATACCTTTAATTTTTTAACTGCATGTCACCTTCTGTTAGCCCATTAACGGCTGGTGGTCATATTGATCCAATTTCAATAGTTTGGGTGGTCAACTGAGTCGATTTTTTTTAATGTGGCCATTTTAATACATTTATCATAGTATGGTGGTCATTGGGTTAGTTTATCCTTAATTTTTTTAAATAATTAGATCAAATATCAACCTTAATCAATTTAAAAAATAAAAACTCAAAACCCTAAACTAAAAACTATAAACTCTAGACCCTAAACTCAAACTATAAACATAAAACCTAAACTATAAACTCAAAACCCAATACTCTAAATTTGAAAATATCAATATTTGCTATATTTGAGAAATCAAATGCTACCGTACAAAGAAATCTAGAGGAAAAAAAAAGCAATAAAGTCCGACTATGGTTTAACAAAATGCTACATTTGTCAACACATTCAAGAACGAAAAAATAAAATAGTTTAATTTCTATAGTTCGATTTGAAGTTATCAATTCAAGATGAAGAATCAGAGCATATATCATACTAAAACTGAGACATGTTAAGATGATAAAAAAATAGTGTAAAATGTTTAACTTAAAGTAACTTCGATATTATTTGGAACTAAGAGGTACAATGACTATTACAAAGTAGCTCCAAGAAAAGTAAGAGATTTATATGACCTAGTCTAACGGCAATTCACAATAAATGAGTCCGAAAGACTAAAAAATTTATCACCACAAATCCAATCTAGCATTTACAATTTCAATTTTGTGCTCCCAGATACGTTAGAAAAGTTTTTTTATAACTATCACAACATAGATTTAATAGCATGTAAATAAGTTCAAGTTAAATGTATCCGCTCCAACTAACAAAAACTGATGACATAAATAGGGCTTTCCACTAAATAATTTTAGTGTTTATAGTTTAGTGTTTGGAATTTTAAGTTTAGGATTTTTTATTTTATAAATTGATTAAAATTGGTATTTGATCCGATTATTTAAAAAATTAAAAAATATAATATGTGTGGAAAATAATTTAAATGAAATTTTATTTTAAATAATTTATAATTATATGTTGAGATTTTTAATCTTTATTAACCAATTTAATGGCGTTCAGCGATGTTCATCGTTAGTGGTGTTCAGCGGTGTTCGTCGAACGTGGTAGACTCATTCGTTAATCTAATATATTTGTTTGATTTACTGATCAAATTTAAATGTAATTATTTATAGGGTAAACTATACTGGTGACCACTAAACTATAAGGTTGATCTCATTTTGACCACCGAACTATGAATTTAGTTAATCAAATCATTCAATTACTTAAATAGTGTCGATTAAACGACTTGCCATTAAAATTTAATAGAGAGGGTGACATGACATTTAACATAAATTTATATAATTACACATTTAATTTTTATTACTTATATAATATATCAATTTAGTTTTAATTTTAATATAATAAATTTAATCATGATGATGATACGTGGTGGAATAAATGAAATGAAGAAGGCATTGGGGTAACCTGAACACAACATTTAGAGGAGAGTGAGTCGTGCTTGTAACTAGACCTGGCAAACTTGACCTGAGATCCGAAACCTAAATCAAATTATCCGAATCGAAACCCGATTCTGACCTGAACATGATGATTCAAAGTTGACCCGAAATCTGAACCGAACCGAAATTTTTTGTTGAACCGAAATGGACCCGAACCGAATGCTACCCGAGCCGAAAGCTGAACCGAATATCGACCCGATTTTGACCCGATTTTAACCCGAATATCTATTTTTAACAATATAATAAATAATAAAATGAAGTATAGAAATTTGAGATCTTGATGACCAATTTTATAATTCCATCATAAAATATAGCATAAAATTGAAATTGTAGACTAAATTGACAATTTGGAAGTGGAGAAATTTGAGAGTCCAATAACCAATTTTGTAATTATACCATATAAATAAATAGGGGTTAATTTTGGCTAAAAATTAAATCTTTGAAATTAAAATGAACGAAAATATCAATATATTAAATTAATAGACTAAATTACAAAGATTAGTTTATTTCAACTAAAAGTAAATTTTAAGAGACTAAATATCACTACGGGAAGGGGATTTCTATATCCGAAGTCTAAACCGTGGGAATACTTGTGACTAAATTAAATTAAAACTTAAAGTTGACTAAAATGTAACATTTTAAATGCAACATGACCTAAAAAGTAATTAATCTCTAGCTTAAAAAATTGGTGGCTTATTTCCCTCCAAAATTTTATCTTTTCTCTCTCTATTTTTTCCAATTGTCTTTTTCTTTTTTTTCAATCTAGCTTAAAAAATTGGTGGCTTATTTCCCTCCAAAATTTTGTTTTTTCCCTCTCTATTTTTATCAATTGTCTTTCTCTTTTTCTTAATTTAATTGAGTTTCAATTTAGATTAATTTAATTAAAATTTCACATTTAGTTTTAAAATTATTTTAATTATGTCCGTGATTTATGCTTTTAGATTTTAGTTAGTTCAATTAGATCCTAAGTTTAATAAATTAATTCATTTCAAACATTATTATTATTATTATTATTATTATTATTATTATTATTATTATTATTATTATTATAAACTTTGATTTAATATAATTATACAAAAAAAATTATATGGATACATGAAGCTTTGATTTAAATATTTAATCAAATTCAAATGCATAGATTAACAAGTTGAATCAGAATTAATCTCATACACCAATAACTCTAAACTAAACCATAAATACTAAACCTCAAACCTTTAACCCAACTCAAATCGAATTGACCCGAAAATTTAAATGTTAACCCGACCCGAAATTGACTCGATTTTAACCCGAACCGAAAGCGACCCGATTTTGACCCGAACCGAAAGCGACCGATTCGATATTGACCTGACCCGAAAATAACCAATCCGATTTTGACCCGATCCAATGCCCGAACTGAATCTGACTCATCACAGACCCGAATTAGACCCGAACCCGAACTGAACCGAATCTAAACCGATTCTAGATAGACCCGAAATGACCCAAACCGAAACTACCCGAACCGAATGACCCGATTGCCACCTCTAACTATACCACTTTGCCAAAGCAAAGATTTAGTTATAGTTTTCAACCTTTAATATGTGTACTAACTGTGAAGATTTGATTTTAGCTTTCTTAAGATTTTACAATATTGAGATAAAACTCATTCCCATTCATCAAAAATGAAGCCATGCACGTGAATATATACAATTGTCGTAACAACCTTTCCCGCGCTTTGTTCAGCTGTTAGGTTCTTCTCGAATTCTCTTATTGCTAACACTAACTACTAAATGTGAAATGTATATAGAAAATTGTTTTTGTTTTATTCAAGTTGACTTCCTTTTTGAAAAAAAAATATTTTTTTTAGTTCTTGACTCATCAATGACGGCGTTAGTTTTAATGTTGGTACGCACCGTTAGTAATTTTTTCTTTGATGTATTAAGTTCTTGTTTCTTTTATATTTTGATTTTTTTTCTCTTGAAATATAATTGCGAAATGAAATTGTTAGCGTTGATTAGATGAAATAAAACAAATTGAAAGAGGTCGAACCAATTGTTGCGCCGACGTCGTGATATGACCACTAAGAAATAAATTAGCCCTGATTAGTATAATCGCTGCACTGAATAATGCCCCCGAGGTTGACACAACACCTTCAAAATTTGTAAGTAAAGGGCCATCAATAGAATAATAATAATAATAAGGAAAATTTTACAATGGACGATGCACACTGCTTCACACCACTAATGCAAAACACTGTTACACACCATTAATTTTTTTGACTCTTAAATTATTATTGATAATCTCAAGGATTAAGCGTGTAACACCCCTTCCCGGCCTAGTAGAGAACCGGGTCAAAGGGCGTTACTGACAAACAGAACGGTGAACGGAACGATAAATTTTAATAATTTTTTTTCTAATCAATATTCTTAAGCCTTTTTTTATCTTAGAAACATTATTAAACAATAAAACAAATCTAATTATTCTAATACGAACAATGTGTATTCAATTAGGACTAATTTATAACTTTTACAAATTTAGGGACTAAAATGTAAATTTTACCAACTATAGGTCCTTAGCCGAAATTCATATTATTAAACTGTAATTAAGCTTACTAATTATTAGCTTGCAAAAATTCGTTATCAACCAAGGTCGTTTACCTATCCGATTAGACGATAGCATATTTTAATGACCCTTTCGTAATTTGTCTAAAACTATTTTTATTCGAACTAACAAAGTATCTTAAACACTTAAAAATTTATACAAAACATAGGTAACGTATACACAATAGTAGGGCCACAAGACTAGTATAATTACTTTAACTACTTTGCCACCATACTAGGAGTTCATAAGGACAAAACACATTACTATTTACTTGAGGTGACTTGCCGATCCTTTAACTGCTCCGATCTCGGACTGAACACTTTGTTAGCCTGAAATGTTATGCAAATGAATGCATTAGATTTACATAGTCTAAGTGAGGTAGCCAATAACAATGAATGAGTATGTTATGCAATGTTGCATACTTCAATGGCATATTTCACATAAACAATCTATAAACATATTATAAGTGAAAGGCATGTTATCCAATCATAACAAAAACAATATCAATAATCAATATTTTCCCTTGGACCGATCCAACAGTATTTGGATACGCAAATTCCACCACATCACCAACAATAATGGTCGTGTCATAATCCCTCCTCCGCACCAATTGACCAACACATAACACATCCCTCCTCCGCACCAATGGCCGAAGCCCAATACCCGTACCAATGAGCTCATGAATTCTATGGCATGCCAATTGTATCCAATACTTCGATCCCAAAGTTCAATAACAATAGTTCAATATCAATGGTTCAATGATAACATCTCAACAATCATATGGTCATAGCAATAGACAGTAGCAATAACACATGTCAATGATTCTATATGTCAATGCTTCAATGATTTTTATGACAACAATAATCATACTATGAATCATAGAAACTTATCAGATGCAGATAAATTCATAATTAATGCAACGGGGCAGCACCGAGCCTACTCCTGACACGACTACACTCATCTCGATATTAGGGTTCCCGAATAACATCACCTTTTCCCTTGGTTGACGGTCGTTCTTTATCGATTTCTTGGACTAGGTTAAATAGGAATCAGTTAGGACCGACAAGACAATATCGAATAAATATAAAAATATTAATCAGACTCGATACCGAAACTTAGACCAACTAAAGATTTGAGCTTACCCCGACGTCGACAGAAATTCGATATTGTTTAACCCAAAAATTCTAACTTACCAACCTTATTAATGAACCGAATTTGCTCCTCCCGTTTTCTAATTTTCATATGCGCAACATTTCTACCATTTTTCATTCTTTTGCTCTTTTAATTTTCCTAACATTTCTTGCTATGTGCGCATATCCTTCTAATGTAATACCCCTATTTATACTAAAAATTGCCGCTCCTCAATTACCCTATAATTTCCCCACGTATGTGGAGTGGTGACCAAATTTTGAGCCATCATACCCTTATGTTGGTCCACGTGGTGGACATCATGCCACCCTTATTTCCCCTTTGCCGTGTGTTCACCAATTTTTGGGTGACTCACGGCATTTCCTTCAATTCAAGGGTTTGCCGTGGGTCCCACCCTTTTGTTATAATAATAATAATAATAATAATAATAATAATAATAATAAAATATCATAAATTAATCCAAAAAATATTTATTGGTTCAGATAAAATCAAATAAATTATTCAATTGATATAAAATATTCAGTCATCGGAACCTAATTCCGACTAGACCGGTTTTTGGGATGTGACAACTCTCTCCCCCTTTAAAAAAATTCGTCCTCGAATTTTCTCCAACAAGAATACGCTCATCTATATGTACCTGACTGAATTTAGATACCTAAACATAAAGAGATCGGATTAGTCGGCAAGTCACAATAGACAACAGAATAACTCCTAGGTGGCAAAGTAACATAACATACAATACAAACATACTTAAGTTTAGTCCAGAACCGACTAAACTCTAGCTCTGATACCACAATTGTAACACCCCCTTCCCGGCCTGGTAGAGAACCGGGTCAGAGAGCGCTACCGAAAAACATAACAGAGATCGGAGACATAAATTTTAAACTTTTAATCAATATTTTAGTGTCAAATATGTCAATTTTTATTACTAACTCAAAAGTCATTATAGTTTTAAAAACTTTATACAAACATAGGCAACATATACACAATAGTAGGGCCACAAGACTAGTATAATTACTTTAACTACTTTGCCACCATACTAGGAGTTCATAAGGACAAAACATATTACTCTTTACTTGTAGTGACTTGCCGATTCTTTGACTGCTCCGATCTCGGACCGAACACTTTGTTAGCCTGAAATGTTATGCAAATGAATGCATTAGACTTACATAGTCTAAGTGAGGTAGCCAATAACAATGAATGAGCATGTTATGCAATGCAGCATACTTTAATGGCACATTTAACATAAACAATTTATAAACATATTATAAATGAAAGGCATGTTATCCAATCATAACAAAAGCAATATAAATAATCAATATTTTCCCTTGGACCGATTCAACAGTATTTGGATACGCGAATTCCACCACATCACCAACAATAATGGTCGTGTCATAATCCCTCCTCCGCACCAATTGACCAACACACAACACATCCCTCCTCCGCACCAATGGCCGAAGCCCAATACCCGTACCAATGAGCTCATGAATTCTATGGCATGCCAACCAATTTTGGGGTGACTCACGGCATTTCCTTCAATTCAAGGGTTTGCCGTGGGTCCCACCCTTTTGTTATAATAATAATAATAATAATAATAATAATAATAATAATAATAATAATAATAATAATAATAATAATAATAATAAAATATCATAAATTAATCTAAAAAATATTTATTAGTTCAGATAAAATCAAATAAATTATTCAATCGATATAAAATATTCGGTCTTCGGAACCTAATTCTGACTAGACCGGTTTTTGGGATGTGACAAAGCGTCTTTCTATGACCATACACAATATATATATATATGACATAAAGTCAAAAAAATACCATCAACCTTTCATTGAATAGTCACGTTATTTTTTTGGAGCAATTCAATCATCAATGTTTTATTATGGGTCAAAATGGCCCATTTGTGGACGAAAATTGACGGTAAACAGTTTGAAATGACTTGACAGAATTATACGTCAGCAGAAAAAAAAATATTTACATATTATATAATTTTATAAAGGGTAAAGTATGCCAGGTACCATCGAACAATAGGGTGTGACCTGTTTTTACCATCAACCTTTCAATTGGTCCAAACTTACCACTAAACTTTATTTTTCGACTCGTTTATACCACCCTACCGTTAAATCGTTAACGTCGTGATGACATGGACGCTGCACCAAAGCGACGTCGTTTTGGTGTCGCTATTTCGATAATAAATGACCCAAAACGACGTCGTTTTGCTAGCGAAAATATATGAAATTGTGCACTCAATGGGATTCAAACCTAAAACCTTAAGCATCAAAGACAACCTCTTAACCACCAAGCCAACCTAATATCTTTGAATAAATTTTAGCACAAGTAATATATATTCCCAACTGTAGTTTGTCATATAAATATATTATTTCTAATATAAAAATATTCAAATATTGGTATACATATATTAATACATAAATAATAAATTAAATGAAAATATATAAATATTTTTATATTATTAATAATATTAAATAGATAAATAGATAAATATATTATTATAAAAACTAAAAAAATAATTTTGTAACACCCGTGTCTTGGGCCTAGGAGTTAGTCGGGTTGTTGTTCGAGTCAAATAAAGTCTAATTAAAATAAACCAATCTTGAATAATGACCTATTTGAATTTAAATAAAGAGGGAGGGACCAAGGTGGTGATTTACCCCATTTAAAATAAAGGAAGACAACTTTTCCATAAAAGTTGTCATCTTCCTCCTCATTTCCTCTTTACCAATTTCAAAACCCCCTCCCCACTTTCAAACTCTCCTAAAACCCTAATCACTATTTCATTGGGTCGGCTAATCAATTTCATCATCAAATCAAGAGGTAAACATAAATTCTTAACCTCCTCTCCATTCTCTACTCACCTATTGCTTTAAATTTCAAAAATAATGAGTTTTGGGAATTAGGGTTCTTATAGAAAATTGGGGATTTGATGGGGCTTTTCAATTTATTTTGAAAAATTGTTTTGGGGGTTATGCTTAGTCATGGCGAAACTCACAACATATATGAATTTGGTCAATTTTGGGTGAAATTTCGTAGTGGGTCCTTAGGGCAAATTTTAGGGTATTAAAATTTGGGTTTTTGGTAAGTTTAATGTTGGAATTGAAGGGCTGATGGTCTACCTATGTTAGGAGGGTGTTTTGGGATGTTTTGGAAGCCATTTGGGTGCTTGGAATTGGGTATTTCAGCCCTTGGTTGTGGGAGTCCGAAAATTGGGATTTTGGAGATGTTATGTGGTTTGGAAAATTGTAGAAATGGGTTGTGAATTGCAAAGTAGATTGATGATTGAATTAGCATTGGGTTGAGAAGTAATGTATGTGTTTTGTGTGATTAGAATCAAGTTTGGGCATCGGTGAAGCATCGGAAGTGAACCCGGAAGGTTGAAGGTTGTGGCTTGCTTGGTCTTGTGCTTGAAAGCTTAGGTGAGTGGTTGTTTGCTTTTAAAGGTTTTAAATTAGTTGGTTCGAGTATATGGACTAGGTTGGGCTTGGTAGACCCACCTAGAGTTAAGATTAGGGTGGTAGCCTAATCCTAATCTTTGTCTAAGCTTTTGGATGAACTCAAATGTATGAATGTATATGCCTTGTACGTCTTGTGATATGAATGCTTATGTATATAGTTTTATACATGTGAATTGAGGCATGGGTTGTATTGCTTAAAGCATGCATGATGATGGTTCATGATTGTGTCCATGGCTAGTACGTGCTAAGCACGGAAGTGATTGAAATGAGTAATGTGGAATGAGTAAAATATTGGCACTAGTATACTTAAATACAAATGATCGATCATTAGGATGTTAGTGTGTACACATGAGTCTAAAGTCGCGCGTGGCCTTGGTGGCGTTGAGTCACCAAGGAGGAGTACGGGTTCGCCCGGAATTTTAATTGAATATAGTCGGTGATGAGTGGAATCCCATCGACGGGGCGTGAGGATGAGTGGAATCCCCTCCGCGAGACCGGTGATGAGTGGAATCCCACCGAGGTAATGTGGTTGTTGGATATGAGTTTCCAACGTGTCTATCCGCGTATTTGAGTCATAACTAGGTGCCAATGTGGATTGATGTGTGATTCAATGTGTTGGGGTATATGAGCTGTTTGGATGTTTAAATGTGATTACTTGTATGGTAGTGTTGAGCTCATGATTATGGCATATATGTGATATATTGCTCATGCATCTATATCTTGTGGACTCTTGATAAATGTTAATTGCCTTGGCTAGATCGTGCTCGGACCCTGCAATGTTGAGGTTTGTTTTTAGAGCTTACCCTCACTAAGCATCATTGCTTACGCTCTCTTTGTTCAACATTGCAGATCCTTAGTTCGTGGGTTGCTCGGGCAAGTGGAGGGCCTCCAAGTGTGGTTTTTGGCTTGAGTTCATCAAGTATGGATTTTAATGTTAAACATGTAATAGTTGAGCAATGGGACATGTATGTTTTGTTGGATTGATGTTGGATGTTTAGGAGCATGTATAGACTCCCTTATGCCTTGCTTTTGTATGATTGTGTTGCCATGATGAATGCTAATTCATGCATAGGTTGCTCTTTTGAATGTTAGCCTTATGCCTTAAAAGTTTATATGTGTGTTTGAATGATGGTTGTATGAGTGCATGTTTGTGTGGCTAAATCATTGTTGAAGCATGCCTAAACTCTTGGTTTGACATTAGGGAGCGTGTTAGTGTGTTGGCTGAGGTTTGAGAGGGATTTAAGGGCCACTTGTGCCTTAAATCAGCTCAAACCAGTGTTTTCGTAGCAGGGGTATCGATACGGTTGGACCCGTATCGATACGGCCTTCATAGTTCAGGCCCGCGTATCGATACGCGAGGGGGCATACCGATACTATTTTTGCAACTGGAGCCACTGTCCAGTTCTGTATCGGTACGGGCCCTCACGTGTATCGATACGGTCCCTTAGCGTTGACCGTGGGAAGTCAACATTTGGAGAGGGTATCGATACACACCAAGGTGTATCGATACGGTCTCCACGGGTTGACTTTGACCAGTTGACCTGGTCAAGGGGTATCGATACACCCCTTAGGTGTATCGATACCACCTGCAGTAAAGTTTAAAATTTGGCCGTAACTTGATTGTTTGAGCTCGTTCGTTTTGTTTCGCATATGTTGTTCCGATGTACGATCACTTAGGGTTTAATATCCATTTAGACAAGACTTTTAAAATGAAAAAAAAATAGGGTTGCTAACCGAGGGGGAAGTCCTTAGGGGTTTTCACTAGGTTTTCCCCGTGTGGCCCATTCGAACCGGTCATTCGGCCAGACCGGGACGAAGGGGTTACACTTGTTGGTATCAGAGCCTAAGGTTACCGAGACCTTGGGCAGGTAAGTGAGGTAAGTTTAAGTTTTTCAATTGAATTGCACGGTGTTTGCTTATTCTGTAAGAATGGTTGCTTATGTGACAAGTATGCTGATTGTTTTATTTTAAAGCATGTGTGTGTAGGTCCCATTGCTACTATTACATTGGAAAAATGATTTATAAGTGAGGAAACATACTTGGACACTTGGAAGCCTTGCCTTGCTAACCCAACTTGTATGTTTGTTTGTTGTGGTTGTAGTTGATAATCGTGAGAGCGATGTCTAGACCGAGAGGTAGACCGAGGTTGGTTCGTCAGGAACCACGGATTGTGGCTCCTGTTGAGCCGGTTGTTGGTACAGGGGCTCACATAGAGGGACCGGGGGCAGCGAGAGTTGCCGCTCCTCCACCACCTCCACCACCACCACCTCCTCCACCGGGAGTTGGGGGCGAGGATGGATCCGGAGGAGAGGGACCTCAAGGTGGCCAAGGTGGCCAAGGTCCAGCTGGAATTGATATGACTCCGCTTGTGCAAGCAATAGCGGGAGCGTTCCAGGCCGCAGTTGCGGGAGCCCAGGCTGCAGCTCAGCCTAGGTGTGATGATGCCAGCTTACCTTTGGAGAGGCTCCGTAGCTTAGGGGCCGAGGAGTTTAGAGGATCTACTCCGGAGAGGTCGGAGTTATGGTTAGAGAAGACAGTTCGTATTTTGGCTCAGATGGGTTGTGCGGGCGCACATAGATTGGGTTGTGTGATCTCATTGCTTCAGGGTGATGCCTACACCTGGTGGGTCACCATTACTACCGGGGTTCCAGAGACAGAGATTGATTGGGAGTTCTTTGAGTCTGCTTTCCGGAAGAGGTACTTGGGACCGAGGTACCTAGATGAGAAAAAGAGAGAGTTCATGGCTCTCACTCAGGGAGATGCTTCTGTGACTGATTATGAGATTCGTTTCGTTCGTCTGAGTCAGTATGCTCCCGAGTTAGTACCCACTGAGAGGGCTCGATGTGATCGTTTCAGATACGGACTTCATGAGGAAGTTAAGAGGTACACCTTAGCTTCTGATTATTCTGACTTTGATGTCTTGGTTGCTAGAGCCAAGGACATTGAGCATAGCTTGGGGCTGGCCAAGCGTTCTGGGGGATCTAGTTCTGGCAAGAGGCACAACAACTTTGATAGTAGAGATGCTAAGAGGCACAGAGGTGGCGGACATCAGTTCGATCAGAGACGTGGCGGTGGCCACCATGGTAGGGGCCATCAGGGCCATAGAGGAGGAGGGCGTTTACCCGAGTGTGCACAGTGTGGGAGACAGCACACTGGAGAGTGCTGGGGTAACTTCCATGCTTGTTGGAACTGTGGTTCGAGGGACCACTTTAGAAGGGACTGTCCACGTCAGGCAGCTCAGGCACCGAACATAGCTCAGGCTCCTACGAGAGGTAATGATTTTCAGAGAGGCCGTGGGCGCGGTCGTGGCTACTTCCAGCCTAGGGCTGATGCACCTAGGGGAGATGCTCAAAGGAACCTAGCTCATGTTGTGGCTGTGCAGCCAGAGGCGGGAGGACCAGCGAGGGTCTATGCTCAGAGAGGGGCCGGGAACGACACCGATGTGATAGCAGGTAATTTTGAGTTACAGTCTATGTCTTTGCTTTCTTTGGTTGATTCGGGTTCTACGCATTCCTACATTCTGAGTGAGCATGCACAGAAGTTAGATATTCCTGTTGAGATCTTAGATGTAGGTATGCATGTTACTAGCTCTTTTGGTGAGACAGTTGTGGTTAGACGTATGTATAGGAGGTGTCCATTGAGGATTCAGGGTCATGTGTTCTCAGTTGATATGATGGAACTTCCTTTCTATGGTTTTGATATTATTTTGGGTATGGACTGGTTGGTTGAGCATCGGGCTAGTGTGGATTTTGAGACAAAGAGAATTTCCTTGAAGCTTTCGGATGATTACAAGGTAGTGGTAGTGGGCGAGAACATTAAGTTCTTGTCTAATGTGGTGTCAGCTTTAGAGGCTCATAGGTTGATGGACTCTGGATGTGGGACCTATTTAGCTTATGTTATGAATCCGGACATGAGTGAAGCTAGACCGAAAGATATCAGAACAGTGTGTGACTTTCCAGATGTGTTTCCTGAAGAGTTGTCGGGTTTACCTCCTGACAGAGATGTTGAGTTTGTGATTGAGACAGTTTCAGGGTCTAGTCCAGTTTCGATAGCTCCGTATCGTATGGCTCCGAAAGAGTTGAAAGAATTGAAGAGTCAGTTGCAAGAATTATTAGACCGTGGTTTCATTAGGCCTAGTAGTTCTCCGTGGGGTGCTCCAGTGTTGTTTGTGAAAAAGAAGGATGGTAGCATGCGCATGTGTATTGACTATAGACAGCTGAATCAGTTGACCGTGAAGAACAAGTATCCGTTGCCGCGTATAGATGATTTGTTTGATCAGTTGAGGGGTGCTTCAGTGTTCTCGAAGATAGATTTGAGATCCGGGTACTATCAGTTGAAAGTGAAAGAGTGTGATGTTCCGAAGACAGCTTTTAGGACTAGATATGGTCACTATGAGTTTCTCGTGATGCCATTTGGGCTCACGAATGCACCAGCAGCATTCATGGACATGATGAACAGAATTTTTAGAGACTATCTAGACCGGTTTGTGGTTGTCTTCATTGATGATATACTTGTGTACTCGAAGACAGAAGAAGAGCATGATGAGCACTTGAGATTTGTTTTGCAGAGATTGTTGAGCAATCAGTTGTATGCGAAGCTTAGTAAGTGTGAGTTCTGGATTCGAGAGGTTGTATTTCTTGGCCATGTTGTTTCGGCCGAAGGTATCCGAGTTGATCCATCGAAGATTGAGGCTATTGTTGAGTGGAAACAACCTAAGTCCGTGACCGAGATTAGAAGTTTCCTAGGATTAGCTGGTTACTATAGGAGGTTTGTTGATGGCTTCTCTAGAGTAGCTGCTCCCTTAACTAAGTTGTTGCAAAAGGGAGTCAAGTTTGAATGGTCAGATGCAAGACAAAAGGCCTTTGAGAAATTGAAAGAAGCTTTGACGAATGCTCCAGTGTTAGTGCAACCTGTTTCAGGTAAGGAGTTTGTGATTTACAGTGATGCTTCCTACGTAGGCTTAGGATGTGTTTTGATGCAAGATAGGAGAGTTGTTGCTTATGCTTCTAGACAGTTGAAGATTCATGAGAAGAACTATCCTACTCATGACATAGAGTTAGCCGCAGTCGTGTTTGCATTGAAGATTTGGCGTCACTATTTGTATGGTGAGAAGTGTATAGTTTACACCGATCACAAGAGCCTGAAGTACTTGATGACACAGAAAGAGTTGAACTTGAGACAGAGGAGATGGCTAGAGTTGCTAAAAGATTACGATTTGACCATTGAGTACCATCCGGGTAAAGCAAACGTAGTAGCCGATGCTTTGAGTAGAAAAGTGGTCGTTGAACTGAGAGCTATGTTTGCTAGATTGAGTGTGTCCGATGATGGTGGTTTGATCACCGAGTTGCAAGTGAAGCCTTCTTTGATTCAGTTGAGTAGAGAGAAGCAGTTGCAAGATGCGAGCCTAGTTCCTCATGTTCAAGACATAGCTGAAGGAAGACCGACTGAGTATAGTTTCAGTGGTGAGAGCTTGTTGTGCTTTAGAGATAGAATTGTGGTACCGGAAGATGTTGAGCTGAGACGTCAGATTTTGAGTGAAGCACATTCGAGTCTCTTTTCTATGCATCCGGGTAGTACCAAGATGTACCGAGATCTGAAGAATGATTACTTCTGGGTTGGTTTGAAGAGAGATGTAGCCGAGTATGTGAGCTGTTGTATGGTTTGTCAGAGGGTGAAGGCAGAGCATCAGGTTCCTTCAGGTTTGCTACAGCCTTTGAAGATTCCGGAATGGAAATGGGAGAGAATCACCATGGATTTTGTATCGGGGTTGCCTTTGTCTCCTTCGAAGAAGAATTCAGTTTGGGTGATTGTTGATAGGTTCACTAAGTGTGCCCACTTCTTAGCAGTGAACACTACGGATTCCTTAGATAAGTTGGCAAACTTGTACATCCGCGAGATTGTGAGACTTCATGGAGTTCCAAAGTCTATAGTTTCAGATAGGGATCCTAGATTTACTTCGAGGTTATGGAGTTGTTTGCACAGTGCTTTGGGTAGTCGTCTGCATTTCAGCACATCTTATCATCCGCAGTCCGATGGACAGTCAGAGCGAGTGATACAGATTCTAGAGGATATGCTTCGCTGTTGTGTGATTGATTTCCAGGGTTCTTGGGAGAAGCACTTACCGTTGGTTGAGTTTGCCTACAACAACAGTTATCAGTCTAGTATTCAGATGGCACCTTATGAGGCTTTGTATGGTAGGCGGTGTAGAACTCCGATTTGTTGGGCTGAGACAGGTCAGAGGTTGTTACCTATGCCAGACTTGCTTAAAGGAACCACAGAAAAAGTGAAGTTGATTTGTGACCGTTTGAAAGCAGCTTCGGATCGTCAGAAGTCTTATGCAGATTTGAAGAGGAAAGAGATTGAGTACGCAGTGGGTGAGAAAGTGTTCCTGAAAGTATCTCCGTGGAAGAAGGTAATGAGGTTTGGCCGGAAAGGCAAGTTATGTCCGAGGTTCATTGGTCCGTATGAGATAGTTGAGCGGATTGGGCCCGTAGCTTATCGTTTGAGGTTACCTTCTGAGTTAGAAAAGATCTATGATGTCTTCCATGTATCTATGCTTAGGAGATATAGATTAGATCCTTCGCATGTGATGCATGTTGAAGAGATAGAGTTGAACCCGAATTTGTCCTATAATGAAGAGCCCGTTGAGATACTTGCTTCGGATAGCAAGGTGTTGCGTGGCAAGACCATAGAGTTGGTCAAAGTGTTGTGGAGACATAGAGGTGTGGAAGAGGCCACGTGGGAGAGGAAAGCGGATATGGTTGAGCAGTTTCCATATTTGTTTACACCAGGTAATTTCGGGGACGAAATTCCTTAAGTGGGGGAGAGTTGTAACACCCGTGTCTTGGGCCTATGAGTTAGTCGGGTTGTTGTTCGAGTCAAATAAAGTCTAATTAAAATAAACCAATCTTGAATAATGACCTATTTGAATTTAAATAAAGAGGGAGGGACCAAGGTGGTGATTTACCCCATTTAAAATAAAGGAAGACAACTTTTCCATAAAAGTTGTCATCTTCCTCCTCATTTCCTCTTTACCAATTTCAAAACCCCCTCCCCACTTTCAAACTCTCCTAAAACCCTAATCACTATTCCATTGGGTCGGCTAATCAATTTCATCATCAAATCAAGAGGTAAACATAAATTCTTAACCTCCTCTCCATTCTCTACTCACCTATTGCTTTAAATTTCAAAAATAATGAGTTTTGGGAATTAGGGTTCTTATAGAAAATTGGGGATTTGATGGGGCTTTTCAATTTATTTTGAAAAATTGTTTTGGGGTTATGCTTAGTCATTGTGAAACTCACAACATATATGAATTTGGTCAATTTTGGGTGAAATTTCGTAGTGGGTCCTTAGGACAAATTTTAGGGTATTAAAATTTGGGTTTTTGGTAAGTTTAATGTTGGAATTGAAGGGTTGATGGTCTACCTATGTTAGGAGGGTGTTTTGGGATGTTTTGGAAGCCATTTGGGTGCTTGGAATTGGGTATTTCAGCCCTTGGTTGTGGGAGTCCGAAAATTGGGATTTTGGAGATGTTATGTGGTTTGGAAAATTGTAGAAATGGGTTGTGAATTGCAAAGTAGATTGATGATTGAATTAGCATTGGGTTGAGAAGTAATGTATGTGTTTTGTGTGATTAGAATCAAGTTTGGGCATCAGTGAAGCATCGGAAGTGAACCCGGAAGGTTGAAGGTTGTGGCTTGCTTGGTCTTGTGCTTGGAAGCTTAGGTGAGTGGTTGTTTGCTTTTAAAGGTTTTAAATTAGTTGGTTCGAGTATATGGACTAGGTTTGGCTTGGTAGACCCACCTAGAGTTAGGATTATGGTGGTAGCCTAATCCTAATCTTTGTCTAAGCTTTTGGATGAACTCAAATGTATGAATGTATATGCCTTGTACGTCTTGTGATATGAATGCTTATGTATATAGTTTTATACATGTGAATTGAGGCATGAGTTGTATTGCTTAAAGCATGCATGATGATGGTTCATGATTGTGTCCATGGCTAGTACGTGCTAAGCACGGAAGTGATTGAAATGAGTAATGTGGAATGAGTAAAATATTGGCACTAGTATACTTAAATACAAATGATCGATCATTAGGATGTTAGTGTGTACACATGAGTCTAAAGTCGCGCGTGGCCTTGGTGGCGTTGAGTCACCAAGGAGGAGTATGGGTTCGCCCGGAATTGTAATTGAATATAGTCGGTGATGAGTGGAATCCCATCGACGGGGCGTGAGGATGAGTGGAATCCCCTCCGCGAGACCGGTGATGAGTGGAATCCCACCGAGGTAATGTGGTTGTTGGATATGAGTTTCCAACGTGTCTATCCGCGTATTTGAGTCATAACTAGGTGCCAATGTGGATTGATGTGTGATTCAATGTGTTGGGGTATATGAGCTGTTTGGATGTTTAAATGTGATTACTTGTATGGTAGTGTTGAGCTCGTGATTATGGCATATATGTGATATATTGCTCATGCATCTATATCTTGTGGACTCTTGATAAATGTTAATTGCCTTGGCTAGATCGTGCTCGGACCCTGCAATGTTGAGGTTTGTTTTTAGAGCTTACCCTCACTAAGCATCATTGCTTACGCTCTCTTTGTTCAACATTGCAGATCCTTAGTTCGTGGGTTGCTCGGGCAAGTGGAGGGCCTCCAAGTGTGGTTTTTGGCTTGAGTTCATCAAGTATGGATTTTAATGTTAAACATGTAATAGTTGAGCAATGGGACATGTATGTTTTGTTGGATTGATGTTGGATGTTTAGGAGCATGTATAGACTCCCTTATGCCTTGCTTTTGTATGATTGTGTTGCCATGATGAATGCTAATTCATGCATAGGTTGCTCTTTTGAATGTTAGCCTTATGCCTTAAAAGTTTATATGTGTGTTTGAATGATGGTTGTATGAGTGCATGTTTGTGTGGCTAAATCATTGTTGAAGCATGCCTAAACTCTTGGTTTGACATTAGGGAGCGTGTTAGTGTGTTGGTTGAGGTTTGAGAGGGATTTAAGGGCCACTTGTGCCTTAAATCAGCTCAAACCAGTGTTTTCGTAGCAGGGGTATCGATACGGTTGGACCCGTATCGATACGGCCTTCATAGTTCAGGCCCGCGTATCGATACGCGAGGGGGCGTACCGATACTATTTTTGCAACTGGAGCCACTGTCCAGTTCTGTATCGGTACGGGCCCTCACGTGTATCGATACGGTCCCTTAGCGTTGACCGTGGGAAGTCAACCTTTGGAGAGGGTATCGATACACACCAAGGTGTATCGATACGGTCTCCACGGGTTGACTTTGACCAGTTGACCTGGTCAAGGGGTATCGATACACCCCTTAGGTGTATCGATACCACCTGCAGTAAAGTTTAAAATTTGGCCGTAACTTGATTGTTTGAGCTCGTTCGTTTTGTTTCGCATATGTTGTTCCGATGTACGATCACTTAGGGTTTAATATCCATTTAGACAAGACTTTTAAAATGAAAAAAAATAGGGTTGCTAACCGAGGGGGAAGTCCTTAGGGGTTTTCACTAGGTTTTCCCCGTGTGGCCCATTCGAACCGGTCATTCGGGCAGACCGGGACGAGGGGTTACAAATTTTCAAAACAAAATTTGTTTAAAAAATCTAAAATTCGAAAAAAAAATCTTAATCCCTAAACCCATAAACCCTAAGCCTAAACTATAAAATCTAAACCCTAAAATTTTATTCATAAACAAATAATATTAAAATACATAAACAAATAATATATTATTATAAAAACTAAAAAACTGATTTAAAAAATATAAAAGACTCAGAAATTCACCAAAATCTTAAAGATTTGGGGTTTAGGGTTTATGTTTTAGAGTTTAGGGTTTAATATTTTGGTGAATTTTTGGGTCTTTTCGTAAATTTTAAAAAATTTATATTTTAAATAAGTTTTTTAGTTTTTATAATAATATATTATTTGTTTATGAATACAATTTTAGGGTTTAAAGTTTATATTTTAGGATTAGGGTTTATGAGTTTAGGGATTAAGTTTTGTCGAATTTTAGATTTTTTAAACAAATTTTGTTTTGAAAATTAGTCTTTTAGTTTTTATAATAATATATTTATCTATTTATATATTTAATATTATTAATAACAATATTTGAATATTTTTATATTAGAAATAATATATTTATATGACAAACTACAGTTAGGAATATATATTACTTGTGCTAAAACTAATTCAAAGATATTAGGTTAGCTTACTGGTTAAAAGGTTGTCTTTGATGCTTAAGGTGTTAAGTTCGAATCCCATTGAATGCACAATTTCATATATTTTCACTAGCAAAACGACGTCGTTTTGGTGCAGCGTCCATGTCATCACGACGTTAACGATTTAACGGCAGGGTGGTATAAACGAGTCGAAAAATAAAGTTTTTATAAAATTATTTTTGACTGGTGTAACGTTTTTTTTCAAGACAACATATATGTCTATATGATACTTACATGTCAGTGTGCACTGCCAACTATTAAAAGTTACACTTGGGTCACTCAATTATGGATAAGGTTACATTTGGTTCACTCTTCATATTTAAAAAAAAATTATATCAATTTAGTCATTTTTCATCCAAATCACTTGTATATCCTCGTTAACATTAGAGTACTTCATTTGAAATCATTAATTAATCTAATACACAAATTGATATATATTTTTTAAATATGAAAGGCGACGCAAATGTAACCTTACTGATCCAAGTATAACTTTTAATAGTTGAGTGGGCAAAATGTAACATTACCCATAATTGAATGACCCAAGTATAACTTTTAATAATTGGATGACTCAAATGTAATCTTACCTATAATTTTTTTTTGCTTGGCAAATAATATTTTATTATTGAAAAGTCAATTTTTCTCGATTACGTGCCTTATTAAAAACCTCTCTTATGTGTAGGAAAAGATTACAATGGCAAAGGAACATCAATGCTGAAAACGATCTTAAGACTGCTGCAGAAACTAACTAATCACCAAGACTAGACAAACTCACCATCCAGACAAGATCAAATGCCCCCCCCCCCCCCCCCCCCCCCTCCCTGAAGCCTTTACATAAATACTCACTAAACTCCTGATTTTACAGTGCAAAGAAGCCATTCGACTCACTTCTCACCACCAAGCTTTAAATAAAGTTTGTCGGTTTATACCATTCTTATCCAAAATAATCAGCAAGTTCATTACACGATCGAGGCGCATAGCAAAACTGCACCTTATCGATACTACTTGCGTCACTATCGATTTTCATAAAAAAAAACTCTCACAACCTCCAAGGTCTCGATAAGGGTTTATAATCCAGTTTAACACAAGTTTAGCATCCGTGTAATATACTAAAAATTAGCCTAGAAATTAATCTAATAATTAGTGACTCAATTAGATTAGAAATATTAAATAATTAAATTAGAGTAACTACATTAGGGACTCAATTAAATTCAAAGAAAACTAAGAAAGTGACTAAACCGAATAATAGAAGAAATTGGAAGGATTGCGTGCAACATTTAGGGGATTATCAAATCTGCCCATATTATTAAAGCTAATTAATTAATTAACTAAGGGTGAATTAGACAATTGTGATAGTAGTTAGGTGACTATCATGTCGCCCATTATGACCTCTTGGCCGGCTCCCTTAGTGGGAAAGGAAGCCACAATTTATACAAAAAACTAAAACAAATTGGAGAAGAAAGAAGCAATTCGGCCATTGTTGTGAGGAGAGGGAGAAGAAAGCTTTGCATGTCCAGCACCTTGACTTAAGATCACCAATTAAAAATTAAAAGTAAGTTAAACTTGTACGTTCGATAATTCATAAAAATTTATTAGCCAAACATGGTAGTGTTGCTGGAAAAATGAAGAGACAAGGTTAATAAGTTGGGATGAGGAAGATTAGAAAAAAGATGAGTGTAATGAAACTCCTAAACTAAGAATTTCAAAGCTGGCCAGAAATGTACTAGTCTAGACACCCAATTTTAAAAAATTGTAGAAAATAAAATATTAGGAATTTGAATCTGAAATTTTAACACCATCTACTTTATCATGTTTATTTTAATAGGAAATTTACGAAATTTAATTTAGAGCCTTATAGAAAAATATGAAGCAAAATTGGCGATGGTACGAATCTGCCCAGTGATATCTTAATATGGACAATGAACTTTAAAAATTCATAAGTAATGGTACACTTAGTAATTCGGTCCAAATTTTTTATAGATAGCAATTGAAGATGTTAATTGAGCTTGGAAACCTACATAACTTAATTTCGAGTGATATAGTGAAAATGGGAGCCAAATTGGTATAGACAGTCGAAACTGTCCAACTAAGTAAACATTGAATCTTGAATAAAAATTTAAATGAAATTGGTGAGAATTGATAAGGAAAAATTATTAACATGAATGAGAGAATTATTATTACTAATTTGACATAAGTAATTAAAGAAATCGAGAAGTGGATTAAGAAATATAAAAAATTTGGTAGACTAATTCGACTCTATTCGAGGTTGGAATTAGTTTAGGGACCAAAACTGAATTGTGAAAATCTAATAGCTCAATTGAATTAATAGATTCTGAATTTTTGTCTTGTATGATTGTATATAATGTAATAGAGCCTAGAGGAGAAGGAATTGACGAGGAGCCGATAGCTGGATTGACAACGGAGCGTGGGAAGAATCTCCGAATTCAGAATTAGCTCGACAACCGTGAGTGAAACAAACTTTAGAGTTAAGAATAGTGTCTCAACTAAATTGATTTAATTTTTATCTTAGAATTGCATGAAAATGGACTTAATAATAGTTTGGTAAATTATTAAAGGAAGAAGTATTATAAAGGAACTTGATTTTATGAATTCTTGTTGTGTTCGAATGGTTGTATCCATTGATTGAAATTTTGGTGATTGTCATGTTTAATTAGTATAGAATTGAAACCATGTGGATCTAAATTATGCTGATTTTCATATGAATTGGTTGCTGAAATTGCATAAAGATCAAGATATGATCTTGTTATTCGAGTTATATGATAAGCAATGTATAATACATGATCAATGGTTGAATTTATATGTCATGTGTTTGAAAATTTTGTTGTAATTGGAATTATGTGATATGTAATTGAAATTATATGTTTGGAATTGAGGATATGCGAATTGTGGTATGTTTGAAAGTGATATTACATATGCTATTGGAATCGAAATTTACATGTGAAATTAATCGAAAGGATTGATTGATATATTCTGGAATTTGATTTCTGAATTATATGAATTAAATTCAAAATGTAATTGACAAAACCCTTGGTATGTATAGTCAGTCCAGGTAGTACGACATGCTTAGAGTCTAGAGCTTGATAAGAATCGGTACGTTAGTGTACTCGATTGCTACGGTACGAAAATGTACCTATTCGCTTAGTGTAAATTGGCACTAAGATGACATGAAATACGATAATATGATGTGGTACTTGGGTACCTATTATATGGTGAATTGATTCACATCTTTGTAAAACGTGACTCGAATACCTAGCTAATTATATGAACCAAGGCATCGTAACCAAATTAATAATTAAGTAAACTTGTAATCATTAATGTTGATTTCCTTGATTTCGATGAGTTGCTAATTGGAATTGTGATGAAGCATGCAATTGGTGAATTAAAATTTAATTGTTTATACTGCTACAGTTTGTTGTTGCTTGTAAATAATTTTTAGTATTCGTAATTATGAATTAGATTGAAGGTTTGATACATGTTGCACTTGCTTGTTAAATTACTTGCGAATATTAAATGTTGGCTAATGACCCATTCGAATGAAATGGTGTAAACATACTTAAATTAAAGATTGAATTCTTGTGTGAAAATTTAAGCAAGAAATTTTAAAATGGTTAGACTAAAGTTTCCTCACTAAGTACTGTAAGTACTTATCACTCGTATATTTCTTTCTTCCCAAGACCACAGGAAGCCGAGTTATCGATTCGCCCTCTGATCTTGTTAGCTGTCGAAGATAGAAGTATACCTTTCATTATCTTTGTTGTGCTTATGATGGGTGGTCTAGCCGTCAGCATGGTAGTTCAGTTTGCACTTATGGTCATGTTTACGAATTATTATCTTAAGACTGTTTAAAACTCTTAAATTAAGTTTCCCTCATTTTGTTATGTATGTATGGGGTAAATATGGGGTATAGCTTAGCCCTTGTTATATGTTTTGGGCTGATTTCTTTTTGTTAACTTTTTATATAGGCAACCGATAGGTTTTAGCCAATGATAGCTGCCCCGAAATTTTTTGTATAAAGGAAACAAACATTATGGATGATTATTGCATATGGCATATAATGATATGATAATGATATTAAAGATGAAATTTTCTAGTTGATCATGATTAGAATTTATTTTACTCACTAAATTGAATTTGTCGAAAATGATAAAGTAAGGATTAAATATGTATATGTATATGTATATATTGGATAAATAAGATTAAGATTCTTAATGTTAGGTCATATGTAAATTAAATGAATCAAATTTTAAGTAGGTCCACCTAGTTAGCATTCGAATAAAAAAATATTACACGTTTTCCGTTGCCTAATTGTATCAAGTTAATACGAATCTGATTAGCGCTCTTTGCCCCTAATTCGGGGTGAAGGTGTTATAATCTGATTCCACGACTAGCACTCCACTTCCAACCCAGTTAGCCTTTATAAAAATCTCCAGAGCAAATTTAATTGCCATAAGTTCCGCAAAATTTGCTCCAGAACAGGAAACTGGTCCAGAGAATATAGCCCTGATTATCCTTTCCTTATAAACGCCATCTATATTAAACTTTACTTCTTTCGGCTCCATGCAATTTTTAATAATTGAGTGACTCAAATGTAATTTTATTCATAATTGAATGACATATGTTGTAGTTTACCCTTATAAATATCACACTGGTGGAGCAAATCTACATTTTTCCAACGGAGCTACCATCACGGCTACATCTACAAACAGTGCTTTAATAAACAAAAAAAAAACTCAATATTAAAACCAATATAAATTATAACCTTATAAATAATTATAATTAAATTTAAAAAAGTCAAAAAATATTTAAATCCATTAAATATTTAAAATAAAATGAAATGATAAGAAGTACTTGTCAACTCAACTAATTTAAATTTTTTCACTTGATAAATATTTGCCCTAATTGAATAATTATGTATTTAGACAGGTGTAATAGAAATAAAATAAACTATTAAAGTTATTTTATATCAAGAAATGCTGGTCAAAAGAAACCTAATTCGTTCCGATTCGAAAACATTGTCACAAAGCAGCAGCCAATTTCAATTTTCAATGGATATGATTGAAACTCGGGGAAAGCTGAGTATTAAATAGTGAACACTAAATATGGTGGTTCCAGAAAATTGGCAATTTCTTCTCCTTTTACATGATTTCAGTTAAAGTTCCGCAAAAAACTTGCTAAAGGATGTCATTTTATTTTCAACAACTACTTAATTTTAGGGGTGTTTACTGAGTTGAGCAGCTCGCAAACAGTTCGAGATCAACTCGATCAAAACTCGATTAATGCGCAATTTAAGCTGACTCGACTTAAACTTGACTCAAGTTCTTAATGAGTCAAGTTGAGCAAGGTTCGGCCCGACTCGATAAGTTCACGAGCAACTCGTTATATTTTTTAATAAATTTTTAATGATTTTTGTGCTACCTTAAAAAACTATGTTCTAAGAAATTTAAATATTAGGTGAAAACTTTAAAAAAAAATTAGTGACTGCTAGGTAATTTACCAATAAAATATTTGATTTCATTTTTTTTCAAAACGTTTTGTATTTATTGAGAATTTCAAAATTTAATTAGTATTAATAAAAAAGGATTAATATCATATACACTGACGGTGGAAAATAAATTTTCCATAAGGGGGTTTATTTAGGGGTTTAGGGGTTTAGTTTAGGGTTTAGTGGTTAGGGGTTTATGTTGTATGATTTAGAATTTAAGAATTGTGGTTATAATTTAGGGTTTGAGATTTGGGATTTGGGGTTAGATTTTTCGGGTTTAAAGGTTAGAATTTTAGATTTTAAATTTAGACTTGAAAATATGCATGTTTGTGTAAACTTTTTTACACTAGTAGTGTATCAAATTTTTTTTTTGAAATTTAGGAACTTTTATTAAAACCAACACTACTTCGGACCTCGTTAAAAAACTTCCCTACACCTAGATTGGAGGAAAAAGAGTGTCCGAGAGTAATGCGTTACAACCAATCACCATCAAAAGTATTTCAACAACAGCAAAGCTTAATCCAGAAATACACTGCCACAATGCAATTAACCACAACGCTGCTACTTAACACAAAATGCCACAGCGCAATATATCAAACCATAGACTCATTACAAGACCCCAATTGAACACTGCACGCTCAACTTACTGCAGCAGATGCAGTTCAAGTTTCTGAAAAAAGAGTCAGCAGCTATCGGTCCTCTTTAATTTTTCATCTCGACCGTAGAACCTGCACACCTCTGAACCCAAAGCATAGGCGACAATCTGGAGATCCCCGCTTTGGCCAATCTATCTGTTGTAGTGTTCATCTCACGTGGAATCCCAAGAATGCTCCATCCAAACTTTAGGCAAAACTCTGCACATTCATCCACCAAAGACCTGAAAATTCCGGGAGCTAGAGCAGGCTTATTAATCCAATCCACAATACTACAACAATCCGATTCAATTATTAGCTTAGTTTTATCAAACCAAGGAGAGGACCGAAACAAACGACATGCTTCCAAAACAGCCATTAATTCTGCAGTTGAAGCTATCGATCAAACCTGCAGATTTCGAGAATTGAATTAGAATAGCATTCCTATGATTTAAACAAACACCTCCTATACCCGCCTTTCCAAAACCGCCAGCCACCGCGCCATCAACCTGAAATTTGAGGGTGCCATCCTCCGGAGCATGCCATTTAATAATCCCAATTTTGTTCCTGCAGACAATAACTTCTTTGAAAAGAACAGGGTTCTGAAATAAGTCCGAATGGGAAGGGGAATTCAATGGCCACTTTGCTTTGCACCATAAACTAAGGCGAACTAAGCAGATTTTCAACAAAATGTTCACCGAGATAGTAGAACCTTTAAAAACCACATCGTTTCGGAAAAGCCATATAGACCAAACCATACATTGAAAAGCCAGCATCCACACTTCATTGCTTTTGAAACGACTTCCCAACGCTAACCAACATGACAGCAATTCCTTAATGTTGCCAGGGCAAACAAAACTGATATCCCAAAGACCGCACCACCTTTGCCAAACCAACCAAGAGAAGTAGCATCTACATAATAGGTGATTCAGTGATTCCTCCATTTTCTTGCATAACGGGCATAGCAGATCACTCGAAATTTGCACTCCCCTTTTAACTAACTGATCCTTGGTCGGAATTCTTCCGTGGATAGCGCTCTAAATAAAAACTTCGACTTTTGGTGGAGCTAAGCTAACCCAAACCTTTTTCCAGATTTCATCCTGAACAAAGCTGCCTCCCACTGATAGCTCGCAAAAGGATCTAGTCGAGTAAAGGCCATTAGCCGAAGCGGACCAACGGATGCTATCCCTATGTAATTTACCAAGGCACACACTATTGATGTTCTGAAGAAAATCAGCCCAAACATCCTTCTCCCAGTCGAACAAACTACGGCGAAGTGGAATATTCCAAAATCAAAGACCATTTTCTAAAGCACCGAAGTCGGCTACGGGGCCAGACTGCTTAACTGCCAAGAAAAAGATGCGCGGGAATGCCTGCTTCAGTGGACCACATCCGGACCAATTGTCTAGCCAGAATGAGACATTTTTTCCATCCCCAACAATCATCTTAATGTTGCTAAGGAAGATGTTGTTGGGATCCGAAAGAGGAGCAGTGATTCCTCTCCAAATCCACAATTTATTCACCGGTCTAAGATTTGACGGTAACAAGGACGAAAACCCCCTCTCATATTTAGCCGACATAACTCTTCGCCAATAACTATTTACCTTCGTGCCAAAACGTCAAATCCATTTACTAAGGAGCGCTCTATTTTTCAAGCTAAAGTTGAATAAGCACAGCCCACCTAAGTGTTTCGGTAAGCACAACACCTCCCATCGAATCCAATGGATCTTTTTCTTCTCCTTTTGATTCCATAAGAAGTTGACAACCAATCTAGATAGTTCAGCGCTGATAGATTTAGGCATAGGAAGCAAATAGATGAAATATATTGGAAGATTAGCCAAAGCAGCTTTAACCAATGTGATTCTACCGGCAAAGGATAAATATTTGGAAGCCATGGAAGAAATTTTCGATCTCACTTTTATTAATCATTCCTTTTTTTATTAAAGTGTTTTTATGATATTATTTTATGAATAAAAGTTGAAAATGAAAAAAAAAATCTTTTGTTTTCATACAAAAAATACAATTGAAAGTAAAAATATCAAAAATCAGAAGGCATTCTCTCCCTTTTAGTTCATCGAAAATTGTTAAGAAATTAAAAAGAGTTTCACACTCGAATATTGATTTCATCTATAACTCAGTCATTACATGTTCTTTTATTTGTCTTCTTTGTCCTCACGAGTTTTTTTCTTCTAAATTTTTATGTTTATATTAAGCTCTAATAGCATTACTAGAAATTACCTATATTTAAAAAAAAACAACGCAAACATTTTTGTGAGCTTAACGAGCAACAAGTCGAGTCGAGCAACAAAATTTTTTAACAAGCACACCTACTTAGTTCAATATGATAAGGAATTAGATCTTTCCAACAATATTAGTGGTTCGAATATCGATGTTGTGAATAAAGTAAATGGTAAACTATATCAGATAATATTAAATTTTAAGTTTAGTGTCGATTGGACCACAAACTAAAAATCAATGTTATTTTAACACTAAATTTTAGTTTAGGCTTCAACTATATCATTGAGCCGTTAAAATTCCTCCACATTATTGCACGCAAATCATTAAGATTCGTTTTACTTTTTTAAAATATAATAATAATAATAATAATAATAATAATAATAATAATAATATATAATTATGATCGCCCCTAAAAACAGAGTATGATTTTTTTATAATTATATTTACTTTTTTAAAAAAATTATCAAGAGAAAGGAAGAAGAAATATGCTCTTAATAAGTATTGAACCCACAACCTAAAAGAAAGAAAAATGTGTCAATTAAAAAAATTTAATTACTTATTTTTGGTAATATGCGTGTTCGTCTTACGGTCTATGTTCGAAGTGCATGATTGTCCCTCCCAACAATGTTATCTCCAAAGTTCGAACTCGTATCCTCTTTTTAATAGTACAATGTGTTTTATCAATGCACCTAATATTGTTTACAAATAAAAAATATAACTGAAAGGCTACAATTATATTCAATTAAGACGTCACACAAGTTATAAATTTACAATGATTTACTAAATATGTCACATTTGTGTACATAAAACTAATTATACCTAATCTAATTATCGGGTGATTTTTCAAACCCATTCTTAAATATTTTTTTTCTTGTGCTATAGCAAGTTTTTACCTTTAACGTAAATAAAACCTCTTAACTAGTAATTTTTTTTTGACAAATTTTAAATTTAATATTAATTCTATTTAAAGAAAAGGAGAATGAGACTCTAAGGGATGAAAGAGGAGTGTTTTTTGTGACTCTAAAATTCATGATATAAGGGAATACAAGGAAACAAAAATGAGCAGTTTGGTCAACCGGTCAAATGTGTTTGCTCCCTCTTATCTAATTAAATACAAATCAATGGATAAGATCATATTAGGGTATAAAAAATAGGTAGGGGAGTATTTAAATAAAATGATATACTTTCGGTGCTTTTTAACATTTTTCGATTAAATAAAAAAATATTATATTCTCATATCAGAATTCCTTAGTCATTAGGTCAATTCTCGATAAAAAAAAGAGTCAATAGGCCAATTAGTATATATCAAGTTTTCAATATTTGAGTTTTTTTATTAAAAACATATCATCAAATCAAATGTGACATTTTAAATATCGAATTTCAATGCAGTGAATCGGACCTATTTTATATATATATATATAATGTGAGTTAATAATTAGATATGGATTGAGATTTGAGATTAATTAAGAATAGATTTACTTTCCCTTTTCTCTTTTTTTCTTATAAAGGAGTTGAAATGGTATTATATAAGTAGGCATTGGGAGGTTGAAATATGCATTGCCAATCCAGTCCAATCCAAATTACATATACTTTTACAGATAATACAATGGGTTCTGTTTCACTAAAATGCTGCTTTCTGGGTCTTGTATGCTTGGCCATCTTCTTCTTCAACATAGGTACGTAAATTCCTTGCCCATTTCTATCATTCATCAAGCTCTAAATCAGTTAATAAACGAATATATATAATCATATGTAAGTTTCTTTCATTTTTTTCGTTTTGGGGTTTGGTTTTGAATTTCGATTATTATTTGGGGTTTCAGAGAAAACAAGTGCAGAGGTGTGGGAAGCAGTGATGGGGCCATGTTCACAGTACAAAGATTGCAATCAGTATTGCCTCTCCAATGGCTTCCCTTTGGGGGGTTTCTGCAAAACGTTGAACCCAACTGCTCCACCTTTCTGCTTATGCAAATACACATAGTCCTCACCTCTTTATTCTTGTATTAACTGAGAATTTGAATAAAAATTATTGAGATTTTGAATTTCTTGGAGAAATGCTTACATAATTACTTCTAATTATGGTTTGTCTTTCTACATTGCTGAGATTTGGATTTATAATTATTATCTATACCAACGATAAAAAATTGGATTGGAGGTCGAATCAGTTTAACCTTCAGATTTTTTGTTCAACCTGTGAACCAACTGATTCAATATATATAATTTTTGAGTGAGTATTCGATCGGATCGAGTTGAGTTACCCAAGGCGTTCAAGTGAGGGGAAGTAGTCTAAGTTCCTAATCTCTTTTGCCGTGTCGTCTCAAAGGACATGTCAGGGATTTTCGATATTAAATTTACTCTCAATCATCTTTGGTGTTTTTACTTTATATGCATCTGTAGTTTGCTATGCAATTTCATTTGCAATCACAATGTTGCACTGGAATGTCTACCTTTCATTTGCTTTGCTTTAGCTGCTTATATCAAATCTACTGCTTTATAGAGGTTATTTGCTTGCTTTGCATGTATGTTCTTGCACTTGTTTACTTATTGTATTACTTTTAGTTTATTGAATAAGTTATTTTATGGCTTATACAAAAATGTTTTCATCATTTTATTTTTTTAAAGACAATAATTCAAACAAATTAATTTGGTTCGATTAATTTAAAGTTTCTGAATAGATTACACTTAACAGAAAGTATAAAAACGAAAAACAAAAAAGTATATGTCTGCATAAGAGATGCATGTTAACAGTGGAAAGTGGAAAAATTATATCATCAGTCTAGCTTACAACATCAGTCATGGTCGTAGCCAATGAAAACTAACCACTATATCATTTTTTTATATTGTTTTTTTAACTAGTAAATCTTCATTAATATTTTTTACATATCATTTAAAAAGCAGTTTTTTAAAAATTATTATATAATAAAAATGACATAAATAAAAAATAGTATAATAATTAGTTTTTATTGATTGAGATCATAACTGATGCGATGCGATTAGCTACGGCCATAATATAATTTCTTGTGAAATATAGAAAATGAAACAATGTTGACGTGTCATGCAGTCATTGCATATGAAGTCGTGGATGGACCCACAGACCCAGAACGTGAGCACAAACACCATCCATCATCCAAACTGACCCATATGAATAAATAAAATATTGCAAATTGCACGGTACGGAATAAAAAAAGCACACCCCAAGGCCATATCCAATAAAAATCCAAATCCAATAACCTAAGGAAACAGAGATGACTCAGAGGAAACGTGGCAGCACCCTACGTGTCTGTCAGATATGGAAACGTACCACCATGGTTCAAGTAGTGAGGAATCGCGGTATCCATAGTTGCCTGCACAGCAACAGCAGACAAGGCATCAGACTTGGGAAGGGAAATAGAAGAATAATAGTAAAGAGCTTCGTTGGGTAGTTATAAGGTGAAGCACTCTTACAATGCTGTTAAAATAAGAAAATTTTACATAATTTTTTTATATAATATATAAAATTTTATTTAAATGATAAAAATTTAATTTATAATATAAAAAATTTGTATAAGTATACAACTTTTTACCAAAATAATAAATATTTATGTAATTACATAAATTTTAATCAGACAGTAAGAATTTTAATTTTTATAAAAATTATTACCACTCCTACATAAATTTTTACAATTTCTTATAAAAAATTATGTTTGTTGCATTTTTTGTTAGACTTTCCCACCCTTGCTTTTATTATTTAATAAATAAAATGGTATTGGTGGGGACTGGGGGTTACGTCAGATTTGCATGGGACACGTATCTGCAATATGAGAGCTCCGCCGCTTCGCCCACGAATCCCTCTCCAATCTTGAGTCGGTCCATTTTTCTTCTAAAATATAAATAAAACCTCTTTATCTGATTGGTGAGAATTTAGTAGTTGCAGAGTTTCCTTTAACAAATTGTAAATAGTAATTGTGTGTCTCACTCAAGTCATAGATCTGAACCCAAGTTTTCATTTCAACTCATAAAACTTGATGTTTAATTTGGGTATTAGATACAGACAGCATAGATGATAATATTTCTGTTGCTAATATTACATCATTTATTTTGTTTCTTTCCCTTGCATCTGCATATGTGTGGTTTACAGTATGAAGTATGAACGTAACGCTTCAAAGTTTTTTTTTATGTGCCAAATACCATGTTCCATTGAATTCATTCACCTTATTTAACAAGTATTTACAACAATATGTATTTCATGATTTCAACATAAATTAAATTATTTGAATGTCGTCATCTAATAGCTGTACCACAATGGATCATTCGATTATTATAATATTTTTATATGAAAACTCATGAATTTCTCTCGTTTATATTTTGTTTCAATCGAAAAAAAATTGGTTTTGTTTTTCTTCAATTTAAATGTAAAATAGGATTCTAACTTCATTTTAAAGCAATGGTCATTCACCATGAATAATCTGAACGAGAAGCAAATGCTGGGTCATTTTTTTTTTAATTTTTTTAATTTATGGTGTAGAGTAGTAAATTTCACACCAACTATTTCGCTTGTCTAATGTGTTACGGTGATATAACATAAGATAAAATATAACACTGAAATAATCAACACTGTAATTCATATCCAAAGTGATTTGGTTATTTTCAATAAAAAGTTCGAAAATGATATTTTTCATTTGATAAAATTACTATAATCATTTTTTATTTTTTTATGAAGAGAGATTAATACTTTAAAGAAAAATATTAAAATTATATATGAATTTTGCTTAAATGTTTAATGTTATAGTTGAACTTTGATTAATACATTTATATATATAATTTTAATTTTGATTTAATTGTAACATGAGACTTTGATTTTAATTCAATTATATACTTGTAAAATAAATAAGTTCATTTGTTTTATGTTAGGTATAATTATTTATGTACAAAATATCTAAACGTAAAATGATGATATAATAATAACTGATGAAAATTGTATAAAACTAAAATTTTATGGCATTTGGTAAAGAGATGTTTGAGCAAAAATTAGAGGTTTGAGGCATAATTAGAGGTTTGACTAGTCAAATCCGTTAATATTGTTGTTTGGTGAATAATGGACTAAAAGAACGGATTGGGGTGAAACTGCTAATTTTAAAAAAACTCATAATAAAAGCCATTTGAGATTGGAGGTTTGATATTATAGTCGTAAAGACTCTTTTATCTTTACCAGTTATCAAAAATCTCAAAATAACCTAAATTAAATATTTTCTCACCCTATTTATAAGCTAATCATATTTATTTTTTTATTATCACATATTTATTTGTGTATTTAAATTTATTAGTTAAATTATATTAAAATAATTATATAAATAATAAATTAATATATAAATAATTTGAATATGTTTAGAAAAATTATATTAAAAATAATTTTATAGATCTAATTAATATTAATTAGATACAAAATATTGATAACTAATAAACTATTCAAACAAGCATTGAATATAATCATGTCCTTATATGTCATTTTACTTGTTTAAATAATCTAACAGCTATCAGCTATCAGTTAATTTTACCAAACACTTGTATACAATCAACTAATACAATTCGATAGTCAAATCAACTGATGCAATCAGCTATCATCTAATGTAATCCGCTATCAAATATCCGCTAATTGCCAAATAGGGTTTATGTATATAATTTCACAATCAAAATTTATTATTATTTTTATTGGATAAAATGTTTGTTTATTTACCCAAGAAGCAATAAACTGCTACAAAAAATAAAAATTTTATTATTAACATTACACATAGTGATGATCATTTTTGAGATTGAGTTTGGTTCGGGTCTAATTTTTTGTAGATGAGGTCGGGTCGGGATGAGTTTAGGTTTAAGGTGAAAAATATCCGGCCCGGTCCGGGATAATAGTTTAATTTTATTATAAATATTTAGGTATAATTGCTACAATGCCCATCTCTTTATATATATATTTTAATTATCTCCCTATTTTGTTTAATAAAGGTAGAATAATTATTATAATGCTCCCTTTCTATTTCTATTTTTACAATTAGCTCCTTATTTTTATCGAATAATAATAAAAATTGATAATTTTTTATTTATGTCGAGTTGAGTTAGATTCAAATTTTTACTCTAAAATTCGAGTTCGAGTTTGGGTCAAATGGAACATCGTAAAATATCGGGCCGAATCAAGTTTGGATGGAGGTGTTAAAATTTTGGGTTGAGTGCGAATCGACCAAAAATCCAACCAAACTCATAGTGATCCCTAATTACACATTTCAACTAAACTTCATGTGTAATTTTAATATTTATCCCTAAATTAATATTTTTAACTATATAATAAAATTTAAATATTATTATTGTAACTTAACTAATGGTCGACAGTTCAATCATTTATTTTTTACATAGACAACTTTTTAAAATTTACGGTCAACGTTTAAATTACCTCTAATATATACCAACAAAAACATGTAAGATTAATCTTTGAATTTGCTGAAATAAATATCTTAAAAAATTAAAATATTATTATCATTGTAAACATAGATATCAAACATAATAAAAATAACATATAAATATAAATATAACTACTAATCAATGATGATATTTTGTTTTAAACATCTCATGCATGCGCTCAAAGTCACCTCAGAATTTGGAGTTTGTTTAAAATGAGCAGGAATTGAATCAGAAGAAACGACATGAATAATTGAAAAAAAAATGGACATGATTAAAAAGTAACAAAACTTGAAAATTGAAAAAGAAAATAAAGTAGAGGGAATCAACCACTCTGTCTTCAATTTTGGACTTGAAGGCTGAGGCACCGTTGGAATGCACCAGTGAAGAGAGAACGCATGGCTGGTTGCACAAAATCCGGAGTTGAGAAACTAGCGGCACCAGGTTTTGTTTTTCCTTGCGGTTTCTTTTCCAAATTCCACTCCCCCTCTCTCCTCTTTATCTACCCCTCTCTCACTTGTCTTTAAAGTATAATCCCCCCAAAAACCTATCTTCAAAACCAGAAGAAAGGTTTTCAGACATATGTAGTACCAAGTTCAAAGTTCTATCCGGAAAACACACGAGTGCTTCAACTTTCCGAGGTTCTACACATGTGGGTGTCTTCTAAAATGGTCTCTTAACCAACACAAGCTCCGATTAGGATTATGTGATATATGTTGAGGTTTCTGTAGAATTATATGCATTGAGTTGATTGTTGTAAAGAATTGTTTGTTTGTTTTGGGAGTGGGATAATTGGTTATTGTTTTCGACGGAATCCATGATAAGGAAGCAGATGGTTTATGTTGCCTGTTGAGGTTTTCTTTTCTGATATAGCTAAAGCGGGCCCTTTTTCACTCTTTTGCTTCCTTAATTAGATACAATATTTTGATGTTTTCCTCCAATTTGCACTTATCCGTACACAGAAGAAAGAAAAACCCTATCCTTTCACTATCTATTCTCTCTCTATAAAAAGATCTCATTTTTTTATAATATTTTTGGAACATAAAAGGAGAGATATTGGATTATGAAAGGTGTACAGCAGCAGCAGCAGCAAGAGATGGTTGGTGAAGATCTGCATGCAGGCGGTGGAAACGAAGGGAACCGTTCAGTGTTTGATGGTGTTGTTGAGGTTGAAAGAGCAATGGGTGGTGAAGAAAGAGAGATCTGGCTTGGTAATACGCACCAAGATGACGATTTGCTCGATGTTAACGATGCTTCGATTTTCTACGCCGATTTCCCTCCTCTTCCTGATTTCCCTTGCATGTCGTCATCGTCGTCTTCTTCGTCGGCTCCGGCACCAGTCAAGGCCATTGCATGTTCCTCCTCGGCTTCCACAGCATCGTCTTCGTCTTCCGCGGCATCTTGGGCGGTTTTGAAGTCGGATGCTGATGAAGATATGGAGAGGAAGAATCATGCTCACCATCACCAGCAACAGCAACAGCACCAGCACCATGGTCAGCATGATCCGGCTGCGTTATCTTCCACCGCCTCCATGGAGATACCTCAGCCGCCAGATCAGAACATCGTGGACGGCGTCGATTGTATGGACGTTATGGAGACGTTCGGGTACATGGATCTGTTTGATAACAACGATTTCTTTGATCCGTCTTCGATATTTCACCACGACGATACTGGTCTAGAAGAGTTCCAACAAGATCATCCACAGAAACAGCAGCAAGAACATGAGTCGACTCAGCAGCAGCTAGAGCAAGGAGGGGGAATTATTGACGGAAAAAACGAAGGGCAGAGCCAAGAAGATAAAGCTTCAGATGATCTAGCCATGGTGTTCTTGGAGTGGCTCAAGTCCAACAAAGAGACGGTCTCAGCAGAGGACTTGAGGAGAGTTAAAATCAAGAAAGCCACCATAGAGTGTGCCGCCAGGCGTTTGGGTGGAGGAAAAGAGGCGATGAAGCAGCTCTTGAAGCTTATTCTTGAATGGGTCCAGACCAATCATCTTCAAAAAAGGCGCTTCAAAGAATCAACCGATAATCTCCCTTACCAATACTCTAACCCAAACCTCAACTGCAATTCCATCTTACCATCGGAATCAAACTCTTGTTTTTCTCAGCCAGCATGGATTCCACCACCACCTTACGTAACTGATCCGGCGCCACCGTTGCCAGGTTTCGCACCGGTGGTTGGGTATATGGGTGACCCTTTTGCAAATGGAGCAGCACCTAATGTTACTACCCACGGCCACCACCCTTACCAGCCCCCAACAGATTATCAAATGCTGGACTCAGCTCAAACATGGCCACCTTCACAATTTGCTTTGGCTTCTCAATACAACTCATTTCAAGACAATAATCTCCACCAAGCTCCACTTCAGCAGCCTTCTGCTTTTCCTTATGTGAACCAGTATCCGTATCAGTATGTTCCGGGCCATAATAATGATCAAAGGTTAGTAAGGTTAGGCTCATCCGCAACGAAAGAGGCAAGAAAGAAGAGGATGGCTAGGCAGAGAAGGTTTGCATCACACCACAGGAATCACAGTCATCATAATAATCAACAAAACCAGCTCCAGAACCGGAGTGTTGATCAACATCAAAGTTTTGTGAATGATAATTGTGCCCAAGCCAACCCCGGAAACTGGGTTTATTGGCCGTCCGTTGCTGGCGCTCTAGCTCCAAACCCTCCGGTTCTTCCCGGTGATGTCACTATGGTGCACCCTGTGGAAAGACCGGCGGCCATGCAAGGACAGACTTATCAGCAGCGGCAAGTGGCACCAGACAAACGACAAGTCGGTTCTTTGATCATTGACCGTTATTTATTATTATCATCAGATTCCTCAAGTTAAATGTAGAAACGTAATTAATGATAATGTTTTTGCTTTTGGGGTTGTTTTTTAGGGATGGAAACCAGAGAAGAACTTGCGGTTTCTTTTGCAGAAAGTCTTGAAGCAGAGCGATGTGGGAAATCTTGGAAGAATAGTGTTGCCAAAGGTTGGATAATTATCTTCTATGGATGATAATTAGAGTCTTCTCTCTTTCAACAATGATCAATTTTAGCATTTCTTTTGTTGCTTTTCAATCCAAACCAGAAAGAAGCAGAAACTCATCTTCCTGAGTTGGAAGCAAGAGATGGGATCTCCATAGCCATGGAAGACATTGGAACATCTCGGGTTTGGAACATGCGCTATAGGTATTCTAAAATTTAGCTTTGCTAATGCTGTTTTGATACTCTCTTTTTCTTTTCCCTTACACAACATTAGTTCTAAATCAACTTTTTTGTTTCCTGTCTTTGTTTTTTCTTTATCTTTATGGAGTTTCAGATTCTGGCCAAACAATAAAAGCAGGATGTATCTTCTCGAAAATACAGGTGCATGAACCATTTCAGACTTGTTGATTTTTCAAAAGAAAATTCCAGTATTTATCATATATAACATGCTAACGCTCAAGTAATTCCAGGGGATTTCGTGAGAACAAATGGACTCCAAGAAGGAGATTTTATAGTCATATATTCAGATGTAAAATGTGGCAAATATGTAAGTAAATTCTCATCACTTATTTAGACAGGCATATCATATAATATATATCCTATTGAAAATGAACTAAAATGGATCTCATCACAGTTGATACGCGGAGTAAAAGTCCGGCAGTCGGGGACCAAATCGGAGACTAAAAGACCAGGAAAATCCCAGAAAAACCAGCATACAAATTCTCCGGCTGTCGCTGCCGTCAACTGTTTGTTACCAACGCCCATCACACAAGCAGTAAGGTGATAGAGAAGGGAAAACCAAAAGAAAGAGGGTGCATTCGGAAGCCATTGCCATATTTCCATGTTGCATGGACAAGTGGACGATCAAAGATCATCTTTTCGATTGGATTCTCAGAAGTCACATTGGTTTCTCCGTCAGATGTTAGGGATTGGAACCTAACTGTTGTCTCAGGTTTAATTACTACAGAGAATTATCGTATCTGTGTATGTGTTTTGACTTCATACTCTACTACTGTAAAGTGTGTTTAGAAAACTATACTACTGCGTACTACTAGTATATATGACTCCTACATATATGAGAATGTATTATATGAAGCGGGCCAGCTACTTGTTCATCGGTGACGGGGAAGTGTTTCATGATAATTATCAGCTAATAATTTCATAATTCCGCAAGTAATATATTTGGTGATGGTGTTATTGCCGAAAGCTTCGTTTTAGTTGCGAAGAGTTATGTGAGGGTAGGTCTACGGTGCGGAATAGTCGTGGTACGGCGACGGCGCGAAATAGTCGTGGTCTAAAATACGAAATTAAAAATGTTACTATGTTTTTAGGGGTGGGCAAAAAACCCGGACCCAGTCGGATCTGGTAGATTTTTACCCAGAATTGATTTCGGTGAGACTGGAACTAGATCCAAAATATAAGTTCCGCTTGCAACCGGGACCGAGACTGGATTCTGCTTTTTTAGACACGGTATTTGATAAGTATCCAATAGGACCGAAACTAGTACCCGGTATTGATATGGTACCGAATGATGTTGAAGAGGTTGAAAACAACCGAAAACGCTCATTTATTTTTCTTTATGTATGAATATTATGAGTATGACTATAATATTTTAACTTGTTTTAACACTTCAACCTTCAAGCCTACAATATTTTAACTTTGTTATTTAATATTATTATTGATGATTAGAATTTTTATCTCTTATTAATAATAAACTAATTGACCGGGTACTCGTTATTGGTATCGGTTCTCACTAGTACCGGGATCGGTTCTTAAAATTTTGGCTCCGGTCTAATCGGGACCGGTTCTAATTTTCAAGAATGGGAACCAATTCTAGACAAATTAGTCGGGTACCCAGTCTTACCCACCCCTAATATTTTTTAATAACATTTTCGGTTGGTGTTTCGCGACAATATTGATACTTAAAGATAAATTTTAATTTACGAAAACTTAAAATATAATCAGTTAAAATGTTATCAGAAGTGATAAATATTGATAGTTAAAATTAAGTTTTGATAGTTATCACTAACTAAGAATATTATCAGAAAGAATAATATTTTTATTTTTATATTTCGTGTCTTGTAACATTTTCGATTGATATATACTTTAAGTTACACTCCACTGTTACATAATTATTTATTTACTTGAGCTGGTGAAAGATCCTTAAAAATGTCAGTACTGCACTATATTTTCATCATCTACTTTATCAAATTCAACTATATTATCTTAAATTATTATTTTATTCCCAAATAAATATTAATTCTATTTATTTTATAACTTTTATTCGGTTTAGGGCAAAAAAAGTTTGACTTGAAAAAAAATTCAATTATTTACCTTATCGTAAATTTGACTCGACTAATTTAAATAAAATTTAAGTTCTAAAATAAATTTTTGAATAATTCGAAAAATTTAATTTTTACTAATATGCATGTTCGTCTTACGGTCAATGTTCGGGGTGCGTGGCTGCCCCTCCCAACAATGTGGTCTCCAAAGTTCGAACTTACGTCCTCTCCTTGGGAGTGCAATGTGCTTTGCCACTAAATTTAAGTTAATATATATATATATATATATATATATATATATATATATATATATATATATATTGTATTGATAGAAAATTGTTTTAATCGGAACTAATTAATACCATAACATTATAAATGTTTATAATTAAATTTAAATAAAAATTTAAATAACTCGAGCTGACTCAATTTTTTAAATAAAGTTTAAGTTGTAAAATCTGACTATTCAACTCTACTAACTTAATTTTTTTTGACTCTACTTAACTTAATAACATGTCCACAACTAAATCGATTTATTCGACTTCAATACTGTAGTGGTCGATTGATTTTTTTCTTCAATTCAAATTATTTAATTAATGTTAATATTTACTTTGGTCTTATTTAATGGATTTAATATCTCGTATTGTTTGAATAACGGTAGTTGATAATATATATATTTTTTGACAAATTTTAATTTTAATCTTAATCTAACTTAGAGGGAAGAGAAAAAAGACTCTAAAAAAAGGAAGAAAGTGTTTTTAGTGAGTCAAAAACCCATGACCTAAAAAAAATAAGGGAACAAAGATGAGCAGCTTAACCAACCGGCCAAATGTACTTGCTCACTAGTTGATAATATTTTAAAACATAACTTTTTGATGAAATTAAATATTGATCCTACGTTTCATTACATTTTTACGAAAAATAATGACGAATTAGTAATTAGAAACAATATTTGTAATATTTTGATGTAATTATACATTATTATTTTTTTATTAATTTTAAATTATTTGTTGAGATAATAATTTTGATATAACAATTTAAAGAAAAGTGTTTGTGCACCTATTCAAACATTATAAAAATAATTTAAAATCCATTTTAACTTGAAAAATATGTTTAAAGTGGTTCTAAATGATTCTATATATTTTTGACTAAATCAAATGCTTCCAAAATACCTTTAGAATAAAAAATAACTTTCAGTATTAGTACCCCAGTCTAGGTACCGATACGCGAAATTTTTCAAACTTTCAATAAAGAGTTCTAGTACAGGCGTATATAGTTGATAATGATATGTGGAGTAAAAGTTCGGCAGTCAGGGACCAAATTGGAGACTAAATAACCAGGAAAATTCCAAAAAAAATTAGCATATAAATTCTCCGCGTACATTCGACATGATCAAATAATTCAAAATTGAGTTACAAACATAAATAATAGGTCTTATGAATACATTGCCTGACAAATTTAAATATTGTATTCTTGAATCACATCGATATGCTGAAGTTTTACTTCGATTGGGCTTATTCAATGCAACGCATCAACCTAAAAACTTGCGAACAAAAACAATGATTCCAAACGTTAAACTCATAAAGCTCAGTAGATATACCTCTACTCTACCATGTTTCATGTATATCATAAACATAAGCATGTAGCTAAGCAAGATGGTATGACATTTAAAACGAAACATGACGCTAACACTAGTCGTCTAAACACATGCTAATTATTATCACAACATAAAAGGGAACACAAGGCCCAACATTTCATACCACATCAACATAAAAGTGAGGTCTCGGGTCACGTAACATCAGGAACGTACACTCAATGAGTGAGGCCGGGTCACGCAGCATCATAACATACACTCTGAGTGAGGCTGGGTCACCTAGCATCAGATCATACACCCATACTCGAAATCTCCCCTTGATTACATTCGAATGAGGCTCAAGTCACATAGCATCAATAATCTCCATTCGATATTTCTCTTACCATGGTGTTGCAGCATGACTTGAGTATCCGGATCCCATCAATCAAGTGCCCACACGACACATCACATCAACACATAACCATACCATCCTATGGTTGCTATCAACATATAAGTCACACAAGACTTTTACCGAGTTGTTAAGTTTTATGCTTTAGTATAATGTTGTTTCTCAGTTTGTTTAGTTTTACAAGTCAATTTAAGCCATTAGGGGACTATTAGATCGAACAATATAATTTTCTAGCATTCCGGCGAAAGTCGATATTCTTGACAGATTGCCAGTGAGTGCCAGTACTGGTCATTGCATACCGGTACAGTACCCTTTGAGTATCGGTACTAACATGAGCACCGATATGATTTGAGCTCACTAGAATTTCTCAAAGCTATAGCATACCGATATGAGTCGACCTATACCAATACCAGTTTACATGGCGTACTGATACAAGTTGAACATCGTACTGGTACCCCTTCGTCATCCAATGAAACATTATTCTTTAAACTTAGAACACTAGAGTATTGGTACCGTCTCCCTACGTACCGATACTGAAGCCTAAACATAGCTTTCTATGCTCAAGAAGTCACTTCACAAACCACCGAAACACAACCTTTAAACTCAAGCCTACATCTTATGAGAGTTATTAGGGTGATTTATTAACAAGAAATTTGATTTTTTTCATTAATGACCACATTCAAGTATTAAAACACCCAAATCATCAAAATAAGTATATAAAACATCATCCTTAGGATGTTCATGAAACAAAGGGAGTTGAAAATATACTAATCTTCTTCCAATAACTGAAAAAGAAAAACCTCCTAACTCTACGCCCCCAAGCCTTCTTTGCCTTCTTTTTCCTTGATCCTTGGAATGCTCTTCAACCTCTTCAACTTATAAGATAGATCTTTGAATGTTGATTTCAACTTATTCAACCCAAAATTCGAGATTTCCGCACTCGAGAACAACGATTCAATCTTTCATGTGTGAAAGTGAGGGATGGTGAATGGTTAAAGGAAGAAGACAAGGGGACAATGATAATATTATTCACCTTTCTTTTTCTACAGAAATTAAAGAAGAGTCAACCCTCCTTCGTCCAAAATTAAAAGAAAATTACATCTTTACCCCTTTAACATTTTCCCCAACAAAATCTAACCCAACAACTAAAGCCCAATAATCATAAAAGGAGTCCACTAAAGCTCCATAAGTTTCCACCAAGGCCCAACTTCCGGCCCACAACACCAAGTTCACGACTCGGATTAAACCGACCCATGAATTTTGAAATTCAGGTCGTTATATTGCTTTGCTTAACCCACACTTTTAGATATTACCTTTGCAGTCCAGCATGTGAGCCAATTCACGCAAGCCCCCAGGAAAGTTCATTATGAAGCAGCCTTGCGAATTGTTAGATATGTTTGAAAGCATCCAGGACAAGGGATACTTCTACCAACTAATTCAAAGCGTGTATTGTATGCATATTGTGATTGAAATTAGGCGAGTTGTCCCATAACACGCAGGTCAGTCGCTGGTTATTGTATTAAATTGAGAGACTTGTTGATTTGCTGAGAATCGAAGAAGTAAAACACAGTTTCACGCTCTTCAGTAGAAGCTGAGTACATGTGCATGGCTTTTACTGTTGTTGAGCGGGTATGGTTAAAGCATATTGATTGTCATTTTAATCTGGTAAACTTCAGCCTCTCATCACTTTGACAGAAGCCCAATCCTCACATGCAAGCAATGTGAACAAGTATAGCATATAATTCAAAGTCTTTAAAAGCTATACTCACGACATGACCTGTTTGCCTTCATTTGCAATTCATGTGCTAACTAATCAATCAAAGAAAAATAAATACAATGACCCAATAGCGTAAAAACCAAACTAAATGCTTAACAATAAACTATGGGAAACATATAATTACAAAAGAGAATCAAAGTAGACCATGGTACGTTATGGTGGCCAAAGTGGATCAATGGCATCCTATGACAAGTGAAATGTTTTTGGTATACAAACTTTTTTACACTTGTCAAAGGGATTGATCAAAATAATACATCGGGTCGAAAATTCGGAACACTGCCATGTAAACTGATATTATATGAAGAAAAATGAGTGTTTTTTTTTTCTTCATATGCTTCTGTACGGGGGAATACTAACACATGAAGCCATGGCGACAAGAAAGGACGCCTGCATTTGAAGTAAGGGTGCCAACTAGGGAAGATGACTTGGCCCCTAAGCTAGAGGCCCTAGCATAGCTGGCTGCTGCTCCAGTTCCCGACGGAGTGAAATACGCTCCGTTTAAGAACATGTCTCCTTCCGATCTCCAATTCCATTGTCTCCATATGTTACTGGTCTCCACTCTCTTTGTGACCTCTTTAGCGAAGCGGTTGAAAGGGGCAAGGTAACGGTTGCCCTGGCTGTTAATGGTGGGATTCGCGCTTCCGCCGATGGCATACATTTCCCAGTGTGTGTAGTCGTTGTTCACTACATGGAAATATCCATGTCTGCACCTGCAACATTTGGCAAAAAGGGTTGAGTCAAGTTTATGTGGAAGAAAAATGTAAGGGTATTAGTTTTTACCTTGGCATTCTTTGGATAAGGCCCTCGCCGAAATGATTGTAGGCAATGGTCACTTGCATCACCTTGTCTCTTACGTAGGAATCACTATGCCCCAACAACATGACCTCGTTGTGGTGAGTGAAGTAGTTGTTTGAGATTGTAATTGCAGTGGAACCCATTATGGCGTCAATGAGTCCATCGGCACAGTTGGAGAGTGAGGTATGGTCAATCCAAATATGGCTTGAGCCAAAGATCGAGATGGCATCTCCGTCTGCCATGGTTCTCCACCCGTAATGAGACGGGGAGCTTCGAACCATGGCGTTGCCGGTGGGCTTGCAGTCATGAATGTGGATACCATGGATGATAACATTGGTGACATACTGGATGGTGATGCAGGCCCCATTTGCGATATGCACATTTGCACCGCGGCCATCGATGGTCTTAAAACTGTTCATTATAAGCTCTTGCTTCAACTGGATCACCATGTCACGCTTGAACACGATCCATAGCGGTCGGTCCTGGATAACGGCATGGCGGAGGGTGCCTGGTTTGGGGTTCACAGGGTCGTCGTCCCCGGGGTTATTTACCACGTAGTACTTCCCATCACGGCCACCAACGGCGTTGCGTCCAAAGCCAATGCCACAATTTGCAAGGTGCTTTCGCCTGAGATACCAACGCCGGTCACACCGCCAACAATCATCAATTGGATTCCCTGTTCCACATGAGAGATATCCCAATTTCCTCCTCTCTGTGCTATTTCTTATGCTCCTGAAAGAAAGAAAAAGGGACGATTAAATTATGTTATTACTAGATTACTTAAATGAAGTAGAGTTAATTAAGCATGTGCAAAAATGGAATAGGATTGAATGATGATGGGAAATACTGTAGTGTTTTGAAAAGCATCTGTTGAGCTGAATTGGCCGTGTGACATTTCGTGGGAGATGTACATACGGTCCATACGAAAATTTTGATATATATATTTTTTCCTTGGCTAATTTCGATAGATATAGAAAACAATATCAAATGATAAGGTGGAAACTAATTGCAACAAAAAGAAACAATTGAAAACATTAAAATTAAATAGGTTGGTGGCGGTGGCAATAAATAGAATCGGTTTTTGTTCCCGACCTCAAATCCTGACTCCCTGCTACATGCATAAAAAGACAGATCTCGGATATGTTGATTTTCATTTTCATTGACAGGCTGCTCCTATCAGAATTTGCATCCATTTTTTAAACGGTATTGGTAATTTTACCGCTTAGTTAAATCTAGCAGATACGCAAGAACAGATATTTTCATTTCAGTCCAAAAATGGAGGTCGTACGAAAATGAAATCTAGTAGCACTCAAAATTTCAGGGTATAAAAAAGATATATTATGCATTTTATTACATTAAACTAATAGTACTAATTAGTAATTACCACCCGTTCATAAAAGATAGAAAGAGTTTTAATGAACGTGGAGCAAAAGATAAAGTGGCAGTTATCTATTAGGTTGCCCCCCCCCCCCCCCCCCCCCCCTGAATCATCTGTTTATTAATTTTAGGTTAGTTAAATTAAAGATGAAATTTGTATACAGCGTAAGGGTGAAGTTAGATGGGAGAATTTATTGTTACATTGATTGCTACTAAATTTGAAATCTCGTTTATTTTATATATATTTTTTATTTTATATTAATAATCTAATTTTGTACTTAATAATTTTATTGAGTATAAAATTATATAATCTATAATAAAATATTCTTAAGTCATCCCTAATTGAGGAGATGAGTCTAAGGTACGACGCCAATTAAAAAATTCTATAACCGAAATGTTAGAAAATATAAAATCTAAAATATTACCACACAACCGAACTATTATCAGAATGTATAGTATTTAAGGTTGGTGGTTTTTCGACAAATTTCAAAATTTAGTTTGTGATTTGATGACAAGTTTCAAAACCTGTCGAGAACCTAAAATGGTATACTTTTTGATAACATTTAGATTATAATAATATATTAGGTTTTATATTTTCTAACATATTAATTATATCGGCCCTGTTTGGCAATTAGCGGATAGCTGATAGCTGATAGCGGATTACATTAGCTGATAGCGGATAGCTGATTGCATTAGCTGATTTGACTAGCGGATTGTATTAGCTGATTGTATAAAAGTGTTTGGTAAAATTAACTGATAGCGGATAGCTGTTTGATTATTTAAACAAGCAAAATGACATATAAGGACATGATTATATTTAATACTTGTTTGAATAATTTATCAGTTATTAATATTTTGTATCTAATAAATATTAATTAGATTTGTAAAAATTATTTTTAATATAAATTTTCTAAACATATTTGAAAGATTTATATATTTATATATTAATTTATTATTTATATAATTATTAAATTTTTATATGCACATATAAATATGTGATAATAAAAAAATAGAATTCACTTACAAATGTCACCATATAAATTAGTAGTAACACAAATAAGTCCAATATTTAATATATTATTACTTATATTAAAAATATTATTATTTAATTTAGGTTATTTGGAGATTTTTGGTAATTGTTAAGGGTAAAAGAATCATTACAACTCTAATATCAAACCTCTAATCTCAAAAAGCTCATATTAGGAGCTTTTTCAAAATTAGCTTTTTCACCTCAATCCGCTCTTTCAATCCGCTATTTACCAAACATCAATATTAACGGATTTGACTAGTCAAACCTCTAATTATGACTCAAACCTCTAATTTTTGCCCAAACTGCTATTTACCAAACAGGGTCATCGTCTTTTATCTTAAATTCAGTTGTTGCACCGTATACTCACATTGAGTGGAGCCTTTCACTTGGTAATTGTATTGAGTACCCAAGTAAGATAGACAGGAAAAGTGACAACATATTATGGCAAGTGGAAAAGGACCTGTCAGAAAATTCATATTATGCATGGCATTGGCAAGTGTAGTGGGGCTCCATCTGAATCCATTCTCTTATCAAACATCTAAGACTAATAGTAATACCCCCTTAGATTATTTTCTCAGGAACAAAATTAAAGATTCATGAATTTGATTTGATATGATATTCATGCAAAAGCAAAACTATGATGAAAATACTCACATATCCACCATTGAGGCAACTTCCTCTGGATTCTCGACCATCCACTCCTCACCCTCCAACCTGCGCCAATATCAACTTTGTCAACCCCAAAACCATTAAAAAGAATGATATTTGACCCAGATTTAAATTAAATCCCAACTCACCCCTCCGCCATTGATGAGTTCTTCAACCCCTGCAACGTGTTGTGGTTGTTTCCGGGGGAAATGTACCTTGAATTCAGCTCTGTTTTGTCTGCTGAGGCCTTGAGAGTGGCACAAACGAAAAACAAAATAAGTGTAAGCGAAGCAAACCAATAGAAGAATCTCTTACAGATCCCCATGACTGATATTTCTGTTTTCCACTCTCTGTTACACTGCTGATGATAATGACTGTGTTCAATTCTCCCCTGTTTGGGAGAAGAGAAAATGAAGGAAAAAGAATGAAAGAAAACTAAGATGGCGCGGTCTTTATATAGGGAAATAATAAAGTATAAACTTTGCCCAACTCTGTTAAAACATGGTTTTATTCATTTATTTATTTTTCACCTCCTCTTTAACCGTCGATTAACTGATATGGAATTTAAAGCTACAACGTGTCCATGTGTCGGTAGCTCACGTGCCTCTCCATTTTCCCTTTCTCATACTTCATCTGCTGTTCCATTTCTTCCACGTCAGCTTTGTTCATTTTTCATTGGATGCTTTTCCTACTTGCAGCTGACGGTGGACGGTTATACTCGCTTCTGAATTAGGCCACGTCGACACATTCCCGACGTGGAAGGATAGCTGAAAATCAGGTACGTATAATCGAACGGACAGGTGTCCTTAAAAACCGGTACGGATTTTATTTCCTTTTTATAACATTTTCTATTGAGTGCATTTTCATCTGTAAAATTTTAAAATAATCAAAAAGTCTTTGTGCTCATAAAAAAAGCAAATAATGAATTTGTAACTGTTAATTTTATGTTACCGAATTTTAGATTTGTCGATATTGTTATAATATTTTTAAGGTCAGGTTTCAAAACATTTAAGTGCAATATATCATGATTTAAGAATTTTAAGATTACAAATATTTTAATTATATATATATTATAATAATTAACATGTATTTTTATGTAATGTATTAGGATGAGTCTACCACGTGCGACGAACACCGATGAACACTACTAATGATGAACATTGTTCAACACCATTAAATTAATTAATAAAGATTTAAAATTTCAAGGACCCGTCATACAATTAATAATTATTTTAAAAAATTCAATTAAATTATTTTTTATATATATTAAAATTTTATTTTTTTAATAAGGGTAAATTATATATTTAGTACCTCACATACTTCCGTATTTCTATTGAACCCTCATTATTTAAATATTATTTCAATTTGACCCTATTCTTTATAAAAAATAATTTAACCCTCAACCTAAAACCCTAAACTATTAAACCTTAAACCCTTAAACTCTTAAACATATACCCTTAAATTATCAAATCCAGCTTTGTAATCCGATCATCGCCCGACTTACCGTTACAGTTTTCCCCATCAAAGCAAGTTCTGCTTTTTGCACTGGTTTCAGGAACTTCAAATATATCATGAACAACACTAGAGGAAAAAGCACAACTTTGAATGCTCAATTCTGTTGAATCCTCATAAAATTTCATCTTATGACATTCGTTCAATGAACTAGAATTTAGGGACACTGATTCAACCTTAGCATTTGAAATTTTCTTTGGATCAACTTCTTTACAATCTGCAATCTGTTTCACCTTTTCATCCAACAATCTCATCTGTTCCATGTAAGAATTGAATTCACCAGCAGCTGAATTTGCCAAACTTCTCCTCGAACCCAAGCCTTGAATGCGAACTACCGTGTCGGAATTTTCGGCATCCGTGCTTGAACACAAACCCTGCTCCGGCGCCTGAATGTTTTCTCCACCATTAGTATTCTTCTTTGAAGAGAAATTTATTGGTAAACTTGCAGGCAAAGAACTGAGTCTTTGAACGGTAGATTTAATACCTTTTTCTCCATTGAATGCATCATTTCTTTCTGCAAATCGGTACGATGTGAACTACGTTTCGAAATCATTCAAATCATCACACCCCAGCCTTACTTAAACAGCCCAATATCCTCCATCGCCCCTTTTACCCTTCGATCCACCGTGAGCAGATAAAATTTTTGCTAATAAAATGGGCAGAAGAACAGTAAAAGGGGGAAAACGTGTCAGGAATTGAAACTTAAACGAAATAAAACATAATTATTGTTCATTTATTCGAAAATTTCAAAACAAAATAGTATACCCACTTGAGGAATTGCAGTTAAGAGATTAAATTTGACCACATTGGGTTCATGCAATACTAATTTTTGCTTCACTATTTTTTAGGAGAATTTAACAATTCATTGAATTGAATTGAATCGATAATGGTGAAATTATTTTTAATGGTATATGGTTTAGGGTATATGTTTAAGAGTTTAAGGTTTAATAGTTTAGGGTTAAGGGTTAAATTATTTTTTTATAAGAAATAGAGTCAGATTGAAATATTATTTAAATAATGAGGGTTCAATAGAAATACGGAAATAGGTGAGGTACTAAACATATAATTTACCCTTATTAAAAAAATAAAATTTTAATATATATATATAAATAATTTAATTGAATTTTTTAAAATAATTATTAATTGTATGATGGGTCCTTGAAATTTTAAATCTTTATTAATTAATTTAATGGTGTTCAACAATGTTCATCATTAGTAATGTTCATCGGTGTTCGTCGCACGTTGTAGAATTTTTCAATGTATTAATTAGTCAAATTCTCCTTCACCTGTAAATCAAAGAATATCATGCGCTTAAATATGTTTAAACTAATATTCTCTTATATTAGTAACAATCAAGACTCAATTAACTAAAATTAAATGATTAATTTTATAAATTATTGAATTAAAGTGATGTAGTGTATTCACTAATTATTCTACTAATTTTGTTAATAAAAAAACTGTTTGCTTAAAGAAAACGTATAGAAAATTGGACATTAGACAAACCTGCACGGATTGCGTTGTACTTCCCCGAAAGAGCGTTAATTAAATATGTGGATCAGCTTAGAACATATAAATTTGTCAAAGACTCAAGCCAAAAATATAATTTCAAACAAAGAATAAAAATAGGCACATGGCATGATACAAAGAAGTGTACATGTTATCTTAGTTGCAGAACTAACAAAAAAAAAAGACACAGAGAGAGAACATGGCATCGCCAATCAACCCACATCGTATGCCTTGTATAATGGACAAACAAATTCAATTCATTACTTATATCCAATTCCATTATCATTGTTTTTATAGGTAATATTTCATATATATTTTTTAATAGTCTAAAAGTGATTATAAGATAATATCTGTTCATACACATTTATAACTATTTAACAATGCACACATTTTGTAGACAAAATAATTAAACTTAAATCTCTTAGGATGAACATTATCTGTTTTTAATAAAGTTTTTTATAATTAGAGTTGAATCATTTATGTCCACATTATACAACAATTCAACTCTTGTCATATTTTAGATTTTAAAAAATATTAGTCATTACTACTAATAGTTACCGTGGAAACCCTGAATTATTTATGAATTTACCATTATTTATATATATATATATATATATATTTAAAAAAAATAAATTATTTATAATTTATACACACTTATAAATATTTATGTTTTATCCTGACTAAAATTATGACTCCGTAGAAAAATGATTTGAACCCGGGTCTCTTGTAATAACAATATATTACTAACATAGCTTAGTAAAAAAAAAATAGAATTTTCCCTAAAGCCAGGTTACGTTAGTAGTTACCAGAAATCTAGCTGCAGGTTCCCTGGTAATTATATATTTATTTCATGCTAATTCTTGTGATCAGACTACGAGTTCTTTATCAAACAGTTGAAAAGGAAAATAATATTTAATGTAAAGCCATATATGTCACATCATAATGTAATGAGTGGGAGTTAACGATTTTGTATCAAATTGTAACAAGCCGATAACATAAGTAGTCGAAACGTAATAATTGAAAGTTAAATGATTAAAATTAGAAGAAAACTTAATAAAAATGTAGGTCTCGAACTCATGACCTACGAGAACGAGAGAACAATGATGAACAATTTGACCAATCATCTAAATTTAAATTTAGCTTTCTATGTAATACGAACTCGAAAAAATCAAAATCTATCCTAATGTAATCATTGACCAGCTTTAACTATAATATACTTTCAAATCATTCTTATTTCTTAACATAATTTTCTCTCTCACTGTTAACCATATTGATTATATCTGTCTTAAGCTTAAGTGCTTAACTAGTTCAATACTGATTAACCGATTCAAATAATTATTTGTTATTAAAATGTTATTATTTAATTATGAAATATTAAAAATTCAAATCGGAACTATGATTTAACCAAAAATAATTCGCATAAAAAACCGGACCGCAGGCTTGCTCGATAGATGGGAATATATAACTGCGATGATAATGACTAATATAAAATTATAAACATGTTTTTTTAATATTAAAGTATATACATGTTTAGATGGAAGTCAAAGTCATATATACGCTTTGGCCCAATTTTGACAATGAAACCTTCTTTTTTAACGTTGCGATACAAATTCTTTAAAACAAAATTGCTTTTATATTTTTTACACAGTTGAATGATGTTAATATATATTAGTATTATATTTATATTTTTTTCAAGTGATAATCTACATATTTTTTATTGTTAATCTTATTCATCCATTTATGTTCATCTAACAGTCTAAAAAAATTAAAAAATTTAAGTTTTACATAGTGTAAGGGGATCCCATCTCATATATTCTTAATACACATAAGATAAAACTCATAGTTTTACATGTTTTTTAGATCGTCAGATGTGTGCAATAGCTGACTGAAATTAACTCTTTACTTTCTTTTTCTAGTGATACTCTTCACATATTCTATTGTTAATCTCATCCATCCGTTTCACCTATTCAACGATTCAAAAACCGTGTAAAATTTAAAGAGTTTTACACTGTGTAACTGGATCTTATCCCATATATATATATATATTATCACTTGGGAAAAAAAGTAAGGAGTTAATCTCAGTCATCCATTTCCTTCATCTAACGATCTAAAAAACGTGTAAAACTTAAAGAATTTTACACTGTGTAAGTTGATCCTAACCTTATGTAAAAATCAATTGCTTTTATAAAGTTACACTATGTAAAAATCAGTTGTTTTTATATTATTTTTTAACCGTTGGATGAGGATAATAAATAGTTATTATTATTATTATTATTATTATTATTATTATTATTATTATTATTATTATTATTATTATTATTATATATTACAATTAAGCTCAAAACATTTTTGGTTATAGAAAGTTTGGCTAATTGGAGCCTAACCTGTTTTTTTAATCTTTAATTTTATTTTTTGACTTTTGCTTCCTTTTACACATTGAGTGGAAGGTTGCCCTTATGTTGGTTTGTTGACTGCGTTTTAGGGGGGGGGGGGGGGGGGGGGATTTCACATTACATATCGAAAAGACTAAAACCCACTTATTAAAATGTTAGTTCGAAAGCTTTCTGCAGTAAATGATTATAAGGAAAAAGAAGTTTTGTTAACATTAAAACGAATTCGTTTGTTGAAAGTTTTGGGTAAATATATATTTTGGTTCCAGGACGGAGTCAAGTTTAAATTTAGGGAAAAATATAAATTTTGAAAAATAGGGGTAAATTTATAGTTAATTTAATTTTAAACAAATTAAAGGTTAAAAAAATTGTACGGCCGGGGCAGGAGCCTCTCCTACTGCCCATGTAATTCCGTCACTTGGTGCCTGAATTTAGCTTCAAGTTACAACTTCATATCTAATCATTTTTTAATTAGGTATTTGAACTTGCATTTAAGGTTAACTTTGGTTCCTAAATTTTTTTAGTCCAATTAGATATATGAATTTAACTTGTTAGTTCAAATCGATACCCAAACCTCACATTTTGGTACTTATGATAAATGATTTATTTGAATCATGAAGCAAGCTTGGTACCAAATTGAACCTAAAAAGGTAAGTTTAGGTATCTAATTGGACTAAAAATAATTTAGGTAATAAATTGAATCTTAAAGTCAAGTTCAAGTGCCTAATTAGACAATTTATTTAGGTACTAAATTGTACCTTGAAGCTAATTTTAGGTGTAAAAAATATATTTTTCCAACGTGTTTGGTAAGAGATAAAAATGTGGATTGAAGAGGAAGAAAACCCTTAATTTGTTAAGTGAATTGTTGCTTTCATGCAGAAGGGTAGACTGAGATTTCACAAAGTTGTTCATTTTTCCAACCACGTTCATTTGCTTCCACTTTGTCAATCCTTTTCAAGCCGATACATGTTTTTTTCTCCCCAAAAAAATTCTCAGTCAATCACTTTAAGGCAAATGCCACTATATATCTTATATCTATGTTGCACTGATACGGATATTAGTACGAATACATGTTTTTTCTCCCAAAAAAATTTTCAGTCAATCACTTTAAGGCGAATGCCACTATATATCTTATAACTTATATCTTATATCTATGTTGCACTTGAATTTAACTTATTCTTCCTAAGTGAGTGGATGAAAAAATAAGTACTTCAATTTCTTTCATAACAAAAAGGACGAAGTAGGTTGTCCAAGTACTTTGAAAGCTAAAGATCGGAGCAATAAAATTTCGACATCAAAATTAGCCTACAACTTTTTAAATTCGAAAAATATCTATTTGTAATAAAAAATCTTCAAAAGGCTCACTCTTAAGTAAGAAATAAGAACACTCACTCAAGACTTTGTCATAATCACCATCATTTGAAAATAATCTACAAAATCATTTCATTCTCTTTGGATAACAAAATTATGTACATTAAATTTAGTGAGTGAACTTGACAATGAAAAAAGTATAAATTTTTGTCTAACGAGCTATAAAAAATTTATAAAAAAATTGATAGAAAGGACTGAAATTTGAAAGGAAACAATTTTCCTTATAAATTTTACACTTTACTTTCTCAATCATAAAATCTCACATCTCAAATACCAAACAAATGCATGACTTATCAGTGTCACATACTCTAAGCATGTTATAGATATGCTTTGTAAAATCAATAATATAAGTCACTTGATCTCACTAGTTATCACTCACAAGTTTTCTCTTCACAAAGTTTCTCCTCCTCGTGCTACCCTCTTTATAAGAATTTCATTCGCAACTTATAACCATTGTTTGAAGTTCATGTTTGATGAGTTTAAAATCTCTTAAACATCACAATGATAGAGAAAAACAAATGTCGACAACTAAAAGCAACTCAAAAGGACTAAACTTTTGAAAGTGTGCTAATCTCATGTTGTAATTCAGGGTGAAATTCTTGATTTGTTCAGCGTTCTCATGAATTTTAGTAATTTAATGGCACAAGTCATTTGTTTCCTCATTTTTTTCGGTGTTTTGTATTTGTAAAGTATTTAAAGCATTTTCAAAGTTCAAACAACTTGAAATAATATTTAAGGAATTTTTCATAAAGGTTTTTCATGTTTTTAAAGGCCAAATTTCACAAAACTGACCATGTGTTTCGAAACACCTTAAGGCGTTTCGAAACGGGTGCCTTCCAGTGGCCAAATGTTTCGATACTCGTATCGAAACGGGGCCAGCGTTTCGAAACAGGCTAGGCCGTTTCGATACGCCCACGTGGCACTGACCCCAACGGTCATAAACCCCAACGGCTCTTTCCCAACTAACTTTTAAATGCAGGTCGTTTCGATACGGGCTAAGGGCGTTCCGATACGCGTTCCGAAACGGCAGAGGGGTGTTCCGAAACGGGTACCCTGACAGACTGCAACGGCTCTTTCTATATTGAGGGTGTTCCGAAACGGGTTCTAGCGTTTCGAAACGGGGAGCTGTAGAACTGCATTTATGGAGGGAATTAAAGGGTCCAACGACTCTATTTCAACCCCAACGGTCCTAAACGGCTATAAACTCATTTGGGAGTATAAAAGGGACCTCCAAGCATCAAGAGAAGACTAATGCTTCAATTGTCAATCAACAAATGATCAAGAAATGTCTTAGCACTTAAATTGTCAATTATTGTATAGACAAACACTAGTGAGCCAAAATTGTCAAATTTGCTCAAGTGTTTTAGGTTTTGGGTGAGTGCTTAAAAGTGCAAAAAAACACCTATTAGAGGGTTTAAGTTTGCTTTCTTATTTCTCTTTGTAAAAGAGGGTTTGATCAAGGCTTGGGTAGAAGCTTGATCGGTTGTAAGGGTTTCCTCCTAATCCTAGAAAAGGGGACGAATCAATTAGTGGATTGATTGTGAAATCCTTAGTGGGAAGCTAAGGTAGTGGATGTAGGTGCTTGTTAGAAGGCCGAACCACTATAAATCCTTGTGTCAATATTCTTTTTAGCTTCCTTAACCCTTCCACCCAAATATCCACCTCTCCACCACTTGGTGAGCATAATTGGTTGATCGAATCGAGCCCCACACAACCCAACAATTGGTATCAGAGCTTGGCTCAATCGAAGAGGATTCACATCCTATTGAGAAGATCCGGCAAGCTCGATCACTTTTTCATCAACCGGCTCAAATGGCGCAATCCATAGACAAACCGCCTTTCTTTGACGGAGACCACTACGCCCATTGGAAGACAAAGATGAAGTTCTTCATCAAATCAAAAGATTACAAGCTTTGGGATGTAGTTGAAGATGGTCCGTTCGTGCCTAAAAGAAGTAAAGCGGAGTGGAGTGCCGACGATCGCAAGAAGATGGAGCTTAATTACAAAGCCTTGCACATCTTGTTTTGTGCATTTGGCCCAACCATCTATGAGAAGATGTCTTCTTGTGAGAGTGCCAAGGAGGTATGGGACAAGCTTGAAGTCACATACGAGGGGACAAACGAAGTCAAGGAGACCAAGATTGGGCTCCTAACCTTGGAGTATGAGAACTTCAAAATGGATCCGGAAGAGAACATCGAGAAGATGTTTGATAGGTTCTCCACCATCACAAATGGTCTTAAAGGTTATGGAGAAGCCATCCCGGAGGAGAAGCTTGTTCGAAAGCTCATCTACTCTCTTCCCGAGTCTTGGGACTCAAAGAGGACCGCCATCATCGAAGCCAAAAATTTGAAGACCTTGAAGCTTGATGAACTCATGGGGTCACTTCTTACTCATCAAATCATGAAGAAGAACAAGGAGGATGAGAAGAAGAGGGAAGAAATAAGAGCTATGGGAGAGAAGAAAATCAAAGGGCTTGGCATCAATGCTAGTGTCATGGCTCTCAAATCCTCCACTTGCCATCATGTCTACACAAGTGAAGAGGAGGAGGAAGATGAAGAGATAGTTCATCTCTTCAAGAAGTGTGCCCCTTTCATGAAGAAAGCCTTGAGAGAGCTTGAACGAGAACCTAAAAGAAAGGAGAGGGCTAGCACTTCAAGCCATAAGAAGAAGGCACATGTGGCTACTTGGAATGATGAAGACTCCACCGACGATGAACAAGCCAACCTTTGCCTTATGGCCATCGAAGAAGATTCAAGGGTAACTTCTAATTCATCTACTTCATGTTCTTACACTTTTGATGAATTACAAGATGCCTATGATGAATTGGTTTTAGATTTTAAAAGCCACATTTTGAAAAACAATAAATTGATTTCAAAGTTAAAAATTCAAAATGATTTGCTTTCTAAAACCAAACTTGAACTTGAAGCAAAACTTGAAGAGTTTGAACTAAAATGTCTTGATTTACAAAAATTGCTTCAAAATGTTCAAGTAGAAAAAGATTTGATTTCCAAAGAGCTTGAAAAGAAAAACAATTTTGGAAAATCAAATTTTTATGTTAGACAATCTAGTGCCCCTAGATTTATAAATGGTAAATGTTTTAGAAGTGTTTGGGTCCCAAAAGGACTAAATACTTCAACTAGAAAGGATGAAATTGAAAAATGGATTCCTAAGGGGACTAAATTTTGTGCAACTAACGTTTATGGATCCAAAGCAATTTGGATACCAAAAGTTACATGATTGTCTATTATAGGTGTGATGGAGATGTTCAACAAGTCAAACATTGAGGGGGAGCTCCATGCACACAAGGAAGAACACTTGAAGAAGGAAGGCTTCACATCCTCCCTTGAGTTCAAGTGTGGTAAAAATTTCTAGTTGTTTTTGCTTTTATTTGTTTATTTTAATTTAAATTCAACTAGATGATCATATATGTTGTGACTAACATTTCAATGATGCTTTGAGTAAGGGGGAGCCATTTTAAAACCAAATTTTCATTTTTATCAAAATTTTGCCTCTATTGTTATTTTTGAACTTAATGTTTTAAATCTTTTTGATATAACAAAAAGGGGGAGAAATGGTTTGAAAAATTGAATTTTCAAATGAATAAGGGGGAGTTTTATTTGAATTAATTTCTTAATCTCTTATTCACATTTTTAAAGTTAAAGGGGGAGAATTCCAAACAATTTTTCAAGTGGTTTTATTATATCAAAAAGGGGGAGATTGTAGAACTAATGTTTTGATATAATAATTGAAAAATGTTTTGGACTAATTTAAAAAGTATTTAAAACATTTCCAAAGTCCAAACAACTTGAAATAATATTTAAGGAATTTTTCATAAAGGTTTTTCATGTTTTTAAAGGCCAAATTTCACAAAACTGACCATGTGTTTCGAAACACCTTAAGGCGTTTCGAAACGGGTGCCTTCCAGTGGCCAAATGTTTCGATACTCGTATCGAAACGGGGCCAGCGTTTCGAAACAGGCTAGGCCGTTTCGATACGCCCACGTGGCACTGACCCCAACGGTCATAAACCCCAACGGCTCTTTCCCAACTAACTTTTAAATGCAGGTCGTTTCGATACGGGCTAAGGGCGTTCCGATACGCGTTCCGAAACGGCAGAGGGGTGTTCCGAAACGGGTACCCTGACAGACTGCAACGGCTCTTTCTATATTGAGGGTGTTCCGAAACGGGTTCTAGCGTTTCGAAACGGGGAGCTGCAGAACTGCATTTATGGAGGGAATTAAAGGGTCCAACGACTCTATTTCAACCCCAACGGTCCTAAACGGCTATAAACTCATTTGGGAGTATAAAAGGGACCTCCAAGCATCAAGAGAAGACTAATGCTTCAATTGTCAATCAACAAATGATCAAGAAATGTCTTAGCACTTAAATTGTCAATTATTGTATAGACAAACACTAGTGAGCCAAAATTGTCAAATTTGCTCAAGTGTTTTAGGTTTTGGGTGAGTGCTTAAAAGTGCAAAAAAACACCTATTAGAGGGTTTAAGTTTGCTTTCTTATTTCTCTTTGTAAAAGAGGGTTTGATCAAGGCTTGGGTAGAAGCTTGATCGGTTGTAAGGGTTTCCTCCTAATCCTAGAAAAGGGGACGAATCAATTAGTGGATTGATTGTGAAATCTTTAGTGGGAAGCTAAGGTAGTGGATGTAGGTGCTTGTTAGAAGGCCGAACCACTATAAATCCTTGTGTCAATATTCTTTTTAGCTTCCTTAACCCTTCCACCCAAATATCCACCTCTCCACCACTTGGTGAGCATAATTGGTTGATCGAATCGAGCCCCACACAACCCAACAGTATTGAACAAATATTTTTCAAGACAAAATTAAAAGTATAGACAACACATAATATCAGATAAATATGAGGAAACATGCTCTCAATTATCTCTCATGCCTCTTGTAATTAGTTGTATTGTCAATAATAATTTGCACTATATTTTAGCGACTCGCCTCATCAATCATTATTTCATCATATTGGTAATAAAAAAATAATTTTTAGCTTCACCAAAGCAATTTGCACCTTTAGGAATCAGAGACTCGTTTTCAGAAGTAACAATGAAATTAATGAGAGACTTTTTTGTTGGATCACTCCAAGCATCACACACAATAGTCATTTTTTTTCTTGGCATGTTGCTTTAATAGATTACAAGAGCTTTTCAATATTATTTTTTGTTTGTTGGACTATCGTGGTTCCCAATTTAGAATAATCATAAGATACATAACTGTGTATATTGCGAGTTACAACGAAAGTGAAAGTCATATGGTAATGAGATTTCAAGCAACATTAAAGGGTAAACCACTAATATAAAATATTCTTGTAATTTTTTCATCTAATTGAGTCTTAATATTCATGTTGAATGATTTAGCAAGAAGTGACAAATTAAATTCTCTCTTATCAGAAGCATGGTCGTTTCTAAGGGTGGGCCATAAGGGCGCCGGCCTAGAGCCCACCCCTATCCAGTGTCCATCGTTCATAATTATAAGTGTTTAATTTTTTTGATCAAAAGTGTTTAATTTTAATGATAGTTTAATTTTTCTCTAATATTAATTATTAGGGTTAAATTTTTTTAATACTTGTTATTACGGGTCTATTTTTTCAATACTTGTTATTAGGGACTCATTTTTTAATATTTTTATTAGGCCTACTCTTAAAATTCAACTTTTTTTTCTTCTCAATATTTGTTATTGTGGGTCTTATTTTTTGCAATTCTTGTTATTAGAGGCCTAATTTTTTCTTAGAATACTTGTTAGGGCTCTGCTCTTAAAATGTAATTTTCTTTTCAATATTTGTCCATAGGTATATCTTATTAAAATCTATTTTTTCCCATTACTTGTTATTATAGCCCCAATTTTTTAATACTTGTTATTAGGAGCATACACTTAATTTTTTAATATTTATTAAAAAGACTTAATTTTTAAGTTCGTTTGTAGGCCACCAAAATTTAAAAAACGAGATGCTTAAAAGAAGAATCAATTTCAATTTTTTTAAGATTGACACGGTAAAATAAACGTCTCTAGTTGCTGTTTTTTTTTTCTTTTCTCTTTTCTCATTCCTCTACTAACTTTAATATTTCAAAATTTTGACTTAGTTACTTTCTTGCAGGGTGCAACAGCTTCGCTTGAAATTTAAAGCAAATGAGCTTTTATCCTAGTAAAACTTTCATTTTTGAGTTTCACCGAAAATGTTTCATAGATAATTTCAAGGTCCTCGTATAGTCTCCTATTATTATTTTTTTGTCACATAATCCTACAATGCATATAAATTTTCATTGAGATTATAAAATTGATCCACTCATACTAGCACTTTCAGTTCTACTATTAGTAAAATTAGGATATTACCACTGGATATTATATTTGAACTAATTAATCTGTTCACGTTAAACAAAATAAATATATCAATTTATACCTCAAATTCACACCATAGAAAGCAACCTCAAACAATACATTTTCTGGTGTTTGGCAACTGCTTAATTCTTAGGAAACGACAAGTGTTTTAAGTTCTATACATCATATAGAAGAACATTAATGTTCAAAGATGGAGTAATTATGATTTTTTTGTGCGAAGGTGGCGTGTGACGGAAGTTTTTATTAAAATCGTAACCGTAACTGCAAATAGAGATTCTCCGAAACCGTAACCGCAAATGTTGGGGACGAAGTAGAAAATACAAAACCGTCTTCACCGCACTCGATTATCAGCCCTACTCAACATCTACCACTTTTTATACTTTGTATAAAAGAAAAAGCAAGACATGGCATTTCTTGTAGACTATAACCATAAGAAGTAGACGAAATAGCCAAGCATTTCCTTCAACAACAAGATGACAGTAATACGTTCAGAAAACCAAAAGGGAAGTTAGATGCATGTGATGTTGTATGCTAATAATTACTAAAACTATTGAAATTGATTAAGCAAATGCTTAGAGTTGCAAGGACGTCCATCATGTGCATATGGGTTCCCACATAAATAAACAATGAAGCTTGTAAAATCAGCAATAGGCTTAAGGGCTACTTTTGCTCCTGTAGTAGTCTCAATTTATCGTTTTCACCCCTATGATATTTTCACATCAATTTAGTCCTTAAAGTAGTCGAATTGAATCACTGTTTGGCTCTTGACTGACACTTTAACCCTAATTTTAAAATCTCAAACCCTAAATCATAAACCCTAATAAAAAATTTATCAATCTAAAATGATTATGAAACATAAAAGTATTCCTAAACCCTAAATAGTGATGCAATTCGACTACTTTAAGGGCCAAATTGATGCAAAATACCATAGGAGCTAAATTGATAAATTAAAACTATTACAAGGATAAAAATAACCCTTAATCCTATATTATATATAATAAACTGTCTTATCCATTTCCGTATAACCAACAGATCACCCATCAAAAAACCTGGGCAGGAACCCAACAAGTGGTCCTAGTAGAAAAGTATATGATGTTCATCCTAAGAAATTCGGGTTCAATCGCTTTGTCTGTAAGGTGTGTGTGCCTTGTCAAAGAGTTAAAAATATTTATGAACAAATACTACATTATAATCATCTTTGAATTATTAAAAAATAAATATGTTATATTATATGATTGTTTCGAATCCAAAGTACATATCTTTTACCTGTATATATCCAAGTCTTTGGCATTTGAATCCAACGATTTCAAACCACTAAAATTTTCTAACATGATTCATGAGATACGTATTAATCAACCGTTGCAGTTGCTTCTGCAATATTTATTTCCCTCTCCATTCATATTCTTATTTAATAAATAAATTATATACTCTTCCTATGAGACTCGGGTCCAAATCATTTTGTTTGCAATGTGTGTGCATTTTTAAAGGGTTAAAAATATATATGATCAGATATTACATTCTAAATACCTTTAGATTATTCAATAAATAAATGAATTAGATGCCGAAGAGAGGAACGAATTAAAAGGAGGCTAAAAATATACATGAGTTGAATCCATCAGCCTGATCTTAGTGAAAAGAGGAATACTGTTATTTTTAAGTAATTTGAATTCGAACACAGAACTTATACACTGTTAAAAAGGTTAGAATTAATTAACGTATATTATTTTATAATTATGCTAAACAATTAAAAAGTACACTATAGCCTCTATTCTCTCAACATTAGAAGATATTATTAAGTTTGTCTCTATTAAAAGGATTTCTTTTTATAATGAAACCAGAAAAAATCTTTTTCTCCTTTTCGGTGCTTTTGTATATACTCCAACACTAAAAAAACACTATAAAATTAAATTATAAGCCACAATCTTAAATTTTAAATCCTAAACCCTACACCCTATACCCTAAAAATACATCATACCTTAAATTTTTTAAACTCTACCCACAACCCCTAACCTAAAACCCTAAAATTAATTTTGAGCGTGCGGACATATGTAGGGGCACCGAAAATGGGTAAAATATTTTCATCCAAAAAAACCTAATTCTTTAAAGATTACCTTATCTCTAATTAATTAAAATTAATATGAGATAAATAATAAATAAATTTTATATTTTAAAATCATTTTATTTCGAGGTATAAACGGTAAAACTTAAGTAAAACAGTCATCAAGGTCGTGTCTACCGTATTGGCACAGTTTCCGTCTGCTGTTCATGTTCTTTCGTTCTTGCCTTTCAACTTCAAGGGTCTTCTCTTTGATGTTAGTTATTTCGATTGCGGTTTTACTACTCGTGTCTTTGTTTTTTTTTCTTTTGATCCGATTATTCTTGTATCACGATAATGTGAAAAATTAGTAGATGTGTCTGATTTACTACGTCATTCGTGATCATTCATTTATCTTATTTTTTGGGTAAACTATAATGAAGGTCACACAATTGTGGGTAAAATTACATTTAGGTCATCCAATTATTAAAGATTACATTTGGGTCACTCAATTATTAAAAGTTACATTTGAGTCACTCAATTATGGGTAAGATTACATTTGGGTCACCCTTCATATTTAAAAATTATATTTCAATTTGTGTATTAGATTAATTAATGATTTCAAATGGAGTACTCTAGTGTTAACGAGGGTATACAAGTGATTTGGGAGAAAAAAAGAGAGACTAAATTGATGTACTTTTTTAAATATGAAGGGTGACCCAAATGTAACCTTACCCATAATTGAGTGACTTCCATTGTAGTTTGCCCTTTTTTCTTCAAGGTGAATCTTTATATCTTTCTTACATATAAATAATGAATGAGTAATTATTTTGACATGGGCGAGTCATATTGGCTGAGACCACGGATAATTTCGTGAGCCAGATCCATCTAATAACTTTTTCGACAATGGACAATAATTTGTAAATATATCTATTGATGATGGTTAAGAGCAGACCCGTCGTTGGGCTTGGGCAGGAGTATCACCAGCCCATGGCCCATTTTTTAATACTTCTTATAGGAGTCCAAATATTTTTTTTGGTACCTGTTACTAAGTGTATAAAATTTCTAATACTTATTATTAGGTGCTTACTTCTAAAATTAAACTTTCGAAGCTCAACTATACAAGCTGGAAAACCGTTAACAGTTGTAACTTGAAAACTGGAAAATTAGCATCTTTTTCATGATTATGTTTAGTTGTTTGAAGGGGGGAGATCTTCTATGGATGGTGCTGAATTCAACCCTACAAGAAAGCGGATCGAATCGTCGACGATGAGCAGCAGCAGAGTTTAATCAATGACGAGCGAAACCTTTTTCATCTTAGATCTCGTCTTTGTTAATGTATAGCTTCATTTGTTTGTTCTTTTTCTAACAGAGTAATTCAGGTCATAGCAGTAAGGGAGACAGCATTTCAACTATTTTGAAGATTTTGTTGATTTTGAATATAGAATGTTTATATGTATTTACACATCCGAGAAAAGGGAAAAAGGAGGAATTTGATTAGAATCCTTTAGATTTATGGACTTGTTACTTAGATGCCTAATTTATAATGAATTTAAGATTTCTAATATAAATTTGGATACGACAAATTCATGTTTTATATCCTTTAATTTTTAACTATACATTTATTTGAACCCAATCAATGACTCCAGTAAAAAAAATGATTATATTCATCTTAACAAATTTAAATTTTAATATTTATATGTGTACTTTGTGTGTCTTGTCTAAGGCTACCTACCATGTAATCATACTAGTATATTTAAAAATTATACATTTCATCATTGTCATTTATTTGACAAATAAAATCCAAATTTAAATTAATTTTAAAATTATAGGTGATCTTGAACGTGTACAATATTTATTTTTAATTCAAAAGTTAATTTATCACACACAAATTAATATTTTTAAGTGAATGTTTCGTTTTAATAAATTACATAATATTTTTTTGATCTTTGATCCACCAATACGGAAATCTATGTTCTGAAAAAGCATTAATGTATCTTAGACCTCGTAAATTTGCATTTTACGAATTCATATTAAAAGAAATAACTAAATTTTAGAGAGGATTATAACTTGTAAAGGCGTGCACATCATAAATAAGGTGATAGCTACCATATCTTCCTTCATTTTCTAAGATGATAATTGCATTTGAAAGAGCTAAATTAAATATATTAACTGATCTAGTAATTAAAGAATTCATGTTATTTTATTTGGTGTAAGTTTGAATTTTGATATTTATTATTAGAATGTAAAATATTTTTATTTATTAAAATTTTCATCAATAAGAGTAAATTACAAGTTTCATCATTTAATTATTTCTCACTCATATTTTGACCATTAAACTTTGAAATTTTTTTATTTAATTATTTAATTTTAACATACGTCATTTTTTGTCACTAGACTGTTAAATCATATACGATGTGATAATATAATAACACATAAAAATAACATCGTTCTGAATTCTTACAAAAATAATTAAAATAACATCGTTTTAAATTCATTAAAATCTCAAAAAAAATATTTACTTTCATTTATTTTCTTCTCTTATTTCTTCTTCATCTTTTCTTCCCTTCCCAAATCAACCCAAATATTGCCTGCACCTTTTCATTATTCTCTTTTTCATCATGCTCAAAATTATGTTTTCCTCTTCTCTGCATACAGGTTTTTGCTTTACTGATTTTTTTATCAATAATCAAGTGTTGTTCATTTACTTTCCTTTTCTTTCACTTTATTTCCCTTTGCATTTTTCTAATTTCTTTATTAAAAATCAATACTTTCTATTTAAATCAACTTTATATTCACTATTTTAATCTTTTCCAAACAATAATAGAGTACTAATTAGTTAAATCAAGAGATAAAAAAGCTCTTTGATTTAAAAAAGAAATAAAAATAAAAAAATCTCAAACTAATCAAAAGAAAATCACTAAAAACTAAATAAAAAAACAACTAAAACCCACACAATTCATCGATCAAAACAAATAAACTACATGTATATGAGTATATCCCAGGAAAGAAAATAGGTGCAAAATAACGTACTTTTTTATTTCGATAGTTTTGATGGACATAAAAAAGAGAAAGAAGATATTTTGTAGAGAGTTATCACATTATTAGGTTGAATTTTGATTTAAATCGTTCTCAAATCGAGTGTAGGTCGAGTTTAGATTTAATTTTTCAGGTCCAATTCGAATTCAGGTCAACACAAGTTTAACTTGAATCGATTTCAGATCATCACTATCTCAGGTCACAAACAATTCTAACTCAAGTTGATTTTAATTAATTTTACAAGTCGTGTCAGCTTTTTACCTCCTCTAACTTTAATTGAGCCAAATTATAATATCATTACACAGAGTGATAAAAAATTAATGTAAAAATTTGAGTTATTAAATTAAAATTTTAAAAATTAAGTGACCAAAATAATAACGAGAATTAGTTAAGTATAAACCCACCGTGTAAGATCGGAAGAGAAGAGAAAAACTGAAATAGATATGGAAAAAGCACTCAACAGGCAGAGAGTTTTGCTTGATCATTTACGACCCTCTCCTCCTCATGAGTCTGCTGCTACTCTCCTTGTAAGCTTAATTATTTATTGGTATTAAGATTTTGTTTCTCTTTTGTTTTTAAATTAATGGGCTTGCTTTTAATTTTATCAGCCCTCAAATTGTGCAGCTGGGGATATCGCTGCTTATCACCGGACGTCTGCTTTCGGGGATGATGTTGTGATTGTGGCGTAAGTTGTTTCACAGTTTTTCCATTTGCTCTAATTTTTTGTTTTCTTTCCGTATAAGTGTTTGTTACTGTTTGAAGAAAAAAATGTAAAAGAAATTTTTTAGTGTATAGACTATAGAGTGAACCTTTCAATTAGCTAGGTCGGGTCAATTCGAATTTAAAATTTTTGGATTAATTTTTGTACAGGTCATTTTGGATTTGGTTCAATTTCGAGTTTGATTGGTTTCAAGTTTGGGTCATTTTGGGTTCAACTCATTCACGATTGAGGCTCATTTCTTTGAGTCTAGTCATTACGGGTTCGAATCCTTTTGAGTTTTGATCACTTTCGGTACATGTCATGTGAGGTAATTTTGAGTTTGAGTTGCTTTGGTTTCAAGTTGTTTCGGGTTTGTGTCCTTTCAGATTCAATCGTTTTGAGCTCATATCGCTTTTGTATTTTGATCAATTGGGGTTGTTGACTTTTTAGGATCAAATTGAGATAGGTCTGGTTTTAAATTTGGATCATAATTGACCCTCTAGCATAGAGGTAATATAAGTATAGATTGTACCGAATAATTCTTGGATGAGGTGGTAGCGGCCTCATTCTCCGAACATCGGGTGGAGTAGTCCCAAGTCCATTATGGCTTGGGGATACCCTGTTTTTACACCAACAAAAGATTTTCTTCTTTTCATGTTTCGCTTTGCATCAAAGAGCGGTAAAACCATTGTTGTACAGAGCATGCCGCACTGCAATATGCAAGGCAAAACGTGGAGGCTTCAAGGATACGCTTGCTGACAATTTACTTGCCCCTGTTTTGAAGGTTAGATGCTGCTTTTGGTTTTTGTATTGAGTTTTCTTTGACATCCAATTTGTCTTCCCTCCTATCTTAAGTTAATTCTCAATGCAGGCTTTGATAGATAGAACAAAGCTGAATCCAAGTGAAGTTTCTGATATAGTTGTCGGTACAGTTTTGGCACCTGGCTCACAAAGAGGAATAGAGTGTAGGATGGCAGCATACTATGCTGGTTTCCCTGGTATGTCTATTCTTTTAAATTCCTTGCCCCTGGAGCCCTTGCGATTTGTTGTAATTTTAGAGCTTACAACTGTTTGTTGCATTGAAAATTGTTGAATTCCTGTCTCATATGTTAATTGGTATTATCATGCTAGATGTGCAGTCATTACCAAGGTTTTTACTATGTCGATAATAGAGATATAAACTGGAAGACATGCATTGACTTCTAAGTTTCTGGTATCATTTACTTTGTAGGATGCCTTTTCTACTACATAACGCTAATATAATTACCTATGGGAACCAGATACGGTGCCTATTAGAACGGTTAACAGGAAATGTTCATCTGGCTTACAAGCTGTTGCTGATGTTGCTGCTTGCATAAAAGCAGGATTTTATGATATTGGTAAGGATATTCACTCTTATATATAAATGTGCGGGTGACCTTCATGTTGGTTTAACCTTCTTTCTTGGCTTTCAATGAAGGTATTGGTGCTGGATTGGAGAGCATGACAATTGACAAAGTTGTTCCTGGTGTTCCCAAAGTTAACCCAAAGGTACGATGAACATATAGTTTGTATTCACTATTTAGGACATGTTTTACATTAACTTGTTAACATGCAATTGCATTAATCTTTTATAGACAGAGGCTTTTGTCCAAGCCCGGGATTGCCTTCTTCCTATGGGCATTACTTCCGAAAATGTCGCAGAGCGCTATGGTGTGACACGGCAAGAGCAAGACCAGGCTGCTGTGAGTCCTGTTTATTTTTGTTTCAGTTTACTTTTATCTACTGATATAAGCTTAATCGTTGTCAGTCTGAAACACCTTCAGTTTGTAAACATAGGTTGAATCTCATAGGCGTGCTGCTGCTGCAACAGCCACTGGTAAATTCAAAGATGAAATTGTTCCTGTATTTACTAAGGTAACTTTGTGCAGTAAATTATTATGGTTTAGAATTTTAATGTTCTTTCATTAACTTCTTTTAATCTGCAAAGATTGTGGATCCCAAAACTGGAGAAGAGAAGCCAGCCACAATTTCGGTGGATGATGGAATCCGCCCAAACACAAACCTGGCAGATCTAGCGAAGTTGAAACCCACATTTAAAAAGAATGGGACCACAACTGCTGGTATATAATAATGAAAATTGTGAAACTTTTTTCTTCTGACAAGAACAATATACAGTTTGAACTTTGAATGAAACTTGCATTACATTTTTTTCCATAGGAAATGCCAGCCAAGTTAGTGATGGTGCAGGAGCAGTCCTCCTTATGAAGAGAAGTTTGGCTATGCAGAAAGAACTTCCAATCCTTGGTGTTTTCAGGTAATGAACTTATGTAAAGTTTCGAGCACAGATATGGTAGTGCTTGTTTAGCAGCTACAAGTTGAGTTGGAATGAAATGGAAACTTAAATTCTTTCTCATAGAATTTAAGTTTAGCAGCTACGTCAAGATCACCGGAATGTTTCTGATATAGTGTCAGAGTTTGTATATCACCTTACCGCAGTTTGCAAAAGAACTGCAGAAGAAGCTAGAGCTTTGAGAGAGTAATAGTAATGACCTAAGTAACCATGCACATCAATTTCTAACACGTTTACCAAGCTTAGGACTATACAAATTTAGGGTCAAAAGTAGAAGACATATTTGCTGCACTTCATAATCAGTTGTTTTTTTCTAATCATGCCTAGGTTAATAGAAGTGAATACCATAATAGATACTTAGGTGGAAGTGGATATATAAATTCTCATTTGCAAGCCCCTCAGACTGCTCTCTTGTGCTCCTTTATTATAGAAGTTTTGCTGCTGTTGGTGTGGATCCTGCTGTGATGGGCATTGGTCCTGCTGTTGCTATACCAGCTGCAGTCAAGTCTGCAGGTCTTGAGCTTGATGATATAGACTTGTTTGAGATCAATGAGGTAATGGGTTTCTTTGGTTGATTTTATTTTGAAGGTGAATCTAATTTGAGTAATTGATTTTTACTTTATTCTTATCATGTTCCTCAGGCATTTGCATCTCAGTTTGTATACTCTTGCAAGAAACTGGGGCTTGATCGTGGAAAAGTCAACGTTAATGGAGGTGCAATAGCCCTTGGGCATCCTTTGGGTGCTACGGGTACTTGTCTAACACAAGTTTCACAAATTGTGATAGATAAAACAATTGCGCTGGTCATCCACCCTTCTTGCATGGAAGGGAACATATGTTACTGTATAAACATATACTAGCCTACCTGTTCCAACTTATCCAGAGGCTAAGCATTGTCGTGATGGTGATCTCCCATTATTATTATTTTTTTGTTCGAAGTGATTATTTATGACAATATTTTGTTCACCAGGTGCTCGCTGTGTTGGAACTCTATTGTACGAGATGAAGCGTCGTGGGAAGGACTGTCGCTTCGGAGTGATCTCAATGTGCATAGGTATCCCTCTCTCGCTCTCCATATAATATGAAAAACCAAAGAATTGGTCAAATTCAATGTCTGCAAGGTCTGTAAACCTAGTGAATGGACATAGTAAAGTTTGAAAGCCTAGCCATATCTTTTATTGGCTTGCAGTTGTGTAAGTCATAGATCAGGTTTCTGAGTTTAAGGTTTATACTTTTCAACTACATTAGCAGGCGAGTATAATGTTTTTGAAGCTGACTTTATTAGTAATCGACTATTTGACTTCGCTTAACTCGGAAACATATCACTTGTCAAGCCTTAAACTATAGTTGAATTGAAACGCTAAGCCTGGCTCATTTCCTTTCTTTGTCCGTATCTCTTGTTATCACAGGCAGTGGAATGGGGGCTGCTGCTGTTTTCGAAAGAGGGGACTGGGTCGATGAACTCTACAATACTCGAGCTGTCAAAAGAAACGATCTTCTTTCCAAGGATGCTCAATAGAGATGTTTGTTGGTAGCTTAATTTTTTGTGTTATGCATTAAAATAACTCGGAATATTCCCAAGCAAAAAAGTCAAGTAATTACGTGAGTTTCAAGATTCTTGGAATGACTTTTCTTCTTCACTTGGTCATGTTTGTTTAATAACCAAAGATTATTATGCAGAAGCTAGCTTATTACCATAATAAGCACATTTGTAAAATGCTTTAGGTGTACTAAATTATGCTTATTATATAACTTAATTTGCTTGCTCAAAACTTTCATTGGCATAGAAAAAGGGTGGAAAAGCATGGAAACAATTTTCATCAGAGTAGGGTTCTAAAGGAACTAAACTCGCATCAACTGCGAGTTACTTGAACCAGCATCAGTTTCCGAGAAGCAAAAGCATTGACTCGATAATATATGATGATGCAGCTAAAATTAAATTAGAGATAAAAATATCAAAGTTATGATAAGCATGATCAAATCATTAACCATTACAAGTAATTGTGGCCAACTGGCCCAACTCTGTCCTATAATCAAACTTGGGAATCTTCCTGTGATAAAGGTTAAATAACAAGAGGTTTTTCTATGCCAAACTTCTCATTAAAACTGAGAACTCAACACGGAATCAATACCATTGAAACAGGAAGGAGCTGACAATCTCATTCTGGATCAGGCGAGCCTCCCGGGACCAGCTGCAATGTAGAAAAAGAATTATCGTGAGAAATTTCGATACTGAAATTCGTTGCAATTCTTCATATTGGGCAGCATTAGCTTTCCCATAATGGCTACTTTTGTACCTAGCTAGCAATCTACACTTCACATGCTTAATCATATACTGTAATCCCCAAAAAATATGCCAATCCGAAGTAAAGTCAGGTCCTAAGAAAAAGCGCATTAACTAGATTAGAAACCGTTTAATCTTACAATGGCAATGTTGTTTCCATTAAGCAAAATTTGATCAAGCTTTGTGATCCGTCTTCCTTCAGAAGTGATCTCACTGTGATTTGCAACAAAAACAAGAAAAAAAATCAAGATTAACAAAAAAAAATAGAGATGAACATTCCCCAATTACTTTTGCATGCATACAAGCATAGGACAGATATGTTGCCGAGCGAAAAAAAGTCAATCACAAGTACACATCTTATCATATATCAACATCCTTCTCAGGCATGCGAGGAAAAAGAATCAAACACCTAGTCACTCCATCCAAACAAACGATGAATATCCGGAAACAATGTAAAAGAATACAAAGTGTAGTCAGCTAAGTGAGCAGAAACACAGCTTAAAACAATCTTTTTGTCTACTTAGATTGCTAGTTCTTAAATGTTCCTTCTGTAACGAAGATTCCAATGATTCGAAGTTATCAGTTATCAAAATGGTTTACTGAAAAAAGGTATGAAATCCAACCGAATGAATCGATTTTGTGAAAAAATAGTTGTAAATCACACTCCATCCAAACAAACTTTATAAGCCCTCTAAGTTTCTCCCGTTACCACCTTGCTACTAAGAAAGAACACAAACATTGGAACCGAAAGACGAAAAGCAACGCCTTGGTTCCGGGATCACTCAGGCCAAACAAAAATCTGCTTCAAAAGTGGGATTTAGATGTGAAAAGGCTACCCAGCAAAACTTGGCATTTTTTAAACATACACAACATGGCAAACAGTAAACACCCATAAATCAAAACCCCAAATTGATATCTTTCCCATAACTTTCCTAACCCAATTTTACATAAAACCCTAACACCCAAAAGGCGATATATGATATATAAAGATTGGAGAAGAGAATTACTATTCAGTGACATCTTCAAGGACCATGTTAACGTAGACATCGAAGCCTCTAAGAGTACCCACGAGCTCCTTGTCACCTTTCATTATGACCCAAATTTTGGAGCCGATGCACCTGTCTATCAACTCTGAGAAAACAAACCCAAATCAGCATTTAATCCGACTTTATCGAGAAAGTGAATGAAAAAAGAAAAAAGAAGACCTGATGGAAGAAGCTGCGAGGGATTGTTTGCCATTGCTTTGAGCCTTTGAGAGAGTTCAACTCCAATCTTTTTTTCGATAGGAAAGGACTAAGGAGTTTGTTGTTGGAGAGTGGAGGGTAAGCCGTAAAAGGGAGAAGCAGGCCCTCTCCACTTCAAAACCCACCACTGCTCGGCCCTTTACCAACCTCTAATATTATTTATATGAATTAACTAAATTTAATGAATGAGGTTAAAAAATTCAAATTAAACCTAATTTGTTTTTTTTTCTCATAAAAATAGAGAAAAACGTGTAACCAGTAAAAAAAAGTGTCATAAAAACAAAAAACTAAAAACAAAGAAGTGGAAAAAAGAGAGAGAATGAAACATAACAACAAGTGTTATAACAAAGTATGGGTGTCAGTTTTAAATCACCAAATAAAAAAATAGAAAGAAAAAAAGAAAAAACTTAAGAAACATTTTAAATCTTTAATAGAGTTATTTTATGATTTTTGTGCATGCTCTGGACATCGGGTAAGTGTTGCGAAAACTCAGATCTTTTTTTCTAAAAATTGTGATCCGGATAGGTGTAATGAATTGGGTCAGAGACTGGGTTTTGAAGTTGTTGGGGACCTAGGGAAATACTTGGGAGTGTCGTTATTGCATGATAGGGTAACCAAGGCCACGTATGCATATCTCCTAGATAATATGGAGAAAAGATTGCCCGGGTGGGTTGCACATACATTATCACTAGCGGGGAGAATAACGTTGGCGAAAGCGGTTCTTCAAGCAATTCCTACCTATGTGATGCAAGCTACGTTATTACCGAAAGGAGTTTGTCTTGAGATGGAGAGGATCATTCGTCGGTTTGTTTGGGGGGGTCACCGAGAGAAGAGAAGCATTTCGTTGGTTAACTGGAATGCCATGCGTAAACCGCTACTGGACGGTGGCATGGGCTTTAAAGATTTAGCAACCCAAAACAACGCCTTTCTTATGAAAATTGGATTTGAGTTATTAACCCAACCAAGTAAACTTTGGGTTCAAGTTATTAAAGAGAAATATGGGTGGAGTGAGTTGGTTCCGTCAAGCATCTCTAGAAGTCGTTGCTCGAGACTTTGGAAGGGGTTGAATATGGTTTGGGGCGAGGTCAAGAGGAGTATTTTATGGAATGTGCGTAATGGTGAGAGTACGGATTTTTGGTACGATACTTGGGTGGACATGGACGGACCTTTGATCGATCGGTGTCCCCCATCGTTTATGCCCGATCCGACGCCGGTTAGGTGCATGGTGACGTCGTGTGGTTTGTGGAATTGGCGATACCTAGAAACTGTGTTACCGGATGCAATATTAGCTAGGTTGGAGGCAATTCAACCGCCGAGACCTTGGTTTGGGGAGGATATACCGAGCTACCGTTGGGAGGAGAAACGAAGTTTCACCGTCCGATCGGCGTATAGAGTATTAACTGGTGACCATACTACCACCGCTGCTGACCATACTACCACCGCTGATGATAAATGGAGGTTGGTATGGGAACTTAAACTCCCTTTCCGAGTTCGTGTATTCTTGTGGCTTGTGATGAAGCATAGCCTCCTTACTAATGTGGAAAGATGTCGACGGAAGATCGCTACGGATAAGGGTTGTTGTATTTGCAGAGGAGGGGATGAAGATGATGACCATGTGTTACGGAAGTGTATGACAGCAAAAGAACTTTGGAAGAAGCTAATCCCAGGGGCTGCGATGCAGGCGTTGGAGGAGCTAGATTTGGATGATTGGTTGCTGTATAATCTGAGGAATGCCGTCAATTTTCCGGTTAGGGGATCATCATGGATTACCCGGTTTGCGGTAGGCTGTTGGTTGCTTTGGAAGAGACGGTGCGAAACGGTCTTTGCTGCGGATGGGACTGTCCAGGGAGATATCGTGGAGAGATGTCTGCAGTTGGCGATGGAATTCGAGAGCACCGCCTCGAGCGTTATAGGCACGCCGAGAAGAGGGTTACGCGTGGATTCATGGCAGCGTCCACCGCTGGGTTGGTGCAAGCTCAACACCGATGGATCGGTCAGAGGAACGCACCGTGAGGCGGCGATTGGGGGCGTGATCCGAAATTGCAATGGGGAGTGGATCTTTGGGTTTGCTCGACGGATAGGCAGTTGCTCGGTGTTGTTATCGGAATTATGGGCTGTACATGATGGACTCTCTCATGCATGGCGCTTAGGTTTACGGAAGGTTATTATTGAGTCGGATAACACGGATGTGATACGAATCCTGCGGAACGAATCATCGATGTTGCACGGGGACGTGGTGGTAGATATGATCTTTGGATTTCTGTGTCGTGATTGGGAGATTAGGGTTCGACAGGTTGGTAGAGAAGGAAACAAGGTTGCGGACCGCCTTGCGCATTGGTTCGCCGGGCATCGACGGGGGGAAGCTTGGTTGCATGAGGAGCCGATTATTCTGCATGATCTTATATTAGCTGATAGGGGCACATAAACCCAATTTTCATTACTGTATTACCAAAAAAAAAATATTGATAAAAAGACATAATAAATAATACCAATCTAAAAGTCCCATCACTTTTGCTATCAATCAATTCAATTTTACAAAAAAATAAAAAATATGCATAAGACCAGAATAGACGGAAAAAGTTTAAAAACTTAAAATGACTTTTTAACATAAAATGTGATCTTATAACGACAATGTTCATTTTTTAAGTCATTTAATAATACATATTTTATAAATTCAATAAGTATCTCAGTAAAAAAGTGATGTTAATCTTAAGATATACGAGTTCAAATCGTTTTGTTTATAAAATGTATATTCATTATCAAATGGTTCATCTTAATAATATTTTCAATTGTGTTTTTTAAGTTTTTTTTTTGTTTTTGCAAGTATCGATACTAGTTTAGAACTTGTCAAAAAATATTATCAAAAAACTTAACATTTTCAGTTCAAAAATAAATTTTAAAACTTACCGTCTTTTAACCATACCTTAATACTTACATATCTCACGTTAAATATGCCGCTCAAAAGTCTCTCCACGGATTACTCCCTCCATTTCATTCATTTGTCACTTTCATTTTGATAAAGCTACCAATATTAACATTTATCTTCTCCTCTTTATCCGTGAGTCTACTTAAAAATATTAAATTCTTTAATTTTTTTTTAAAATAATTTTATTAATATGCGATAAACTTGTTAGAACTGAAGGAGTATAAATAGGGATGGGCACGGGTCGAGTTTTTGGCCCATCGAACCTGACCCGAAAATAAATATCCTAAACCTGCACCCGACCTGAACATATTTTCTAAAAAATCCAACCCGACCCTACCTATATAAAATAAATTAATTTTAGGACCTAATTGTAAAAAATAATTTTAAGGGACTTAATTGTAAAAAATATAATTTAAAGGACTAAATTATAAATACAAATTCAATTTTAAGGACTAAATTATAAAAATATATATAAAAAGAGGTATTATTATAAATATCCCTAAAAAATTTAAGAGAAAATTACACTGTTAGTCTCGGGTCGGATTGAGTCGGATATTTTTCGCCCTAAACTCGAAACCGACCCGAGTTTATCATCAACAAAAATCCGACCCAACCTAAACTTAATTGTTTTATTTAAAAATTCGACCCAATCAGACCGGGTCGAGTCAAAACCCGTCAGATCCGGATAAAATGCCCATCCCTAAGTATAAACAAAACAATCCTTTTTTGGGATTGCTTACAAGATTATTAACAGGTATGTATATATTTAAAAATGAGGTAAGAAGAGGATAAGAACACCGCTTAAACAAATTTAAGAGGCAGAAAAAGAAAGGGAAAAGAAGGGTATGTGGTGGTAGACAGATAAACTCAGAACCTGGACGGAAAGCCGTCCGGGTTCATGTATTGATTTGTTTCCGAACTCCCTTTTCTTTTATATAGTATTATTTTGCTTAGCTGTTAACCCCTCGCCTCCTTAAGATTGCGTAGAGAAGAGAAGAGCAAAAAAAGCTGAGCAGAAAGATGAGCAGCAAAGACCAACAACTCTTCCATGTTGTTCATAAAGTTCCCCAAGGTCATTCTCCTTATGTTAAAGCCAAACATGCTCAGGTATCTTTAATGGAAACTTTTAGTTTTTCTTTTCTTTTCTTGGAAACCAAACAGTTTGGTTTGAGAAGTATGAATGCAGGTGGTTGAAAAGGACCCAGAAGCAGCAATCGTGCTGTTTTGGAAGGCTATAAATGCTGGGGATAGAGTGGAGAGCGCGCTGAAAGACATGGCGGTGGTGATGAAGCAACTCAACCGATGTGGAGAAGCCATTGAGGCCATCAAGTCTTTCAGGGGGCGTTGCCCCAAACAAGCCCAGGAATCACTTGATAATGTTCTCATCGACTTATACAAGGTATTCTCTTCTTCCAATCTCAGAACTCAATTTAATTACTTTTACTTTTAGTTTGGGGATGAAATTAAAATGTTGATGGCAGAAAAGTGGGAGAGTAGACGAGCAGATTGAGTTGTTAAAACGAAAGCTAAGATTAATATACCAGGGAGAAATCTTCAATGGAAAACCCACCAAGACTGCACGCTCCCATGGCAAGAAGTTTCAAGTCTCAGTTCAGCAAGAAACATCAAGATTACTGGTATCTTTTCTTTTCCCTTCTTCTTTATAAACAAACATAAACAAAGTGTCTTAATTAAAAAAAAAATGGGAATATGACAGGGAAATCTGGGGTGGGCTTACATTAAAAAATCAAACTACTTGACAGCGGAGGTGGTGTATCGGAAAGCCCAGATGATCGACCCGGATGCCAACAAGGCCTGCAACTTGGGGTTTTGCTTAATTAAACAAGGCAGATACGATGATGCACGTAAGGTGCTCGAAGAAACGCTGAGAGGAGAAGTCCCCGGTTCGGAAGACATTAGAGCCAGGAACAGAGCTGCGGAATTGTTGATGGAAATCAAAGCATTTGAGCCACCGGCATCGGAAATGTCGGGTATTCTGGGGCTTGATCATGATTTCGTCAATGGGCTCGAGCTGTTGATGAATGAATGGGCACCGGTTAGATCAAAGAGATTACCCATTTTTGAAGAGATCTCCTCTTTCAGAGATCAGTTAGCTTGCTGATGCTATAAATTGTATATTTGTTCTTTTGGTTTTTCAAATAGGATGTTATACGGCGTAATGTATATTTATGGTTGGATTTGTCCTTTTTTTAGAGGAATAATATTGGGTTTTTATTAAATGAAAAATAAAAGAAACCAAAAAAACTAGGCTCGTAAACGAACCAACCGAATGAACATGTATAAGAGTATGTTTACCGAATGAACACGAATAAGAGTATGTTTACCGAATGAAGAGTAAGTTTGTGTTTGTTCATTTAATTTTAACACGAACAACTAAACGAACGTGATTTTTTCTTTGTGTTTGCTTGTTAAAATAATAAGCGCACACAAACAAATAAGTATTCTTTAATTTTAATACGAGCAATAGTATATTCGTGTTCGTTTGCTTAATTTTAATACAAATAATTGAGCGAACATAATTTTTTATTCGTATTTTTTCGTTAAAATAATGTAACCCCCTCATCCCGGTCTGGTCGGATGATCGGTCCGAGTGGGCCACACGGGGAAAACCGAAGCGAAACCCGTTAAGGTTTCCCCTCGGTTAACGACCTTAAATTTTTTTTTACCTTGTCTATAGGCATAAATTAATCCTATGTATAGCACAGCAGCGGAAAATACAAACAATGAAGCACACACCGACCAACCAAAACATTAAACAACTCATTTTAGTCTTTTACAGCAGGCCGTTTCGAAGCGCCCTTAGGGTGTTCCGAAACGCCTTGACTTAGTCAACAGGCCAGGGTCAACCATAGGGTGACCGTTTCGAAACAGGGGTGACCCGTATCGGAACGACCTTGACGGTCAATATCTCGTGATCAACGAGATTTGACCGTTTCGGAACGTCAAAGGCCCGTTTCGGAACGCCTTTATCTCACCAATTTCTCAAAATTTCAGTAGTAAAAATGTTCCGAAACGACCCTCATACGTTTCGAAACGGCAGGCCATTTGCAAAGGAGCCGTATCGGAACAGGGTGACCCGTTCTGAAACGCCCCCTGTCTGCAGACTCGTTTTGGTTGTTTTAAGGCACAAGGGTGCCCCAAAACACCACCAAAACACCCTACAACACCATATCAAATCAACTTAAGGTAACCCAACCTTACTAGCATGCTTTAACTAGGTTAAGACAAGTCTAAACATTAAGGTAGGACTTCACAAACCATGCATTCATACCACATCATTCAAGCATATAGATAACCTCTAAGGCATATGGCTAACACTCAAAATAAGCAATTTAGGCATGAGTTACAATTCAACATGGCAACACCAACCATGCAAAAGCAAGATACTAAGGAGTCTATACATGCTCCTAAACAATCAACAACTACCCAACAAAACAACACATGTCCCATTGCTCAAACTATTACATGTCTAACATTAAAAATCCATACTTGAAGCACTCAAGGTTAACAATCACACTTAGAGGCCCTCCACTTGCTCGAGCAACCCGCGAACTAAGGATATGCAATGTTGAACAAGGAGAGCGTAAGCAATGATGCTTAGTGAGGGTAAGCTCTAAAAACAAACCTCAACATTGCAGGGTCCGAGCACAATCTAGCCAAGGCATTTCCCATACCAATGGTCCACAAGAGGCATAAGATAAAGATGCATGGGCAATGTTCATTATAAATGTCATGATCATAAGCTCAACTCTACCATACATGTACACACAATCAAGCATCTCATCAAAGATCATAAACCTCAACACATTGATATACATATCAAACAACATTGGCACCTAGCTAAGACCCGAATACGCGGATAGACATGTTGGAGCTCACATCCAACAACCACTTTACCTCACGGTGGGATTTCACTCATCACCGGTCTCGCGGAGGGGATTCCACTCATCCTCACGCCCCGTCGATGGGATTCCACTCATCATCGACTACATTTAAATACAATTCCGGGCGAACCCGTACTCCTCCTTGGTGACTCAACGCCACCAAGGCCACGCGCGACTTTAGACTCATGTGTACACACTAACATCCTAATGATCGATCATTTGTATTCAAGTAAACTAGTGCCAATATTTACTCACTTCACATTACTCATTTCAATCAATCTCGTGCTTAGCACGTACTCAACAACAACCATCATCATGCATGTCTCAAGCATCACAAGTCATATCTCAACCCACATGTATAATACAATATACATAATCATTCATATCACATTTCATACGAGACATACACATCCACATAAAAGAGTTCATCCAAAGGCTCTAGATCAAGTTTAGGATTAGGCTACCACCCTAATCCTAACTCTAGGTGGGTCTACCAAGCCCAACCTACTCCATAAACTCGAACCAACTATTTTAAAACCATTGAAAATAATTAACCACTCACCTAAGCTTCCAAGCTCAAAGACCAAGCACACAACCGTCTTCAAATTCCCGGATTTACTTTCGATGCTTCACCGATGCCCAAACTTGATTCTAATCAATCCCAAACACAAACAAAACATCCACAATCAATATCTTGTCATCGAAACTAACCCGGAATGCAATTCAACCACAAACTACTATGTTGCAAGCATGAATAATATCCATTTTCACCAATTCGGATGGCCCCAAAACCTTGTCCAAAAACCATGTTTTCAACTTCCATTACACTCACAATTGATCCCAATTCGACCCCCATCCATAGCACTATCAAAAGCCTATCAAAACCCACCTAAAACAACCCCCAAAACTCACCCAAAACCTCCCAAAAACCCCATTTTCACCCAAATCCGAAAATTGTTCCAAATCACTTGAAATTCACATATAATATACCCTATGACTTCTATATACCATAACTAAGCATAACAAATCAAAATGCTTCATTTCTCAACATAAAAATCTCATTTTTAAATCAAAATATTCAAAACCTCCATTTTCTAAAAACTTCATGAAAATGTAAATAAAAGGTACTTTTATGGAGGGGAAGACGAGGAGAAGTCAAAAATACCATTACCTTTCAATTTGGAGTTGAAATGGTGGAGCTTTTGAATGAAATAGTGAATAGGGTAGAGAGTCTTGGTTTCCCATTGGTGAGTTTTGAAGAGGAAGATGAATAGTAGAAAAATGGGTGTTTTATTTGACATGTGTTATATTTTAAGGCTTAAAAGACTAGTTTACCCTTAATGAAATGGAATATTTACAAGGAAGGTAAATCCATGGTTAAATGGAGTTTTAAATCTTAAAACATGGTCAACCCAAGTTAATTAATTTTGAAAACAAACTCGATTTATTATTTAGAGTATAAAACTGAGCCCAAATAATATTAAAATATTATTTTCACCTAACCCTTAAACCCGGGTGTTACAACTCTCCCCCACTTAAGGAATTTCGTCCCCGAAATTACCTGGTGGAAACAAATACGGAAACTGCTCAACCATATCCGCTTTCCTCTCCCACGTGGCCTCTTCCACACCTCTATGTCTCCACAACACCTTGACCAACTCTATGGTCTTGCCACGCAACACCTTGCTATCAGAAGCAAGTATCTCAACGGGCTCTTCATTATAGGACAAATCCGGATTTAACTCTATCTCCTCAACGGGCATCACATGGGAAGGATCCGATCTATACCTCCTAAGCATAGACACATGAAAGACATCATGGATCTTTTCTAACTCAGAAGGTAACCTCAAACGATAAGCTACAGGCCCAATCCACTCAACTATCTCATACGGGCCAATGAACCTCGGACTCAACTTGCCCTTCCGGCCAAATCTCATTACCTTCTTCCACGAAGATACTTTCAGAAATACTTTCTCACCCACTGAGTACTCAATCTCTTTCCTCTTCAAATCTGCATAAGACTTCTGACGATCGGAAGCTGCTTTCAAACGGTCACAAATCAACTTCACTTTTTCTGTGGTTCCCTTAAGCAAGTCTGGCATAGGTAACAACCTCTGACCTGTCTCAGCCCAACAAATCGGAGTCCTACATCGTCTACCATACAAAGCCTCGTAAGGTGCCATCTGAATACTAGACTGATAACTGTTGTTGTAAGCAAACTCTACCAACGGTAAGTGCTTCTCCCAAGAACCCTGAAAATCAATCACACAACAACGGAGCATATCCTCTAGAATCTGTATTACTCGCTCTAACTGCCCATCGGACTGCGGATGATAAGATGTGCTGAAATGCAAACGGCTACCCAAAGCACTATGCAAGCAACTCCAGAACCTCGAAGTAAATCTAGGATCCCTATCTGAAACAATAGACTTCGGGACTCCATGAAGTCTCACAATCTCACGAATGTACAAGTTTGCCACTTGTCTAAGGAATCCGTGGTGTTCACTGCTAAGAAGTGAGCACACTTAGTGAACCTATCAACAATCACCCAAACGGAGTTCTTCTTCGAAGGAGACAAAGGCAACCCGATACAAAATCCATGGTGATCCTCTCCCATTTCCATTCCGGAATCTTCAAAGGCTGTAGCAAACCTGAAGGAACCCGATGTTCTGCCTTCACTCTCTGACAAACCATACAACGGCTCACATATTCGGCTACATCTCTCTTCAAACCAACCCAAAAGTAATCATTCTTCAAATCTCGGTACATTTTGGTACTACCCGGATGCATAGAAGAGGGACTCGAATGTGCTTCACTCAAAATCTGACGTCTCAACTCAACATCTTCCGGTACAACAATTCTATCTCTAAAGCACAACAAGCTCTCACCACTGAAACTATACTCAGTCGGTCTTCCTTCGGCTATGTCTTGAACATGAGGAACTAGGCTCGCATCTTGCAACTGCTTCTCTCTAATCAACTGAATCAAAGAAGGCTTCACTTGCAACTCGGTGATCAAACCACCATCATCGGACACACTCAATCTAGCAAACATAGCTCTCAACTCAACGACCACTTTTCTACTCAAAGCATCGACTACTACATTTGCTTTACCCGGATGGTACTCGATGGTCAAATCATAATCTTTTAACAACTCTAGCCATCTTCGCTGTCTCAAGTTCAACTCATTCTGTGTCATCAAGTACTTCAAGCTCTTGTGATCGGTGTAGACAATACACTTCTCACCATACAAGTAATGACGCCAAATCTTCAATGCAAAAACAAATGCGGCCAACTCTATATCATGGGTAGGATAGTTCTTCTCATGAATCTTCAACTGTCTAGAAGCATAAGCAACAACTCTCCTATCTTGCATCAAAACACATCCTAAGCCTACGTAGGAAGCATCACTGTAAATCACAAACTCCTTACCTGAAACAGGTTGCACTAACACTGGAGCATTCGTCAAAGCTTCTTTCAATTTCTCAAAGGCCTTCTGTCTTGCATCTGACCACTCAAATTTGACTCCCTTTTGCAACAATTTAGTCAAAGGGGCAGCTACTCTAGAGAAACCATCAACAAATCTCCTATAGTAACCGGCTAAACCTAGGAAACTTCTAATCTCAGTCACGGACTTAGGTTGTTTCCACTCAACAATAGCCTCAATCTTCGACGGATCAACTCGAATGCCTTCGGTCGAAACAACATGGCCAAGAAATACAACCTCTCGAATCTAGAACTCACATTTACTAAGCTTCGCATACAACTGATTGCTCAACAATATCTGTAAAACGAATCTCAAGTGCTCATCATGCTCTTCTTCTGTCTTCGAATACACAAGTATATCATCAATGAAGACAACTAAAAAGCGGTCTAGATAGTCCCTAAAAATTCTGTTCATCATATCCATGAATGCTGCTGGTGCATTCGTGAGCCCAAATGGCATCACAAGAAACTCATAGTGACCATATCTAGTCCTAAAAGCTGTCTTCAGAACATCACACTCTTTCACCTTCAACTGATAGTACTCGGATCTCAAATCTATCTTCGAGAACACTGAAGCACCTCTCAACTGATCAAACAAATCATCTATACGAGGCAACGGATACTTGTTCTTCACAGTCAACTGATTCAACTGTCTATAGTCAATACACATGCGCATGCTACCGTCTTTCTTTTTCACAAACAACACTGGAGCACCCCACGGAGAACTACTAGGCCTAATGAAACCACGGTCTAATAATTCTTGCAACTGACTCTTCAATTCTTTCAACTCTTTCGGAGCCATGCGGTACAGAGCTATCGAAACTGGGTTAGATCCTGAAACTGTCTCAATCACAAACTCAACATCTCTGTCAGGAGGCAAACCCGGCAACTCTTTAGGAAACACATCTGGAAAGTCACACACTGTTCTGATATCTTTCGGTCTAGCTTCACTCATATCCGGATTCATAACATAAGCTAAATAAGCCCCACATCCAGAGTCTATCAACCCATGAGCCTCTAAAGCTGACACCACATTAGACAAGAACTTAATGTTCTCGCCTACTACTACTACCTCGTAGTCATCAAAAAGCTTCAAAGAAATTCTCTTTGTCTCGAAATCCACACTAGCCCGATGCTCAACCAACCAGTCCATACCCAAAATAATATCAAAACCGTAGAAAGGAAGTTCCATCATATCAACTGAAAACACATGACCCTGAATCTTCAGTGGACATCTCCTATACATACATCTAACCACAACTGTCTCACCAAAAGAACTAGTAACATGCATACCTACATCTAAGATCTCAACAGGGATATCTAACTTCTGTGCATGTTCACTTAAGATATAGGAATGCGTAGAACCCGAATCAACCAAAGAAAGCAAAAACATGGACTGTAACTCAAAATTACCTGCTATCACATCGGTGTCGTTCCCGGCCTCTCTCTGAGCATAGACCCTCACTGGTCCTCCTGCCTCTGGCTGCACAGCCACAACATGAGCAAGGTTCCTCTGAGCATCTACCCTAGGTGCATCAGCCCTAGGCTGGAAGTAGCCACGACCGCGCCCACGGCCTCTCTGAAAATCATTCGCTCTAGCAGGAGCCTGAACAATGTTCGGTGCCTGAGCCGCCTGATGCGGACAATCCCTCCTAAAGTGGTCCCTCGAACCACAGTTCCAACAAGCATGAAATTTACCCCAGCACTCACCAGCATGCTGTCTCCCACAACGAGTACACTCGGGCAAGCGCCCTCCTCCTCTATGGCCCTGATGGCCCCTACCATGGTGGCCTCCGCCACGTCTATGGTCAAACTGATGTCCGCCACCTCTGTGCCTCTTGGCGTCTCTACCATCAAAGTGCTTATGCCTCTTGCCAGAACTGGAACCAACAGATCGTTTGGCCGAACCCAAACTATGCTCTAGGTCCTTGGCCCTCGCGACCAACACATCAAAGTCTGAGTAGTCAGAAGCTAGCGTATACCTCTTAATCTCTTCATTCAATCCATAACGGAAACGGTTGCAGCGTTTCACTTCAGTAGGAACCAACTCTAGAGCATACTGACTCAAGCGAACAAAGCGGATCTCATAATCGGTCACAGAAGCATCTCCCTGAGTAAGAGCCATAAACTCTCGCTTCTTCTCATCTAAGTACCTCGGTCCCAAGTACCTCTTCCGGAAAGCGGACTCAAAGAACTCCCAATCAATCTCTGTCTTTGGAACCCCGGTAGTAATGGTGACCCACCAGGTGTAGGCATCACCCTGAAGCAACGAGATCACACAACCCAATCTACGTGCGCCCGCACAACCCATCTGAGCCAAGATACGAATTGTCTTCTCCAACCATAACTCCGATCTCTCCGGAGTAGATCCTCTAAACTCCTCGGCCCCTAAGCTACAGAGCCTCTCCAAAGGTAGACTAGCATCATCACACCTAGGCTGAGCTGCAGCCTGAGCTCCCGCAACTGCGGCCTGGAATGCTCCCGCTATTGCTTGCACAAGCGGAGTCATGTCAATTCCAGCTGGACCTTGGCCACCTTGGCCACCTTGTGGTCCATTTCCTCCGGCTCCATCCTCGCCCCCAACTTCAGGTGGAGGAGGTGGTGGTGGTGGAGGTGGTGGAGGAGCGCCAACTCTCGCGGCCACCGGCCCTTCAAGGTGAGCCTCTGCACCAACTGTCGGCTCAACAGGAGCCGCAACCCGTGCTTCCTGACGAACCAACCTCGGCCTACCTCTCGGTCTAGACATCGCTCTCACAGATATCAACTACAACCACAACAACAAAACATACAAGTTGGGTTAGCAAGGCAAGGCTTCCAAGTGTTCAAGTACGTTCTCTCACTTAAAAATCATTTTTTTCAATGTAATAGTAGCAATGGGACTCACACACTCATGCTTTAAAATAAAACAATCAACATACTTGTCACACAAGCAATCATTCTTGCAAAACAAGCAAACACCGTGCAATTTAATTTAACACTTAAACTTACCTCACTTACCTGCCCAAGGTCTCGGTAACCTTAGGCTCTGATACCAACAAGTGTAACCCCCTCGTCCCGGTCTGGTCGGATGACCGGTCCGAGTGGGCCACACGGGGAAAACCGAAGCGAAACCCGTTAAGGTTTCCCCTCGGTTAACGACCCTAAAAATTTCTTTTTATTTTACCTTGTCTATAGGCATAAATTAATCCTATGTATAGCACAGCAGCGGAAAATACAAACAATGAAGCATACATCGACCAACCAAAACATTAAACAACTCATTTTAGTCTTTTACAGCAGGCCGTTTCGGAACGCCCTTAGGGTGTTCCGAAACGCCTTGACTTAGTCAATAGGCCAGGGTCAACCATAGGGTGACCGTTTCAAAACAGGGGTGACCCGTATCGGAACGACCTTGACGGTCAATATCTCGTGGTCAACGAGATTTGACCGTTTCGGAACGTCAAAGGCCCGTTTCGGAACGCCTTTATCTCGCCAATTTCTCAAAATTCCAGTAGCAAAAATGTTCCGAAACGACCCTCATACGTTTCGAAACGGCAGGCCATTTGCAAAGGAGCCGTTTCGGAACAGGGTGACCCGTTCCGAAACGCCCCATGTCTGCAGACTCGTTTTGGTTGTTTTAAGGCACAAGGGTGCCCCAAAACACCACCAAAACACCCTACAACACCATATCAAATCAACTTAAGGTAACCCAACCTTACTAGCATGCTTTAACTAGGTTAAGACAAGTCTAAACATTAAGGTAGGACTTCACAAACCATGCATTCATACCACATCATTCAAGCATATAGATAACCTCTAAGGCATATGGCTAACACTCAAAATAAGCAATTTAGGCATGAGTTACAATTCAACATGGCAACACCAACCATGCAAAAGCAAGATACTAAGGAGTCTATACATGCTTCTAAACAACCAACAACTACCCAACAAAACAACACATGCCCCATTGCTCAAACTATTACATGTCTAACATTAAAAATCCATACTTGAAGCACTCAAGGTTAACAATCACACTTGGAGGCCCTCCACTTGCTCGAGCAACCCGCGAACTAAGGATCTGCAATGTTGAACAAGGAGAGCGTAAGCAATGATGCTTAGTGAGGGTAAGCTCTAAAAACAAACCTCAACATTGCAGGGTCCGAGCACGATCTAGCCAAGGCATTTCACAAACATACCAATGGTCCACAAGAGGCATAAGATAAAGATGCATGGGCAATGTTCATTATAAATGTCATGATCATAAGCTCAACTCTACCATACATGTACACACAATCAAGCATCTCATCAAAGATCATAAACCTCAACACATTGATATACATATCAAACAACATTGGCACCTAGCTAAGACCCGAATACGCGGATAGACATGTTAGAGCTCACATCCAACAACCACATTACCTCACGGTGGGATTTCACTCATCACCGGTCTCGCGGAGGGTATTCCACTCATCCTCACGCCCCGTCGATGGGATTCCACTCATCATCGACTACATTTAAATACAATTCCGGGCGAACCCGTACTCCTCCTTGGTGACTCAACGCCACCAAGGCCACGCGCGACTTTAGACTCATATGTACACACTAACATCCTAATGATCGATCATTTGTATTCAAGTAAACTAGTGCCAATATTTACTCACTTCACATTACTCATTTCAATCAATCTCGTGCTTAGCACGTACTCAACAACAACCATCATCATGCATGTCTCAAGCATCACAAGTCATATTTCAACCCACATGTATAATACAATATACATAATCATTCATATCACATTTCATACGAGACATACACATCCACATAAAAGAGTTCATCCAAAGGCTCTAGATCAAGTTTAGGATTAGGCTACCACCCTAATCCTAACTCTAGTTGGGTCTACCAAGCCCAACCTAGTCCATAAACTCGAACCAACTATTTTAAAACCATTGAAAATAATTAACCACTCACCTAAGCTTCCAAGCTCAAAGACCAAGCACGCAACCGTCTTCAAATTCCCGGATTTACTTCCGATGCTTCACCGATGCCCAAACTTAATTCTAATCAATCCCAAACACAAACAAAACATCCACAATCAATATCTTGTCATCGAAACTAACCCGGAATGCAATTCAACCACAAACTACTATGTTGCAAGCATGAATAATATCTATTTTTCACCAATTCGGATGGCCCCAAAACCTTGTCCAAAAACCATGTTTTCAACTTCCATTACACTCACAATTGATCCCAATTCAACCCCCATCCATAGCACTATCAAAAGCCTATCAAAACCCACCTAAAACAACCCCCAAAACTCACCCAAAACCTCCAAAAAACCCCATTTTCACCCAAATCCGAAAATTGTTCCAAATCACTTGAAATTCACATATAATATACCCTTTGACTTCTATATACCATAACTAAGCATAACAAATCAAAATACTTCATTTCTCAACATAAAAATCTCATTTTTAAATCAAAATATTCAAAACCTCCATTTTCTAAAAACTTCATGAAAATGTAAATAAAAGGTACTTTTATGGAGGGGAAGACGAGGAGAAGTCAAAAATACCATTACCTTTCAATTTGAAGTTGAAATGGTGGAGCTTTTGAATGAAATAGTGAATAAGGTAGAGAGTCTTGGTTTCCCGTTGGTGAGTTTTAAAGAGGAAGATGAATAGTAGAAAAATGAGTGTTTTATTTGACATGTGTTATATTTTAAGGCTTAAAAGACTAGTTTACCCTTAATGAAATGGAATATTTACAAGGAAGGTAAATTCATGGTTAAATGAAGTTTTAAATCTTAAAACATTGTCAACCCAAGTTAATTAATTTTGAAAACAAACTCGATTTATTATTTAGAGTATAAAACCGAGCTCAAATAATATTAAAATATTATTTTCACCTAACCCCTAAACCCGGGTGTTACAAATAATAAACGCACACAAATGAAATTGTGTATTCTTTAATTTTTTTAAAGAAATTGTGTATTCTTTAATTTTTTTAAAGAAGTCTGAAGAGAATTGTTTAAATTTTTTTACTTCATATTTTTAATATATGTTATAAAATCTTCTTCAAAAAAATAATAAATATAAATGGACATATGTGAATAAATTTAAAAACGTAAATTTATTATAAATGCACGTATGTGAATAAATTTAAGAACGTAAATTTATTATAAATGGACATATGTGAATAAATTTAAGAACGCAAATGAACGAACAAGCCCTTTGTTCATGTTCGTTCATTTAATTAAATGAATAGAAAATTTTGTTTATGTTCGTTCGTTATTCGTGTTCATTCATTTAATTAAACGAATAGAAAATCTTGTTTATGTTCGTTTGTTTAATAAATAAATGAACTTCTTGCCGAACGATTCGCTGAATGTTCAACTCCTTTACAGCTCTAAAAAATACAGTTTGAACCGATACAAGCCCGAGAAAGACCAAATATTAGGATCTTACAGATATTTTTTAAAAATTTTCACTGTAATTTAAACAGATACAGTTTAATTATCTCCACAATTCAGATATAATAATTTTTATTTTTATCCCTATTTAAGTTCCGGTGATAAAACGTTCTCATCCCATCCTTTTGACTAAAAATTCTGGTTATTCTCCACGTCTGTCTGTTCAAATTTCCGCAATTTTTTATTATTCCCTCACCCTTAAACTTCTGGGACTAAATCATAAACTTGTTCAAATATGGGTGATGATTTATGTAGTTTAACCAATATAAAATTCAACCGTCAATCTAAGGCGGCGTTATGCTCTAAATTTCCCATCTTTCCACCAAGCCGCCACGTTCAGCTCATCCAATTCCATTTCTCTAAAGAGACCAAAAGCAGTAGGCAGCCCAAACAAAATTCCCTCAATCCTTCCTTCCAGCCTCGAAAGTTGGATCTTTTCCATTGACAAATACCTAAAGGACACAACTTTTTAGCTTTTGATAGCTTCAAATTCAATCAAAATGGCAGCTAAAGACCCCTTGGTAATAACAGGCAAAGATGAGATGAGGAAGTGGTTGAGACAGATGAGATCCCAAGGCAAAACAATTGGGTTAGTTCCCACCATGGGTTATCTTCACCAAGGTCACCTCTCACTCATCCAAGAAGCACACAACCACTGCCACCTCATAGTTGTCTCTATCTATGTAAACCCAGGTCAGTTTTCTCCTTCTGAGGACCTCTCAACATACCCCTCTGATTTCCATGGCGATATGCTTAAGCTTAAGTCTGTTCCTGGAGGAGTAGATGTTGTTTTTTGTCCTAAGAATCTGTATGACTATAGCAATGGTAGTGATGAGAAGCAAAAGAATGAGAATTTGGGTGGGGGTGGGGTGGTTTCCTGTGTGGAGGAGAAGGGGAATGGGCATGAAACATGGGTGAGAGTTGAGAGGTTGGAGAAAGGGTTGTGTGGGAAAAGTAGGCCTGTTTTCTTTAGAGGGGTTGCTACCATTGTGACCAAGTTATTTCACATTGTGGAACCTGATGTTGCTGTTTTTGGTAAAAAGGATTATCAGCAGTGGAGGATTATACAAAGGATGGTGAGACTTTTGACTCTTTGATCTTCATCATCTTATTAGTTTCTGAAATGCTTAGTTCATGCTGTTGTGTTTTTATTTGCTTCAGGTTCGAGATCTTGATTTTGCCATTGAAATTGTGGGGTCTGAAATAATGCGCGATAGCGACGGCCTTGCACTGAGTTCACGAAATGTGCATCTATCCGCTGAAGAAAGGGAAAAGGTTCCTTGATTACTTCAACCCTTTTGCCAATTGCCATTGTGATGTGATTCTTGATGCATAGAGGTTTCCAGGCTATTTTCAATGATCTGTTTGATAAAGATGCTATATTTTCTAGATGCTTAACTCTCATTATGTAGTGCCCTGCATAGTGGATCAAATGTATTAAATTTATGCACTAATTGTTGCAAAGCCAGTTCTTTTTGGCTGCAAATAAGATTCCATGTGAATGTAACTGGATTAGTTCATTTTTGTGTCGCAGGCATTGTCTATTAGCAGGTCGTTGTTAAAGGCTAAATCTGCTGCTAAAGACGGTCAAGTTAAATGTAGAGAACTAAAGGATTCGGCTATCCTAACAATAACTCAAGCTGGGGGGAGAATTGATTATGCTGAGGTTTGCTACAATCTTTCTTCCTTGATCTTCTATATAGGTCAGAATTATTAAGAAATAAAATAGTCGAATGGCATTCCTATTTCGAAGCTATTAAGAGCTTGTTCAGTGACCCCCTCTCCACCCTAAGTGCCGGTGTGCTGAGTTCCAACCCCACTTGGTGGGGGTGGATCACATGAGTAAAGGCAAAAACATAATATATTGGCTGCCTAACTATGTATATTTCAAGCAGTATGCTTGGTTGAAAACATTTCCTAGTTGATCAGAGCCCATGAACCCTCCAAAATGCCCACCTTGTCTGGTTCTGTGCATTCATTTCTTTTTCCCAAGCATTCCTTTTCTTCTATTTTGTCTCTTTGTCATCATTATTACAAAATTTCTATTCTCGGTTTCGGACTAAAGTCAAGTTACTATCAACAGGTTCATTTTTGTGTTCCCTCTTTAAGACCTTTTTACATTAACTTCAACTAAAGTGTCAATATTTGTGTATTAGTTTCACTTTTTTGGCTGCAATATATGTTCGATGGTGCAGTTGTTTAAAGACTAGCTTCATTTTCTTTCAAAGAGCCATGATTAGTGAATAGTGAATATAATCCTAATTGAGATGTGATCAAAGTTTATGTCTCAACAAAACTATTAAAAGCTTATGACCCCAGAATCCGTGTATGTGTATATCATGCCTTGTGTATTTTTGTGTCACTCGTGTGAACCTAATCGCAAATGCTTTATGTGCCGAATACTGAATATAAATGCAATGTGTGTATTCAACATGTCATGTCTCTGCATAAATGGATGGAAGTTCAATTGGCATTTTCGCATTTCAATGTTGCAGATAGTAGACCAGGAGAGTTTGGAGGCAGTGGAAGAGATCAGTAGTCCTGTTGTGTTCTGCGTTGCTGCCTGGTTTGGCAAGGTTAGGCTGATAGATAACATGGAAATCAACATATGAAAAACTACATCTTCGGTCAAATGCCACATATTTTATTTATTTATTTCCATATGGAAGGAGCAATAAACAATAGTATGGTTTGGTTTGATTCGATTCGATTCAGTTTTTTTAACAAATAATGTTATTTTGAACCCTTCGGGTGGTTTCAACAGAAAAGGAAATGGAAGGTTCGGGTTCGAGCAGCTTATTTGCAATGTGTGCCTACTTAAAAAATGAACAAATAATATGACATCATATCAGATGCTCATCAAATCAAACAGAATAGACGTTTAACATTGAATGCTGAATTAACTTGTAAGTTGCAGTCACATTATAGTATATCTAAAGATCAAAATTCAGTTCCAAAAGATGGACAGTGAATTTCCACACATCAACGTAGTTAATGCAATCAAACGAATCCAAATTGTAATATACAGCAGTCTTCTGATTTATACAACAGAAAAGAAAAGGCGAAGAGGAACATCAATACAGCTACCGATCCATGAAGTGGAAATTGAATCCCACACCAAAGCAGATGATGGTGTTCTTCAGCATTTGAAGCCACCGCAAATGGAGAGTACGATGATGAGAATCAAGGCGATCAGGATTCCGAGGACTATCAGCTTTACCTTCATGTTCTGCAACCACATCTTTCTCCTCATCCGAGTCCCTTGCTGCCTGAAATCTTGTGCCTATAATACCCAACCCAAAAGCACCCATGTTAATAAAAAGTGTCTGTAAATTAAAACATACATCCCAAATCCATTGCGTATCATTTGTTGGAGAATCTCGCGATGAAAATGTTGGGTTTTCGAATTTGACTATTCAGCTAGTCCCTTGAAATTCTCAGAACAGATGTTGATTAATGCTTTTAGAAATGGAAAAAAGACACAATTAAATGAAGAGGCAATTCCACGTATGTGAAAAAATCTCACGCAGGGACGGATACAGGATTTGGGATGGGGAAGGAAAACTATAAATATTTGAAGGGGCAAATTCATAAATAAATTAATTTTAAAAAAATTAAATAAGAGAATAAAGTTGAAGAAAAAAAAATTCAGGGTGGGGGCGATTGCCCCTCCTCATCCCCACATAGTTCCATCTGTGATCCCACGTTTAAACAAGCACAAATAATACCATTTACAAGCTTTGCAGTTCTAGAGAACATTGTCCACATTGTAAAGTAAGGTAATAATATGCTGACCTGAGAGCGAAGGTTTTCTGTTTTATCTACCAGAATCTCAATTTTCTCGCCACGGTCCAGAACCTGTAAAATAAAATTGTTAATGAAGAAAATTAAATAAAAAGATCCCAATAAATTTGTAAAGTGGACTCCTAGCCCACTTAAGGCAACTATGAAAATAACAGCAACCTTTTCAATGTTTTCCATCATTACTCCTTTGACTTCTGAAACTTGAGCTTTCACTTTGGCAATCTTACTAATCTCCTCCGGATGATCAATGCAATACTGCATATGCTCCTTTAATTTTGGCCTGTATCAATGATAATAAATACATAGCATCAATGTACTTGATAACAAATAAGGCAAATCGTTTAATGGTCAAGGAATAGAAAATACCCAAACTCCTTGCTCAGGCTGTTTGCAGATGCAGTTGCAGCTTTTCCTCCACCATATCTCTTGGTAAAATCCTCCCTAATTCTCTCAAGAAAGGCAATTGGGACCTGTCGGCCAGCAGACTCAACAGCAACCACGCAGTAGGCTGCAAAGAGGAAGGAATGATGTAGCCTTGTTTCGTAATAGACGGTGTAAAACAACTTGTGAAATAATAGGAAAGCATCATGCAAGCACCAAAAGGAAATGAATACATAAGCTTTCAGTCTTTCAATATAAATTAAAGGATCAACCATGCCCCTTCTTCTACAACTATAGGGGGTGTGACCAAAGGACATAAACCATTTGCTGAAGTGATTCATTTACATAACACGTAAAGAATCCCCTCCAATATATATCTATATATATATTAAATGCACAACAATAAACTTGAGTGAAATTGAAAAGTGGCAAACATGTTCATACTCTACTATGACCACATGATTTTTATGATGCAGGTGAATTAAGAATAGGGATGTTCTAGAATTAATGTTTTCTGTCAAGTAAATAGATATGCAACTGTTGGCCTTTTAACATATAATTTGAGCAAAAGCAAATTCAGGGGAAATCATGGACCTAAAAGGATGAATTGAAAACAAGCAAGGTTCTAACCATTCTAGCTCAGTTCATGTTGGTTTTCATAAGAATAAGAATGATAAAGTGATTAAATTATAAAACATGACCATATATGATTGTTTATATGAAAGATAAATCTGCATTTCGTTAGTTACAAAATTTTACGTTTCTTATTTTCTATTATTCAAAATATAATGAATTTTCTTGTGTCAAAAATGATGTAAATGCTTTTTGCTTCGAAATATCGCTAAGAAATCATTTTGTCACAAAACATCTATGCAGATTTAATTCGTTTGAATCGGCCAAACATTAAATTTTCGTTTTCCTAATCCATGTCAAATCTGGAAAGTTTCATTTACGAGTTAAATTAAGCCATCACTTTACATACTTCATTTATTGTACAATCTTAACAAACTCTTTTCTTAAAATTGAAAAAATCTAACCGATTCTATTTCTTTCCCAAATTACTTGAAAAATCCAAAAAAAAGAGTAATAAGCAGCAAAAAAAGCGTTAGCAGCGAAGAAATGTCGATCATCAGCAACAACGAGAACAAATACAGGCACAACTTTGTCGTTGGATCAAAATTCAAATAAGCAGTAAAAGGACAGATCAGAGAGATAAATAAACGAAATAGCAAAAAGCGAAAGAGAGAGAGAGGAAAGGAAATTACTATAGCCGTTATCGACGAGATAGTTGAAGGTGTGGCCATCACAGTTGTAGGTGAACTTGTTGTTGGTAGCAGGAAGTTTCTGGAGGCACTGAGAAGCTATGGCGGTGAAGTTTCCGGTGAATTTGGTGTAGTCGGCTATCACCACCGTGCCTCGCGCCACGAAGGCGTAGATCAGCGATTGTTGCCCCATCGCACTGACTTTGGCCTTCTCAAGTAATTAGAATTGTTTGGATTTTTTTCAACTGTATGTATATAAATCTGAGGATTTTGCTTTGAGGGAGGGAAAGAAATTGGAAGGATTTTATTGCGAAAGGAAGGAAGGGGAGTTTCCTTGACTTTTTCTTTACTTTCCTTTCATATTTTGTTTAACTAACTGTCCGGGGCGGCCATGCCACGGAGTCTCAGCTTTGAAATTCAAATACGAAATCAAATGATTAAATTTTGATTCTGGTCCCTGAAATGTGCTTGAATTCATCATATAGTCCATTCATTGTAGTTTTACTTAATCTTATCATTTTATTTCTATAATCCCATTAGTTAGTTCAAAAAATTAACATGTTTGATTATTTATATAATTATAAATTTAATTCTATATTGTGACTTTTCAGTTTCGTCATTACTATTTTTAATTAAATTTGATCATCAACTTTTTAAAAAAGTATTTTTTAACTCAAATAATTTTTGGGTAAATTACACAAACGGTCACTAAACTATATTTGAAAAAATAAAATGGTAACCAAATTTTTAAAAATGACAAAATGACAATTAAACTTTATGTTTTGTTACAAAGTGGTAACTATGCCGTTAACCTCCGTTAAAAAAGTGACATGGTTGTTAATTTTTTTGTATAATAGCACATTTAGTCCTTCATAGTTACACATTCAATCAATCTAGTCATAATTCGAAGAAATTCAATAAATTTAACCACAAACACTAAAACCTACACCATACACCCTAAACTCTAGCCTTAAACCCTAAACCCTAAACCATATACTATAAACTCTAAACTCTAAAGTATAAATTATAACGTGTAAAATTTAAGGGTTAAATTTATTGAATTTCTTCAAATTATGACTAGATTGATTGAATGTGTAACTATGAAGAACTAAATGTGCTATTATACACAAAAAATTAAGTCATGTCACCTCTTTGACGGAGGTTAACAACACAATTAACATTTTGTAACAAAACATAAAGTTTAATTATCATTTTGTCATTTTTGAAAGTTTAGTTACCATTTTGTTTTTTCGGGTATAGTTTAGTGGTCGTCTGTTTATTTTATCCTTAATTTTTTTGCAGTTTTGACATGATCATCTAAATGATGGTCCATTGTATTTCATGTTGGCGCATCACTATTTATCTTATATGTCATGTCAATAAATATTTTAAAATAAAAAATAGCATATGTAATTGGTATATGAGTTCTCATGTCCAAGTCGTTAAAAATTTAATGTTTTAGTTAATGTTTTAATTATTTTGTAAATTTAATTATGTGTAAACGTGGAGCTAAATGCATCATTATATTTTAATTATTTTGTAAAACTACATCCTCTACTCCACCCGTCTCGTCCCACAAATAGGGTAGAATTATGCTTTTGGTGGATACACAAAATATATATATATATATATATATATATATATATATATATATATATACTAAAATTATAAATATAATACGGACTATTGATCGAAACACTGCCATTGAAATAAAAATATAGAAATAGGGATATAATTATGAAAAGTGTTATCGTGATATGTTTTAAAAGTTAAAAAACTAAATATATTGTATTATTATAATCAGTTTAATCATATTTGTTAAAAATTAAAGATTTGGTATGGTCATATATTAGTATTTTTTTAATCTTAATACTTTAAAAATACATATACACATTACAAATAAACTGCTCAAATTATGTTAAGAATAATTGTATATATCAAATTATGTTAAGAATTAGTTATAAATATATTTTATAATATTAAATTGAAAATTATCCGTGATAGAAGTGCGGTGAAATGACCTGAATAATTGTAGATAAAACTGACATCTACGAATGTGGATATTTGGGTGAAGGTGGAAGAGACAAGCTCTTATTTCATTTAATTCCATTTTTACTTCTAATTTATCATGTTTAACGTGGATAATGGATTTATTTATACCGAAAAGGTTGTTTTAATAGAAAAATTAAGGTCGCAATTTTAACCAATTTATCTAAAAGTGCTAATTATTTATTAACTAATGATTTTAATCAATTTATGTTAAATGAAAGTATAAAACTAATTCTTAAATTTAAGTATTGTAGAGGGGTCCATACCATCATTTGACCTAAATGTATAAATAAAGTGAGCAATTTAGCTTTGGTTTTATGCCGTGTGTTTCTAGAATAAAGAATTTTATAGTATATTATTATTAGGGGGTTCATTCTTTGCTTTTAATAAACTTTCTAGAATTTTGATCTATTTTCTTGTTCATTGTTATGCCCCTTCTTTATTTTTATAGTGCTTTTAATTCCAATAATTGGGAAAAGTCAAAAGAAAGTATTCATTATGGCATTTTATTTATTTATTTATTTATTGCTTTAGTTGAAACAAAAAGATTAGCTGAATTTAAAAAGTGATTTAGTGAAAAAATAAATAATATTTTTTAAATACTTGAAGTAAAACAATTTTATCATTAAAGTATACATAAATTTTATCATTAACTAAAGACATAACAAACATTACATAGTTATATTAAAAATGCTATAAAAACAGAAAAGGCAAACTATTTTGTTGGTGACTCAATTATTAGAAATTTTTATTTTGATTATCAAATTAATGACCTAAAGGAAAACAATTTTCTTCTCATTCTCGTTTTTTTTTCAAGTTTGTTGTTATTGTTTGTGATTTTGGGGTGAATAACGATTATTATTATTTTTGAAATTGAATCCACTAATTTTATTAAACTGAGAAATATCGAAATTACAATGAAAAATTACCACTAAGTAAACAGACACCTAAATCCAGACATAAACCCAGAAAACTAAATTAGCGGCTCTAGATCATAAGAGGACCATACAAGGAACAAGTAAGAACCTAATCTAAAGACTCGAAACAAAAGACGGATACAAACATCCCCAAATCAACGATGATGGGTAAAATCATCAACAAAACAACATTAACAATGCATATTATAGTGAAAGTACGTTGACAATAAGGTCATTACCACAACTCAATCGTGAATAAACGGTAGATGTAATCGCGTATCCGAATCCGATTCAAGGGCCCGGGACAAGGAAATCAACAACATAATGAAATGAGCGCCATCTTGATCATTTGTGGTGACGTCAGATCCAACCCTGATAGAAAATAAATAACAGAAAAGCGTGCAAGGAGGCAGAAAAGCATGCTAAAAAGCAAAAAAATAAACGTACCAAACGGTAGAAATAAGCGTGTCATGAAGACATATTTATTGAATTAAAAAATCAAAAATTAAAAGAATGAAACAAACAAATAAAAATGAGTGACCGACGGTCGACAAACATCCCTAAAGCTGTTACCGCCCCAGCCTAAATTCAATCAAAATGAAAGACCGTAGAGAGAAAAGAAAAGCTAGGGTTGAATATACAGTTTTCTTAATTGTTTACAGGGAGTCAATAACGATTAAGATTGCTGCCGATGGTAATGATTTTAGGTATATATATGTTTGGGTTTTGATGAGAAATTTTTTGATTGGTTTTAGTTTCTGATAGGAAGATGGAAGTTTGGATCAAGTAATGCTTTTAAATTAAGGGTCAAAATCGAATTTCAAATAAATTAAAGGTTTAATATCAGAATTAGTGTTCAAATTATTATGTTTTTCTCTTTTAGATGCCTAAATTTTTCTATACCTCTTTTAGGTGTCCTAATTATCATTTTGTACATTTTAAGGTCAATTGAGGCACCTATTTTGACAAAAAAATTGAGCACTTAAAAAGAAAAAAAAGTCTAGGCACCTAAAAGAAAACTTTTTTCATATTAATTCTAAATTAAAAAATAAAACAATTTAAGAAAACAGAATAATTATAATATTCTGTATTGAAATCGCATAGAATTTCTTGACCGTGTTATTATTGTTGAAACAAACCTTTTGAATCATAATACACAGACATTTTAAAATGCATCAAAAAGATTTTTTTATCAAATAATATTCGTTAGTTTTGAATAGAAAATAAATACAACAAAGTTAAAAAAAAGAGTTTAAAAAATTGGAGATTAATCATTTTTTATTAAGTATAGAGATATTTCATTTCCGAGGTAAATGTCAAATTTCAAACTTATATAAGATAAAATAACATGAGTATTTTTGACCATTTAATCAATTAATGAATCTCAGTGGACCACTTCTTCTAAAACCATTAAAGTAAATAAACTAGCCACTAGAAGTCTAGAACATAAAATAGGACTAAGGATGTTGGTGGGGGTGAGTTTCTCGGAGATCCGCTTCAATTCGCACTCAATTGGACGAGGATGTGTACAACTTTCATTAAAAAGTAAATTTAGGGTTTGTATGTTAAAACATAAATTCCTAACCATATCATCCTAAAACTTAAACTAAAAATTATGAATCTTAAACTAAATTCCTAAACCTTAAAGTCAAGGCATTTGTAGAAATTTTTGTTTTCACCGCCAGTACATGATGTATTTTCTCAAATTTTTTTTAAAAATTAACACCGATTAGAAAGAGTATGTAAATGTTGAAGACTATACGTTATTATATCAATTATAAAAAAGGATAATTATACTATGCCCTGACAGTGAAAACAAAATGTTTTCACAAGCGTCTTAATTTTAAGATTTAGATATTTAGTTTAAGGTTAAATGTTTAGGGGATTAGGTTTATAGATTTAGAATTTAAGGGTTGTGGTTAGAATTTAGGGTTTATATGTCAAACCCTAAATCTCTAATCATATTACCCTAAACTTAATCTCCAATCTCTAACCTTAAACAGTACATTATAACCATAAATTATAAATTTTAAACCTATAAACATAAACACATAAATCTCAAAACTCTAAAGTAGATCAATAAACTCTAAAAATAAAACACTTATGAAAACCTTTTGTTTTCACCGCCGGTGTATGATATATTTTCCTTTAAAAAATTACCATGTTATCAATTGCGTTAACCATTTAACAAAAAGTGATCAAAATTTGAAACTTTGGTAATTAGATTAAAAAATAATTAGTTTAATGACCAGAATAAAAGTATGCCAATAGTAAAGTGACCAATGAGTTAGTTTACCCTTAAAAAAGGGTCGTTTCCCCTCACAAGGAGAGCCTTATCAACATAAACAAAATATAATTAATTAATTATGCACACACCAAACATTTGATTTGATTTGACAAAATATTTTATGAAATTTATAATTATAAGTAAAAGTATAAGGTCGGCACCAAATGCTTGGTGATATGCCAACAACGGCAACAGCTGATGCAAAAATCTTTCTCCTCTAATCAACTCCTCGTGCAGTCAAAAGCACAAACATGTTTATATACCCCCACCCCACACTCACACTATTAATAGTTTTATACCCAAAGTTATACATTATATTAATTTAATCGTAATTTAAAATAATTTAAATATTTAAACTTACACAATTAATTTCTTTTATCAATTTACCTTTTGTTATACTCTAAAATTATTTGTTTTCTCCCATAAATGTTATATTATTTCTCTGGTATAATAAAATTTAATAATTTATGTTGCTTTTATGGTATAATCCAACTATTCAATTGTTGCTTTGATCAAATAGTCTCGTTTGGTTTGATAGTATCGTAAAAATGACTAAATTAATAAAAAAAATTAAATACGAAGATGTTAAATTTGTTATAATATTTCAAATTAGAGCCAAATTGATAAAATGTATAAATTTGAAAAAAAAACTATTAATAAAAGTACCAAAAAATGAATAAAATACTAACTTAAAAGAAGATGCATAATAGGGGTGAGCAAAACTAGACTCGACTTAAAAAATGATATTTTTTTCAATTTTGAGTTGTTCGAGTTATTTGAGTCAACTCGATTAACTCGAAAAAATTTCAATTTCGAGTCGGTTTGAAAATTGCCCAACTCGAAAAACTAAAAAAATGATTCCTCCTCCATTTTAAGTCCTTTTTTGATCAAATTTAAACCACGTATTCCTAAACCAGCGTATAATACGTATTTATCTTCAATTTATATTTTTTTCAATTCAGCCCCTTAACTTTGTATAATTTCCTCATTTCTTCAATATCTCCTTCGTTTTAAGTCAATTTTGATCAAATTTGAACCGCATGCTCCTAAACCAATGTTGAAACTAGAGTACCTATTTAGCTTCAATTCATATTTTTAAATTAAATTTTTTACTTTTGTAATTTAACCCCTCAACTTTGAATGTTTTCCATTTTTTCAATTCATCTTTTGTTTTAAGTCTATTTTAGACCAAAATTGAACCACATGATTCACTAACACTATATAATATCTATATAACTTCAATTCATATTTTTAACAAATATATTCTTTTTTTTTAATTTAGCCCTTTAATTTTATATTTTATTCAATTTCATCATTCAACTAATTTTTTTATAATTTTTTTTACATCAATTCATTAACTCATTTATACCTCATCAATATTTTATCTCTAAAAGTTCATTATTTAAAAATAATATTATAAATATATTTTAGAAGTTTAGATGATATTTTTTTATTAAATAACATTATAAATTATGGGAAAAATAATATGAAGAAATAATATATGCATATCTTATATGATTAGAAGAAGTTTAAATTAAAATCAAATCGTACTATAACATGATAAATAATTATAATTAAATTTATATAGGAACTCAAAAACTCGACTCGAACTCACTCAAATTTTATAAACTCGACTCAAATAAAAAAATTTCAAATTAAGTTCAAGTCATAAAATATAACGCGTCAACTCAAATAACTCAAAATATTTTTTTACTCGACTCACTCAAACACTCACCTCTAATGCATAATTCAAATATCAAATGTATATTTAATTCATTTAGAATTTAGATATGTTGATGAATCTCAAATATAAATCATAAAATAGACAGAAACTGAATTCTCTGAAAGAAGAGATACCAAGAAAACTGAAAACTTGTTAAATGGATCTCACATTTAACATGAAAGAAATTATATCAATTAAACAAAATTTCACATAATGCATTCAGTGTTTAAATTCTGACCAAATATAAAAGCATAGAATTACAAACATAACCACTTTTTATAGGCATGTTTAATTCTCATCACTCGTCAACTTCAACGCCTGACATCGGCACCCCTCCCTTGACATAATCCACGCCAAAGTCATAGTCATCATTATCATCATCCATAACATCGTCCCCTGAGGTTAATTTATTTTTGGCTTTTCTCCTTTTCTTAGTCTCTGCTCTTTTCATCTTTGTGTTGAGCATACCTTCTACAGCATACAGTTTCTCATTTTGCCTACTTGCAGCAGATTTTGACTTTGCTTTTTCAGCATCCTCCTCAGAAGCCATGGCTTCATCATCATTTCCACCATCATTAAATATTTCTTCTTGCTTTTCATTACCTTCAGTCGTTGGCAAGGGTTGGGCATTATCCTGAGGCGCACAAAATATCCAACAGATTTATACAACACCATAAATTCAAGCTATTCCATCTATTAACAAGCAAAACTATGATAAACAACAAAAAGAGTCCAAAAAAGAGCAACCGCAAACCTCTAGCATAGTCTCATCAAACTTGAGAGGGTGGCTAGCAGGAACTTCAATAGAATGGAAATCATCGGTTGACTTGAGACTTCCGATGAATGAAGATTCCGTGTTATAAACCTCATCAACGTTGAACTCCTTCCCAAGTTCTGTAACAATCCTCGCCTCTGAAGGCTCTTCTTGATTTCTTACTGGAGGCGTGGTGTAATACGGAATTTTACCTGAAATATGCCAAACGGATAGCAATGTATTAACTTGGTACGAAAATCCATTTTTCCTAAACAATGTAATTGACATGCATACCTTCATTCCAGTCATGCAAAATGATCCTTGCAGCAGCTTCAACATCCACAATACCACCCTTTTTGAGCTTACCCCTCACAGTAGCAACATTCTGAAGGAATTCATCAACTGACTGAAAACCTGGGATCTTGTATATCGTTACCATGAGTCTTTCTGGACAAAGCTTGAGAATCTCTTTCACTGTGTTGTAGACAAAAGGAGAATTACGAATTAGTATTGCCAGCAAATATTTGTCAAGACAAGATATTGACAATAGTTGAGATCAAAAGATTCCAGCCTGCACAAGCAATGTTCTTGAGTTTCCGTTGACATGTCACAACATATTTCACAAGTCTAATATATTTGTTTCTCCCATGTGGACATGTTGCCTCTTCTCAAGAAAAGTTGGCACTTTGAGAAACCTGAAGTTTATCTTTTATAACATTTCTCCTCATCAAACCCACATCGTAATAGCAATTTTGTTCATCTTCCATGATATGAGAATTAGAAAAGATATATTAATTTCAAAATCTTTCCTATTGAGATATACATTGGAGAATGTCTAGCTTGTAGTTAATTTTAACAAGCACAATATTTTGTAGGCTCTTCATCACGACCACCCAATTTCCAAACTAGTCAGTCATTGCAATAAAGCAGTTCTACAACTAAGCTTACATCAACAAGTTACAACTTAGGCCCATGTTAGTTGCAGTCAGCTATCTGAAAACAAAATTCACTGGTTGAAATACCTGGACCAACTGGATCATCCAGCTTCTCAATTCTTTTGCAGTTTCGAAGAGCTATTGATGCATCATTCCCTTCAGATCGAAGCATAACAACACCCGGACAGTCCAGTAATTTTATATTCTTGTCCAATTGAACCTCTTGCATTGATCTTGTCAACCCTGGAGTAGCGCCAACATTGACCACGTGGCATCTCTTCAAGCTGTTAATTAGGCTACTCTTGCCAACATTAGGCAGGCCAATAATACCCACAGTTATAGACTTCTTTATCTGAAAAAACAAGTTACACAAAGAGATCAATGTTTGTATTAAAACAAGGGACACAACCAATTAATTTGAACAAGCAAATAATAAAACGAACATCAAAATACAGAGGACAGAGTTACAGCTAAGCATCAACAAAGAGAGAAAATCATATCGCAGTCCAAAATCAACAATTAAATGTACCTCGTGACTCCTTGAGTAATTTTTGAGCAATTTAATTAGAGTTTCTGCTCCAAGACAATCACTAGTTTGCAAAAGATTGCTAGGCTTTGCTGCCTTTGAAGAAGATTTCCACCCTAAGTTTGATCGCTGCTCTTGAGTGCTGCACTTAAAGGCAACAGCCGGTAACTCTTCCCTAAGATATTTGAGCCACTTTTCAACAGCTTCTCGAGGAACAAGATCTGAAATGCAAGTTTCTCGTTAAAAACGAGTCAAGGCAGAAATAAAGGGAAAATATAAAGAAAAAAGCTAATGGAAGCAATGCCCTGATTTATACATTGAATCGCAAAACCCAACTATAAAACTAGAGGTTAAGAAGTAGATGATGCTTGTGTGAAAATTCACCCGTCTTTCATCAAGACATTTTAGGGTGCCAAGAACTTCCTTAAACTTGACATACTCCAAATACAACTATATATCCAAAGGTTAAGAAATAAAATGACACCGGCATGAAAATTCACCTTGGTATGATCAAATTCAAGACACAGTTGGGATGCCTAGAAACTCTAGAACTTGAGATATTCCTTATACAAGGAAAATATTGAGTAGACTAGGAAGTGAAATAAGGAATTTACCAATCTTATTCAAAAGCAAGACTAGGTTCTTATCAGGGCCCGATTTCATCACCATCTTTTCCATATCAACACAACGGGTACCAAGGGGGTCTCTCGCATCAAGGACTTCCAAAATGACATCTGATGCTTCAATTACTTTAACCAATTCCTTGTAGAAAGCTCTATCCGAGTTATCTGCAAGTAATAAGATAAGTCAAAAATAAGAACCACCCACCTAGAGCAAATCAAACTCTAACTCAATATCAACTTACCCCGGACTTTCAGAGTCCCAATAGTATCATTAATGCCCTTCCCCTCTTCAATACTTTGTTCTTTTTCATCATCCTCTAGTAAACCCATCTTTCTTTTCTTTGCCTGAACAATCATAAAGATTCAATACATGTAAGTAAACAATTGAAACTTCATAGAAAACTTAGGACAATAAACAATACACCAGAAAAACTCATATCCGCACTAAAAAGCACTGTAAGGCACTGAAAACAAAAACTGGCGAAGTAAACAATTAGCTTATAGACATGATTTTAACTATAAACACAACCCAAATTCCAAAAAAAAAAACAGTAAAATCAATAAAGAAAGATCTTTTTAACTAAACAAGAAAAGGGCATTGAAGCAATACCCTCTCCTTTCGGGCAGCTTTCTTTTGCTCCAATTCCTCGATTGCCCGAGCTCGACGAGCCTCGAGAGCCTTGAGCTCTTGCTCCTTGAAAGGCCAATCATTGGGGATACCAGGGTCTTTCTCCACCTTTCGCTTATGATTCAATCCCAACTTCTTCGCTTCCTTAGCTTTCTTCTTGTGATGCTCTTTTACTTTTCTTATAACCTTGTACTTTTGCTTCAGTGAAACCCTCTTGCTCTTGCTCTTCTTGCTCCTTTTCACCATTGTTTTCTATTTTTATGTTGACGACTCAAACTTTCGTTGGAAAATATAAGCCGCAGCGCCTCCTTCAAAGTTTCAGTGTTTGGGGAGAAGAGGACGATGAAAGGAAAATCTTCTAAAATTTATTTAGGGTTTTGGAGAAGTGGGCTTGACCCGTTTTCATAAATATGGGTGAAGTAAACAAACCCAATTGACAGACTTATTTATATGATGGTTTGTCTAAAACCAAATAATAATTATATATCACGTTGCTATTAAAAGCGCATTGAAAAAATAGTTTAAGTTTTATTTGTTTGAGATTATTGTCAAAAATATTTTTAAAAATGAAATGTTAATTTTAAATATATATTTAGGTATGTCAATTGCGCGGGGCGGGTGCGAAAGGTATTCTTCCCTCACCCATTCTCGTAAAAAAAATATTTTATTCCTACATCACAACTCATTACGAATACAAAATTTAAAACCATCTAACCCACAAAACTAAAATCATCGCTCCATCACCACATGGGTCTAAAGAAAACCTAATGTTTTGCTTACTGCAATGAAATATATTGATGTGCTTTCTGAAGTCCATAATATTAATTAACATTTCTAACTTATAATGTGAAAAAAAATATTTTTAACCTATAAGTGAACATGTTTGTGAACGCTAAATGAACATGTTCACGAACGCTTAACGAACATTTAAACGAATATTTTCACGAATGTTAAACGAACATATTTGTGAATACTAAACGAACTAAGCCTGAACACCAAAGAAATAAATGAACCGAGTTCGAACACCTTCAAAAATAAATAAACGAACATGAACATAGCCTTGTTCGTTCAAGCTCGGTTCGTTATCACCCCTGGTGGTACCTTGTTTTTTTTTATCACAAACTTGTATTATATATTTTTTATTTTTTGATGTTGCAACTTGCAATCATAATAAATGTGAACTTTGCATTATTAAACTAAAACCTTACTTTGTTTGCCATGGTACAACATGATAAGTGATAATTCTCTAAATCTTTCATTCAATATAGTATGAGACATTTATTCAGTTATATGTTAAGAACAGTTTTTGCTATGCTTATCTTATGTGATTTTACCATATGGTTACAATTCCATATGTGATTTTACCAGATGGTTACACTTTTTGTCTTTCCATTACTTCTCTTTTTCCTGTGGCTTGTATCCGGAAACTACCCTAGGCTTTATAATCATATCATATGTGGCCGATGGTTACACTTTTATAATGTATATGTATGCGGCTAACCTCCCTTTCCTTTTTACATCCTTTTCATTCCTTGTTCACTTGGATGTTTCCATTTTTCCTTCTCTGCTGCTCCTCTTTGGTCGGCTCGGTGTCTCTGGCAACCACGGTTCAATCTCGGGAGCACTTTTGAGAAGAGGAAGTTTGAAGCAAAACAATCTCCCCTTAGGAAGAATACCCTCTCAGCCCCAGAAACAGGCTAGTCATTAAGCCATGTGAAGTTGACAATGAACATGAAGCTGTGTCTTCTATTTTCATAGTTTAAATGCAATGAAAAAATAAAACCCTTTAATTCCTACCGGAAAATACTAAACAAAGTTCAATGCCGTTTTAGGACGGGGAGCTACATGAGCACCCGCTCAGGGTTCTTATTTTTTTACCTTCACAGCTTTAATAATTTTTTAAGTGTTAATCTTGTAAGTTAGTAGTTGTGTCTTATTGTTTTAGTTATATTTAAGATGTTTTCTTAACAAAACAATCAAAATAATGTGTTTAACAAAAATTGATCATGTTTCTATGGTTTCTTTATAAAATATTAAATTAATTGTTCAAAGTAATGACATAATAATTTTGTCATGTATGAGTCATTTTTTAGTTTTTCTCAGGGCGCCAAAAATGACTGAGAATACTCTGAGAAAGTTATTTCATGTGTATAACTAATCAGTTTAAATTCACTGAAAAAAATAAAACCCTTTGATTCCGATCACACAGCAATAAATTAACCTATTCCTTCTCCATTTTTTAATGAAGAAGTTTATAGCTTGAACAAAAAGAAAGTTGTAAATACTTAGTTTAGTTTTGAATCCAAAGTTATTACATGTCACATTCTAAAAATGGTTTTGAATGAACTGGATCAACTAAAAGTGACCTCAGTTCACTAAACATGGGTCTGGTCTTGTATTTTTTGACCCATGGATATGCTCTCTCACGTTTCTTTTTCATTCTTCTTCTCACGTTAACCCAATTCAATATCGATTCTTCAATATTGTTTCCTTCAGTGAAGTCATATTAGAGTTCATGGAATAAACCATGTGTTATTGTGTGGTCAGAGACGGAGCCAGGATTTGATGGTGGAGGACAAACTATAAATATTTAAAAGTGGGGTAAATTCATAAATAAACTAATTTTTAAAAAAATTAAATAAGAAGACAAAGGTAGAAAAAAATTTCTTCGAAGTGGGGCCCCTTAATAGCTTCGTCCCTGTATGTGGTTAGGGACGGAGCCAATATCTAACTTTGACATGGGTCAAAATATTGAATTTTAAAAATGTAAAGGCTAATTAAGTATTTAAATTCAAAATTCATGGGGCAAGACCTAATTTGTCTAATATTCGAAGATATGGGCTATAAATTGTTATTCGACCAAAAAAATTTGAAGATATGAGCTTATTCTTCTTTAGCTCAATTCCTATTTATTATATATTTAACAAACTTTTGTATTTTAATTTGAATATTTATTTTTACAGAGGTCAAATTGTTACTAGACTAAAATTTATCAAATATTTTAATTTTATAACAGTGTTGGGGCCTAGTAGGGTTGTCGAAGCAAAATAAAATCTGATTTTACTAAACTAACTTGTAGTAATAGTGAGATCATGTTGAATTCCAAGAGAGTTAAAATTAAAAACTCAAAGTTTAAACAATCAAGATTGGGGGCTTTTGTTTATCAAACTTAAATTAAAGATAATGGCTTGTTTGGTAGAGAGAGGTTTGACCGGTCAAATCCGCTAATTTGGATGTTTGGTAAAGAGCGGATTGAAATAGCGAAATGGGGGTGAAACTTTTAATTTTAAAAAAGCTACTAATACGAGCTTTTTAAAATTAGAGGTTTTGACATAAGAGTTATAAATACCATTTTACCCTTAACAATTATAAAAAATCTCCAAATAATTTAAATTTAACCATTTCTATTTTAATTTTCCAACCTCGCGTATTTACATTGTGATATTTGTAACTAATATTTTTTTTATTTTTTTTCTTTTTATTCTCAGACATTTATATTTGTATTTAAATTTAACAATTAATTAAATTGTATTAAAAATAATTATATAAATAATAAATTAATATATAAATCCTTCAAATATGCTTAGTAATGTTATATTAAAAATTATTTTTCATAATCTAATTAATATTAATAGATACAAAATATTGATAACTAATAAACTATTCAAATAAGTATCGAATATAATCATGTTCTTATGCGTCATTTACTTGTTTAAACAATCAAACAACTATCAACTATTAGTTAATTTATACCAAACACTTTTATACAATCATCTAATACAATATGCTAGTCAATCAGCTATCAACTAATGTAATCTGCTATCAGTTATTCGCTAATTGCCAAACAGGGCAATAATTATGAACTGAAAATAAAAACAACTTAAATCAATCTTACCGAACTCCCAATCCAAATGTGTGATTTTCATCCCACCGTTACTTTGATCATAGGCTTAAAGATGAATTTCTCGTATCCAAAAATTTAGTCTACTTAGGGAACACCGCAACAAGCAATTATTCTCTTTTTTTATAATTAATTAGTCTACCTAAGGGAACACCGCAACAAGCATTTAAATTAAAACTTACCATTAAATAAATCAATGATAGCAATAAGATTCATGAGAATGACTATAACAAAATCAATCAAATTAATCTTGTAGCTTTACTTCCATAGGGACTATCATGCGTGGTGTGTAGCTTAACGAATACAAATCACGAGACTTACCCCTTGCTACTTATATTAGTTATAGAAAGTTCAATATCGAATTAAGGCGTCAATTTAATCAATATCAAACATTCATGAAATAAGAACAAGAAACAAAAATTACTTGAATTAAATGAGAAATACTAATTTAATACAAGCGTCACAAAATTACAACGAAATCGCTTCACCCTTGATTCAAAATATAAATGCTTATCCACACATGGTGGAATAAGAATACAAGAGAAAAAATCGTCAAAAGGTTGATTATCTTATGAAGGGTTCAATAATCTCTTTATATAGAAAGTAAAAACCCTAAACCTAAAAGTAATTCTCTTTTATTTTTTTTTGATAAAAGATTGGCCTCGTTAAACCCCCCCTCATATCTTAGAGTCGGAGACCAACTCACGGACAGCGGAAGGGGGAAAAGAGTGCCGGTTTATTCAATAAATTAAGGTCCTCTTACAAGATAACATATTACCAAAATTCAAAGATACACTGAAACACTTCCCCCATTAGGAGTAAGACCAAAAATATCGAAAATCCAAACAGCTGCATCATCCGATACCTTCCTTCGCCAATCGATCAGCGTCCACATTCCTTCTCCGAGGTATATGTGAAAAAATACATCCCCTGCAATTTCCCAGTTCATTAATCTCCTTTACCAAGAGTTTGTACATCGCTGGGCACGATGGTTCGTTGTTTATCCAAGCCAACGCCGATGCACAATCACTTTCGACTATCAGCCGGCCTTCCCTACATGAAGGGTCATCGATAAAGATCCTCAATCCCCTACGAATGGCCAACAGTTCAGCTGAAATCGGAGGGCCAGCTTCGCACGGCTCCGAGAAACTAAAGATTACTTCACCCGACGGGCCACGAGCCAAGCCACCGACACCCCCTTTACTTCGATCCGCCATCATTGCTCCATCAACATTTAGCTTGATGAATCCAGTCGGAGGTGGAAGCCACCCGCCCACAGCATCTAATTTCTGTCTACAGTCCGACACCCCATCAGCTAACCGCAGATCGTTAAACAAAGCCTCTCTAGATAACGGCAGATTATGATGCTTAGCCAGAAACCAATGCACCAAACGGGTTTTGACAAGGAACATAATCTGAGCTAAGTCCACCTTGCACCCTTTGAACACTACCTCGTTGCGCAACAACCACAAGGACCACATCAACGCCGCCGGTATATAGAACCAAATCGAGGGTGAAAGCTTGATAGGTGCCGAGAAAAACCACAACTCCAGTAACTCCCTTACGCTGCCAGGTAAGATAACATCGATCCCCCACCATCTTGCTGCCTTGCCCCACGCCTCCCTTGCCACCGTGCACTCCACAAACAAATGAACCACTGACTCAGGGTATACTAAGCATAAAGGACAAAGAGAATCATGAATGCCTCTCACCCTTCTCTTGACCAATTCACATTTAACAGCTAATCTCCCGATGACCGACTGCCACATAAAGAACTCCACCCTCGGAGGAGCCATCCCGTTCCAAACGCATACCTCCCAAAACTTATCATTGCTTGATGGACTTTGACAAAGTTTGTAGAACGAGCGTACTGAAAAAATGCCATCACTAGTGCCCCTCCAAGCAACCGTATCCCGAGAAGATTCGTTCGAATGGAAACCCTCAAGGGTATTTGTGAAAGACGACCATTGATCAAGCTCCCAATCAAAGAGAGTTCTACGCAATTGCACCTCCCATACCCAAGCAGAATTCACTTGCCGACCAAAATCTGAGATTTTCCCGATTCGGTTCCTAGCTAGCGCAAAAATACGCGGAAACAAAACTTGTAGGGGAGCACCCCCAATCCATACGTCGGACCAAAAAGAAATCATAGATCCATCGCCCACCTGCAACATCAAATTATTTCGCATCGTTTCTCCAACATCATCTTTAGCACCTGTAGAATTCACAATAGCTTTCCACTGCCAAGAAGCTAGTCTATGAGGCTTATCATCCACAAAGAAAGCATTAGGGTCAATACTATATTTACAGCAAATAAAATTCCTCCAAGGACTATCAGAATCCGAGGCAAACTTTCATAACCATTTGCCTAATAACGCCCTGTTCTGTAAAGCGATATTTTTGATATTCAGACCCCCCCTCTCAAATGGTAGACAGGTAGATTCCCAATTTAGCCAATGAAGCTTTTTTTTACCATCCACATCACCCCATAAAAAACCAGCCATAATATTGTTGATTTTACTAATAACACTTGCAGGCATGCGGAACATCGACATATAATACAACGGGAGTGAGGAGAGAACTGACCGTATTAGAACTAAGCGACTACTGAAAGAAAGTTGCTTAGACTTCCAAGAGGCGAGATGGCTGAAGACTTTATCAAGAATGGGATCCCAAACAGCCGTAGAGTTGCTTCTCGCACCCAAAGGTAAGCCCAAATACACCGTGGGGAACACACCCTTCACACATTTGATTTTCACCGCCCAATTCGATACAGTCTGGTCATCTACATGAATTCCGAAAAGGCAACTTTTTTTCATATTTAGTCTTAGGCCGGATGCTAACTCGAAAATTCTAAGTATCCGTCTCACATTCTCCACCTCTCTAATTGAAGGCCCACAAAAGATCGTTAAATTATCCGCAAATTGAAGGTGACTGAGGTTGAAAACCATCTCCCCTCTTCCGATTTTCCACCCCGAGAACAGCCCCGACACCTCGCCCTTCTCAAGCATCCGATGAAGAGCTTCGCCAACGATATTAAATAGGAGCGGAGAGAGGGAGCAACCCTGCCTAAGCCCTTTTTTAATTGAGAAAAAATGGACTAGGGGTCCCATTCACCAATACCGAAAGTGAGGCGGTTGAAACACATGTATAAATCCATTCACACCAAATATCTCCAAAACCCATATCTTTCAGAATTTTTATCAGGAATAACCAATCCACCGAGTCATATGCCCTCTGAAAGTCGATTTTGAACATTGCACCCTTTAGACCCATCTTCCTCATGTACTCAATCCCTTCATTGGCGATAAATGAGCAGTCCGTAATGTGTCGGCCAGGAATAAAGGCAAACTGAGAGCTGCTGATGATGTAATCCATAACCCCTCTTAATCTGATCGACAACACTTTCGAAAGAATCTTATAAAGACCCCCGACTAAGCTTATTGGGCGATAATCCTCGATGGACATAGGATTGCTCTTCTTGGGAATTAAAGCTATATACGATCGGTTAACCTCATTATCCCACTGCCTCCCCTAAAAGAAATCCCGGAAAAATTGCATGATATCCGCTTTCAACAAGTACCAAAATTTCTGGAAAAATCTCATGTTCAGACCATCCGGCCCCGGAGCTCGAGAACCATCGAAAGACGACACAGCGGACCATATTTCTTCCTCCGAAAACTCCCTCTCAAGAGATGAAGCATGAATTGAACTTAACCTCCTGAAATGGATGTCCCAATTCTCCACCTCCATAGTGAGACTACTACTAAAAGTTTCCCGAAAATGCTTATGAATGATGTTCCTAATGTCCCCCTCATTGGAGAAGCTGCACCCTTCGTGCTCGAGCAAAAGAATGGCATTCTTCTTGTGTCTCATAGATGCTACCGAGTGAAAAAAGCCCGTATTTCGGTCTCCTTCTTGGAACCATTTTAATCTCGATTGTTGAAGCCAGATACTTTCCTCTCTTCGCAGAAGTCGCCATAAATTATCTTTTTTAGACGCCAACTCCAATTTATCGTTAACAGTCGCCAAACCCGCCACGAGCTTGGCTTCAATGCTGGCCATTTTCTGTTCCAACTCTTTTAAATTACCCGGCGAACTCATTCTCTTAGAACCAGCCCAATTCTTCACTGATCCTTTAACCAATTTGATCAAAGTACAAGCTCCCTGCTCCTTCTTGCCCCTGTGAAATTTCTCGATGCATTGCGCGAGCATAGCGTCAAAACCATCTTCCTCCATAACATAATTATAAATTCTAAAAGGTCGGCATGTTTTCCGCTGTTTTGGGGTCACCAAACTAATTGCATTATGGTCTGATATCCCCTTCGATAGCAGCATTTGATTTAAACTCGGAAAACCTTTGAAGAAGTCGCCATCAACCAAAAACCTATCAAGCCTCACAAAGGTTGCCGGGTCTCTATTGTTTGACCATGTATACGCTCCCCCCACAAGAGGGAGATTAATAAGGAGCGCCTCTTGAATAAAGAATCTAAAGTCCTCCATTGCCGCGTAGTTCCATGATTTTCCCAATTTATCTTCCACACCGGTGATGGCATTAAAATCGCCACCAATACACCATGCCACCTTATGTCTTTTGATGACTTCTAGAAATTCAAGGAAAAAAAACTTCCTATCCGCGTCAACATTCGGCCCATAAACATTGATCAAACCACAGATCATCACATTGCCCCTGAATCTACCAATTAACATAATAAATCTGTTTGACACGAAGGAGTCTAACTTTTCAAAACAGTCCACATCCCATATACAGAGCAAGCCCCCAGCCGATCCTACCGCAGGAGCACATACATGTTCAAAACCATTGCTACAACCCAATCGTCTCAACATTTGTTTCGATGGTTCCCCTATCTTAGTTTCTTGAATGAAAATCATCTGTGGATTCTTTTCTTTCATCAAATTACGCACCGCTCGAACCTTTTCTCTCCTACCTAAACCTCTAATATTCCACGAAATAATTTTGAGATCCATATAACAACTTGATTAATACCTGGGTATTATCGCAGTCCTCTGGGATCAGAGACGTCCCTCAAGAACCCTGAAGTTTTCCACCACATTCTCCTTATCACCCTTGAAAGTAATCCCTAAAACTTTGCTAACACCCCAGATATGCAAAGCCTCCTCTATAAAGCTTAGGTGAATCGAACCTCCCGAATTCAAAGAATCCTTGCTGGCAGAGCCGAATTCCCTATCCAATGACTCGCGCACATGACGGCGAATGACTCTCCGATGACTAACCTGAAAGAAATCACCGCCCGCGGTGCCAAGAACTACCACTTGAGGAGGAGAGGGGCAAACAGAAAGCCGCACCTGGGAGGATGGCACAGAAAGAATAGGCAACTGAGGCCTGTCGGTTCCATTGCACCGATCAAGAGTGTCGGGCACGATGTCCTGAGACCCGGCTGAAGATAATGAAAAATCTGACGCCGGAGAGTTGGTTGAATTGATATCCCCTGATAAAGCCCCCGGTTGCTGATTAGCGGCAAAGGAACTACCATCCAATAGTAAATGGGCCTGACCCAAACGAGGCCCTGAAACGGCTGCGACAGCGGGCCCGTTCTCCAGGTTTGGGTTAGGGGAAGATACTAGCAATGCCTCACTAAACCCATCATGAAGAGACCCAATCGCCCCAACTCCATTTCCATCCACCCGGCTAACTGGTGGGACCCGGGTCTCTGTGAAAGCCTGCGCCTCATTATTGGCAATCAAAACCTCATTATTGGGAACATTCCCCTGCGGGGCAACCGATGAGCCATTAACGTGCCCCCCATGCACCGGGTCCAAACTAGACCCTTCATGTTCCCTAGTCGGATTATCCACCGGAGGGATCACAATATTGGGCACCTCCGCCGCTTCCGCCCACTGACCCTCGCTGAACTCATCCTCCTCCTGCTCCCCAAAACTGTCGTCCATATCATATAGATAGTCCGACGGCCATTTCCCTCTACTTGCTTTCACTCTAAAGTTCTGACCATTTGCCAGGAAGGTAATGAAGTTCGGGACAACAAACTGATTATGTGCCCTAATTAAAAACCTGACTGAAGATAAATCGATCTTTTTAGTTGTTGCCTCATGTATCTCCACAAGCCTCCCCCATTTGTTAGCCAAAATAGCGAAGAAGTCAGACGACCAACAGTGAAGTGGGAACCCTTCCAGTTTCACCGGAACGTACATACAAGGAATGCCATCTATCAGGACGTCTTCTTCGATGTGTGAAAACCAATAGGATAATTCCTCCTTTTTGTCAAGCCAAGTAGCCGCCTTTGATTCGTGGGAAGCAAACGTTACCAGACAAGCATCTGACAAACACCCCCATTTGGCTATGTTCACCCTAATGTCGTCGTTGGCAAGAGCCTTTTGGACAAAATCAACGTCAAAACCAGGTTTCAGAATGCCCATGACCGAGGCCTTAATCCATCCCATATCCACCCTCGGATCTTGCGGCGGCTCTACGTTAAAATCAACCTCAGCCTCACCATCTGGAGACACCGCCTCATGAGAGGGGGCATTACGACCTGGAGACCGAGACAGCAATGCTTCTTTAAAAGACTTGTCATCCTTGTGCCGATACGACGAAGCAGAACGCTTGTTAACCCGGAACCCATTCGGAGTAGCCGGAGAATGACTCCCGCCCATCTGGTGCCCCGACCGCTGACCCTTCTTAAACCTAGAAACGGAGACCCTAACCACTCTTCCATCAATCACCGAATTATCAACTCTCTCTATCGCCCTTTTCATCACCCCTTCTTGCGCAAAATGTATAAAAGCAAACGTGCAATCCCAGTACTTAGGTCTCTTATTAACAGCGGGAATGAAAACTCTTACCACCTTACCGAAACGTTCAAAGAACTCCCGCAAGGTTCCTCTAGAAACCCTTCTACTGAGGTTATCCACAAAGATAATCCATTCCTCCGAAGCTGTGTTGGCCTTCTTCCTCCATTGGCTGCCGGAACCTTTCGCCTCCATTCTCCCCTCGACACCTAAAACTTAGGGTTTATAGTTTTTCGAATTTTAATCTGATAAGAAAATATATCATCAAGAAAAATCTAAATAAATAAAGTACTAATTAATAAAAGAGATTGATTCTTGGTTCAATACTTCCAAAATAATAAAAATAATCATAAAAGTTAATTTCATCACGAATTTAGCTCTAAAAGGCCAGATCTTCACGTCAGACACCAGCCTTGCATCAGTCACAAGATGTGGTCATGCCTTATCGACGATGAGCTTCCGCCCAATTCTATTTTCCTCCAAAGATTTAATTTTTAACATAAGAAGCTAAGAACATGCTTTTGAGCTGAATTTCACTATTACATCCATATTTTACCTCCTAAATCAAAACAAACATATTTTCACAATTAAGCTCAAAATATAATTAAAATATGAAGGAATTAATCACAACAAAGTGTATATAATTATAACCTATCGGACTCCAAGGGAGCTCGGTCAATGTGTGTTCTATTTATTAAAGACAGAATGTATATATCTTGATCTTGCTAGTTTTTTCTATTAATTATTTTTAAATTTAAGTACACTTGGAGGATCTGGCCGAGAAAGATGCCATTGAGAAGTCTGATGCTTTGGGAGAAGCTTTTTTTAGCAGAGATCGTACACGACTCTAAGAAGAGTATTCGAGGGGGAAACAATAATTTCATAAATTCATAGGAGAGAAGCAAGAATAAGAAAAAGAACAAGGAGTTTAAAAAATCCAAGGATTCAAAGGTGTGTTTTACATTTTCCCCTTGAATAATTCAACTGGTAGCAACCTAAGGTAATATTCTATTGTGAAGGCCTGATGTTTTCTTACTATTTCAGGCTTCTGGTGGAAATGAGTTGTATATACTTAATGATGAGACTGTAGAGCAATTGTATGTTTTCATCCTGCTCTGAATTTGCACTCTTTTATTATTTTAGAGTTTTCTCCCTTCACTGTTATTGATACTTTTTGACATAGAAGACTATCACTGCAACAAAACAGACTTTTAGCGGCGTTTTTAGTTTTATAGTAGCATTTTTAAGCGTCGTTAAAAACTCTCCTAGCACTAGTAAAACCGCCGTTAAATCAAACGCTAGAATAGTTAGCGGTGTTTGTAAACAAAAAAAAATTGTAAAAGGTTGAGATATATAGCGGCGTTTTCTCCTTCAAATGCCGCGAAATACCTTGTCTTTAGTGGTATTTGTTCTGCCAAACGCCTCTAAATAACTTGTCTTTTGTGGCGTTTGTTCCACAAAAAGTGGACACCGCTATTGACTATGTATCTTCTTCCCCATCTCATTACTTAGCTTGACGATCTATACTTGTAATTCGATTCTTTATAAAGTTTCAATAAGATATAAATAGAGTCGATGTGAAATTTAAACATTTATTCAAAAAACACCACTAAATGCACAAAATTAACGACGTTTACTCAAAAAACGCCGCTAAAAACATATTTTGTTGTACTGTATTAATGTGAATTTTCATGTCATGCGTGTTTTCTTTTTCGATGTGCTGGTTGAAAGAAGAAGAAGCGTGACAGATAATGAGAGAGAAAGAAAATATTAATGTTAGCTTTTTAAAATGTCAACGTGCCACGTCAGCTCTTTTAACGACAACTGACGACAATGACTGTTATGAAATCGAATTAAAAGTTGAGTGATTGTGTTAAAATCTATGCACCCATTGGGAAAATGGCGAGGAAAAGGAAAATGAAAAAGGGATGATGAATATGATGATGAAGTATCACTATCCAAAACTGAAGAGCAGATTTCAAAAAGCAAGGCTGGGCCTGGGAGTGTATTTCTCATTGAAAAATGTGGCAACAACTTTTGTGTGTGCTATCATTGTAGAATCATCAAATACGTGAGATATTATTATGTTATTTTCTGTGTGGACCTTTCTGATTTGTATTTTTATTTATATTTTCTGGGTTGGTGAAAGGTACCTTTCATCTAATTTACTTAAGCAGCAGGCAGCTGGAACTGTTGTGATTTGTTTTTGATTATGAAAGTGATTTCATTGAAGAAAAAGAAGGACCTGTTGCCTTCATCTCACAATCTATCACTGTCCTTTCTCTTCAGTTACTGTCACAATGGCTGTCACTTTGTGCCAATTCTGGATTTAAATGTTTAGCTTATATTCTAATTTCCATTGATCAATTCAGTTCAAAAATTAGAGACAATACTGCTTTCAAAAGAACACGAAGAACAACGCAGAAAAAAGACCAAAATGTTTGAATTATTGTGAATGGAGTTCACAACTAAAGCAGTAAGGCTTTCTGGCTCCCTTGGTTTCAGAAATAATGTTTCTGTCTTGTTGTTGTCTGAACAAAATCCAAAAAGATGGTTGAAAACCTATATGTATAACTCCAATTATAGTCAGTGTAAACTAATTGTTTCGTTTTTCAACATTTCACAGCAAAATCAAATAACAATTCAGAAAATATTAAAGAAATCGCAAAGATTACATGCTTTTCTTGTTAAACAAGGTCTGTAAAACTCTGATCAGATTTAGTTGGTATGACATAAATGGAATATTTTTTAAAGGCTACATATCGATTTAGTTGGTATCAAGTAAAGGACATTATTTGCCATCAATCATACATCAAAGATATTACATAAATAAAAGCATTTGCGGCGTCGTACGAAAATGGTTTATCTTCTAAGTTTTATAACCTTTAACTTTTACATGACTTTAGACACAAGTTTCTTTAATCCAACTTTTATCACTCAAGTCTTCTTTACTTTTACATGCATGGATCCTATAAACTGGATTTCTTTGCACATACGTTTCTCTGAAGTAGAAGAAGAAAAAGTGCAGTCTGATTTTAGCAGCACATTTGAATTTGTTGCAAGTTATTTGAAGAATTTGATGCTGGACCTTGGGCCACCATCAATTGAATTCCATAATTTAAAAAGAAATGCATTGGCCAGCTTCCCTTCACCCCTTTTGTTTGTTTCTTTAACATGAATCACATGATATGTGGTTTCAAATTTTCTATTCACTTCCAATTACTAAAGTTCCACAATAGAGTTTTCAAACTTGCAGAAGGCTGCATATTTACTTAGAAGAAAAGGCTGCCAAATATGAGCAAGAGATTCTATTTTGAAGTTATATATACACATGGGTTAGGATCTACTTACACAGTGTAAAACTCATAGTTTTACACGTTTTTTACATCGTTAGATGAGAGTAATGGATGGTTGAGAATAACTTCTTACTTTTTTTCTTCAAGTGATAATCTTCACATATCTACTGCTCAATCATCTGTTTCGTCTATCTAACAATCCAAAAAAAGTGTAAAACTTAAAAAGTCCTATACTGTGTAAACGGATCTTATCTCTATATAGTATTATAATGTATTGAATTTGCAGGAGAGAAATCAATGGAAAGAAAACTTATCCAAAGTTAAAGTCACCGTGTCATAGTGCTTTTCCTTTCTGCTGCAATTTGACTATATATATATATATATATATATATATATATATATATGAGCCTTGAGATATGATGGAGAACTTGACCCACGCACCCAGAAATTAAGTAAAGGAAAGAAAAGAACAAAAACACCTTTGCATGGGAGGTTAGAGAAAAGAAATGATTATTAGCAAGATTGGGATTTGGGAGCTTAATTAATTAAATGGTTGAGGTGAAGGCGCGTCAGTCTAAAAGTCTTAAAACATACGCAGACGGCAGACCTAGCTAGCTAGCTGCCGTGTCCCTTTAGATATACATTACCCTATAAATGTTCCACAAATCACAACTGATTGGAGAGGCCCAAAGCAAAGTGTTAGAGTCAGATCAAATTTCTATATAAATTAATCAAGTTTGATTTGTGAGTTTCAGTCAAAACTGTCAAGTTTACTTATACGTAGGGATAAGTGGATTTTTACACATCTGTAACCAAAAGCCAAAATGATGTTTTAGCTTTAAAATATAAGAAGCCAAATGAAATGAAAATGATACTTGAAATCAACTTTGTTCATTGATTCTACCATAACTTTTTGAAGCTCATCAAAGGCTGAGCTGAGAAACTGTAGTTGGTAGCTAAACAACGGTTGTATTGTGGTTACGGACAATAACAGATGTATGACGATTATTACATACTGTTATTTTCTACAATAATTATTTCAGACGGTACCGCTACCGCTATATAACGATTGGTATTACGGTAGCGGACTGCTATTTGAATATATTGTTGGTAGGGTTTATCTGACAGACCTTGATGTCACCCATTACTAACTTCATGCAAGCTGACCCTACAATCCATACCTTCTTGTTGGATACATGCAAATAAGGTAAATCAAGCCAAAAGTTTTATTGTATATTTACATTCAAACACATGATTTTTTTTTTGCTCTTCTTATGACTGTAAGGTTACATTGATTGGAAAAGCAAAAGTATATGGCACCTGAAACATGAAAAAGGTAAAAAAAAGATGATGAGACAATTAATAGACTTGGAAAAGAATAAAAGGAATGCATTCATTTTACCAACTAATGGAATAAACATTTTTTTTCTTGAATGTTAAGGTATTTTTAATATAAAAAGCTTGTAATTTAAAAATAAAGAACTTAATATATGCAAACAAGAGATGGATGTTGAGTTTATAAAGTTTTTATTCATGGAACTTAACAAAAATCATTTGGAATTTTGCAGTGGCTTCTTTCATTTGCCACCGAGCTGATGACAAATGACAACATATATAATAAGTGGGAAAAGAATATAAGAATTATAGATTGAGATTTTATTAATTTTGGTATATGCTTGTGAAAATGATTCCTTCAACAAATTCTACTTAGATTGGAAAATTCCTTTCCACTTTAATCAAAGGAATTGGATTTTGTATTCAGTGGTTGGAAGCAAAAGGAGGGGGAAATAGCATCAAATTTCTTCCTCTTCATGCATAAGAATTGTACCATCAATCAATTTTCTCCTAAAGAAATGCAGTTTAAGACTATTAAAATGGCTAAGGTTGCCATGATATCAGCATTGCTTGTAATTTAATCATCATCTCTATATCTGTAATTATTGGAAAAGAAGTCATTGTCTATTTCAAGAGCAAAGGGTCATTAGAAGTCGTAATATAACAACCATATTTCATCTATCTTTTTAATACACACGTGTTATTTAATACAACACATATCTTTTACATCCGCTGTATCAAACGAGGTGTAAGTTGCTACAATGATGATCATTATTTAACGTTCTATAACCTTTGAAATGCCACTTAAATCCCTAATAATTATAGCTAAACTATAAACAGTAAATAATATGCTAAATCAAGACAAAATAATTGACACAAAGAGGGGGTTGAGAGCTTACCTCAATTAATTGACATATTTGGTGAGAATAGTATGATCTTGGATTTGCTGCTAAACAAGCAATATTTCTCACCTAACACAAGAAAAAAAGACGCATTAATAAATAGAGGCTGTCTTATCTTTAAAAAAGATGTTGAAATTATTCCTGATTTATTGGCACTTAAACAACAACTAAAATGAAGTCTTTTCCAAGGTCCATCCATTGACTTTTGCTATCATTGCATCTCATGCATGCACATGCTATTTTTATTTACCTTTATTAAAGATGTTTTAGTTTGTGAAATAAATAGGTAGATTTATTTAAATAAAGGATTTGTCATCCTTTAATTTTTTTATTTGTATTTAAGTATAAAATTAAAAAGTTAAAAGACTAATGTAAGTACAAATTAAAGGCTTAAAATGAAAAACTTACTTATTTTTGTAATGGAATATATATTTTTAAATAATTTATCACTTCTAATTAAAATCATTTTTATTCATTAAAGTTTTTTTTATAACAAGGTTTAAAATGAAAATCTTTTAGGAAGATTTTGTATTCATTAAGGTTGTTTTTGTTATTAACTTTCCAACAATTAATTTTTATTTTCAATTTCCAGTATATTTAACCCATTGTATAAATTTATACACTATCAATAAATTATATAATGACATCAATCATAAATTTAATTAATTGTTAAAATTTTTTAATTATATATAGTTTTTAGGATCTTAACAACATTTCAATATATAATTCATGATTAAATAGAGATTTATATACTAATAATCCAACCTCTATAAATGCACATGATGAGCTATGAACACTCAACACTACACCAAGTTTGATATATAGCGGCATTTTTCGCGGCGTTTTTGAGTCAAACGCCGCTAAATTTTAACATATAGCGGCGTTTAGGGAAAAAACGCCAAAAAATGACACATTTCGCAGCGTTTTTAATAAAATGCCGCTATAGCTCATACTTTAGTGGCGTTTTTTAATAGAAACGCCGCAATAGGCGTCTTATTTAGTGTAAATATTACAATGTGTATCGTTTTTAGTGGCGTTTTTAAAAAAAACGCCGCAAAAGATGTCGTATTAGTGGCGTTTATTTCAAAAAACGCCGCAAAAAGTATTGTATTTGTGGCATTTGTTCATAAAAACGCTGCAAAAGATGTATTAGTGAAACTCACCGTTTTGAGTTGAGCATTATAACTCATTCTGACTGGTGCTCTCCCTCAACATATCGTGAAATCCCCAAATTATCGTGAAATCCCTAAATCTCTCGTCGGTGCTTTCCCACGCTTGTTGTCTCCATCGTCGTTGTCTGTCGTCGTCGTCGGTCATCACGAATAGAACACCATCGCACGGCCGACGAACAAGTCCGTCGACGAGGTTGGTGGAGGCGCGGTGATAGGTAAACGACGAGGCTAGGTTTATTATCTGTAGATGAGAATAGAGAAGGTCGCACAGCTGCGTTCGGAGACGACATTGCCATCGAATGTCTTGCAATAGAGTTCAATCGCGAGATAAATGTAGTAAGTTGAAAGCTTTTGTTTATTATACGTATATGGTGGTATGGATTTTGCTGTTTTGCTACTTTTATGTCTTCAAATGTTTGATTGGTACTTCCGTAGCCTTTTCATTTCGTCACATTGGTAATTACCCAGAAAAAAGGGAATTGTTTTCGGTATATGGCACCAAACTTGGATGCACATCAATAATTTTCTTTTAAACTAGATTTTCTGTTGAAAGCCTCATTCTTTCTGCTTTGCTGGATTTGTTACTTACAGTTGGGCACAAATGAATATTGACTTCTTTGGAAATCCATTCCACTTTAGCTTTAGAAGTTCATTATTTGAACTCATCCATTACAGGTGCAAGTGCATGGATCAGATGCTATGGTTGACGAAGACGACTGTGTTTTCTTCCTTCCTCATCGTCCGAGGAGTGAAATAACAGAGCCCCCTTCTTTCTGTTTATGAAAGGAACATGTATTAGATATTTTCTTAGTCACTAGCTAAACGAGAGACTTCTCTCATCAAACTGCAAGTTCACGCTCTTAAAATTCCCCTTCTTTCTGTTTATGTGCCTAATTTATTTTAACTACTTGCTTTCTTTCTCTCGTGCTTTAGTGGTTTATGGGTTTGCATAATATTAATTGTATGTACGTAGATGTACTCTGTTCTTATTTGTTTTCAGCATTGTAACTTTGAAAGTTGGGTGGCTTGTTATGGATTCCTTATGTTATAAAAAACAGTTGGCTGTTGAATTTTGAGTACTATAATCATTAAAATGGACTGGGCAATTAGGTAAGAAAATTTATGTGAAACTTAAACCCTTGGTGTATGTGAAAGTTGTGATTGAAAACAAATTTGTGCTTACATTACTTGGTAAAAAGATTTAGGAAGGAAACATTTTATTCTTCTTCTCACTTTTTTGAGCAATTTGATTTTTAACTATTGTTTGTATATATCAACTTACTCTTCATCACTGCCAACATTTTTTGCTATCACTTTTGGCAGCGAAAAACATTTTATTGGCCGAGAATAGTGATGTTAAGGTAGTTTTCTTCCTCTCAAATTTAGCATGAACTATTCCTGTAGAGTTATTATTCATATAAGTATGAAGTTGGTATAGGCATATGCATTTTGCTGTTGGATGTTAAAGTTGTGGCCAAGCAACCTTTTTTGATGTCTGGCTGCAAAGTGGCAGATGGAAGTGGGACTATGCTGGTAATCTTTACTCCTTTACTTTTTTCTTTAATTTTAATATGTCATTGGAGGTTTTGGAGATTATGTGGCTGTAAGTGAGACTTTGATTGTGTTTATAATATTAAATTTTTAGGATTTTGAGTGTAGAGGTTCGAATTTCACCATATAAAATATTATGTATGAGTTTTCAATTTAGATTTATTTAAATTTAAGTCTCATTATATATGTATTGGTCAAAATATATTACGATTATGAATTTATTAAATTTGAGTACAGCCGTATCCCGTATGGATGTATTGTTTGTAAAAATGAATACATAACTAATAACAATAGATAATTGGTACTAACTTTGCTGTACCCTTCACATGATTCACACTCAAGGCTACCGACTCTTCCTCCTGAACCAGTCAGCTACAATCATGATCGCAATCCAGCCATTGATTTAACTCTTGATAAAGCAACGAAAATCTATTAAGCACCTATTTTCCTTGTTCTTGTGGAACTTATAACACATCAGTTTTTCTCTGAATATATGTATTAATTATGATTCTTGAAATCTAAAATTTGAAGCAGAAAGAGAGGGAACTACAGGTTAATGAAGCTGAAATCAAAAGGAGGGAAGAGGTAATGGATTCCTTTATTATAATCAAATTCAAAATCTCTATTTTATCTTCAATAATTGTTATAAATTTAATTTGCACGTCACAATCTTTTGGGGACATGCATGCAGGAAGTTAAAAAGAAAGAAGAAGCTCTAGCAAAAGGTAATTTTTGCCATTAAAGTTTAATTAGTCTTTGCAGATCTTCATGTTAACTTATAGTAGTAGGATTGATTTTGATCTTCTGTATATCTGTTGCAGCTGGAGTTTTCCACATTTTAATCAACATTTAGGTTGCAATTTTTACTTTCTTCTTTAGAAACAAATGTATTTTTCAAGCAGATGAACTATATTTGGGTATTCACATTTAGAACTTTCTTCTTTTATATAGGCTTAAGCAGACTACAATTCGCCTAAGGCAGATGTAAAGTCAGTTGATGGGTCATTCCATTTCAAAAGTGATTAACGAGCTGAAAGAAGAAAAGAGGCAAGCGAGCATGTTGTCATTATGAAACTTTTTTTTTATTTCTTTAATTTAAGGATGGACCTTAGTTTAAGGATAGACTTTAATGTAATGCATTTTAAATTATTTATATAATATGTATGCTTTATATGAATTTTTTTTGAAATATGGTGTTATTCGCGGCGTTTGTAAAAAAAATGCCACTAAAGAACATGTAACATCCGGGTTTAGGGGTTAGGTGAAAATAATATTTTAATATTATCTTGGGTTCGATTCTATGATTTAAATAATGGTCCAGGCTTGGGTTTCGAAATTTATTTAATTAATGATAGACTAAAGTTTTGGAATTAAAACCCCAAATGACCATGGAAAGCATGTTCTTGTGAATAACCAATTTCATTAAGGGCAAATGGGTCATTGGGCTTTTAACTTAAAACTAAATACACCAAAAACCCCATTTCTTCATTTTCTTCTTCTCCCTTCACTTTCAAAATCTCAGACAAACCTCCCCAAGCCTTGGAGCTACTGTTCCATCATCCTCCTTCTTCATTTCGACTCTGATTTTAAAGGTGAAGGTAAATTTGAACTCCCCTCACCTTCCTCTTCCTAAAAGTACAATTTATTTTAGTTTCCATGAAGTTTTTAGAGATGGGGGTTTTGAATGTTTTGATAAAAAAAATGAAAACTTTATGTAGTTAAGGGGAGTATTTTGATCTAGTATGCTTAGTTATGGTATATAGGGATCAAATGATATAACATATATGAATTTCAAATGATTTGGGAAATTTTCGGAATTGGGTTTTGAGAGGGTTTTTGGAGGGTTTTAAAGTGGGTTTTGGGGTTGTTTAAGGTTGGTTCTTGAGGGCTGTAGGTAGTATGATATATGAGGATCATTTTGGATGAAATTGAGGCTTGTTTAGGTGCTTGAAATGGAAGAAATCAGTGGGTGAAAGAGGCTACTCGAAAATTCTGTTTTGTGACCTTGTTTGGGGTGTTAAATGCTTGTTAATGTTAATCCGGGTTGTTTCCGATGATGTGTTATTGATTCGAATGTTTTGGTTGTGTTTGAGATGATTAGAATTGAGCTTGGGCATCGGTGAAGCATCGGAAGTGAATCTGGAGAGTTGAAGGGTGTGGCTTGCTTGGTCTTGTGCGTGGAAGCTTAGGTGAGTGGTTGATTTCCTTGAATGATTTTAAATTAGTAGGTTCGAGTATGTGGACTAGGTTGGGCTTGGTAGACCCACCTAGAGTTAGGATTAGGGTGGTAGCCTAATCCTAAACTTGGTCTAAGCCTTTGGATGAACTCAATTGGATGATTGTATATGCCTTGTATGCCATGTGATATGAATACTTATGTATATTGTTTTATACATGTGAATTGAGGCATGGGTTGTATGGCTTAAAGCATGCATGGTGATGGTTCATGGTTGTGTCCATGGTGAGTACGTGCTAAGCACGGAAATGATTGAAATGTGTGTTGTGGAATAAGTAAAATATTGGCACTAGTATACTTAAATACAAATGATCGATCATTAGGATGTTAGTGTGTACACATGAGTCAAAGTCGCGCGTGGCCTTGGTGGCGTTGAGTCACCAAGGAGGAGTACGGGTACGCCCGGAAATGATATCTAAATATAGTCGGTGATGAGTGGAATCCCATCGACGGGGCGTGAGGATGAGTGGAATCCCCTCCGCGAGACCGGTGATGAGTGGAATCCCACCGAGGTAATGTGGTTGTTGGATATGGGTTCCAACGAGTCTATCCGTGTATTTGAGTCATAACTAGGTGCCAATGTGGATTGATATGTGTATCAATGTGTTGGAATTTATGAGCTGTTTGGATGTTTATATGTGATTGCATGTATGGTAGTATTGAACTCCTAATTAAGGCATACGTGTAATATATTGCTCATGCATTTATACCTTGTGGACCTTGGTAAGTGAATATGGCTTTGGCTAGATCGTGCTCGGACCCTGCAATGTTGAGGTTTGTTTTTAGAGCTTACCCTCACTAAGCATCCTTGCTTATGCTCTCTTTGTTCAACATTGCAGATTCTTAGTTCGTGGGTTGCTCGGGCAAGAGGAGGGCCTCCAAGTGTGGTTTGGATTGAATTCACCAAGTATGGGTTTAAAATACTAGACATGTAATGGTCGAGCAATGGGATGTGTAATGTTTTGTGATTGTTCGTTGGTTGATAGGAGCATGTGTAGACTCCTTTATATACATTGCTTTTGTATGGTTGTGTTGCCATGACGAACGTTAAGTCATGTCTATCTACTTGCTTGAAGGTTAGCTTATGCTTTAAGAGTTTTACATGTGGTTGAATGTGGTTTGAATGAATGCATGATATGGATTGTTGCCCTTGTGTTATACATGTTTAAACCTTGTTGAAGCATGCTTGAATGGTTGCTATACCTTAGGATGTCTTGCCTTAATGTTATGTGGTGTCTTGGGGATGTTTTGGGGCATCCTTGTGCCTCAAAACAGCCCAGAAAAGTCTGCAGACAGGGGGTGTTTCGGAACGGGTCCCCCGTGTTCCGAAACGGCCCTACGTATTTGGCTTGCCGTTTCGAAACGGATGAGGGGCGTTCTGGAACGTTTTCGCCACTGGAATTTTGAGAAATTGGCGAGATGAAGCCGTTCCGAAACGGGCCTTTGAAGTTCCGAAACGGTCAAATCTCGTTGACCACGAGATATTGACCGTCAAGGTCGTTCCGATACGGGTCTCCCCTGTTTCGGAACGGTCCCCTTGTGGTTGACCCAGGCCCGTTGACCAGGTCAGGGCGTTTCGGAACACCCTATAGGTGTTTCGAAACGGCCTGCTGAAAATGAAGAAAAATGGACTTTTTGTGTTTGTTTGGTCGGTGAATGATGCGTTGTTTGATTCTTCCGCTGTTGTGCTTCACATAGGAATTATAATTGCATCTAGATAAGACTAATGTTAAAAGAATTTTTCTGGGTCGTTAACCGAGGGGAAGCCTTAACGGGTTTCGCTTCGGTTTTCCCCGTGTGGCCCACTCGGACCGGTCATCCGACCAGACCGGGACGAGGGGGTTACACTTGTTGGTATCAGAGCCTAAGGTTACCGAGACCTTGGGCAGGTAAGTGAGGTAAGTTTAAGTTTTTTAAGTTGAATTGCACGGTGTTTGCTTGCTCTGCAAGAATGGTTGCTTATGTGACAAGTATGCTGATTGTTTTACTTTTAAGCATGTGTGTGTGGGTCCCATTGCTACTATTACATTGGAAAAAAATGATTTTTAAGTGAGGAAACATACTTGGACACTTGGGAGCCTCACCTTGCTAACCCAATTTGTGTGTTGTTGTTGTGGTTGTAGTTAATATCTGAGAGAGCAATGTCTAGACCGAGAGGTAGACCGAGGTTGGTTCATCAGGAACCGCGAGTTGTGGCTCCCGTTGAGCCGGTAGTTGGTGCGGGAGCTCACATAGAAGGACCAGGGGCAGCGGGAGTTGGCGCTCCTCCACCCCCTCCACCACCACCACCTCCTCCACCGGGAGTTGGGGGCGAGGATGGAGCCGGGGGAAATGGACCTCAAGGTGGCCAAGGTCCAGCTGGAATTGATATGGCTCCGCTTGTGCAAGCAATAGCGGGAGCATTCCAGGCCGCAGTTGCGGGAGCCCAGGCTGCAGCTCAGCCTAGGGGTGATGATGCTAGCTTACCGTTGGAGAGGCTCCGTAGCTTAGGGGCCGAGGAGTTTAGAGGATCTACTCCGGAGAGGTCGGAGTTATGGTTAGAGAAGACAGTTCGTATTTTGGCTCAGATGGGTTGTGCGGGCGCACGTAGATTGGGTTGTGTGATCTCACTGCTTCAGGGTGATGCCTACACCTGGTGGGTCACCATCACTACCGGGATCCCAGAGGCCGAGATAGATTGGGATTTCTTTGAGTCTGCTTTCCGGAAGAGGTACTTAGGACCGAGGTACCTAGATGAGAAGAAGAGAGAGTTCATGGCTCTCACTCAGGGAGATGCTTCAGTGACTGATTATGAGATCCGCTTTGTTCGCTTGAGTCAGTATGCCCCAGAGTTGGTTCCTACTGAAGTGGAACGCTGCAAACGATTCCGATACGGATTGAATGAAGAGGTTAAGAGGTACACTTTGGCTTCTGACTACTCAGACTTTGATGTGTTGGTCGCGAGGGCCAAGGATTTGGAGCATAGTTTGGGCTCAGCCAAACGAGCTGGTGGTTCTGGTTCTGGAAAGAGGCATAACCACTTTGATGGTAGAGATGCTAAGAGGCACAGAGGTGGCGGACATCAGTTTGAACAGAGACGTGGCGGTGGCCACCATGGTAGAGGCCATCAGGGCCATAGAGGAGGAGGGCGCTTGCCCGAGTGTGCACAATGTGGGAGACAGCACACTGGAGAGTGCTGGGGTAACTTTCATGCTTGTTGGAACTGTGGTTCGAGGGACCACTTTAGGAGGGACTGTCCACGTCAGGCAGCTCAGGCACCGAACATAGCTCAGGCTCCTGCGAGAGGTAATGATTTTCAGAAAGGCCGTGGGCGCGGCCGTGGCTACTTCCAGCCGAGGGCTGATGCACCTAGGGTAGATGCTCAGAGGAACCTTGCACATGTTGTGGCTGTGCAGCCAGAGGCGGGAGGACCAGCGAGGGTCTATGCTCAGAGAGGGGCCGGGAACAACACCGATGTGATAACAGGTAATTTTGAGTTACAGTCTATGTCCTTGCTTTCTTTGGTTGATTCGGGTTCTACGCATTCCTACATTTTGAGTAAGCATGCACAGAAGTTAGATATTCCTGTTGAGATCTTAGATGTATGTATGCATGTTACTAGTTCTTTTGGTGAGACAGTTGTAGTTAGACGTGTGTATAGGAGGTGTCCACTGAAGATTCAGGGTCATGTGTTCTCAGTTGACATGACGGAACTTCCCTTTTATGGTTTTGATATCATTTTGGGTATGGACTGGTTGGTTGAGCATCGGGCTAGTGTGGATTTTAAGACAAAGAGAATCTCCTTGAAACTCTCTGATGATTACGAGATAGTGGTAGTGGGCGAGAACGTTAAGTTCTTGTCTAATATGGTGTCAGCTTTAGAGGCCCATAGGTTGATGGACTTAGGATGTGGGGCCTATTTGGCTTATGTTATGAACCCGGATATGAGTGAAGCTAGACCGAAAGATATCAGAACAGTGTGTGACTTTCCAGTTGTGTTTCCTGAAGAGTTGCCGGGTTTGCCACCTGACAGAGATGTTGAGTTTGTGATTGAGACAGTTTCAGGGTCTAACCCAGTTTCGATAGCTCCGTATCGTATGGCTCCGAAAGAGTTGAAGGAATTGAAGAGCCAGTTGCAAGAATTATTAGACCGTGGTTTCATTAGGCCTAGTAGTTCTCCATGGGGTGCTCCAGTGTTGTTTGTGAGAAAGAAGGATGGTAGCATGCGCATGTGTATTGACTATAGATAGCTGAATCAGTTGACTGTGAAGAACAAGTATCCGTTGCCGCGTATAGATGATTTGTTTGATCAGTTGAGAGGTGCTTCAGTGTTCTCGAAGATAGATTTGAGATCCGGGTATTATCAGTTGAAAGTGAAAGAGTGTGATGTCCCGAAGACAGCTTTTAGGACTAGATATGGTCACTATGAGTTTCTCGTGATGCCATTTGGGCTCACGAATGCACCAGCAACATTCATGGACATGATGAACAGAATTTTTAGAGACTATCTAGACCGGTTTGTGGTTGTCTTCATTGATGATATACTTGTGTACTCGAAGACAGAAGAAGAGCATGATGAGCACTTGAGATTTGTCCTACAGAGGTTGTTGAGCAATCAGTTGTATGCGAAGCTTAGTAAGTGTGAGTTTTGGATTCGAGAGGTTGTATTTCTTGGCCATGTTGTTTCGGCTGAAGGCATCCGTGTTGATCCGTCGAAGATTGAGGCTATTGTTGAGTGGAAACAACCTAAGTCTGTGACCGAGATTAGGAGTTTCCTAGGATTAGCTGGTTACTATAGGAGGTTCGTTGATGGCTTCTCTAGAGTAGCTGCTCCCTTGACTAAGTTGTTGCAAAAGGGAGTCAAGTTTGAATGGTCAGATGCAAGACAAAAGGCCTTTGAGAAGTTAAAGGAAGCTCTGACAAATGCTCCGGTGCTAGTACAACCAGTTTCAGGTAAGGAGTTTGTGATTTACAGTGATGCTTCCTACGTAGGCCTAGGGTGTGTCTTGATGCAAGATAGGAAAGTTGTTGCTTATGCTTCTAGACAGTTGAAGATTCATGAGAAGAACTATCCTACTCATGACATAGAGCTAGCCGCAGTTGTGTTTACATTGAAGATTTGGCGTCACTACTTGTATGGTGAGAAGTGTGTTGTTTACACCGACCACAAGAGCTTAAGGTACTTGATGACACAGAAGGAATTGAATTTGAGACAGAGGAGATGGCTAGAGTTGTTAAAAGATTATGATTTGACTATTGAGTACCATCCGGGTAAAGCAAATGTAGTAGCCGATGCTTTGAGTAGAAAAGTGGCCGTTGAGCTGAGAGCTATGTTTGCTAGATTGAGTGTGTCCGAGGATGGTGGTTTGATCACCGAGTTGCAAGTGAAGCCTCCTTTGATTCAGTTGATTAGAGAGAAGCAGTTACAAGATGCAAGCTTAGTTTCTCATGTTCAAGACATAGCCGAAGGAAGACCGACTGAGTATAGTTTCAGTGGTGAGAGCTTGTTGTGCTTTAGGGATATAATTGTGGTACCGGAAGACGTTGAGCTGAGGCGACAGATTTTGAGTGAAGCACATTCGAGTCCCTTTTCTATGCATCTGGGTAGTACCAAGATGTACCGAGATTTGAAGAATGATTATTTCTGGGTTGGTTTGAAGAGAGATGTAGCCGAGTATGTGAGCCGTTGCATGGTTTGTCAGAGAGTGAAGGCAGAACATCAGGTTCCTTCAGGTTTGCTACAGCCTTTGAAGATTCCGGAATGGAAATGGGAGAGAATCACCATGGACTTTGTATCGGGATTGCCTTTGTCTCCTTCGAAGAAGAATTCAGTTTGGGTGATTGTTGATAGGTTCACTAAGTGTGCTCACTTCTTAGCAGTGAACACTACGGATTCCTTAGACAAGTTGGCAAACTTGTACATTCGTGAGATTGTGAGACTTCATGGAGTTCCGAAGTCTATAGTTTCCGATAGAGATCCTAGATTTACTTCGAGGTTCTAGAGTTGCTTGCATAGTGCTTTGGGTAGTCGTCTGCATTTCAGCACATCTTATCATCCGCAGTCCGATGGGCAGTCAGAACGAGTGATACAGATTCTAGAGGATATGCTTCGTTGTTGTGTGATTGATTTTCAGGGTTTTTGGGAGAAGCACTTACCGTTGGTTGAGTTTGCTTACAACAACAGTTATCAGTCTAGTATTCAGATGACACCCTATGAGGCTTTGTATGGTAGACGGTGTAGAACTCTGATTTGTTGGGCTGAGACGGGTCAGGGGTTGTTACCTATGCCAGACTTGCTTAAAGGAACCACAGAAAAAGTGAAGTTGATTTGTGACCGTTTGAAAGCGGCTTCGGATCGTCAGAAGTCTTATGCAGATTTGAAGAGGAAAGAGATTGAGTACTCAGTGGGTGAGAAAGTGTTTTTGAAAGTATCTCCGTGGAAGAAGGTAATGAGATTTGGCCGTAAGGGCAAGTTGAGCCCGAGGTTCATTGGTCCGTATGAGATAGTTGAGCGGATTGGGCCTGTAGCTTATCGGTTGAGGTTACCTTCTGAGTTGGAGAAGATCCATGATGTCTTTCATGTATCTATGCTTAGGAGATATAGATCAGATCCTTCTCATGTGATGCCCGTTGAGGAAATAGAGTTGAATCCGGATTTGTCTTATAACGAGGAGCCCGTAGAGATACTTGCTTCTGATAGCAAGGTGTTGCGTGGCAAGACCATAGAGTTGGTCAAGGTGTTGTGGAGACATAGAGGGGTGGAAGAGGCCACGTGGGAGAGGAAAGCGGATATGGTTGAGCAGTTTCCGTATTTGTTTCCACCAGGTAATTTCGGGGACGAAATTCCTTAAGTAGGGGAGAGTTGTAACATCCGGGTTTAGGGGTTAGGTGAAAATAATATTTTAATATTATCTTGGGTTCGATTCTATGATTTAAATAATGGTCCAGGCTTGGGTTTCGAAATTTATTTAATTAATGATAGACTAAAGTTTTGGAATTAAAACCCCAAATGACCATGGAAAGCATGTTCTTGTGAATAACCAATTTCATTAAGGGCAAATGGGTCATTGGGCTTTTAACTTAAAACTAAATACACCAAAAACCCCATTTCTTCACTTTCTTCTTCTCCCTTCACTTTCAAAATCTCAGACAAACCTCCCCAAGCCTTGGAGCTACTGTTCCATCATCCTCCTTCTTCATTTCGACTCCGATTTTAAAGGTGAAGGTAAATTTGAACTCCCCTCACCTTCCTCTTCCTAAAAGTACAATTTATTTTAGTTTCCATGAAGTTTTTAGAGATGGGGGTTTTGAATGTTTTGATAAAAAAAATGAAAACTTTATGTAGTTAAGGGGAGTATTTTGATCTAGTATGCTTAGTTATGGTATATAGGGATCAAATGATATAACATATATGAATTTCAAATGATTTGGGAAATTTTCGGAATTGGGTTTTGAGAGGGTTTTTGGAGGGTTTTAAAGTGGGTTTTGGGGTTGTTTAAGGTTGGTTCTTGAGGGCTGTAGGTAGTATGATATATGAGGATCATTTTGGATGAAATTGAGGCTTGTTTAGGTGCTTGAAATGGAAGAAATCAGTGGGTGAAAGAGGCTACTCGAAAATTCTGTTTTGTGACCTTGTTTGGGGTGTTAAATGCTTGTTAATGTTAATCCGGGTTGTTTCCGATGATGTGTTATTGATTCGAATGTTTTGGTTGTGTTTGAGATGATTAGAATTGAGCTTGGGCATCGGTGAAGCATCGGAAGTGAATCTGGAGAGTTGAAGGGTGTGGCTTGCTTGGTCTTGTGCGTGGAAGCTTAGGTGAGTGGTTGATTTCCTTGAATGATTTTAAATTAGTAGGTTCGAGTATGTGGACTAGGTTGGGCTTGGTAGACCCACCTAGAGTTAGGATTAGGGTGGTAGCCTAATCCTAAACTTGGTCTAAGCCTTTGGATGAACTCAATTGGATGATTGTATATGCCTTGTATGCCATGTGATATGAATGCTTATGTATATTGTTTTATACATGTGAATTGAGGCATGGGTTGTATGGCTTAAAGCATGCATGGTGATGGTTCATGGTTGTGTCCATGGTGAGTACGTGCTAAGCACGGAAATGATTGAAATGTGTGTTGTGGAATAAGTAAAATATTGGCACTAGTATACTTAAATACAAATGATCGATCATTAGGATGTTAGTGTGTACACATGAGTCAAAGTCGCGCGTGGCCTTGGTGGCGTTGAGTCACCAAGGAGGAGTACGGGTACGCCCAGAAATGATATCTAAATATAGTCGGTGATGAGTGGAATCCCATCGACGGGGCGTGAGGATGAGTGGAATCCCCTCCGCGAGACCGGTGATGAGTGGAATCCCACCGAGGTAATGTGGTTGTTGGATATGGGTTCCAACGAGTCTATCCGTGTATTTGAGTCATAACTAGGTGCCAATGTGGATTGATATGTGTATCAATGTGTTGGAATTTATGAGCTGTTTGGATGTTTATATGTGATTGCATGTATGGTAGTATTGAACTCCTAATTAAGGCATACGTGTAATATATTGCTCATGCATTTATACCTTGTGGACCTTGGTAAGTGAATATGGCTTTGGCTAGATCGTGCTCGGACCCTGCAATGTTGAGGTTTGTTTTTAGAGCTTACCCTCACTAAGCATCCTTGCTTATGCTCTCTTTGTTCAACATTGCAGATTCTTAGTTCGTGGGTTGCTCGGGCAAGAGGGGGCCCTCCAAGTGTGGTTTGGATTGAATTCACCAAGTATGGGTTTAAAATACTAGACATGTAATGGTCGAGCAATGGGATGTGTAATGTTTTGTGATTGTTCGTTGGTTGATAGGAGCATGTGTAGACTCCTTTATATACATTGCTTTTGTATGGTTGTGTTGCCATGACGAACGTTAAGTCATGTCTATCTACTTGCTTGAAGGTTAGCTTATGCTTTAAGAGTTTTACATGTGGTTGAATGTGGTTTGAATGAATGCATGATATGGATTGTTGCCCTTGTGTTATACATGTTTAAACCTTGTTGAAGCATGCTTGAATGGTTGCTATACCTTAGGATGTCTTGCCTTAATGTTATGTGGTGTCTTGGGGATGTTTTGGGGCATCCTTGTGCCTCAAAACAGCCCAGAAAAGTCTGCAGACAGGGGGTGTTTCGGAACGGGTCCCCCGTGTTCCGAAACGGCCCTGCGTATTTGGCCTGCCGTTTCGAAACGGATGAGGGGCGTTCCGGAACGTTTTCGCCACTGGAATTTTGAGAAATTGGCGAGATGAAGCCGTTCCGAAACGGGCCTTTGAAGTTTCGAAACGGTCAAATCTCGTTGACCACGAGATATTGACCGTCAAGGTCGTTCCGATACGGGTCTCCCCTGTTTCGGAACGGTCCCCTTGTGGTTGACCCAGGCCCGTTGACCAGGTCAGGGCGTTTCGGAACACCCTATAGGTGTTTCGAAACGGCCTGCTGAAAATGAAGAAAAATGGACTTTTTGTGTTTGTTTGGTCGGTGAATGATGCGTTGTTTGATTCTTCCGCTGCTGTGCTTCACATAGGAATTATAATTGCATCTAGATAAGACTAATGTTAAAAGAATTTTTCTGGGTCGTTAACCGAGGGGAAGCCTTAACGGGTTTCGCTTCGGTTTTTCCCGTGTGGCCCACTCGGACCGGTCATCCGACCAGACCGGGACGAGGGGGTTACAGAACATGTTCTCGCGGCGTTTGTAAACTCAAACGCCGCTATAGAACTTGACTTTTTCCGGCGTTTGCAAAGACAGACGCCACGAAAGAACACTTATTTGCGGCGTTTGTATTTAAAAACGCCACTACAGAACATGTTCTCACGGTGTTTGTAAACACAAACGCCGCTATAAAACTTGACTTTTTGCGGCGTTTGCAAAAAGAAACGCCACTACAGAACACGTATTCGCGGCGTTTGTATTTTCTTGACTTTTTGCGGCGTTTTTACCTAAAAACGCCGCGAACTATTGCGGCGCTACTTTAAGCGGCATTTCTTGCGGTGCTTTTTTAAGCGCCGAGAATGTTTTTAGCGGCGCTAAAATACGCCGCTATAGGGTTAAAAAAACGCCGCTAAAGAACTGATTTGTTGTAGTGCAACCACAAAACTACAACTATACATATCTTCAAAACAATCATACCAAAAAAATAAAAATTATATGACCCTTTTCAGTGCCTTTTTCATACCCCACACTAAAAAATTAGGTTTAAGGTTTAGGGTTAGAGTTTAGAGTTAGAGTGTAAGGAATTAGGGATAAAGTATATTTTTAGGGTTTAATATTTATAGCACAGAATTCGAAATTTAAAATTAAGAATTAGAATTTAATTTTTACTGTTGATATATAGAAATAGACACCTAAAAGTACATATGATTTTTGTCCATACCAAAACAATCTAAATTTAACCATATTTTAATTTATTTAATATTTTTTCATTTCTAGAAAGAAATTATGAAAAAATTGGCGTATGAAGTGATTCATGGTGATGTACTTTGCATAGTACCTAAATAAAGCAATAACATGATATAGTGTTTTTCGTTTTCCTTCAAAAATAAAATATATGAAAAGCAAAAACTTTATAATTGAGATTAATTTGAAAAGGCAGCAGGTAGCAAGTTTATTTCAGTTAGGTCTAATCAGTTGTCGTGCTTCTTCATAATTATGGCTATATAGCCAACTTTAGTAATTTCTAACATGGAGCGAAGGTCCCCTTGCTTGAATCCTTGCATAAATTTAATTTTCTATCAAAATAATTTATTATATTATATTATCACAATATAACAAACACGCTTTATAATAAAAAAAATTAAAAATATATAAAAAACAAAAAGGAATACTTTTTGACTTGTTAGAGATTAAATTATTAATATAAATATACTAATATGCATAGTTTATTTTTGAATCAATTTTTAATTAAATCTATATAACTTGACTTTGCTTTTGCAAGAAAAAAATCTTTTTAGTGTCTTTTTATATGTCTCAAAGTTAAAAAATTAAGTTAGAATTTAAGTTTAAAATTATTGTTCGAGTTTGGTGTTTAGAGTTTAAAGTCTATAATTTATTTTTTAGAGTTTAAAAATAAAGTTGGAGTTTAAAATTTAATTTGTTAACTTTAAGTCATATATATAAGTATACTAAAGAAGGACAAATAATTTTTGTTCGAAATAACACATCACTCGCTGCCTAACAATTGCAGCACGTTAAACCTTAACGTAGAATATTATATGTTGATGTGGTTGGGCAATGGTTATGGTGATGGTACAGAGGCAGTAAGGGCCCTTGTATCACCTATCAGGGACGAAGCTAGGATTTGAAGTTGAGGGGGGTAAAACATAAATTTTAAAATGTGGGGGACAAATTTACAATTATCCAAATTTTTTAAAAAAAATATATAAAAAATTAAAAGGTTAAAAAAATTTCCCCCCTACCGGAGCTGTGGCTCCGTCACTGTCACCCATCATGGGAGACACAAACATTGCCAGATTGCCTCCCCTCTCACTTGCCTCTACCATACAAATCAAGGGAAAGGGAGTAAGAGAATACGATCCTTTGCTTTCTATGTGCTCCTTTTTCCACTTCCTATTCTTCAAACATAAACCCACACCTCCTCCTGTCAAGGCGTTTGCCTGCATTCAATATAAATATTCTATCTCTTTTTAGTACTCTTATTTAGATTCAACACTAAAAATTAAGTTTAGAATTTGGGGTTTTGAGTTTATGGTTAGAGTTTAGAGAATTTGGGATATGGTGTATATTTTAAGGAGTAAGGTGTAGGATTTAAAATTTAAAGTTAAGACTTAAAAGTTAATTTTTTAATATTTTTTTAATATTTTTTAGTGTTAAGACATAAAAAAGAACCCAAAAAATTTTTGTCCGCACGCATGCATCACTCTCTCTATTCTCATTCCTAATCTTTTTTAATGAGCTCCATTGATTCATAGCCATCAGATTTTAACCCCCATCGATTTTATTGCCCTTAGATTATGTTTTCGAAGGAAAAAAATATAAAAGATTTCAAGTAAGTTGCGGTGGTTTCCAGCCAGGGACGGATCCAGGACTTTAAGTTAGGGGGGGCGAACTTATAAATTTTTAGGGGGGGGCGAACTTATAGAAGTTTAGGGGGGGGGGGGGGCGAAAATAGATTTTTAATAGAAAATACGTAGAAAAATTCTAAAATTTTTCTAAATCATATATGATTTTCAAAATTTTAGGGGGTGCGGTTGCCCCCCAGCACCCCCTCGGTCCATCCCTGTTTCCAGCATCATACCATTCATCACTTTAGTTTCCTTTCTGGTATATCAAAAATACCATTTTTCCTTTTGCTTGTAGGGTTAAATGTTTGAATAGAAATGTTTGCCTCTTTTCGTGCCTATATTTATGCCTTCAACTAAAAATAAAATTCAGGGTATAAAGCTAAGGTTTAGAAAATTTAAAATTTAATTTTTAAATTTTTTTAATGTTAGGCATAAAAAAACACCGAAAAAAGTAAAAAAAATCCTTAAATGCTTGTCGTTCTCTCTTATTTTTTCTCTTCTAGTTTTCTTGTTTTCTTTATCCCACTAATTTTTCCGTTTTGAATTTATGATTGTCTCGCTAAAATAGCCACTTTTAAATTTTCAATAACTTCTAAAACTAAACTCATATTTTTTTCTACATTTTTCTTTAGTTTCTCATCCAAAATAAAATTTAACTTTCTAAAGACTAAATTGTTATTTAAATTTTTTACATCACATGTTTTACAAAAAAAAATTCTTCCAAAGATCCATTAATTACCTAGTGGCTAACGATGCGCATATTGTCTCATCTTGTATGAATTTAAATCTCGGCATTGACCTTGAGAATATAATATCTGTATATTTAATTAAAATTTTTTAAATTACGTGAAAAATAGAAAATGTATAAATTAACCGGGAGGGAGAATTGTTTTTCATCATAGGGAGTGACATCAGACTCTAGTTGGTCGCCAACCGTTTGAATTTTTTTCTTCATTCTTTTTTCCCTTCATTCTTTCTAAATATTATTGTATTTTGGGTTATGTTATTTTTTATTAATCAGTTTTTCCCTTTTTTTTCGTATGAAAATAGTGGATTTTATGTCTTTTCTTGTTGCACGTTCATCTTGTTAGACTTGTAACTTAAGTCTTCAGTATCTTAAGTCTCATCTTGTTTGCTTCTCAACTTTGATAATTCTCAATCAGTATTGTATCTGGATAATACAATGAAAGAAAGTATTTCCTTAGACTTCATGGGGGAAGTGTTGAGAATTTTAAGACCCAAAATTTAATGTGTGAATTTAATTCAAATTTATTTTGATTACATTTAATTGGGAGTTTCATGCCTCACATACAATGTTAGTTTCCTATTAGGTATTGGGAGTTCTCTCTTTGAATTCAGTGGCAGTTTCTTTCCTAAAATGAAAGCTTTGACCTTTAAGGAGTCTCCTATATAACGAATCAGGCCAGCAAGACGGAGATGAGCTGTCTTGACAGTTCGCATCCTAATCTTACCTAAAGGAGAGGAGAATAAAGACTCTAGCAGAAAGAAAGAAGAGCTATTAGTGGATTTAGAACTCATAACCTAAGAGAATATGATGGAACAAAGATGAACAGTTTAGCTAATCGGTCAAACGTGCTTGAATTTTTTATATATAAAATTAAAAATAAAATAATTGAACTTCTCAAATTTTAGGTTACAAAAAATCTTACCAGCAACAGATGGAAAAAAATTAAGTAGGACGACATGCATGTAGGGTTGAATTGACCTATAGATAGTTAAATTTGAAGTTTATAAAATACCAATAATTTGTGCTTTCAATGCAAAACGTGATTTATGACGAGGTTTTGGTTGTACGTAATCATCATTAGTCCATGCATGTATCATTTATAAAAAAAATCTAAACCAAACTTTAAGGGCATTATGGTCATTCTATAAACCAAAAGAAAAATCTTCGGATACTATTTTAAATAATTTCCAATTTACACCATACGTTATTCTCACTAGTTTTTTTTTGAATGATTTTGTTTGACAATTAGCGGATAGTTGATAGGAGATAGCATATTACATTAGTTGATTTGATTAGTGGATTATATTAGCTAATTGTATAAAAATGTTTGTTAAAATTAACTTATAGCCGATAGCTTGTTGATTATTTGAACAAGCAAAATGACATATAAAGACATGCTTATATTTAAATCTTATTTGAATAATTTATTAGTTATTAACATTTTGTATCTATTAATATAATTAGATTATAAAAATTAATTTTTTAATATCATTAGTGAGCATATATGACAATGTACATATTAAATTTTTATTTGTGAAATTATCTTTTTAATATAATTTTAATAATTATTAAATTTAGATGTATATATTAATTTCTTATCTACAAAAATATATTTTGAATATAATTTTATTAATTATTAAATTTATATGTATTTATTAATTCATATATTAATTTTTTATTTATGATTTTTTTTAAATTTTATTCGTTAACTAAATTTATGTTATTTAGAGAATTTTTATAATTATCAAGGATAAAATAGTCTTTACAAATCTTTTATCCAAACCTCTAACTTAAAAATCTCCTAAAATGAGCTTTTTCAAAATGAGAGGTTTCACCTCAATCCGCTATTATAATCTTCTATTTACCAAAACTCTAAATTAGCGGATTTAACTGATCAAACCTCTAAAACGTTTCAAACCTCTAATTTTAGCTCAAAAGCTGTTTACCAAACAAGGCCGTGTGATTACATGATATTATTTGTTCATACATTTTCTTAACTCTTTGACAAGACACACTTTACATATACAAATGTTTGAACTCGGGCTTCCTAAGATGATTATCATACTTTTTCCGCGAGAGACACTCATTGGGTTTTATCCTTATTCCTCACTGGATAGTTTCACATGAACCTATCTATTATAATTAACAAGGGCTATTTGGTGAATTCGCCAAACCAAATTCCAATGGACCTTTAATATTAAGTTGGTTCCCCCTCTTTAATTTGGTTCCTAACAAATGTGTATGGAATTTCAAAACCTGCTTTCCATTCACTTTTGCTGAACCTTGTTTCCTTTCCTTTGTTTGAAGATTTTCATATCTCTCCTTTTTCTCTTATTCTCACCTTCCCTTGTTCTTACCAATTGGCCTTGGAGCTGGTTCATGGATATAGAACCCTTGTGGACTCTTGGGGGGTGGTTTTTCCTTTGTTTCTTTGATTGTATGGCAGCACCTAACTCACCATCATCACTCTCAAACACCCATGAAAAACCCCATTTTTGCCTTCTCCTCCTCACCCTTTTCTTCGTTTGCTTTCTACTCCTTAGCCCCTCTGCAAATCCCATGGACTCATCCAGCGTCACCCCTTCAATCCCTTTCAAGAGGCTCCTCTTAGACAATTCAGCCATGAAGTTGCACCCCAAGCAGACGTCCAAATCTTCGCGTAGGGAGTTTGGAGCCGAAGCTCACGAGGTTCCGAGCGGTCCAAACCCGATTTCGAACAGGTAAAGTTTGATTTGTGGGGGAGACATGTAACTATGGGTTGAAGATGATAAGGAGTGGTGATCAAGGCAAAGTTAATTGTTATTTTGTATTTTTTTGTCATATCTTTATCGTATGAGTACTGCTAGCTTTTAGTTCCTTCCGCCATTAAAACTGCTTGTCCTCTCTGTAAGGACTAGGAGATTGTTGTTACCATCATCTCTACCATATTACTTTTAGAACTAGAAATGTATAGGAAGAGAGATACTCTATATTTTTCTACATGTATGTAATAATTAATATGCTGTTTGTTTCATATATAGATGATTATGGTTTATATATTTACTTTGTATGATTTTGGGTTGCTTTTGGTGTTTGTAATTCCCCTTTTCATGCTTAAGAAGCTGAGTCCAGTAGAGATTCAAATCTCTGCAACATCTTTTTGGGAAATCCTGAAACTATCAAATAAAAGGCTTGAAAATCCAGATTTTTCTTATTGAATATGAGGAGAAAGATTAGCATGGTTTCAGTGCATGGGTTTCCTTCCATTCTTTCCTCCTGTGGTGTTGAAAGTTGAAACCAGGGAAGGAGAGGAAAGAAAGGAATCTGGTGTGATGGGCCAAAACGGGAGCAGCACTTGTCAGAACAACAGTGAGGAAGACATGAACAGAACAACTTTGTTTTGTTTTGTCTGGAAAAGTCGAAAATTATTTGGTCAGTCATTTGGGACATTGCTTTTGTCTTCCTGCAATACACGTTATTCGAGAAAGTCTCATGATTTGATCATTATTACTGTATCATTTATTTTTCCTGTTGTTGAATAAAATCTTACCCAATCATATGCTTTCTCTTATTCAACTAATTATCATGTTTTCTCTTTTTGGGTCCAAACCAAAACATTATACTCCTATATATCAACAATTTTATCTGGTTGCATTCATAAAAATGTTTTGATTTTTTAGCAACAATTTTAATCCAGAGACCAGATAACCCTCAATTTTAACAGGAAAATGTACGGAGTCACGACTCACGATCAAGTATTAGGAAGTGTAAGAATTTATTAAGCTTTTAAATTTAAAAATTGGGAGAGATAAAAAATTTATTTGACTAATATTTAAACTAAAAATGACCTAAAATATAATTACACTAAAAAAATATGGGAGGGGCCTTCTAACCTATTCATGGCTTCGTCCCTGAACCGGAGTAGCTTTGGATTGGATTAATTTGAGTTTTATAAATTTTAGATATTTTATAGTGGATTAAATTTTTTGAGATTCATAAAAGAAAATTGGACCGAGATATGCCATTGAAGGTATGTAGGCCTGTAAATGAACCGGACGAATACGAACGAGAGTATGTTCATGTTCTTTCGTTTAATTTTAACTGAACAAATGAACGAACACAATTTCTTGTTCGTGTTCGTTTGTTAAGAAATGCATTTTGTTCATTAAATGATAAACAAACGTAAACAAACACAAACGAACATAAAATGACATATGTTAATAAATTTAGACGAACATATGTGAATAAATTTATTTAAAAATATAATACTTTTATTATGAAAAATAAAAAATATAAATAGATATATGTGAATAAATTTAAACGAACATATTATCGAACGCTTACGAACGTATATGAACGAACGGGCCATTTGTTCGTGTTCGTTCATTTAATTAAATGAACATAAAATATTGTTCACATTTGTTCATTTAATACATAAACAAACATAAATGAACTTCTTCTCGAACGGTTTGCTGAACTTTTAGTTCATTTACAACCCTAAAAATATGGAAGAATGTTTCGAATTGAAATTATTCGTGTTCTGGACAATGGTGAGATCTTGTTGGAGTATATATTTCCAAAATTTTAGTGTTTTTATTTTTATTACTTTTTGAATTTTTATGTATATTTTAAATTTGAAGAATATTTTTTTTGTGAGAGTTATAATTTTGTTTATTTTTTAAATTGCCAGGGATTCAAAAGGATATTTTCTCCAATATATTAGTCGATTTTTAAAGGCCTAAATGTCAAATTGACCATCAACAAAAAATCAATTAAGCCATTATAAAAAATTTTGCACTAAATTTAGCCCTCATAATTCAAATTACACCCAATTTGGCCCCTCCGTTAGTTTGATCGCGTTGATCATTAATGCTCTCTAACGATCAAAATATAGACGGACACGGAGCATGCCACGTCATCAAAATTGATTTAAAAAAATCAATAAAATTCTTAAAAATTTTATAAAAAAATCATAAAAATTTGTAAAAAATATAAAAATATAAAAATAATTTATTTTTTCTTATTTTCCTTTATTTTTTTTATAAAATAACATTTTTTCTAAAAACCCAAAGTTTCATTTCTTCCAAAAAGCCTCATAAATCCCTAAATCAAGCATTAGCATCGATTCAACCACCGGCCGCTCCCCGTCGCAAGAAAACCCCCGTTCTCCCTCAATATTTCTTCTCACTAGCACCGTCGTCTACCACAATACCAACAACTTTCACCGTCAATTAAACTAATTTGAGGACTTGGGAATGTGGGGTTAGGGATTTGAAAATTTTGGGATTTTATAATTAAAATATATTTTAAAAAAATATAAAAAATTTAAATATTATTTCATTATAAATATTTATATATATTAATAATTATTAAAATTATTTATATTTTCTAGTTTTTAAGTAAGATTTTTTTATGATTTTAGACATAATTTTAATTTTTTTACACATTTAAATTTTTTTTAGATTTTTCTTCAATTTTAAATTATTTTTTATAATTTTTATTTTAAAATATTTTTATAAATTTAAATATTTTTTAGATTTTTTAATTTTAAATATATTATTTTATAATTTTAAATGTTTTTTATAATTTTAAAATGATTATTTACGTTTTGATGATGTGGCATGTCTAGAGTGTGCCACGTGTCACCATCATAATAACTACTTTTGAGTTAACGATAAACTTAACAGAAGAGCTAAATTGATTGTAATTTAAATTTTGAGGGCTTGGTTGATCGTAATTTGAATTTTGAGGACTTAATTGGGTGCAAAATATTCATGAAGACTTAATTGATTTTTTTAAATTTTTTATTCAGGGTCAATTTGAACTTTAAACCATTTTTAAAATATTTAACTTGTAAAAAATCAACTCAAAAAACTATATTACTTATAAAAATTTATTCAAAAACTAAATAACTCGATTCAATTAACTTAAAAAATAAAGTTGACTTGAATTTTGTCCACCACAAATTACATGTTCTTATTACAAGTTTAACTTTTTAATTTTCTTATCTTAAAGGTCAAATTAGCCCTCAACAAAAAACAAAAAAAAAAATAATAAATTAAGCACTTATGAAGAATTTTCACCCAATTTAGTCTCTTTGTTACGTTAACCGTCAATGCCCTCTAATGATAATAGATAAAAGGACACGTGACGCACTCTGGAAGTGCCACGCCATTAAATCATAAGAAAAATATAAAAAATCATTTTTATAAAATTTTAAAAATTAAAAATATAAAAATATTAAATTTTTATTTTTTTCTTATTTCCTTTATTTTTTTATAAAAAATATAAAATAATAAAATTTTCTAAAAAGCCCCCAAAGTTTCATTTCCTTAAAAAAACCCTAAATCCTTAAATCAAGTATTGACGTCGATTCAACCACCAGTCACTCCCCGTCGCAGGAAAATCCGAACAAAAATTCTCTGCCCCTTAAGTATGCCTATTTCTATGACCAACACTAAAAAACACTAAAAATTAAATTTTAAACCCTAACCCTAAATTCCACATTCTAAACCCTAAACCTTATACACTAAAAAATACACCATACCCCAAATTCCCCTAAGCCCACTTTTTTTAAAGTGAGACACCAAAAGGGACATACGATTTTCATCCGAAAAACCCTTACCATCTTCGTCGTCCTACTAAAGTCGCTAGAGCCCACTATCTCCCTTGCACCCATTATCACCGTTCGACACCCCTTGCATCACCTAACTCGTTCTCCCTCGATATTTTTTTTTCACCAACAACGTGTCTACTCCAGTATCGTCGTCTGCTACAACACCAATATCTTTCACCGTTAATTAAATTGATTTGATGATTTGGGTATGTAGGGTTAGAGTTTTGAATTAGAGATTTGAAAATTTTAGGCATTTTAAAATTTCTGAAATTTTGGGTTTTATAATTAAAAAACATTTTTTAAATATTATACAATTTTAAATATTATTTCATTATTATTTTTATATATATTTAAAATAATCATTACTATTATTTTTTATGTTTTTTTATTTTAAGTAAATTTTTTTATAATTTTATACATAATTTTAATTATTTACAAGTTTAAATAATTTTTAGATTTTCTTGTATTTTTTAAATATTTTTAATTTTAATTATTTTCAAATTTTTAATGATTTTTTTTATTTTAATATATATTTTTTATAATTTTAAATATTTTTTGAATTTTTAAATAATTTTTACGATTTTTATGACCTGACACTTTCAGAGTGTGCCACATGTCACCATCTTAATGACTACGGTCAACGTTACGAAAGGGCTAAATTGATCGCAATTTGAATTTTGAGAGCTTGATTGATTGTAATTTGAATTATGAGGCTCAATTGGGTTAATTTTTTTCATAAAAGCTTAAGTATTTTTTTTAATTTTTCGTTGAGTGCTAATTTGTCCTTTAAGCCTTTACTCTTTTATATATTTTCGTTTCCTGTGTAAATTTAATTCTCAAATATGTTTTATATGAAAAAAGTAATATATATATATATATATATATATATATATATATATATATATATATATATATATATATATATTAAAAGTTGACAAGCTTGTGGTGTGCTCATTAATATTTGGTGTAGAAAACTAAATGAGAATTTAACTTTAATTGCTACTCTAATAAAAAGATTAATTTTACTGAAAAATATGTTCAAAAAATAATAGTAGACTCGTACTGACAAGAGACAACCCATGATTTTTTACGAAAGTGTTCAATTTGTTAATAGTTTATAAATATTTTAAATTTGATTTTTCATTTTTATAAAATATATTTTTAATTACTTTTAATTTTATAATTTTGCTTATTTTTTAAAATATTTTAATAATTTCTTAAATTATTAATTTTTACTTGAAGATTAAATAAGCGATCAAACATTCAATTAAAATCAATTATACTTTCGCCAACAATCAGTTGGTGTAGTGGCACATTAGATCTCTTAAGCAAGGCCAGAAGTTTGAATTCTGGTGTTGTGAATAGAACATATTAGGTGGGGAGAGTCGCTCTCATAATGAGCTTCTATAGTACATGATCTGGATTAGTCAACTAATGGGTTGCATACCAATAATTAAACAAAAAAAATCAATTATACCCTCGATCATGACCAAAAAATTAATTTTGCTCTTAAACTCGAGCAAAAAAATCAATTCAATCCCTATGTTATGTCATCATTCCATGTAAATTCTCACGTCAGCATTGTGGACCGCAACACGTCAACACTATTTACACCCATCAAAGAGTAAGATTGCTTTAATTAAATGACTCAGAAGACAAAATTTATGCAATTGAAAAATAAAAAAAATATTGTTGATTTGAGTTTACTAATGACCCCGTTCAATTTCACCATCAATTGTTTATATGTTATCAGTCATAGTCATACAACACTTCGAACACCCAAGAAATAGAAAGAACATTGTCGTTCTCCTTTTCTTTCATTTAGATTTTTTTTTTTTTTTAAATGAGGCTTGTACCAATATCTAACTCTTGTATCATTCCTCCTATCTAATTGTACATTTATCTGTAAAAAAATTGTTAATCTGGTAACAATACAAATGATTCACAACGATTATGATACATGGCATTACAAGGTCATTTTCTATAAGGCTTGGATCCGAAACATGTATACGATTCTGTATGAAATTTTGAGTTATATTTTAATATATAAATTGTATAAATAATTAGACACAGTTCTTTCTATTTAAACTATAAAATTTTATATTTAAATTCATATTTCTAAAACCTAAATTATTAACTCTAAAATTAAAACCCTAAAATCTAGATTCCAAACCTAAACCATAAATTATAAACCTTATTATATAACTCTTAAACTCTAAATTAAAAATATCTTGTATAAGTTTACGCATGTCTGCATAATCAAATAATTTTCTATGAGATTTTATGGGCTTGGTTGCCTAATTTCTCTTCAAATTAGAACATCGTTCAATGAAATCTCCACAAAGATGGGGAAACTCCCCCTCCGTTTTGTATTCGACTGAATTAATTCCTCATTAGTCCAAGGCATGTTATAAGCAATCATAAGCTCCAATACGAGTTGGCCAATCTTTATGTGAAATGTTGGCCACTCTTCTGGTTTCTAATAAAGTCTGAATGAAATCTCCACAATGATAGGATCTCACATTTTCTCTCCATTTTCAAACCGATTTTCACTCCCTAAAAAAAGAAGATAAATTGTAAGCCAACAATAATAAAGAGTATGATGTTTGTTGCAAATATAAGGCGAAATCTTGAGTATTCTCCCACCGGAAGCTTGTTCGGTGAATTTCCTTTTTCAACTTGTTTGGGTTGCCTCTCCAGGTTCTTTTGTTTGAGGAGAGGTATAAGAATTATAGCATCCGAGAAATGAAGTGTTTTCATTGTTGTTCTTCCCAAGAGAAGGCAGCTAAAGGGGTAAATAAATTCGGTAAAAAGGCCAAGACTTCTAAATCAAATCCTAACTCCCCCCAAAAAGAAAAAGCTGCTCTTTCCCAACAACCGTCTCCCGGTAAATAAAGTTTAAATTTTGAAATATTACTCGAAAAGATTATGGGGGAACCAAAGTTTTGAATTGCATGATGTTTTTGTTTCAAAACTAACAGATCATAATGTTCCTAAAGCAAAGGCCTCAGCACCTGAACCTCCAAAGACTGCTGATGCCCTTAAAGACGACGGCAAAAACAACATTAAGGCACAAACTTTCACCTTTCGTGAATTGGCCACCGCAACCAACAACTTCAGACGAGAATGTTTGATAGGGGAAGGTGGATTTGGGCGGGTTTACAAGGGAAAGCTTGATAAAACAAGCCAGGTAAAACATTTGCCTTTTTTAGACCGTTGGACGATGATAAATGAATGAATGTAAAAAAAGATGAGAAAACATTTATTTAGCTTCGTACGAGGGTTAAAAAATGTGGGAAAGTAATTGAGTTTACTTCCACTTTTAGGTTGTAGCAGTAAAGCAGCTGGATCGAAATGGATTCCAAGGAAACAGAGAGTTTCTGGTTGAAGTGATGATGCTAAGCTTCTTACACCATCCGAACCTTGTCAATCTTATCGGCTATTGTTCGGACGGAGATCAAAGACTTCTGGTTTATGAACACATGCCGTTGGGATCTCTGGAGGACCATTTATTTGGTACTTTTCGTTCTCATTTCAGCTCTTGTTTAAGCCCTAAATGACACTAGAAAAATGTTTAAAAGTTGAAAATTTCAGATGTTAGGCCACGTCGAAAGCCATTGGATTGGTATACAAGAATGAAGATCGCGTTTGGTGCTTCTAAAGGTTTAGAATATTTGCACGACAAGGCTAATCCCCCGGTCATCTATCGAGATATGAAATGCTCCAATATCTTGCTGGATGGAGAGTTTAATGCCAGACTGTCTGATTTCGGGTTAGCCAAGCTAGGACCCGTCGGGGACAACTCCCATGTATCTTCCAGGGTCATGGGAACCTACGGATATTGTGCACCGGAGTATCAAAGGACCGGACGTTTGACCGTGAAATCCGATGTTTATAGTTTCGGAGTTGTTTTGTTGGAGTTGATCACCGGAAGGAGAGTCATCGACACCACAAGACCATACCAAGAGCAGAATCTAGTTGCTTGGGTATGCCTCTCTTCTGTTTCTTTCCTTATCTGCTATTGCTAATTAAAAAAACTGTTTTTTTAATAATCCCTCCGTCCCACTGAATATGTCCAGTATTGACTGATATTAATTTATACCAGGCAGCGCCAATGTTCAAGGTATCAAGTAGGTTCACGCAACTGGCCGATCCGCTTCTTAAAGGCGACTTCCCCAAGAAAGGCTTGCATCAAGCAGTTGCAGTTGCCGCCATGTGCTTGCGTGAGGATGCAGCTGTACGTCCGCCGATGAACGATGTGGTCTCCGCTCTAAGTTTCCTCGGAAATGTTCCACCAGTTGCAACCACCGATGCTTCCTCATCGGATCCTTGCTTAGAATCTGACCCGTTACATGCAACGGGGGAAACTTAGGATGAAGATGGTAGCCTGAAGCCATTGAATGGGATTCATGTACTTCCAAGTCCAACCACACTTCATTACAAACTCATAGCGCTGTGTTGTACAGTTTGCCCAACATTATGCACCATGATGCCTTCTCCATATTATACGGATCTTGACTTTAGATTTTTTTCTTTCAATTTTTGGAGATTTAATTAATTTTTTAACATATTAAAGGACTTAATGATAATTTATAAAAACTTCTCCATGTTTAATTGTTAATCGTTTCAGATGTTCTGACTAACACTACATAGCCAAACTAAACATCTTATGACATTACAATCTCCTAACCATCCTTCATATTCACTCACTAAAAATGACACCAATCCTCATCTCTACACCCTTACAACATCTCCATTAAGATGCTACCTTTAATGCACCACGATCTAACGACAACCACAAGAAACAAAATGTCCTGCGAAAATCCTGAAATTTTATTGAATTTTATCTAGCTCCTCCAAACGAACCATCTCTTCAACGATTTTTTTTCATTACCTATAATTGTAATGCCTAATTTTTCCCCAAAGCGAGAGCTTTTACTACAGTAAAACATGTTTTTAGCATTATTTTTAGCGGCGTATTTTGAGTAAATGTCTTTAAATTTGAAAAAACGCCGCGATAGACTGATATATAGCGGTGTTTTTGGGCAAACGACGCTATAAACGCGTACTTTCGTGACGTTTGTTAGACAAACGCCGCTATAGACACGTACCTTAGTAGCCCTTTTGGGCAAACACCGCTGTATACGCGTACTTTTGTGGCGTTTGTTAGACAAACGCCGCTATATACGCGTACTTTCATGGTATTTGTTAGACAAACACCGCTATAGACATGTACTATCGGCGATTTTGGGCAAATGCCGCTGTAGACGTGTATTTGAGCGGCATTTTTTAGACAAACACCGCAATAGAATTTAAATTTTTAAATCTACATCGACTCTATTTATATCTTACTGAAATTTTATAAAGAATCGAATCGCAAGTATTGATCGATGAACTAAGTAATGAGTTGAGAAATGTAGAAGATTCAATAGTAACCTTTGATAGAACAAACGCCAGTAAAAACAAGATATATAGAAGAATTTTTCAAAGTAATTGGCTCTGCCTCACCAATATTCTGGCTTCTCTTTGATCTAGAAGATTTTAATCATTAGACTTTTTAGTCCATGTTTCTCTTGTAAAAGTAATTGTTTAATCTTTATTACCCCACGTGTCAGGGAAGGGTGGGTGCTCTTAATTCAACGCATGACATTATTTTGTCATTAAAATCCCTACATGCCACCAGGCCTCTGGTCCCAAAAACGATAAACCTTTCGCCATTTTGTCAACAACCTACCCATCTGAAACCACCTTCATCGCCAGTCATTGAGCATCCTCCACCTAAACCGAAAGTTCTCTTCAATACCCATTGTTGCTGTGATTCACTTAAGCCACCTCAAGCTTCCCCCAACCAATCCTCTTATCGAAACAATTGTATCCTCCATCTAAGCCACCTTGCTGCCCATGGGGCTAAAATACATAGATTCTCAACATTGTAACAATTATATTGTATTGTATGGATCTCCAATACATTAAAAATAAGTCAAGAGTAAGTATGTTGAGAATGAAGACCAAAACAGCTTCAGCAGCAACCAAAAGCCTTGAATTCATGCTTGCACTTGATCTCCTCCCTTGTTGGAGCCTCCAAAACCTAAACAACAATTCAAAATACATACTTACATAGATAAGGCACCAAACAAGTACTTCTGAATTCAGCACTACTCAATCCCCCCAATAGTTCTGTGCGATTAACAAGATTGAAGCAGAGCTCTTCCTCGTCTGTTTTTTAGAACAAAAATACTCCATGCTTAAGCTTAAGAGAAATGATAGTCGGATGCTCCAGCATTTGCATAATCTGCAACTCCCTTTTCTTTATAGTTGTAGTGCTTTGATTAACCTTCATGATGCCAACAATTTCTCCGCTTTCACCACATTTTGCAACTTATTTTCACAGGTCATCTGGAAACAAATACTAACAAAGGATATAAAAAAAAATACATACTGTCAACTGAGACTTTCCGACTTTGAAGATTGAACAGGAAAAAAAAAATAATCAAAATGAAAATTCTCGCCGTCTGTGGGAATCGAACCCACGACCACGTGGTTAAAAGCCACGCGCTCTACCGGCTGAGCTAAGACGGCTTGATATTATGTATTTTCTCAAGTGATAATATAAATATTATATAAATTCTCAGGGTTTTGTTGGCCCCAGGAATGTTGGCTTCTCTTTGATCTAGAAGAATTTAATAAATCCATGTTTCTCTTGTCCTACCATGTAAAATTAATTATTTAATCTTTATTAATCCACGTGTCAAGGAAGGGTGGGTGCTCTTAATTCAATGCATGAAATTATTGAACCACAAAACACTGCAAGAATTGAAGAAGTCAATTCACCAAATGACTGATCCTTAACGAACATCGTAGTTTTTTCACTTAGAATCATTGTAGTTTTCTAACATGTTCTTGTGATATAGTTGCTCCGTTTATATCATAGTAAACCATCGTACAGACTAATAAGGGGGGAAGTAAAGCATAATTAGTAACCTTTTTTTTATGAAATTGATATGTATTGATATGGATGCGGTTCAGTGTACCGTTTTAGATTTATCATTTTTTTTATAATAATTAGTTTATTTTTGTTTAATCACTAATATCAAATTTATTGGTCGATTAATTCAGATCAAATTCTGTAAAGATTCTCATTGGTCGACTAGTCCGGATTGAATTTTGTACATGTCATTATAAGAACACCCTCCCAAACTAATTTAATTTAATTATATATGTAAAAATAAATACCCTACTATTATTTTTAACAATATATATCACTAAAAGATTTTATAATATTGTTTTATTTTTAAAAAATATTATAATATTATTTGAATTTTTTTCATTTATTTTTCATTTATCAAATGTTTAACCATTACCAAAACTAACACGAGGGTCATATATCACGAGGGTCGTCTCCCTAAAAATTTGAAATTCCTATATTATTGAGAAAATTTTTAAAATTCTTTTATGTATTTTCTACTAAAAATTTATTTTTGTCCCCTAAAATTTTATAAATTCGCCCTTTCTAATATAAAGTTCTGCGTCTGTTGATCAGAAATTCGATCCTCATAAATTTAAAATCCGTATTGCTAATAATATGGATCAAAATGAAGAAATCAAGGGTTTGGTAACCTTAAAATGACACAAAACAAAGACTCTAGAAACAATAAGAACAACATATCATTAATGTCCACGCTAAACCATCTCATTTCTTGTTTTTACTTCCACCAGCACTGATGTTATTGCTACCTCCAGCCGCGGCCTTCTTTGCCGCCTTTTCTTGTAATGCCTTTGCATCTCTGCAAATTCAACAAAGGCCCCAAAATCAAAAGCTTAAAGAAACATAGAAATTAAGAGAATAAAAGGAAACCTTTCACGGCGTTGTTCAGGGGTCAATCCATCATCCTTAGAACCGCCCTTCCCTTTGCCACCTGTCTTGGATTGAGCCTTTTCTCGATCTTTCTCTCTCTGGTTGCCACGTTAGCTCAAGTTAAGGAATTAACAAAAAGAAAAACAATTAATCTTTAGAAATCAAGAGAAATAAAAGGATATGTGTCATTGTTGATGTTCTCGGGAACCAAACAAAGATTAAGCCCTGCAGAATTCAAATCAATGAAGAGGCGAAGTCAAGGTAAAAATGAAAGAATGAGAAAGAAAAGTAGTTTTGTTCTCTCGTTGGAATAGGGATGCCACAAGACTAAATATTTTTCACCACGTGTCGTGTTCTGATTCCTTATAATTACCAAAGGACGCGGGCACCCTTAATTTCCCCATAAGACTCGCTCCATTTTACAACCTCTTTTTTATGCCTATCTCCCTTTGCCCGTTCTCCAAAAACCCTACCATCGGAAACGACTAAAACAAATACCAATAGGCAATAGCAGCAAGAAAGAAAGGTAACAGAGACAAAAAGACAGAAAACAGAAAACAGAAAACCAAATCATTGGTTGTGGTTGAGACAAAGGACGTCCTTGTTCAGTGCTGTCTGTCTCTTATTATGAACAAATCTTATTAAGGTATTCCAATTCCCATGTCTGTTTTATTAATGATTTTCACTTTTCTTCGTCTTTCATGAAGATGAAATCCAACAACTTACGCCTTCTTTTTAAATGTAATGTACCCGAGAGTAGTAACCGCAGGCTTACGCATTTTGAGCAGATGTCGCCGCCTGACAATGCCCGCCACCGTACGCTTCTAGATATCATACGAGACGATAGGTCCACCAAGGACAAGAAGACTTGGAAAACGTTTCGGGATAAGCTACGGCTCAAGCGAGCAGGCTCTGCCTGGACCTCCTCGCTCCATGTCCCGGCCTCCGATGTTAATGTTCAGAGTAGCAGTAGCAGATCCCGGTCCTTGCGGAGCGACCCGCCGGTTCAGTTCGGGAACACCTCGAGCCCCACCGATCACAATGATTCCGTTCATGCCGCCATGTCGAGCGATGCTCCACCGTCGAGAAGGGTCAAACCACAGATGGTACGTCATCTATCCATTCGAAAATCCACAGTTAACGGCGACGAAGACGACGATGATGATGACTACGGGTCTTCGGGAGAGGAGGATGGATCAGAATCAGAATCAGCAGTAGAGGCAATTACGGAGGAGAGGTCATTGTCGGCGAGGGAAGCGGTGGCTGCACAGGAAGCAGCAGAAGCGGCGGTGAAGGGAGCAGAGGAGCCGGTGAAGATGTCATTGATGGACCTGTTGGGGGAGACGGGGTACTCGATGGGGGAAGAGGGCGAGGAATACGAAGAGGAGGAAGATGATGTAGCGGTGTCATCCAAGGGAGGGATGGAATACACGTGTTGCGTGTGCATGGTTCGGCATAAGGGTTCGGCGTTCATTCCATGTGCGCATACGTTTTGCAGGCTTTGTTCCAGGGAGCTCATGGTTCAGCGAGGGAACTGCCCGCTCTGCAAAGCCTACATCTTGGAAATTCTTGATATATTTTGACTTCATTTTTCTCTTTCCTCATCCCCTCTTTGTCTTTGTGGAGGAATGGAATATTGTGTAAACAAACAATACCGGTACTTAAAAAGATTTTCAAAATTCTGTGTAGTTTATTTTAAAAAAAAAAGCGTAAGTTAAAGTAAATTATTTCAAAACGTTTTTGATAAAAAAATATTTTAAAACGTTTAATTTACTTAAGTTTAGATATTAAATGTTTTTGTCATTTAAATTTAAATATTTGAACGTTTTTTGTCACTTTTAAACTTCAAATGATCGTAGATGATGGTGGTTCGGTCTTAAATTTAACTAATCGTTTCGTCTTAACCCTTTGAATCTGAATTCAACATCTATTTTTGTCAGAAAGTGCTCAAAAGTTTACGAATTGACAAAAAAATTATAATCTTTTTCTCGTTAATTTTCCTCTTTCGCCGTTAGATGAAACATGTTTCTCTGTAAGTTGTTTCTCTTGTGCTGATGAAGTTTTTTACTTTCTGATTGTGAAGAAATCTTTTCGTTTTCTGGTATATAAATGTCGTCAAAAAATTAACGAAAGAGTGGCAAAAAATATTTAATGTCTAAATTTTAGTGAGTAAATTGAACGATTTGAAACTTAATTGGTAAAAATAAGTTTGAAAGTAAAATTCGGTGATGATTTATATAATTTACCCTTTAAAAAATCTCTCTCTAAGTTAAAAAAAAAAATTAAAGAGTGGTCTCATAAATAAATAGTAAAGTGTTCTACCTAGATTGAAGAAGTAAAGTATTCCACCTAGATTGAAGAACTTTAGTTTATATGTGTGCATGAATTTGATCAGATTTGAATCGGTCAGGAATTGAAATCTTTCATATTTTTTTTGAAAGGTTTTTTTTATTTTTTTTGGTGTTTCTATTTATGCCCTACACTAAAATACTAGATTTAGAGAATTAGGGCTATGGTTCTTTTAAGGGTTAGGATTCATGTTTTAGAATTTAAAATTTAGGGTTAGAGCTTAAAATTTATTTATCTATTGTTGAGGCATAGAAAAGGACACCAAAAAGGGGCAAAGCATTTTTGTCCATCGGTCACATATACTATCTTATACTCAATAGAATCATAACAATATATACGAGATCAACATATGCTAATGATGTTCATATTATCCTATCGTGTATGAGTTTGAATCCCGACACGAGAATGTAATATCTCTCTAATTAATAATAATATATATATATTACATCCAGATTCCATACGGTGGGTAACGATAACATAGGCAAGGTCGAGCCGAACTTAGAAAGCATGTTAAAATCATTGTCAAATGATTGAGTGTATATTCAGAACAAATACTACTTGTAATTGACTTAGCTTTAAAAAAACATGTTAAAATGATTATATTTAAAGGGGAAAAATCTAAAAGTATGACTTACTAGTTTGAATATAGGGATCATAACCTTTAGTCTAAAAACTTCTCTTAAGTAACTTAGCCCTAAGCTTTTTTATCCAAAGCTTGATAAATTTTCTTAGCGTCTGTTTGTTTAACTGAAAACTGTTTCCAGAAAATGAATTCTGGAAAATGAACTACATTTGTTGGAAAATTAATTGTAGAAACCATTTTTCAGTGTTTGGATGATGTTGTACAATTGATTTTACGCTGTTTGGTAGAGTTTCCTGAAAATTTCATGAACAATCCACAAACAAGCATCGATAATGGTAAAAACAAGTTCCAACCAAAATATGGTTTAATGTTTAGGTTAGTGTTTAGGATAGCATTTATGGTTTATGGTTTAGACCAGTATTTAGTGTTTATGGTAGCATTTAGGGATTAGTATTTAAGGTATAGATTTAGGGTTTAGATTAGTGTTTAGGGTTTAGGGTTTAGGGTTTATGTTAGTGTTTAAGGTTTATGGTTTATGTTAGTGGTTAGGGTTTATGATTTATGATTTAAGGTTTTTATGGTAACATTTAGGGTTTATGGTTTATTGATTAGGGTTTGTGGTAGCATTTAAAGTCCATGGTTAGTGTTTAAGGTTTAGGGTTTATGGTTTAGCTTTTAGTGTTTAGGGTTTAGGTTATCATGTAGAGTTTAAGGTTTATGTCAGTGCTTAGTGTTTAAGGTTTAGTATTTATGTTAGCATTTAGGGTTTAGGGGTTAATGTTTATTGTTTATGGTTTATGTTAGTGTTAAAGGTTTATCATTTAAAGTTTAGGGTTTATATTAAGGTTTAGTGTTTAGGTTTTAGGGTTTATTGTTTATATTAGTATTTAGGGATTAAGGTTTATGTTAGTGTTTATTGTTTATGGTTTAGTGTTTATGTTAGTATTTAGGGTTTAGGGTTTAGTGTTTAGGGTAAAGGTTTATGTTAGTGTTTGGGGTTTAATATACATGGTTTAATATTTAGGGTTTAAGGTTTATGTTAATGTTTATGGTTTAACATTTAGGGTTTATGGTTTTGTTTTAGGGTTTATGTTTATGATATATCATTTAGGGTTTTGTGTTTATGGATTAGTGTTTATGGTTTAGGGTTATATTAGTGTTTATGGTTTAACATTTAAGGTTTAGGGGTTTGTTTTAAGGTTTATGGTTTATGTTTATGATATAGCATTTAGGGTTTTGTGTTTATGGATTAGTGTTTATGGTTTATGGTTATGTTAGTGTTTAGGGTTTAGCATATATGTTTTAGGGTTTAGCATTTAGTGTTTATGGTTTAAGTTAGGGTTTAGCATATAGGTTTTATGGTTTATGGTTTAAGTTCTCATTTAGGGTTTAAGGTTTATGTCAGTGTTTAGGGTTTAGTGTTTTTTGTTAGTGTTTAGTTTTTATGTTAATATTTAGGGTTTGTGTTAGTGTTTGGTGTTTATGTTAATATTTAAGGTTTAAGGGTTTGTGTTTAGGGTTAAGGGTTTTAATGTTTAGTGTTTAACATTTATTATTTAATGTTTGAGGTTTGGGGTTTAAGTTCTCATTTAGGGTTTAAGGTTTATGTTAGTGTTTAATGTTTAGGGTTTGTTGTTAGTGTTTCTATTAATATTTAGGGTTTAGGGTTTGTGTTAGTGTTTAGTGTTTATGTTAACATGTAAGGTTTAGCGGTTTGTGTTTAGGGTTAGGGTTTTTAATGTTTAGAGTTTAATATTTATTATTTAATGTTTGGGGTTTAGGGTTTGTGATTTGGGATTTAGGGTTTAGGGTTTAGTATTTAGGGTTTAGGTTTTAAGTTTTATGGTTTAGGTTAGTATTTGTAGAGAGAATGAGAAGAAGGAAAGCGACTTACCGAAAATCAATGGGTAAATCATTTTACACTAAAACAATGTCTGTTTTCCATTAACTGTAGTTGGTTTTCCTTTGACTTTTTCATTTTCCATGAACTAAAAGCGAAAAGTTATGAAAACGTTTTCAGGAGAACCAATTACAGGGAAACAAGTAAACCCTTATTTAATTTCTGTTGCTGTTTCACTGGATTTTTCCTCATGATAACATGTTAACAAGTGCATGAGGCACGAATGAGAACTCCCATCTGACCATTGAAGCGAAAAAAATTCAAGCAAAGAAGAGCATTAGCAAAAGACGAGGGACTAACAGAGAACTGTGGTTGATGCCAACGACCATTTTCATTTTTCAGGCCAACATATTAACATTGTCATTGACCTGTGCTTCCGCTACACATACCATATGAATATACAAACAACTGCTTCTTAGCAAAAGTCGATTAGGTCTTTTCCGGAACAACAAAATATAGGTGCTTCTCAGGCATCATAACTCGAACTTATAAGCTAAAATATGCTCACATTACTGGATTCATAAACACTTTGATGTGTACTATGAAATGAATACCAAGACTTGCGCCAAAAAGATACATTATCAGATACGGGGAAATACACAGGAACTCGACCACCGGACTTAATTAACAGGGAGATCAAAGGGCCATAAAAAGAAGGTTCACGACAACACTTATCTAGTTATCTGCTCAACCTTTGGTTCTCATAATGGTGATGCTGCCTTTTCCTCCTTCGGTACGAATTTTAGTTTTGCCTACAACAGGCTTCCCGGAAAAAGCAGAAGTGGGGAAAGCAGCGGCAAGATCTTCATTGCTTTGTTCTGATTTTGATGGTGGTGGAGTTCGGATTCGCTGGTTTATATCCTTCAGAGTAACATCTCCATGGAAACCACAGGGTTTAATGAAAGCAAATGGGTAGGCAACAGAAGATGCAATCTTAGGGGCCGCGTGTATGAAAGACTTCCGACCTAATTGAGCAAATCCAATCTGATAGTGTTAATCTTACTTGAGAATAATAAAAATGATGATAGTTCCTAGTCAACGGACATGGTATTTGAAACTGAAACACATGAAGACAATTCAGATACCCTTAAACTTTTCCTTTATAACAACTGCGGGGGAAGAAGATGTTCCGATGGGATGATATTCGAGATAGAACAGGCCAAAACATAACTAATGAAGGAAAATGAGAATAAATACATTACCTTTGTAAACAACATTTAGAGGAGTTTGAATTGCTTGCTTTTGAACAGCATCAACCCGAGACTCAGGTTGGGTATTGCACAAATCTATGAACAGAGAATCAAGTTTAACCATAAAGTTAAGGTAAATGACAATGGCCGAAGAACTTATTCAGAAGAAAAGGATTCGTGTACCTGAAATATCAATTTGAACATCAGACGTGCCACTAAGATTCCTGAATCTCACATTATAAAGACATCAGAATATATAAATATCATGATCAAATAAAAAAAAACGTTGGAAGTCTATAGAAGCATACATATCATCGGAGCAAAGAAGCATCTCTGCATCATTAAAATATTTGGCAAGCCACCCTTCACACGACTGATCTAGACCCTCGTAACTGGAAGCCGGTGCATCTGAAATATTTTGTTATGGTAAAAATCCAAACATGCATTTGATTCAAGTTGATTATTGTTTTTATGAAGTGGACTTGCAAGGGAAACCTGAAAATCCAGCAATCCACTGAGATGAATCAGGTAAAACCTCTTCAGTTGAATCATCCCTCTCCTAAGCATAGAAAGAAGAAACAAACATATAAGCGAAAAAAGAGAATACACAAGGTGAACTTAAACCAATATTGCATATGATGATGAGATGATAACTAGACATAGATGCAATATTTATATTTTTAAAAGGTCGCCAAAAGATGCTAAACTCCAGAACTTGTTATATATAATGAATGGATTGTATTAAAAAAAGGAAAGCAAGCATCAGCCAATAGATTTATAACTATACAAGGTTGTCTGGTCTGGTGCAAACAAGTTGTAGACGGAAGCACAAAATGAAATAGATGATAGATTTTCCTTCCCTTTAATATAAAACAACTGATGATAAACTCATATGCTTTCTACCATCACATTCCACATCTAGCATACAGTTCAAGTCAATTTTTCAGAACATAAATGAAAGATCGCAGGTTGAAACATATGAGTAACACAAAATTTATCTAGCACTCACCCTTGATTTTAGGAATGCAGATGGCATCTCTTCACAGACAAGGGAAGAATCTATTACATGAGTGTCGAATTGAAGCATTCTACGTCTTTTAGCTTGTGAAGAGGATTCCCTCTTCTCCTCTGGTTCCTTACTTATATTATCTGAAATCGACAGTCCTATTACTTTTAAAGGAAGGAGAAGACCAACTATTATAATAACAAGAAAGTTTCAAAGAATATATTATCAAGCATCAAGGCTTACCATTAACATAATGCAACAGATTCCCACATTCCTTAACAGGGGTTGCTGCATCAAACATGTAGGAAAGGTCTTCGTCATTCAGGGTCACTTGAGTGCATGCACCTTGGGAGGCATCTGCTCAGATGTTATTCAGACATCGCTAATCAAATTTCTTAAATCTTTGTACTCACTTGGAAACTTCAAACATATTGACTTGAAATGAGTCATCATCTGAGCTAATAACTTACCAAAACTGCAGTTCTTTTGAATAACATAATCCTCCCCATGCCAATTCCAAGGCTCCCTGCCACGAATCAAACAGCAGACATAGAAAACATAGTATTCAGGCCAAACAAAGAGCCAATGCAGATTGACTAGACAATGAAATGATGAATCACCCGATGCTTTGCTAAAAGCGAAACCCAAGCTACATTAGACCACATTATGCAAAATCCCAAACAGGGCTTCAACAAATAAGAACTAAAGCACCAACAGAATCCATAGAACTAACTACATAGACATAAGGAGGCAAAAAGGTAATGGAATTCTATCCAGATGAACAACAGCAAATAGTAAACATTGCAGCATTTGCATCTAGCAACCAGGATGTATGTGTTTATATGCATTGATTTTTATGGTAATGAGAAAGAACTAAAACACAGTGATCCACCATTTTATTTAGAGCCCATACCTCTACTCTCTCAAATTGCCAATTGCCATTTCATTTACAGTACAAAATACAAACCCAGCATATTCCCACTGAAAATTGAAGGAAATAAGAACGAAGCAAACCCAATTCCTAAAATGCAGCATTCAACCCATAAAATAAGTGATCATACAAAATCCAGCAGAAACCCTTTTGAGAAAAACCAGCATTCATCCCCCCAAATAAGTTGTCAGAAAAATTAAATTAAAAAGGCAGACAGAAACAACACCAAAAACATGCATTTTAAAAGCAAAGAGAAATTTACTGATCGTTGCTGTAATTCATTTCTTCTTCTTCTTCTTCTTCTTCTTCCCCTTAGAACTGAACAAAATCTGCCCTCTTTTTTATCACTTTCTCAGCCCCAACTACTTCAACAAAACAAAAGTAGCCGTTCCACAGAAATCCACTACCCAACACAAATGCGTTTACAAACACTATTATAAAGCAGTAGAAACAGCAGCACCTTCGCTGCCTCTGCTCTTTTAGCCTTTACTGTATAATATCTTGCTTCAAACCAAAAAAATAAATAAAATGTTACTCTCCTTTTCTCGCTCTTATTATTTTATTATTTTACTTTGGTGGGGGAGGGGGTGTTTCTAAATTCTAATTACCTCCCTCAGTATCTGTCTAAGCCATTAAAGGAAACGAGGAAAGCTTTTTAAGACGTTATTACATACCATTTTTATCCTTAATTAAGTTAGATTTCCTACCAAAATGATAGGTGCCGTTATTATATTTTTTTTGGTTGATAAATAATGATAGATGCCGTTAGAATTTAGGGAAAATTACACTACTGACTACCAAACAAATTAAGAATATTTATTTGGACCATCGAACTATAGAAATCGTTAATTAGACCATCAAATTTATAAAATCAACCTATTTTGACCACCGTCATTAAAAACTTAACGGTGGAGTGACGGAACTGCCACATGGCAATTGACGGAAAAATTTAAAAGTTACATATTTGGTCCTTGTTATTTACACATTCTTTAAATTTAGTCTTAATTTTAAATTAATAAAATAATAAATTATTTAATTAAGTGGTGACACATGTCAACACCAATTTAGAGGAGAAAAATAAAATTGTCTTCACCTGCACTAAGCAAGATTCAAAACTGGGTCTATTAAGTGTAAAGCCAATGACTTTGCCACCACACAAAGCACAACTTTGTGCTATAATTATCCAGATATAATATATACCTCTTATTAGTTTCTACATTTATAAGCCAAAAGCTCAAACCCTAAACACTAATTTCACATATATAAATCCTAAACTCTAACCATAAACATTTCAAATTAATTTCACGTTAAATATTTCAAATTAAACCTCAAACCCTCAACATTTAAAATTAATTCCACGCTAAAGATTTTAAATTAAACCCCAAACCCTAAAAATTTCAAATTAATTTCACACTAAATATTTTAAATTAAACCTTAAACCCTAAATATTTCAAATTAATTTCACGTTAAATATTTTAAATTATACCCCAAACCCCAAAAATTTCAAATTAATTCTACGCTAAATATTTTAAATTAAACCCTAAACCCTAAATATTTCAAATTAATTTCACACTAAATATTTTAAATTAAACCTTAAATCCTATTTTAGGCTTTAAGGTTTAGGGTTTAATTTGAAATATTTAGCATGGAATCAATTTGAAAATTTTAGGATTCAGGGTTTAATTTGAAATATTTAGGGTTTAGAGTTTAATTTAAAATATTTAGTGTGTAATTAATTTGAAATTTTTATGATTTAGGGTTTAATTTAAAATATTTAGTGTGGAATTAATTTGAAAATTTTAGGGTTTAAGGTTTTGGGTTTGGGTTTAGGGTTTAATTTGAAATATTCAGTGTGAAATTAATTTGAAAATTTTAGGGTTTAGGGTTTAATTTGAAATATTTAGTGTGATATTAATTAGAAATTTTTAGGGTTCTGGGGTTTATGGTTTAGTTTAAAATATTTAGCATGGAATTAAGTTGAAATGTTTAAGGTTTGGGTTTAATTTGAAATATTTAGCGTGAAATTAATTTGAAATATTTAGGGTTAAACTTTAGGGTTTAGGATTTATATATGTGAAATTAGTGTTTAGGGTTTGAGCTTTTGGCTTATGAATGTAGAAACCAATAAGAGGTATATATTATATCTGAAGAATCATAGCACAAAGTTGTGTTTGGTGTAGTGACAAAGCCATTAGCTTTACACTTGAAAGATCCAGGTTCAAATCTTACTTAGCGCATGTGAATAAAAATTTATTTTTATCATAGCACAAAGTTGTGTTACCACTTAGCTTTTACATCCTTTTGAATGTTATTATGTTGTTGTTGTTGTTGTCGAAGCCTCACGTGATGGTTAATGAGAAGGGTGTTGTTGAACACGGTGATGTGTAGTCCCACCAGAAGTTGACTAGTAGATGAGTACGGTGATGTGTAGTCCCACCGAAAATATGCTAGTTGTTTATGAACGGTGATGTGTAGTCCCACCGGAAATAGTTGTGCATGTGCACACCATGAACTTGTTCTTATGTTGTGTTGGAATTGTGCCTTGTGATAAATTAAGATTTTTGTTGGATTGAGACTACAAGCGTGTGGGCATGTTTATGTTTATACTTATGTTTTCTGTTTAATATATTCCACTTCAAATGGTTTTGTCTTCAAAATAAATATATGTTTTGAAATTGCATTGTTGTTGTTGTGATTTTGAGCTCCTCTTACTAAGCTTTCAAGCTTACGCTCTCTTTTCCAATAATGCAGATCGTTAGTGGCTTCGGGAGGCAAGTGGAGAAAAGGAATAACCCTGGAGTTCATTTGCTAGCTCAAGTATGGTTTTTATGGATGTAATAATACTTAGGCAATGTAAATGCTAGACTTTTGTGTTGGGGAATTGGTGTCTAAACTCTCGTATGGTTGCTTTTGTTGCTAACATGTTTTAAAAGTTGATACATGCCTTGGTTCGGCTTTTGACCTTTTTGTGAATGTTAAGCATGAATGGCTTCCTTGTTGAATCTTGCTATGGTGATATAGTCTCGTTGAATGTCCAACTTATTTTAAATGAGTGCTCATGGTTGCCTTAAGATGTATGTGTGTTTAGGAGTTGATTAATTACTTGGTTAGTGTGTTTGTGCTTGCTCCCTTGTGCTTAAAACTACAGAAATTTGTCTTTCTGTGCAGGGGTATCGATACGTTCAAAGGTAGTATCAATACGATCTCCTATTTTAAGCTTATCGTACCAATACGCGGGGGCATATCGATACCTACTTTGATCTCTGAAAATCTGAGATTTTGATGAGAAATTAGGGTATCAGTACGGTTCTTAGGTGTATCGATATGGTCCATGATGTTGACTTTGGGAGCTTGACCATTGAGGGCGTACCGATACCAGCTTGTAGGGTATCAATACGGTCTCTTGAAGTTGATATTGGGGGAGTTTGACAGTCGAAGGCCTATCAATATGGGCCTTGGGGGTATCGATACGGCATGTAATAATAATCTTTAAAAGTAACCCCTAATGTCCGTTTTTGCTTGGATCATGTTTGTGTTTGTTTTTTCGCTGCTTGTCTCCTCACGTAGGCTTTAAATATGGCATTTAGACAAGATTAATTTTAAAAATAAGTTTAGGGTTGTTAATCGGAGCGGAGCCCTAACGGGATTCACTTCGGTTATCCCCATGTGACCTTCCCAGGCCGGTCCTGCGACTATACCGGGCCCAGAGGGTTACATTATCTCAAAGGAACATTATGTCATGGCATTCTTTTTCGTTTGACATCTTCTCTTCATCTTGTCACCTTTGCCAATGCAGATTGGGGAGGATCCTTTACGGACTGTCGATCCACTATTGGATATGCTATTTAACTTGGATCTAATCTTATTTCTTGGAAGTCAACTCGTCAGAAAATTGTTTCTCGTTCCTCCACAGAAGTTGAATATCGTGCCGTGGCAAATGCGACTGCTGAAGTGCTTTGGGTTCAACATCTTCTTCAAGAAATTGTTGTGGGCCAAAACCACCATCTCTCTTCTGCGACAATCTCAGTGCCACATATGTTTTCAAAAATCCAGTCTTTCACTCTCATATGTAGCATCTTGCCCTTGATTACTTCTTTGTTTGTGACTTAGTTGCTGTGGGTCCCTACTTGTTCACAACAGTCTCTCTAAAGCTCAGACTGCGGACACGTTCACCAAACCGTTTGGTCGTAATATCTTTCAAATCATATCTTACTCTATCTCTATTTAAAATCTTATCTTGTATTTAAATGTTTAGTTTGTATTTAATATTTGATTTCTCTTATCATTATATATTCATTCGTAAGCCTATCTATAGGTCAATTGTACATATTATCATTTATCAAATATACAAATCCTTTACAACCTATAGCTCATTTTGCTAATGATAGTTTTACATCATATTTTATTGGATTCATCATCTTCTCACTATGTAGTTCTTTCGTTCATTTGGTGGTAAAGCGATCAAGATGAGAGAGCTCGATTGTTGCTGAAACTATCATCTTTAATCTAAGAGTTACTCCCATACTGTTCATATCATTTAAGGATGTGTTTTTAGTTGCATCATTAGGGATAAACTTTTTTTTGATACATCATTCTATTAATGAACAGAAATGATGTTATCTTGGCTCACAAGGCCAAAATGGTTATTCGAGAATGGTGAATGGGTTCGATGAAAACAAACACAACTCCAATAAGCATAAAAAAAATCAAGTGGAAGGATCAGAAAAAGGATGTGTTCCCCTTACTACGCTGGGAGAAGAACAACAAGCACCATACAAGAGAAAATTACCATGAACACAACTCCAATAAGCATCGGAAAACCAATGGAGGATCATATGCAAATCATGCAAGACGATATTTGTTCTATTCGTCAACATCTTTTGCTTCTTTTTCCTCATCGACCAGATGCTTAGGATTTCTATATTGGCATAATATCAAAAATTTCTCATAGTTATTTTGACATCTATTTTTAAGCACTGTAACGCTCAAATAAATTAGTGAACTAATGATAAACAACTTGAAATAACTTGACATAATAACATATTAATAAAAAATAATTTTATATTTTATATAATTTTTTACTGATGTATTATTCTGTCAAGTCAACACATTTATCTACATGACACTAGTATATCAACGTGATCTGCCATGTAAGTATGTCACGCCATTTCAAGGTATTTACCGTTATTTGAAACATTAAAGGTTAAAGAGCTTTAAAAAAGAAAATGAACCAAAGTGACTATCCAGTCGAAGGTTAATTTTTAATTTGACCCATAAACTTGAGCTAAAATACTAATTTGACCCCTAAACTCTAGATGAAATAGGGGTGACAATCGGGTGGGGAATAACCAAAAAGCATGGGGATCTGAACCAGTGGGTGTGGGGAATAAACAAAATTTTCACCCACGGGAACGGGGACATGGGAAGTTTTACCACCGTAGCTCAAATGGGGATGGAGACAAGGATTGCTATATCCGAATCGTAGGGATAATCGAACCGTACCCATATAAATCACCGTGGGGATCCCCGAAAATTATCAGCAGAGATCCTGATATTTTACAAATTTGATGGTCATAAAGGTAATTTACTTATTTTTCATCAAAAATCTAATCACACCTGAGTATAGTCAGTTGGAGTAAGTTTGAAAATTCTTAGTAATCTCTATAAAAATAATTGGAATGTGGTCTCTACATTGTTGTAAATGTGATCCAGTCTAATTTTGTTTAAAAAACACGATGGTCGATTTCGATACGTATTCTAAATGATATGAATATTTGAATGTTGAAAGGTCATAAAAATATGGCAACTGATTTCTTAAAAAAAATTAGCAATGACTTTGAAAAATCACCAAAAATTCTACAAGTTAAATATGAAGTGAGCCTTATATTTGTTTAAAATAAACGGTTCTCGATTTCAAGTTATATATCAGAAATTATTAATTTTTGAGTGAGCAAAGGTTAGAAGAAATGACATCAGACAATTTCTAAAAACAACAATAACAGTGACTTTGGAAATTCACCACAAATCGTACGAGTAAAATTATAAAAGGTAATATATATGGTTGAAAAGGTTATTGAACTAGTTCTTTTTAGAACAAACAGATCATGATTTGGAACTAAAGATTATTAGTTACATGTTTTCTTTTAAAGTTAGTGCATGCTGTCATGTTTCAACAGTTAATATTTAAGTCTTGTTATATAGTTTTGAAATGATTTGTTTGTTGTTTGGTAAAACTAAATTTATCTTTAATGTTTATAATTTTAGAGATTTAATGTTGGATATTTGTTTTAATGTATTAAGTTATGTTTATTTTTTGAGTATGAGGATTAACCGAAAACTGTGGGGATCCGTAAGGGATGGGTACAGGGACGAGAAAAAATCCCCGAAAGGTTTAATCGGGATTCCTTGAAACCGTATCCGCAAGTGTTGGGGACGGAATTGGGAATGCAAAAACGTCCATGATCCACCTCGTTACCACTCCTAAGATGAAATATGAATTTTGACCCCAAAACTTTAGGTAAAATATCAATTTGACCCCTAAATTCGACCAAAATCTCTCATCGATGATAACAACTCACCACCGTCGTCGATCACCATCGATCTCCTCCGATCATTGTTGTTGACATCTGTTTGACCCAAGATTTCTATTGTATTACTCTATTACATTCTAAACGCAAATTTAATATATATTTCATTGAAAAATATCTCAAACTAAACAAATATAATCTAAAATCCTTTAAACTTCTTTAAAATTAAATCATAATAATAATTTATCATCAATATCCCTTTAAAAATAAAAACACTACACAAACTAAATTTGTATCGTAATCAATAATCATTTTATAATTTTTCATTATCAAATACGGGTGCTTATCGAGTGAGTCGATCACGAGTTAAGTAATGTTCGACTCGTACTCGTAAAAAATTTTACCTTATTTTTAAAATATAGGTAAAATCTAGTGATAATACTAGAGCTTAATATAAACATATAAATTCAGAAGAAAAAATGTGAAGACTGAGAAGATAAATAAAAGAACATGTCATGACCGAGCTAGAGATGAAGTCGATATTCGAGTGTGAGACTCTTTTTAATTTCTCAACAATCTTCGATGAATAATAAAAGGAAAAAGACCTTAAAGAATTCGGTATTTTGACTTTCAATCGTATTTTTTATAGGGGAACTAAAGATTTTTTCTTTTTTCTTTTTACTTTTATACCTAAAGTAACAATAAAAGAAAAGTTAACGCATTAATAAATAAAAGAATGACATGCTAATTATTATAATTTAATTTTTTATTAATCAAAATATTTTGAAATTTTGAAATCAAATATTTTATTAATAAATTACCTAGTAAGTCACTCATTTTTTTAAAGTTTTTAATTAACATTTAAACTTTTTAAGGTAGCCACCAAAAATTATTAAAATTTTATAAATAAAAAAAATAACAAACTGCTCATAAACTTATCGAGTCAAATTAATTTTTTTTTTCGATTTGACACGTTAAGATCTCGAGTAAAATCAACTCTATTTGAGTGTTAATTGAATTTTAATCTAATCAATCTGGAACTATTTGGGAGGGGATCAACTCAATAAGCGTCCCTAATCAAAATGACTAAATGAGTAAAACAAATGATACTTTCACTTACGTCAATAGTCGAGGCTTATTGACGTGGCCACATTTTATGGGTAGCGATTCGTGCAGTTCTACCGTTAAGACATTCGATTTTCATTTTTTCTTTTTAAAAAATAAATTTGGAAGGAAAAGAAAGAAAAAAACAACATAAAAAGGCAAAACTTGGAAAGTACAAGATCTAAAGCAATAACCACTCCGAAGAAAAAGGCCGTTGAAAACATCTCGGCATTTTCATTTAGGAATTCAAAGTAATTTAGGGTTTTGGATCTGAAGTAGCGAAAATGAATTTATTCAGATTGGCAGGTGATATGACTCACCTGGCCAGCGTTCTCGTCTTGCTTCTCAAGATCCACACCATCAAATCTTGCGCCGGTAACTTCCCCCTCCCCTGATATTGGTTTTCTTAGGTTTCGGGATTCAAATTTTAATTCTTCTCAACCGGCACAGGTGTTTCTTTGAAGACGCAAGAACTTTACGCCATCGTTTTTGCTAGCCGTTACCTGGACATTTTTACTGATTTTATCTCCCTTTACAACACCTTGATGAAATTAATATTTTTGGGAAGCTCGTTTTCGATTGTTTGGTACATCCGTCGCCATAACGTTGTTCGAAGGTCTTACGATAAATCCCAGGACACATTCCGCCATTATTTTCTGCTATTGCCTTGCTTGCTCTTGGCCCTTCTCATTCATGAGAAATTCACCTTCAAGGAGGTCTCTTATTTTAATTTTAAAAATATGGTTCTTTTTTATAAAAAAAAAAATGACTTGTGGAAAGTGGGGTTCCAGGTAATGTGGACATTTTCGTTGTTTCTAGAAGCTGTTGCCATACTTCCTCAGCTTGTAATGCTGCAAAGGACCAGAAACATTGACAATTTGACTGGCCAATATGTGTTTCTTCTTGGGTATGCTTTAATCCAATGTTCTTAAACAATTGTATATTTAATTTATTGACTATATCTTAGACCTTTTGCTCCGTTTGATTCATTTAAGGTCAGGGTATCTGCTGTTTGAATTGGTTCTGCCTTTATGTTTTAATTTTTAATAATTTATTAAGCCTCACCACTTTTCAGTTAACAATATCTAGTTTGAACCAGAGACTTTTCAGTTTATAGTCTCAGTATCAAAACTTTGGGCTTTCCTTTCCGTTACATTTGGGATTCTTAAGTGTTTTTTTTTTTTTTTTTGCTGTTGTTTAGGACTTGATGAAGTTTGCTAGTTTTGTGAGTTCGAAATTTCCTAACCTTGTGAAGGTTTATGTTTGAAGTTTCAAGTTATAATGACTTGGATTTTTGCTGCTCATAATATGATTATGTTACTCTTCTTTATGGTTTGATATCCTTTGTTTCGTTGGACCAAAAGAGAAAAGAATAATAGGCTTGGATTAGAGAGTTACAGGCTGCATTGAAGAAAAATACATAAACAGTATTTTTTTTGGCAAACTAAAAAATAAATTTTTGGCTGTTGTCTGCATATGATTCCAAACTGGCCCAGAAGTATTATATGCAGTATGGTTGCTGGAAAGAAAACAAATGCTCTTGACCATTATATGTAGTTTGAATTAAAAAATGAGGTGTTTATTAAAATACTTGATGATGTCTTCCTAGATGTGTAAACGACCAAGTTTTCCTTTTGTTAAGAAGATCAGGTGTTGAGGATTTGTCTGTTATGGACAGATTTTCTTATGTGTCTTCTCTCTTATATTGCAGTGCATATCGAGGATTATACATTCTTAACTGGATTTATCGGTACTTCACTGAACCACACTATGTCCACTGGATACGTAAGTCATTCTCTCTTTATTTATTTTTTTCTTTCTGAGCGTGTATTCTTTGAATGTTATACATTTCCCACACTTATAAATTAATTTATGATTCAACTTTTAAGCTTTTGCATTGTAAAGGCTACTAAGAGCGTCTTTCTTCTCTTTCCTTTTTCTTCCTTTATTCTTTACAATGTTGGTGGAGAGGTGAGCAAATTTAGCAGTTCATCTCTTTGTAGATGTTTTAGAACCATGTACCTTCACATCCAGTTGATACATAGCCAAAGATTTGAATTTTAATCTAACTTAAGCTGGATATTGCAACCACTTTTCATGTTTTATTTTTATTGTTGGGGTTTCTAGGACCTATTTGTCTGCGAATAGTGGTTTTTACATCATTAAAAAAAATTAAAACTTAGTTGCTATGATAGGAATTCATGTCTACAACGTACATATGTTGATATGGCCGCAAAGAGGCAATTTGGTTGCATACTTGTTAATTGCTTCAGTTGGCTCTGGATGTATTTTCTCCCTGCCTTGCACAACCAGAAAGATGATTGTGGAGTCACCTCACCTTGCCAAAGAGGGTGGCGTAATGAATTTTAGAAGTTATCTTTTGGCTTGTAGATTTATTTGCAGCGATTAAGTTATTCCTTGGTTTTATTAACTCTTTTGTGCATATGACAATTACCTCTTTTCCACAAAATCAGCTTATTGGGGACATGCCCAAAGGCCTTCTCTCCCTTTTCCATTGTTCAATGAAAGTGCCCTTCTTACCCTTGGAGCACATGGTTTGATATTTACCCCCCACCTAGTCTTGTGAAGCCCCCATAATAAGTTAGCTTACCCTGCCTACCCCTCATAAGGCGCTCTGCGTGGCTTGTCATGTCTGGCTGCCTGGTCTACCCTGCCTATCCCCTGTTGTGGCGCTTGGCATGGGTTCAGGCAGTCAAGTTTGGAGTCATACCACTTGTCACGTGGCTATTACCCTCTCTGGCTCTCCATGCAAAATTGACTTGTTGAGTTTGCAAACTTTCTCTTTTTTTCTGATGAGAGATTGAATAACTTGCAATTGCATACCCCCCTTGGAGCACATGGTGTGACAAGTGGTATAACTGCTGATTGTCCTTATATTTATGGTCTTCTGCCTTCAAATTTGCTCTCTTTTGTGCTCCTAATGATCATTTGATTCTTTTATGGGTCTTTCAGCTTGGATTTCTGGGATTGTTCAGACACTCCTTTATGCAGACTTTTTCTACTACTACTTTGACAGGTGAAAAGTCTTAAAAAGTTTTGATACACAAATGTATGTTTGTTTCAATCAATCTGAATGTGTGTAATTTATATTTGCATGCTTTATGATGGTTGCAGCTGGAAAAATAACAAAAGGCTCCAGTTGCCAGCTTGATCCCTCAACATGCAAAAGGATTCCAAGTGTTTAAAACTTGAGTTAAATTTTTGTTTTTGATGAACTTTCTCCCATTCCAAGTGATGTATAGCTTTTTAGATTAAAGAAGAAGAAGAAAGAAACGATTGGTTTCGAATGTTGATTCCGATTGCAATTGTGGTTGATGAAATTGGATTTCTTTAAGTAGCAATTGGCTACACAACTGAATTCACACAGTGTCGATGATCATTAATTACAAGACAATCTAAGAGATCGTCAGGGTGGACTGATTGGATCATCTTCTATGCAAGTAAAGCTTACGAAGTGAAATTTACATAGAAAGATTTAGATATAGATTATACCAAACACCATCTTTTAAAATATATTTATTATTTAAGCTGACGTATAGAGTATTTGTAAATATACAAGGTTTTTAAGCATTCTGAATTCCATCTTATAGTGATACATGTTCATTACGAACACTTAATAGACAAAATTGTTCGAATTCAGATCTGTTAGTGAGATTGAAAAAGACATTGCCTTTTCCGCTGAGACTCTTCCTTATGTTCATATGTTCAATCTCATGGTGATATATGTTCACGACGTACATCTTGCATAAAAAAATTACTTCAACACGAATTTTTTAGTGAGAACAATATTCCTTTTTCAATGAGACCAGATTTATATGTATTTTTTTTTTAATTTCCTGATTCTATTTTCTCATTGGAATGATATTTTAAAAAAATATATATATACACATATGTATACCATGTTTGGTAAATAAGTTTGAGTTAAAATTAGAGGTTTAAACATTTTAGAGATTTGAGTCAAATTTATTAATTTAGATGGCTGGTAAATAGATAATTGTAATACTAATAGCAAATTGGGCGAAATATCTCATTTTGAAAATATTTATTTTAGGAGTTTTTTGAGTTAGAGATTTGGATAAATTTGAATAAACAATAAAATTAAAAAATAATTTCATAAATAAATTAATATATACATTTAAATTCAATAATTAATAAAATTGTATTCAAAATAAAATTTCAATAATAAAAAATTAATATATACATCTAAATATAATGATTATTAAAATTATATTAAAAAAATTATTTAACAAATAAGAAATTAAAATATACATTCTTCATATATGTTAGTAATGATATTAAAAATATTAAATTTTACAATCTAATTAATATTAATAGATAAAAATATTAATAAATAATAAATTATTTAAACAAGTGTTGAATATAATTATGTCTTTATATGTTATTTTGTTTGTTCAAATAATCTAATAACTATCAATCAATTTTATCAAACACTTTAATATAACCAGTTAATACAATTGGCTAGTCAATTAACTAACACTATCAATTATCCGCTAATTACCAAACAAGACCGCAATGTAAACCGATTAATAGGTCCTAACTAATAAAATCAAATGGGCTTAGAAAGCCCAATTTACTATCGAAGAACATCTTCTCCGATCGGCCAATAAAAAGGGGGGAAAATGAAAAAGCTCTTCGCTCGTCAGGTAATTTTTTTAAAGCTCCGTGGACTGCATGCTTCCATGGCGATTCTCTATGCCTCCTAGCAGCGTAGTTCCAGTTTGTTAAGAAAACCCAGTAATGGCCCTTCTTCGAAGACCACTTCTCGTGCTCATTCTTATAGTTACTTATCAATTCTTGCAATTACGGATTGCTTTCGGATCGGTCATTGAAGAAGGCCAAAAACAAGAAGAATTCTATGAGGAACTGCTCTTGAAGCCATTGCCAGATCGAAAAGTGTTAACCCATTTCCATTTTCAAAGCTCTGCTCCTCCTACCTCGAATGGCCGCCACCACCACTTATTTCCAAAAGCCATTTCTCAGTTGGTACTTTCCGTTTTGTTCTTTATTTTATTTTTTCGGAAATCTTGTTGTTTAGAAAGCATACATTTTTTCCGGGTATTGTTTTTTTTTTCTTTGTTGCTTTTGTTTGAATGGTGTTAGAGAAGTTAGCTTAACTTAGTTAAGTGGATTTCTTTAGTTTCTGAATCTATTGTTAGTTTAAAGAAAGGAGACCCCCCAGAATTGAAATATTGAACCACTGTGTGCTGTAAGGTTTTGGGTTTGCTTGCTTTTGCTCTACTTTTACCTGGATCTTGAATTTATATTTAAGGTTCGGGATCAGGTAAATGAAGTGCTATAGTGTTGTCAGCTCAGGCTGAGTCAATTTATAGTTATTAGGCTGCATCAAGTTACCAGACAAATCAGGATATAGAACTTCTATTTATTAGCTTTTGTTCGATGATGAAAGATGGATATAATTTATTGTGGTTAAATCTAATCATTATCTCAGGAGCATTCAGCTTGGCCTAGTTAAGAAAATTCATAAGGGTTCTTTGTTTTTCTGTTAAGTCTTATTAGCTTCTACTGTTAAAAATGCCATTCAACCTGTCTCTGCTATTTTCCGATGGAAGATATCGTTACTTCATTATTCTCAGGATTCATAAATTACACGAGGATGAAATGTTCTCACTCACAAAATGTTATGCCTACCATGAAGTACAAACTTGGCTACAAGTTTACCTGAACAATATTATGGGCTAATTTTATATGTGTTGCTGTAAATTTTATTTCTCTGTGTTAGGAAAAGACAATAGTTTTGAAAAATAGTCTTTTTTTTTTGTTGTAAACTTGTAAATTTTAAGTAATTAGTGATTAAGATAAATGGCTCTGTTTTAGAACTTATATGTTTGAGTATGCTATAGTTTTTTTATAGGAGACCGTTGCTCTTCCCTTGCACCAAAAGAAAAATAATTGATGAATAGTTGTTTTTTGAGTATTTGAAAACAGTGGATAATTATGAACATCTTTGAGCAGGTTCAGAAGTTTCGAGTTAAGGAAATGGAGCTATCTTTCACACAAGGGCGCTGGAAGTATGAAAGCTGGGGCGGATTTGATTCCATACCAAGCAGCAATGCAAAGCCCCCTGGAGTTGAGTTATGGGCTGTCTTTGATGTCCCACAACATCTGATTGATGCTTTGTGGAAGAATTTAACACACACTCTTTCTGGTCTTTTCTGTGCCTCAATCAATTTCCTAGAGTCCAGTACAGCTTACTCTGCCCCAGAGTGGAGTTTTCCACCCGCTTCAGGCAATCTGAGGTATGGTACATTGCCCCGTGAAGCTGTTTGCACAGAGAATCTAACTCCATGGCTGAAACTGCTTCCTTGTCGGGACAAAGCTGGGATTTCCATGTTACTAGATAGGCCATCAATTTACAGAGGTTTTTATCATTCTCAGAGATTGCATCTTATTTCAACTGGATCTGGTTCTGAGGGGATGGATCCAGGTATCATATTAGAACAAACACTTACAGTTGTCCTCCAGCCTAATAGTCAAAGAGCCAGTTTGGACCGTGCTAGTGAAAAACATATTCAACCAAGCTGGTCTCTTAATTCAATTTTTGGGAAACAAGTTAGTGGAAAATGTGTTCTTGCAGGGACTAGTAATGTGTACCTTCTACTTGACAGAGGATTAGTTGCTGAACTAAAACAACTACATGAAGAAAATGAGAAGTCAGCAAAAAAGGTTTTGACATCTGAGAATTTTCGGACTAATCCCTGCTTTGAGTTGTCTGCTAAACCAGACAGGATATTTATAGAAGAAAGCAGTTTGCTTAGCAAGAATTCTTCCATTTTGTACAAGTTCAAAGTTGAGAAATACAGTGAATTCGAGCCATTTGATCTTGGCCTTACTTGGAAGATTCCTGTAGTTTGGTTATGCCAACAAGCACCATTACATGCTAGCAGGTTTTTGATGGGAAGTGGAAATGAGAGGGGCGCCATTGCTATTTCCTTAAAATCTACACAATCGAGTGAGAGCTTCATGGGTGCTAATTCTGATGATGAAAGGTGTGAATTGCGAGTTGATGTTTTTCAAGTTGTGCCTTGGTATGTTAAGGTATATTTCCATTCTCTGCAAGTGTTTGTTGATCAACAACCTAAGGCTGTTTCAGATATTATTGAGAAGATACATGTTTCGCCTTCCAAAGACAAAGTGTCTCCTGGTGTGATGGAGTTGGTTCTGAAACTTCCTTGTAGCGTGAGTTCAGCTGCGTTAACAATAGAGTTTGATAAGGTGTGTTTTCCATTATCTTTATTTAGCTATTAGTTTATCTAGTTCTGTAAATTCTATTTTTCAAACACAAGTTATTTGTTTTTACCTGAGAAGTGAATTCATTATTAAGGATTTGTTAGAACTTCAAATGTGGTAGTGCTACATAAAGGTAATATGTTAGACTAGGTGATATCAGCATTGAGTAGTGAGTGTTTCTGCTCCTGCATTGGAGTCCAATTTTTTTTTATTAAGATGGAACATCTGTTTTTGTAAAAGCTATTTCTGATAAAGCAGCCATATAAGTTGGAAATTTGAATATTGCGAGTGTACCTGATATTAACAATAAAATATATCTGAGCTCAGAAGTTGTCCGCAAATGTTTTTAAGTTTGAACCAAAATGTTCAACAGTTTCCTTTTATTATAGATAATTTTTTAACACAGACCTAGCCCTATCTCTAGATTCTCAACCCACTTTTACTCTTTGAGTTTGATGCATGTGATGAAACTTAACAATGCCTTAAAACTAAATCATCTTTATGTCTAAAAAAGGGGATAAATTACCACAGGTTACATCCATCGTCCTCACAAGAATAATATATCATCTTATTAGTTGTCTTATAATATATATTTCATTGCAATGTTAGAAAACCATTTATTGCAGAAACTGCTGCTTCAGTAGAAATTGGACAAGTAGCTTCTGATATTTTATACCATTACCAGTCTAAGTCATTCTCTGTTTTTGGGTGACCACCATCTGTGTGAATGAAGCTAACAGTTTTGCAATGAAAGAAAAATAGCACGCCTCTTGCATGTGGGCCAAATTTTAGTATGATTTCTGCTTCTTGTTTTGTTGTTGATCAGTTGATCCTCTATTGATGTGTCTGATAGGGTTTTTTACATATTAATGAATACCCCCCTGATGCTAATCAAGGATTTGACATACCATCAGCTATTGTAAGCTTTCCCAACTTCCACGCAAGCATGGTTTTCCTTGAAAATGACTCTTTGAACAAGTCACCCTTGCTATCAAAGTTTCAGGTATTAGCCTCTCGAGATTTCTGATCTTAAACCTGATCAATTTGTGTTCTTCTCATTTGGCATTTTCTTGATTTCTCATGCAGGAAAAGAGTCATGTCATGTCCTACACAGAAGTATTACTGGTACCTTTGACAACTCCTGATTTTAGCATGCCTTACAATGTTATCACAATCACATGCACAGTGTTTGCATTGTATTTTGGATCATTGCTTAATGCACTACGAAGGCGTGTTGCTGAGGAGGAGAGATTTCTTAAAGACAAAGGTAAGTTTACCTCATGGAATAGGTCACATCTGTGCTCTTGACAACGTGGTTTTCTTAATTTTTGTTTTAAATCATAATAGTAATCTCCTACAATATCATGACAATAGCCCTTTATGTGTAGTTGGTTAATGCCACAAAAGTCCAATTTGAAAACTTCAATGCAACTTTGGTAACATCTTTTAAAGGTCATGTATATCCATTCATTTAATACTTAGTCACATGGTCAGATGAGTAGGTTTGGAGATGAACCTGAGATGAAAGGTGTAGACTGCACACGTAGCAATCATTCTTCAGTGTTATGGTCATTTTAATTTGTTTGACAACATACTGATAATGGCTTCTTTCTTTTTCCGATTTGTGTATCTATGTTTCTTGTTGGGAAATTGGGATGCTGTTTCTCTCTGATGATTCTTTGACATGCTTTTAGAACTTCTATTTCTTTGGAGATTGTTCCTCTCTTGTATAATTTATAGTTCTAAAAGGTCTGAAAGAATGCATTGGTGGTTTTCAAGGATCAAACTTAGTAAAACAACCTGAAATAAAATAAAACTTGAAAGAAAAAAAAAAAGAGAAAACAACAATTTCTTTTATCGCTGTAGCTGAGTTCATCTATACACTGCATGCCATTGGTTTGCTTTGAATGGTCCGATCCCAAGCATCCATCATCTTCATTATTTTCATCTCTCCACCTTTTCTGTGAAGAATTTTGGTTTGGAAGGTAATTAAAGGGAGAATAGATCACAAGTAGCCACCATAAGCCAATTTTTTTATGGTTGGGCAAACCAGTATTCATGTTGTGATTGCAGCTTTTGAATTTCCGACTATCTCCTCTTCCTCTTTCTGATGTTTGCCCTTTTATTTCTCGTCTTGCAGCTGCCAAGAAAACTGGTCGGTTACCTCTGCTGCTGTCAAAGTTGTCGGCCAAGCTTAGAGGTAGGCGTTCGGAACCTCCTCATTCGCCCCCAGGCCCAGCTTCATCATCCTTCATTAACTCTAAATTAGTACTCAAGGTCATACTCGTAGCTGGAGTAGCCATATGTTGGCAACACTACTTTTTATGAAGATGTAGAAGTTTCAGTGTACAATATGAGCAAAATGAAAGAATAGTGTACCTTTGATTTAGTGAAAAAAAGGATTTTGTATCATTTCGAGCGATTGATTATTTTGTTTTAGTTTTGAAACTTTGAATCATTTATATCTTGACTGAAAATGTGAAGATATTAACTAAACTTTGTTCTGCGAAATCATGCTCATTTGCATCAAGCCATTGAATGTAAGGGCTCATGGGTAATGAATGATTTTGCTGCCTTTCAAGCTACAATAATAAAACGACTTAAATTAGAAGTTACATAGACTGGAAACCCACCCAGCATTGGGAATTTGGGCTCGTGGCCCATGGGTTGTGAACAAAACGGCGCGTTTTGCGAAGGCGCTTGCTAGAATTTCCCCGACACTACCTTGGCGTTGCTCTTCCAAATTCCTGACATTAGAAAGTTAGGATAAACTATCTCATGTACCACCAAATTAATTACGGTGATCTGTTTTTATCAATTTTTAACTGGTATAAATTTATTATCATGTTTTATTTTTGACTCTTGGCGTACGGTATGATGATTTAAATGTTAGATAAAAACGATATTATTTTAATTTTATTCTCAATAAATTTTAACATAAAATTTTTAGAATTAAAGGCAAACTTCTAACCACTAAGCCAATTTAATATTTTTGTTTTATTTTTAGCACAAATAATATATATTTTAAACTGCAGTTGAGATTAATTCAATTTATTTTATTATATAAATAATATAAATATATTAAAAATAATATTAAAGTATATATAATAATGTATTAATATATATATAACTAATAAATAAAATATTTATATTAAATGAAAAATTATATTATCAATAAAATTAAATATATAAATAAATAATATATCAATATAAAAAAGTAAAAAATAATTTTCATAAAACCACGAAATTTCTAAAATTTACAAAAAAAGTCTAAATCTACCCAAACATTAAACTCTAACCTATAAACTATAAACTATAAATCCTAAACCCTAAGCTATAAACCGTAACCAAAATGGATGTATTTGGAGTTTAGGATTTTTAGGTCGTAAATTTTGAAAATTTTAGATTTTTTAAATCATTTTTTTAATTTTTACAGTTATATATTATATGTTTATATATTTTAATATTATTTGTTTAAAGATAAAATTTTAGCGTTTAAGATTTATTGTTTGAAGTTAGTGTTTGCAGGTTTAGGGTTTTAAGATTTTGGTAGATTTTGAGCTTTTTTGTATATTTTAAAAAAAATTGAGTTTTGAAAACCAATCTTTTAGTTTTTATAATATTATATTTATTTATATATTAATATATATTATTTATATAAAGTAATATTATTTATATGATAAACTACAATTTGACATATTTATTATTTGTATTAAAAATAAATAAAAATGTTAAGTTAGCTTAATTGTTAAGAGTTACTTTTACTTTTAAATGTTTTAAGTTCAAATTCTATTGAGTGCATATTTTTTCATATTTCTTTTAATAAGACGTCGTCGTTGTGGGTCATTTAGTATTAAAATAACGGTACCAAAACGACGAACAATATCGAATTTGAATGATGAATGAAAAGAAAAGAATAAAATAGAAATAAAAAATTAAATTTTAAATTATTAAATTATATTAAATTATTATTTATTATATTTAAATTAAATTAAATTAAATTTAAATAATAATAATATATAAATAATAAAATAAGAATAAATAAGATATAATATAAGATAAGAATAATATAATAATAGATATAATATTAAAATATATAATATTATAAGAATAATATAACAATATAGATTTATAAATCAAAATATATTAATATAAATATTATTAATTACTTAAAATTAATCTAAAATATAATCATCACACTATATATCATGTTATCGTCCCATTAAAAAAAATAATGACGCAGTGTCATAATTGAAAAATAAAATCTAGTGGCAAACGAGTCGCCCACAATAATTTAATATTACCTAGCTTAGTTTACCCTAAAAGTTAAAACCTTGAATTCCCTGATGCATTTACGTGATTCACTTCATCAAAAATAAGGGCTTGTTTTCTTTTCTTTCGTCCTCCTCCCGTTAGCTAGAATTTCAATTTTGGGAAAATCATCTTTCTTCGTCTTCCTCTATCCGTCTATCGTTTTCATTTCTGGTGATTTATAAAGGTTAGGTTTAGGGTTCTTCTTCTTCTTATATATAGAGATGTATGCTGATCAAGTGGAGGGTGCTGGAAAAAGGTCGGTAAAGGAGAGACTCAGTAGCAACTCCTTCGATAACTCTATTCCCCGGCGTCAAACCACTGGCAAGAGGTTGGCTTCTCTCTTCTTTTTTCTGTTTGTTTCTTCAGGCTGGGTTTATGGGAATTTTCCTTTTCATTTATTTGCATCACTGTGATATCTGCTTTCCTTTGTGTTGAAATTTTTGGATGTTGAATCAATTTTGCTGCCGAATTCGTTTACGCTATTTTTATTCTAGTTTTCTTTGAAAAATTTGAGATAGTCTTTACAATTGAATTGGTGTTGAAGATCATTCGATGGGAAAAAAAACACAGTTATTATTTAGATTCATTAAGTTCAAGAGTTAATTTGTCTTGTTCCTTTCCTGGATCGGTAAAATTAAGTATGATGTTGTAACAATCCAAAAGTGAAACAAGAATTTTAAGAGAAGAAGATAAGGATTGAGAAGAGACAGAGGGGTTGAGGAGAGAAAATAGAGGAGGCTAGAAAGATACCTCTTAAACAACCCTAGCCCTCAAACGACCCCGTATTATCTATTCACAAGAGTCTAGTAAAACGCACCGTTTCATTAAACGGGCTTAACAGCTAAGAAACAGTTAAAACAGAAATTTAAAACCATAACGGCTCTCTTCTTCATTTAGGGCTCTGACAATACCCCCTTCTTCAAGCAATCCTTGACCTCAAGGATTGAATTGAGGAAATTGTTGCTGAAGTGAATGCAGAACTTCCCAGGTGGCATCCTCAGGAAACGAATTGACCCATTCGACCAGCACCTCTGTCACAGCTCTATTCCCTCGTTTCCCAATCCTTCTGTCAATGATTCTCAAAGGTTCCTTGCTGATACTTCCATCCGGATCAATCACTGGCAGGTCCTGTTGAATTAACTCAGGAGGTCCAACTCTCTTCTTCAACTGGGATACATGGAATACTGGATGTACCCTGGAATTTTGAGGGAGCTTCAATCTGTATGCTACCTTCCCTATTCTGTCAGTTATGGCGAATGGACCAAACCACTTAGGACTCAGTTTCAAACAACTCCTGGAAGCTACTGTCTGTTGCCTGTAAGGTTGGAGTTTCAGAAAGACTTCATCTCCAATCTGAAATTCACATTCCTTTCTTCCCTTATCAGCTTGAACCTTCATTCGATCTTGTGCCCTCTTCATATGAAACTTAAGCATCTTGATGGCTGCTTCTCTCTGCTGCAAGCTTCTATCAACAGCTGCCACCAATGATTCCCCTGCTATATATGGTAAATGGACTGGTGGAAGTTGACCATATACTGCCTGATAAGGAGTCACATGAATTGCAGTGTGAAAAGTGGTGTTATACCACCATTCAGCTAAGTGTAGCCAATTAACCCATTCTCTTGGCCTCTCCCCTGTCATACATCTAAGATAGGTTTCCACACACTGGTTAACCCTTTCAGTTTGCCCATCTGTTTGAGGGTGATAGGCAGTTGAAGCATTTACAACTACTCCCAACTTCTCCATTAACTCCTTCCAAAACAAACTCATAAAGATTTTGTCCCTATCACTAACAATGTCTTGAGGCAGACCATGCAATTTAAAAATGTTTTCAAGGAATATCTGGGCTATATCTTTAGCTGAAAAAGGGTGTGATAATGCAATGAAATGGCCATACTTACTGAGTCTATCCACCACCACCAGAATACTATTTTTGCTCCTTGAAGTTGGCAACCCTTCAATGAAATCCATGCTGATAGAGCTCCATATGGTTTCAGGAATTGGCAGTGGTTGCAAAAGCCCCCTAGGGTGGTGCAGGTCCCCCTTGCATCTTTGGCAAACCATGCATTCTCTCACAAAGTTTTTGACTTCTCTTTTGAGGCCCTTCCAATACAATACAGTGGCCATCCTTCTCATGGTGGCATGTGCCCCTGAATGTCCTCCCACAGCACTTCCATGAAAGTAGTTCAGTAACTCCTTTCTCAGTTCAGCATCCTTCCCAACCACCAATTTATCCCTTCTCTTCAGAATTTGACCATCCCAACTGTACTTGTGATGCCTAAGACTGCCCCCTTCTATATCTTTGATTATCTTCACACATTTGTCATCATTTTGCCAAGAATTTACTATTTTCTTCATCAATTCAGTGTCTATGCTGCTTACTCCCATTGCCATTATGCTCCCTGAATCAGGCCTTCTAGATAAGCAATCAGCCACTACATTAGTAGCACCCTTCCTGTATTGAACTTCATAACTGTACCCCATCATCTTTACTACCCACCTTTGCTGGAATGGTGTGATTGCTTGTTTTTCAGCCAAAAATTTCAGACTTTGATGATCTGTCCGAATAATGAAGTGTCTACCCACCAAGTAAGCTGTCCACTTCTTAACTGCCATCAACACTGCCAGCATCTCTTTCTCATATACTGAGAGACCTTGATGCTTGACTCCCAGACTTTTACTAAAAAATGCAAGGGGCCTCCCTTTTTGAGTCAACACAGCACCCACCCCAAAGTCTGAGGCATCAGTTTCTACTGTAAACATGGCAGTGAAATCTGGTAAGGCCAATACAGGAGCAGTTGTTACAGCCTTCTTCAAAGCTTCATAAGCCACCAACTCATCATTTCCCCATTTCCATCCCCCTTTCTTCAAAAGATCAGTGAGGGGCCTAGCTATACTCCCATAATGCTTCACAAATCTCCTGTAATACCCTGACAACCCCAAAAATCCTCTAAGCTCCTTGACATTAGTTGGAACTGGCCATTCCACTATACTCCTTATTTTAGATTGATCCATCTGCACCTTCCCCTTAGAGATAATATACCCCAGGTATTCAACCTCCATAGCACCAAAACAACATTTAGAGAGTTTCACATACAATTGATTTTCCTGTAGGATCTGTAACACTTCATTGAGGTGGATCAAGTGTGAAGCCCAATCAGGTGAGTAAACCAATATATCATCAAAAAAAACCAGTGTATACCTTCTTAGTTGACTCCTAAATACCTTGTTCATGAGTCCTTGGAAGGTTGCAGGGGCATTTGTGAGTCCAAAAGGCATAACAAGGAACTCATAATGCCCCTCATGAGTCCTAAAGGCAGTCTTGTGAATGTCTGCTTCCTTCATCCTGATTTGATGATAACCTGATCTGAGATCCAGTTTAGAAAAGAACATTGCAGACCCCAATTCATCCAGAAGTTCTTCAATTACTGGCATTGGAAAACAATCCTTCACAGTAAGCTGATTTAGCTTCCTGTAATCCACACACATACGCCACCCTCCATCTTTCTTTTTAACCATAACTATAGGGGAAGAAAAAGAGCTGTTGCTGTGCCTTATCACTCCAGATTCTAACATCTCCCCAACCAATTTTTCTATTTCATCCTTCTGGTAAGCAGGGTGTCTGTAAGGCCTGATTTTAACTGGTACTTTCTCATCAACCAACTCAATGCTGTGTTTATGCCCCCTATCAGGAGGTAGCCCCTTTGGTTCCTCAAAAATCTTACTAAACTTCTGGAGCAACTTCTGGATATCAGGAGGAACTTGATTCATCTCTCCCTTCAGTTCCAATTGTGGATTCAACAACCACAATGCAGCTGTGCAAGGACTCTTCACCCCCTTCAGCAGTTTCTCACAAGTGTTGGGGTTGGTCAGTTGCAATTGACCAGGATGCATCCCATTCAGCCATACCTCTGTGTCCTTATACTTGAATCCCATCTGAAGTTCAGAAAAATTCCACTTAATATCCCCTAGGGTGGACAACCATTGAATTCCTAATACTGCATCACAATTCTTCAGAGGAAGGATTAAGAAGTCAGTTGTGAATAAGTGGCCCTGAACTTCCCAGTTTACTGCATGACAATGACCCAGGGTATTTAGAACATTCCCATCTGCCACCACAACTCTTAAACTGCTCTTTCTGTTAATGCCCAACCTCAGAGTTTTTACTGTAGACATGCTCAGGAAATTGTGAGTGCTACCTGTATCAACTAGAGCTACACAATCTCTCCCCTGTACTTTAATCTTCAGCTTCATTGTCTCCCAATTAGCTGATCCCCACAAGGCACTCAAGGACAAAACTGGGCCATCTTCCTTGTTGTTGTCTGCATTACCCAGCTCTACAGTTTCCTCACAGTCTAAAAACACCTCTGGTTCCACTTCTTCTTCAGCTCCTTCCACCATAATTTGGTATAATTGAGTTCTGGCACACTTGTGCCCAGGTGTGTATTTCGAAGCACACCAGAAACACAACCCTTTCTTTCTTCTATCTTCAATTTCTGCAGCTGAAAGCATTTTTCCTCCATTCTTCATACTCCCCTGAATTCCACCCTTCATAGTAGTTGGACTTAGTACCCCAGGAGAAGAATATTTCGAAGAGCTTGGGGCACTCAGATTTCCTCCCATAGATCCCTTCAGAATGCTACTTCCAGCTCTAGAGGGGACTGACAAAGAAGGTGGTGCACTTTGCCTCCAAGACTGCTGCATCTGAGGTTTCCTTTGGCCCGCCATGACCATTGCCTCAACATGTCGAGCCATGTGAAAAGCATCTAACAAATTTTTAGGTTGCAGTAATTTAACCATCGGGCTAATGTCTATTCGCAGATGGTTCTTGAAGAGACTCAGCACATAATCTTCAGGTAACTGTACCTGGCTCAACAACTGAATGAAATCTTCATAGTATTATTCTACCGATTCTACTTGCCTCAAAGCTACTAATTCAGCAAAAGGGTCCTCAAATCCATCAGGAGCAAATCGACTCTTCAACATACTCAAGTATTCAGCCCAACTAACCTGATTTATGTTTCCCTGAGTCTTGGTCACAAACTGGTGCCATTGAAGTGCTTTTCCCTCTAAGTGCAGCATTACCACTCGAATTTTTGCCACATCCGGAACCATCTCTGCCTCAAAGTATTGCTCCAACTTGGCATACCATCCTCTGAAATCAGTACCATCAAATCTGGGACACAACAATTTATAAGCAAAATTGTGAGTCACTAGAGGAACTTCCTGATGTACTGGCTGAGTGTCCGACGCTTCTGCAGTCTTGCTTGCCCCTTGAGAGTCTGACTTCGACCCACCAATAATCATCACTTCAGGTATCTCAGTTCCCGTTTTCGCTCCAGGAATCGGAGAGCCCAACACACCAGAATGCTGAGCTAACATGGCTGAAGTATCGATTTTCTTGTCCAACGCAATCTCCAGCATTTTCTGTAAGTTTGCTAACATTGCAACTTGCATCTCCTGAAATCGTGTGTTAATAGTGTTATCCAGCTTCGTGACATCTTCCTGTAGCTTGGTCGTCACCGATTGCCAATCCGGCGGCGCCTGAACCGCAGATGTTTCTATCCCCGGTGCGTGAGTCGCTGTCGTCTGAGCCGCTTGTTGTCTGGTTTCTACCATGGTTCCGAGGAACGCCTGGCTCTGATGCCTTTGTAACAATCCAAAAGTGAAACAAGAATTTTAAGAGAAGAAGATAAGGATTGAGAAGAGATAGAGGGGTTGAGGAGAGAAAATAGAGGAGGCTAGAATTTCATTCTCAATTCGCATAGTCCTTACAGTTCAGAAAGATACCTCTTAAACAACCCTAGCCCTCAAACGACCCCGTATTATCTATTCACAAGAGTCTAGTAAAACGCACCGTTTCATTAAACGGGCTTAACAGCTAAGAAACAGTTAAAACAGAAATTTAAAACCATAACGGCTCTCTTCTTCATTTAGGGCTCTGACAGATGTATTGAAAAAGGGGTTGGGGGCAGAGAGTCATGGGTAATCGGGAACCGGAATTTGTTTTCTTTCAAATATTGGCTTTCAAAATATGTTTGTTGCACTGGTGGTTTTATGTCACTTTTCTTTCCCAAAGAAAGAAGTCATATTTGGCATATTTACCCTTTTTACCTTCATTTCCTCATATGTGAACACCTTTCATGCTTTTGCAGGCAGAGGCAGGATGATAAGTGGGAGCATGATCTTTACCAAGATGATGTGCCTCAAGCTTCAAGTATGGATTGCTTGAGACAATCACATGCAACTAAAATATTGCTGCTATAATTGCATGCAACTAAATTGTCTGTATTTGTTTTTGACTGTGTGTTAATGGTTAGTGAAGACCGCAAAGTTGATGCTCGAGATCTTCGATTGAAGCTCCAAAGGAAAACTCTCCAACAGGTTTCTCAAAGTGGAAGGGGTGCTCTCTCAGGTGTGCGTGATCTTCGTGACAAATTATCTGGAACAATGAACCCACAGCCAGTAAATGCTGATCCACCAAAATTAAAATCAGATGTTACCAAACCAACCAGGAGAACTGTAGCAGTTGAAACATCTGAAGCAGAGCCCAAAAAGGCTGCAACTACGGCAGCAAAGAAGAAGGCTCAGCAAAAGGTATAGAACTTTGTCACTTATTATTATTATTATTATTATTATTATCTTCTCTTACAATCTTTTAGCTCTTAGGGACATCACCAACCCAACCCTTCCCTTCCCTTCCCCCTCCCACCAGGTCCCTCATTCAAGTTAGTCCCTCTATTGTGAAATGGACCAATTTAGTCCTTGCACTAGTAAAAAGAATCGAATAAGGCTAGATTTTAACATAGTTCACATTTACTGTTTAAAAAATGACATGATTATTTTTTCCATTTGCAGTTCGACTCCAAACAAAAGATTTTATTTGTAGAACCAAAAAAGCTTTAAAAATGCCAACACTGTTAAACATTGATCGGCATTTTTTAAACAGTAAATTGTACCTATGTAAAATTTTGGCCTTATTTGTTTCTTTTTAATAGTATAGGGAGTAAATTGATCCATTTAATAGTAGAGGCACTAATTTGAACCAGCCCCTATAATAAAGGGTCTTGCCAAGAGTTCCCCGCAATGTGAAGGAATGGCTAGCTTTTAGTTGCAGTATAGGATGATATGAGACATGATATTGTTATACCTTGACAATCCATTTTTGTTTAGCATTATGTTTATTATTTTGTTAACTGATGAGCATGATAAATTTGACACGAAGCTTTGTTTTGTCTCCCCTGTTTTCCTTCTGTCAGAGGTGGGTGGGGAACTGGTGATCAAAAACTTTCCCTGTATGGTATACATATTTCTAGGGTTCGTTTACATCGGTTTGCAATTCATGATAAAGTTCACTACATTGACCTTCATATGTTAGCTGTTTATGCTGCAACTTAGGAGCTATTTTGTTTATATTTTAGTGTCTAAGCTGTGTAATTTCTTATGCAGGCTGATGCATCAGTGGAGGACTTCCTCCAGTGTTTGGGTCTTGAAAAATATGCCATTACTTTTCAAGTTGAGGAAGTATGTAGTTTTATGCTTTATTTTGTATTCTGTATCACTCGTCCCTTTTCATATTTAAATCATTGCCTAAATTAAAGGCCTCCTTCTGCAGGTTGATATGACAGCCCTTGTGCACATGACTGATGATGATCTGAAAGCATTAGGCATACCAATGGTAACTTCAAGTGAACCTTCAACATGTGAATCTGCAATTTTTATACATTCAATTTGCTATACAACTAAGCCGTACTTGATGCCTGTCGTGGTTGATGAGGGATTTAAAGCAGGGATGAATCTTATATTTTGGGTTCAGAACCATGAAATTATTATGTGGCCTTTACCCCTTGTTTTCTCCAGTTTTCGAAATTGAGATGCTCCAAATGTTTGCCTCTTTTGAAAAAGTAAATGCATGCCCTGCTTAACTTACGGGAAAGTTCTTATGTTTTTTGCTCGCCGAGAAAATGCCTTTTGCTTTCTTCCTGATTTGACGGTATTGTTGGATTTTTTTTGTGTTTAGGGGGGGGGGGGGGGGGGGGGGGGGGGGATTTACAATTGGACTTTTTGGTATGTATAGATGGAGTCTTTGAAAATCTTTAATTTGTGTCAAGTTAATCTGAAAATATATGCTACCTTACTTCCTGCTTTAGTCCAAGTAATGCATGCGCCTTAGACTTATGAGGTTTAAAGCATTTCCTTAACTATGCAACCCATGTGTTTCTCTCTCCCTTTTTTGTTGTTTGCATGTATAGGAAGTATTATATTTCCCCATTCTCCTACTTGTTTTGGCATCCCTGCACATGGTTTTCAGGAAGGTTTTTTGGTATATTTCCAGGGCCCAAGAAAGAAGATAATTCTGGCATTGGAATCAAGAGGCTGAGATTTAGAGTAGCAAATGGTTGTTGCTGGTCCCGACATTACTACTAGATTAGCAAGGATGTGATTTGGCTTGTAAGGGGTTGAGTTAGAAAGTGTAAAGGGTGATTTTGAGCTCAAATGCTGCAAAGCCATCTTTTTATGTAATTGCTGCAAAGCCACTATGATTATGAGTTATTACAAGTAGAACCCACTCTTTGACTTGTCTTTCCCCCATTTCAACCTTCAACTGTTTGCCACCTTCATCAACATTCATAACTTCCGGTTCAGTATCAACACTTTTATACCATTACATAAAAGTCTATTTATATAACAAATTGATCCCTGTCGAATTAGTCAATCAAGTAAGTTGATGTAAAATGTTTGTCTCAATTAAACTTTCATTTAAATGTTCATGATCAAATAACCAGGTTTTAGAGACTTATTTAATCACATTTTTTAAATGAAGACTTGATCAAAATAACATTTCTTACTTGATTATCGTTTAATTCGACCGAGTCTGATTTGTTGTATTAGCCAAAACTCGACTTGAAAAAATCGAAATTTTTTAGTCGGACTCGACTCGAAAAAATTTCAAAAAAAGTTTGAGTTGTATAATAGAAATTTGAATAACTCAAATTTTTTAGTAATTAGTAGATTGATTTTTAAGTTCGAGTCGAGTCCCTTAATTTTTTTCCTGGTATATAAAATATGAAGAATATATTCTACATATGAAAAAAATATGAATAAATATATATGAATATCTTATATGATTAGAGAAAGTCGTTTAAATTGGAATCAGGTTGTACTATAACATGATAAATAATTACAATTAAATTTGTATAGGAACTCGAAAACTCGACTCAAATTTCATAAACTCGACTTGAATAGAAAAAATTTCAAATAAAGTTTGAATTGTAAAATATGACGTGTCAACTCGAATAACTCGAAACTTTTTGACTCGACTCAATCGAATGTTCACCCCTAATTTCAATCTCAACGTATGCATGTATGCATCACTTTTTTTAATGTAATTATATGATAGTAGTTGTTCATATATTTTTTCTAATATTTTAATAATAATACATACTTTAGGCATATATATGCTTAAATTTACGTCTCTTAAAGTTAATTTTTTTTCACCTAAGCCTCGTTACGTTCATGCATGCATGACTTTTAATCATGTAGTGAGGGTTCAAATTCATGGACGGTGATTCATTTTTCTCATAAAACAGATATTTTAGGAATCCACGTGGTGCGTAGATAAGTAAACACGTAACACATATAGGAATCAAAGAGATCGTGGCACGTGGGGACGAACGATTTCCAGGATTGTGCCTCGCAGTGTCTTTCCATTTGCTCACACTTGGAAATCTTTGTCCTGCTTAAAAACCCTAGATACCGAAGATTTCCACAAGGTTTCTTAGCTTCGCTCACTCCTGTTCTTTTTTATTTTAGGGGAAAAATTGAGTTCTAAAAAGCCTTATCAATTCGGTATGATTTCAAGGTACGATTTCTCTCTCTTGTAAATTTCTTTAATTTTTCTTGTCCCGTTCGTTTTAATTAATATATTGGTGTTGTGATTGATGTTCATTTGCTGAAATCTGGGGATTTCTGGCTACATTTGTCTGGTTGTTTGATGTGTGTTCTTAAACTAAATTCGATCAAATTTCATAAAGTTTAGATTTTTATTCCATTATCAGTTTACACTTCATTATTTGTGCGCTCTTTTTATGGTGATTGATTTTAGTTTGAATGTTGATTCAATTTCTCCTCTTTTTAGAAAACAAAACGAAGATCATCCCCCCCCCCCCCCCCTAAAATACTATTCACATGTCATTTTTTTTCAATTTAGGTTGTATTAAGGTTGCCTATTTGATAAAACCATAGGCTGAACATGAGCACTCCAGAAGCAAGGGGGCCTTCCCTTAGAGGGTATCGACGAAGGAAGGCAGTGCTGGATCTAAATGTTCTTCCCAGTGAAATCAGGGAACAGGAGGGTACTTCCCAGCAGGCTGGATCCGAGGAACTGACTGATCAGCCTGTACAGCTTGCACCACCTGCAACTATTGATGTTGAAGCTATTGATGATGATGTAATTGAATCTTCTGCTATAGCATTCGCGGAGGTATGCATCGCTTGTTCAATAATATTTTGTTTTCACATAAACTGTACATGAAATCTGTCTTTATGGATTCAATTGCATCATGAAGACTGCTATTAACTTCCTTGGGGTTTTATGTCAGGCTAAAAACAATTCAAGGAGAAGCCGCGGGAGGGCTGTCGTTGATGTAGATTCAGGTAGTTAAATTATGAGGGATGTATGTGTATGATATTTTCTTTTTCAAAATGCGCTGCTTGCATTGTCGAAGCATGTTTCATAAAAGAAGCTTTTATCTGAATGCACTTCCTTGTTCTATTTATCTGCATGAAGTCCAAAGACTCCTTTCCTTTTCAATATTGATGACTTGATTAATCTTAGAATCCGAGGTACATGTCCTGCAGATTTTGATTCCTGTCTGGATTTGGGTGTTTTATTATTTTTATGAGTTATGGGTCCTTAGGAAAAATTAAGCCTACCCTATGTTGTTGAATCATAAGGGACTTGGTTCTCTTAGTTTACTTTTCTTTGTATGTTATAAAATCACCAAATGGAGAAAAAAAAAGAAGATTAACAAAGAAATGAAAGGAACCTGGATGTTTTCTCTTCAGGTGACTTTTGTGAAATGGAAATTAGAAGCAATACAATCACAAGCAGTTACCAAACACAATTTAATCCAAATGGAAATCTAGGTGACATTATGTGCATCATAATTCATTAGAAGAAGCTGATGAATAAAATATTTCATGTACTTTTGATGATTTCACTAAAGCAGATATAAAACCGGTGGTAATCACACTTTGATTTATACATGTTTATTGATGGCTTAAGTACTAGAGTAAGCAAATCTTTGCCTCAACTGAGGTGAATGTTATTTTGTGGTGAACTGTTCTAGTTCAATCTTATATTTCTTGTGTGACTGGGTAGGTTAATCAACTTGGAATGTGGTGGTTCTTTATTTACTTCATTTATCCTTTTCTAGTTGAAGTGCTGAACCTATTTACTAGGTATTTGAAGTTGTTGTATCTCACATCTTCTTCCAGGGTGGCCTGCTCGGTCAACTAATAATAACCAGAACAGATGCAGGAGATTTCTTACAAGTCCAACAGTTATCAATTGTGATCATTATATCAATTTGGAGAGTTCACCGCAGTCCATGGTAAGAACTCATTTCTTGGTGCTTTTGAAAGATGGCAGGTAGATATTTTCGAGGGTAGAATGTGCATATTTGGCTGGCCATCAGATCTAAGACATTGTGAATGGACATCTCTATTTCTTTCCATTCACATGCTCTCATGCGGTTGCTTAAGGTTTACCAACTAATTAATTGGCAGGTGGAGGAAATTATAAAGCCACAACCATCTCCCAAGGAACCAACCTTCAACTGTCCAATTTGCATGGGTTCCTTAAACGAGGAGATGTCAACAAGATGTGGGCACATTTTCTGCAAGGCATGCATCAAAGCTGCAATAGCAGCCCAGGGAAAATGCCCAACTTGCAGGAAACGAGTGACTGTGAAGGAACTAATTAGGGTTTTCCTTCCAACAGCCAGCTGAATGTGAGCTGAATGTACAGGGCTTCAAAAAATTTCAATTCTGTGGCTTTTTGAATGATATTATTCATTCTCTCAAACATGTTCTGATGATTACTGCTTATTTCAGGGATAATACAAATTGCCATTGAAAGGTGAAAGAAGCAATGCCGTCGGCGCATCAATGGAGCTTTTTTTTTTAATTTTAGAATCTCCGAGATGTGCAGCTTTAAACTATGTTATAAAAGACAATCTTTTTGATAAGTTATCTGAGCATGCTTTATTTGCTTTCTAAGATGTATGCAAATCTGCCTGTTGATAACTTGTTCACCTCAGCTTCATCATTACCTGAATTAAACCTAGGCTTGACAAACAACTTATTTCTGTATAGTAAAAGAAATCAAGATCAATGATTTTAGGCTGCTTGTGGTTCTTGACTCCCTTATATAGCAACTCATGCCAAGTTTCATTAACTGATGTCTCAGTTGTCAGCCTGTTTAGCTGGAAATGGTGAATTGCGTTAGGCAAGCTTGAAAGGTGGTAGTCTAAGTTCCCTATGTTGAACTTAAATGACCCCATGGCACCTTCAAGAACATGCAATTCATCAGCCATAGGTCTGAGTTAGGCTGAATTACCTATAGTTGCTTTTCCTTTGGAAGAACATGAGGAGTTGTGGTCTGTGGGGGCTGATTGTTTGAAACCTATCACATATTTAGCGATCTTTTTTAATTATTTGTTGACAGATGATATGATAAAGGAAAGAACACTAGAAGCTTGTGAACTTTCCATTGATTCAAGTACTGAAGGTACAAAACATAGCTCCTACTCAAACTAGGTGATACCATTACATTAAACCATGGTGGAACTCTTTATTAACAGCTACAGTGGAACTGGTGGCTGTGGACACCGTGGTGGCTACAAACTCTCACTGGTGGGTCATGGCGATGGGTCAATGACATTGCCATTGCCATTGCCATCAGCAGCTTTAGTGGGCTTATTCAGGGGTGCCCCAGCTTTAGGTGTCCCAAGGAATGGAAACAGACCTCCGCAGCATCCTCCAAGTCCAAGCCATGGGGGTTTAAGGAAGGGAAGTGGCAAGCCGAACAAAGGAAGGCCCCAAGGACCAAGGAGACCTTGGGGGCTATAAACTTCGTCTTTCACCGGCATATCCCTTGCTCCCTCACTCAGGATGATGGCCATGAGAAGCAGAAGGAATGCTGCTGCCTTGGCGATTTTCATCTTCATATTACTCGCTCTATTACCTCTCATCTCTTGGGAAATCTTGTTTCATATCGACCCCGTTTTATAGTGGAATTGTGGTGTTTTGGTTGCTTTATTTGACAGGTGCAATTACTGCATTATGCAAATGGAAGCTTGGCTCTTTTAGCAACACTCAAATGATTTATGGTTGTCTGTTCGTCATTGCTGGTAATGTTTCGGATTAACGATTTTACCAGATTAAACATATTCATATTTACTGAGTATAAGGCCCCGTTCAGCAAGGATTTTTCAAACGGAAAGCAATAGTAAACTGGCGTTTGGAGGCAAAAGCTGGAATTTCCAGCGGCGGCGAAACGGCCGTTTGAGGCTAAAATCGATGGGAAAGCAATAGGGAACGGGCGTTTGGTGGCCTGTTTAACAAGGATTTTCCGTTTGCGGCTGAAATACCCTTCGGTCCAGCGCTGCTGAACGGGGCTAAGTGTATGATAATTAAAGTAATAAATGTATGGTATTAGTTTCTGACAGTGGTAGATGGGAATTCTTAATCTAAATGGATATTAAGTATGGGTATGGTTTATGATGAAGCATTTCCATTTCAATTTCTATATCTCTGAAGCCTTCTGATGTCTAGAATTGGAATAGTAATTTAATTTTTGGTATTAAACAGAATGGGTAGAATGTCTACCTCACTCACTCACATTTCCCACTGTTTGGCTGTTTGCCACAGCAACCTGCCATGGGTCGGGCTCCATTGCAGTCCAATTTATTTGCCTGGGTCTGTTTCCGGTCCAATTATACTTATCTGTCCGTATTTACTATTTATTTATACATATATATTAAATATTTCAATATTTATAATTAAATAAAAATAAATAAATAAATAATCGAATCGTAACTCACAAATTACAATTCATATATGCAACTATGATATTATCATACTAGATTTGTATGTATGATGAAAAACGTAATTACATTTGGATATTTAATAGGATATTATTAAAAAAATAAACACATAAATAAAATTTGTTCAAAATTCATAGAATATAAATGATTAGACTCTGAATTGTGATGGCAGTCAGGGAATTACTGGAGCATACATGATTTTTTTTTATTGTCGGGGGCGTATGGATGTGTTTGTGCACCTATTTTCTGGTTTATTGTTTACTTGGTGCAATTATAGAGAAGGAGCTTTTTTGTTAAATTGACCGATCATGTAACAAATGACTATCGGTATCGGATAGTGATTGACTAGTAGCAACGATCTGAACGTTCAATGGCAAAATAAAATTGTGTTGAAGTTAGTGACAAATTGCTACACTCTTGAAGATCAATTCACAAAATGACGTCGATTAAAGTAAGCGTATTTGGTTAGTTGGACAAGTTTTTCATCTTTGTTTCTTTATATTACTTTAGATCATAGATTCTAGACTCATTAGGAACACTTTTCTTTCTCCCCTTTCCTCTGTAGAATAAAATTTAAAATTTGTCAAAAAAGATAACGTCGTTTGGGGCATTAATAGCCACACTAAAACGACATTATTTTGGCCACATCATCATAGTGACACAAATATCCCCACTCTTCACGTCGTTTGAATTTTAACAATCCGATGATATAATTGAACCAAAATAAAAGTTTAGTGGTATAATTGAAGCAATCGAAAGTTTAATAATATAAATGATAATGTTCTTAATCCTAATCCTACCTAGAGAGGAGGGGAAGGAGGACTATAAGGGAAGGAATGAGGTGTTTCTAATGGGTTTAAAATTCATGACCTAAAAAAATAAGAAAACAAAAATAAATAACTTCGCTAATCGGCCAAACACTCATGCTTAATTTTATTTTTGGTTCTTCACTTATATGTAGAAAACGTTTATACCAATTATAATTATAATTCCAAATTATCAGCATTAATAAAACCATAATGATAATACCAAAAAAACTAGTTTTTTTAGTTCCACAAAATATATATCTAATAAAAGAAACAAATTGTTAACATATTAAAATAGATTTACATTCAATACATTGTATGTGTATGACATAATTACCCATTAAAAATACGGGCCAACACTTGATAAAATCTCTTTTTAATAAATTCAAGGCAAGGCTAATAAAATAAGTTTATTAGTAATATAAGATTTGTTTATACATATAGTTAACCTTTTGACAAGACGCACACAACTTACAGACAAAACGATTTAAATTTAGGTCTACTGAAATAAATATTATACTTCTTTTTACTGGAACCACTTGTTAGGTTCTTCAAACTTCATTATTTAACTAGTAACATAATCTAAACAATTTGTTTTTGGTTGATTTTGGACAAACAGATACAAATATCGATTTTTTTTTTATTTTGTATTTAGCGCATCTTGTAGTAGTATAGGCTTATTTTGGACAAACAAATACAAGTCGAGGGCGTGTGCGAGATAGCAAATGCGTGTGCTAGAACAAGCCTAGAAACAGAGTCATGATAGTTTGGGGGTAAGGTCGTCGAGGGTAGCTAGTGTTGCAATTTGGGATGAGGTTGCCGGTTAGCTGTCGTTGGCTGGTGTGAGAGTAAGACTGTTGAGAGTGAGGGTGAATAGGAGGATTATGATTTGGGGTCTAGAGTTTGTGGTATGATTTTAAGTTTAGGGTTTGATTTAAGAATATGATTTGATTTTTATATTTTATTTTTAATTTTAAATCATATTTGGCATTTAAAATTAATAAAATTTACATGTCATAATTAAAATAATAATAAAATAATCTATATTATCAGGAAATGACCAAAACAGACACAATTTAAAAGTTGAATGAGTAAATTGAACCGACGTTATAAAACTTAAGTGATCAAAATAGGTCTAAGAATTTGAATTTTTTATCCTTTAATAATACACATATACTTTACAAAAAAACTATTCGAATTTGAATTTTTTAAAATTCACAATATCCCTTGTCTGGTGAAAATCACTCAAGAGTTTAAAATATCACAATCATACTGAATGATGTATATTCGTTTTCCAAGCTTTTTGATTTATTCGAACATCTGACCTTACTTAAAGATCTAGTACATCATTTCAATAAACCAGTTAGTTGTTAGTATCATGACCCATAATTAAAGACTTTTCAAAAGTACATATATCATGTGGTTTCCAACGATAAGAGATGGCACTTAACCATTTTCACAACATGTATCAGTCGATTTATATATAGCTCATAAATTATTTTTTATTGGACAAGTTTTATATTGTATTTATTCAAAAAAGCGGCAAAACCCGCTACAAGAAAAAGGTAAGGACGCTCATAAATGTGCCCTATGTAAGACCCCAAGTTGTACAAAGAGATGTGTAGGTATTTGCATGTCTTTGTAAAATCCTATGAGCAGTTTTAATCTATACAGTCTCTTTTACAATATGTATAATAACATCTGACGATCTAAATTGGTTGGTGTAGTGTCGTTTGTTTCTTTTGTCCTAAATGTAATAAACGACAGTATTTCATGAGAGTCGAAGGAGGTAAACCAACAATGTTTTTTCCTCATGTATCCAACAACCCAAAATACTTCAGAATTCCATTCCCCTACTTGCATGTTCAATTCACATAAAGATAAATGTAATTCCTATATCTTTGCAAAAAAATGAGCACTTAAAAAAGAGATGGTCTCAAAATTCAGCAGCTAGCAGAGCAAAGCTTGCAAGTACCTTCAGTAGCAATACCCATCTTGATTAGCCTGTCCATGGTGAGAAGCATATCATGAAAAGCAAATCAAATAATGAGATTGTGCTTGAGAATACGTTGTGGGAACTATATTATTTTTTACCAGTTCACTTTTCTCTTCTTTTCAGATCATAGTCCAAATAAAGTGATTGATAACAGAGTTGAGTGATAGCTCATAAATTCATCGTGTATGTACTATTTAGAACATTAATCGGTTGGTATACACATATCATGTCAATTCATCATTCAACTACAAAACTGACATTTTACATTTCTCAAACTTAAATATCAGGTAGTGATAAGTCATTCGATTAATGTTTTTTCTTTTAAATTGTAAATTCAATGCTCATTAAAATAATTATTTCTTCTTTTTTTTTGAATGGACAGTTTGAAAAAGAAACATTTTACAATTAAGTTTCTCTCCAAATAATACTAATGGACTATACACGTGATATGACTCCTCTAACTCTTCACAAATAGTGGAAACTCAACAGCCGGTACTACAAACAACTAAGGCACAAAGTGCAAGGTGTAACTATAATTCTCGAATGATCTCGATTCTCGACTAAGTAATAAAAGTGTATTAAGCTTATAGATGCAAACTATATTCTAATAATATCCAAAAACACATCGAGATGTTAGTTTAACATGTTAAAATTAACTATTTTTTTATATATATTGGTGTGATTACAAAATAATTACTATAACATTTTTTTCTAACCTGAAACCATTTAATACTTTGTCTAACTTTAATACGATTGTCCAATTATTAACCCGCACAGATGATAATTTAATTTAATTATCATTTAATCCTCGATAAGCTAAGTGAATAATTAATTATCGGAAACTTTAAAATTAACCACAAAAAAATTGGGATGTTATAATAAAAAGAGGAGATTATCATAAAAATCTTACATTTCCCAAGCAAGATATGAGATTGAAATAAGGAAAATTCTACAACGTGCGACGAACATCGATGAACACCACTAATGATGAACACCGATGAACACCATTAAATTAATTAATAAAGATTTAAAAATTCAAGGACCCATCATACAATTAATAATTATTTTAAAAATTCAATTAAATTATTTTTTATATAGATTAAAATTTTATTTTTTTAATAAGGGTAAACTATATATTTAGTACCTCACTTATTTCCGTATTTTTATTGAACCCTCATTATTTAAATATTATTTCAATTTGACCCTATTCTTTATAAAAAATAATTTAACCCTCAACCTAAAACTCTAAACTATTAAACCTTAAACTCTTAAACTCTTAAACATATACCCTAAACCATATACCATTAAAAATAATTTCACCATCATCGATTCAATTCAATGAATCGTTAAATTCTTCTTAAAAATTTAATTAAATTATTTTTTATATATATCTTAAACTACCGAAAATTCATCTAAACCCTAAAAAAACCATTCCCTTCATTGTTATCCTCCTCGTTTCATTGAATTGAAACACCACTTGTTCAGATAGCCAAAACAAATACAAAAGACACGAATACGAATAAAAATAGAAACATCACTTGTTCAGATAGCCGGGGAAAGAAGAGCCGACGGCAGCAAAGGAAGAATCTTTCAAAATGCAAATACTTGGATGGTTCTATAGTTTGTTCCGTATTGTGATCAGTGCAAGATTCGAGTTCGACAAAGGCGGATCGACCTGTCCTCGTTTCGTTGAATTCAACAATTCATTGAATTGAATTGAATCGATGATGGTGAAATTATTTTTAATGGTATATGGTTTAGGGTATATGTTTAAGAGTTTAAGGGTTTAAGTTTTAATAGTTTAGGGTTTTAGGTTAAGGGTTAAATTATTTTTTTATAAAGAATAGGGTCAAATTGAAATAATATTTAAATAATGAGGGTTCAATAAAAATACGGAAATAAGTGAGATACTAAATATATAGTTTACCCTTATTAAAAAAATAAAATTTTAATCTATATAAAAAATAATTTAATTGAATTTTTAAAATAATTATTAATTGTATGAAGAGTCCTTGAAATTTTAAATTTTTATTAATTAATTTAATGATGTTCATCATTAGTGGTGTTCATCGATGTTCGTCGCACGTGGTAGACTCATCCTTGAAATAAACCCTATATTCACAAATTTTTATACTATTAGTGTTAAGAACATAAAATTAAGATAATATTTATAAACCAAATATGACAATATTATTTTAGAATGTAATATTACCGTCGAAAATAGAATTCGACTACAAATATACATAATTACCCAGAAAATAGACAATATTATTTATAAACCAAATATAAACAAAACATAATCGTTGTTTTAACCATACTATTTGCATTGCTACTAAAACAATTATTATCATCTACATAGATATCATATTTAAATTTTAATTTTTTTAATATATATATATATATAATTACCCAGAAAATAGAATTCGACTACAAATATACACTAAACACCAATTACATCAATAACATAAAGGTGTCACTATAACTATATATGCCCAAGTCGCATTATATACAAAGGTCTCTATTAAGCAGTTTTCCTTTATTAATCTGCATAAGATCAGGACGGACGCAAGACTTATGTTAGAAGGGCGAACCTACAAATTTTAGGAGACGAATTTATAGAATTTTAGGAGGGACGAAAATAGGTTTTTAATAGAAATACGAATTTCAAATTTCAAGGGGATGACTGCCCATCCAGCCCCTCTCGGTCCATCCCGGATGAGGTTCAGTTTTACTATCTCCTCGAGTTGCTTCACCAACTCCATTATTAATATTTATAGACCTTGAAACTGTTTATAATTCTTTCTTTTCAGATCAAAGATATATAATTATTTCAAGCCAATCTAAGCACAATAGAAATCAAGGATTTACCTTTCAATATGCAACTAGTCCAACACAACTCCTGGTTCCAACTCACAACAAGTCAAGAAGCCTTTGCAAATGACAAGCTTCCAAAACATGCATCTAAAATACTCTGATTTGAAATTTACATTATAGATTTTGAGTTTCGGTTGGAGCATTGGGGCAAGTACGTGGTTTGAATCCTAACGTTATAAATGGAGCAAGTTAGGCTGAGAGAATCATCCCATAATGTATCTTTGTAGTACTCGATCCGAATTAATCAGCCAATTAAATTAGAATATACATGTGGTTATAAAAGCTCCCATTGTTGTCTACTCATTAAATTATATAGTTAATTAGAGTAAGTCTTGAAGCGAAAGCAAAAAGGCAGTGTGTACTGTGTAGTGTTTGTTCAGTCTTTATTAGGTTGCCAATGCCACGCTGTGTTGGGGGGTTACTGATTAATGGAATTGGTTGGTTAGATGAAATTTATAATCCATATCGGTTTCTGAGATTGCATTCAACAACACATTACATACATTTACAGGTAAAACGTAACAAAACATAATGTATCTGAATGTAAGGATGAAGCAGGAAGCAATGCTGTTATGTTCCTTTGTTGAACTAAAACAGACCAAATTAAATTCTCCTGTGGGTTCCTCTAACTAACCATTAATCTCTTTTCTTAATGTTCATCCCTTGCAGCACACAAAATCTCAAAGCTGCTTGAAATATTCAAGTTTGGTGGTTAGACTTAGAGGCATGGGACAGGACAAATTTCTCAAGTGGCTTTTGTTTCTTGTCAATGTTAGTTAATCTCAATTAATCTCCATCACAGTCACGGATGAGAAAAAATAATACTAATGACATTATAACTTTTTGTTTGTTCATGCATGGCAGCTTGAATTGTTTGTTTCTATCTGCAACTTCTTCTCTGTGTTTGAAAAAATGTCTGAATTTTCAACCCTGCTGGTCTCGGATTTGGTCCTCTTGTGTTCATCCATTTTCTCCCACCCTCTCTACTTCTCCTACTTCATCTTCTTCTCCCCTTACTTGTTCAAGATTCTCTCTTTTCTTTCGCCTCTCTTTCTTACCACAACCCTTTCCGTTCTTTCATTCTTCACCCTCTCTCCCTGCTTTGCCGACATCCGATTACCCGAATCCAAGATAATAGCTTCCCTACTTACTACCTACCGAACACTCGTCGAAACGTTAAGGTCAGACGTCGACCACGAACCAAGTGACGGCTTTGGATTCTTGGAATTGCTCGAAGCTTACAAGATGGTGTTCGAAACGTCGAGTAGTCTTGAAATTAGAGTAAAAAACTACCCTCATGAGGACAAACAAGATCAGGCCTTTGGCAAGGATTTGGATGAAAAACCGGAACAATTTAGGCAACCGGAAACGAATCAGGTCAAGGCTGTCGTGAAGATCTTTGAGGATTTCTTGCAAGAGAAGGAAGGGGTTGAAAATTATTCGTTGAAAAAGAGAGCGAGGATAGAGTCCAAGGAAACGTGTAATAAGACAAGTGATCCAAAAGCAGTGACCAAAGCAATGGTGAATTCCCACAGATTGACTGAAAATGGTGGGGATTATAATTCCAATTACAATTCCAGTGTCGGGAATTCGGGGTTGATGAGAGAAAAGGAGTGGAAGAGAACATTGGCATGTAAACTATTCGAGGAGAGACGTGCAGACGATGAGGCGCATGGAGATGAAGGGATGGATTTGCTTTGGGAGGAATATGAAACCGAGTCCCATAAGGCACCACTCAAAAGTAGCTCGAAGAAAGGAGACGACGACTACAACGGTATCAGCGAGTATGACTACGACGATGAGTCGGTCGGTCACTTATGCTGCTTACAGGCTCTTAAGTTGTCAGCTGGGAAGATGAATTTGGGAATGGGAAGGTCTAACATTGTAAAGATCTCTAAGGCCCTGAAAGGGTTTGGATGGTTGCACCATGTTAGCAACAGGCATGGCAAGAAAAGGTACCCACTGAATTAGAATTCCTTTTTTCTTCGAATAATTTATGTTTTGGTGAGTGAGACCAACACCATTTGCTGGTGCTGGAATTACCAACTTTGCCGATTTCGATTCTGCAGTGTTACATTTCCTGCTGGGAATCCAAGACAGGGCTTTTGATAAAACAATTTAACAAGAATGCAGCTTAAATTTTGATTTCTGTGTATCCGAAGATATGTGTTTCAATAAAGCATCAACCAAAGAAATGAAATCCATGGAATGCTCAAAGTATAGTAATGTGTTTTTATTTCCTGTATCTCAACAGCTTCAAGTATGGAACAACAAACGGAAATGGAGAGAATTGGGCTATTTGAATCAAGAGTTAATTTTGGTGGCCAAAACAAGTGTAAGGACAATGGCTGAGATTTTCATCAGATTCACTTATTTGTACATATGCCCAAGATTTAGCTTCAGTTTAACAAAGTTATGGCACTACCGTTAAATCGTTAACTCCGTGATGACATGGACGCTGCACCAAAACAACGTCGTTTTGGTGCCGCTATTTTGATAATAAATGACCCAAAACGACGTCGTTTTGCTAGCGAAAATATGTAAAATTGTGCAATCAATGGGATTCGAATCAAGGACCTTAAGCATCAAAGACAACTTCTTAACCACCAAGCCAACCTAATATCTTTGAATTAGTTTTAGCACAAATAATATATATTCACAACTATAGTTTGTCATATAAATATATTATTTCTAATATAAAAATATTCAAATATTGGTATACATATATTAATACATAAATAATAAATTAAATGAAAATATATAAATATTTTTATATTATTAATAATATTAAATAGATAAATATATTATTATAAAAACTAAAAGACATTTTCAAAACAAAAATTTGTTTAAAAAATCTAAAATTCGACAAAATCTTAATCCATAAACCCATAAACCCTAACCCTAAACTATAAACTTTAAACCCTAAAATTGTATTCATAAACAAATAATATATTATTATAAAAACTAAAATACTGATTTAAAAAATATAAAATTTTCAAAATTTACGAAAAGACCCAAAAATTCACCAAAATCTTAAAGTTTTGGGGTTTAGGGTTTAGGGTTTAAGATTTTGGTGAATTTTTGGTGATTTTCGTAAATTTTGAAAATTTTATATTTTTTAAATCAGTTTTTTAGTTTTTATAACAATATATTATTTGTTTATATATTTTAATATTATTTGTTTATGAATAAAATTTTAGGGTTTAAAGTTTATAGTTTAGGGTTAGGGTTTATGGGTTTAGGGATTAATATTTTGTCGAATTTTAGATTTTTTAAACAAATTTTGTTTTGAAAATTAGTCTTTTAGTTTTTATAATAATATATTTATCTATTTATATATTTAATATTATTAATAATATAAAAATATTTATATATTTTCATTTAATTTATTATTTATGTATTAATATATGTATACCAATATTTGAATATTTTTATATTAGAAATAATATATTTATATGACAAACTACAGTTGGGAATATATATTATTTGTGCTAAAACTAATTCAAAGATATTAGGTTGGCTTGGTGGTTAAGAAGTTGTCTTTGATGCTTAAGGTCCTAGGTTCAAATCCCATTGAGTGCACAATTTTACATTTTTTCGCTAGCAAAACGACTTCGTTTTGGGTCATTTATTATCAAAATAGCGGCATCAAAACGACGTCGTTTTGGTGCAGCGTCTATATCATCACCCTATTATTTGGTGGTACCTGACATACTTTACCCTAAAATGAATTACTCATTCTTCAACTAATGAGCATAACATTATGTACGCTTTTGTTTCTGAAGATGTTTTCCCCTCTCTTTTTTTTTTGGGGGGGGGGGGGGTAATTTTCTCCTTCGATTCTATTCTTTTCTCCGGATCTTTATTTCGATTTTTAGGGTAAAGTTCATAAATAATCACTAAATTATGCCTCAATTTTTATTTTGACCATCAAACTTTTAATTGTTACATATTGGTCACTAAATTGTCGGTTTTGTTATAAAATGGTCACTGAGAGTGAGCTCTAACTGCCCATTAAGTGGTATGACATGACAGTTTGGGTAAAATTGTTTAATAGCACAATTAGCCCTCTATATTTATATATTCGATTAATTTAGTTTTAATTCAAAAATTAATAAATTTAGACTCATTATTTACAAATTCTATCAATTTAGTCCTAAATTTATTAGAAATAATTTATATTAAACTATTAATATTATATTTTAGATATATTAATAATATACATTTCTAATAAATTATTTCTAGTAAAAATATGACTAAATTGATTGAATTTATAAATAAAGAGCCTAAATTTATATTTTCGCATCAGGATCAAATTAATCAAATATATATATATATAAATAATTAATTGTGCTATTAAACAATTTTACCCAAACTACCATGTCATCCCACTTAATCAATAGTTTAATGGCTATTTTCTAATAATTAAAATTTTGATGACCAAATGAACACTGAAATATAGTTTAGATGAACGTTGCCCTATTTTTTATAATTGAAATCAAGCAAGCAAGCGAAAGGACTTTTGTTCGTTGTAATGGATAAACGTGCTTGTTCTTGTATTCTATTTTCATAATCAAATACTTCCTCCATCTCATTAATTTTGTCTCTTATTATTTTTTTAAAAGTAAAACATTTTAAACTTTAATTATGATTATGTTAAATATTCTAAACAATTAAATTTTATAAAATATATATTCGGTTTACAAAATATATTTTATCATATTTTTATCAACAATAAATTTTAAAAAAATTATGAGTTAGAATTTTTAAAAAATGACTAAAAAAATAAATAAAGAACAAACTTAGTGAGACGGAGGGAGTAACTTATTTTTTTACAAACACTAAACTTAATCTTAATCTTACTTAGAGGAGAGGGAAAAGAAGACTTTTAAGGGAAGGTAAGGGAATTATTTTTAGTGGGTATGGAACTCATAACCTAAGAAAATACGAGGAACAAAGATGAACAACTTGTCCAACCGACTAAATATATAATTAACACAATGTCAAAACAAACATATCATTATATCAATGCATATCACCGACATAATATCGACTAAGAACACTTCTTTTTTTTTCTCTAAAGATGCATAAACGTCCGTTGAAAGTTAAACTTATAATTATTTGGGATTATTGTAACCGGTAAACGTCCGTTGGAGGCCCCACCGCAACCAAAAACACAGCTATAGAACTCGTGTAATTATCTCCACAAATCAATTAAATGTGATATAGGACTAATGTAACTATCCCTACAAAGTAGACTAAATGGTTGCGATTCTGAGTTTCGATATTTTCGAATTTCGACATACACAAACATCGCATTTTTATTAATCGTAACTATTTTAAGTTATGAATCTATCTTAAAGCTCTAGACCAAATAAAGATTGTTTTGTTCCAAACAAAATAAATAGTTTAATATCTAAATCTATGAAATTAAGTAAAATAGAGGTATTTACCTCAAAAATGTTCTTACGTTAATCGAGGGATTTAGCTCAAAACGTTCTTACGTTATTTTTTTCGGAAAATTAAATTTGATGATTTTGATATTTAAAATTATTTTGAACTGTTTTATAATTATATTAGAAGTATTTTGATGTGTATTTTGATATTAGATTTTATTTATAGCAATAAGATTAAAGATTTCTTTAAATAGACTTAAATATTTGTTTAATGGAAAAATGCTTAAATTAGTTTAATTCTAAAACCTTAGATTAGTTTGACTCTTAGGGGTGCGATTGGTTCGCAGAAAAAATTATATCAAAGGTAATAATCTTTTCTGAAATTTTATTCTCATGTTTAGTTTGAAGTAATTTTCACAAGGATGAAAAAGATTATTATCAACGGTAAAACTTTTTGGTGAAAATAGTGAGAATGTGACTTACTCTATTTTTTAGGTATTTGTCAATTCCCACCAATTTAGATAATATTACCCTTAAAATAATAAGTTTTCTTAATTTAGATCCTTTGTATCATATTTTTTTAACTAGATAGCTTATTATTTTGTTTGTAGATTTATTAAATATTTTATTTCATATTAATTTAATACTTAAATGGTGTTACTCAGATTTAAATACTTTAATATTTAAAATACTTTTATTAATATTATATTTATAATATCTCTAGTATTATTTTTAAATATATGATTTAATGATTACCCTTGTATTTTTGTGTTGATCTTAAGATGTTCATTTATAATTATGTTTTTTTCTCTCAATGATCTTCTACTCATTCAGCTTGATAGAGATCAAGAGATTGAAACATATTCAAATCCATAAATTTTGTATGATTGGTAGAAGAATATAAACAAGCTATCAAACACTATATTTTTATACATACATTTAAAGTAATACTCCTATATATTGTGGTGTCATTTTTATTGATGAAAATATGATTGTATTTGAACATATTTTAATATTTTAATTATATTAATAACATGTTAAATATATATATATATATATATTTGTAAAATTTAAATAGTGTAACATAAATATTTCTATGAATTTTCATACAAACATTTTCAATTAAACACTGAAAGTTTAACTTGTTAAAAATAAAATATACCACAAGGATAATTTAGTGAAATATGCATTCAGGTAATCTTATATTTCTCCAGCCAAACATTATAATTTTATAATCCTGCTAAACAAACCAAACAAGGTTGTGTAACATTTCAATAATATGTTAGGTAATATTACATTCCGATAATTTTTTTCCCAAATATAATTTTACATTCCGTGTACCAAACAACACCTTTAGTAATCTTGTTTAATTATATTTGATGTTTCTTTGAAGTTTCAAAAGCGGATGTCGAAAATTAAAAAGGAAAGACAATCCTAACTTAAGGATTTTGATTGTGTTTTAGAGCTCATTTGGTGAGTATTATGAGTTGTTGCAAGTACGTACATTATGTATTCATATTGTGTTTGTATTATGAGTTTGTAAAGAACCGAACAGGTGCCGGAAATCAACAAAAATGAACTAAGCATTATTAAAGACCTTGAAAGTCAATTAGACCTTAAACTAAATTAAGTGGAATGCATCAAGCGTTGTCCACCGTTAGATCCCACTAAAATCTAAAATATCAAATCCCAACCATTCAAAAAAATGGATAAATGCATCTGGAAGATTAAAACCCCTTTTTTTTTCCGCCGAAAGGATCAAGAACCTAGCCATTTTCTTCGCCTCCATAACCGAGACTACTCAAACCTTCTAAGAGGAGAATCTTTGAAAATCTGAAACTATTCCTTTCAAATTGAGGCATGTTTGAGTAAATCCATTAGTTAAGCATTGAATTGGAGGCAAAACCTAACTCAAGTTACGAGTAAATCCATTAGGCTACTCATTATGCATCCAAGTATTACTGTGCACCCAAATATTATATGTATCGAAATACCTATATGCAGTAATAATACTAAGATCTTATGATATACCATTCATATCATGTACTAAATCTTAATTTTATGCGTCACGATCTCATAAAATCATACCAAAATACATTAATTTAAAAACTATCTGGTAATTTTTCAAAAAAAAAATAATCACTCGTCATGGTATATATTATTGTTCTTTTATAAATTCTAGTTCTAATCTTAATCCTACTCAGAAAATAAAGGAAGGAAGAGGATGGTTCTAGAGCTAAGGAAATATGAAAAAACAAAGATGAGCAGCTTGGTCCATCGGCCAAATACGCTTGCTCGGCATATATTATCGTTATTTATAACGTGTGTCATGATTCTAATATAGAGGGCCATAAATCATACAATCATATACAATATAACTCAAGTCATGTATAGCATATCAAGTTGTAGCCATTTTTTCTTTATTCTCAATCATGATTATGTGATATATAATATAATTATTTCAACACAACACACTCTATCATGGCATTACATATATTCATAAAATTCACACAATGAGAGCATACATCTCATATCATAGCATATCAAGTCTTGACAGATTCACAAACTCGCTCGTCATTACTTGTTTTTTGGTTGAGAAATTGTTTTTTTTTTTTTGAAGTAGGCATATATTATATTGTAATAGAACCAAAGCATTATTGTTGAGAATGAATTTCAATCTCCTGAAGAAGCCGACAATGTGGATTGAGAGAGGAAAAAAAAACAAAGATAATAAAGGTAGCAATGGAGCTACATGCTTATCAATGCGTTGGGACGTTGTTGGGGTTGATTGAAAGGAGTTACAAGATTAATCTAATACACTCAAATTATTTAAATATTCAAGATTGTTTTCTTTTTTGTGGATGATATCAAGTTAAGAAAGAGCACGTGCTGAATTGTGAGGCATTTTGTGACTCATAATCTAAAAGCATGTGCATATATATAATATGTGGAGCCCAACATGTGACTCTAATGAAAAAGAAAATATTGTCACATTGATCGGTCTAAAATAATTTAAGGGTGGACATGAGTCAAAATGTTTTTAAGGGTGGGCACAAGTCATAAAAATTAAAAATTTCAGGGTGAGCACACATTATAAAATTTAAGGATTATTTCATAAAAAATAAAAAAAGTGAAGCTAAAAGTGAGAACTTTAAAAAATTTAGGGTGAACACAGGTCCACCCAACCTTATACATGGATTCGTCGCTGATTGTTCATCTTAAAAAACTCAGATTTAAACACATATATATACAAAGTGTATACATATTATAAGAAATTAAAAAAATATGAACATATATTTTCATTTAATCACACTAGTATATTCAATATATATAATAATATATAAATATATTAAATTAATAGGGTTTGGCCCTTTGCCTTTGCCTTCCAATTCATGAAGAGGCAACTTAGCATAGCCTTTGGTCTCATTCAGGGCCCCACAATCATTCATTCGGCTACGTGTCACCTCATCCCGATCAAGCAATAAAAGAATCTACTTGAAAATACAAAAGAAAGTCTGATTAAATCAAATGAAATCACATCCACCCACTTCACCACCTGATGTAAAGGAATAAACCCTTGGATATCATTGCATATGCTCCTCCCTTTAAAAACCATTTTTTTCACTTTTTTACGAGTTGAAATGATCTAAAAGTCAAAAACCAATATAAAAAGAATAGATAAATTAATTATAAAAAATAAAATAGTAATTTTTAGTAAAATAATTTTGACCCGTCACTGCGTGCACATGAATGTTTCATTTAAAAAATAATAATTTCCTGATTCTTATTACTGATTTCCCCAATTTTTGTTATTGCTAATTTCATTTTGAACATTTGGAAATATTTATAGCATTTCCACATTTGTTGTTTGACTCCATTAGTTTATTATTTCTTTTTTTTTAAGAATTAGATCCTTATCGAGAATTGTAACAAAGTGGGAGGATAGTCGGGATTGTTTCATATACTTTAACTCCAAGCTAATATGGATGTTGAAATCATCCCGGTATAAATTATATTAAAAATCCCTCCTTATTGTCCCATGCTGCTCCATTTATTTCTTTTACTAATTATTTTAAATTTAATATAATAAAGTATGTTTTATTTATAAAACATTATTTTGATATGTATTTCTTTATCCTATGTTAAATATTAACATTTTGAAGCACCTAATATATTCGCATGTATAATTTTAGTGTATATATTGGAAGTATAAAAGTTGGTACATGTCGATTTGGTGTAAAATCCATAGGACGACTCTTACCTTCTTTTTTTTTCATCTCTAATCATATTAACACGTAGACATCTACTATGCATGTCCATAGCACACTTATTAAATTTTGAATTAATAGGTCGATATTGGTATTTAATGCCAGAATTAGTGGTTAGATTAATAAAAATCTAGATGAAACTGTAGTTTTTTTTAATGAAGTAAAGAAAAAGTATAAACCATCCAACGATCATCAAACGGATCTTTGGATGATGCTATCATAAAGACAAATATATTTTTTTAAGTAGTAGCTACAAGCTAAGAGAGAGAAGGGAAAAATGTTTATATTAGATATTGAACTTAATACCTAAAAAGAAGAGGGGATGGTAACGAAGGTTTAACTATTTACTCTAACATTTATTGATATAAAGATAAATATTAAAAAAAATTGGCCACGCTCGACTAGCACCAATTAGTACCACTAACAACGAGCACCGATAAACACCATTAATTCAATTTATAAATATTAAAAATATAAACGACTCACCGTATAATTATAAATTATTTAAAAATTAAAAGGTAAATTAATTAAAATATATTATTTTATTTTTAATTTTCTTTTAAATATATATTAAAATACCTATCTACCCCTAAATTACAAAACCCTACTTTTTGTTCATTTGAATTTCAAGTCGTCGTCGACGCCTTCTCCTATCGTAGCTTTCGTTGCCTCTTCCATGATCGCCGTTCTCCATCGGTAAACAACATTTGAATACAGTTTAAAACTCTAATCGGTTAGGATTTTAAGTCATCCACAACATCATTACGACCTAACTCACGTTCAAGTCCTCGTTTTGCCCTACAAATATACCTTATGTAATATTATTTTATTTGTCGTCACTGGAAATATTCCCTGCAAATATACCATTATTTTATTTTATTTTATTTTATTTTATTTTAAGTAATCCTCGTTTTGCCATGCAAATATACTTTATGATGATGGCGGCGGCAACAGCAATGGCGATAACAGTGGTGGCAGCAGCAATGGCAATGACGGCAGCTGTAGCTGCGGCGGCAGTTTATATTTCAAATGAAAAAATTTAAGATAAATAGGTATTTTGATCTATTTTTAAAAAAATTAAAAATAAAATAATATATTTTAATTAATTTACCTTTTAATTTTTAAATAATTTATAATTATACGGTGAATTTTTTAAAATTTTAATCTTTATAAATTAAATTAATAGTACTCATCGATGACCATCGTTAATAGCTCTCATCGATACTCGTCGAGCGTGGCATACTCATCCTATCTAAAATTACTAAAGCGGTGACTTAAATAACATGCATTCTAAACTATGTATCCATTGCGGCTAACTTAGCCATTCCATCAGCAAATCGATTTCTTTCTCCGACTATATGCGCAAATTTTACTTCCCACTTTCTAGTGAGCAATATCCGAATATGCTGCATTAATATTGTAAATAAATCACCTGAAAGATTAGATTGGAGTAAACGAATGGCTTCCATGCTATCTGATTCAATCATAATGTGTCGCACTCCCAACACTTATGCACACTTCCATCTTTCGTAAATGCCCTACAATTCAATTTTAATATATTTTTAAATAATTTAAAAATAATGTGCAGATTGAACACGAATCTTTTTTTTTTTGAAAAGTGCTGGTTTTATTGATAATGATAACCAAGAGAAGAGAATGTGAGTACATTGCAGAAAAGACTTCTCTTAATCTAAGAAATCAGATATAAAAAACATGATAACCAGCCCAAAGATTTGAACAAACTCGGAGTGCATCAACTGAAATGCAGATAACGAATGAATCCGAGAAGGAACTAAAACAAACAGCCTTTCTTCAATCAATGTAGCAAGGAAGAAACCATCACCAACTGTGGAAGCGTGTTCATTGTGAACTATGAATGTGTTGTCTGTCTCTTTCTACTACTAGAGTGGTTGCAACGGGAGCTTCTTCTATCCAGAAAGCCGGCGTGTCAGAGCCTCTTCCATGTTGCGCAAGAGTGTGAGCTGCCATATTCCCTTCACGTCGAACATGGCAAAAAGCAGCTTCATGTAGGTTACAGATTGCATGTTTGATGTCTTCAATCACTACCCTTAGCGGCGAGAGATCTGCAGATGCTGAGTTTAGTTTCTTAATAATAGTCAGTGAATCTCCCTCGAAAATAGCCCTATCAAGCCCCAGGTCTTTTACAAAATTCACAGCATCCCTGCAAGCTAGAGCTTCCGCTAAGAACACATTGGCAACATGTTGATGTTTTATGGTGCATGCTCCCATTATTAAGCCAGCACTGTTTCTACAAATTACACCCGAAACGGAGACTTTGGATTGCACACAGTAAGCAGCATCAAAATTAGCTTTAATTAGGTTCCCATGTGGAGCATTCCATTGTTGTGTTTGTGTACGTGGTGTTGGTTGTACTGCATTGTGTAGGTTCTCATGTTCCCTAATGTATGCTTGGATGAAAGCAATCGCCTCCTCAACTGTGGTTGTTTGATTTTCATGTACAACTTTGTTTCGAGCATACCATATGGCCCAGCAGGATACTACAAAGCCCTGCTTAGCAGTGTCACTCAAACTGTTGTAGGCATTGGTTATCCACTCCTTCCAAGGCAAGATTGAACTGGTCATGGGTAGGGAGATACCCTGGGCTTCGAATATAGCTGTTGAGTACCAGCATTCGCGTATCAAGTGCTCTATCCCCTCACTGCAGATTGACAAAACCGACATCCATTTGGGACATGCAGTTTTCGAGTCTGAAGATTTTCATAGGTTGGAAGGAAATTGTTCACAGTTCTCCACATTGTGATTTTTAGTTTTTCTGGTAAATGTAAATTCCACATGTGATTATAAAACTGCTTCATGCTCAGAGGAGGTGTACCTGAAGACGTTGTAGGGTTTCTACAGAGTAATTTGTATCCGCTTTTGACTGTGTATGCACCTGTATTATCATGCCTCCAAACCAAGGTATCACTTTGATGCGAATTTGCCAACGGGATCTCACAAATTTTGGACACCAAACTATCTGGAAATAAACTGTGTAGTACATCCAACTTCCAACATTTGGCAGGCACATCTATAAGGTCTGCAACCTTAGTGTAGTGTATATTGATAACATCATATCGAAGCCTACCATCTCCTTCATTTGGAATCCACGAATCATTCCATATGTTGACCGATTCACCATTCCCAATACGCCATGTAAGGCCCGTTTCAAGGAGCCCTCTTGCACTCCATAAACTTCGCCAAGTGTAGGATGGATTGGAGCTCAAGTTTGCATGAAGGAAATCCGTTGTAGGGTAGTACCTAGCCTTTAGAACCTTTGCCAGCAAAGAATCAGGGTGCTTAATTAGTCTCCAACATTGTTTGGCTAGCAATGCTACATTGAACTGACCAAGATCTCTGAAACCCATGCCTCCCTCTTGCTTCGAGTATGCTAACTGGTTCCAAGTTGTCCAATGAATGCCTTTACTTGTGCCTGCTGTCTTCCACCAGAATTTGGCCATGGATTGTTCCACAACTTTACATAAAGAAGAGGGCAATAGAAAACAGTGCATGGCATAAACTGGGATTGCTTGCAATACACTTCGAATCAATGTTGCTTTGCCACCCATCGATAGGAACTTTGTGTTGTATGTATTTGACTTGTTGTTAACCCTATCCACGTAGTAACTAAAAGCTTCTCGTTTCTGTCTGCCAACCATTGTTGGTAATCCCAGGTATCTTTGTGGATTGGATGCGATACGAACACCCAAGATGGAACCAATTGCAAGTTGAATTCTGGTTGGTACATTAGTGCTGAAGAAAAGTAGCGATTTGTCGTAGTTTACACGTTGGCCCGAGACATTGCCAAATTGAGTTAAGATATTTTTAAGAACCACAGCAGCTTCCTCAGATGCATTAGCGAAGCATATGATGTCATCTGCGAAAAATAAGTGGCCAATCTCCAGTCTTTCTCGACCAATGGTGACTCCTCGAAGGTGTCTGGAATGCATAGCTTGGTTCAACAGTTTCGAGAGACCCTCTGCACACACTAAAAACAGATATGGACTCAGTGGGCAACCTTGTCGTAGACCACGAGATGGAATAAACCTCTCGCCAACAACTCCATTGAAACCTACAGAGTAAGATACTGTTGAAATACAGTCCATTAGCAATTGCACCCATCGTTCATCATATCCCAATTTCAGAAGCATTTTTCCAAAAAAGGCCACTCTACACGATCATAAGCTTTACTAAGATCAGCTTTGAAGGCAAATGATCCCTGTTTCCCAGCCCTTTTATTCTTCATGGGGTGCAGAATTTCATAAGCAATTAATATGTTATCTGAAATTTGTCGAGTTGGGATGAAAGCTCCTTGACACTCATAAATACATGAATCCAAAGTTGAAGAGAACCGAATGGCCAAAACTTTTGCCACGATTTTGTATAAGACATTACAAAGACTGATTGGCCGAAAATGTGACATGTTTTCTGGCTTTTTGGTCTTTGGAATTAAGACAATTAGTGTATCATTTATCTCCCTAATACTCGAACTGCCATTTAGTATTGATAAACAAAAGGTGGAAATGTCTGAACCTATGATGTGCCAATACTTCTGGTAAAATAAAGCAGGATATCCGTCAACACCACTGGCTTTCATAAGGGCCATACTTTTAATAGCAATCCATACCTCTTCCACTGTGAATGGTTGTAGCAGTCTTGCATTTGTAGCAATAGAAATTTTCGGTTGAATATTGTCAAGAAGGAAAGAAGCATCAGTAGGCAAGGATGTTGTGAATAAGTCAGTAAAATAGGAAGTTGCCATCCTGATCATTTCATTATCCGAGGTAATCCATCCCCCTGCAGCATCAAATAACCCATGGACATGATTTTTCTTCTGACGATAAGAAGCAAACTTGTGGAAGAAGGAAGTGTTGCTATCACCATGAGAAAGCCAATTTGATCTTGCTCTTTGTTCCCAAAATAGTTCTTCTTTATCAGCTTCTAGGTTCAAACCTAGTTTAACTTCAATCAACTCCTGTAAGTTGTCATCATCGGGATCGGAACAAGTTAATTCCTGCAGTCTAGACAATAAAGCCTTCTTCGATGCCCTTGAAGTATGTTTCTTTTCTTTGCTCCAACTTAAAAGGGTGGATCCAAGTTTAGCGAGTTTATGCAAGACTGAACCCGACTCCTCCCATACATCTTTAATCAACCCTTCTGCTTCTTCTTCGAGAACCCAATGTGCATCAAATTTAAACAAGTTGGCAGGTTGTCTACTGTGAGCAGTGGCATGCCCTAATGTATCAATTAGCACTGGGCAATGGTCAGAGGTGGAATGAAGTAAGTGTTTAACACAATACAAGGGATGAGTGTTCCACCATCTCGGAGTTGCTAATGCTCTATCGAGTCGTTCACGAACATTTGTGTGGGTGAAATTACCTCTCTCCCAAGTAAACCAGACTCCAGTAAAGCCAAGATCTCCAAGTTCACAATCATTCAACGTGTCTCTGAAATGTAACATGTTCCGCTCTGGCCGTATTCTCCTGCCCATCTTTTCAAAAGAATACATTATTTCATTAAAGTCACCGGCAACTAACCATGGCATGTCATGTTGAGTGCTTAACCGACGCAGTAGGTTCCATGAATTCGCTCTCTCACTTTCAATTGGGTTGCCATAAAATCCTGTAAATCTCCATGGTACAACATCATCGTCTTTTATAATCACATCAATGTGATGTTGTGAGTAACTGGATAATGTAACATTGCATTCAGGCTTCCATCCAAGTGACAAGCCTCCCTTGGAACCATTTGCACCAACGTCGATACCAAAACGAAAGCCACATCTATGTCTAACCCTTTCCATTCTACGAACATCTAATTTTGTTTCGATGAGAAACAAAATATGGGGATTAATACCTCGCAAAGTGTTTTTGAGGCGATTGACGGCCCGTGGTTTCCCCAACCCACGGACGTTCCAAGTAATGACCTTCATGGCTGTCGGCTGCCCTGCACCACAGGGCCAGCCGATACCTCATGTTCTTTTATAGGTGACGTAGAATCTGTCTTTCCAGAAACCGATGCCACCTCTCCCACAACCCGCTGCCTTTTTTTTCCATCCTGTAGAGTCAATGGATTGTCTTCAGCGTCTGAACCTAACTCCATAGTTCCATCAGCCATAGTAAAGTTCACGTGTGCATTGACAGTGGACCCATGCAGGAAGGTACTATTTAATGGATTATTAGTAGCAACTGCTCTTGTGTCTAACAAAGATAGCCCAGAAATGTCATCTCTTAACCAACGGCTGGGTGCTGGAGGTGCTCTCCTGGATGGTGCACGTAAAGATGAATCCCACCCGAAAATTATTTCATCGGGTTTCAGAGTCAACCGTAGTGGACAGAAATTTTCACTGTGTCCAATCTTGCCACAGATAAAACAGAAAATTGGGAGCCTTTCATATTGAAATCGCACGTACGTACTACGAGTCGTATCCAGTGCAATTTTCTTCTTTCGTTTCAGTGGCAGGTTTACATCCAAGAACACCTTTATCCTCATATAATGCTTCTTCCCAGTCAAGATTAACTTTGAGTCGTATTCTATAAAACGACCAATGAAATTACCAAACTGTTGTGCCATGATTTCAGACATGAGTCCTGTTGGTAAGTCATGTATCTGAACCCAAAACACAGCAAAATTCAGTGAGACCTGCAGAGGGTCCTCCCCATTTTCCAATTTGCGAAGGAGGAGGAGATGGTTATTAAAAAACCATGGGCATCCCGAAAGAACTCGTTGTAAATCTACATCATTGTAGAATTTGAAGCAGAAACGCTTATCCCCTAATTCAGTAATGGAGACGCCCCCCAAAGGATGCCAAACATCAGCAAGTGTGTTTCTCATGGAGAAAAAATGAATTACACTCGGTGTATGGAAAGTTCCCACCAAACAAAGAGCATAATCTTCCTTCAAAGTGCCTATCTCTGGAGGGAGAGCCAGAATTTCCTCTTCGCCATCATCGAGTGTGAGTCCTGCTAGTTCTGATTCCATTGAGATATGGACAAGAAACCGCGACCACCGTCGGAGAAGAACAAGATCAAAACAGACACTGAAAAACAATGGACAAGAAACCGTGCAAAACTGCAGACAAGAAACCGTGCAAAACTGCAGACTTTCAGAATGTACATTGAACACGAATCTTTTAAAATGAATAAAACTCGTTTTTTCATTAAAACTGGTACGACAATGTTATCCTTATCAGCATAAATCTATATTTTTGTTAAAAAAATGAGATTATTAAGTATATTTCATGTAGTTATCCATCTAAACTCCTACTGCAAAGATCAAATGCACAGCCTGATCTGATGCAAAAACAGCAATTTTATTGGAATATTCGACGTAAAATTCCTCCATAAATATAATTTATTCTTTTTCCCCAAATAAAATAATGCCGGTTTCCTTTATAAGTTTCTCGCATATACCTATGTTCTTCCCCGTCTCTCTATTTAGCTCAAACTAATCCAAATCAAAACCCCTTCAAACGCAATCCAACGAAACCAGCCTTTATGCATTAATGGCTACCTCTCACAGAAGAATTAAACGAGTTACTGACCCGCTCGACGACCGAGTCAAGGCTCGACTCGTCGGCGCCAGTTACGAAAGCAGCGGAAGCGAACACTCTGCCGCCGCCGTTGTCGTCGAAGACGACTCACCTTGCCTCTCGGAGCTCGTTCACGGTTTTCTGGAAGACCAACACGATGCTGCAGGAAAAACGGGTTACAACTCAGACTCAGACCGAGTCGACTCAAGCCTTGACATTACCAATTCGCTCCAGATCATCATCAAGTCAACATCTCTTAGCAAAATGGATTCTTACAGGAATCTGCTTATGGCTCATGTTTTGAGAGCGATGGAAATGCTTTCCTTTTTCAAAACGGACAAAGCTATTTTCAGGCGTAAGGTAATGGCTTATCTTCGCGAGGTAGGCCACAATGCGGCGATCTGCAAGACCAATTGGAGCTCGTCGGGAGGTCTAACTGCCGGAAACTACGAGTTCATCGACGTCGTGCAATCGGAATCACCGACGGGGCAAATCCGGTACTTCGTCGACCTCGATTTCGCCTCCGAGTTCGAGATCGCGCGGCCGACGGGCGAGTACTCGAGGCTATTACAACATTTACCTAGGGTTTTCGTGGGGAAAAACGAGGAATTGAAAAAGATGGTCAAGATCATGAGTGAGTCGGTAAAAAGATCGTTGAAGAGCAAAGAACTAACTCTCCCTCCTTGGAGAAAAAACCGTTACATGCAGAATAAATGGTTTGGTCCGTACCGTCGAACGACGAACCAAATCCCGGCGAACTCCAGCCCATTGACGATCCACCCCGTCAACATCGTCCAATGCCGTTACGTGGGCTTCGACGCCGTGAACGACCGTTTGTTTGTCCGGACGAGATGAAATGTCTTTGAGAAATAAAACAAACATGAATAGATAATAATGCGGGGGAATATTTGTAATTTTTTTATGAAAAATAAATGTTACTGCATATCTCGTTAAAAACAAACTTTCGTAAACTTAAATAAAAAAAAGAGTATTAATAATAGTTACTACAAAAAAAAACTTAAAGAAACGCCAACGGCAAAGTCGTTACAACAAACAAACCAAACTCACAAATTCATCAAATCCGTATTTAGCTGATAAAACACTTTCGAAGGCGGGGCCTCAAAAAACCATTCTCCTATAGATTTGCCACGAACAAAACGATCTCATTTTACTCACTATGACATGATGTCGGTTGATCTTTTCCTCACTATGACGCCAAGGCCAAATGACGTTTTAGTATGGTTATTGATGCCCAAAACGATCTTATTTTAGTCAATAAATTTTAGGAATGTTTCGATTTGGCCACCAAACATTCTAGTCATTGTTGTCGATCAATAGTCACCTATTATCGGTCGTCATTCGTGGTAAGATCAGTATCAAAACGTTTATATTTTACTCTTTTTTTTCTTATATTAGTTCTCCACAAAAATCCATCTAAAGTTTTGACCTGATATACTTTGATCTCTTCTAATGGTCGTTCGATGAAATTAATTTTGAGGTATATTATTTATCTTCTTAAAAGATATATTCTTCACCATTCGAATTTTCAAACAACCACCCTAAACACCTTAAATCCTGAAAAGCCCCCTAACTTAAAATGCCAATTTATTTTTGTTTAATTTCATCCTATTGGAGTGGGTTTCGTTAAAAATCAATTTAGGAAAAATAAATATGAATGAAACACGAACATTTGATAGTGGTTTTGTCACGAATTGAGACCGATGACATGTGGCGATTGACCAACAACGACGATCGGAATGATCAATAATATAAATAGAATCATTTTAAAATTTAGTGATGAAATCGATATACTTCTAAAATTGTTCAAAACGACGTCGTTTTACACATTAATAGTCACACCAAAACGATATTGTTTTGTTCATATCATCATATTGTTTGAATTTTAACGGTCTAGTGATATAATTAAACAAAACAAAATTTTATTGATATTAAAATATAGTTTATTATTATTTTTTATGATATCTAAATATAATTAAAATAACTAAAAATCTAATGATATAAATAATATAACGCTTAAAATTTAGTGATATTTAAGTATAGTTTATTATTATTTTTATGGCTATTGATTTTGGGGGTGAGCGCTAAAAGACAAATGAAAATAAACAGTGTAACGCGGCAAATACACATTGCGTACAAGGCGACCACATGGTTGCGCCATTAATCACATGTTCACCACGTAATCTGAAAATTCAGTAGAAAAGATCCTGACCGTCAAAATTTTCATAGAGATAGGCGTCCAATGATGAAAAAACTACGTGTTGGGGTGAGGTGGCTGTAGTAAGTTTGGATGCGACGCTGCGGAGGGAGTTGTTTTCTTTTGGCTTAAGATTAACAAATAATTAAATCCAGGGTCCACTGCGGAGGGTGTTGTTTTCTTTTGGCTTAAGATTAAGCATAAATCAAGGGATGGACTCTGAGAGGTTAGAAGGTAGTCGTTCTTTAAAAATTTGAAAATTAAATATAATTTAAAAATTTATTATGTATTTTTTTAAAATATATTTTCATTTTTTTTTTAAATTTTATAAATTTATCTTCTTTAACATAAAATCCTGCGACACCATTGAATAAATCAGATAGGTCGATAAGAAAAGGGGTATACCCTAATAATGAGTCAAAAGGAGAGATGGTGAAATGGTTAACGTAATTTATTTGTTTATTTGGGATAAGATGACATTTGTGAATTGGGTAAGGGGCATACGGAAAGCTTGGCCAAGGGGCATGGAATTTGCCCCTTTTAACCTTGTTTTTGTTGGTGCCTACCAAATGGCACTCCATTGGCCTTTAGCTTTGGTAGGGTCAAAAGATCTTTTAACGTTCTTCGTCTTGCTGCCAATCTTATCTCTACCTAAAATACTAGAGACGCAAATAAATGATTAGTTAAAACACCATATAAAATTATGATATCATTTTAAAAGTATTAGATGATTTAAACATACAAATATTTTATTTGCAACCTCCTAATTCTGATCCGACCCAATTAAAGGATTAAATGTGCCGCATTAAGTTACCGAAATGCATATATTTAAATTAATTTACAAAATCGAAGTTCTAAAGTATAAATCATCGTATATTAAAATGGTAGTAATAATAGAGTTACATACCAAAATAATATAAGGTCCTATGAATTTATAAGCCCAATATAAAAACTAAGATAATGTACTTTGAAAGAAGTGATGTCGAAAATCTCTCATCGATGTGCTCTTCAAACACGAATAATTAACTAATTACTGAAGATTATTTAAACTTAATTGTATAAAAATTGTATTATTTAATTTTTAGGTTATATTTTACCCAACGTAAACATGAGAGGCGCTTTTTTGTTCGCCAAGGAAGCAACGAATCGGTTGAAACACGGCAGCGGAATATATCGATATCATCATTTTGTCGTGGCTCGTTGAGGACGAGAAGCGCCACATATGCGACATCAAAGACAACTATAGATACATGAACATATTGGCGAAGGAACTGATAATACTACGAATTGTGTATCACCAGAACCGACTGCGACATATATGTTCTTTGAGGGTAAGACTTAAGAAATGGTGCATAAAGTAATGAACGGTGCCCGCACGACCGGCTCGGCCAAAAAGAGGATGTAGCGCCGGCTGTGGGATTCTTGCCAACTGATGCTAGTGAGTGGGTTATTAACTTATTGGTCAAGTAATTCGTGTTAATGGTGGCTATGTTTGATAATCGTTTAAGTTAATTACAAAGTAGATTATTTTTTTAATAAATTTTACGATTTTATGATGTGAAACTTCTAGAGTATGTCACAGTTAATAGTAATGTTACAGGAGGGTTAAATTGATTGCAATTTGAATTTTGAAGGCATAATTAATTGCAATTTAAATTATGAGGGTTACATTTAGTACAAAACTTTTATAAAAGCTTGATTATTATTTTTTTATTTTTTGTTGAAGGCTAATTTAACCTTGAACCTAATTTAAAATGTAGTTTAATATCATACAATTAACTTTAGGATTAATATCCTATACACCGGCGGTAGAAAGTAAAGTTTCCACAAGCGGGTTTATTTAAGGGTTTAGGGGTTTAGTTTAGGGTTTAGAGGTTAGGGGTTTAGGTTGTATGGTTTAGAATTTAGGAATTATGGTTAGAATTTAAGGTTTGGGGTTTGGGGCTTGGGATTAGATTTTTAGGGTTTTAATGTTAGAATTTTAAGTTTTAAATTTAAGCTTGAAAATAGGCATGCTTGTGTAATTTTTTTTTACACTGACAGTGTATCAAATATTAATCCTTAACTTTAACTTAACATGTATAGTAAATTATTGTCATTTTTAACAAATATTTGCTTCAACTTAGTGGTTAGGTGTGTCTCGTTCCTCCTCTCACTCCCAGGTTTTGAGTCCTCCATTCTTTAGTTTCTTTAATCTATTTTTCAACAAGAAACAATATAAGATATATATAGTAAATTGTTGGTATTTCTAACCAAAGATAGGTTTTGGCGAAATTGTTAGACGTGTTACATGTGCCATCATCACAACGTAACAATAGTTAAAAGCTCAGTGACTATTTTGTAACAAAAATTAAACTTTAATATTCATTATATAACTTTTGAAAGCTTGATAATCATTTTGTAATATTTAGGCTAATTTAGTGACTAATTGATAATATTAGCCGATAGAAAAACTAAAATTTCAAGGTCCTTGATTGTTATTTTCCTGGTTATCACTTGAATTTGTGAAAAAAAAGTTCAATATAGGCAACAACAAGCATATTATAATTTTTAGCATTATAAATGTATAATCTTAATTTATAAATATTTAACAAAAATATAATCAATACTATAATATAACAAAAAAATACTTACAACATAAAAATATTATGAAATTGATTATGATATAGAGTTATATTTTTTGTGTTTTTATTTTTAAAGGAACATTATTGATAATTTTATTATTATAATTTAATTTTAAAGGAAATCAAAAGGGTTCTAGATTAGATTTACTGAGTTCGATATATTTTTAGTGAAACACACACCATATTCGAATTCACGAGGCCAAAAATGAGTATACTTTAAATCTAAGAGGTCCAAAAACTATCGAAAACGATGGCCGGTGGAAACTAACGGTAACAGACGACGAAGGTGAGTGTTTTTCGGTGGTGGGAGGCTTTGATCGAATTCAATGGTCAAATTGCATTTTACTCAGTAAGTGAAATATAACAGATAAATTATGTAAGTGACCAAAATATAATAAATCAAAAGCGTAAATTATTTCAAAATTGATGACCAAAAGTGTATACTTATGGAACATAAACGATCATTTCGGTAATTTAACCCAAATAAAAACAGAATCGTGAAAATCATTAAGCGGCGTGTTTCGAAAGGACAGATTTCCCACAAATGTTTTTTGAAAAGAGAAAATAGTAATTGGCGTGTCCTTGGTTATCCTCAGTCACCCCAAAATTAAGCTGAAAATCAATTCAAAAGTTATGAAACTGATTGTCGACTTTCCTCTTTTTTGATATTAGTAACGCTTTCTGATTTTGGTCTTTTTTGTTTGGTGGTGGTGGCCGGTGGGGGAGAATCAGATGGCGAAGACGGGGTTGTTGAGTTCTGATCCAACGGTTAGAGCCAGAGCGGCGGAGTTGAAGAAAGAATTGCAGAGGCTGGTTAGGACCATCGTCGACGATGAGGATTACACCATCCACACCGTTGATCAAGCTAAAGACACTCTCTGCGCTTTGAGACAACTCAATAAACAATCCACGGCGGCCACCGCTACTCCGCCGTCGTCCTTCAAGTTACATGAAGCCCTGTCGTGTCCTCAAGAGTTTATATGTCCTCTTTCCAAAGAGCTTATGAGGGATCCTGTCATTTTAGCTTCTGGCCTGGTAAACAGCTTCGTTCCTTTACATTCTTTCCATTTATGAAAAATCTTTGATTTGTTAATCGAAGATTGAAAGTAACTGAATCTGAGATAATTGAGGTCAGATTACTCTTCTTTTATATATATATTTATAGTTGTATTTTTGTTTCTCTTCAATTTATATCAGCTAAAGTGAAATTCTTTTTCTGCGTTTCTGTTTCAGTAAGAAATTTAAGAGTGATTCTAATGTAATTAATTAGTTGAAATTAAAAATTACAGAGTACATTGTCAGTATTTATACTAGTTTCTAGCTATTTAAAGATTACAATTCTGTGATTTGAATTGTTTTTACTTATTCTCTTTGTATATTAACTGACAACTGCATTGTCTTTCTGCATTGTGGATGTTATTGCCTTCATCTTTCCGTGTTATAGATTTGAATGATTTGGGAAAATAAATGAAAATTGCATTATCTTGAATGATATCTAAAATCCTTGAAGATGATTGTTTTTTATAGTTTTGTTTCAATTTGATGTCCGTGGATTCTGAGTTGCCCCGTTAGACTGGTTGTTCTAATTTGCGTTAAGCTTCCACTGATTCTCTCTTTGTGTGTCTTGATTCCTGATTTGGTTTAATTTTTTTTACGCGCAGACATACGACAGACCCTTTATTCAAAAATGGCTGAATGCGGGCAATAAGACCTGCCCTCGAACACAACAGGTGCTTTCGCACACGCTTCTTACACCGAATTATCTTATTTTCGATATGATATCACAGTGGTGTAAGAGTCAGGGGATAGAAATGCCAAACCCTGTTATGAATGGTAAAGAGGAGGGCGTCACGGAAGCGGAACGCGATCATTTATTTTCTTTGCTTGAGAAGTTGGCTGCTGCGCTTCCTGAACAGAAGAAAGCAGCAAAGGAGCTTCGGATTTTGACGAAAAAGATGCCTTCATTCCGGGCTCTTTTTGGTGAATCCATTGATGCCATTCCTCAACTGCTCACCCCAATCTCTGAGAGCGAATCTCAAAGTGGTGTTCACCCCGACCTCCAGGAAGATGTGATCACAACACTCTTGAACCTTTCAATCCATGACAGCAATAAGAAGCTCGTTGCTGAAACTCCAGCTGTTATTCCTCTTCTTATAGAAGCACTGAGATCCGAAATTATTGAAATAAAGAGCAACGCGGCTGCAACGCTTTTCACTCTATCTGCTCTTGATTCTAACAAGGCACTTATTGGTAAATCAGGTGCCTTGAAACCTCTGATTGACCTACTAGACGAAGGTCATCCTTTAGCTATGAAAGATGTTTCTTCCGCTATATTTAACCTATGCATTATTCATGAGAATAAGGCAAGAGCTGTGAGGGATGGTGTGATAAGCGTCATTTTAAAAAAGATTATGGATGGTGTTCTTGTTGATGAGTTATTGGCTATCCTTGCAATGCTCTCAACCCATCAAAGGGCTGTCGAGGAAATCGGGGAGCTTGGAGGTGTTCCATGCTTGCTTCGGATTATCAGGGAGAGCACTTGCGAACGCAACAAGGAAAATTCCATTGCAATCCTCCACACTGTATGTCTTAATGATCGAACCAAGTGGAAGGTGTTGAAGGAAGAAGAGAGTACCCATGGAACAATATCCAAGCTTGCTCAAAATGGGACATCTAGAGCTAAAAGAAAAGCTAGTGGCATTCTCGAAAGATTAAGGAGGGCTGTTAATATTACTCATACCGCATGAAGACATCACTCGATGCATAACTACCGAGTCATTGGTAAATTCTCTTTCCGACATCCAGTGATCGGCGGTGCTTATCATCAGTCCGATTTTGTAAATTCTTGTGCCTGATCATAGTTTTTTATCTCAGTTTGATGAGTTAGCTGCTGTTGATAAACACTTTGGAAGCTTATGTTTATAAGATATCTCTTTTGCTTGGTCCAACAACGTCATTTTTGCCTGCATTTTGGTGTTTACAGGTAACAGTTATACTTATTCCCTATTGTACACTCCAATTGTATTCGGATTTCAGTCGTGACCAATAGTTCCTGCACAACATCATATGACCCATTTTTAGCAGCTACTTGAATTTTACTTGCCATATGTACAACTTTTCTCCATTTTACCCATTTGCACATTGTCCTTCAACCTTGGAATTATGCCATAGAATTGTTTATAGTCTAACTTCTGCTTTGTCCATAACATATTGCGTCGACAACGTAGATACTTGGCTTTTTATCACACCATGGATGATTCATAATGAATTCGAAAGTTGGAATGGAATGCGTTGATATTGGTGATTTTTGGTGCTGTGGTCCATCCAGTTTGATGCGTCAGGGATGAGAAAATAGATAATCGGATGGGTTTCAGGTTGGGTCCTGTCAGGTCGGGTCAAATCGAATATATGTCATTTCAGTTTGATTTGATGTTTCGACTCAATTCAGGTCAGGTGCGGGTCAGTTTCAGGTCGAGTTCATTTTAGGCCTGGTTCATTTCGGGTCGGATCAAAATGGTCTGGGTCCGAATCAGTTAATTGACGGGTTAATCCAGGCTCGGGTAGACTTCAGGTCGAGTTCATTTCAGGTCGGGCAATTTCAAGTCAGTTTCATTTTAGGCCGGGTTAATTCGGTTTCGAATTCGTAGTAAGTTTGAGTTTAGTACAAATAGTCGATAGACTTTGGGTTGTGTCATTTCGAGTGGATTATTTAACGCCTTTCACGAACAAGAATCGCATTAAAAATAAATATTAGGCACTAGAATGAACAAAAATATCATCAAATGATTCATATCTAAAATATTAGAATAAATTACAAAAATTAGAAATTAATTAGAATCAATTTTGGTGAAAAATAAAATTTTAGGGACTAACATGAATAAAAATATCATCATATTAAAAACATTAGATTAAATTTAAAAAAATGAATAGGGTCAATTTGGAATAAAAATAAAGTTTTAGGGACTATAATGAATGAATATATTAAATTAAAATTAAAAATATTAGAGTAATTTTAAAAAAAGAATAGGGGATAATTTGGACTAAAAATAAAGTTTTATAGACTATAATAAACAGTCTAAAATAAAGTTTTATGGACTATAATGAACAGAAATATCATCATATTACAAACATTGGACTAGATTAAAATTTTTTAAAATAAATAGTGGTGAATTTGAATCCCTAAACCTCAACCCCTAAATATTACAATAACTAATAATTAAAGTGCAAACTGGATTCTTAAATTAATCTCATAACCCCAACCAATCACTCAACTTGACACATTTACCCATAAACCCTAAACATCAAACCCTAAATTTTACATTTACTGATAATTAAAGTGAAAGCCTAATCCTCGAATCCCCTAATCGCTAAACAAATCCTATAACCCTAAACACTCAACTTGAAACATATATTATACCCATAAACCCCAAACCTAAACATCTAAATCTTACAATCACTAATAATTATAGTACAAGCCTAATCCCCCAATCCTTAAACTAATCTCATAACTCCAAACACTCAACTTAACACATTTATCATTAAACCTCGAACACTAACACTTAAATCTTACAATCATTAATAGTTTGAGTGCAAGCATAATCCTCTAATTTCTAAACTAATCTTCTAACCCCAAACACTCAACACATTTATCTTTAAACCCCGAACCTACACACCTAAATCTTACAATCACTAATAATTAAAGTGCAAGCATAATCTCCTAACCCTTAAACTAACCTCATAACCCAAACAAACAACTTGACAGAATTATCCCTAAACTCCAAACCTCGACCCATAAGTTTTTTTCGGGTCAAAATAAATTGGGCCTTCAAAAACCCGTCAAACGTTTAGAATCGTCATCGGTCATTTTGGGTTGGGTACAACCGAAATAAGATGGGTCTTTAAAAGGTTTAATTATTAAATAATCTTATGAAGGATGATCTAATTAAAAAATAACATATATGTAAAGTCTAAGGAAACTAAACTAAAATTAGAACTAAAATGAATCAAATTAAAATTAGAAAGAAAAACTTAAGTGTAAAACTCCTAAACTAATAATGACCTAAAGTGCAAATAACCCCTGGAAAAAATAGGCGGGATTTTTCCTCTATTGTTAATTTAATTGTTTGTTCACAAGTTTTGTTTCAATTTCGTTTGAAATTGAAATATGGGTTGGGAATTAGGTAGTTTGAACCGTTTGATCAGAATCCTTAAAAAATGGGCAGTTGTCTTTTTAAGTTTGTACTAAATTACAAAAAAAAAACAGAATATGAGGTAATTTATACTAAAAATTAAATTTTAGGAATTAGAATAAAATGGATTAAACTGTAAAAAACATAAATAAATATAGAGCAATTTTGACTAAAAATTAAATGTAGGGACTAGAATAAACAAAAATATTATTTGACTAAATTATTAAAAATAAAAATATATATGGGTCAATTTCGGTTAAAAATAAAGTTTTAGTGACTATAAAGAAAAAATTATCATCATAATTAAGACAATGGACTAGATTAAAAAAAACTTGAAATAAATTGAGGTCAATTCAGTTAAAAATTAAGAACTAATATGAACAAAAATAAACCTCAATTCCCTAAATTAATTTCATAACCTCAAACACTCAACTTGGCACGTTTGCCCCTAAACCCTAAACATCAACCACTAAATCTTATAGTCACTAATAATTAGAATACAAGCCTAATCCCATGATCCCTAAACTAATCTCATAACTCCAATCCCAAACACTCAACTTGAAACATGTATTTTTTATACCCTAATCTAATCTCATTACCCAAACATTTCACTTAAAACATTTACCCTTAAACCCTAAACTTGAAGCCCTAAAATTTAGAAGTACTATTCACTAATAATCCCCTAAATTAATCTCATTACCCCAAACACTTCACTTAACACATCTACCCTTAAACTAGAACCCTTAATCTTACAAGCACTATTCTATAATATTTAAGGTGCAAGCTCAATCTCCTATTCTCAACCCTCAAATCTTTAAACTAATCTCATAACCCCAAATAATCAACTTGACACATTTACTTTAAATCCCCAAACATGAATCCTCAAATCCCTAAACTAATCACATTACCCCAATTCCCAAACATTTTTTTTGATACATTTACCCCTAAATCCAAACATGAATCCCTAAACATTACAATCACTATTCACTATTACTTAAAGTGCAAGCCCAATCTTTTAATCTCAACCCTTAATCCCTAAACTAATCCCATTGCTCTGAGCACTCCACTTAACACATTTAGCCTTAATCCCTAAACTAATCTCATAACCCCAAACAATCAACTTGACACATTTACTCCTAATTCTCAAACATGAATCCCTAAATCCATAAACTAATCACATTACCCCAATTCCCAAACATTCCTTTTGATACATTTACCCCTAAACCCAAACATGAACCCCTAAATATTACAATCACTATTCACTAATAATTAAAGTACAAGCCCAATCCTCTAATCTCAACCCCTAATTCCTAAATTAATCTCATTACTCCGAACACTCCACTTGACACATTTACCCTTAATTCCTAAATTAATCATTAATCCCCTAATAATTAAATACATTATAATTAATTATTTTTTAATTAAAATTAAAATAATTTGAATATTAAATTAAATATTAATTTAAATATATTAATTATTAAATATATAATTGACACGCGTCGTTTTCGCGTCAAAATAATTCTTTATTCTCTATTAATAAATAAAAGAAATTAAATGTAGTAAAAGAGAAGTAAGGGTCGATCCCACAGAGACTAAGAAAACTTCCTGATTTATGTTCGCTTGATCGGTGAGCCAAAAAGAGAGCTAAATGATGTTTAAGTAGAAAAGGGTGTGAGTTGTAGAATTTAAGTAAAAATAAATAAAGATTGTATAGAATATTAAAAAAATGGATTCAATATAATAAAGACTAGCTTCGGGCTTTTACTTTGACTCAATTTTCTCAGATCATTGGAAAAGGTTTTTACTCCAGGATTCACGTCGGTTACTTGTCTGCAAGGATCAATCCTTGAGACTTATTTTTTTCTCTCCGGTAAACCGATAATCTAAAATAAATTTTTGGATTCCAATTTTCTGGTTAGATTTACCGCGGCTATCGCTGTTAAAAATAAACAGATTTAAAGTTCTGGAAAACCCCAACTCAGATTATGTTGTTTCAATAACAACAGTTTCTATCTCAATTTTCTCTTAGTAATCAATTTACTAAGTGTGTTCCCAGGAAGTCGAATGTGCTTCAATAGCCGATCTTTCCTCCCACATATTTAACCAAAAACAACATCCTGACCAAAGTCAATCTTTAGTTTTAAAATCGTTTTGATTTTGAAATTAAGCTTTGAAAATTGAGTGAAAAAATTTAAAGTTGTTTAAGTACTTTTCATTTCTCACGTTAAAACCGAGTCATCGCTTTAGCCTTTGGCTATGAAACTTTATTAAAGTAAAATTTTTAAGAACAAATAAAAACTAAAAGATGAGAGATGAGATGAGATATGTGAGGCTTACCCCCAATGGGGGTATTTATAGTCCTCAAAAACTCTAAAAATCCTAAGAGATAAGAGATATATTCAAATTACAAAAGATAAATCCTAAGAGATAATTCTTAAAAAATATTTAATTTAAAAAAGAGATAAATCCCAAATCTTTATCAAAATTCTGGTCGATAAGTTATCATCCCGAATCTGATAAGCTATCGGAATATCCTGATAAGCTTTCACTTCTGCCGCCACGTCATCATCTGATCATCATTGTTGCTGATGCCATCTTCCCGTGCTACAGCTACTGACGTCATCCGCTGACGTGTCACCGAGTCAGTGTATTCATGCCCCAATTCATGCCCACTAATCCAGCCATGAATCCAGAAAACTTGCAGATTTTGGCCTTTTTCGTAATATTTCGCAGCAGTGAAGTCCTGCACAGTAAATCACGTAATGAGCCACAATTCTTCATCACAAAACCACTACTTAAACATAATTAACACAAAAATAATGACAAAACTAGTCACTAATCAATAATTTTAATTAAATATTAATTTAAAGTTATAATTTAAATAAATTAAATACATTAAATATACAATAATAATTTTAATTAAATATATTTAAATTAAATATTAATTAGATATATAACAAAAATATTATTTAACACTTTAAATTTATTTAAAAGATTAATAGTTTACATTTATTAACATTTAATACTTTACAATTATCAACACTTTAATTTCATCAAATCATAAACTCCTCTATTAACAGGTTAGTCTCAAGTTCGAGTTCGTTTCAGTCGGGTGTAGGTCAGATTTCGGGTCCACAATAACATGTCCAATTCAGGTTCGGGTCGTTCTCGTTTGAATGCAGGTCGGGTTTGGTTACCACAGTAACATGTCCAACTCGGGTTCCCGAACAACAGTCGATTACAAATAGATTTCGACCATCGCATCCTCATGTCAAACCAAGTTCTGACTCGAGCATGTATTTTATTTTGGGTTAAAATAATTCTTCTACGAATGAAAATTACTAATCAACTAACGATAAATAGCTTGAAATGGCATGTAAAACCTACACGATAGTACACGCCGCGATAGCAATGTCATAAAAGCAAATATGCTGATTTTACGTAATAAACCACCAATCAAAAATATCTTTATGAAATTGTATATAAAATCAAATATTTTTTTTAACACATCATTCTATTAAGTCATTTCAAACTATTTATCGTCTGTTGACTAACAATTTGCATCTATTTTGCGGATTATTTTGACCTAAAACAAAACATTGGGTTAAATTGATTTAAAAAAATAAAGACTAAAATCACTATTTAGGGGCATCTTTTTGACTTTACGTAAAATGAAAATACAAACCACCTTGTAGGTAGTTTATAAACACTACGACAGAAATCAAATTTTATGAGCATTTATAACCGCACCGATGTAAAAATATGATATTTCCTTGGATGAATTAGTTATAATTAAACATGTACAAGCTTATAACTGTACAGTTTCAAAGGATTACATGTCCTCCACATGCACCCGGTAAATGGCATGGCATTGTACACTCAAGCCTGCACAAAAATAGCTTAAACCAACATCACTGCTTTATACCAAAAAACAGATATGCAGACTGACCGATAACTTCAGAATATTTCACCCTGTGCTGCTAAATCATGGGCATGTCCAGAAAAATTACCACAATATTTAGTCCATTTTGTAAGCCCAACCATGTTTATCTAAATATGCTTGGACTGCTTCCTTTATAGCAAAGTTCGGTACAAGCTGGGATTGATCGAGCGGTTCGCGTGTGATTGGATCAAATTTACCAACCTGATTTCCACCAAGAAAAATGATTAATTTTAGTGTGAAAAGAAGGATTAAAAGATATCCAAGAGACAGCCCTTATTTCCAAAGCAAATCACCTTCTGAAGATGGTCAAGGATCACTGCTCTCTCATACGTAACTCCGCTCGGAGTAATAACAGGATCACGGAAAATATCAAGTGTGATTTTACAACACAAGTAATCTGGCACCTGAAATTTTCCATCATGTATCCAAAAGAATACAAAATAGCATGTATGGTTGAAAACGGAAACAATACGTGTCTATATATGTGCATACAGTAATAAGAAAACCACATTCTTACCTCACCAGGGATGTCAGCTTCACCAACTTTCCTAAACACTTGTCTCAGAGTCTCCAGTTGTTTCATATGAGAAATACTAGCCTCATCTAAGAAACCTTCTGGTTGAGAATCATCAAGGAAATACTTTTCTCTAAGAGCGGTTTCACAAGCCTCCCTGCAAAACAAAGGAAATAATAACATGAAGCAAAAAATAAACATTATGGACAATTCTCCATCAAAAACTAGAACATAGGTAATCATTCCCCTCGAATCAAACGTCTAAACTCACAGGGATGACATACTTCAGACTTTGCAATTCCCATGAACGCTTAGACGATGCATGCTCCCACAGCAAGTACTTCGCTTTTGCAAGCTCCTGCCAAATCTCATCTACCATGTAACCCTTTGGATTTGCACCCCTTCCAAGATCCAATGCCTACACAAGCAAATTAGCTTTTTAAGTGAATATGATGGTAGCATTAGTAAATGTTACACTCGATAAAAGTTCATTTAAATATATATTATACAAGGCATAAAAACTCAATACAACTTGATAATTTGTTGAAGCAAATTTCTTTTAGCAAACATCAAATGTGAAGAAATTCTGGAATCTATATAAACTGCGGGTCCAATATGGAATTCCAAAAAAAAAGAAGCAAATTAAAACTTCCAATTGAGCATCAAACATTATTGGCTCATAACCCTAAAATATTAGGAACGCAAACAATAACAGGACTTCAAATCCCAATGCCTAGTTCATTAGATTAGACCTTATAGGAAATCATCAAGACAGACAAAAGTAAATCCCGTGAAAACCCAGCCATATATTGTGAGGCAACTGCTTAAGTCGTCAATAGTTGAGTCTACTGATAGCATTCATCCACTCCTAAACCAACATACATGCAACAAAAAAACCAAAAACACAGGTTAATAAGACCTGGTCATTATACTATTCACAAAACTGACCACGTTGAAAGCAAAATATGCACTAATACTAGAACCATTTCCCACACTCATAACATAATGCCAGCTATCATTAACAAAGTAGACCACAAGTTCATCCAGTTAACCTCTAAGCTCCATGAGCTAAGACCAAGCTTGCCAAATGCAAAAGCTAATAATCTCCAAAATATCTGGCAAGACGATGTTTCCTATGCAAAAATATAACTCCGATGAATAGTCTTACTCTTGAGATGATATTTTTCTCTTCAATGTTCTGATTATTGTATGTTAACTGTTAATTGTATATTATATATCACGTATGTTGTATTGTAGGTTAATTATGGTTTATAATTTTCATTACCTCATTGAGCTTGTAAAAGCTCACTCCATGAAAGTCAACAGGTTATTGATAAGTTCGATTAAATCAGGATCGTATCATAGCCAAGCCACAAGTCTAACTCTTTGTGTGTAAATATCTGTTTCTGTCCACTCCTAGTTTCGGTGGCAAATATGTCATTGTGTATTCTCTTTATTATTTTGCTTAAAATGTGTCATTTGCTATTTGATCTTAATCAATCATATATGTAAAGACTCTTAATTCAGAATCATAGTAATGATTTTGAATCAATTATATGTGTGTTTGTGTGTGAAATAGTATAATGAGCTATGATTAGTGTTGCAATAAGATAGTATTTCTAAATGCATATGACTAGTTATGATGTGATTTATGAATGAGAAGTTTGCTTAAAGTATAGAACTTAGTTAAGGAGCATGAGAAAAATGATCATTTAAACCTATTATGACTTTTAAAAGTTGTCGGTGATGTTTATGTGCACAGTAGAAGGGTTTGGTACCCTTGAAAAATCTATATGGTAAATTAGGTTGAAGCTAACTTAATAAGTTGCATAATGATCTTTCAAACGACTCGTGAAGCCAAATTATGATTCATTAGTGTGCACATTAGTTTTAGTGTTCTTGAATGATGTTTGCTTTGTACATGAAGTGTTCAGGAAGCTTTGGGAAATGAATGACATATAGCCTTATCTAGTAGCATATAAAGTTCATGAAGATTTCAGTTTGGTGCCCAGATTGCAGGGTATTGATACCTTACATGAAAATGTTATTTCCTAAAGTTTGAAGCATACTTTGGCATCAATGCCCCAAGAGTGGTATCGATACCCATGATTTTCACTTATTTTTTAACATTGAGGACTAATTCGGTATCAATGCCCCTCAACTAGTATCGATACCATTCCGCCTTAAGTCGCAAGTTCCTAATTTTTTGCCACTAAACTTTCTATGTTTAAATTGAGCATGTAGCTCCTTTAATTATGTTTAATGAAGTGTTAAGCTCTTTTATATGCCTTGAAACGCAATATAGTCCCTATGTTTGATATGCATGTCATTTTAGTCCCTTATTATGATAAAATGAATGCTTCAACGATAGAATGATGGTGTTGAACTCTGAATGTAATGGCATCTACTCTGAACCAAGAAATGAAGCACGAAAAATAATTGAATTGTATTGAATAAGAGGAGCAGAATGCAACCCTAACAAATTAAAAGGTTTCACGCATATCATTCTTGATTCTAAATAAACAGAGAGATTCATCATGGCATTTGTACCTTTTGTAGTTCCTTGACCCCTTCATCTAATTCTTGCTTCTTAAGCAAGGAAAGTCCCAACATGTAGTGTGCCTATCAAGTAATCAAATGTAAATGCACCCAGATAGTAGAAATAGTAAAAGATAAGGTATGCATATAAAACATAAACTAAGACAAACCACAATTTTGTATTACCAAGCGAGGAACAAACAAAAATGAACATAACTACGATTCTACGAAGTTAAAACTTGTAGTTAGCAAGTTTGAACAAAAGGAGGTTACATTGAAACCTATACGTAATAAAATGAACAAATTTATCCAAATTGATAATTTCCTTCAAGCCACTAATGAGCAGGACTTAAACCAACAAAAGAAATGGATAATGTCCCACGTTGCAAAATCAAATTTCACTTGTAACTTTGAAAAAGGAAAAAAAATGCTGGAAAAAATATTGCCATCTAGATTCTGCGTAGGAAATTAAGTTGAAACACCAAAGGCACATACATGATTATCTCAAGAGTTCCAAAACAGCTTGGGATTGGTTTGTACCTAAGGCTAACATATTGTAGTGTCCTTAATTTTGTTTCAACCCATCCCAATTTCCAACCGTATTCAGATATCAAATTGCCGCTTGAAAGTCTAGTAAACAATTAGACTTGACTCAATTCCTTAAAACCTTACAAAATAATTAGAGTATGGATTAGATTGGCATGAAGCCTCAATCACCTTAATGCCCGACATATTTACGGTTCCGCTAAAACATGATTTACTATTACAACAACAGCCCCAAGGCAACAAAGGAGATTACCTTGACAGAACCGTGGTCAAGCTGAATAGCTCGCCGGCAATCCTCTTCGACTTTCAACCAATCACTGCGTGATACCAATAACCAAATGAAACCAAGAAAAGAGACATGTTAAAAAAACCCTTCCCCCCTCTAAAAAGCATTTTTTTATATAAAAATACTTATAAAAGGATTGAATACATACTTCCGCTTGCGATGGCAAAGAGCGCGATTCGTCCAATATACAGGAACATTAGGGCATAAAGTAATCGCCTTTAAACCCAGAAAAATACACCATTTAAGAAAATTATATGAAAATCAGTAACAAATTAATAAAAAAAGGAAAAGGGTTTAAACCTCAGTGTAAGCATCGATGGCAGCCCCGAAACGATCTTTCTTAAAATAAATGTTGCCATCTTTCCTCAATTGCTCAGCTTGCTTGGCTGCCGCGCTCAATGCCGAACCTGACACCATTTTCCTTTTTTCTTTCCTTGTGTTCACCGTAAAGCGTAAACCGATTGTCTCTGTTTTTTTCTCACGAAAATGAAATCTGTGTTTACCCTTTTTCCTCCCCTCTAGAAACTTCTCTTTACGAAGAAAGGGATTTGTTTTTTTGGCGTTTTAAATGTGGAAAATGAAACGAGGGAAGCAGTAACGCGGCTTCGAAGAGAATTCAAGATCGTTCCGGGCGAAAGCAACCTCAAAACGCACAACCCTCGCCATTTTCTCTCTTCCTTTTTTATATGTATTTTAAATTTCTTTTGCCATTTATTACGATTTTGGGAAGTCATAGCGTTACCTGTCGAGGATGCACTTATCTCAAAGCCAAATATGATTGGAAGATACATACGCCATCAGGAAATTATTTAAAGGGTAAACTAACCGGGTGACCACCCAATTATGTGGGTGTTCTATTTTGACCACCCAACTAAAAAAATTGAAACAGATTACGGAAGTTTTAAATTGGTCCTAATCAAATTACTGGCTGTCAATTTTAACTGAAACAATGCCGTGACAGTTAACGAAAATTGATATAATTACACATTTAGTTATTCATATTTACTTATACAATTAATTTAATCATAATTTTAATATAAAAATAATTTAATCATTCAACCGGCGGTGACACGTGTCTCATCCATTTTCTTAATTATATTTTATTAAATAAATTTAATCAACTAATCAAATGGTAACACATCTCACCACCTGATTAGTCACAAAGTCAAAAACAACAAATTAAAGGTTACTATATTGAAATGTTTTTATAATCTATTTTATTAAAGGTATATTGGTGAAAATTACAGAGAGAGAGAGAAAAAGAGAACTAGTAAGATCCAAACTCGATAATAATAAAATATAACAAGAATACTAAACCATTAAACTAATACTATTAATTACACAAATATGACAACATACTAAAACATGTATTATATTGTGTACTTTATATCACAAATAAACATTTGGTTCAGTGACAATGTCACGTTGCTAATCTCCAAATGAACCTTTGTTTGATCCCTAGATAGGATAAAATTGCTCTTTGTTTTATTTTCCTCATCCAATTAGGTGACACGTGTCAACACTTAATTGAATGATTGGTTTATTTAATTAAATTAAAATTAAGATCAAATTGATATAATAGGTAACTAATAAGGACCAAATATGTAGTTATACAAATTTCTATTAATAGGTAACTAGATCAAATTACGGCTATTAGGATATCTGTGATCCTTATTTGAATCTGTTCCAGTGATTGTTGATACATTGGACGTTAGCCCACTGCTGGCTTTCGCTGCTTTGGGCACTCTGAGATCGATTCTGAATAGTAGTAGTGATTGCTTACAATTACATCGCAATTCGCAAGGAGAGTGAGTACAAAATGGTAATTCTAGTTTTTAGTGCTACATTTTGAAGCATTTTCTTCTTGGCAATATATTGGTATAATTTCTGTAATTCATGATATGGCGCACATATATAAAATTTTTGGCTGATTTATTTGTTTTGATGGATTTATATGGATAAGAGTGCAGTATAACGGGTTGACTCTAGGACTGTTATAATGAGAAGATGTTTGAAGGTGTTTTTCGACTGAATGCATTTTCGGCTTCAACATGTAATTAATTTGCTGCTGAGTTCACTAGTGAAACATGTAATCTCATGCAAATTCTGTAGTTCAGATTCAGAAGTGTTACATCCATTCCATGCAAGTAGTGTACCATCGAACAAAGTTTAGGGAGATCTTAACTACAACTAGAAAATGCAGGCTACTATTTGCCTCAAAAGCCTACATGTGTAAAAAATATGCAAGAGTATATGTGAACAATACTTCAGCTGTATTATTCAAGTGTATGTAAACTGATTACATCAACTACTTATATACAAGTAGAAAAAAGGTGTAAACTAACTAAACCAAAAATAACAGAATCAGTTACAAATAATTAGTTACAAACTAACTAATAGCTCTCAACACTCCCCCTCAAGTTGAAGGGTGATAAATATCTTTAACCCCCAACTTGGATAAGAGATATCCATGCTGTTGTGAACCCAGGGCCTTTGTGAAGATATCTGCTAGTTGCTCTGTTGAAGAAACATACTTGGTGATGATGAGACCTTCTTGAATCTTCTCCCTCACAAAGTGGCAATCAATTTCTATATGTTTCGTTCTTTCATGGAAAACAGGGTTAGCAGCAATCTGTAATGCAGCTTTACTATCACAATACAGCTTAATTGGCTTTGTTCTTTCATAACCCAACTCTTGCAGCAAACCATTCAGCCAAACTAACTCTGCAGTGACAACTGCCATACTTCTGTATTCTGCTTCTGCAGAAGACCTTGCCACAGTGCTTTGCTTCTTTGACTTCCAAGAAAGCAAAGAATTTCCCAGTTTAACACAAAACCCTGAAACTGATTTCCTCGTAATTGGGCAGGAGGCCCAGTCTGAATCACAAAACGCTTCTAGTTCATAGTTGTTGTCAGAAGGTAACAAGATTCCTTGCCCTGGATTCTTCTTAACATATTTCACAATTCTCAAAGCTGAATCAAGATGAGTTTTCTTAGGTTGTTGCATGAACTGGCTCAAATGGTGCACAGCAAATGTGATGTCTGGCCTTGTGTGCGTAAGGTATATAAGTCTTCCTATCAACCTTTGGAAGATACTTTTGTCCACCAACAACTCATCTCCATCTCCACTGTGGCAAACCTTATCATACTCAGTTGAAGTGAGTTTAAGATTTTGCTCAAGTGGAGTCAAAGCTGGCTTTGCTCCCCCTACCCCTGATTCTTCAATCAACTCAAGGGCATATTTGCGTTGATTAACAAGAATTCCCTCTTTTGATCTCATAATTTCAAGACCTAAGAAAAACTTCAATTCTCCTAAGTCCTTCATCTTAAAATTCTGATGTAACAACTTCTTTAAGTCTTCAATAAGACACTTGTCATTCCCAGTGATCAAAAGATCATCCACATAGATCAACATAATCACAATCTTCTTATCTTTCTTCATTGTGAATAGAGAGTAATCATACTTACTCTGCTCATAACCAGCTTTCAAGAGTGCCTCTGTTAGTTTCAAGTTCCATTGCCTGGAAGCTTGTTTTAGCCCATAAAGGGATTTTTGCAGTCTGCATACCTGATGCTCCCCCTGACTGCAAAACCCTTCAGGGAAGTCCATGTATACTTCCTCAAAAAGATCTCCTTGGAGAAAAGCATTATAGACATCGAGCTGATATAAGGGCCATTGAAAAACAGAAGCCAAAGCAAGAAGACACCTAACAGTGACCAACTTGACAACAGGTGAGAAGGTATCAATATAATCCACCCCTTCTTTCTGGTTGTAACCCTTGGCCACAAGACGAACCTTAAACCTTTCCACCTCACCAGAAGCAGTATACTTGATCTTGTATACCCACTTACAACCAATCGGCACCTTCCCAGGAGGTAAGGAAACCACAGACCAAGTCCAATTTGACTCAAGAGCTTGTAACTCCTCATTCATAGCCTGAACCCACTTGGGATCTTGAATAGCCTCATGGTAAGATTTGGGTTCAAGTAAAACATTGGTAGAAGAAAGGAAAATTTGAGTAGAACGTGGTAAATGAGAATAAGAAATGAAATCAGAAATGGGATAAGTGGCAGAAAGCAAAGAATGAGAATGAGAAGGACACACATAATCATTCAACCAATTAGGATGTTTAGAGACACGAGAAGACCTGCGTGGAGCTACTGGAACAACAGAAGACACAGGAACTGAAGATGATGACTGCTGCAGAGGAAGAAAAGAATCTGTAGGAATAGAAGGCTGAGGTTCAGAAGGAAAATGAGGAAAAGGAGGTGGTGAAGAAACAGAAGGTTGAGGTTCTGAAGAAGGTGGAGGAATAGGTGGAGGTTCTGAAGAAGGTGGAGGAGTAGGTGGAGGTTCTGAAGAAGGTGGAGGAGTAGGTGGAGGTTCTGAAGTGGTAGTAGCAGGGTCTAATTGAGGTTGAGGTGCTGAAGAAGGAGGAGAAAGGATGAGAAAATCAGCATCAGGAATATGAGGAGAAGAAGGAAAAAAAGGTGAAGTCTGAGAAATAGGAGAATGGAATGGGAAAATATGTTCATGGAAAATAACATCTCTATTAACAAAGAACCTGTGAGTTTCAAGATTAAAGAGAATGAAACCCTTTTGGGTAAGAGAATAGCCCATGAAAACAGAGGGCACAGCTCGAGGAGAAAATTTATCTCTAGGGTGAGGAGAAACAGTAGCATAACAAAGGCAACCAAAAATTCGAAGAGAAGAAAGGTCAGGAGGTTTATGATAAAGACACTCAAAAGGGGACTTCCAGAAAAGAACAGAGGAAGGCAATCTGTTGATGATATAACAAGCAGTTTGGATGCATTCTCCCCAAAACTTAATAGGAACTTTCGAGTGAAATCTTAAGGCACGAGCCACCTCTAACAGGTGTCTGTGTTTACGTTCAGCAACTCCATTTTGCTGTGGAGTGTGAACACAGGAACTCTGATGAAGAATTCCTAAGGAGGTAAAAAGAGATGTACAAGCAGAATTAAAGAACTCAGACCCATTGTCACTCCTAATGATTTTAGGAGTGATGGAAAAATGAGTTGAAACAAAGGAAAGAAACTGTTTAAGAGATAAGAAAACATCAGATTTTAGGCGAAGGAGGAAGACCCAAGTCATCCTAGAGCAGTCATCAACAACAGTCAAGAAGTACCTATGACCACTATGAGTAGAGACCCGATAAGGGCCCCAAAGATCAATGTGAATAAGGTCAAATGGCACACTAGACCTAGAAGTACTATGCTTAAAAGGAAGCCTAGTTTGTTTTGCTAAAGGGCATACAGCACAGTTATGAAGAGTTGTCCTATCAAAACCAATAGAAGAACATAAAGGAATTTTATAAAGAGTAGAAAAAGAAGCATGGCCCAATCGAGCATGCCAAAGTTCAGTATTATTAGACACAGAAAGCAAAGATGCAGTACAATTAGGCAATGAAGATGAAACATTAAATGAAGAAGACAAACCAGTAGCTCCTCTAGCAAACTCAAAAACATATAAGCCTTTGGATTCTCTACCAATCCCCTTGATCATGCCAGTAGAGAGATCCTGCAAGACACAAATGTTAGAAAAGAAAGAAATGACACAATGATGGTCTTTAGCTAGTTTAGAAACAGACAACAAATTATGAGAGAAATTTGGAACAAACAGAATATTCGAAATAAAGAAATTAGGTGACAATTGAAGGGAACCAGTATGAGTGACCAATTCAGTGGAACCATTAGGCATATGAACACAACGTGGAGTAGGGCATGAAACAGGATGTAACAAGCTCTCAAAGACAAAAGTGATATGGTCAGTAGCACCCGTATCCAAAATCCATTTAGTTGAAAAAGAACTAGCAGGTAAACTACAAGCAACAGTACCTGCAAGATTCACACTGGAATCTGGTTGAGACTGATTCAGTAAACCCAGGATCTGATTATACTGATCAGTAGTGAACACAGGAACATTAGCAGCAACAGACACAGGGGCAGCACCAGGAACATAAGATGGATCATCAGACGCATCAGAACCAATAGCCAGAGCTGCCTGAGGACGTTTCTTGGTGAACTTGAAATCAGAAGGAAATCCAATCAGCCGATAGCATGAATCACGGCGATGGCCCTTCTTCTTGCAGTAATCACAGATGCCGGAGAAACGACGCCCATCAGTGCTCCGAGGAACATTAGAGAACAAAGCGGAAGCATCCCCAAACGAACCACCAGAGAGTTGCAAACGATGAGACTCTTCTTGCACAATCATAGAATAGGCCTGGTTCACCGTCGGCAGAGGCTTCATGAGCAAGATCTGACTGCGCACGGCGGAGTAGGTTTCATTGAGCCCCATCAGAAACTGAAAAAGACGCTGCTGAACCACATGAGTAGCATTCTGCTGAGCAACCTCACAAGTACAAGTTGAAAACGGAACCAAAGCGTTGTACTCGTCCCACAAGAGCTTGAGACGGGTGAAATAGACTGAAACAGACGAATCTCCCTGGACAAGAGCAGCAATCGAGCGGTGAAGGAAAAAAACCCTAGATCCGTCGATTTTATCGAAGCGTTCCTTCAAATCTTTCCAGACGGCCGCAGCATTGGACGCAAACACGATCCCGGCAGAGAGATCCTGGCTCACTGTGTTGAGAAGCCAAGAGAGAACCACGGCGTTGCATCGTTCCCACTGTGAATGAAGCGTCGTCTCATAGGTTTCCTTCTTGCATTCCCCATCAATGAATCCGAGTTTATTTTTCGCCAATAAAGCAATCCGCATCGATCTGCTCCATACATTGTAGTTCTCGATGCCGACAAGCTGATGAGACACCAGATTTATGCCCGGTGTATCGGAAGGATGAAGAAACAATGGGTGATCAGAATCGATCGTAGGAGGCATCGGAAAGAATCGAAAAAACGAAAAAAGATGAGAGGGGATTTTGACTGAGAGTCAACAAAGATGGGAAAAACGGGCTAAAGGCTGAAACGAGCCCAAAGAAAAAAGAAGGAAAACAGGCTGAAAGGCCTGGCTGATACCATGTAAAAAATATGCAAGAGTATATGTGAACAATACTTCAGCTGTATTATTCAAGTGTATGTAAACTGATTACATCAACTACTTATATACAAGTAGAAAAAAGGTGTAAACTAACTAAACCAAAAATAACAAAATCAGTTACAAATAATTAGTTACAAACTAACTAATAGCTCTCAACAACATGTGCATTCAAAATAGAACCATGCAGTGAGCAATTGCACTAGACTTGAACTTGAACTAGCCATTTCTTCCCAAAGTACGAAATAGGGTTGGTTGCTTATCACTGCCACTCTTGATGCTTCCCTTTTTCCTTGCGGGCTTGCTTCGGTTTCATCTTTAGATGGTTTTGTACCGGCTAAAATCTCTTTGTTTGGCTCTTCCCTACATCCCTAAAGGATGGGACGGGAACGTTAGGTTTTGAATCATGGACCCCTTAATCCTTATCTGTTGAGGATGGAAGTCCATCATCTGTGCTTTCCAGGTTCCTTCTTTAAATCCCTCAGCGAATTCGTTTGGACAGACTCATCACACAAACTTTGCTCCGTACTTGAATTTTGTTCCTTTTTAACTTCCCTTGTTGAGAAAAACTTAGAGATCAAATTCTTTTCCGGTGTCTTCAATTGTACCTACAAACATAGTTGAAGAAGGTGCTTAGTGGATTTCTTGGAATTAAACTCTGGAACCAGGATTTTCTAGTTAAATGCAACTGTTTTTACGATCTTAATTCTCGAGAATGCTAAGTAGAACAAGGCAATGAATCCAAGTTAGCAATCATGGAAAATTCCTATTTCCTACAGTTTGTGGCTTAATTTGTCCCAGCTGCTGAACATGACTGACCAAAGGATGTTATTCAGAAACTCCTTATTCATGGTGTTGAACAATGCTGGAATTTTAATACATGGTATTGTATCAGATATATAATTGTTGAGAATCAGAACAGTTAGTCCGGTTTTTTCGTTCATGGTGTTGTATCTAGACCGATAATCTGGACTGTCAGCTGATGAATCCACTTGACTATGAAACCACCCTACCTCTTTAACACACTCGGGTTGCAGGGGTCACCCGATACCACACCTGAAAGTCGAATTTTAGCATGTAAGAAAAACAACACAGTACAGGTACTTGATTGGTTTGTGGGAATGGAGTTGATACAAATGTCAAAATGTTCCCAGAAGTCGTGTGGTTCTATTGCGCATAATCAAGACATGGAGGTTTTGAAATCTAAGGATCAACTTGTTGTTGAAAAAAGAATTGATACAATAGCCAAATAAGGACTCATGCTTCAGTGTGCAATTTTGGGGTCTAACGGTCGACGCCGATGGATGGCGGCAAGATATTTTGTTTGGATTCAAAGGTCGAATTGACATTTTATCTAAAGTTTAAAAAGTCAAATTGATATATATCTAAAGTTTAGATGTTAAACTAATATTTTATTTAAATTTTAGGGATAAAATTAAAAATTAACCCTTTTTGCAATTAAACGTGATTAAACTAACCATCACACTGATCACAGGGACTAAAATGTTATATACTGATAAGGTAAGTGATCAAAATGTTATTTTTTAAAAAAAATTGACAAGCAAAAATGAACATTTATGAAACATAAGAGACCAATTTTGTAGTTTATCCAATAAAAAATTGCTTATATTATAAAACAGAGATGTTACATTCCCATGCATTCAAGATGAGAAAAAAATAAACATTTTTAGCCACTACACTAATTAGTGTTTCTCACCTAAATAAAAAATTACTATTAAGTATTTTTATTTTGAGAAAATATAAACCATAAAAATATAAAATGCTTTTCATTTTATGATTTTAATTTCCTTTTGTTTTTCGTATTATTTTTCAATGAGGCCGGCGCCAAAATAACCCCCGTCTCTCTCTCAGTATCTCACAAAAGGAAAGCCAGGAATTGGAAAATTTTGAAATGAAGATAAAGATCTGAGAAGGAGAAAGTGAAGAATGAGTGGGGCGAGACTCTGCGCATTGCTATGGGAATTGGGATACGAAGCTGCACAGAAATTGGACCCCGATAGCTTCGAGTGGCCTTTCCAATACGACGATACCCGCCCCATACTCGACTGGATCTGCTCCTCCCTCCGCCCCTCCAACGTCCTCTCCCTCTCCGAACTCTCCCAGTCAGTTCCCTCTCCGTCCCCGCTCTTTTTTTTGGTTTAGGAAACATCATCGATAGATTAAACCCTCTATTTAGATTACCATTGACGGAATCAATCTAAATTTGTGCAGCTATGAGCAAATCGTACAAGAAGGGAAGTTGTTGGAGGTAAATTTTGTTTTACTTGGTGTTATTTTGCTGCCATTTTTAGTGTAGGGCATTGATATCCGTGTTTTATTTGAGTAAACAGGGGGAAGACTTGGACTTTGCTTATGATAGCATTTCGGCTTTCTCCTCTAGGAGGGACAACCAGGAGGCAGTTTAGGTGATTCTATTGCTTTCCCTCTCTGTACTTCGCACGCACCTGACATTGTGTCATTGTTAGTGTTTACTATAATATTTCCTTCCTTCTATATAAGGAGATTAAGCATAATATTAATCTGATAACCCTTAAGACATTTAGCTAAGGGGTGATGTTTGTGTGATATTTTTAGATAACCAGAATGCATCTTTCTTGATGTAGCCTTTCCTGAGTGGATTCCATATCTGTAGTGTACTGTACTCCAGGTCCAGGATAGCTTGTTATACTGATGGATTTTTTTTTTAAATTTTTTACCCTGTAGGGATGCAACTGTAGCATATAAAGCTGAAGCCTTAGAGCTACAGAAACAACTTAAGCATTTGCAGTCTCAGTTTGACATGCTTACGGGTCAGGCTTCAGCTTTGATCCAAGGCAGACGGGCACGAGTTGCTGCAACATCTACTGCTAATGGACACCTTACAACTATAGATGATAGTCTCTCGGGAAGGAACTTGCAGGTTTGTAAATCTAGGTTAATCTCAAATCACTTTAAACATTTGAAAGATTTTATGTTCAAATTTGATCAAACTTAGATGGAAGGTATATCTCTGAGTTGTTGTTTATGCTGCATGGCATGGTTTTGGTGCACAGAGTGTAAAAGGAATCAAATGAAAATATAATCTTAAAATTTAGCTTTTTTTTTTTACATAGCTTTCTCCTCAGAGGAAACTGTTTATCTGCTTTATCATTGAAGAAGTACTGGTCCTTTTTTCTGTGATTTAGATGAATGAAGTTCTTGGAAAAATAGCATCTACAGCACAAGAGCTGGCGCGTTACCATTCTGGAGATGGTACTGTTTTCATTTTTTATCATGTTAAATTCTATGCTGTTATATTCTTTTAAAACTGATACATTTTGTTTTGACCCAATCATGTAAGAGGCTGAGCTCGGTTTGGGTTTGGCTTTGGTGAATGACGACTGACCCTAACCCTGCCTAGTTTATAATACCCTCCCTCATTCCTTATACCCATTTTGGGGGCCTATCAGTTTGCATGCGTTCCTTTGAATCTCATTGGTCTGCTGCATTACATTTGTAACTTTTTGTGTGTATTTGGTTCTTTTCATGGTGATAAATGAACGTTTGTGCTGTAGCCTTTGTTGGTTCTCAAAAACTATGTCAAATAACAAATGGATATAGGAGCATGAGATAATGTGTGCCTTAATTAGGGGAATGTAAGAGTAGAGGGAAACTTTTCTTAGTTGCATGCTCCTTGTTGATAAACTTTTTCTCATGATGTGTACATTCAGAGGAAGGCATCTACTTAGCTTATTCCGACTTCCACCCGTACTTGGTTGGAGATTCATCCTGCATAATGGAGTTAAATCAGTGGTTTGCCAAGCAACTAGACACGGTATGATTTAGAAATGCCATTTTTTATCTCATTTCTTTCTGCTGCTGAGTCTTCAACAATTTTATCATTGACCTTTCAGAGTTTCTGTTAAGCATCATTTTTCTGCCTAAAGTGTAAAACTAAGGGAAAGAAATTCCTTGAGAGAGATTTTGGGAGAGATTAGAGGTGTGCATTTAGTCCGTTTGATTTCTATATATCAATAACCGATTAAACTGTTTAAGCCACCAAAGCTAACCGATTTTATTGCCAAAATTTCAAATAACCGAACCAAATTCCTTCTTAACCGAATCGAAATAACCAAATAAACCAAACTAATATTTTTTTTGCTTTTTAAGATTTATTTATTTAAAAAAATTCCATTGTCAAATTACACACACACACACACACACATATATGCAATTAATTGAATTAATTGGATAATTGGGTTGATTTATTTCATATTCGTATATTTAATTTCATATTTAGATTAAACTAAGGGTAATTTTCACTCGTGATCACTTTTGTTTTGAGTTTGTTCTATTTTGGTCACCCGAATTTAAAAAAGACTATTCTGGTCACTTACGTTCGAAACCGTTTCTGTTTTGGTCACTGGACCGTTAACCTCCGTTAATTAAAAATAATAATTTCTAATTTGACCCCCAAACTTTCAAAACTTCATCTTTCACCATCTTCCCCAAAACTCAATAAACTACCCACTGCAAGGGAGAACTATCATCGTCAAGCTTGCTGATATAAAAACTCTGTACCGGGCATAAAAGCAGGAGTTGCAGCTGAAATGCGTGTTGTGGGGTTAACTACAAACTACCCTGAAAATGTACTTAGGGAAGCTAATCTTACAGTTCTCGTAAAGGATTACGAGGACCCAAAGTTATGGGAGTACTTAGAGGAGCTTGATAAGAAAAGAGGTTCTGAAAAAACATCCGCTCGAATTCCGAAGCAATTTAGGAGGATTTAGCCTCATTTGAATGATAATAAACTTGATAATTTGCATATTCATGTCATTTTTATGTGTTGTATCGAAAAACAATATTTTATGAGCATTAGTTGTATATGTACTTAAGAGAATCATCAGTCAACAATTAGATTATTTTTGACATCATATTTCAGAAAGAGATTTGAAGGTTCACTATAGAGATGGGATGTCAAAGACATGGACTAGAAAAAGCTATATGCTTCACACCACTACAGGATAACCAAGCTAGCATAGATCAAATCTAAAGAAAGTTTTAGGCCTGGCGAGTTGAAACAAGTTGTGCAACAAGTGTAAGCTAAACAGTCAACAACTTAAACCTTATCCATTACCTCCAAGCAATTTCATCTGCTGCATAAGACCAACTCAATCCTCATCTTTTTCAGCCTTAGTTTTACTGTTTATGTGGATGCTTTCTTCCTTGTCTTAGAAGTAAAAGCAGTCAAAGGTGTATTATCTTCAATAATTGGAGTGGACGGTGCAGGTTGTTGCTCAGTTTCAGCTAGAGAAATAACTTCAGTTTCGTGTATAATACGAGGATCATCAGGGTTCTCAGTTGCCGCTGAAGTTGCTCAGTTTCAGCTAGAGGAATAACTTCAGCTTCTACCTCCCTTGTTAATTCAGCATTATGGTTTAACCCTCCTTGAATATTAGTCCCTAGGACCCCTATTTGATGAAGATCATCAGAGAGAGGGCGATGATTGAACGATGATGCAATGCGATCTACGTCTCTTTAGAAGCGATGAAAGAGATAGAGGAGATTCATGCTTGGGGGACCCTTTTAACTCTTCTTACTCTTGTCATTGAAGGAAAGATTTAGAAGCAGAGGAAGTTTGTATCGACTGGATTTTGAGAACTTGATTTTATTGCCTCATAAAGCAAAGTATTTAGTCCCCCTCTTACAACATATAATTAAGGGAGGAGTAGATAATAAATGCTAATCCTTCCAGAAAACTAACACAAGATTGAAATATAGACTTTAAAACAACAGTAATCTCGGAGTTTTACATCCATCTTGGGAACTTTAGTTGTCAAAATACACATAAATGAGCTCATTTGGCTCATTGAGTTTTGGGGAAGATGGTAAACAATGAAGTTTTGAAAGTTTAGGGGTCAAATTAGAAATTATTATTTTTAATTAACGGAGGTTAACGGTCCAGTGACCAAAACAGAAACGGTTTCAAACGTAAGTGACCAGAATAGTCTTTTTTGAATTCGGGTGACCAAAATAGAACAAACCCAAAACAAAAGTGACCACGAGTGAAGATTACCCTTAAACTAATTATTTGGTCTATCCAATTGGCTTTATATTTTGAGTTTAGTTGGGTTGGGTTTTATATGGGTATCGAGTATTTGAATATTGGGTTGGCTATGGATATGAGTTTAGGCTGTATTTATTAATTAAAATTTAATTAATTTATTTGGTTTGGATATTCAGAACCGTTAACTAATTGAACAAACCAATTAAGATTACTGAATAAACTGAAAAATCAAATACACTGATTTATTTCAGTTAAATTGGTTCAGTTTGCTGGGTTAATCCTGTTTAACTGACTTTTTGCTCGCCCCTAGGGGAGAGAATATAGGAGTATGAGGTAGAAAAAGAAGTCCCTCCCCAAAGGAGAGTAACAAAGTGTAGCATTTCAATTTAAGCATAGTGTATATCATTTATTACAATTTACAATATTATTTAGTTCTATCTAATGCTAGTTTTCTGAAGCTGTTCACTTTACTGTAAGTATACACATGGGACTATGCTAGTCAATATTCGATTATCCTCATTTCTCATGTTCTGTAGCAATGATGTTAATTTTAACTCCTGTAATGCATATACATGGACACAACTCTATAAAAGTATATAGTACGTAGTTTGGGCAGCTCACAAACTGGGGCACCTGTATATAGATTACCATCAGCCTCTTATCTCCATGTGGCAAGAGATATTCTACCGTGTATTTTAGACCTTTTTCTGGTCGCGTAAATATATGATGCGTCGGTACCATTCACACTTATGCCAAAGTAGTGCTGGTTACCTTCTTGTTTCTGAAGTGTCTGCACAAGGAGTGACAAATAACATAAGGCAATGCATCAGTAATTTATAGGAGTTTTAATTTCTTAGAATACATCACTGAATCTTGTGAGCTGGTGCTGGTCAGAGGGCATAAAAGTTGCTGATAGTTTTAATTATTTTTGGTCTTCAGGGGCTGACAAGCTGAATTCAGTTTTCATGCTGCTACTTATGAATAATTTATTTGGTAAACTGTTTGGTTTAAAATTTATCTGATCTGCAAATTAGAAGTGCTAAATCCAAAGTTGTGGTGACTTGAATACCAAAGAAAATATGTTATAACATCTGTCTTGGTCATATTATGTATAAACATGACATTCTTTGGTAGTCATTGACTGTAGCTTTATATGTAGCAAAGTAGGTTTAATTTTTCATGCAATTCTTGATTCTCCAGGTAATATAAGTTAAAATGTGGCAAGTCAAGTGTTGTTGCCTTGAACGGTTTTCTTTAATACATATGAAGACTTCTGTATTTTTATTCCATTAATTTTGTTGACTCGATTAGTAATTACACTCAGGTTCCTTTTCGATTAGTTGCTGAAGAGGGTAAATCGAAATGCTCATGGGTTAGTCTTGATGATGTCTCAAACAACTTAGTAAGAGGTATTTCACTATGTTACTCAAGGAATAAATATTTCTTTTATGGTTGAATGAATATTCACCAGAACCTGTTCCCAAGTTATCTTTCTAGTGGAAAATGGAAAAGTCCATCTTTCTCTTGTCTTGTGCCTTTATTCTAAATTTCTTTGTCCTTGTATTTATTTGAAATAATGAAGTCTATGCATTTTCTATTTAAAAGATTAATGTTTAAAATGAGCATCAGCTGCTGCTTTTTTAGAGCCTCTATGAGTGGTGAAACTTAAAAGTATCTCTTCATAAAACAAGCAAATGCATCGTGCAAACAGTAACAACTGCTTTGTGCAATGACTGACTTTTTTTTCTTCTAAAAAATGTGGGTTAACTTTGTAACTTAAGAACCTACCTTCTTCAAATTGTCTTTGGTTGTTTTCCCATTCTAACATATTTTAACTTAAGTTTCTATTAGAGGAATATGAGTCGTTGAATGCATATTTATATGTTATTTTGAACGTCTGGTTTGTTTGTTGTAAATTATTCCCTATGGTACTCATCAAAGGTGAACATTTGGAAGGCTTTTTCATTTTCTTGGACATAGTTCTTTGCAAAAGCTTAATTAAAGGAAGAATTTGATAGTCTTCTGTTATGTGCTATGCAAGTCTTACCAAATGCACTAGTTATGTTTTTAGGTTGTGTTTTAACTTTTGAAGATGTTATAGGCCCATCTGCTTATGATGTATGTGCAAAGGTATGAAGAAAATGATGTCATGCACACATACTATGGGTTAAAGATAGCGGCGTATTGACTTAACGTAGCTGTGCCTGATTACGTAGTCTTAGTTTTATGCAGTAGCACATCAACTGGTGAACTTACATTTCTTTTTTGGGGTGGACTCTTTTCTCTTATTCTCTAAATGCAGCAGATTTAGAGAAGTCACACCATCAACGTGTGTCTGAACTGCAGCGGCTTCGCTCCATGTATGTTTTTTTCTTCTTTACAACGTTCTAAATATTATTTTTTTAACAATGATTTTTAACCTGTTGCTGTTCAACTAATTTTATTATGTGAATGCTAGTAGATTCTGGAAGAAATTTTGTTTTTGTAGGAGATACGAGAAATTTTATCTTTCCATATCACATTTTCCCTTATAAAAGTAGAATGATTATTACTACAAATTATTTTCTTATACTTGCATCAACTTATATATAGGTTAAAAAAACAAACAGATAAAAACAAGTTTTGTTAGAACAATTGAGATTAGCTCTTCGGTGGCATGCCATATGATGTGGCAGTGACATTTAATTTAAATTTACCGGTCATGATTTGACAGATTTGGAACAAGTGAAAGACAATGGGTAGAAGCCCAGGTTGAGAATGCCAAGCAGCAAGCCATTCTCATGGTCCTTAAATCCCAAATATCATCAGATGAAGCTCATATTCATCTTGATCTTCATTCCCTTAGGTAATGTTTTACAATTTATGAGCCAACTGATTATTGTAAGAACTCAGTGTACAAATCTTTATGTTCTCATTAACCATATTCCTTGATTACTGCATCCATTTCGCTGTTTAACTGCTCTTGTAAAGCAGCACCTTTGTTGTCTTCAAATGAACTTTGCTGTAATGGGTAATTCCTCTGATTTGCTTTTAGGGAATCCAGATGTTGGTCTCAGCAAGATATGGCAAAAAAAATCAGTTAAAGAGAAATTTTGATAAAAAAAAATCCATCCCAATGACAATATTATACTCAAATGTTTATTTAGACTTAATTATCACTTTATTATCATAAGACCAATAAATATTCTACTCGTGAAAATTAGCTTCAAAAAGGCCTGAGTTTCTAAAGGCCGTGGCTTGTCATCCCTGGAAAGATCTATAGAAATGTTCCTACTTATTATGATTGTTACATATTCATGTTATCTTGATTATAATTTGCAGAAGAAAGCATGCTGAATTGGTTGGAGAAGTTTCAAACCTTTATCACAGAGAAGAGAAGTTATTATCCGAGGTTTGCTTGTGTATTTTTCTTTCTGTCTTTTTCATTTCCTGACATTACCCAAATCTTCTACACAAGTAGTTGTTCCGTGCCATAGCTGTGTTCCCAATGAGTAACTTTTGTCGGGATACATTTTTGTTAAGTTTTCACTTTCATTTAGCTCTATTCCAATTTCATAGTACAAATTCTAAGTTATTTTTTTTTCTTGATGCTGATAACAAAATTTTATTTGCAAAACCCTCATAGTTGATTTTGGAATTTATTATGACATTTATTAGCATCTTTGTCAAGAATCTTTTTGTGGGATTATTTGGTCATGCTGCTTTCCTGAACACAGAAGAATTAAAAATGTGTGATTTGGTGTTATAAACAAAATCTTTATCCATTCAAGATACTCAACATATACGCTATTAAAAACCATAATTAGATGAAAATTTGAATTCACTTGGTAATTTTTCTTGATGTACTTCATTTTAACAGAACTGATTTGGAGAAATCCTTCTAGAGGCAGAATACTAGATAACAGTATGGTTTTCTTCTTGTCTTTTTAATTACATGTGGAGTTTAGAAATTTTGAATTGTGGCAATGTCTATTGCTGAGCGTCGAATCAGAAATGTGAGGCTTGGCTGTTATGGAATAAAAATTAACAGTTGGTTTCGTGGTTGCTAGAGATGGCAAGTGATTATTGTTTCTGCATTGGCTTATGGTACAATTATAATCGTCTGCAAGACTGAGAGTAGTCTTTAGGGTCTGATGGAATGACAAGTTATGAAATTTAGGTTGTGTTTAGGCACCCCAAAGTAATTGCAATAAAGTCAGTAATTACATCTCTTGTAATTACGAGGAATTCTAATTCCCTAGACATGTTTGGCTGACAGAGTGTAATTATAGTCAATTTAGGGCCCACTAATTAAAAATGAATAAAAAAGTTTGAAAGTCATTATTGCTGATTACCAGCATAATTCCCCCAATTCTAAACCTTTATAAGAATTGAAGAATGTAATTGAGGTGCTCCGATTGTACTCATTTCTGTGGGAGTTGGGACTCATAATTTCAATGGTTATCCAAACATGACACCTGTAACGTGCAAGTACAAGCAACTACACCTAAATCTAATTACTGGAATTGTGTACCAAACACACCCTAAAAGTAATGATGCATCCAGTAGAGATGATGGTTAATCTGTCATCAGGTGTTTTTTGACTGGTTTGTTGAAAACTTAATTTTGGCGTTTTAAGGCAGAGCTGAAAGGTTTAATAAAAGTTCAAAGCATGGTTCTTTGGTAATGATGAGAGGGATGCCAAGATCAGTAGTTTTTTTGGGGTCAAGTGGCTGTGGTTTCAGTATAAGTGGGTGTATGAGATGTTTAGTGGTATCATCTTCCATCACGTATGTTTTGGTCTGATTGTGACTTTATCTTCAAGTTTGACCATTTCGCCTGTCCCCTGTTTATATTATTTTGATGCTTAACAATAAATTATATAGACTGGAATTCTGGGTGATATTGGTGCCCCATTTGAGATGTGTGCCAGAACATGACCTAAAATACAACGGTGTAATGGTAAAAAGAGATATGATGTTCATAAATTATTATATTTCTATATATACTAGTCCCTTTTCAGAGTTCAGGAATTTACTTAAGCTGACTCCCTGTGTTTTTTCATTCCACCTTTCTTTTCAAGACTATTCCAGATCTTTGCTGGGAGTTAGCGCAACTCCAGGACACATACATTTTGCAAGGTATAGTTTCCTTGCTTTTCGTTTTGAGAACTGAAAGCAGAAGGTAAACAGTTATGTCACTGTGATCATGTTGTTTCAAATTTATCTGCTTTTAGGTGATTATGATCTAAAGGTTATGCGGCAAGAGTTCTATATTAGCAGACAAAAAGCGGTATGTTTGGCTACCGTTCAAAAGTTTTTATTCACTTATATATTGTTTGGGTTTCCTTTCTTTTTCTTTTCATTATAGAAGCATAACCATACCCTAAAATTTTTATGGCGATGGAACTCGTGCTTAGTTTTTATTGGAGATATAATACATTTAGCTGAGAAACTAAGAACAGGCATGTGGAATAATCACCATTGTACAGTACCTGTTAACAAAAGAAAATGTTTCTTTGGCATGTCAATTGCATTCAATAATGTCTACAGTCGGTTAGATTTGATGTTTCTTTGTAAGAAAACCTGGCAGTTCCGTGAAAATATGGAAATTGGATCACTGTTCCGTTTAAATAATTCATATTTTATAGCACTCTCTAATTAAATATGTTTGGCATGATACTGTGATCAAGGACAAGTGTAAAGGTCAGATTTTTACTAGCATCAGAATCACTTGAAGCAACAGTCATGACTCATGATTTGTTTAAAGTTGGCCCATCCCTTCTCTCTAGTTATACACTGCCATACTAAGCATTCTCAATTTCCTCTTGCAGTTTATCAATCATCTGATCAATCATCTTGCAAGGCATCAACTCTTAAAAATAGCTTGTCAATTGGAAAAGAAGAATATGCTTGGAGCATATTCATTGCTTAAAGTTATCGAGTCAGAGCTTCAGGCTTACCTGTCAGCAGCTGAAGGACGGGTGGTATGTTAGATCATAAGACGTTGTCCACATATTTTTTTATGTCCATCCTTATATTTTTACCAGTGTGTTTTTTTCTTTTATGATGCCCAAAGGGACATTAATACATTTATCACATTTAACTTGCCAGTTGCTGCTCTCCTACTTTGAAATTGTACAAATTGTGATGTTATACATTTCTGTTTGTGATATGGTCCATGTTAACGTCTAAGCTCGAGTATTAGAGGATAACTTAGTTTTTTACTTGAACTGATATTCAAAAGAATTAGGCAAAGAGCATTAAAAAATCCAAATTATTTAGCATTGCTCTAAAAATGGAAGGAAATAAAGATGTTTCACTAAAATTCCTATAGGTTTTTAGCTTCTTGGTGAATACCCCCCCTATTTTTCTCTTCCTTTGTTCTGTTATTGTTTGAAGGGATAGTAGTCTTAGCCGCTACGAAGTAGGCTAATTAAATTTTACCGCTAGTTAAAAAGTTATTTGATATTAAATCTAGAGTCTGTTCTTTCAGAAGTGCTTTGTGGATCCTTTTTCTTTTACATCTTGATTCAATTCTATGTGGGATTGTAGTCTTTCAGGATTCTGTTTCTGATTTCCTTGGAAATCCTTACATTAGAAAGCTGTTCATTATCCTTTAGGGGCGTTGCTTGGCACTAATTCAAGCTGCATCTGAGGTCCAAGAGCAAGGTGCAGTGGATGATCGAGACACTTTTCTGCATGGTGTTAGAGACCTTTTAAGTATCCATTCAAGTAATGTCCCTATGGTTACATATTTAGACTGGATATTGTTTCTATATGGGGTTTTTGTTTAACTGAAGGATTTTGATTTGTGGTTGCTTTTGGCATTTTCTTTAGATGCACAGGCTGGTTTATCAACATATGTATCTGCTCCTGGCATTGTGCAACAAATATCTGCTCTGCATTCAGAATTGATGGCTCTTCAATCCGATCTTGAGAATTCTCTTCCGGAGGACAGAAATAGATGTATTAATGAGCTGTGAGTTATTCTATTTTGCTTGCATTTCAGAATTTTTCTTCAACATCACTATTGGAAACACAGTTAAATACTCTAAATACTTTGAGTTAAAATTGCATTTGATGAATTTTAAGTCCGGTATTTCCTTATTATACCAGGTGCACTCTGATTCAAAGTTTGCAGCAACTATTATTTGCATCTTCAACAACTGCGCAACCAATATTGACACCTCGGGTATGTCCAACTATTTGTGCAAAGATGATTCTGTTAATTATCATAGCCTCATTAATCGACCTTCCTTTTTCATGATAAAATTTATGTGCTTTGCTGACATTTTGATGCCCCCTTTTAGCCTCTAATGAAAGAGCTGGATGAAATGGAAAAGATCAATGCAAAACTCTCCGGTGCAGTCGAGGAGGTCACACTTGAGCATTGCAAGAAGAATGAGGTAATTGGAGTTATTAAAACAGTTTCCCTCATGGATGAATTCGTGCTTATCACTTCAGATGATTACAACCATTTTTCAGTTCCCACTCCACTATACTCAAGAACATGTATCATAATTATTTTGCCTTTAGTGTTACATGTGTTGATCATTTATCACTGCTGAGCATGTATGCTAGATTTAAATGATGGCAGAGAATCTGTTGAGAAGTCCTCTTAACCAGTGGTTTAATGATTTAGGCTGGCCTAAAAGAGCTATTGAGTGGAACTATATTCAGCTCTGTGAATTTTTTTTTGGTATCATATGCATCAGTTAAGTCCGCGTTAGACATACATGCCTATGTCGGACGTGGTCCAAATAACATATAGCTTATCTTAATAAAATGTTGTTTGGAAGACATACCGGCCCAATCAATTATTTAGTTGTGTATTGATTTATGGGTGGGAAATGCAGATTGTAAAGCATCATTCGCAAGAGGTTGGTCTTCAAAGGCGGGTGTTTGTGGACTTCTTCTGCAACCCGGAGCGGTTGAGGAGCCAAGTAAGGGAATTGACTGCTCGTGTTCGAGCGTTGCAAGATTCCTAATCCTTTCTGTTTGGTATATGATGAAATATATTCGTTTTTATGTATTAATTGGTGGAAATCTGATTTCAATGTTTCGTTGATGTTTGATTGTAGCTTTTGGTCTGTATTTTATCATCACAGTTTTTTGTTTGTTTGTTTGTTTTATATCTGGAATTATAGTTGTTTTCATTATATTGCGTAAGGCTTTATCAAAGTTTTACTTCACCGATAACAAATCTATTTTCTTTTTGTAAAATTAAAATTGATTCATCATTATATATATATATTTTTATAAGTAGAGATGTTGAGACTCGAACTGATAGGACAACATGAATAATATTAATCACTCGGTTAATTAATTTGCACGTGAATGAATTTGTTGAACATTTATATCACCATTCTTTTGAAGGTTATGTGTGAAGAAGCATTTCGATGAAATATGTTTTTTTGTTTTGTCTTATTTAATATAACATACATACATACATACATACATACATACATACATACATACATACATATATTAGGGTTTAGGGTTTATGGTTTATGGAAAATTTCATTAAGGGTTTAGGGCTCATACATTGATAGCTACATACATACATACTTACATATATTAAGGTTTAGGGTTTACGATTTAGGGTTTAGGGAAAATTCATTAAGGATTTAGGGCTCATACATTGATAGCTACATACATACATACATACTTTAGGGTTTAGGGTTTAAGGTTTAGGGTGAAGGGTAAAGGGAAAATTTTAATAAGAGTTTAGGGCTCATACATCGATAGCTATATACATACATAGTGAAGTAATTATTTATTATGATACTCTTAATTTTTATATAATCACACTATAATGTTCAAACAAACAGTTAATTAAAATATTTATTTTTAAAAAATCGAATAGTACGAACAAAAATTTAATTTTAATTCAACCATATATCTGTAAACTTAAAACAAGTTCTCCATCATATAGGTAAAACTGTTAATAGTTTTATGAAAAATGAAAATTAAAATTTATGTACACGTTAAACTTAAATCATATATAATTTTAAATTTTTTATTAAGTACCCAAAGTTTTAGTAAGTATTTAATTGCATAATTAGAACAAGAAAGAACAGTTGCACTTTTGTAAAGGAAAACTATTGGTTAGTTACACAGCACGCGGATCTCGGCTCTACCAAAGATTCACAGCCGTTGATAAATAATATAATATAATCGCACCGTCCAGCATTAATCTTTGTAAATTTTGGAAATTCCCGCGCGCTCTCTCAAAAAATTTATCAAACACCTCAACGGCGGCCTTTCCTTTATCCAACTTGGAAAAATAGCAATCAACTCATTAAGAACATCAACAGTCTAAACCTCATTTATTTTTCTCCCCAATTTCCTTAATCAAATCCCATAACTCATAAACATTCTTCATTTTAATTAGGGGTGTGAAAAACTTACCCGACCTGGTAACCTGCCTGAAACCCAATCGAGTCAGAACCTGGTTTAACCCGAGAATTCAAAGACCAAACCCGACCTGTACCCGACCGAAACGAACCCGAACCCGAATTTGACTTGTAACTGTAGAAACCGAACCCGAACTGCACCCGACCGAAGTGAACCCGAACCCGAAATTGACCTGTTACTGTAGTAACCGAACCCGACCTGCACCCGACCGAAACGAACCCGAACCCGAGACTAACCTGCCAGATAACCGATTTAACCCGACCTGTTTGGACCCGACCTGAAATGAACCCGACCTGTTTTGAACCCGACCTGTTTTGAACCTGAACTGTTATTGACCTGAACTGTTCTTGACCTGAACTGTTCTTGACCTGAACTGTTCTTGACCTGAACTGTTATTAACCTGAACTGATATTGACCTGAACTGATATTGACCTGAACTGATATTGACCTGAACTGATATTAACCTGAACTAATACTATTATTTGATTTGCTAATAATGATAATTATCTGACATTTAAAGAAGTTATATTTAATGAATATAAAATAATGTCTAGTATTGAAAAATTATAAAATTAATAATAATTTCAAGTATTAATAAATTACTAACTTAACTTCAATTAAAAGATAAATTGAATTAATAATAATTCTAAGTATTAATAAATTGTATTTCTAATTAACTTGACTATTATTTTAAAATAACTTCAAAGATAAACTATTATACTTAATTAACTTAAGTGGAATGAATAATCATTATTAAATTAAAATTTTATACTTAATCAAATTAAGTTCAATGAGTAAAAATTATTAAATTAAATCTATATTCTTAATTAAAATAAGATGACTTAAATTTTTTATTATAAGAATAAATTAATGCTAAATAATTAACTTGCATTCATTTTAATTGAAGTTAAGTTAGTTATTAAATTAACTTAACTTGCATTCTGATAAAGTACTTAATTACATAAGTTGAATGAATAACCATTATGAAATAATTTTTTTATACTTAACTAAAATTAGTTTGAAGTTATTAAACTAAATATGTATACTAAATTAATATAAGATAACGAAAATTTTTAATTAACATTACATACTTCATTGGGAAGTAGGATACTTAGAACCAAAAAACAGTGTAGTAATTTCAAAAAAAGGCTCCAGAAAATCACAGATTAATTGGGAAGTTTCCCACTCAGAATCAGCAATTACATCTAAATCATTTTCCCTATTAACAAACAAGTTTATGGCTACTTTAGCATCAATGGCCCTACGAAGCATTAGATAAGTAGAATTCCATCTAGTAGGGACATCTAGGATTAATTTACCAGAAAAAGAAGAACCACAGTCTTTAACAGCAGAGTCAAAGTTACAAAGTCTAGCATCAGAAGAATCAATGAACTTAACAATTTCACGCAACTTAAGAACAGAAGAGTCAATTACCTTCAAACCTCTTTGAACAATCAAGTTCAAAATATGGGCAGCACACCTTACATGAAAGAACTTACCACTGCATGGTAGGGGAGAAATAACATGCAAGTCATCCTTAAGCCTCTTCACCATTCGATCATTGGCAGAAGCATTATCAACAGTAATGGTAAAGGCTTTTTTCTCAAGACCCCACTCACATAACATTTTTTTCACAAACTTATATATAGACTCACCATCATGTGGAGGGGGGAAACGCCTAAAATTAAGTATTTTAGACTGAAGTTTCCAGTTATTATCAACATAATTAGCAGTCAAAGCAAAATAAGAACGTGAAGTGCAAGCAGACCATCCATCACATGTAAAGCAGATACGACTAGGAATAGAACTCATAGAATCAATGAGCAATTTTTTATGTTTTTCATGCTTTAACATGCAATGTTTAGTAATGGTATACCTAGAAATATGCTTAACATTAGGATTCAAATACTGATGCAGAACCCTAAGTTTATCATGCTCAACAATACTTAAAGCATAACCATGACAGAGAACAGCTTCAGCAAACAGTTCACAATATTTTTTTTGATCAAAAACAGATGCAGAACTACTACTAACATTTTTAGCAAGAAAATCTTTATAGGCTTGGCATTTATCAGTATGTCTTTTAGGTGTAGAAGTACCAACATAAGAATCAGCTTTATAGCTAGCAGTTTTGCAATACTTACATTGAGCAATGACACCATCAGCAGTCTTAATAAATGTATAGTGATCCCACACAGGAGAAGTTCTTCTCCCAATGTCAGTTGCAGCCCTCCTCCTAGAGGAAGGAGTAACTATTGACACTTGATCATTAGCTTCCCCTTCAAAAAAACAATTACAGAGTTAGTAACTTTAACACTGAAAACAAGTAAAGAATAAAGAAAATAAAAAGAAAGAAAGAACCTTACCAATTTCACCAGGATAGTTCATCTCAAAAGAATCAGAATCCATTGCAGAACCCAGAAACGTACCTGAGATCAAGAGGAACCACAGTTAGTAAAAAAATTAAAACAACTATTAAAAAGAAAATAAAACAACGGGTTAATCCTCATACATGGCGTTGTTACACCAGCCCCCAAGGCTCTTTAAGAAAAGAGCCTCCTTTGACACCAGTAGCATCGCAGGACGAGTTTCCAGCCTTTTATCGGATTAACCCACATGCAACACAAAGCATACTTACAGACAGAAACAATACAGGCAAACATATATACAAATCATAAAAAACAGACATGCAAACATATATACAAATAATTAAAAAAGCAAAAACATGCAAACATATAACAAGACTCAAACATGCAAACATATATACAAATCAGAAACATGCAAACATATATCAAAACTCTAACATGCAAACATATATACAAATCAGAAACATGCAAACATATATCAAAACTCTAACATGCAAACATATATACAAATCAGAAACATGCAAACATATATACAAACAGAAGCATAAATCAAGACTGTAACATGCAAACATATATACAAAGCAGAAAAAAACATGCAAACATAAATACAAATCAGAAAGAGAAGAAACATGCAAACATATAAATGCAAACATATATACAAATCAAGACAGAAACATGCAAACAGAAACATGCAAACAAAAATCAAGAGAAACATTTAAAAAAATAAATAAAAGAGGAAGAGAAGAAACCCTAAACCCAAGCACAGATATGGAAGAAGACTCTTGAAGAACCCAGAAACGTACCTGAGATCAAGAGGAACCACAGTTAGTAAAAAAATTAAAACAACTATTAAAAAGAAAATAAAACAACGGGTTAATCCTCATACATGGCGTTGTTACACCAGCCCCCAAGGCTCTTTAAGAAAAGAGCCTCCTTTGACACCAGTAGCATCGCAGGACTGGTTTCCAGCCTTTTATACTCGGATTAACCCACATGCAACACAAAGCATACTTACAGACAGAAACAATACAGGCAAACATATATACAAATCATAAAAAACAGACATGCAAACATATATACAAATAATTAAAAAAACAGAAACATGCAAACATATAACAAGACTCAAACATGCAAACATATATACAAATCAGAAACATGCAAACATATATCAAAACTCTAACATGCAAACATATATCAAGACTCTAACAGAAGCATAAATACAAATCAGAACAGAAACATGCAAACAAAAATCAAGAGAAACATTTACAAAATTAAATGAAAGATGAAGAGAAGAAACCCTAAACCCAAGCGCAGATGTGGAAGAAGACTCTTGAAGAACCCAGAAACGATTCTAAGATCAAAGCACAAGACAGTTAGTAAAATGAAATTTAAAAAACTAAATAATTAAATGAAATATGAAAGGGTTTTGTACTTACCGAGAGAGAGAGAAGAAGACAACGAACAGTCTGGACAGTGGAATGAGAAGGGTCAAAGTGGATCTGAAAAGGTTTAGGGTTTGTATATTAGTGTTTAGGGTTACAAGATTAAGGAATAAGGTTTGGGGTTTGAGGATTATGGGTAAGAGTTTAGGGTTTCAAGATTAGGGTATAAGGTTTAGGGTTTGTGGATCAGGGATAAGGGTTTAGGGTTTCTGGATAAGGGTTTAGGGTAAAACAGAATAGAATTGGGGATTAGGGTTTGAAGGATTGAAGAGATGGAAATGGAAGAACATAGGGTTGTTCTTGAGAAAAAATTAGGTTTTGATCGAGAAGAAACAGATGGGGAGTGGGCTAAGGTGTTTGTATAAGATCTGGAGAGGGGAAATTGGATGAACAAGGAAGAACTTTGAAAAAAAAGATGTTTTGATCGAGAATAAACAGGTTTTGGGTGGGCTAAGGTGTTTGTATAGGATCTAGAGAGGGGAAAGTGGAAGAACAGGGAAGAACTTGGTAAAAAACGAAGAGTTTGATCGAAAAAGAATGAAACTTTCTGGGAATTTTGTGTTTTTAGAGGAGAGAGAAGATGAGAGGATATTTTGGCAGAGTAACGGTAGGGAAAAAAGTGTAAAATGGAGGGGGGTGAAGGTCTATTTATAGAGTGAGTCTGGGTCAAAAGATCCGCGCGTCGATATACGGGTCACACGGGTCTTGCTCCGCAAGCACTCTTACTTTCAATTCTTCCATTTTCGTCCTTTTTTATTTGAAATTGAGCTAATAATTTTGTTTTCATTTCAATTTCGTCATTAATGCAGTTTTAAGCTTTAGTGTATGGATTTAATTTAGGGTTTGGGGTTATAGTTTAGGGTTTTTCTTTATATATTATTAAAGTTTATATTTTAGTTTTAGGGTTTAGATTTGTGTAATTATTTTTAGGTTTAGGGTTAGTCTTTGAATTAAGATTTGGGGTTTATGTTTAGGGTTTTAGGTTAATTTTAATTAATTTTTAGGTTTAATATATCATTTAATTAATTTAGGGCTTTTGGTTTATTTAAATTAGTTTAGGGTTTAATAAACCCTATATCCTAAACCCTAAATCTTAAACCCTAAAATACTAAAAACCCTAAACTCTAAGCCCTAAACATGAATCCCTAAAAATAAAAACCCTATTCCACCAATATTTATAAATATATAAATATAATGCATGTAAGTTGTGGTTTAGGGTTTTAGGATTATTTTAATTAATTTAGGGTTTTAGGATTATTTTAATTAATTTAGGGTTTAGAACATTATTTATGCTTTAGGGTTTAATGCTTAGGGTTTAGAATAAGATATTAGGGGTTTAAACCCTAACCAAACCCTAATATTTAATCAATGAACCATAGTCCCTAATCCTAAACCCTAAACAATAACCACTACCCTTTAAACCATAAAACCCTAATATTTAATCTATAGCTCATAGTCCGTAATCCTAGATCGAGGGTTTAGTGGTTAGGGTTAATTACTCATACTTTAGGGTTTAATGCTTAGGGTTTAGAATTAGACATTAGGGGTTTAAACCTTAAACCCTAATATTCAATCAATGAACCATAGTTCCTAAACCCTAAACCCTAAACAATAACCACTACCCTCTAAACCATAAAACCCTAATATTTAATCTATAGCTCATAGTCTGTAATCCTAGATCGAGGGTTTAGTGGTTAAGGTTAATTACTCATGCTTTAGGGTTTAATGCTTAGGGTTTAGAATTAGACATTAGGGGTTTAAACCTTAAACCCTAATATTTAATCAATGAACCATAGTCCCTAACCCTAAACCCTAAACAATAACCACTATCCTCTAAACCATAAAACCCTAATATTTAATATATAGCTCATAGTCCGTAATCCTAGATCGAGGGTTTAGTGGTTATGGTTAATTACTCATTCTTTAGGGTTTAATGCTTAGGGTTTAGAATTAGACATTAGGGGTTTAAACCTTAAACCCTAATATTCAATCAATGAACCATAGTCCCTAACCCTAAACCCTAAACAATAACCACTACCCTCTAAACCATAAAACCCTAATATTTAATCTATAGCTCATAGTCCGTAATCCTAGATCGAGGGTTTAGTGGTTAGGGTTAATTACTCATGCTTTAGGGTTTAATGCTTAGGGTTTAGAATTAGACATTAGGGGTTTAAACCTTAAACCCTAATATTCAATCAATGAACCATAGTTCCTAAACCCTAAACCCTAAACAATAACCACTACCCTCTAAACCATAAAACCCTAATATTTAATCTATAGCTCATAGTCCGTAATCCTAGATCGAGGGTTTAGTGGTTAGGGTTAATTACTCATGCTTTAGGGTTTAATGCTTAGGGTTTAGAATTAGACATTAGGGGTTTAAACCTTAAACCCTAATATTCAATCAATGAACCATAGTTCCTAAACCCTAAACCCTAAACAATAACCACTACCCTCTAAACCATAAAACCCTAATATTTAATCTATAGCTCATAGTCCGTAATCCTAGATCGAGGGTTTAGTGGTTAGGGTTAATTACTCATGCTTTAGGGTTTAATGCTTAGGGTTTAGAATTAGACATTATGGGTTTAAACCTTAAACCCTAATATTTAATCAATGAACCATAGTCCCTAACCCTAAACCCTAAACAATAACCACTACCCTCTAAACCATAAAACCCTAATATTTAATCTATAGCTCGTAGTCCGTAATCCTAGATCGAGGGTTTAGTGGTTAGGGTTAATTACTCATACTTTAGGGTTTAATGCTTAGGGTTTAGAATTAGACATTAGGGGTTTAAACCCTAAACCCTAATATTTAATCAATGAACCATAGTCCCTAACCCTAAACCCTAAACCCTATACATTTAATTACAAATAATAATAATAATAATAATAATAATAATAATAATAATAATAATAATAATAATAATAAAACTAATAATAATAATAAGCATAGTAAATATATAATAATAATAATAATAATAATTGTATTTAAGTATACAATAATAATAATAATAATAATAATAATAATAATAATAATAATAATAATAATAATAATAATAATAATAATAATAACTAATAATAATAATAAGCATAGTAAATATATAATAATAATAATAATAATTGTATTTAAGTATATAATAATAATAATAATAAACCCTAAACCCTAACCACTAAACCCTAAACCCTAAAACCTAAACGCTAAAACCTAAACGCTAAAAACAAAAACCATAATCCATCAATATATATATATATATATATATATATATATATATATATATATATATATATATATATATATATTACATGTACGTATGTACGTATCATTTTATGAACAGTAAACCCTAAACCCTAAACCCTAAAAACCATAATCCATCAATATATATATAATACATGTACGTATGTTTGTATTAATTTAAGATCAATAAATCCTAAACCCTAAACCCTAAACCCTAAAAAACCATAATCCATCAATATATATATAATTAATGTAGGCATGTTTGTATTAATTTAAGATCAGTAAACCCTAAACCTTAAACCCTAAACCCTAAACCCTAAAAACCATAATCCATCAATATATATATAATTAATGTAGGCATGTTTGTATTAATTTAAGATCAGTAAATCCTAAACACTAAACCCTTAAACCCTAAACCCTAAACCCTAAAAACCATAATCCATCAATATATATATATATAATTAATGTATGCATGTTTGTATTAATTTAAGATCAGTAAACCCTAAACCCTAAACCCTGAAAACCATAATCCATCAATATATATATAATTAATGTAGGTATGTTTGTATTAATTTAAGGTCCCTAAACCTTAAACCCCAAACCCTAAACCCTAAAAATAAATCCAATAGTACCAACTATATATATATATCACATATACGTAATCCCCTAACCCTAAACCCTAAACCCTAAACCGTAAAAATAAAAATCATAATCCGTCAATATATATAATACACATAACACAATAAACCATAAACCCGAAGGAACCCGACCTGAAATGAACCCGACCTGAAACGAAACCGACCTGAAATGAACCCGACCTGAAACGAAACCGACCTGAAATGAACCCGACCTGAAACAAAACTGACCTGAAAAGAACCCGACCTGGAACGAAACCGACCTGAAACGAACCCGACCTGAAATGAACCCGACCTGAAACGAAACCGACCTGAAATGAACCCGACCTGAAACGAAATCGACCTGAAATGAACCCGACCTGAAACGAAACCGACCTGAAATCAGCCTGTCAATTAACCGTTTTGACCCGACCTGAAATGAACCGACCTGAAATGAACCCGACCTGAAATGAACCCGACCCGAAATGACCCCGACCTGAATTGAACGAAAGTGTGCTTGGTTCAGTGGCAAGCACATAGCCTCTCTACCCAGAGGTCTTGAGTTCGAATCCTGGCAAGGGCGTTTTTGTTCCTTTCAATTTTCCACCTCCAATTGGGTGACACGTGTCACCACCTGATTGGAGGTGGAAAATTAATTAAAATAATTAAATAAAAATAATTAAAGACTTCCAATAAGGTGGTGACACATGTCACCATCTTATTGAATAATTAATTTATTTTATTAGAATAAATTTAAGACTAAATTGATATATTGTATAAATATAGAGGACCAAATGTGTAATTATACTAATTTTTTTGATATATTGTATAAAGATAGAGGACCAAATGTGTAATTATACCAATTTTTTAACAGTTCCGTCAATTTTTTCGTTTTTTTTAACGGCTTGTGGCAAACGTGGCACCATTTAAATAGTTGTGTGGTGTATATGTGACGAAAAAAAATGGTGGTAAGATTGACACCAACCCCATAGTTCGGTGGTCAACTGTGTAGTTTACCCTTAAGTTTTTGTAGTTCATAAATTATCAATTACTTATTTTTTTTAATTTTAGTACTTAATATAATATATATATATATATATATATATATATATGCGCGCATATACATCATGTACATCAATATATGTAGGTGTATATGTATATACAGTATATATGTATATGATATATCAACTTATAAAAGTTTTTAATTCATCAAGTCATAGATTTCGGGTTAATATCAGTTCAGGTCAACAACAGGTCGGGTCACTTAACAGGTCGGGTTCAAAACAGGTCGGATCTATTTCAGGCCGGTCCATTTCAGGTCGGGTTCATTTCAGGTCGGGTAAAATCGAATATCGGGTCAATTCAGTCGGGTAAATTCGGATATTTGCCAGGTCGGGTTCGGGTTCGTTTCAGTCGGACGCAGGTCGGGTTTCAGGTCCACAGTAACAGGTCCAATTCGGGTTCGGGTCGTTTTCAGTCGGACGCAGATCGGGTTCGGTTACTACAGTAACATGTCAAATTCGGGTTCGGGTCAACAACAGTCGGTTACAGATCGGGTTCGGGTCATCAAATTCTCGGGTCAAATCAAGTTCTGACTCGAGCAGGTTTCAGTCGGGTTTCCAAGTTCTGAATTGTTTTTACATCCCTAAACAAGATCCATCAACTTCATTATCTTCTCGTCCACCTTGTTGTGTTTTCAACATTCTCTTGCTGCATTAAGTAAAGAAAATTATTATTATTAATTTATTCAAATATTTCCGCTGCTCTTGCATCACTTCCCTTCTTGAAGTCGGTGTAGAACTAACACGTGATTATTGAAATTTCTTGGCCCACCAGACTCGATTTTATCCGCGTCAATTGGATGAAATAATCAAAACAAAAACTTCCATTCCTTAAGACCTGAAATTGCGATATTTCTGAACGGTCGCCAAACATTGGCCAGCGTCGCTCGTATGAAAAGAAAATTTATCACACCCGTAGGTAGGAAGGAGCCGACAAAACAAAACTCCAAAGATGGTTGACCCCCACTTTTCTCACATTCGAACTGCAAAATCTCGTCTCAACACGTAGAACTTGGATGAACCAAGAGAAAATGAAAAAAATAAAAGAATAAACGTGCCACAAAGAACAAATAAATATTAAATAGATTTGTTGAAATGATGATACATGTACTTTTAAAATATTAAATATGATACCCAAATTATATAAATTTTTTATATTATTATGGTATATAGATTAACACCATTAGTAAGTGTTTACTTGAACTATTGTTTCTATATTATTATGACATCTAGATTAACACTACAATAAAAATCAATTCAATCGATAAAAATTCACATGTACAATAAATATAGGTAGAATGATAGTTAAAGTAATATTGTATATTTTATCAAAGTACTTATATCACATTAGACATTTCAAAAGTGTAAGTACCACATTAAATATTTTGTTAAAATGTACACATCAGCTTAAATATTTTAAGAATATATATACTACATTAAACATTTTATGAGAATACAAATACCAAATATAACTTTATCCATCAATATATAAGCAAGAAGCATTAAAAATAGATTTAATTATCCATAAATATATAAGTAAGTTGTCATTTATATTCTGTCGTATTTCTTTAGGTAATAAATTCGAGATTCATAAGTGTACTCTACTTCTTTCTCCTAAAGACCTCTCCCAGGTAAGATTAAAATTTGTCGAAAAAAATTGTCAAAGGTATCACGTGCTCTCTCACAATGTGCAATAATAATTAAAAGGAAATTACTTCCTCAAGGTCAAGGGTCAAGAGGTGGGAATTGATTGCTAAAATAGGGTAAGCAGGTATAAACATCATTTTTGTCATGTTTTTCCTTCCATATCCATTGATTTCAAGTTTCAAAACTAAACCAAGATCTCCTATTTTTCATTGCAAAATCTTTCACAGAAACAGAGAGGATTTTTACACACAGGAAAACCCATTCTACTTGGTAACAAGATCTGCAGCACTGCCCATGATTGCTTCACAATACACAACTTGGCACCAAGCACCTTGAAAAGAAGCTCAACCCTCTCTTCTGCATCAAAAATAAAGCGCAAGACTGTAAAGCTTTGAATTCATATTAATGGGGGAGTGGGGGCTACCTTTTTGGGTTTAGCGTAAAGGAGGTCTGGTGAGATTTTGTAGAGGTCTTCATCAACGGGTTTGGGCGTTGGCCTTGCCATAGGAGCCGCCGTACTCGGTGGTTCTTCCCAGCTTTGCTTTTTGCCTTGTTTGATGTGCGGTTGTCTTACTCTGGCCTGCAAGATTCCCATTCATTGTTACCAAAAATATCCCAAACTTACTATCATGTTTATCAACTCCATGTGTTTGAGTTGTTGAAATAAGAAACGGAATCTGCTTGCATTAAATTGACTTTAGAAATGACAAAGCAGGAACTGCTTTTCATGAACAATTCAATGCATCGGCACAACCAAACATAATCATGAAAATCAGAAAAGAAAATGGAAGAATCTCAAATGCACGTGCAAACAAACAAACAAAAAAAACCCAGAAATCAGATGAAATTGAACAAGTCTGAACTTGTTGTTAGCGGTTACCCTTGAGCGAGGAACCACAATCATGGCAGGAGTAAGGACGTGGTCTTCATAAAGATCACCGGCGACGTATAAATCCCGATCCTGAGAGCGAGAGTAGGTGCAACGAAGCAACCCAGTTTGTCGAGCTGATTCAAAACACTGAGTAAAAGGGAGGTCGGTGTTCCAATCCCAGCTGCCAAAAGCTGGAACATGGCTCATTTTACAGCAATCCTAAAACCCAAATAAACAAACAAAATCATCATTTCATCACTGCATGCAACCAAAAGAGAAGAAACACAAAACTCAAATCACTTACATCCATGCTGTGGTGTGAGAAAGATGGGGGATTGACCTGGGCTTTTTTTAGTGGTTTGTTTGTTGAAATGAGTGGGACTGTGGGCGAGGCACTTTAAAAGGAGAAGGGGATGCCGATGAAAATAACCCACACATCCAATTGTCACAAGCACAAAGAGGGAAGACGTCAGGTACAAAGGGCCACTGTTAGGCTGCTTTTGGTTTTGGTTTTTTAAAATTATTCTCTTTATCTTGGGCGTGTCTTACATACAACATGTTATGATGCGGCACCAACTAAAAATTTTATAAAATTTGAAACATACAATTGAAAATGTTACATTGTTTGATAACATTTTCGGTTGGTTGTAAGTATCGAAACTTTAACTCCGAATATCGAAACTTTCATCGCTTCTGATTATATTTTAAATTTTTGTAAGTACCGAAAATGTTATCAAACAATGTAACATTTTTAATTCCATGTTTCAAATCTTATAACATTTTCAATTGGCGCCGCACATTAAAACTACCCATCTTTTATCTTTCTATTTTTCTTAATAAATATTTCTTAAACCTTGCTTTGTCGCTCATCAAATGAATATCCCAATGCATTAAATCTTGTTTCTTGTTTTTTTTTTTGTTACGGGGTAATTGTAGTATTTTTTTTGTCTTCTTCCTGATTTTTTAAAATTTTGCTTTAATTAATTTAGGTTGGCCCATATTACAAACTTTGTTTTAGTGTAGAGTTTCCTTATAAAAAAATTATATATACACAAAATTTCGAGTTGAAATTAATCTCTCTAATTTTAGATAATTTGTTCTTTACTTTCATAATGTTACTAACAGGTTTAATATTACAATAAAATTATATGTTATCGTTAAAACAATGACGTTTTTTCACTGTTATTCGATCACGCAATCAAAATAACGAACAAAATCTAATCAACTACATTTAACCAATAAATAAATTTATGTGTCCACCGAACATTTAGTGGAATGAAAAAATAACTTTAATTGAAATTAAGTTTCGATTCAAATTAGATTGTTCTTTTGACAATCTATTTCGTCGCTGTATTAAATATAAATTTAATTTATATATTATGTAAACATATTAAATTATATCAAAAATACAATCAATAAATTAAATATATCGAATTTCAACGTGACATTTTTATTTTGCTTTCTTAACCCCACACGAATAAAGCCTCTGGTGCTTTGTGCAGATGAGTGCGGATGATAATGAAAAAGTTCAAAACTGAACCCAAAAACACTACATATTTTATTTAAGGATAAAGTACATAAATGGTCACTAAGCTATCTAAAAAATATAAAATGGTCATTAAACTTTCAAAAGTTACATAAAAAACATTAAACTTTAATTTTTGTTACAAAATAGTCACTGAGTTATTAATTGTTGTTAAATCGGTGACATGGCAATTACAAAAAATTGTATAATAACACATGTAATATTTCATATCTACACATTCAATCAATTTATTTCTAATTAGAAAATTTTAATAAACTTAACTTCATTATTTACACATTCTTTCAATTTGGTCATATTTTAATTTAATATTTTTTTATTAAAATCAACTAATTTTTATTAATAAAGTGACATGTGGCACGTTCTGATTAGTCCTGAATTTTTTAACGTTAGTTAACAGTACTAAGAATCTAGGATCACGATTTAAAGTTTATGGAAAAAAACATCCCGAAAAAATCTTTAGGCCGCAACTTGGTAAAATGTGTATACTTTTGGTGCCATTAAGCCTTTCCCTTATTTTTCATCCTCGTACCAAGACTTTAATTTTTTTGGGTAAACAACACCATTGATCACTAAACTACTAATGTTTTCCTGTTTTGGTCACTAAACTATTATTTTTGACAAAATCATCACAATCATTACGTTTTTTTCATGTTTTGGTCACCAATCTATTGCTTCTTTTTGTTTTGGTCACCAAACTATTTTTTCTACGGATTTTTTAACGGCGGGTGACAAAATAGGAAAAAAATATAAGGGTAAAGTATCAAAATTGCAATTAAACTTTGTTTAAAAATTTAAAACGGTAATTAGACTTTCAAAAGTTATAAAATGACGATTGAACTCTATGTTTTGTTACAAAATGGTCACTGGGCCGTTAACTGCCATTAGGTAATTAACGTGGCAATTACGTAAAAATTATATAATAACACATTTAGTCATACATATTTATACTTTTAATCAATTTAGTCCTAATTTGAAAAAAAATAATTCTCATTATTTATACATTTTGTCAATTAGATCCTATTTTGAAATATGGGATTTGAATAGCAAATAAAGGATACTAACCACTAAACCAAAGTTACTCCTTTAACATAAATTACAACAAATTAAATATCAATCTTATATTTATTGCCTATTAGCGATTATCACATCACTAATCAGTCGACTCAAAAGACTTGTTTTTTTTTTCAGGTTACTGCTTGGATTTTCTTCATTTAAACCCAAAAGTTGCCCATTAAAATTTCAAAGAAGAAATCAAATCTTATTTCCTCCAAAATGAAACAGTTCTCCATGGAGAAACGTTGTTGCATCTACACAGGGTTTCTTTTTGCATTTCAACGAATCAAACGTACCATAAAGAAATAGAAGAAAAGACGGAGGAAAGGTTAGGGAATAGGAAGAATGAAGTGGCCCATCGGCTCCTCCTTTCTGCCATATCACTTGTTTACATCAATTCCTTCCTTTTTTTTTTCTTTCCTTTTTTGTTTTGTCTGCTAATCTTTTAACATCGTTGCGCCATCTCCCTTAAATTGAATTGCAACTATCACCACCTTTTGCAGTTTTCTAAAACTTTTTTTATTGTTGTTGTTATTATTATTGTGCTTCACAATTTATTCATGAAAAAAAAACATGTTTTTGGAAAAAAATTTGGTATACAGGCTGTGTAACCTTTAGTTTACATAAGCCTTTTAGTTTTAGGAGTTAAGGGTTTAGTTTATAGTTTATAGTTCAAAATTTAAGGTTATTGTTTATAATTTATAGTATATAGGATTTAGGGTTTATGGTTTAATTTTTTGGGTTAGGATTAATAATTTAAAATTTAAATTTTATAGTGTAAATACGCAGACTTATATCGAAATTTTACTCTTTTCTAATTGGATTTTATATCACTAATAATGAGATGAGTAAAAATATTTAAGGTTTTACCATTTATTTGTTGGTCTAACATTACAAGATGTAAAGCAAACAACATTCAAGGTTCAAGTTTTAATGTCGTAAATGAAATAATCTGAATTAAGAAAGTTGTCCCAAATATGTTTCTAGAATACTCAATTTAAATTATTTGACCAACGAAATATATATTGGACGTTTTAAAAAATAATAATGTTTTAAAAGTTCTATTCGCTCTGCTAATAAGATATGAGATTATGTTGAGGTTAATTGATAATGTTTTAAAGATTTAGATTTTAGAGAGAACATATCAAAGGAAATAACTACAAACTCTGAACATAAATACTAAAATAAACATGGAAGATAGAAGAAATGATAGGAAAACTTGAAAGTTTTTCAAAGTAAATAGATATTTAAGATTAATGATAAGAAATGAGAAGATTATCATAAGAAAAAAATATAGTAATCAAGTTTTACACGGTATAAGCAGATCTTAAATCATATATATATATATATATTCACTCCCAATAAAAATTTCATTCAATCTGTTGTCAATTGTGATGGACAAAAGAAAGAGAGAAATAGTGCCATGTTCGTCTTCTTAAAGAGAAATGAAACAAAAAGGAGTCAAAGAAACGCAAGGTTCCAACAATACAACTGTTGTACATCTTTATATATTCCCTATATTTTGTCCTCTATTGTTCTGAAATGCTTTCTTTTGCATATTCTAAACCATACAATTACAACACATTCCCTCTCTTCTCTTCTCTTCTCATCTCCCATATCTTTTCAGGGTTGGTATATACTGCCATCACTTTTGCCTTGTCTCATTCCCCACATTTTATTACACTGTTCTTCCACTGGGTCTACTTTCTCAGTGATTCAATAAATATTAGATTTGTCAATTGGACTATTTGGATTGATTTTGAATTGGATCATTTCAAGTTTTGAAATTTTCAATCATTTCAATCTAACTCCGTTTGAACTTCATGTCTTTCGATATTTTATGATTAAGTTTTTAAGTTGAAATTAATGTTGGTATTTCAACAATCAATCAGGATGTGACACGTGACACTTAATGATGTCATCATTTTGAATGGTAAATGTCACATCAGCAACTTAATTGGCTATTGAAATGTCAAGTCAACACATGTATCAAATCTGAGATTATTTTTCCAAATTCAAGCACTTGTTTGAGACAAACAGGACTTTAGATACCAATTAAAAAAGTAACCAAGTTTATGTACCAATTTGAACTTTTCTAGTTCATGTCATTTTTAGTTATTTTTTTGGTCATTTGAGCTTTGATTGTCCCGATTTCAAATTATTTTGATTTTAGGTCAATTTTAAGTTCACATTGAATATATTTTGGTTATTAAACTTTTGGTTAAATGATATGGATCTGGAATGATGAATTCTTCAATCAATTGCTTGGAAGCAATCCTACTAAGCGTGTTTTTCTTAAGAATTCAATAACGCTTGATTTGGGGTTTTTTTAAAATTCTGTAAATAAGCAACAAAAATTTAAAGAAAAAGGATGAAGATGTTAGAATCAATGATGAATAACAAGGAAACAATGCAAACGATCAATAGAGATAAGCTTGAAGGATTGAAAAACAAATCTAAAATTTTTAGATTTGGTTGGGTGAAGACGACGATAATGGTGATTGAAGTAGAAGATGGAGGTGGCGCGTAGTTTGGTAGATGTCTCGTAGAACCCTCTTAGTCGCGATTGACTAGGCAACTTCTGTGATATGAATCTAACTGACCCTCCTACTCGTGATTGGATAGGCTACCCAAAGTGTGAAGATCCTCCCTCGCACAAATTAGTTGAAACGTTGACGAAAGCTTCGAATGTACAAGTTTGTTGACAGTTGCAAACATGTACTCAGAAAAATAATTTTTGTATTAATTCAAATTTGAAAAACAATAAAATAAACCTATTTTTTAGGTGAAGAATGACCAAAGAAAATAAACTGAATAAAAAAATTACAAATAAATCAGCACAAGAACTCATACAATTGGTGTGAAGCATGGTGACCCTTCGATGATTTCTGATCTGAAGATGAAAAAGGGTTTCAAGGGCTTATGGGATAGAGCAGATTTGAGCCATTGATTAAGCATGATCAATGGTGGAGAGCTCCCTTGGAAACTTGGGTGGCAAGTAGGAGTTTTGCATGCATGAGATGTCTTGGGTGACAAGTAGAGGTTTTTAGGGCTGATCTACATGTATTTTCCTGATAAACTAAAGGCCTAAAATAATTTAAATCATTATTGTGCTAAAAATTAAAAGATTAGATCAAAACTTTATATTTTAGTATTAGGTCTATTTATTACAAGAAAACCCATCTAATGGACTTCAAATATATTTGAAGCATTTTTTGAATGGGTTGGCCGTGTACATCCTCAACAAGGGTTTGTATGATTCAATTCTTTAAAAAAATGAAGGATGTGTACTTTTTTTGAAATTTTAATTATTTCACAGTTTTTTATCAGTACATTTTAGACTGTGAAATGGAATTTAATCATGACTAATTTAAACTTGACTTGTGTGATCAGGCCAAGTGAGAAAGTGAGTCCACCCTTCACTTGCCCTTGACTAGTACATGTATTAGTAAAGTTCACAAATGATCACTAAACTATCTTAAAATATTTATTTTAGTCACCAATATTTCAAAAATTACTTAATGGGCATTAAACTTTAATTTTTGTTACAAAATGCGTTAACTTTCGTTAAAGGGATGACATGACAATTAAAAAATGTATAATTGTACAATTATTCCTTTATATTTATACATTTAATCAATTTAGTCATAATTCAAAAGAAATAATTTTCAATTTCTTCTTCTTTTACTTTTTTTTAACTCTTTTCTTCTCAAAAAAAGCTCGAACTATCATTCAAACATTCTTTTATTTTGTTTTTGATTTCAAGATTTTATTTTAAAAAACCTTTCAAATGAAAGGAATTAAGAGCTTTTTGTTTCCAATAATCTTTTAAATGAAAAGAATTAAAAGTTTTTCTAAGAAATGTTTTTGGAAACAAAAAAAAAAACCCTTTCATTCATTCATTTAAAATATTTTTGAAAATAAAATCTCTTAAAATCAACAACAACAACAAAAATTAGAGTATAACTTGTAATAACCAATTATTTTGTAATAATTAAATAGTTCAATAACTCATTCTATAACTATTAAATAGTTCAATGACCCTTTTTGTAATAATTAAATAGTTCAATGACCTATTTTGTAACAGACTATGCATTTAATTATTTTAAGTTTTTAGTTTAGAATCTAAGATTTATGTTATAATTTAATGTTAGAAGTTAAGAATTGGGGTTTAGGATTTAGTGTTTAGGGTTAGAGATTTATTGTTTAAATATAAAAGGTTGTGTAAAATTTTATTTACATAGCTTGTGTATCAAAATATAATTATTTTTAGGCTTAAAACCAAAATAAGTGTCTAAACTATTTCACTTTTCACATTTAAGTGCCTAAACCATTTTTAACCATTTTAAGTGACTAATGTTTCATTTTGTAACCATTTTAAGATCTTACTCTAACTAGTTAAGAAAAAAATGTCGTTATCCAATGAAACAAGAGAGATGTGTCGCATTTTTTAATTTCCTTTTAGTTTCTTGTAAATACACGAAATTAAAAATGAAAAATAAAACTTAAAATTTTAATCCATTAATATTAACTTTTTACCGTCCATTCTCATAAGCTCTCTCTTCTCCATTTACTCATATTCTCCAGCAAGCTCTTCTTCACTCTTCTGTTGACAGTTAATTTAGGATTTTCATTCATCTTTTCTCCAGGAAGCTCTTCTTCACTCTTCCCATTATTTTTCAAATTTACCTTCTGGTTATTCTAGCGTGAGCCTCCTTCCATAGATAATTTTTTTTCTTCATCGATGTTTTTTTCCCAATTATTTGGGGTTTTGATTTTAATTTTGAATGATGGGATTTTCAAATCAAGAGTTTACAACAAATCGATTAGGAATTTTAAAGTCTTCCCTATCGATTCAGAAAACAAATAGAGAAGAGTTTCTTACGTTTTCATTTGGGTAAATGGAGAAGAGAGAGTTGGAGTTATTCATGAGTTTATTTCTAAGAATGGACGGTAAAAAGTTAATATTAATGGATTAAAGTTTTAATTTTTAATTTTTCATTTTTAATTTTGTGTATTTTTAAAGAAATTAAAAAAATTAAAAGTTATGACATGTATTATTCTCATTGGATAACAATATATTTTTTAACGACAGTTAGAGTAAAACCTTAAAATGATTACAGAATAAAAGTTAAGTACCTAAAAGAGACAAACAATTTAAGCACCTAAAGGAGGAAAATGAGATAGTTTAGGCACCTATTTTGATTTTAAGCCTTGTTTTTTTTTATATTTAGATTGTTATAAGAAAAAAAACTTTGATGTATAAACTTGTTAGATTTATGATTTAGAGTTTAGGTGTAAAGTTTAGAGTTTAATATTAAAATTTAAGGTTTAGGAGTTAAGTTTTAGAATTTAGAAGACAGATTGCAGATAACAAAAACATACATGTAAGAATTAATTCAGTAACAAACGACCCTGCCAAAGGTTCAGATTTAACACTATGCCCTGCTACATTTCCATTGCCACCACCACCAGTACCAGAACTAATCGATGTTATTCGGAGCATACAAACAGAGACTCCAATTCATTAGTATTCATTCTCTTAGCACACTGTTTTCCATAGATTATAAGTTACTAATCAAAATTAGCATTACAAACAGATCAAGGGATACCAAAATCCTCTTTTTAATGCCAAGTAAAACTAGGAATCCTACATTTTGATCATCAGGACACAACAAAACGAGAAGGCCTGCTTTTTCTTAATTTATCCATAATTTCAAATAGAAACAGGGAAAAGAAAATGAAGGTCGGATAGGGAAAACCACCTTCGCACCAGGGCTAAAGCTTAGCACTCCATCGGCTTCTGAAGTTGAAAATGTCTCCGTTCACTTCCTCAGTTCCTCTAAAGCCTTATTGCAAAAGCTTTACTTCACTTACATCCCGAAGTTGAAAATGTCATACATTTTTTCCCAGTTCTTTTATAAAAGATGACAAACCCCGGATTGCACTTTTGAATTTGACCTCCAAAACTGAGGTATTATAATTTGTAGGTGATGTTTGATGAGTAATGATTGCACTTCCCCTCTGGTATTTATAGGTATACTACCATTACGGGGAAATCTGAATATCACCTGCGGCAGAAAAATGTGAAATCTGGCTGATTGACCTGAAGAAGTCTCAACCAATTGTCAGCAGCCTGAAAGAGACTGTTTGCCAAGTGACAATCACTTGTTCCATAGGGTGTCCACAACGAAGCCTTGAACTTGTACCAAGCAAGACCAAAAACAGGCAACGACATTGTTGGAAGACCATCCATGTCATTGGAACATGTCATAGCCAGTGCCTGAGCACTTTGTCCACCTGAAATATGACAAGTTACATAAATGAAACAAGACAGATTTCTTTCCGATTGCATGGATGCTACCAAAAACTATTTCTGATTAATGGTAAGTCTATAAAACACCAGCTTATGCACTCTGTATTTTTAGTAAATGTTCAGTTGCAAAAAAGTTGCTATAAAAGATATCCCTATCTACCACAACCGCGAAGTAAACCGAAAATACAACTGAGTTCAAACAGAGCAAGATTTTCAGTCAGCAGTGAACTTTTGAGGAAATGAGATGAAAAGATATGGTTCTTAAAACGCTTAGACTACTTCTGAAATTTTACAAGTAGTTAGACACAGATTATGAGAGACTCGACTCCATTTGACAAAAATTCACAAAACTTGTTAGGGATGAGAAGGGTTCATAATTACAAGGAAAGCCAGGAAACGCCTAGCATCACTTCCTCACTCTCACACACACACCGGGGGGGGGGGATGTTCTAAAAGGAAATTTTATATTACCTCCTATGGGGGTGTGAAGATAATGATAAGTCAGAAAGCAAGCATCTAGATCTTTTAATGTAGGTCCAGTAGGTATTCTGTAAATTGGATACCTACAAAAAATTCAAAATAAAATTTTTGCAAAAACAAGATTGAAAATAAATGTAATGTCAAGGAAAAAAAAGGGATAATTATACCATGCCACAGAAACCCAACTGGACGATAATAAATCACAGCTTCTTAGTGTCTTCAATTCGGGGAATCGGAAGGCTAGATCTGCAATCTGTTCCCACAGAATAAGTTTAGGAACTGACCACAAGTGAGAAGAGTTGATCTTGACACTAAAAAACTTCCTGCTGCAGAAAAGAGAAATGCACACTAACCTTGTTGGCTAAAGGTTCACGGCTATAAGGAGTGTCTTGCTCAAAATACTCAAAAATCAGACAACTTCGAGAGTTAACAGATTCACCCTCATCACTAGAAAAGTCTTCTTGAAGTATCTGCTGGTCTCCCATGAACAATCTATCCATCCTAAGAGACATCTCACTTTCCATGTGGTGATTTCTTTCTTCTCTCAAAACATTTACTCCTCTTTCAGGTTCACAATCACTACTACCATCACTGCTTGAGTCCCTAAAGTCACTATCACTGTCCTCGCCTGGTTGCCTATCTTAAAGTGAATCAATAATCATAGAAAATAATATATAATATTCTTACTATTATTTTAAATTTTGATGCAAGAACCAAAACATTAACAAGCTTGGACCAAAAAACGAGAGGAGACAAACACAGAAAAAGAATAAAGATATATATGTGTGTGTGTGTTCACCATTTCAACTCCAAATACAACCTTATTGAAAAATTCTAAACAAAAAACAAATCATTGTGTTGATATCCCCGCAAACAATATTGGAGTGCATAATATTATTTAAGACACAGTAATTGATTCACTTTTAAGGCACATTTGTGGAATCACTTCAAAACCGTTACCATAACACTCAGTTACTCTGCAGTGCACATGGCATTTTGGCATTAAATAGGAACTGGAACACAATAAAAAGGATTTTGCAAAGGGAAGGGTGGGGTAGGGCTCATCAAGAGAACTCATCTTCACTTTCCCCCAAAAACTGCTATAAACGAAGTTTAAAATACTCCCGTCATCCTTAACACAAGGGAATGAAGGATTAAACCAAAAGAACATCTAAATTCAGGTAATGCACAGAAAATTTGAGATAATGTGAGAATAAGAACGAAGCTTTCAGAGTTATGGATTGCAGTTAATTACATTCCAAGAAGAGCATCATGCTTTAACTAAATAGATTGGAACGGTACTAATTCTGTTCAAAGCAAGCAAGAAGCCCTCAACATAGGAATATAGCAATCATTCAACCATAAAGAGCCATTGAAGAAAAAGGGGACTTAATAATATGATATCATGTATTCTAACAAAGAGAATAAACAAATTAAACAGAAGTACAGAACTATGTAGACATACTAATATCCCACAAGTTCAAAATGTAATCAAAATAAACTTCAATGATAGCAATGCATATTTACCTTGACTTGGCAGACATCTTCATCCGATCGGCGTATATTTGAATACCGGATAAATAAGGTACATAGTACTGAACAACAGAATCACAGTCATTCAAAATTAGTGGGACACCTACTCCATATGCACTCCACTCTTTGAACGACTCCCATAAATCACCTAACACAAAATATGGCTCAAACTCAACGTTACGCGTCTTCCACCCTCTCATCGTCGTCTGCCATACCCCATTTTCAAATATCAATCACAGTTTTTACAGAATATACTCAAATCTCCTAAAAATTACAGCAATGTTTTATTTAAACTACTTGATAATAAAAAAAGCAGCAAAATAAAATCTATAACGAAAAGTAACTTAATTTAAACGAAATAGATACGAAGGCAGGAGATTGAATGGACCTTAGATTGGCGGAGCGCAGGGACGGAAGGCATGACCGACTCCAAAAACCGTTCTAAATTACTCAAAGGAGAAACAATCGGTTCGGAAGAGGGGATAGAGACCGGTTTAGGATTGTCAGTTGAACCGACCCCCTTCTCAGACTCCAGGTTCGCATGAGCGGAAACGGGTTTATCCCTTGATTGACTCGCAGAAACATCGGCTTGATCTCTCCATGGCTGATTCCGGTTCTCTCTTCTCGCCTTGGGCGGATTGTAAAACCGATCTTCGCCTCGAATTCTCCTGAATTCCAATCCTGTCCCCAACATAACTAAAAAACAATTTCCTTTCGAATCGTTTTCTGTCCCGATAATCTGAAGTGCGGATCGAAGAGGAAGGGTTGCAGACGAGTCAAAAGGGGAAGATGAAGGGTAAAATGGTCAATGCAATTAGGGAACAACACGAAGGTAGATTGAAAGTTGCAGGGGAGAGATGTGCTTTTAAAAGAGGCAGCGAATAATGCGACAATTACATATCAGAACAGCGTATCCATAATTTGTATTCTCATTCCATTTTGATTTCAATTTCGGATTTCCTTATCAGAATATATTTATTGTTAGGTAAAATACACTCTACATCGTCCGATATGTATTCGGTTATAAATGATTTTTTTATAGAAAAATACAATTTATCGATCAATTAAAATTTTATTACGAATATATAATTTCTTTGTTAAAATTAAAACATAATTTGATATAACGATATTTTTAGTCCTAAAATTATATATATTATATCAATTTAGTCTTAATTTAATAAATTTAAATCTTAATATCGCTTTCTAGTAGAAGCAATCACTTTATTAATAGAAGTTTTAAATATGATGTGTAACACCCGGGTTTGGAGGCCGGGAGAAAATAATATTTAAATAATATTTTGGGTCTCGGTTTTCTAATTAAAAATAATAATATATGTTATTTGGACCTCGTGAATTCAAAGAAAAGCATTTTTTTGTGTGGGACTAAATTGAATTGTTTTACTTCTTCCATAGAAATTGTGAATACTGGGATTTGCCATCTCATTAATGGCAAATCCGTAAATAGTGAAACTTTATTTTAAAACCCTTTTAATTAAAAGATGACATTGTCTTCCTCCTTTTCTCATTTTCCATTTAAAGGACAAAGGGAGGGTTTTCTCTAAAACACTATTCCATCACTTTGCTTCTCCATTTTAGCTCGGATTCGAAAGGTAACTACATTTCCAATTTGTCCTCATCTTCCTCTCTTTAAAAGTACAAGTAGTTTTCATTTTCATCCATGTTTTGGAATTTGATGTTTTTGGAGGATTTGAATAAAAATGGTAACTTTATTGTTTTTAACTTGAGGTTTTGATTTAATAATGTTAAATATGATGTTTGTGAGTCAAATGGTCCAACATATATGATTTTTACATGGTTTTATACACATTCCCGAATTTGAGTTTCTAAGGGGTTTTTGAAGGGTTTTAGAATGTTTTTGGGGTTGTTTTAGGTTGGAATTTGTGGGCTGAGGTTAGTACTATAGTTGGGGGTTGTTTTGGAATCATTTGGAGGTAGTAAAAGTGTTGAAAACATGAGTTTTGGTTGAGGTTTTTGGGCTACTCGAGTTTGGTAGTTTTGGGGGTTGTCCATGGCTTGAATTGTTGTCTTTGATGTTTGAAATGTATTTTGGGTTAGCTACTTTGATATTTGAGCTGATTTGAAGTTGTTTGGATTGTGTTGAGATTATTTAGAGACGAGGACTTGTGTTGGTGAAGCATCGGGAGTGAGTCCGAAAACTTGAAGACCTTGGTTGCTTGGTAGTGGAGCTTGGAGGTGAAGGTGAGTGGTTAAAATATTTTTAAATTGTTTTGAGCAATTGGTTCAAGCATGTGGACTAGGTTGGGATTGGTAGACCCACCTAGAGTTGGGATTAGGGTGGTAGCCTAATCTCAAGCTTTAGTTAGAGACCTTGGTTGATCTTTAAAGTGTTGATTTATGCCACATGTGTAATTGTGTTTATGGTGGTTATGTATATGTTGTTATACGTGTATCTTGAGGCATGGCTTGTTGCATTGTTATATGCTTGTTGATGATAAATATGACGGGGTTATACATATGTATGAAATATGATGTGATATTTGTATTAATGATGTACATGTAGTGTTGACATGTGAAATGATATTATGAGGTGGTTGTATGATTTTGAGGATCATGGTGGGTACGTGCTAAGCACGGAAGTTATTTCTAATTGATATTGTGAAAGGTTATGGATTTTGTTTAATATTGGCACTAGTATGCTTGGGTACAATGATCAGTCATTAGGATTAGTGTGCACACGGTTGAGTCAAATTCGCGCGTGGCCTTGGTGGCGTTAAGGCACCAAGGAGGAGTACGATGATGTAATATTCCACCGGAAATATTTATATATTAGTCGGTGATGAGTGGGATCCCATCGACGGGGCGTGAGGATGAGTGGAATCCCCTCAACGAGAACCGGTGATGAGTGTAATCCCACCGAAGGTAATGGTTGTGTTGGAAATGCGTTCCAACGTGTTATCCGCGTATTCGAGTCATAACTATGTGCCAATATGAGATTATACATATATACCAATATGATATGAAATGGGATTTTCAATATAGATTGAGATATGTTGTTAATAATACATTGATATATGTATCTTCATGTGTTGGGCTTATGAGTTGTTGATCATGGCATAGTGATGATTATATGTTCATGCATCATGTATATTATGGCTCTTGAGGATCGGAGGTAAGATCATACATTTTATCATGGTTGTTGCTCGTGCTTGGACCATGCATTGTCGAAGGTTTGTTTTATGAGCTACCCTCACTAAGCTTTTATGCTTACGCTCCTTTTTGTTCGACAATTCAGATCAGTAGCTTGTGGGTGGCAAGGGCAAGGAAAGGTCTCCAAGTGTCGCTTTGGTTAGCTCAAGTATGAACTTTAAATCGTAGATTGTAATAGTCAAGCAATGGGGTAGGTGTTGCGATTTGAGTTATGAAGTATGTTGATGTTGGTTTTGTTTACGAGCATGTTAGACTCTTCTTTATCATGTTGTTGGTTCGGCTTTTGGATGCCATGTTTGGATTGTAAACCATGTTAAGCTTGCCTATCTTAAATGCTTAAGTGTATGTTTTTGTGAAGCATGAACCTTAAGTTTTATGTATGAAGCATGTGTTGGATGTTGTCGATTCGTTAATGGATGGTTCTTATATGCTTGTGGTGTGTTGAGCATGTTGGTAGATGTTTGGTTTGGCCTTAGGGTTTATGTTAGTGTGTTGTGTGGGGTCTTAATGGTGTTTTTGGGACAGCCTTGTACCAAAAACCAGCTAAAACTAAACCTGGCAAACTTGACCCGAGACCCGAAACCCGAACCGAAACCCGATTTTGATCCAAACATGATGATCCGAAGTTGACCCGAAACTCGAAATAAACCGAACCGAAATTTTTTGTTGAACCAAAATGGACCTGAACCGAATGGACCCGAACCGAATGCTACCCGAACCGAAAGCTGAACGAATATCGACCCGATTTTAACCCGAATATCTATTTTTCACAACATAATAAATAATAAAATGAAGTATGTTTTATTATCTTTTTATACTATACCATGGAAGAGACCGTTCCTCTTGTCAAAGTTGTGGTATAATAACATTTTATGTTATTTTACGTTTCAATATTAATTAAATAAATTAATTTTAAAATTTAGAGTTTCAATGTACTAATTTTTAAATTTAGAGTTTCAATGTACTAATTTTTAAATTTAGAGTTTCAATATTAATTAAATAAACTAATTTTTACATTTGAGATCTTGGTGACCAATTTTATAATTTCACCATAAAATATAGCATAAAAATGAAATTGTGGACTAAATTGACAATTTGAAAGTGGAGAAATTTGAGAGCCCAATGACCAATTTTATAATTATACCATATAAATAAATAGGGGTTAATTTTGGCTAAAAATTAAATCTTAAAAAATAAAATGAACAAAAATATAATTATATTAAATTAATAGACTAAATTACAAAGATTAGTTAATTTCGACCAAAAGTAAATTTTTAGAGACTAAATATCACTACGGGGAAAGGATTTCTATATCCGAAGTCTAAACCATGGGGATACTTGTGACTAAATTAAATTAAACTAAAATTTAAAGTTGACTAAAATGTAACATTTTAAATGCAACATGACCTAAAAAGTAATTAATCTCTAGCTTAAAAAATTTGTGGCTTATTTCCCTCCAAAATTTTATCTTTTCTCTTTCTATTTTTTCCAATTGTCTTTTTCTTTTTTTTCAATCTAGCTTAAAAAATTGGTGGCTTATTTCCCTCCAAAATTTTGTCTTTTCCCTCTCTATTTTTACCAATTGTCTTCTCTTTTTTTTCTTAATTTAATTGAGTTTCAATTTAGATTAATTTAAGGGTAAACTATACCATTGACCACCATACTTTGGTTAATGTATTAAAATGACCACCTTAAAAAAAATCGACTCAATTGACCACCCAAACTATTAAAATTGGATCAATGTGACCACCATCCGTTAATGGGCTAAAGGAAGGTGACGTGGCAGTTAAAAAATTAAGGGTATAATTACACATTTGGTCCTTACTACTTACACATTCTTTTAATTTAGTCCTAATTTTAAACTAATAAAATAAATTAATTAGGTGATGACATGTGTCAACACCTATTTAGAGGAGAAAAACAAAATTCCCAAACTTGAGCTTGAAGGGAATCAAACCCAGGTGATTCAGGGATAAAAGCAGTGTTTTAACCACTGCACCAAACATAAGTTTGTGCTATGCATCGAACCCGGAAGATCTTTTGAATGAACAGCTGATCAAATTGCAGCCCCAGATTTCCAAATCCAAAACTGCAATTTTCGCCATCCATTTGCAATCCACATTCCCCAGACATCAAACCAGCTTGTACATGACCTAGAGGTGGATTATTATTATTATTATCATCATCATCATGTGCAGCTAACCACTCGATGCTATGATTCGAACCAATCATGCTTAAAGGTGAACTGTTCTCATCTGACCATGAGGAGGAGAAACACGGATCAAGATAATCATCCATTGTTTATATACACAGCTGACCGTTACTCCTCAAGAATCTCACTTTCTTTTTCTGTTGCTTTGTATTATAGGTTGAAGAAACTGCAGAGCTCTCTGTACATTCAAAGACTAAATCTTTATAACATTAACATATAAGCAAATGATATATACAGAACAATTAAGCTAACTCTAAGCTTAGAAAACCTCAAAGTCAGTCACTTTATCACTTGATAAGTATGAACATCCTTTTAAAATCCCATTTTTCAGACACCCAAATCACAGACATGCAAGGAAAACTGGGTTCTCAAGTGAAAAACCCAGGCAATTTACAAGACAAAAAACAAACAAATATTTGAAGAAAAAGAGATGAAAATTCTAAGAATAGACTTGAAACACTGCATTTATCCCTGAATCAATAATCCTAACCGAGACTTGAAACGATATCAATAATCCTAATCAAGACTACCATTTGAACTTACAGTGCAGAAACCAATCAAGATGTCCCTTAATAGACATATAAATCACCAAGAAGATGAGTTTGAATGGTAATAAACAATAAGACATATAATATAATTGGTGATGTATAGCACAAACTTGTGCTTGATGCAGTGGTTAAAACACTGCTTTTATCCTTGAATCACTTGGGTTCGATTCCCTTCAAGCTCAAGTTTGTGGATTTTGTTTTTCTTCTCTAAATAGGTGGTGACACGTGTCACCACCTGATTGGAGGAGGAAAATAATTTATTATATCAAATATAAATAATTAAATTCCTCCAATAAGGCGTTGACACGTGTCACCACCTAATTAATTTATTTTATTAGTTTAAAATTAGGACTAAATTGAAAGAATGTGTAAATAGTAAGGACCAAATGTGTAATTATACCCTTAATTTTTTAACTGCCACGTCACCTTCTGTTAGCCCATTAACGGCTGGTGGTCACATTGATCCAATTTCAATAGTTTGGGTGATCAATTGAGTCAATTTTTTTAAGGCGGTCATTTTAATACATTAACTAAAGTATGGTGGTCAATGGTATAGTTTACCCTTAATTTAATTGAAATTTCACATTTAGTTTTAGAATTATTTTAATTATGTCCGTGATTTATGCTTTTAGATTTTAGTTAGCTCAATTAGATCCTAAGTTTAACAAATGAATTCATTTCAGACATTATTATTATTATTATTATTATTATTATTATTATTATTATTATTATTATTATTATATATATATAATAAACTTTGATTTAATATAATTATACAAAAAAAATTGATATGGATACATGAAGCTTTGATTTAAATATTTAATCAAATTCAAATGCATAGATTAACAAGTTAAATCAGAATTAATCTCATACACCAGTAACTCTAAACTAAACCATAAATACTAAACCTCAAACCTTTAACCCAACTCAAATCAAATTGACCCGAAAATTTAAATGTTGACCCGACCCGAAATTGACCCCAAAATCGACTCGATTTTGACCCGACCCGAAAGCGACCCGAACGACCCGATTTTAATCCGAACCGAAAGCGACTGATCCGATATTGACCCGACCCGAAAACAACAGACCCGATTTTGACCCGATCCAATACCCGAACCGAATCCAACTCATCACAGACCCGAATTAGACCCGAACCGAACCGACCCGAACCGAATCTAAACCGATTTTAAATAGACCTGAAACGACCCGAACCGAAAGAACCCGAACCGAACCCGAACCAAATGACCCGATTGCCACCTCTAGCTAAAACCAATCTGCAGACAGAGGGCGTTTCGAAACGGTTGGCCCCATTTCGATACGGTCTCTTTGTTTCGGGCCAGGCGTTTCGGTACAATAGGAAGCCGTTTCGATACGATTTTGCTACTAGAAATCTAAGATTTTGACGATAAATTAACGTATCGGAACGAGCTTTAGCGTTTCGGAACGGCCTTCATCTCGTTGACCACGAGAAGTTGACCGTTGGGGTCGTTTCGATATGGGTCACCCCTGTTTCGAAACGGTCTCATTGAGTTGACTTTGGCTAGTTGACCAAGTCAAGGCGTATCGAAACACCCTGAGGGCGTTCCGATATGGCCTGCTGTAAAGGATTAAAATGGACTGTTTTGTTGAGCTGTTTGGTTGTTTTATCTCGTATGTTCTTCCGTTGTTGCCTTCCTCACATAGGATTCAATAATGCCTCTAGAAAGGATAATAATAACAAAAGAATTTTCTAGGGTTGCTAACCAAGGTGGGACCTTAACGAGTTTCACATCGGTTTTCCCCGTGTAGCCTTCCGGACCGGGGCGAGGGGGTTACATTTGTTGGTATCAGAGCCTAAGGTTTCCGAGACCTTGGGCAGGTAAGTGAGGTAAGTTTAATTTTTGTATTGAAATTGCACGGTGGTTGCTTGCCAAGTAAGCATGTTTGCTTGTTATTCGAGTATGCTTGATGTGTGTTTGTGCGGTCGTGTGTATATATTGCTTGAAGCATGTTGAGTAGAGCCCCATTGCTTCTATTACATCAGAAAAAGAGATTTTAAGTGAGGGAATCATACTAGAGCCATTTGGACCCTTTCCTTTGCTAACCCAGTTTGTATGTTAAATTGTTTTTGTTGATTTATTGCTTTTTAGTAAGTTTGAGGCCAAGGCGTGGGCCGTGAATCGGTAAGTGGAAGCTATGGTCTTTGAAAATGTGGATGATGTTGAGGGAGTTCATCGCTTTATTCAGTGAGGTATGGTTGTACCAGAGTTGAGGTACAATTTGTTTGTTCGAGTCCGTGTGTATGTGGGTTGATTCTTGTTGGTGAGGGTCGATGTGATTGATTCTGGTATTAGTTGGTAAAAAAAGTGAAGACTTGCGAGTGGGAGTCAGAGTGATATCGACGTTATAGTAGATAAGCCCTGGTACAGTTTTGAGTTTGTTTTCCCTTCTGATTGATTCTGAATCTGTACTTCTGTATATTGTCAGCGAGCATGCAAGGTTTGAATGTGCCGATGAGGTGTCAGAGGTAGGTGTGAGTACCTTAGTTCCTTTGGCGGGACCAAGGTAAGGGTCTCGTATGAGTAATCTGAAATTCAAAAATGTTAGTCGGTGATCGTTGGGCTTCGGCCCATGGTTTTAATACAAGACAGTCAGTCAGTATCCGTGAGTGGGAATCGATTTGTGTGATTGGGCCAGCGTGCGTCTGAGTTGTCTTCCAGGAAGAAGGAGAGATAGAGTCGCTTCCGATATAGTTAAGCTGAGAAGGAAGTATTGAGCTTTAACTCCAGATTGTTAGGTAGTGGGATGTTTTGAGTCGTCAGGACCGATGTTATAGAACAAGTTCAAGCATGGTTGTTTGTGTGTGACCAGAACTGAATTTTTGAGGTTTCGAGATGCTCTAAGAACGGTTTTGAAGAGTTAGGTTATGTTGAAGGACCAGCCTGAAAACAAGAAGACCGAAAACTATCAGTTGTGTACATGTGAAGTTACAATTTCTGTGGATTCGTCCTTTCGTGTGAGCATGCAAAGAAATTTGATGTATCTGTTGAGATCTTAGACGTAAGGACGCATGTGACTAGACCTTTTGGTGAGATAGTGGTGGTCAGAAAGATGTGCGGAAGATGTTTGTTGATGGTTCAGGGTTATATGTTTCCTGTAGATGTGAAGTAATTGTCTTTTACGGTTTCGATGTAACGTTTGGCATAGTTTAGCTTGTAGAACACAGAGCTAGGTATACCTTGAGACAAAGAGAGAGTTACCTTGAAGTTGCAGATTTCTGTGAGAGTGTAGTGGTAGGTGAGGATGTGAACTTTTATCGAATGTTGATCCAGCTTTTGAGGTTGAAGATTGGTTGAGTTTAGTTTACAGGCTTGCCTAGCAAATGTGATGGATTTGATTTTTGAATGAAGATTAGACCGTAGAATGTTAGAATAGTTTGTGATTTTCCTAGAAGTGTTTGCAAGAATTGCCCGGTTTGTCTCCTGACAGGGAAGAAGAGTTTGCTATCGAGATCGTCTCCGAGTTTGCTCATGTTTTGTTTTGCTCTTTATCTTATGGTTCCCGAAAGAATTGAGAGTGTTGAAGAATCAACTTCGAGATTTGTTAGACCTTAGATTCATTAGGCCTAGTACGTCATCTTAGAGTATGACAATGCAATTTGTGAAGGAGAGAGAAGACAATACGAGAATGTGTTTAGATTACAGACAGTTGAAACATTTGACAGTGAGTAATTAGTATCCATTTCCGAGCGTCAATGATTGTTGATCAGTTGGGGTGTGCTTCAGTCTTTTCAAGTTTAATTTGAGATCTGATTACTACCAGTTGAAAGTGAGAGAAGTTGGTATATCGAAGACAGCTTTCGGGGCAAGATGTGATCGCCTTGAGTTCCGAGTTATGTCGTTTCGTTTGACTAGTGTGTTAGTTACTTTTATAGAGATGTTGAGCAGAATATTTTCCTAAGTTCTTGATCAGTTTATAGTAGTTAGGATATTTTTTAAAATAGAATATTTAATATTTTCATATTTAAATCACATTGAATATTTAATAACTACTTTAAATATTCGATTTAATTTAAAAATATTCGGTTTAAAAGAAAAAAAATGATTTAAAATATTTGAATATTTAATTAAATTTTTATAGGAACTCGAAAACTCGACTCAACCTGAAAAAATTTCAAATAAAGTTTAAGTTGTAAAATATGACGCGTCAAATCGAATAACTCAAAATTTTTTTACTTGACTCGATCGAACACTCACCTCTATCTTAAGATATGACGCGTCAACTCGAATAACTCGCAATATTCAAATATTTAAATCATTTTTTTCTTTTAAATCACATCAAATATTTAATAATTAATTTAAATATTTGAATTAATTTAAAAATATTCGATTTAAAAGAAAAAAATGATTTAAAATAGTCGAATATTTAAAGTAGTTATTAAATATTCGAATATTTAAAAGAAAATATTTAAAGTAGTTATTAAATATTCTAATATTTTAAATCATTTCTCTTTTAAATCGAATATTTTTAAATTAAATTGAATATTTAAAGTAGTTATTAAATATTCGATGTGATTTAAAAAGGAAAATATTAAATATTATATTTTAAAAAATATTTGATTTAAAAGAAAAAATGATTTAAAATATTCGAATATTACGAGTTATTCGAGTTGACGTGTCATATCTTAAGATAGAGGTGAGCGTTCGATCGAGTCGAGTCAAAAAATTTCAAGTTATTCGAGTTGGCGCGTCATATTTTATAACTCAAACTTTATTTGAAATTTTTTTCGATTCGAGTCATGTCGATTCGAGTTTTCGAGTTCCTATAAAAATTTAATTGCGATTATTTATCATGTTACCATACTTTGGAATTTTGCTTTAAGGACCAAATTGAAAGAACGCGTAAATAACGAGAGCTAAATTTAGTGAATTGTTTCGAATGAGGACTAAATTGATTGAATGTATAAATATGAAGGACTAAATGCGTTATTATATCAAATTTTATAACAAACAATTAATGGGATTTAACGTCTAGTTACCATTTTATTATAAAACATAAAGTTTAATTGCCATTTTGTGATTGTTGAAAGTTTAGTTACCATTTTGTTTTTTTTTACCAAAGTTCGGTGAGTGTACTTTACCCAAAAAATTATTTGGTTTTGACATCTTAAAAGGTTTGTAATAAAAAAAATTGGATCTCTTGACATCTCAATGAACTTGAGCTTCATATATATGAGATAAGATCCAGTTACACAGTGTAAGAATTTTTAACTTTTACACGTTTTTTGGATTGTTGGATGGGTGAAATGGACGGTTGAGATTAACAGTGGATTATGTGGAGATTACCATTGGGTAAAGTACGCAGACGATGACTAAACTATACTCGAAAAAATAAAATGGTAGCCAAAACTTTTAAAAATGACAAAATGGCAATTAAACTTTATGTTTTGTTACAAAATGGTAATTGTGCCGTTAACCTCCGTTAAAGAAGTGACATGGATGTTATTTTTTTGTATAATAGCACATTGAGTCATTCATAGTTACACATTCAATCAATTTAGTCATAATTCGAAAAAATTTAATAAATTTAACCCTCAGTTTTTACACTTTGTTATAATTGATTCCTAATTCTAAAAAAATTATAGCTAAGAACACACAGGCAGATGTGTAATTATGACTAAATTTAACCCTCAATTTTTACACTTTGTTATAAATTTAACGTTGTTCTTAGTTATAATTTTTGTAGAATTAGTACTAAATTATAACAACGTGTAAAAATTGAGGGTTAAATTTAGGCTTAAATAAAAAAATAGGTGCCTAAACTATACCACTTTTAAATTTTAGGTGCCTAAAGTATATTTTTGTAAAAATAGGTGCCAAAAGTTTCAACCGTTATAATTTTAGGCGCCTTGTGTTAACTACCGTTAATTTTTTTAAAAAATTCTTTTATTTTATTTCATTTTTAATTTCTTTTATTTTTTAAACTTATTTTTTTCTATAAAATCTTAAAATTTCTAAAATTCACAAAATAGCCCCAAAATTTGAAATTCTTAACTCACCAAAACTCAAATCACGATTTGAATCAATTCCGTCGCCGCCTGCCACATATGTCGTCGGACCACCATGGTCGTTTACCCTACCACCCCGTCGCCGGAAATAGACCGAAGTCGTGCAAAATGCCATACGAAGGTCGAAATATTCAAAAAAATTCATTCGAACGATTTGCGACGAGTGGCAGCTGAACGGCGACGATTGGTGCATGAATGCTTGGGAGAGGGGAGTACGCTCCATTTCGTCCCCGGAATCGTGGCCAATGACGGCGGGAGTGGCTAGATTGAGGGTTTAGGTATTTCGGGATTTAGGAGTTTGTGAAATTTGGGCTTTTCTGGAATTTAGGGGATTTTTTTGAAAATTTTCAATTTTTTTAATTTTTTTAGAAATAATTTAAAAATTAAAAAAATAAAAACCCGCCATGTGTCACATTACAATTGGCTAACAAGTTTTTTTAATGGCCATTAACACCGAGACACCTAAAATTGTAACGATTGAAATTTTAGGCACCTATTTTTATAAAAAAATACTTTAGACACCTAAAGTTAAAAAAATGTATACTTTAGGCACTTATTTTTCATTTAAGCCTTAAATTTATTGAATTTCTTCGAATTATGACTAGATTAACTGAATGTGTAACTATTGAGGACTAAATGTGCTATTATACAAAAAAATTTAACAGTCGTGTCACTATTTTAACGGAGGTTAACGACACAGTTACCATTTTGTAACAAAACATAAAGTTTAATTGTCATTTTGTCATTTTTGAAAGTTTAGTTACCATTTTATTTTTTCGGGTATAGTTTAGTGACTGTCTGTGTACTTTACCCATTATCATTGGGGGAAAAAGTAAAGAGTTAATCTCAACCATCCATTTCACATATCTAACGATAAAAAAAAAACGTGTAAAACTATAAGTTTTACATTCTATGTAAGTAGATCCTATCCATATATTTTTTTAATTAATATGGTTAATTAATTAATCGATTTCAAATCGAATTAACCCATAATCGAACTGTGGTTAAATCTTTAACCGTCAACCGATGTAACAATAAATTAATTGACATATTAAACGAAATAATTTTCTATTCCATCTGTTAATTCAGGTTTAACAGAACAATAAACATTATGAGAAAATATTTTATCGACTCAGCTCACCATATTATTCATGGTCCCCTCCACTAAAAATCAATCAACTACTCCTTTTTTTCATGTCGCTAATCCAATTTTAACCAACTTCTATGTAAACCGCATACTCTCTATTTAGGGAAGTTCTAGGGAACAACCCTTAAATGTCGACTAAATAAAGGCATACCAGATTACCGGGTAAAAAATTATACACAATTTATTACAAACTTTGTACCGTTTTGGTTACAAAACCTGTAATAGAAACGATATATACATAAACTATTACAACGCAATGATTTGAGTACATACATAACTCATTACGGAAACTGTTAGAGAAAGGGTATATACATAATATGTTACAGCGTAAGAATTTGTGTACATACACAATTTCCTACGAGAATACCTAATTTGCTACACAAACTGTAAGGTTTTGTGTATAAACTGAAATCACTACAAAATGTACGGAAAACATTACCATATTAGTAGGAGAAAAGGTATGTACCTAAATTCTTACAAAGTTTAACCAAATGGGAAAAGGGTCGAACCTGTTGTAATAATTTGTGTACATACACAATTTCCTACGAGACTACCTATTTTGCTACAAAAACTGTAAGGTTTTGTGTATATACTGAAATTACTAAAAAACGTATGGGAAACCTTACATTTCTAGTAGGAAAAACGGTATGTACCGAAAATCTTACAAAGTTTCAGCAAAGGCCAAAAGGGCTGAACTTAGTGTAATAATTTGTGTACATACACAATTTCCTACGAGAATACCTAATTTGCTACACAAACTGTAAGGTTTTGTGTATAAACTGAAATCACTACAAAATGTACGGAAAACATTACCATATTACTAGGAGAAAAGGTATGTACCTAAATTCTTACAAAGTTTAACCAAATGGGAAAATGGTCGAACCTATTGTAATAATTTGTTTACATACACAATTTCCTACGAGACTACCTATTTTGCTACAAAAATTGTAAGGTTTTGTGTATATACCGAAATTACTACAAAACGTACGGGAAACATTACATTTCTAGTAGGAAAAATGGTATGTACTGAAAATCTTACAAAGTTTCAGCAATGACCAAAAGGGCTGAACTTAGTGTAATAATTTGTGTACATACACAATTTCTTACGAGAATACCTAATTTGCTACACAAACTGTAAGGTTTTGTGTATAAACTGAAATCACTACAAAATGTACGGAAAACATTACCATATTAGTAGGAGAAAATGTATGTACCTAAATTCTTACAAAGTTTAACCAAATGGGAAAATGGTCGAACCTATTGTAATAATTTATGTACATACACAATTTCCTACGAGACTACCTAATTTGCTACACAAAGTGTAAGTTTTTGTGTATATACCTAAATTACTACAAAACGTGCGGAAAACCTTACAATATTAGTAGGAATAACGGTATATACATAAATTCTTACAAAATTTGAACTTCGTGTAAGCATTTGTGTATATACACAACTTCCTACCCCTAAAACCTTTTCTACTACAAGATCTGAATGAAGGGTTTCGAAACTGCCATTGTTGGTTTCGATACCTCTTGGGGACCATAAAACTATGGCACACTGCCAAAGTGGTTCCGAAACAACAATGAGGGTTTCGAAACCTTGGGTAAGGATTGGTGTATATACACAACTTCCTACCCCTAAAACCTTTTCTACTACAAGATTTGAATAGAGGGTTTTGAAACTGTCATTGTTGGTTTTGATACCTCTTAGGGACCATAAAACTATGGCACACTACCAAAGTGGTTCCGAAACCACAATGAGGATTTCGAAACCTTGGGTAAGGATTGGTGTATATACACAACTTCCTACCCTTAAAACCTTTTCTACTACAAGATCTGAATGGGGGGTTTCGAAACCTTTATTGTTGATTTCGATACCCCCTGGGTAAACATTGATTAATGGCACACTGCCAAAGTGGTTCCGAAACCACATCTTGGGTTTCGAAACCCCTTGTTTGACATGTATATACACATTTTATACGAAGTGTACCGGGTTTACCATAAAGTTTATAAGATTAACGGTATGTACCTAATTTCTTATATGGTTACTTTTACTACAAGATCTGAATGGTGGGGTTCGAAACCTTCATTGTTGGTTTCGATACCCCTTTGATAAACATTGATTAATGGCACACTGCCAAAGTGGTTCCGAAACCATAATATGTGTTTCGAAACCCCTTGTTTGACGTGTATACATTTTACAACAAAGTGTACCGGATTTACCATATAGTTTATAAGAAAAAATGGAATGTACCAAATTTCTTACATGGTTGGTGGGTTTCGAAACCGACATTGTTGGTTTCGATACCCCGTGGGTAAACATTGATTAATGGCCCACTGCCAAAGTGGTTCCGAAACCACAATGTGGGTTTCGAAACCCATTATTTGATGTGTATGTACACAATTTACTACAAAGTGTACCGGATTTACCATATGGTTTATAAGAGGAATGGTATGTACCAAATTCCTTACATGGTTACTTCTACTACAAGATCTGAATGGAAGGTTTCAAAACTGCCATGTTGGTTTCGATATCTACTGGGTCAACATTGATTAATGGTACACTTTCAAAGTGGTTCCGAAACCACAACGAGGGTTTCAAAACCCCTAAAAGCCTTGTTGCCTATGTAGGTATACTTGGTTCAAATATGGTTGCAAATGAAAGCCTGATTATCTAAAAACCTAAAACCTTAACACTTAAACTAATTATCGACAACGAAAGGAATTGAGAATTTGATTTTGGCTCATGCCTTCATAAAAATTCCTTTGAAAAACAGATTAAAAAGGACAAAATTTCATTTCGTACATCAAACGAAAGCAGTAGCCATGTTTCACAACGAAAAAGGTAAACATTGTATCCCAAGTGATGTCACCCTCCCAATAGACAATAACAAAATAATAAACTAAAATCTCTCCTCATTATATGATCAGACACAGACAATTGGACAACAAAAACGAATGGGGGTCATCTGTATCGCCTCGTAATTCCTCGTCCCCGGCAAGAGAAACTAGCTCCACACTGTCTAACACCTATGACATTTGCAGCAACCTCTCATTATGCACTCTCCGACTGGAAAATTTGACGCGAGAAAGCAAATATGGAGCTGTATAGCCACTGCGAATGCATGGGAAAACATCAAGGCGGAGAAATATGGACATAACATAGGTCACTACTAAAGCAAAATCAGCATACGAAAATGTCTTTTTAAAGGCGACACATAAGACAAAGAGGGTAAAAGAAAACCTTGGAAATTGAGAAGCTATGAGTATCATCAGTTGTAGCATGGCTCGAGCCACCTTCTTTCCCTTCAATGTTTTTATAATCAGACCCTACTACCTGCAAAAATGAACATTAATACATTTCATATCATAAAAACCTTCTATAGAATACAAAAATGTTTCCCCCACTTACTTTAGATTTTTTTGCAGGCCGTTCTTCCTTCAGGCGGTTTAAAATCCTGCTTACTTCCGTCTTCCCCCAAGCATGGATGCAACCACGACCATCAGCGAAAGCAACACCTCTGCTCGAAATTACACTCCAGTAATCAAATAATTTCACCTATATTTATTATTAATGAAAACATTATAATAAAATACAAAATTACATGAACCAACTACTACATTGGAATGCAACATACTTTTAAAAATACATCACCTCTAAGATCGTGATGCATCCTGTCATGTATGCCAAACCACCACGATATTTTCAGTTGGCTACTCCATCAAGTAACCTCCCGTATGCATATTTGCACCAATTTAGTTTTCCAGTCTACCCAGCTGGGCACAACAACCGTAAATGTTTCGAGGAAGACATCAAATTTGCATTGGGACTTAGAAACACACCAACAATGAACAGAAGTACGCGAGCTTTCAACTCATCCCCTAAAAAACACCACTAACTATCTTGCCCTCAAGTTCTTTCATTGTGGTGTTCCTACTAATCCGGTGCTTCAAAGCGAGTTCTTTACCATCAAAATTTCTCGTGGCCCCTTCAACATCCAGACCCTTGTTCTTCAACCTCAAAACTGCTTCAACATCTTCAACCATTACTGGGATTTTATGTCCACCAAATTCCATCAAGGAGTTGTGGACATTAAACTTTTCCACTAACTCGTGACATAGGTTGCGATGAATTGTTCGCGGTTTTATTCCGAATAAAGGCCACCAAATTACGTTACTCATACGCGAAGCAAAATTATGTTACGACATGTTTGATCTAATAAAATTTTCTCAAATAAGAAATATACACATGTAATTATCTTTTTATCGCCTTCCGCAATAACTATTTCCTTCATTTTGCTTTCGGATTGAGCCTGCTTCTTCTCCTCGTATATTTGAATATAAGACTTCTTCTCATCAACACTCATCTCAGCCCATTTGATACCTAGAGCTTTTTTTACCTGTATTAGTTCCACATTTAGTAAAATGCACATTATATGTACACTTAACAAACAATTACAAAACACACAATGTTCTTTTCTTTTCAACACTTACAGTATTGTTCATTCTCTTTTTACCGCCCTTCGATCTTTTACATTCGCTAATACTGTAAAACAACATTCCAGAGTTAGCTTACACAATACATATCGCTAAACCAGGTTACAATATCAACAATGTTATATACATTCAACTTTAACTTACTAGAAGTGTAAATAGGGTGTCAATTTTTTAGGTGCCTCGCGCACCGGTTCTACATCGGACTCCTTATGTTGCTCTATTGTAAACGTCTATTTGAAATGATAAAGGACAAAACGACTAAAGGAATACCCGTTCATGAAAAATGCTAATTACCATATAATCAGAATTTCCATTCATAACATGGCTCATGACAAATGCTAATTACTACACAAACATACATAAACAACATGCAATCATACATATTCAACCTATTTTTAATGTTCATAAAGCTCATCCATTTTTCCTTTATCGTACATGCCACAAAGACATTAAGAGTATCTACTAATAGTTACCAACTTTAAATTTACTCAAGCCATACGTAAGAGACAGATTCAACTCAAACCTCAAACAATTCATTACACCTTTAAACTTACAAACACCATTCGAAACATGTCTGATATGCTATTTTATCACCTATTGCATCTTTGTGTAAATAATTTAACAAATCCTAATATAACAATTATCAATATGCTACATAATACTTACATACTCGAACTGAACATAATGAGGCTTTTCTATATACAAAGATGTTCCTACTCAAACAGACCACCAAATCTCATATACTCAGAACACATCCCATAAATGTTCATATATTTATGCAAAACATGATAATTATACTCATATACTTATATATATATATATATATATATATATATATATCAAAACAATCTATCATTTTCATACACAAATATGTATTTCTCAAACATTCCCTAACCTACTGATCCTCAACTAATTTACGACAAAATCGTAACTCATACACTTTTCAATCAATCCTTTTTTACTTTATCATAACAATCTCTTCAAATTTATGATCAACCAAACAAACATTTCTATCACAAAATCGAACAAATCAATCATGAGAATTATCCCAATTTACTAAGACAAGTTTACCTTATGAAACTACTTTTATGACTTCCTAAACAAAGCATAAATCATATATAATTTGTTTCGCCCAACTAAAATGATTCTCCCTAATACACATGTTACCTTACCTATTACACTTGTGTAGGAACCATTAATATCAACAATCAATCCTACAAATTTTGAACCCTAAAAATTTTCCCTTTTTAAACCCCAAACCCCTATTACTTCCTTCAACAATCCCAACTCAAACATAACCCACCATTACTTTCTTTCAAATCATTGAATACTAACACATAATCAAAGAAATTTTGAACCCAAACTAAAAATATCATTCTTACCTCAACACCGTTCTTACTCCGTCGCTCGTTACTCTCTAACCAAATCTCTACGTGAAAATGAAGAGCCTCGTCGCTCCTTTGCTAAAAATTTAATCTTTGCGTTCAGATGAAGAACTTTTCCTTGTGTAGTATCGAAACCCTATGTTTTTACCTGTATTTAGTTAGTTTTTAAGTTTTTTTTTTTAAATTTTCCCTCTATTTACGGAACATAAAAATATAAAGATTTATTTTTGAAAAAAATTGATATGAAAAGAAGAAATTAATTTACTGATTTTCAATAGACGACACCATAAATGACTTGCAGGACGTGTATAATAAATTTTCAACCCGTACAACGCATTTCACTCATGGCAGAAGCTCCCCACACAAATTCTAAGAAAAAACACAGCACAGCGAAAGCGATTTCTCTGAAACTTGTTTTAATTTTGCTAAACTCAAAGCAATTTCAACACAATCTCCTTCCACTTTCCCATTCGTGCTTAGAACAAAGATAACAAAACAAAAGTCACCTATTCAACTTCAATTCCAACTTTTAACCAAAGACTCTTTCAAGAATAACTAAAATTGAAAGTTTTAGTCACGGTCTTAGCCCTTCAAACAAGCTAAAACCCAGATTTTCTCTTAGAGAGAGGGACAGAGGGTTTCGGGCAGACGCTATATATACAGATCTTTCACGAGTTTTCGCCATAGATGTTTTTTTAAGTCTTTTGTAAGATTCATTTCAGGCTTTTGACGATGGGTAGTGGTGGAGGTGGCCAATCTTCTCATCCTCAAAGTATAAGCATACGAGAATTTATCTGCCACGCGGGCGCTGGTGCCACTGCAGGTATGGTTTTTATTTTGTTACTTTGATTTATTCTTTTAGGGTTTTATTTTATCCGTTCTTGCGAATGAATTCAAAATTTCACGGACCTTTTTGTTGACGAGATAAGGGTTTGTATGTTGATTCTTTGATTATGAGTGTCACAAAACATGATTGAAAATATGAGTGTCAAACTTTTAATTTGATCGAAATTTCGTTTTATTGACGTTCTTGGTTTGAAATTTGAAGGTGCAATTGCAGCCACCTTTGTGTGCCCTTTAGATGTAATCAAGACAAGGTTACAAGTACATGGACTCCCTCAAGCTTCCCAATCTGGTGTTAGAGGTATTGTAGATTCTGAGCTTTTGAATCTGATTTTCATTTGCGATGCTTGGTTGAGTACAAGAACTGGGATTGAATTTAATTATTACTTGTATGGTACTGGATTATTGTATAAGCTCGTAATAGTAATCGATATCGGGATTCAGATTTTTTTCATCAATTATTTTCGTAGGAGACCTTGGGAATGCAAAAATCTTGCTTTGTTAGGGTGTCCTACACCTAAAATTTAAGTCTTTGCAAATTTCTGTTGCTAAGAGCTTTTATTTTATGATTTGGATTATATTTTTCTTTCTAGGCCAAGAGTGTTTGGTTTTACATATTCTGTGAAATTGTTTGTGCTTGAATTGACGATAGATGGTGTTTATTGCTATCATTGATGATGGGCAACTCTTCTTCCTGCATTGTTTCTTATCTATACTCAGGCAGTGTCATTATAACATCTCTACAAAATATAATAAGAAATGAAGGTTTGAAGGGGTTGTATCGTGGACTTTCACCAACAATAATTGCTCTACTTCCAAACTGGGCGGTAAGTAACCTTTCACCCTTAAAGCAATTAATAGGTAGCTACTTATTTGAGTGTTAGTTTTTTCTCTCCCTATTATAGTTTGACTCACATTTCTAGTTTCTTTTCGAGCTTTTAACACGTTAATGATCTATGTTAGATGGAATGGTGATAGGGTGTTGGTGCTTTATGGTTTTGGAAATTTTTAAGATTAATTTTTTAGAACCAAGTAGTCATACTCGTACATGTATGAATACTGAAGTTCCAAGAGGTGACATACAAGGGTATGTTATGATAAACCAATAAACCGAGGACTTCGGGTCACATAACTTTGGATGTAATACTGGTGTAACTTTATCCTTTTCCACTATGATCTCCCCCTTTTATTTGAAGCTAGCTTTAAGCCAATCTTTGTAACTAAATTTCTTAAGATGCCATGGGATAAAGGATTGTATGAGATTTCTTGCCAGTGTATTTAACCTATCATTATATCTCTAGAAGGAAAGTTAAGCAATCTGCTACCATGTTCATAAACCATTAGATTTTGGGAAAATTATTGATTCCACCTACAAAGTAAAATACTTATATTTGATATAATTTGTCTTTTGCAAAGTAACTGATTCTCTCATTTCATATGTAGGTGTATTTTACACTTTATGAGCAACTAAAATGTCTACTCGCTTCACATGGTTGGTTCTTGTAATTTTCTATAGAGTTTGCACTCGACATGTGTTCTACATAATCGAGCTACAGTTGTTTTAATTTCTACTAAAGTTGTACATTGTAATGTTGCAGATGATAACAGTGGGCAACTCACAATTGGGGCAAATATGGTAGCTGCTGCTGGTGCTGGGGCTGCCACAGCCATCACAACAAATCCATTATGGGTTGTAAAAACAAGACTCCAAGTAAGTTCATTGTTGGTTGTTATGCATGATGGTTCTTCTAAAATTTATCTGTGGTTTGTATCACATCATCCTGTTCTCTTTGCTTAAATCATGATAATCCATTCATAAGACACAATTAGATTAGTAATATGACCTTGATATTGATGCACACATATACTTATAATTCAGAGTTAAGTGGCTCTAGTTAGTATGCAGTTTTGGTTATTGGAATACATTCTGTTGTTGCAGCGGAATATTCTTCCATATAGTCTTCTGGAGGTACCAAACCAAAGTAATAACTAGGGTTTGGAGGGTCAAACTCCTTACCATGCTTTTACAGAAGCATGGTCAAGCAGGCATATTTTTGAACCTTAAAAGAAACCATTTCCAGACAAGTGGATGAGAGTGGTCAGTTGTTCCGATTTTATATTGGAGCATTTAACTTCCTTTGAAGTTTCAATGTTGATACTTTATCCTGCAAGTACATGGATTTGCACCTGCGGTAGAACTGGACTAGTAATTTATTTTCTAGTATGATTTATGAAAGAGTGAAGACTGATTTGGTTTTGTGGTTTCTTTGTGAGTTGGGGCAATATTATTTCACCTTTATTTATTAGTCAGGCATGATCAGTATGGGAATATATTAATGAATTAGTCACTTTCTCGGACTCCTAATGCATTTTGCTTTTGCTAGCCATTTTTACATTAATGTAATTGAAGGATATAACGTGACAAACTGTGAGAATGTTTTAATGCTCGTAAGGAATTTTGCCAAGTTCTGGTAAAAATTGTGATCAGGTTCCCTTGACAGTGCATGTTGGAATAATCCATAACATGCACTAGGCCAATTTCAGCTGGCTGGGTACCCTGATTATCATTGAGTTATCATGGTTATCGAGAATTTAGAGATCCCATCAGTTTTGATTGCTAATCAGTTCAGTATCATATAATTTTCCGACATCCACATGGAAAGCAAGTTTGCGAAAAGTTTGTGTTTTATACTTTTCAGTCTCAGGGCATGAGAATTTTACCGCTGTTCTCTGTTTTGGCATCAATCCCTGAATTAATATGATAGCAATATTACATTTTTTGTTGTGTTTATGTGATACTGTCGTTGCGTTGTTGAAGTTTCCTTGGATGCTTTAAAACTTAAAACTTCCTTGCACACCTTCATACCCAATCAAAGTTCTAAAGTGGAAAAATGAAAAAGATGCAGAAAAAGAAGACGTCCTTAGTGTCGGAGTAATTTATATCAGTGCTGACGCCCAGCACATAATTATTTCAATTTTATATCCTCGGGCCTTCTAGGATGAATTTCCTGTTTCATCTCGGACTGTTGGATTTAAGACCTCAAATTCAGTGATAAAATATTTTGGCAGTGAACAATTTGTTTACATACACTTACCTTGAATATCATATTTATTAGATATCATTGTGGGTTTTTAAGTCTGGTCATTCTTGCATTCATTGTTATTCTTTTTTCCTTTTGGTCTTTGTTCAGACACAGGGGATGAGGACAGGTGTGGTTCCCTATACAGGTGTACTTTCTGCTTTAAGAAGAATTGTACATGAGGAAGGCTTGCGAGGGCTGTATAGGTCAGTGATAGGGTTCCACTCTGCTTGGAATAATTTTCGAGCTCATTTACATCAATTGCAATCCTAAAACAAATTTACATTTACCGTTTACCGTTTCATTCTATCTTAAACAGTGGAGTTTTGCCTTCTTTGGCTGGGATTACTCATGTTGCGATTCAGTTTCCAGCATATGAAAAGATCAAATCATATATGGCAAAAGAGGGTAAAGGAGTTAATTTTATTTCTCGTTATGTAATTTCCAGGTTGTATATAATTTATTCCCTTGGTGGTCCTGATCATATTAATTTTTAATATTCCTCTCTTGTCAGGAAATACAACAGTTGACCATCTAAGTCCTACTGATGTTGCAATTGCCTCGTCAATATCTAAAGTGCTTGCCTCTGTGATGACTTACCCACATGAGGTGTGTTTTTTGTTGATCTTTGATATATGCTGCTATGGGGATCACCAGCATTGAGAAACTCTCCAACATATTTTTCTCCTTACTCTTCGATTTTGTATCATCAGGTTATTCGATCAAGGCTTCAAGAACAAGGACATGCGAGGAACACTCAGGTGCAGTATGCCGGGGTGATTGATTGCATTAGAAAGGTATTCCGGAAGGAAGGGTTTTCAGGCTTTTACCGAGGCTGTGCAACTAATCTCCTGAGAACAACACCATCAGCTGTCATCACATTTACCAGTTACGAGATGATTCACCGATTTCTGAACCAGGTTTTACCTCCAGAAACTAAGAATTCGGAGGCCGGCCCTAGGTCTAATGACCATGTCAAGTCCTGGCCAAATAATAGAGGAAATGTGGAAGACAATAAATTATCACAAACTCACTCAAATAAGATTACACCCTAAAGTCCAAGTAGATGCTTGTTAGGGAACAAATAACAGCTACTCAGATTTTGTTCGACAATTTTTTTTCTTCATAAATGTAATTCAAAGTTTGTACTCAAAATGTTACTTAATAGTGAATAAAAGTGTAATACCCTTCCATTGTTTTATTTGTTAATGTAAATCCCTAACATGTTTAATACTTTTTGGGGAATAAGCCAATGATTTTGATTTGACCCTTTCAGAGTTGTAGACTGTTAGGGTTCACTTAGAGCTGGTAAAAGGTCATTTTGGGTTTGGTTATACTCGGTTCATGTTATTTTAGGTCTGGTTATATTCTGTTTGGGGTCATGTCAGTTCTGGTTTGGTTTGATTTTACTTCTGATCTATGGTGATTCAACTCGGGTCTAGAGATGGTAAAAATACTCGGCCCCGACTCGACCGGGTATTTTTTCTAAAATTTCGGGGATCGAGGCGGGGCGTGAAAGGCATGAAGTCGGGGTGGGTTCGGGTATTTGTTAGAAATTCCCTACCCCGGTACGTTTTTATATTTATATATATATTTTTATTATATTTATAAAAAATATCATTTTATTTAAACACTTTTATGAGTTTTAAGCTTTTTTTTTGTTTTTGTTTTGGTTCGTACTTACTGTAAAATTTTGTTAGATGTTGTTCAAGTTTTAATATATTCGATTCTAACGGTCAATGATTAAAGTTTATTCTTTTAAATATGTAGTTTAACATGTGGATAATTTAAAATTGGTTTTATTTTATTTTTTTTATATAAGTTTGAAGTCCCTTGAAACTATAGTTTGTAATTGTGGTGGAAGATTGGTCGAATCTAATATTTACTGTGGGCGAAAATTAAAATTTTTTAAAATTTTCGGGGCGGGGTCGGGTTTAAGGATTATTGTATCGGGGCGAGTCGAGGCAGGTAAATTAATATTTTACTTCGGGGCGGGGCGGTGTCGGGTATAATATCTTATAGGTCGGGGTGGCCAAAAACCCTCCCCGCCCCGTTGCCATCCCTACTCGGGTCATATCGGGTCGATTTATGTTATATCGGGTCGGGTCAATATCGAATCAATAGGAGACCGGTCGATTTTAGTTAGGTTTTTTAGGTTGGGTTAATTTTTGTGTGACAATTCACATTCTATCTTTTTTTTATTTCTTTTAATATCTTTTCTTTATATTAGGCTGCCTTCAGTTCGAGTGAAATCAGTTCAGATCCATTCAGTTCGCTTGAAAATCGATTCAACTAAAATTCGAGTCGGTTTGGTTTGATTTATTTCTGGTTTTAGATCATTATGTTTGGGTTGATATCAAGTCTCAAGTCGAGAAAATTAATTTGAGTCTTGGGTCAAATTTGTCTGGTAAAAACTAAATAAGATATCTCGTTTGTACTCAATTGATATGTTCCTAATAAAAAGTAAATTGTTAAATAACTTCTAAATTTAAATTTTATGTGCGATGTGACACAATAGGTTTTTAGTCCATGTAAATGTTCCAATTTTTTTCTTTATTATTTTAAGTTTCGTGTGTTAATTAATCTAGAATCAAAATTTTATATGTGCATTTATTTCAAATCACTTTGTCTATAAAGTGCACGTGTATTGTCAAAAAATTAAGAATATATATAAACAGATATTAAAAGACGAGGAAGAACTTTACATTGTACTGCGACTGGGAAAGCTTTGCCTAAACATACAGTAATAGAGCCTCCTCCAACAGTACTTGCTGCAGCTACGCAGTGTCAGCTATCTCCCAGAGTTCCCCCAAACACTTCAGTAGGACAAAATATTCCTCAGTTAAAATAGCCCCAGTGATCAGTAAGTTAAATCACTCAATAAAAGCTTCAACTATTGGGAGGAAATCAGAAATTTTGTTCAGTGATTTCTCTTGACTTCAGATTCCTGTTAGCATTAAGCTGGAAAGGAGGGGAATGGAAAAGGACATTTGGTTGAAAAAATGTTGTAAACACCAATCAACTGACACCACTTGGATTCTTTACTTCTCATTTACCCCATGGTGGCGTCTATGTTCACTTGGTCATTTATCCCATATTTGCTAATTTGCTGCCACTTTAAGCTTCCTTGTCATGGTTGCCTCGCATGGAAACATCAGTTAATTAACCTCAACTATGCTGTAAGACACTTGCAACTAATTCCCATGGGAGAGTTAATCTAGACGCAATAGCAGACTAGAGGGATCTTGAGGAAAGAATTTCAGCTCCAAAGTTGCATAAAATTCTGGACTATGACAAATTGACAATGATACAAGTATGGAAATGGTGTGGGGGAGAACAGAATCCACTCAGCTCAAGAATATTCTCTGTCTCATCATCTCTAATCCCCCAAACGCCATGATCCTGACTAGATTCAGTTTCAATTAACTTCAGGTCTGATCATATCGAATGCCGCTCCAATTGGCAAGTACTCGGCTGCTGCACGTATAAATTGGTAGGTTATCTTTCTACTGCCTAAGAATCTAACCACAAAGAAGAAACAGATAGTCAGCTGTCGTCTGGAGTTCCCTCGATCACTTCACTGGGGCTATGCCCATGGGCCATGGCCATGGGGTCTGGTCTTCTTGGACCCTGACCTACTGAAGTGTTTGGGGGAACTCTGGCTGGCACCTGACACTGAGTAGAAAGATGAGCATTCAAAGCCTTAGTTAACTATGGAGGCAAGATTGTCGGATATAATATATATAATATTCTTCCTTCAACTTTACACATATTCTCATACCATGCATCTTGATTTCTTTGCTCTTTGGCTTGCATTACCTTATCTTAGGCTTTGAGGTCCCCAGTTTAGCTCTGCACCATTCTTTGTGTGCCATTGACGTACAGCTTTGAGAAGGGCATATTATCACACTTATTTGGTTATCATGGTACCTAGTTAAAGCTGGTTTGCTGAAACAAGCTATGCAGCATAGCTTAGTAATATTAGTATATATGTTGTTACCATAATTATTTAATATAAGTTGTAGGACTTATGCCTGGTCATAGTAGATACAAGATTTTTTTTAGGTAAAATGACAAAAGATGCCCTCAACGTTTGCATGTTTTGTCATTTGCTCCTATATTCTTTTTACAATAAACAATCTCCAACGTTTCAATTTGATCCAAATATATCCCTGTTGGATGGAAACTGCCAGTTAACGGCTGATGTTGACTGGACTTGTCACATGTTAAGATCTACTGACGTGACAGCATCATATCCGCCACATGTCACCATTCGTTTCGGCCACGTGTTAGCAAGATAGTCAGCCAAGTGTCACCATAAAGAAGGGTATAATAAAATATATTTTTTAAATCTGACGTGACATATGCCACGTCAGTAAATCTTAACGCGTGACAAGTCTAGTCAAAATCAGCCGTTGACTGGTAGTTTCCATCCAATAAGGGCATATTTGGACTAAACTGAAACATTGAGGTTGTTTGCTCCAAAAAAAGAAGAGAGGGCCAAATGACAAAACATACAAACGTTGGGGACATCTTTTGTCATTTTGCCATTTTTTATTCTTTATTTATAGGCATAAAGCCAAAAATGCCCCTAATGTTTGGCTGAATAGTCATTTTGGTCCATATTCTTTTTTGAACCAATTTAATCTCTAATGTTTCATTTTGGGTCAAAATGGCCCCCTGTTTTCATAAACAACTTGAAATGTCTTGATAGAATGACGCGTTAGAAGAAACAATATTTTATGTTTTATACAATTTTATAAAAAAAAATTGATTGATGTGTTATAATGTAAAGTCAACATATTTGTCTATATGACATTACTATCGCGGTGTGCACTATCATGTAGGTTTGTCACGTCATTTCAAGCTGTTTATCATCAGTTGACTAACGATTTTCATCCGCAGAGGGACCATTTTGACCCAAAATAAAACACTGAGGGTTAAATTAGTTCAAAAAAATAGAGGCCAAAATGACTATTCAGTTAATTGTTGGGGACATTTTTAGTATTATGCCTTATTTATAATAATAGGATTTATTCACCCATTCCACAAATTAAAAAGGATATATATATATATATATATATATATATATATATATACTATAATAACAGACTTTTGGACTTCTAACTAGACCTATCATGGTCACTCGCGGAATGGATGTAGACTCTATTGAAAGAGTTGAACCACTATAAATATTTACAATTTTTTTTAATTTGTTCCAACCATTTTTTAAATTGTCGATTTACGTCCCTCTTGGCCAACTATTGATCCACTCAACACTTTTAGATCCCAACATCTATCAAAGACTACATACATCTTGTAAAATAACCCTTTAAAATTATAAAATTTTCATTTTATTAAGAATAAACCTACTAATTTGTCTATACGACACTACTATCGCGGCGTGCATTATCATATAGGTTTGTCACGTTATTTCAAGATGTTTATCGTCAGTTGACTAATAATTTTCATCCGCAGAGGGGCCGTTTTGACCTAAAATAAAACGTTGGGGTTAAATTCGTTCAAAAAAATAAGGGCCAAAATGATTATTCAGTTAAACGTTAGGGGCATTTCTAGTATTATGCCTTATTTATAATAATAGGGATTTATTCACCCATTCCAAAAATTAAAAAGGATATATACACTGTAATAACAGGCTTTCGGATTTCTAACTAGACCTATCATGGTCACTCGCGGAGTGAATGTAGACTCTAAAAAGAGTTGAACCACTGTAAATATTTGCAATTCTTTTTCTTTTTTAATTTGTTCCTACCACTTTTTAAATTGTCAATTTACGTCCCTCTTGGCCAACGATTGATCCACTCAACACTTTCAGATCCCAACATCTATCAAAGAGTACATACATCTTGTAAAATAACCCTTTAAAATTATAAAATTTTCATTTTATTAAGATTAAACCTACTAATTTTTTCTCTCATACATCATCCATATTTCAATCTTCAAAGGTATTTCATCTACACCATATTTTCACGAATATCATAAAGAAAAAGTATTATTCATGAATTTAAACAATACTTCCACAGTTATTTAGAATAAACAGAGGCAGTTTGCTTGTATATAAAAGAAAATTTGTTATTGTGTATTTAGTCATTTTGTTTTTTCTGGTAAGTTGCCGCCAATGCTATCAGATATTTTGCACATCTCATTTCCATAAATTAAATGCAATTTCCCCTGTTTAAGTAACCCAAAATTCAATTCCACACAGATAAAAGAAATATCTTTATTAAAAAATATACACTTAAATAATAGTATAAATAAAATCAAACATTGAGTGTGATTCGGTCCTTTTTAACACGACACAACCCGCCCCAAAAAGGAAAAAAAGAAAATCTCTTGCCTCACTGTACTTCCCCTCGAATACAAGTATAGAAACAAAACTCTACAAGTAGATGGATATCTTCAGCATCTCAACGGATGAAGCAACCTCACAAATCGCTAGGGAAATTGTTGATTTGCCCTTGTTCCAATACATCCTCGTCGTTCACCTTGTAAGCTATCCTTATGCGCATCGCCAACGGTTTCTGAAGGTAAGTAGATAACACAGCCTCTGTTAAAATATCCTTGAAAGATGGTGTTCCAAAATGTCTTTGGATGGAGATTTTCTTTAATCTAATAGTAATGCCTACGGTCTGACTTTCACACTGTGGTTCTTTCCTACCAACAAGCCAATAAGAAATTGTTTCCGACGATAGCAGGAGCTAGGGACTAATTATTTTTCTGCTAAGAAATGGAAAGCAATCTCTAATGCTATCTCAAGATAAGAAATGGTTGAACTGAGCGAGAACAATTTCGCTGCTACTGCTACTACTACATCAACGCCAGTGGTGTCAAATAAATTTCTCTTTTTAAAAATGAAAGCAGGGCGGACGGATATCTTTTGGATAGCGAGTACCCGCTCCGCTTAACACACTATATAAGGTTACTATTTTACTCGTATGCATATATATAACTATTAAAACCATAAAAATGCATTATTTCTTATATATTTTATATTTAGACATGTAATTATTCAGAGTAATTCACACTCTCTCTTTGTATATTAGAAAAGATCTGTTACATATTTATATACAAGATATATATCTATCTTAGGAAACTATAAATTAGGAAAGAGACTAATTCTAGGATAAGATATAATCCCTTAAAGTAAGGGATTCTAATTACACGAAATATTCCTAAATACATAACCTACACTCCCCCTCAAACTGGTGTATATATGTTGTATATACCCAGTTTGGATGATAGCTCATCGAAAGTTACTCGTGGAAGAGCTTTGGTGAAGATATCTGCCAGCTGTTTCTTTGTTGGAATGTACTGTAGTTTTGCAACTCCATTGTTAACCTTCTCGTAAATAAAATGTCTGTCTATCTCAATGTGCTTCGTCCTATCATGTTGTACTGGGTTTTTTGCTATACTCATAGCTGACTGGCTATCACTAAATATCTCAAAATCATTCTTGTCATCTAAGTCCAGTTCTGTAAGGAGTCTTTTGATCCACATTCCTTCGCATATTCCAAGAGCTAGTGCTCTAAACTCTGACTCAGCACTACTTCGAGAAACAACTGCTTGTTTCTTACTTCTCCAAGTTACCAAATTACCCCAAATGTATGCACAGTAGCCACTAACTGACCTTCTATCAGTTAATTCACCTCCCCAACTTGCATCCGTATAAACCTTCACTGTTCTGTCTTCATTTTTTCTAAATATAAGTCCAGCTCCTGGTGTAAACTTCAAGAACCTTAGAATTCTGTTAACAGCTTCCAAATGTTCTTCTCGAGGGTCACTCATATGTTGGCTGACAATGCTAACTGAGTATGCAATATCAGGCCTGGTAAGAGAAAGATAAATCAACTTCCCAACTAACCTTTGGTAGGTTTCCTTGTTTACTGGATTTCCAGTTCCTTCCTTGCAAAACTTCAAGCCCGGCTCCATTGGAGTTTCAACTGGTTTGCAACCGAGCATTCCCGTTTCTGCAAGAAGATCCAAAACATACTTACGTTGGTTTATGACCAGCCCTTCCTTGGACCTTGCGACTTCCATACCCAAGAAATACCTCATACTCCCTAAATCCTTGGTTTCAAACTCCTTTGCAAGATCCATCTTTAGCTTTTCTATTTCTTCTATATTATTGCCAGTGATAATCATATCATCTACATAGACAATTAGGAGAGTTATCTTACCACTTGATGCAACTTTCCTGAATAGTGTGTGATCCGCTTGGCTTTGTTTGAAACCATTATGTGCCATAGTCTAAGCAAATCGATCAAACCACGCTCTGGGAGACTGTTTTAAGCCATATAAGGATTTATTGAGCTTACACACAGTTTTCTTAGTGACCTTTCCTTCTAATCCCGGAGGGACCTCCATATATACTTCCTCCTCAAGGTTCCCATTCAGAAACGCATTCTTTATGTCTAGCTGATGTAATTTCCAGTTCATGTTAACAGCCACGGACAACAATATTCTGATGGTATTCAATTTTGCAACCGGTGCAAAAGTCTCTTGGTAGTCAATACCATAGGATTGAGAAAAACCTTTGGCAACCAGCCTTGCCTTGTATCTTTCTACACTCCCATCTGAATGATATTTCACCGTGAATATCCACTTGCATCCAACAGCTTTCTTCCCTTCTGGCAAATCTGTCAAACTCCATGTCTTATTCTTTTGCAAAGCTTTTATCTCCTCTTCCACAGCCTTTTTCCATTCAGGAGATTGAAATGCTTCTGTCACAGTTCTTGGGACTTTTACACTGTTAATACTGGCAGTGAATACCCTGAAATGAGGCTGTAATTTCCCATATGCAACATACTTATTTATGCTATGAATAGTACATTTTCTTACCCCCTTCCTAATAGCAATAGGAAAATCATCAAGGTCAACAGCAGTAGCCTCTTGGGAACCATTATTACTTTCTGTTTCAGCTGCAGCAGGATCCGAATCTGGTTCTCGGCAAATGCTAGGTTGGCTGATTTCTTCAGCAACAGCTTTCCTCCTCCTTGAGTAAACAGTGAGTTGCTTCGGTTGGGGTGTTATGGTTTCAAGGTCGTTGTTAGGTGCAGTTTTAGCAGTGGTGGAAGGTGTTTTGCACGGAGTAGGATGCTGAGATAATGGGGAAGGTAAATCATCATCAGAATTGTTTAGGTTATTCCCACCGCCCTCACTCGGACTTTGAAATGTGCTAGCTGGCTGTGGAGGAACAGTAATAGGTAAAGAAAGGATTGGTTGTAAAGAAATATTGGTTTGAACATGCTGAAATTCCTTGTAATTCTCCCCCTGAATTTCTGTTCCTGAAAAATAAGGTTGGTTCTCAAAAAATGTAACATCAAAGGAGACATAGGTCTTTTTCGTGGATGGTGAGTAACACTTGTAACCCTTCTGACTCGAAGAATAGCCCAAGAACACACACTTTATGGACCTAGGATCTAATTTCCCTCTGTTATTATTGTGGATATGAACAAATGCTGTACACCCAAATACCCGAGGAGAAAGACTTGAGTTTAACGTTTTAAAATGAGGAAAATGTCTAAACAAAACCTCAATAGGAATTTGGAAACCTAAGGTCTTACTTGGCATTCTATTGATGAGGTAAGTGGCTGTAAGAAGTGCATCTCCCCAAAGATACTTAGGAGCCTTAGCAGCAAACATAAGAGACCTAGTAACCTCTAGAAGATGTCTATTTTTTCTTTCGGCTACCCCGTTTTGTTGAGGTGTATTGACACAAGAAGTAAGATGAACAATTCCTTTTTCCTTAAAGAAATACCCAAGAGATTTATTCAAATACTCACTCCCATTGTCACTCCTTAAAATTTTTATTTTTGTGTCAAATTGGGTTTCAACCTTTTGATAAAAATTTTTAAAGATAGACTCAACTTCAGACTTTTCTCTCATTAAGAATACCCATGTTGTCCTAGAGTAATCATCTATAAAAGATACAAACCACTTATACCCAGAAATATTTTTGACAGTAGAAGGGCCCCAAATGTCACTGTGGATGATGGAAAAAGGTGCTGTTGGTTCAAATTTGGCTGCAATATATGGTTTTCTGGTGTGTTTAGCTAACTGACAAATTTCACAGGAAAACAAAGAGGGATTTTTATTTATAAATAATTCTGGTAACATTTTGGGAAGATAGAAAAAACTAGGATGACCTAATCGAGAGTGCCATAACATAATGTTATTGGTATTGAGATCAGAAGATAAAACTGGTTTCCTAAGTTCACTGGATAGAGCATGATTCTGAGAAGCTCGCCTCCCAAGTGTGTACAATCCTTGGCCCAGCCTAGCATTGCCAATCACCATCTTCGAGCCCTGTGCCTGAAAAATGCAACCACCAGTACCAAACACTACATTACAACCAGAATCTTTGATCAATTTGCTGACTGACAATAGATTGCATGCAAGTCTAGGAACATAGAGAACATTATGAAGTAGCAGATTTTTGTTTAATTTAACAGAACCACTCCCTTTGACTGTAGTAAGAGAGCCATCTGCCAATTTGATAGAAGCTTGGAGGTTGCTGTCACTATATTCCTCCAAGACATCAATGTTTCCTGTCATATGATCAGATGCACCCGAGTCTACTATCCATTGTACTGAGGAAGCATATGGATTAGTACCTTCAGTAGCAGTATAAGCTCTGTTGGTAGGCTTGGTTGTCATACTACTAAAAATCTGCTGCAGCTCCTCTATCTGCTTCTTGCTAAAACTGCTGGAGGACTCATCTTGAGAGGCAATATGAGCCTCCTTCTGAAACCGTGTGTTCTTCCAATCTGCTGGTTTCCCATGCAGCCTCCAACACTGATCTATCATATGACCTGGTTTCTTACAATGTTCACACCAGGGTCGATTTCTCCTCTGTTGGTTCCTAGAGTTGGAACTAGTTACAAGAGCAGAAGCATCTGTGTGCTGAACTGGTGGCACCATCAGAGATCTCCGGCTTTCCTCCCTCCTAATTTCTGAAAAAACTTCTCGAACCAAAGGAAGAGGTTTGGTGGCAAGAATCCTTCCTCTTGCTCCATCGAATTCTCCATTCAGTCCAGACAAAAACTGGAAAACTCTCCTCTGATTTGTTTGTCGGTTGTAGAAGTTGCTATCTTCCTGGCACTTCCAATCATTCTTCTCATATAAGTCTAGTTGCTGCCAATACTTATTGAGAATACCAAAGTACTGTGCAACAATAAGATCTCCTTGTCTGAGATCCTTAATGTGGTTCTCAATCCCAAAAAGCTCCGATGTATTGTCAACACTGGAATAAGTATCTCGGGCTGCATTCCAAATTTCTGCAGCAGTTTGGTATAACATAAAATTCTCCCCTACTTCAGGAACCATGGAATTGATTAACCATGACATGATCATGGTATTTTCACTCAGCCATGTGTTGTATTTTGGGTCTGTCTCTTCTGGAATTGGCATTGAGTCAGAAAGATAGGCGAGTTTCCTTCTTCCTGTGATGTATAGCCGGACGGACTGAGACCAAGGGAGGTAGTTGTTTCCATTTAGTTTGTAGGAGGTTATTGGGGAAATAGATGAATCTGAAATCTGAAAATCAGATTGAGCAGGGCTGTTCTGGGAACTGATTTCGGATGCTGAGGGTTCGAAAACCATGGGAAAAAATAGAGATGACTAGGGATTGAGGAAAAAGAGATCAAAATTTGGATGGATCGCTCTAACCTGATACCATGTAATTATTCAGAGTAATTCACACTCTCTCTTTGTATATTAGAAAAGATCTGTTACATATTTATATACAAGATATATATCTATCTTAGGAAACTATAAATTAGGAAAGAGACTAATTCTAGGATAAGATATAATCCCTTAAAGTAAGGGATTCTAATTACACGAAATATTCCTAAATACATAACCTACAAGACAATCTGTTTTATATTCTATACTTATATTTGTTTGCCTTTTAAAAAGTTGAAAGTATTTAAAATAACTAGCAAAAATCAATTAGAAGCGAGGTAGGGTGAGTGGAGATTGATATATCCAACATTCATAGAGCTGGTACTGCTTTCAATTTTCTACCTCCATAGTGGAGAGGAGTGGGTGGTGAGCAAAGCATGTCAATTGTAGACCACTAATGGATTTGGCAACATCCGCCCATCCCACTCCATTACCATCCTACTTATATTGATAGGGGTAATGTGTCGAAAATGACGAGGTCGAGCAACATATATTTTAAATGACTAAAATTAGATATATAAAATAATTTACTAAAGCTATTCCTTGCTAAGCCATGAGATTTAAAAAACTGTAACATAAGAAGAGTCAAGCTCAGTATACATACCTTTCCATGTTGGGTATTAGTGACTTTCAAATTCTGTGTGATGGACCCATTGCCGCTTGCCGGCAAAATGTTGCTGCTAGCAGGATCTAATTGCAGCTGAAGAAACTGTAGAGTTTAAATGCATAAACTGTATCAGCATCATACACATTAAAAGGAAAAGAATGAGAAATTCTATATGATAAGATCTACAAACTTTGCTGGTTACTTTCAAGGAACACGACAATACTATAAATTTTGTGAATTTAATGAAGACTCAATTTTAGAAGCATGACAAATTTTAGATGTTAGCAGAAGTCCATTAAAAAAGAGAAAAAAAGGCAACAAAGAGCCTACAAACTTTGATCTAGATCTGGATATATTCTATTTATTAGTCTATTTGTTAGTACATTATAATGATTGATTATGGTCATAATTATATGGATGTATTGATTATAATGGTAATTTCGTTTGTACATTGTACTAATTGAATCTGATTGCAGTTGTGTGAATGTATTGATGGTAACTATAAATGTAATTGTAACTTAAGGGGGGAAAGGCCACAGAGAGAATTGATAATGAAATGCCTACCTGTAATAGACGGCAAAGAAACCAATTATAAATTTTTAAACTACAAGTAGAGGAAGCTCAATAATGACAACAATCTCGAGTTACCTTTGGAACTGCTGCCTGGAAAAGAAAATCATCATAAACATTAGGTGACCGGTTTGTAAAAGTAGCCTGAATGAATGTTGTTTGTGGGTCTCCTGGTTGCTTTGAGAAGTTGAACGTCATCCTCAAGGAGCTGCTCTCATATGCAACTATGGATGGATAAGCTGGACCATTTTCCTCTGCTCACAGAAAAGAAAACTTTAACTTTGGCAACTACAAGGCTACAATGAGTTGCCAAACAAAGTTCCAAACTTAAAAATTTACCACGCTTTTGAGGATTAGGGTCAAACACATCCAATAAACCCATCGCTCCAGCCGAACTTTCAGGAGAAGTGGCATTTGCGGGAAGTAAGGAAAGTGATGCAAGACCATTTAAATTGGCAAGTGGAGCTTTGTTGTCCTGAGTGGAGGATGATATGTCTAATGCAGATGGGCTGCTTTCTGCAGGAGACGGTGTTCCTATTGACAAAAGATCCAGCAGAACATCTGTACCAGCTTTTGGAGGCAGACTTGTGCCTTAAAAGTAAAAATAAGAAAATCAGACTCTTTTAATCAGCAGGAAAGAAGCAACCGGACATTGAAAGTAGTTCACTTCTGATGAAGCACTTAAGATTTTTATGGCGACACAAAACAAGGTTCTCTTGGGGAAAAATATGCCAATAAAAACAGGATGACATTTTCTTTAAACATTACTACACTTCCAAAAATGTCAACTTAAGTAATTAAGCAATGCAATCACTATTACACCCATTAAATCCCAAAACCAATTTGGAATCCATAATTATAATTATAGGAACTCAAAAAACACTCATATCACTCCTTCAACACCTTTACCTTCTCCTAATTCGAGGCTCCCTAAAACCCCTCAAGGAACTCAAAATACTGCTCGTGAAAAAGGAGAAATTAGTGTCTACAAGAGGAGAAAAAGGTCAATATTAGAGTCTGTCATACAACACGGTTTCTGCCAAGAACTTGACTTAAATCCTAATGCCTTTGAAAATCTGGAAGGTAATGTAGAGAAACAGAATAAACTCTATTCTGTATTCAGTAAATTTCACAGTTAACATAATACATCGTTACAGACCATTTTAAAGACTCTAAGAGTAGGACTTTTAGCTACATTAGGAGTCCTAGTTACATTTAACTACTAACTCTAATCTCTTAAGTAGAAGACTTTAATTACAATTACTAAACTAGAGTTATTTACAACACTAACTCTTATTCGGATAAACTTACACTCCCCCTCAAGCTGGTGAGTATACATTGTATAATCCCAGCTTGAACATAAATTTATCAAATAGGATTTTTGGTAGAGCCTTTGTAAGAATATCTGCAACTTGTTCCTCTGTTGGAACATAGGATAATGATGCAACTCTACTTGTGAGTTTCTCTGCTATGAAGTGTCTATCTATCTCAACATGTTTTGTCCGATCATGTTGTATGGGATTTTTTGCAATCTGAATTGCAGACTGGTTGTCACAGAAAATCTGAAATTTTCTGTCATGACGCATTTCAAGTTCTTCGAGTAGTTTAAGTAGCCAAATCCCCTCACACATTCCTAAGGCTAGAGCTCTGTACTCAGCTTTTGCACTGCTTCTTGAAACCACTGTTTGCTTTTTGCTTTTCCATGTAACCATGTTGCCCCAAACAAAGGTACAATAACCACTTGTAGACCTTCTATCTGTGAATTCACTAGCCCAGCTAGAGTCTGAAAAAACTTTTACACTTTTGTCAAGACTCTTCTTAAAAATCAAACCATGTCCAGGTGTGCCTTTCAAATACCTCAGTATTCTTTTTGTAGCTTCCATGTGTTCCTGTCTTGGGTCAGTCATATATCGACTAATGATATTGACTGGAAAGGAAATATCTGGTCGAGTTAGGGATAAGTAGATCAACTTCCCTACCAGTCTTTGATATAACCCTTTATCTGCCTTGGGGCCCAATTCTGCTTTGCTAAATTTCAGACCAGCATCCATTGGAGTATCTGTTGGTTTACAACCCATTAATCATGTTTCTTCAAGTAAATCCAGAACATATCTTCTTTGATTAATGATCAGTCCCTTGCTGGATCTAGCCACTTCCATGCCTAGGAAATATCTGAGTTTTCCTAGGTCTTTAATCTCAAATTCCTTGCTAAGCAGTTTTTTTAGTTGACAAATCTCTTCATCATCATCTCCTGTCAAGATTATGTCATCTACATAAAGTATTAAGATAACTCTTATGTTATTTGAAGTTACCTTGGAAAACAATGTATGGTCAGACAAGAACTGTTTGTAACCCATTTTCAAAATAACTCTGGTAATTCTCTCAAACCAAGCCCTTGGTGACTACTTCAAGCCATAGAGTGATTTGTTGAGCTTGCAAACCTTCTGGCTATTTCCATCATCCTCTAGTCCTGGTGGAATCTGCATATAAACTTCTTCCTCCAAATTTCCATTCAGAAAAGCATTTTTAATATCAATTTGAGGTAAATTCCAGTCACAATTCATTGCCAAGCTTAATAAAACTCTAATTGTATTAAGTTTAGCTACTGGAGCAAAAGTCTCCTTATAGTCAACTCCATAGGTCTGTGTAAAACCTTTAGCAACCAGCCTTGCTTTGTCTCATTATACTGCCATCATAATTAAATTGAATAGCAAATACCCACTTACAGCCAACTGGTCTTTACCTTGAGGAAGATCAGTCATAGTCCCGGTGTTGTTCTTATTCAATGCATCAACTTCTTCTTCAACTGCCCTTCTCCACTTAGGACACTTTAGTGCTTCTTCAATGGTTTTAGGAATCTGTTTTCATCCAAACAGGTTGTAAATGCTCTAAATCATAGTTACCAGGAACGCAGAACGACCCTCTGACCGGCGACTCGGGAACGGCGACCCAAAACGTGGAATGGAACGGCGCAGGACGCGACTTGGGACGCAATTCAGAACGGTCGTGCTGGTTTTGGGGAAAGTGACGAGGAAGGAAGAATAAGTAGAAGAGACAGTCTATGAAACGACAAAAATTTAAATCACGCAAACCCCAGTTGCTGATTGGGTTTTAAAACAACACGTTGTATAAAACAAACTCAAATACATGGGCCCTCTTTTTTTGGCTTAATTCAAAGGGAAAAATTAGGTGTTCAGCCCTTGAGCACTTAGAGTTCATAGAAATGGCCCAAAACTTTTTAAATTTATGAATTAACCCCAAAAGTTTTACAAATTATCAATTTAATCCAAAGATTTAATATTAGTATAATTAATTATGTAGCTCATCTCATTGTACCGAATTTGGTAAGGTAACGTTCCACGTTCCTATTTTCGTTCTCCGTTTTGTATCGTATTGCATTCCAGGTAACTATGCTCTAAACGATGGCATCAACTTTCCTTAAGCAGCATACCTCTGAATGGGGTATTTAGTACACTGTCTAACCCCTTTTTTGTATTAGCAATTGACAAACACTCAAATTCAAGTAAATGAGAAGGAATTTTAGTTGAGTCATTACCTTCATTGTCTTCACTGGCAGCTGGACTCAAGTCCAATTCTCGAAAAATACCAGATTGCAAAATGGTCTCTAGAATTATCCTTTTTTTTCTGGTACAAACTTGTAGAGGTTTAGGAGGCTGTAATGGTGATTTAGGTTGGGTTTGTGAAGTAACAGGAGTAGACATTGATGAAGTAATATTTGGAGAAGGTGAAGGTCTAGAAAGTCCAACGGGAACTTGGGAATCAAGTAATAAAGGACAGCTAGAGGGTAAAAAATTTGAGGAGGTGGAAGGACAAACCTGACTGTGAGTAGGCTGAAAATCAATATAATTCTCCCCCTGAGTTGCAGCCTTGGAGAAATAAGGACCCTGTTCAAAAAAGGTAAGGTCTAAAGAAGTAAAAAAAATCGAGTAGGTGGGTGATAACATTTGTAGCCCTTCTTTAGTGAAGAATAACTGACCAAAACACACTTAAAAGACTTGGGATCAAGTTTAGTCCTAGATGGGTCAAAATTGTGCACAAAAACAGTGCACCCAAACACTCTCAAAGGAAGAATTGAAGACATTGGTTTAAAATGGGGAAAACTCTTTAAGAAACTTCCCTAGGTGTTTGATAATTTAGAACTTTACTAGGCATCCTATTAATAAGGTATGTAGCTGTTAACAAGGCTTCACCCCATAAATACTTTGGTACATGGTTTGTAAACATTAAGGCTCTAGTGACTTCCAATAGGTGTCTATTTTTCCTTTCTGCCACTCCATTTTGTTGTGGAGTGTTAGCACAAGAACTGATATGGACTACCCCTTTTCAAGAAAGAGCTGACCTAAAGATTGTGTAAAAAATTCACCCCCATTATCAAAATTAAAAATTTGAATTTTGCTTTGAAACTGTGTTTCAACCATGTTATAAAATTTCTGAAATACAATAGACACCTCTGATTTTTCTTGCAATAAATAAGCCCAAGTAGTTCTACTATGATCATCAATGAAGGTTACAAACCACCTACTTCCATTAACATTCTTCACCTTAGAAGGACCCCAAACATCACTGTAAATTAATGAGAAAGGATGTGAGGGTTTATGAGAGGATGGTAAATAATGAGCTCTTGTTTGTTTAGCAAGTGGGCAAATATGGCATTTAAAAGAAGATTGTTTTTTAATAATAAACAAATGTGGGAACATTTTTGCAAGATAATGAAAGCTAGGATGACCTAACCTAAAATGCCATAACATAACAAGATCAATCTGTCCTAAGGAATTAAAACAATATGGAGAATATGTATTGGCGGAATTGTTGGTGCTGGAAAGAACAAAAAGACCACCTTGCAACCTAGCATTGCCAATCCTCTTCCTCGAAGCCAGTGCTTGTAAAAAACAGTCTTTATCAGTAAAACAGAAAGAACAATTCTGATCCTTAGAAAGCTTGCTCACAGATAATAGACTACAATCCAGACTAGGCACAAAAAGGACATCTTCAAGAATGAGGTTACTGTTGATAAGAACAAAATCGGTGCCTTTAATTGATGCAAGGGAACCATTAGCTGTTTGAACAAAAATATTTGAACAAGAAGTAAAGGTAGAGAATAATTCTCTGTTACCAGTCAGGTGGTCAGAAGCACCATGGTCAACTATCCAAGTAGGTAGAGTTGTAGTAGAAAGAAGAGCAGTGGAGGAGGATTTTGTAAGTTATCCGAGAAGTGTTAGAGCTTGAGGGGGAGTGTAAGTTGACGAGGAGTGTTAGAGTTTTTATTTAATGTGTAATTAGAGTTTATTCCTAATCATTAGTTTAGATTTAATAGAAGTCTTATTTAAATTAGGAATAAGTACTATTTAAATTAAAGATAAAAGTATAGTTTTAGTTATATTAGAACTCTATATCAGCCTATTTAAAGGCTTACTCTGTATACATTTGAATAATTAAGAATAATAAAAAAATACAGAGAAACACATTGTTCTCTCTGGAAAATATCTTGTCATCTTCTTCAAACAACAAATCCCTAACCACCGATCACACACAAACCACTATTATTCATTGCATCTCCGGCCACCATGGCCCCTTTCTCACAGATTTTTGTTGGGTACCTTCATCCTCTACCAAGGCCAGATGCCCTTCACTGCTACTATTGAATTTGCTAAACAATTGTTGCAGCTTTAGCATCTGTTGTTTAGTAAAACCACTTGTCGGATTAGTGGTGACTGCATTGGAGTAGGACTCCCTACGTGCCTTCTGGACTGAAGGTTTCCAATCTGCTAGTTTGCCATGCAACTTCCAACAAGTTTCTTTCAAATGGCTTGGTTTCTTGCAGTAATCACACACCATCCGTCCCTTTCGTTTTGGAGTAGAAGAAGTCTGAGTAACCAAAGCATAACTTTCAGGAACAGTAGCGTCAGGAATCATGTAGGACCTTCTGCTTTCTTCTCTTCTGACCTCAGAGAGCACTTCCCTAAGAGAGGGTAAAGGGTTGCAGCTAAGAATTCTGGATTTGACAGGATCCCAATCTCTATTGAGTCCATTCAGAAACTGAAAAATCCTCTTTTGCGTAGTGATCTTTTTGTATAACGCAACATCATTTGCAGTCTCCCATTCGTTTGCCTCATACAAATCAATTTGCTGCCATAGATTAGTTAGAGTAGGGTAAAACTGTGTAACAGTCATCCCTTCCTGCTTAAAATTAGAAGCCTTACTTTCAATGCCAAACAACTCATAATTGTTGTTGGTGCTCGAGTATGTATCTTTAACAGCATTCCAAACTTCACTAGTTGTTTCATAAAGAAGAAATTGAGATCCAACTTCTGCAGACATAGTGTTGAGCAGCCAAGACATGACCCTGCCATTCTCTTGAGCCCACTTGTCAAAACCCTGGTCATCAGCAGAGGGTTTTTTAATTTTCCCAGTAATATACCCTAGGGTTCCTCGGCCAACAAGAAAAAATTTAACAGATTGGGACCGTTCAAGGTAATTAGTGCCCACAAATCTGTGACAAGTAACAGTCGAACTTGTTACTTCTGAAAAATCTGTCACACTGACAGTTGAGGTGGAGGAGGATTGCAGCTCACTTGACATTGATTGATTTTGATTTCTATCAGAGAAAAATTTCCGATAGGATCGAAATTAGACTGATACCATGTAGAGAAACAGAATAAACTCTATTCTGTATTCAGTAAATGTCACACTTAACATAATACATCGTTATAGACTATTTTAAAGACTCTAAGAGTAGGACTTTTAGTTACATTAGGAGTCCTAGTTACATTTAACTACTACCTCTAATCTCTTAAGTAGAAGACTTTAATTACAATTACTAAATTAGAGTTATTTACAACACTAACTCTTATTCGGATAAACTTACAAGTAATGAGTTACCTGGTAAGGATGTGGTTAATGATATTGTTCCTATTCCTTCTATTGATAATATTAACCTTCCTATTGCTTAGAGGAAAGGTGTAAGGAAGTGCACTAATCATCCTATACAGAGATTCATTGCTTATGGAAAACTACAGCCTTCTTTCGAGCTTTACAACAAAAATTGACAGCATCCAGATTCCACAAACTATTGAGGAAGCCTTGGGGATCCTAAATGGAGAAAGACTATAGAAGATGAGATAGAGGCTCTCAAAAGCAATGGGACTTGGACCTTGAATGAGTTACCACAAGGAAAGAAGACTGTTGGCTGCAGGTGGGTATTTACTGTGAAGTACAACTCTGATGGGAGTGTGGAGAGATTCAAGGCAAGGTTAGTGGCAAAAGGATTTACATAGTCTTTTGGGATTGATTATCAGGAGACTTTTGCCCATGTTGCCAAGTTAAATACAATAAGAGTTCTATTATCCTTGGCTATAAATGAAAACTGGAAACTTCACCAATTAGATAATAAAAATGCATTCCTCAATGGCAACCTAGAGGAAGATGTCTACATGCAAATACCTCCAGGAATGGAAGAGAAAGGTAGTGAGCGAACTCTTAGACTTATCCTACTTAGAGATAATGATAACTTAGAATAGTCCTACTTAGATTAAACTACTTGTATAGTCTTTCTAAAGACTTTTTCTGTAAAGCATATGATTAAGTGAAAATACACAGAGAATAAAATCCTCTTTGCTCTGTAGAATAATACTTTTAGACATATTCCATAACACAGTTTCAAACAACCAAACACCTTAAATGTCCCTTTTTATTCCATTCTCCAAACTAAACAAAATAAAATACATGCACTATTTATTATATTCCCACCAAATAATAATTTCATTCCCACTTTATTTCATTCATTCAAATACCTAATGTGTCATTAATTTATATTTTATAAAATTATACTTTTATTAATATCTTTGGACAATATATATTTCAGTCAAATGCTTCTAGAAGATGCACTGGTATGCATCCCAACTAACCTGATGATGGTGCAGAAGCTGGGGATAAATCAATAGCAAGGAGATCCTGAAGAAAATCACCACCAGAAGAGATAGGTGCAGGGGCATCATCCGAACTTAGGTCAAGTAAGTCTCCAATAGGAGCTGCAGCTGATTCAGCAACTCCATTAGGAAGATTACATGGTGCGATGGTGGAGGTTGAAACAGTTGTTGCCAAGGAGCCAGCTTTCCTTCCGCTTAAAGTAGCCTCATCCAAAACTGGCATCCTTTCAACCAGAGCAGATCTGTATGGATCCATCTATCAGCTTTGTACTAAACAACGGTGGTAAAATGCTGGAAACCTTCTAAAAGGTAGTGACATAAACCATCATCATCATCATAATAATAATAATAATAACCATACCTAATGTTCTGATACTTCTGAAGAATACAATTAAATTCAATAGATCGTTGCTGCAACTCAAGCACAAGGCTTTGTTTATTCTGGAAAATTATATCCTTGATCCTCCTGGAGAGACCAATCATTAAAATTTGTTTTTCTTTTTCATGACATATAGACAAATAATCAGAAATTTCACAAGAATTAGGATGGCTAAACCAAATTGCCGAGAAATAAATTCAACTTAGGTCATGCTCAGATAGATTTTGTAACCTGTAGAGCAAGCGAAGCCAGTAGAAATGTATAACCATGGGGAAGGAGAGATAATATATGATAAAATATCCACTTACTCTGAACAAGCAGGAAATCGAGTAGAGAGCTTAAACAGAGCAATCAAAGCCATTGCTTTAGTAGTGAGATCCAATCTATGATGCTTAATAGCAACCTCTATGGCATCCACAGCATCAGATTCCGTTACCTACTTAGGAAATTTTTTTAACAAAAGAATTTCAAAAAATTTCCTACCAGTAGTGGAAGTAGAGTGATAAATATAAGCATTCACAGAGGACCCTGACATGAAGGACTTTCAGCGCATCATACAGAAAGTTAGAATCTCCTAGGTCTAAAAATCATATAGGATTCATGTCATCCCACGAGAAAACCCTACATTGAATGACATCTATCATTTTGACTACTGCAAGTAATCTCAAACTATGTTTACTCAGACTCAGGTGTGAGTGTCAGATATGGTTATGTGCCCGCCACAGATATGGTTAGACTTTTTAAAACTTTTCTGTGTATTCAAAGGACCCTTGGACGTCATATTCCCATATCATTGTATCAGACATGAATGTCGGACATGGATGCTTCAAGAAAAACGAAGAGTCAGGACAACACGGATCTCAAATTATTTCAACACAAATCATAAAGTCATATAAGACAGACCATTGCCTGCTGTGTTATCTCTTTTTCTAAAGATAAAGAAATGCAAAACGACTAAAGTGCGAGCAAACTAATCTAGGGATAAGGAAGCCCTTACTGTTATTGGTTCTTCAATGTCGAGCACCCCAACATTATTCACCAACATGTCACCATATTCACCAATACACCAAACTGCCACTCGAACAAGGGATTCCTTATGAAAAAAAATTGCATTTAATAATTAAACAGATACAAATACCAAGTTCTGACAAAATCCAAAATAAAACTAAGAATACCTGTTCTGTTGATGTCCGGAAAGCTCTGTACAATGCCCTGACTGTATATCCATGGAGGTCAGAAGCATTACTGATGACAACGATAAGTGCATGCCAGACTTCATCTTTTACAAAATTTCCAGCCTACTAAGAGAAGGATAAATATCAGTACTATTGGAACATAGTAATTAATAGAAACATTGAAAGAGCTAAGAAGATAAATAACAAATGTTGCATGTTACGGTCATGTGTTTTTGTGACTGATAGTTCAGCTCGTCGAAGGGAGACTGAAACTGAAACTTTTCTAGTCAAAATGAGAGTCAACATCCAACAGATGAAGATTCTCACACCAAGCAAACTATAAAAAGAACAAGCATTCTGCTACTTGTACGTCTATGACCAATGACCCAATCCTTTTCAATGACACTTTAGTTTCATGAATAAAATGAAAAATACCGACACATAGTAAAATGATTATATAGGACTGGGTAAGTGAACCTTTACTAGATACACATTAGTTCCCACACTTTCTGGAAAATTACCATGCCTACTCTTCCCAATTGCTTCCTTATAATATGAAGATTGAGAAAATCTTCGGGCAAAAGCCAATTCCATGTCGACCACGAAGTCATAGACCAAGCTACTTTTCCAGTTTGAATTGCTAGTCCTTAACAAGTTGCTAGTAGTGGAGGCCTGAAATCTTATATGGATTTCATCAATCACACTCCTAAATCCTAATTGACTTGAAAAAGGCATCATAATCCTTCCCCGTCAAATCCTAGATATCCTCATTGGGGTCACACGTGACAATCAAAAGGATTAAGATCAAACCAGAAACCATCCAAGTTGTAACACAAGCTAATACAGATTTAATGGCCAGCAAATTTTCAGGCCTAAGCCTCCAATTCTCAATAGTCAAAAGCTTAAATTCAAGTTCTAGAGTAACTTGAGGCCTTTTATGGTTTCCAACAATGATATTTACTTCTATCCAAAGTGAGATGGAATATCCCATTTTCAGCCTTTGATAGTACAATCGATCAAAGGCAACAAGCAGCAGAAGTCATAGCTGAGACAGGTTCAGACATTAGATTTAACTTGAAAAATAACGTGGGCGAACTAGCACAGTTTGACAGAAACTTCGGTATCACTTTAGAAAAGATACCAAAAAAGTTACTAATACTGCAAACTCTTTATATAAACCACTACCTAAACAGGGTAAGAATGTATTCTCTTTCTTTTGAAAGAATTTATACACGAAGGTCATATGTTCTACAAAGAAAGTTGGTAATAAAAATAAAATAAAGGTTAAGACATGTTTCACATCATTATTTAATGGACTCGCATGCAAAACTTGGATCAAACCAAAGACTGAAATAATCACATCAGTGATCTGGAACAAAAATTAATGTTCTGCAACACCTATAATGAACAAAGACTGCAGTGGATGCAACTCAAACAAGAGAAAATACTGTAGCAGAATTGAAACATGGAGAAGGATGAATTTAATAGAATCTGATATATTATGCATCTTCACTCCAATATACAACAATGATATGTATACTACATATACCTCAGAAAGAACCTTGAGCATCTGATCAATGTACCAAATTTTCTCAGGGGAAAACCTGAGCAATGGAAATGATTGTTAATTCACTAAATAATGCTGCAAAGAAATTACAAATGAATCTTTCAGCATCCTTCCCCCCAGCCAACATAAAAAAAGTTATATGATAAACCAGAAGAAAATATTCCAACATAAGAGAAAGATAAAAGGAACTTCAATAAATTTAATAGAGGTAGCAAGCTATTAAAATCGATCATATTAAATCAATTGTATGAGCAATAACTGATAACCGGTCCTTTTATTTCCTAAAAATGGAATTGGAGGAAGGATTATATGCAGATACACAGCTAGATACATCCAGAGCACAAACATGAAAATATTGAGCCAATAAGACAAAGCATACAAGACAACTGTAAATAATATAACATACACAAGGAAAGCTAAAATAGCACTTCTTATTTAATTAACAAATAGCACAACTTACTTTTCAATAAGGGAGCATATCTTGGCGGTAATGTCTCCCTTAAATTCTTGATCACTTACTTCCAAATATTCAATTAGCTCTTTCGTCAAAGGCTTTACATTGCTTTCATTCACTAGCAAGTATACAAGTTCAAGTGCCCGTTTCTGAATTGAAGCATCTGAATCCTGGGAAAATAAAATGTTGAATCAAAAACTTCAGATGCAGAAAACTTAAATTTTGACAATAATGCCATTTCAGTCCACATCAAAAGCAACAAAGAAAAAGGTGGAAACATCTTTTTTTTTATTGGTAGAGTACCAAGGCTCAAATTTAGCATATCTACCCAATTCGTACTCCACTCTACCCCTGATCCAAGCCCAAGAGACAATGCTGGAAATTATTACATCTTCAAATGAATCCCTATGCAAAAGTGACATGTAAGACAAACTGAGGGTTCTCTAAATGTCAATCAAAACAAGTGATATCTAAATTTAGGATATCTTCAAATGAATCCCTATGCAAGAGTGACATGTAAGACAAGGCTTTCGTCCAAATGTCAATCAAAACAAGAGTAATCAACCAAAAAAAATCATAAGGGCGACACATAAGACAAACTGAGGGTTCTCGAAAGAAAAGAAGAGATGGATAGAAAGAAAAGAGAGAGATGACTACCGGATCTTTATCCACAAGCGAAAAAATAAAAGATCAAGTGATATCCAAAGAGAGAAATCCTCTCTGCAGCTAGTAATAAGAGTCTTATCCCACATATATGAGGTTCACCAAAAGTAATAAACAAATAACATAACAGAGAAATAGGGTAGCCAAAAGGAAAGCAAAAGAAAAGGTCCTTAAGATTCTTAATCAAGAACTAAATAAGAACCCTATTGAAATCATCAAAGATTAAATTAAGTATCCTGAGGCAGCACCTTTACACATTCCAAAATCGTTGCCCTATGCCTCTGAATTGCTTTAGCATCCGCCACAATCGCCTTCATAAGCATGTTCAATCCAACATATCTGAGAAAACATGTCAGGTTAAGTTCCATAAAGTAATAGAGCAATGAAATGGTATAGAAAGGGATACAAGAAATCAAGATTAGATTTGAAAGGAAAATACCTGATATTGTTGTCACGATTTGACAAGAATCTTCCCAAGATATTAATAGCAAGCACACGTAAGCCTCCATTATCTTCAATGCTCATGATGGTTTGAACACATTCATAAAGAATAGCATTTCCTGCATTTTTGTTTGACTCGGTTCTCGATGCCACCTAAAAAGAATGTGACCATATAGAAAAACATGTGAAAGATAAACCCTTAACCTCACTAAGAGATTAAATATTGTTTTTTAAGAAGAGATGAAATATTGTTGAAAACCATGAAAGGGGTTCAACAACTTTAGAAGTAATATCCAATCTACCCAAATAGTAACCTTTCAATTAACATGCTCCAAGCAATTTCATAAACGTTTTTATCACGTCAAGGAGCAAGATTTCAGTGGAATACCCAGCTTATTTACTACAAAGGGCAGAACTTTTAATTTTCATCATGCAATACTATTTTAAACCATAAAATGAAAGAACATAACCCACTCCTCAATAAAACAACCATATTTTTCCTTTTAAAAAAGTTTTTTAATAACTTTATGAAAATCTGGTTTTCCGCAGATGATGAGCATGAACAGAAAAGTTACAGCGAAAGAAAGACAAATAAAAAATTGAAAGAAAAAAAAATCTGTGCTGTACTTGCTAATTGGTGAGACAAACAATATATGTACTACACATTATACTTGATACTTCTTTCAGGAGAAAACATATCACAAATTAAAGAGATAGGTCACAAGAAAAGCATCACGTGTTCAGAACTGACCTGGGCGAGTATGTCAGTCATACAGTCACTAGCATCAGCATCTCCCTGGCCCAATAACCGAAGAAGCTTAAGCAATCTTATATGAAGGAAAGGATCTGTAATGCCAGCCGTGTCATACTCAGGTGAATAGGGACTGTTTGCAATATCCCTCAGAGTTTTGACCAAGCCTTCAATACAGTTCTGCATTGATGATAAAAGAAGCTATTATATTTTCACAGGTATAGAAAATAATCTTATAACAAAAGTAGGAAGCGAGGAACTTAACATTTAAAAGAAATTATATTCATTACAGCTTCTTTTCATAGTAGCAGCTCTTGTTAGGTGGAGAATTACATTGAACTGAAAAAAAAATGCTAATAAAGCCATAACCAATTACCTCTCTAAAATACTCAAGGGCTTCAGAACTGACTTTACAAAGATCTGTACAGAGTTGAACTCCAGTTATTAGGACTCCATGATGCTTTTCTTTAAGTAGTGAAGAAGCAGGATACATAAAGTTTTCGGCCAGGTCTGGAACTTTCTTTATGATCCGTATGGAGCACAGTGCTGCCTACAAACAATAGATAGAGTCAAGAGGAGTCAAAGATTGCAGTCAGAATGCTAAGAAATTAGAGATTACCAAAAACCCAGGTGCATGCTGAGAATTCATAAACAAAAAGCCAATTGGCAAGAGGGAAAACAAAAGAATAGCAGGAAACCACTTTAAACAAACCAATACAACAACAGAAATATGAGTAACTTTAGATGACTTCAGTTCACAGAATGGCTGGCAACAATCAATAGATGTATTTCCCTCAAATCATCAAACAAGCAAGAATTTCTTGGAGTCAATAACACATCAGAGTTCAGACTCAGGTCTATCATATGTTGCCATTTCTCCCTTGAGTGATTACATGCAGTAAATTCTTCTGGATAAGATAAATGGTCAAAAAAATATCCAGATTTCATAAAAGTACAGACCATACGAAGGTTGAGGAACATCGTTAAACAAAATATCACACTTTCATGAAGTAGGAAAATAATTACTTGTTACAATTGAGGTCTCACTCATAAGGCATACAGTACTTACATAATGGATTCACATGGTGTTTTTAACTTTTGTATTGAAAAATTACAAAGGCGTTATTGAAAACAAATAAAGAAGAAAAACCATGATACTAGAAGAATCCAACAAAACAGCACAAAACTTTAAGACTCCTGTAGAAGAAAGGAAGATGGAGAAGTTGATATCTACTAACAGGGATAATCAGCATTGTTCTACCACAAGAAATTCAGAAATCCTAGAATAGGCTTCCCTTACCCCCTTTACTTGGCATATCATTGAAATGAGAATCTGTAGCCAACATGCACGTGCGTAAATATAGGACACACTTACTTTCTTCCGGGTATTTGGATCTCGAAACTGCAGCAATCTTTCTACATCAGGTGCAAGATCACGGGCCATTTCTGCAGAACTAATATTTCCCAAAGCACAAAGAGCAAGCCCTACAATATACTGGTTTGAGTGGTTGAGATCTCTGCATATAAGTTAAGGTTCCTGCAAAGTAAAGTATAGCTCTCCTTTTCTTATTTTTACCCTTTGTAATACTAGTGTATCAGGGGAAAAGTTTCATCCAGAACAGAAATGATAAAAGGAAAAGAAAATAAGAACAAATTAAGGTTGAAAAAAGTCAACATGCAGGATACTGCTTTAATGAATTTGTAACCAACATCAGCACTTCTTGTCTTTCGTCTAGAAGCAACATGAGACCAAGATATCCAATCCTCTTCTCTGGAAATCCAGCTGATGCAATCAACTTCAGGCACTCCATTTGGCCAAAATGAGTGGGATATCCAAGCATGTGAATGAACATAAGCTTTGCTAGGTTACGGTGCCTATAATCTTGATCATTCTCATTAATTGCAGCACGAATAGCAGCACACTCTTTTCTTACAACAGCACGTTCTTCAGCTGCAGTTTTGCATGCACGTATAGCCCGTATCATGTCCCTACATTGGAGTAATGATTTTGACCATTTCCAATTAATATAAACTATAGTCAAGTCGTTAATTTGGATTAAAGAATATTACCTAGGACAATAAAAGCACAAAATATTTTTTTCGTGTCAATTTATTTCATTTAACAAAAAAAGAATTCCTACCCGCGGATAAATCATTTAATAAAAAGCAAAAGAACTCTTAGAAACAAGTCAGAGGTCCTAACTGAGAAGAAACTTTCAAACTATCAAAACCTCAAACCTAAAATTAATCGGCAATAGGTGGAGAGCTTAAACTTTGAACATAAGATTAGAAGATGTAGGGTAGCAACACTTAACCCTCCCCATCACATGTTGCTCATACAGCATACACGTGGACAACCTCAATTAGGGTCGTCAACATCACATGGGATTAGGCAAGAAGAACAACATAACTGAATGTAGGCTCTAATAGCATCCAAAGTGTAGGCTCTAATCACATGGGGATGCTGATGGGCCTACGCTTTTTGACTCTGATGAAATTTGGTGTCTACACCCATTTTATATTTATCTTGGGCGAAGTCCAATATGAATTTTGGCCAAAAACTCAATATGATCAAAATATCTTGTGTAATTTATTTTATTTATTTACTTCAAGAACTCCGTTCAATCCTTCTCTACTTTTCCTTTTTGCCTATTAATGAAGCTGTGCGTTTTATTTAAAAGAAAAGAACCCTAGATTATTGTTTTTTTATCGTTCCAAAACCTTCTTTTTCATTCGCAATGATTTCTCCTTCTTTCCTTTTTTTTCTTCTCATTTTCTCAGTTCTCACCTCCATCGTGTCCATCGATTTTCGCCGTGTTAAATTCTGCGTCAGATCTTGTCAACACGATTACGGCACCCCAAAGTGGCAAGCTCGGGTAACATAGGCTCTAATACCATGTTAAAGCATCCAACCTAACCAATTGACAAATAAGTGAAGGGTCCAACTTTTAATATAAAATTAACAAATGTTGGATAGCACAACTTAACAAAAGCAATAGGATGTGAGATCCATAGTCCTTTTTTTCTATTTCCATAAAATGTTATGGTAAACTAAAAGATACCTTTTCTCAATTGTATATAATCAGTTCTTGTCAACAATCTAGTGAAACAAAAATATTAACCGATGCTTAAGAGAGAGGAGCCCAAATGTTCCTTGAAGGCAACACCCAAAACTGATCACTCTTTAGAGGAAGCACGTCAAAATAAAGTTATTTGACAGTTAAAGACAATGAGATTCTGACCTTCACACTAATAAAATATGGGAAAAACATAGTAACTAATTCAAAGAACAAAGAACTCCCATGGCAAGATCTATAGGTTATCATTTAGACCATATTCTTTTGCTTATCTCAAAATTTGTTAATCATCCTAAATCTGTATAGGGCCGAATACAAATATTTAGTTCTGTTGCAATAGGCACGAGAACCTTCTACAGTCACAAAGCAGTCTCACCTACGAAAAGGAAGAGGAAAAGGAATTCAATTTATATTTGTTTACTAAAAGTGTAATAAGTTTTAAAATCATTTTGAACATATAGCCACAAGAATTACAGGTACAACCACCAGGCTATTTGAATTGTCTTTGGCAACCATATTGAAAGGGACACCTGAGTACGTGGCATGCCTTGGACTGTATGTTATATATTTAGTACCACTCTCTCAAATTATTACAGCTAGTTAATCAGCTTTAACGGTTTGAGGTAATATCTATGTTCCAAAACATGCTACACAACTTACATATCTATAATGCAGTAGTAGAGAAAGTAAGGCTTCAGTACCCAACTGATGCCTGGTGGTACATTTGAGTTTCCTCTCTAGAAAATGGTACTTTCTGGCACTACTGCTATTTGGCGCATCATTTCATATTTTAAATATTCATAAAAAGGGTAGATTAAGCTACTCTCAAACCAAATACTAAATGAGTATGCTAGGGATTTCTGCATTTGCAGCCATAGTTGCATGCATCTAATTTAAGCATATAAAAACAAAGGGCAAAATTAACTAGAAGAGTCAATTTATGAAACCAGAAAAGCTGACAAGCTCCACTTTGGATCTAAATTCAGACGCAATCATCATTTTAAGTAGCACAGACTAATATCGAACTCCTGAATTGCAGTCATGGCAATAAAAACACCCGCAATTTAGGGGGAGGGGGACGCAGCTGTTCCCGTAAAAAACATCCATATTCCATTCTAATAAGAAAATACCGTGTTCTTGATCGGGTTTTCAAATTAAAAGGGACAGGCAGAACTAAAATAAGAAATGGGTAACACTAGGAATCGGTGCTCACCGTAGATGAGTACCAGACGAGAAAGGATTCATTATTGCGTACAAGGTCGAAATTGGTGTAGAGAGGCTGAAATCAGATCCAATCAAATCAAAACTAAATAAAATGCTGCAATTAAATCAATCCAGCCAATTAGCGCTTATTTGGAATGAAATCAAATTGTATTCACAAATCTAAGAATCTGAAATTTAAGATCCAAATGATGGAATTCGGGGATCAAAGAAATAGAACCAAACAGAAGGATTTGACCGATTGAGAAGACGAAGTAGCTGTAAAGAAAAGGAAACAGAAACGAACAGGGAACTGCAAAAGGAAAAACCAAAAACGGGAGCACTCAATTTTTCATTTGCAATGCTGAGTGGGTCACCCGCGGGTAACGTGAATAAATTACTCGGGTTCTGCTATTGGGTTAAATTTCCAAGATGGATCTTACGGCTTCTTGCTGTTACGTATGAAGGCGCGATTTCAATGGCAAGCGAGAGATTTTCAAATAACGGCGAGGGAAGCAACTCTATTATTATGTCCGCGTATTAAACGGTTCAACACTTATTATATCCACTAAGTATAAAGTAATTGCCGTCTGCTATAAAAAAATCTAATTTTTTCCCTCTAATAATCTTGCGCCGCCTTTAAATTTTTTTAATTTTTTGGCATTAACCAGTAATTGGCAATCACCTAGCTATTGATTGTCGATCGCCGATGTTTTATTTTTTTCTTTTTTTTAATAATAATCTCTGTCTTTATGGTACGCGGTTTTTATATCCTCGTGACACGTATTTTATTCTGTCCTTGTGACATGTTTTTTTTTTGTTTCATATGTCCTTGTGGCATGATTCAACATACCCTAGCGGTCGATCGTTGCTCGCATAGAGTTTTTAATCGGCGCTAGTTTCTTATTATGATTTGTCGGTGGTCACGCAAACTTAGATCCCCGCTCAGTTGATAGTTGTTTGCCGATGTAATCGGTCCTGGGTAGCGGAACATTCTGTCTAATCACTTTTCTTTATTTTTTGGTTATAAGAAATTTGGGTAGATAGTATTAGTAAAAAATGGGTAAACTACTCAGGTGACCACCAAACTATTTGAGCATACCTATTTTGACCACTGAAAACTATTTGAGCGTACCTATTTTGACCACCGTGACGTGGCGAAATTTGTAAAATTACACATTTAGTCCATGTTATTTATCTATTATATTAATTTGGTCTTAATTTTAATTTAATTAAAATAAAATTAACCAACTAGATGACAACATGTGTTCTATCTCTTTTTTAAGCAAATGCAAGAAGGTTAACTCTATTTGTATGATATGAAATGATAACATATTTTATTAAAGTGTTACTTTGTTGGTTGAAGCTGCTTTAGCTAAGCAAAGTACTAGCAAAAAAGTAATTTCATATGTTCAGCAGAATCAGATACCTGCAAAATCTTCTGTTGAATTGGGGGTCAAAAACAAAATTGATGAGCCTCAGAATGATGACGTGAAGAAAAGCAAGACTGCTTCTAGTGATGGGCTAAATAAAGCATTGAGTCTTGCTCGAATTTCAAGTCCTGTGAAACAAAGAGAATACAGAGGCACTGATGGTAGAAAGAGGATCATTCCTGAAGTAATTGGTATGCCTATTCAGCAGGAAAATGAAATGCTTAATCCCGTGCACTAAATTTTTGTGTTGCATCTTCCAATCACAGAAAAAATAACAACAATGTAGTTTTGACTGGTGGTAGTTTGAGAGAAACTTCTTTTAGGAGAACCATTGGTATAAACTTGGATTTAAAGGAGCCCTCTGGGGTCACTGTTGGGGTAACTGTTACTGACATCCTGGTTATTGAGAAAGTCTATGTCTCTGCAGGTCATGAGCATGTTGTCAATGCAGAGAAGTCTGGGAGCATGAAGCCTTCGAGTTCCACTGCTTCCCCTACCACGTCTCTTTCAATTAGGATTTTTGACAAGAAAGAAGGTGAGGATAAGACTCTAGTTTGCTCGAAAGCATGTCTTAGGGAGCATGTTGTGAATGACATGTATAATGAAAGAAACATATATTGTTTGCACAAAAGGGTCTCAAACTCTTTGGTCTGATCATATCTCTGGAAAAGTTTATGTTTTAGCTAGAAATGTGAACTTCTGGCTGTAGGATGTGAAGGTGGGTGCCTACAACGTAACCCTTTAATAAAATATGTTATCATCTCATATCATATAAATAGTGTTAGCCTAGTGGTTGGGGCTTAAGCCCTCCTTACTCTTGGGTGTGGGTTTGAATCCCATTGGTTGCATTTGCTTACCATTTTATTTGCTTCATTTGATTATCTCCAATCAGATGGTGACGCAATCTGGTTAGTTGATCAAATATATTAAACTAAATAAATTACTAAAATTTTAAAAAGATAGAACATGTGGTTGGTCGGTTAATTTTATTTAATTAAATTAAAAGTAAGTCCATATTGATATAATAGGGACCAAATGTGTAATTTTACAAATTTAGGTTAACTTCCGCGTCACCCTCTATTAGTTTTTTAATGGTGGTAGTCAAAATAGAACCAATTTAAAAGTCTGGTGGTATGGTTGACGAGTTGCCTAGTTCGGTGATTAAGATAGGTACGCTGAAATAGTTTGATGGTCGTCCAAGTAATTTTAAATAGTTCGGATGCAGAGCGATGGTTAGAAAGTGTGGACCGCATCTTAGGGCATATGGCCTGCAATGATGTAGAAAGGTTGGGTTGCATCGTTTCGATGCCTCATAGTGATGCCTATCACCGGTGGACGACCACCCAAGCTGGAGTTGCTGTCAACCGTGTGACTTGGACATTCTTCTATACGACATTCATGAGGAAAATTTTTGGGCGCAATATTAGGATGCACGTAAGCATAAATTCATGGATTTGGTCCAAGGCAAACTATCAGTGACCGAGTATGAGGTCAAATCTGTAAGGTTGACCCAATATTCCCTTTGAACTGGTTCCATATGAAAGAGAATGTTGTAACCATTTATGTTACGGCTTGGTGAAGGAAATCAATACATATTTGTTGGCGTCGGACATTGAGGAGTTTGATGTTGTGGTAAACAAGGCTAAAGATACTGAAGAGCCTTTGGGTTTAAATAGCCAGTCTATAAATGTAGATTTATGGAAGAGAATTGTTGAGTCTTCTAAGTATTCTCGGAATTCAAACAAAATAGGTCGTGATAACAAATACCACCGTGACTCTAGGCGTGATGACAGACACAACCAGAACTACCATCCTACTAACACCTATGAGTCTGTATCGTGTGATAATTGTGGTAAACGCCATTCGGGCGAGTGTTGGCGGTTGATTGGTGGTTGCTATTGATGTGGTTCTAAGGAACATACTATTTGGGATTGCCCAAAGTTTGACCGGGATGTTTCGACGCGTCTTGATATAACTGCTGCTACCAATCTTGCTCCAGCCTTTGGATGAGACTGAGGGCGAGGCAATTATCAGAGGCTTGTAAGTGGTCAGAGGACTGTTGCACACATTGCCGCCATACAACATGAGGTTGGAGTTGCTGCTCATCATTTACATTGCGATCTATTCCATTATTTTTATTGGTTGTTTCTGATTCTACCCATTCTTATATTTTAAAAGAACATGTGCTTGCATTGGATATCCCGGTAGAAATCTTGAATGTGGGGTTATTGTTACGAGTTCCTTGGGTGAGTCAGTAGTAGTAAATCAATTATATCAATGATTATTATTCCACAAGCATCTTAGTTTAGGGTTTAGGGGCTTAGTTTAGGTGTAGGGATTTAGATTTTAGTGATAGTGGTTAGAATTTAGGGGCTTAATTTATGTGTAGTGTTTAGGGGTTTAGGGGTAGGGATTTAGATTTTAGTGATAGTGGTTAGAATTTAGAGTTTAAGTTAATATGGTAAGGATTTAGGTTTTAATCTATAAACCCTAAATTATAACCTTAAACTATAAATTTCAACCACAATCCCTAAATTCAAAACCCACACACCTAAACCCTTAGACCATATACCTTAAACTAAGTCTCTAAACCCTAAAATTAAAGCACTTGTGGAAACTTTTAGTTTCCACGCCAGTGTATCAAATAATCACCCTTATACCAAAGGTGTCCTTTGGAAATACAATGAAAAAATACAAGAATTCATGTTTTTGGTAGATTTGATAGAGCTATCATTTTATGGTTTTGATGTTATTCTCGAAGTGGATTGGTTGTCTGAGCATTGAGTTGTGGTTGATTTTGAAAAGAAGCAACTTTCATTGAAGTTAGTTAATGATTTTGTGGTGGAAGTTGTGGGTGAGCGAATAAGATTCGTGTCCAGTGTGATCTTGACTATCCCAGCTGAGAAAATTATAAGCAAGGGTCACGAAGCTTATTTAGCTAATGTAATAAATTCGGGAAGCAAGGATGCTTGAGTTCAGGACATCTGAACCATTATAGTTTTCTGAAGTGTTTCTAGAATAATTACCTGGTCTGTTATTGGATCGAGTAGTAGAGTTTGGTATCGTCACATACCTCGATACAACTCTAATGTCTATTGCGCCTTATCGTATGACACTAAAAGAATTGAAGGGGTTGTAAATCTAAATTCAAGAGTTGTTATATCATGGTTTCATTAGACCGAGCGTGTCTCCTTGGGGAGCATTGGTATTGTTTATGAAGAAAAAAGATGGTTCGATGAGGATGTGCATTGGTAATGAGGTCATCGGCATTGACATTCTTAAGAAGCTTAATGAAAAGACTTGGCCAGTAGATTCAACACTCACGTTCGTCGCCTTCACCAATGTAATCTTTTTTCCCGACGATGATTGAGATTGCATCGTTGTGGAGCGTAAGTACAAGCGAATTCGTTGACGGGCTTTGTATTCAAGATGATTAGACAGTAAATATTGGCGGTAGGGTTTGGGCTACGCTGATTTATCGTTGGCATTGAAATATCTGTGAAACTACCGCCATATAGGAAATGAATAATAATAAGTTTTAAATTTTTTATAAAATAAATATTTTATTTTTAATATTATTCCACATACCAATCTTTGATCTATTCGCTAATTTTTTATATAAATTTATAATATAAATATTTATTTTTTAAAATTTTGAACTCCTAAAGGGTGAAATTAAAAACAATGAATCATCAAGGACTAACTTTGTTACTATGGTTTAAGTAAATGAAGAAAATTTTTATTTTTAAAAATAACACTTGTCAATTTCTGACCGATTAAGGAGTCCAAGTCAGATTTTATAATGAAAATAAACAAATCCATTATGGCAAAAAGGTGTATAAAACTGAGGATGAAAAATTATTTATATAATATTGATACATTCAATATAATTCATGTACAAAGAAGTATTTAACCCAGTATAAAATGAGATTTTATTAGGGTAAACATCATCATTGGTGTCACTAAATTATTCTTATTTTTTGTTTTGGCTATCAAGCTATTATTTTTAACAAAATTGTCATTAACGTTACTTTTTTATTTTAGTTATTAATGTTATTTTTTTCTATTTTGGTCACTAATCTATTGTTTATTTCCTATTTTAGTAATCAAACTATTATTTTATGAGTGAATTTTTTAACGACAGGTGACTAAAATAAAAATGGAATAATTTTGGGGACCAATAGTGTTTTTTACCCATTTTATTATTAAGTAGTAATTGAAGTCAATCAAACTTCTTGGGCTTGTAGAATTAGAGTTGTAAACGAAGTCAACAATTATTATTGTTATAAGTGGGCGTGGCGTCAGGCGTGTGGAAAAAAGAAGGAAATTTGGAATCCAAATTGGTCACCTAAGAGAAGAAATACAAATAGAAGAAAAGAATAAGCATTGAAGAAGGAAGAATGGGACGGTGGAATGAGTCTCCGGTGGCGGTAGTGGTGGCGATGATGGTAACGGCGTTGGGCCTCTTTTCAATCTCAGCCACAGCAGCAAGGCCCTGCAAGACCTTCCTCGTCTCCTCCTATTCCATCTCTTTCCATAACCCTAACGACCCTTCCTACGCCGTCTCCTCCCGATTCGTCACCGTCTTCACTGAAATCGCCCAATTGAATCCCTTACCTGTACCCACCGATCCCAAGCCCTCCCACGTCTTCAGCTCTCTCCGTGATCGCAGCAGGGACATTCTCAGCGTGGTCGTCGCTCTCCTCCTCGGTGTCGGCTGCGGCGCTCTCACTGGCGCCACCATCTACTTGGTCTGGATGATCTTCACCGCCCGTCGCGAGTACCATGAGGATTATGAGTTCGACGAAGAATTTAGCCCTAAAAAGATAGGGTATGTTAACATTCCTGCGAATGCTGCCGTCGACGTTAAGGAAGCCCTTTGAAAAAAGTGGCATAGTTATTAATAATAAAATAAATTCTCGGATTGATTGTTCAGTATTTCGGCGATCTCATGTCTATGTCTGCATTTTATTTAAAGGTATTTCATTTTTAATATATATACACACACGCATATATATAATTCAAGTACTACTAGTCTAGTATTGTTATTGTGTTACTTTGTTTCTCTTGAAAGCAAAATAAAATGAAGTTGAACTGCCTTAGGAACTGAATGATGTGGTGGCCGATGCATCCCTTTGTTTGGCACATGCATGCAAGGAAGAATATAGTAATGGTATCAGGATTCTTATTATGGTTTGTTTTGGGGTAATTATTGGTTTTACTGTCTTTCTTTCTATGTGATATATCGATCAAATTACAGCTTATTGGCCTCATATTTGTTTGATTGTGTAATGATTGCCCTTTTTGTTCTGTGATTATGTGAACCTCTAACTGTTCTTCTTGGATGCCAATCTTACTATGTTTCTTGTTATTCCATGCCAATGATTTGGCCCATCATTCATGACTGTCGTCTGCACTTCTGCCAAATTATCTGGTTTATGAATTAAAAGGTGGTGTTATGTTGGTTGTGCATTTCAGTTGCACATGATTTAGGAATCTTCACTACCTTAAGCACTGTTAGAATCATTTGTTTAACATTTTCCTGCTTTCCCATTGTGAGATAAAATCCAAAAGCTCAGTACATAGTAATTGTTTTTTCCCCGCAAACCTTAAGTTCTGTTGCCTATTCAGTTATGAAGTATGTGATATTAACACGGTAGTCTCCATAAGGCTTGGTTGTGTTTGGCAATTGATTCAATGCCTCACCCTTTCTAGGTTTAGTCTACTGAGATATCACCTTTATGATTGAAGAATATGAATTTTTCTATGGGAAACAGTTTTTTCCTTTTATTATTTTTGGAATTATACTAAAGAGGGATGTTTAGGCATGCGGTTTAGTTAGCATTTAAGCTAAATTAATCGGGTCAATATTGTTGATGTTCAGTGGGTGAGGTAGTGGTTTACGGTGGTTTACGAAGTGAATGAAGATGGCGGGTTAGTCATCCGGTTGGGTTTCATCCCTTTTGATTTGAATAGAGGCTTGCGTTTCGGTGACAGAGGTTTGGAGAGACCCGTGTGATAGGTGAGAGAACCATTTTTAACTTAACCTTTTTCTACAGGGAGGATTCCACCATATACTAATGGGTTAGGTTCTAGGACTTTATGAGCCTATTTTTATTAGTGAATGGGATAACAACCTTGACTTTGGTCTAGAGCTCTTACGGAGAGCATCTGATCGTGGAGCAACGGAGGCCACATATGCCCTCCAGCTACAATTAATTTGTATACAGCCTCGTATATTTGAAGGTTATCTAGTTTTTAAGCCTTTGAAGTTGTCTCACTCGAGAGGTGGTTTCAACACTATGATGCATTATAGGAGCAACATTGATCATCTGTTTGCAAGCTTATCCTTACCGTGCCATTGAACCCCTTTTGTGCTAGGCATGTTATTCGTACAACTTTCTGTATTATCATTGTAGCTACAAAGTTGAGTACTTGTTTGATGTGGTAGATAGTCAATACCTACCTTGATGTGTGGTGGCGTGGCTGTTGTTGGATGTGTAGTAACTTTTATTGATAGCATGATTGTTTGTTTTTTGCTTTTGTTGACTCCACCTCTTGGGACATCCAGTGTCATTTGCAGAAGTTTTGTTTGTAAGGTGATGGTTTTATTTTGAACGGTGGTTCCTACACGAATGTTATTGATGTTTTTGTTTTTTACCTGTATTCACATGATACTTTAGCCGTTGCACCTTTTGATCTTACAATCACAGTTTTGAACAATAACAATGTTATGGTTCTTCATGCATTACTTTGTCTTTTTTGTTTTATGAAATGAGATGTTGTCCTTTTAAGTTTTGGTTTTTTGCTTTCAGCTTTGTCTTCTCTTGTCTGCGTCTTTATCGTTGTTATATGATTTTTTTTAAAACGAATTTAATTCGTTTTATATTGTCTCAATTTTCATAAAATTATGATAGGTTACATATTTCTCAACTTTTATTAAAATTTATATAGCAAATATATGGTGTTAAAAAGAAATTGTAGAATTTTGATAAAAATGTATTACCAACAATTTAATTAGGCATAATACCAAAAAATATCCTTAACTTTTGAATGAATAGTCATTTTGACACTTATTTTTTAACCAATTTAACCTCTTACATTTCATTTTGGGACTAAATTGCCTCATTGTGGATGAAAATTGTTAGTCAACTGACAGCAAACAATTTAAAATGATGTGACAAACTTATATGGCACTGCACATCAAATTGTTGTGTCATAGAAACTTCAACCATTGTTTAAGTAAAACACATAGGATTCAATATTGCATCTAGATCAGGAAAAAGATTAACAAATATTTATAATGTGACTTATTTGATTTCGGATTCACTTCTTGAATCAATGCGACATCTATCACTCGAGTCCAATCCTTTCTGATCGGGTGATGGGTGTTACAATAATACCATCTTTTAATGCTTTTGTAAACATATTTTCCCATTGATAGCTTTCACGAAAACTACATTTACCTACAAGAAACTTCCTATACAACTAGGGAGAGCTTCGTAAGCCGAATTCTAGTAGCTGTAGCAGAATAAAATACCTATTAATCAAGAAATAGTAGTAGGAGGCATAATATAATAGCACAATAATTATAACATATTTTCTTAAAGTTCGACAGGTATTAGTTTGCCGTCATATAGTAAATATTTTGATCTTTCCTCAATCGAACACACTTGGTACTCTCAAGGCAATGGGTGGTGATAAATAATCTATGGCGATTGTGGAAATACGTCTGATTATGAAAATACTTACTAAATACTGTTGCGTTCGAGTGCCATGGCTATGGCTGCGGCCGTGGGGAGTTTGGGTCCTGAAAATTTGGTTTTCAGTATTCAAGGGAACCAACTGACGAGAGTCTACCAGTGCCGGTGCCGGTGCTATTCATCCTTTGACCTGGGGTTGTGGGGCTAAAAGGCTCAGCCTGTTGCTCACCCATCTTCTGCACATCCTCTGGTGAAAGTATCTTTATGTACCAAACGTTATTCACAAATGCCCTGCATTGTGGAAAAAAATAATCACTTTAACCAGTCTTAAAGCATAGATGATAATCAATCAAATAGAAAAATGACTATAAAAGATAACGTTGCAAACAATGAATCAAGCTAGTAGAATATGATAGTTTAGTCAAGAACAAGAATTCAAAGGGTAGTGGAGAGGGAACAAGTCAATTGCTTACATACAGTGTAAAGTATGCATGTATGTATATGATATAAAAGTTCTTAACAAGTCGTAAAGAGATGGCTGTATCTTTCCAACAAGTTTAAAATCCACCAGAGATTTTGATCTGAATCGAAAAAAGAATCCACCCACCGATGGACTAGGAACGGTCAAAACAAAACCCAAAATGACATGAATCATAACCACTAAAGACTGACCCAAAATAATCTGAAGTTAAAATGATTTGACTCCTAAAATCAATAAATAGACTGAAATGATCTGTATTCAAACATGAATAACCCGAACCAATCACATTTCCTTCAACACAACTGATCCAACCAGTCTACTTGTCATCTCTAGTTCAAACAAAGAAGCAGCTTTGAGACCTCATATTTTGGCCTAGTTATTTAACTTAGAAGGCAAATTGAACATATACCATGTATGGACTTGGCAATTTATAATATAGTGTTGATAGATGATAAAGCTAAAATTTCTAAGAAATCCAGAGTCCTGGAGTTTCTATGACGCAGGAGCATCAAACTTAATTTAATTATTTAAAGTTTGATTTTTTTACGACAGTTTCTTATTCATTACCATTATTCTAATAAAGAAGGTTGCTGGGAAATTGTAGAACCCATTTTTTATCCCTGTTCAATTATGTTCATTTTCTTTCAATTCCTTAGCTGTTTAGATTGTCTACTCCATTCTACTTGATCAATCCAGAAGCATTTGAAATGCAACTCCAGTAAGAGCAACAACGAGATGTGTGAAAACATAAAAAGGCATACAAAAAAGTGAGAAATCTAGTCGGTAGGTTCAATTATCCAAAATTTTCAACGATAAAAAGTATCTCGGTTTCATTGAGTATACCAAGAATAAGTTAGGGAATGCAGTTTTTCACTTGTGGGCGACTCTGATCTAACAAGCATATCATGAATGCATGTCTACCTCTGCTTGCAGAGTTCGACTAATTTATCACCACAGAAAATACTTACTCCCATGGGTCGTCTCCAAGGAGAAGAATGTCATTCTCCCTGTCGACAAATACAAGCTGCCAGCCTGATCTTAAAGGGTCTTCCAACTTCCCCTCAATTCCAAACATCTGAGCCAGCTCCTCTCGCAGCTCATGGTAGCTGCTGAACCGGGAGATGTCTAACGAGCGTCCCACTGACCCTGATTTATAAACCTACAAATAAATAATAATCCATCATCATTATAATCTTATACTGTGAGTCTGTGACCAATACAAAAATAACCTTTGGAAACAGAAGCTCATATATACCTTTACAAATGTTCGAGTTGGTGTCGATGGGTCAACTTGCTCTCCGCTCTGCAGTTTTGAGGAGTCTTGCATGCAACTGTACGGAGGATTGTGGAATGAGGCATCATCTCCTGATGGAATTGAGGGCACATCAACTTCACATGAAGACGTTGCAATAGAAGGCATCGTTGTGGGGAGCAGAAGGCCATATGAAACGTTATCACCAAAAAGAGTAGAATTTTGGGCATCACAGTTACCAACTTCTAGCTCTAGTACAACATCTTTTCCAGGAAACACTTGTGGAAGTGATGTTGAGCTATCAAAGGCATTTAACTGTGAATAAGTATACTTTGGAGCCCAGGACTGCTGTGGTAACTGGTCAGCTACCATTGACTGACCAGTTCTGGAAAAGTTTAAAAGATTTGCACTGCTTTCAGGACACAATGAACCCAGCATGTCCCGGGCAGGGGGGACAGATCCTGAGAACTTTGCCGAGTCAATAAAATCTGTTTTCAGAAATGATGAAGGCACATTTTCTGGTAGCCTCTGCTGATGCTGATCACTTTGAATCATGTTCTGCTGCTGAGCATGTTCCTCAGGGTGATTGCTTACTTGCTCCTGTCCAAGGACTGAAGGCACGTTCGCAGTTAGAATTTGGGATTGTACCTGCACAATGTTGTGTGGAACTGAATGTGAAACACCTTGTTGCTGCTGCTGCTGCTGCAGCTGCAAAAATAAACTATGGCCACCTGGCTGTCGAACATATTGCAAAGGTTGCTGTAACTGCTGTCTCAGCGGATCCCCACTACCAAGGTTCTGCAACCCATTAGCCAGCATGGCTTGGTACTGCAGATTCTGATCATTTACAGGGAAACTCGAATCTAATCTCTGCTGCATCCACGGAAATGAGCTGGACTGAAGATTGAAAGAGTTCATCCCCTGCTCTCCAGATCCCCCTCTTTGCCACATTAACCCATTAGATACATCATTTCTGTTATCTGAAGGAAGACAATTACGGCGATCAGGTATTCACAACAACGGATAAAGAAATAATAGAAACAGACATCATCCACGCATCATGATCACTCTTCAGTGCACAAATACTACCCTGATACAAGTTTAATAAAGAATTGAAAAAGGCTTTCCTTTAAAGATTGATTCCAATTGCATTTGAATGCATTTTGACAACATTATGTTGACAAAGACAGGACCATCATAGTTTCAAGTCTTACAAAATGATTAAAAAAAAGCTTACCGCAACTATTTGGTGTTAATTGCTTCAGAAAGATATAAGGACGTACATACAAGTTCAATTTTTTTTCAATAAGAATGTATTTAATGACGCTAATTGAGCAAATTTTAAAATTTGAAACCCCTTTTCTGCTTTGTCAGAAAACTTAAAACCAAGACCTTCAAAATATAAAATATATTATCATGAAACATGATTTAGGAAAGCATACGTTTTTCTAAAACATTATTCACAAAAAATTTTGGCAAAATTTTAAAATATGATACATCCTATTTCCATGTAATTCTGGAATGAAGGAAAAGAGAAAAGAATAATAAAGGAAAAGTAGGGCATGAAAATGATAAGAAAGAAAAAGAATGAGAACTTTTGGATCTTTGATAATGATTTAGGGAAGCATACTTGAACATGGTAAAATAGCTTATTTGATACTAATTAAGTACCACAACTTTCCAATCAGCAAAGAAATTTGAAAACTTCGCTAAAATAGTATAATACTTTAACTGTTATAAGTAACATGCAATTTAGGAGAACATACTTGAACTTCGCTAAAATAGTTTCTTTTGATAATAATTAAGTACTCCAACTTCGCTAAAATAGTTTGAGTAACATAGGCATTAGATTTAAAACTTTAGAAGGTTACTATAATATATCTCATGCAAAAAAACTCCAGCATCATAGAGCAAAAATCCACAGTTTCATGCCTCAAACTTCTTAGCAAGGCTGTCCCTAAAACACAAAAACGTTTTATATTCAGTCATCCCCCCCCCCCCCCCCCCCCCCCCCGAATGGGTTATTAAAAACTCTTGCCTCAGCCAACTAACATGGTCTTATTTCACAAACTCAAAAGAAGACAGGTTAATCGATCTCAGCTGCACTGGAGTTAGAAAAGTAAAAAAAATGCCAGTCAAGACAAATTTCTTTCAAAAAGAGGATTAAGACTAGAACCTAATAAGGAAGAATACCATGCAAAGATGAGGAACCAGGATGCCAAGGGCGTTTCAGTCTGAGGGGAAACAGCGATGGATACATTGGAAAAGTTGTTAAAGGCTCAATCTCCCACAACGATACCCTCGGCTGCCTCTCACCTGCTGTTGACTCATCCCAACCAACCTACACAGTGGGCAAGAAATCAAACAGCAGTCAATTAAAAGTTTAGGCTACAGCAAATTTTTCTTCATTCAAACTCATAGTCAGACACAAGTATTTAAATTTTAAAAAGCAGTATTTTGTAAGGGTATTCTCCTTTGAAAACGCACAGGCAAACACATACAAAGAAAGGACATTTTGGTCATATAGTTGAAATTGTTAGAAGCTTGATAGAAATAGATATAACAGAAACATAGTCAAATAAAAAGTACTTCTATGCTATTCTATGATCTAAGCCATTGATGTTAAAGAACACAGTAAAACATGCTAACAGCAGAAAACTAATGCACCTATGGACGCTAATTTGAAGGTCCTTGTAGAATAAAGGGCATCTCTCATATTGGTCCTGATGAGATGTTGAAAACATTAACTGCATAAATGATACAGAACCTAAAGGATTAACATGCTAACATAATGCAAAACATTGCCTTCAGACCCTAAGTTTTAAGACCACTGCAGGAGAATTTGCACTTCCGAAATCATTCCCGATGAAATGCTAAAAGTACAATAAATATGCAGTTCAAAATGAAGCAATAACAACCTAGCCAGAAGCACATGTGATTCAGAGCACAACATCGCTTTTAGTTCAAAGCCACCACCATTGCCAGCCAACACAAGAAACTTTTCAGTGAAACCAATTTCCCAACATTGAAGTCCATTAAACAGCAGAATCAGTAGAACTGAAGTTTTCAATAGATTGAACACATTACTAGACAATTTTGATAGTTTCCGGCTAATAGGATCCATTTGCGCAGGGGGGGGGGGGGGGGTGCTAAAAATAAAAATAAAAAAAAAATCCAAGGACTAATTCAACATAAAAGCCTTAAATATATTACCATGTAACTCAAAGGATTGGTTTAAAGTTGAATTAGACAAAACTTGTTGGCATAAGGCAGTAAAGACAGTGAGCCCCAATCAAATAAGACATTGGAAAGATAAACAAAATTCTTTGGGGCGATAAGAGGTGAACCGAAACATAAAGTAGGGACTATGAGCTTGAACTACAAAACTGAACTAGCATAAAAATCAAGTTACAGGAACCTCAACTTGCACGATTTATTTTTCTTCTCTTTTGGGCTGCTGGAAATTTTTTAAAGGTTGAAATACATCATCTGAAATATTTTATGAACTGATTGCAGAAGGTGTATACATCTCACAAGTTTTAGGATCTAAAACCTATCTGATACCATGTAGAAAAGTGATATGTGCAGAGAAGAAAGATTATTTCTCTGTATTTCTTAATCACTTTTATTGATAAAGTAGTACCTATTTATAGGTTACAAAAGGATACTAATCCAAGAAAATTACATAAAATCAGCAGCTATATTATTGCTAAATTCTTAAATGTTAGCAGCTAAATATTTGGGAATATAATTTCCTAACTTTATGCAATTTACAATCTAATCTCTATTTTACATGCCAATTATCTACAGAAACCATCGCTAAGCAACCCTTTCTGCACAAGTTCCACATCGTATGTTTCTTTGACTATACCAGTCAATAAAGTCTTGATCCAACTCCTTTCCTCCTCCGATATGAAAATACTTTGGGGGCGCTTCACGTTTGCACCATCGACTGTTCTTCTGCCTCGATGACTCTCCACCGCTCCACCATTCCCTGCTACATCGTCCCTATAAGACCTTCCATCATAGAACTTGTTAAGCAACATCGTTTTGACTTCAGGAGAGTTACCCTGTGCCTCTACACTTTTTCTTGTCTACTGGCCTCCAACTCCCAAAGATTGCAATCCATCTCTTCTGATACTTCGCCACCTTCACCAAAACCCTTTTCCTGTCAATCATCGCTTGGTTAACCTTCTCCACCGCGTTTAACAAATCCTTTTCGCTTTCAAAGTCAACAAAGGCAAAGGTAAAGTCTCTATATTTTGGCTTTCTGTTTGCTAAGGGGATGAAAACCCTTGTAACCTTCCCATGATGCATGAATCGTTCCCTCAAGGATCTCCTAGATACACGTTTGCTAAGGTTATCAACGAAGGCAGACCAAGCCATCCCTAATTTTCCCAACGTTCTGCTTGATACTTGCATATTTAAAAAACCTGAGTTGAATGTAATATTGGCCTTTATACTTGCTCATCTTGAACAGACTGCTGCTAGAATTGAATTTCTTGTTTGTTTTTTAGTGGATATCACACTTATTTGTGAAGAGAAACAGAATTACTGTTCTGTTTTCATTGAATGATTAATTATCGTTACATCAGTAGATTATATCCTAAATAGGTTAGGACTTTTAGTTTTACAAGGAGACCTAGTTAGGTTTGAACTCTAACTCTATCTGTTAGGTACAAGATAAAATACACTTTAACTTATTTACAAACTCTAAGATTGCATTATCTAACACTCCCCCTCAAACTGGAATATACACATTGTATAATCCCAGTTTGGTTATAAATCTGTCAAAATAAGCCTTTGACAGAGGTTTTGTAAGAATATCTGCCACTTGTCCTTCTGATGGTACATAGTGTAAAGATGTCATCCTTGTAGCAAGTTTTTCAGCAATGAAATGTCTATCAATCTCTATGTGCTTAGTCCTGTCATGTTGGACAGGATCCTTAGCTATTTGGATAGTTAACTAATTATCACACAAAACTTCAAAACTTTCACTTTGTGTCACTCCCAAATCCTTGAGTAGTTTTACAATCCAGATTCCTTCACAAATTCCCAAAGCCAATGCCCTGAACTCTGCCTCGGCACTGCTTCTAGAAACAACTGTTTGCTTTTTACTCCTCCATGTCACCAAGTTACCCCAAACAAAGGAGCAATACCCACTAGTAGACCTCCTGTCCGTAAGCTCACCTGCCCAGCTTGCATCAGTAAATACTCTAATGGTTCTGTCATGACCTTTTTTAAAGAATAAGCCATGACCTGGTGTGCCTTTCAGATACCTTAGAATCCGTTTTGCTGCCTCCATATGTTCTTGTCTCGGATCAGTCATATGTTGACTGATAATATTCACCGGAAATGAAATATCTAGCCTTGTAAGAGACAAGTAGATCAGTTTTCCAACCAATCTCTGATAAAGCCCTTTATCCACTTCAGGGCCAAGTTTTAACCTGTCAAACTTCAAACCTGCATCCATTGGTGTATCTGCTGGTTTACAACCCAGCAGTCCTGACTCTTCGAGTAAATCAAGAACATATTTACGTTGATTAATTATCAATCCCTCTTTATTTCTTGCTACCTCCATGCCAAGAAAATACCGAAGAGTTCCTAGATCTTTAACTTCAAATTCCCTGCTCAAAAGACCTTTCAATCTGCTGATCTCGACTTCATCATCCCCTGTCACTATGATGTCATCCACATAAACAATTAGGATAACCCTTTTATTCGAAGAAGTTACCTTGATAAATAAGGTGTGATCTGCTGAAGATTGTTTGAATCCATCCTTCAAGATGACTTTTGTAAATCTTTCAAACCAGGCTCTAGGGGACTGTTTTAGTCCATATAACGACTTCTCTAGCTTGCAAACTTGTCGAGACTGTTCTGTGCCCTTTACTCCTGGAGGAATCTGCATATAAACCTCCTCCTCAAGGTTCCCATTCAAAAAAGCATTCTTCACATCTAGTTGGTGTAGTTTCCATTCGCAATTCACTGCCAAGCTTAAAAGAATCCTAACTGAATTCAGTTTAGCAACAGGTGCAAAGGTTTCTTTAAAATCAATCCCATAGGTTTGGGTAAACCCTTTGGCAACTAACCTCGCCTTGTACCTTTGCACACTCCCATCAGAATTATACTTTATAGCGAACACCCATTTACAACCAACGGGTTTTTTACCAGGAGGTAGATCAGTAATTTTCCATGTCCCATTCCTTTGAAGTGCTTCAATCTCCTCCTCAATAGCCATTTTCCACTGCGGATTCTGCACTGCATCTTCAAATCTGTCCGGAATCTCCTCACTATCCAAACATGCTGTAAAAGCTTTGAAAGAGGGCATTAAACTAGAATAAGCAGCATATCTTTGGATAGGATACTTAGTACATTTTCTCACCCCTTTCCTCTTAGCAATAGGAACATAGTCACATTCAAGAAGTTGAGAAGGAATATTAACAGATTTATTACCTTCACTTCTTTCACAAGCATCTAAACCGAATTCCAATTCTTGACGAGTGCAAGATTGCAGAACCATTTCGGGAATGATTTTGGTTTTCTTTCGAGTATAGACCTGCAACTGTTTAGGAGGCTGTGAAGAAGGTTTAGTAAACTGTTTTGATGTAGAAGATGGAGAAGATAAGGTAATAGGCGATGCATTTGGGTCTTTATGAGGGGAGGAAACTTTAGGTTCAAGAAAAAGAGGACAAAGAGAAGAAGAAGGAACCGAAACCTGTTTCGAAGAAGGCTGAAAATCATTGTTAAAAGTCTGCCCCTGAATTTCAGTCATGGAAAAATAAGGTTCCTGTTCAAGAAAGGTTAGATCCATAGTGACAAAAAATTTCCGCGAAGGAGGATGGTAACACTTGTAGCCCTTCTTTAGCGAAGAATACCCAACAAACACACACTTAACAGACTTAGGGTCAAGTTTCGATCTAGTCGGACTTAGGTTTTGAACAAAGACAGTGCAACCAAAAACACGCAAGGAAAGAGTCGAACTCAGAGGCTTGAAAGAAGGAAAATAAGAAAGGAAAACATCTTTAGGTGTTTGAAAATGTAACACTCGACTAGGCATACGATTAACAAGATAAGTAGAGGTTAACAAGGCCTCTCCCCATAGATACTTAGGAATATTAGAAGAAAACATAAGGGCTCGGGTAACTTCTAAAAGATGACGGTTTTTGCGCTCTGCTATCCCATTTTGTTGGGGAGTATCAACACATGAACTGATATGAATGATGCCTTTAGTTTGAAAAAACTCTCCTAATGTTCTAGTGAAAAATTCCCCCCCATTATCAGACTGGAAAAGCTGAATTTTGGTGTGAAATTGTGTATCAATCATATTATAGAAGTCCATAAACACCCTAGCAACTTCAGATTTCTCTTTAAGCAAATATGTCCATGTAAGCCTACTATGATCGTCGATAAAAGTAACAAACCAACTACCCCCAGTGATATTCTTCACACGAGAAGGACCCCAAACATCACTATGAATACGAGAGAATGGATGAGAAGGTTTGTAAGGCGAAGGCAAAAAAGATTGACGAGTTTGTTTCGCAAGAGGACAAACAGTGCAAGTAAAAGAAGAAGGCTTTTTATTACTAAATAATTGAGGAAACAACTTTGAAAGATACAAGAAATTTGGGTGGCCTAATCTGTAATGCCACAACATAACATC